>OX421967.1:14560199-16960199 GCA_949128115.1 Anaspis maculata
AAGAAGAAGCTGAAGAAAAAAAAGATTTGAGGAGTTTAAAACTCCTAGTCTATAAATTGTACTAGTACCTAGCTAAAATAAAAGAATAGTAAAATGTAAAAAATGTATTTATTTCTTCCGCATCCGTTACATCAGTAATACTACATAATATTGCAAACTTAGATTTGCTTGATTTGTTTTGTGAACGCATTGTAGGTGAATCTCCGGTCATGTAGAATCAAGGCATAGGCTGCCGTATTTGCAGGAACTACATCTTTGGTGTCAAATTCTATCCGAAGAACCACTGAATTGGAAAGACTTCCTCTTTGATTTGAAAAATCTATGACAATCATGGGAGAATCCTTAAATTCATCGGTGTTCAGTGCAGGATGTGATGAATCATGATAATAATAGGACTTTTGGAAATTCAAATATAACTGATACAATGCTGCATAACAATTGCTTCCAAAATCTATATTTAAATTTGAGTACGGTTTTCGTTGAGAATTTAGATAAACTCGAATATTTTGAAAACTGATGTGGTCAAATTTGCTCATGTCCTTGTTAAACTTTTTCTCACGATCTGTTTGGAACATTAAGATAACGTATCTGGGAGCTTCGCTTGCAGTGGTTGTTTTGATGGGCCACGTATGACTTCTGGTTTGGGGTACCGATGGTAAATAGTGCATTTCCCATGAACGGAAAGCAACTGCGGTGTCAACATTTTTTCCAATGTATTTTGTGAGCGCCAATTCTCGAGCAAGATTAGGTGTGATGTGGGGTACATTCCAATAAATTTTATCGAATGCAATCGTAGGTTCAGCCCCGGCGGTAATATTCAAAACTGCATCATGATCCGTATTGCTTCTTATAAGTACGAGTTCCTGCCTCACGTTTAACATAATTTTCTTATAATCTTCTGCAAAACCCAGCAACGTGCTGAGTGGTATGCAAATATTGAATTTTCCATGATATTTATCAGTAAAGTCTTTACCCCACCCAGAATTTTCCAATCCTTTAAGATCATTTTCTGTAAATGAGCAGTAGCCTTTAATAGTTGCTGCCAGTCCCGGCTTTATAGTAGAATGGACCGGTATACCGTTGACTTCATAACGAATTTCGCTCAAACAGTGTGCGAAAAAATTATTTACCAATTTAGTATCTTTACTGACGGACCCATCTTTAGCCAAAACTCTTCCTTCTACATAAATATGACTTTGAGACGGTAACGTGCACAAATCTTCGGCAATTGGAATTCGTATTTCATCATTGTTGTTGAATTTTTGGGTGTACGCTTGATGCTCATGATAATCCCATGAAATAATGGAATCATCAGAGATCACTTTTTCTGTTATGTTTAATACATCGACCATTATCCTTGACTGATTGTAACCAACTGATGTTATTCAAAATTATTTTTATATTAATACTACAAATCCTAAAGATTTTAAAAATTTACGATTCGTTTGAGTTAAAGTCATGATTTTAGGGCAATGTTTAGGTCGGTGAGAAATTACTTTAAAAATAATACCCATCACGTTTCAGGTGTAGTCCTACACTAACGACTTCTTCCCCAAAACTGACCAAATCACCGTCTTGGTCCAATATTTTAATGCTCACATCTGAAATTATATTGGTTGTGATTGGTAGATAAATAATATTTCTCGGTACTTCAATTATTTTATATCCTGGTGGAACGCGAGGGAAAAATTGGTGAATGTAGTGAACAACTTGACCGTTATGATAGGATCCTGTGGCAATATTACAATCTATGCATATAGAATTAATTTTCAAAATATTGCTTTGATGTGAAGATTGGTGAGTTAGATTAGATGGTTCAAGTTTTTCGCGATTAAATCCCAAGAGCGGTCCGATGGAATTTTCTACGTTAAAATCAACGGTTTCCGAACAGCGTAAATGCGTCTTCAGCGTATTGTTGTTGCCAAATAATTCGAAAAGGGGATTATTAAATTTTTTCTCTTCCATAGCTTTATTAACATAATCGGTTATATCGCTAATTTCATAGGCTCCGACGGGTATAGCAAGTTTTGTTTTTCCAATCATGATTACATTGTTTTCTGAGGTAACGTTGGCGATAGAATTAAATGACTCAAAATCAGTCAAACCTATCACGTATGTTTCGTTTTTGGGTAATACAATGGGTGGGGTAAATTTAGACGTCAATACGGAACTTTTTCCAGACAAAGTAAAAAAATTTGACATTTTGTTGCCACAAAAGTCAAGACTCAACTGACAGAATTTATTGATGTGAATTCAGTAGTGCTGTCAGAAAAAAATAAATTGACCGGTTAACCGGTCAAGAAAATTTTGACCGGTTACGGAATAACCGGTCATGGTTAACCGCACCATAACCGGTTAACCGGTTTGACCGGTTAAACCGGTTAATCGGATTGACCGGTCAACCGGTTTAACCGGTCAATAACCGGTTAAAAATGACCGGTCAATAACCGGTTAAAAATAACCGGTTAAAAATAACCGGTTAAAAATAACCGGTTAAAAACCGGTCACGGTTAACTGGTTTGACCGGTTATGGTTAACCGACTTGACCGGTTACGATTAACCAACCAATAATCGGTCAAGGTTAAAAGGCCGGTTATGGTCCATTTTTTCAAAATCGTTTACGGTTAAAGACGGGGTCATATAGGTGGAATAAGCGTTGCGAAATCAATCCGTGTGGGTTTATTCTTAGACGGATTCCTACCATTTTGGTCATTTCGAAAATCGAAAAAGAAATGCCAATGGGCTCAAACCAAAGTACATTCTTGTAGCTTTCGAAAGAGACCTAAATTGTGAGATTCTGTCAAGGAATAAACCCACAGGGATTGATTTCGCAACGCTTATTTTACCAATCCAACTCCGTCCTCAATCAGTTACTACAACTAGCTGGTCAATTACCGGTGAATTTGAACAACTGGTGCATCATGGTATGGTAATTATTACAGCGGAGGTAATAGAATAGAATAGAATAGAATAGAATGGATTTATTTCCCAACAGGCAACGCCCAATTACAGGAAAACTTTATAACAAAAAAAAAATGGAATTGAATGAGAAATTATACAGGGTGGTCCGACTCCCACGTCACTAAATCTGAGCATCGATAGAGAATGGAAAATGAAGGGGACCCTCCCCAGAAAACACACCTGAAAAACGCCCAACAACAGAGACACAGCCCCCCAAAGTCGGAAACAAACAATCGTTCCCTTCGCACAACCCTTGAACCGTTCAACCGATTTGATCATAAATAGAACCCAAGGTTCACCGAAACCATCCCCCGCCGAACAACCACAACACGCTCCACGAAAAAGTTTCAGGGGCCTAGACATTAATGCAGAGTTCATCCTTATGATACCACCTATAAGCTGCAAGGCAAGTACACTCACTTACCTATACCTAGTCTTTTGAAAATATGTCTAACAAAATTATTGTGTATGATGGCGAAAATACGGAAAACTTGCTGGTACCTATTTATTTATTTTTTGATTGAGGGTTCAATTTCGTGGGAAGTGAAGTTGAAATTTGACATATTCAAACCAAAAGATCAAAACGCTGAAGTAGACTTCCAAGATTTTTAAATAAGTATACAGGATGTTTCGTGTTTAATCGGGAACGTTTTGACAGCGGATAAAGCATAAAAAAAATAAGTGGACTTTCTCCAGGAAACTTTGTTCAGAAATCGGATTGACTGGTTAACCGGTTTAACCGGTTAATCGGATTGACCGGTTAATCGGATTGACCGGTTAATCGGATTGACCGGTTAATCGGATTCACCGGTCAAGCGGTTTGACTGGTTCTAAACCGGTTAACTGTGGACAATTTTGACCGGTTGAAAATTTCAATTGTGACCGGTTATTTGTAATTGTAACCGGCTTTGCACTAACTTACCTACCTATGCATTGCATTTTGAAATATGTACGAGTCTGTATAGGTATGTTCAAAGAAATTATAAACGTTTATTAGTTTGCTTATTTTTTGGTAAAATTTGAAGTAACAGACGTCAACAGAGTATACCTAAGGTAAGACACAAAATGCATGAGAAAGTTTCAGGCGGGCCGTTATTCTACATATACAGGGTGGTCCAGGTTATGGTAGCAATAATTCACCAATCGATTGTCCATCGAAAACTAGGTCGACATGCATAATTCATTTTTCTCCAAAACGCTTCCTAAGAGAGATACAGCCCTTCAAAGTTCAGTTTTTAAAATCTTCTTTTTTCAATAACTCTCAAGTCATCGAAGCGATTTTGACCAAATTTGGTACAAATACTAACGAAATAAATACCCATGACTTGACGTAGATGACTTTAGTCAAAATTGTCCAATGGCGTAGATACGGGGGAGTTGTTTTACTTTTCACGTCCTATTCTCTACGCCACTGAATATTTTTGAAAAACTATTTTTTTTTCGAATTTCTTGTTCAATTCAAACAAAAAAGTTACTTATGTAAAATTTTGATTAAAAGCTTCATTTCCGAGATATTTGGGTTTGAAACTTTGGAAAACGCTTCGAAATCGCGACTTTGGAAGGCCTAAAAATTAATATCCAAGAAAACTGATGTTCCCTCAACTGGAATAGGTTTTCTAGGTCGTTTAAGTAGATTTACTGCCATTTTTTTGCTAAGAAACGAGGCGTTTTCAGAAAAAAACAACTTGGGCTCTGGAAAGTGGCGATTTCGGGATGTTTTCCAAAGTTTAAAACCCAAATATCTTGAAAATCTAGCCTCTAATCAAAACTTTAGAGGAGTTACTTTTTTTTCTAAATTGAACAAGAAAATCGAGAAAAATATAGTTTTTCAAAAATATTCAGTGGCGTGAAGAATAGGGCGTGAAAAGTAAAACAACTTTCCCGTATCTACGCCACTGGACAATTTAGACAGAAGTTGTTCACGTCAAGTGATGGGCATTTATTTCGTAAGTATTTGTACCAAATTTGGTCAAAATCGCTTTGATGACTAGAGAGTTATTGCAAAAGAAGATTTTAAAAACTGAACTTTGAAGGGCTGTATCTTTCTTAGGAAGCGTTTTAGAAAAAAATAAATTATGCATGTCGACCTAGTTTTCGATAGACAATCGATTGGTGAATTATTGCTACTTTAACCTGGACCACCTTGTATATTCATGATTCATATCTCGCTTTCAAGCTAGAAGCGCATTTAGAGGTGCGTTTTTAGGGGCTATCCGTTCATATTTGAGTTTTCACAAATACATATTACAATCGAGCGGCCATAATATGTCATTGTAATATGTAATTTGGAACACTCAAATACAATTCAATAGCCCCTAAAAGCGCACCTCTTCATCATAGTTTGATTGGTATAAGTACATATAAAAACAAAAAATAAAAAATATACAGGTGTCCCTGTTCAACTGTTTGATCGCGGAATTCTGCCTGTGGATGAAGCATGAAAAAATGGGCTTTTTTAAAAAAACTTTTTTTCAAAAACGTATATCAACTGAGATACAGCCCTTCAATGTTAAAATTCAAATATCGTTTTTCCACATACTTTTCGCACCGTTGAACCAATTCGCTTCACATTTTGGATACGTGATCATCAAGTGAATCTCCAAAAATTGTAACTCAAGGACTTTGAAGGATTTTGAGTTTCGACACATTGGTCCAATGGCGTGGATATTGGGGGACTCGTTCCTGTTCTCCCCTTAATTTCTGCGCCACTGACTATTTTGCAAAAATGCCTAGGCATTTGGACTGGCAATTAATTTAAAGGAAAAAATTACTCCTGGCAACTTTTGTTAAAGGCTTCGTTTTCGAGATAATTGAATCATAATGTTTAAAAAAAATCTTGTAAACCAATTTCAAGAGCCAAACAAATAATTTTTCGAAAACTTTTTGCTTCTCAGCTAAAATAATGGTTCATGAACTTAAATCGCCTGGAAAGTCTGTTTCAGTAAAGAAATCATGACTTTTCCCCGATCATTATCTTTAATTTCTTAGAATTGGCGTTTTCAACATGTTTTTCAAACATTCGGATTCAAATATCTTGACAAGGAAGCTTCTAATATTTGTCAGGAGTCAGGAGTAACTTTTTCTTCTAAATTGATTGCAGAATTCAAGTGCTCAAAGGCATTTCTGCAAAATAGTCAGTGGCGTAGAAATAGAAATAATGGAAGATAACAGGGACGAGCTATGCAAAATTTGAGGCAAATTGTTTCTACGGTATGGAAATTATGTGGGGAAAACGGTATTTTAATCTCAACTTTGAATGGCTTCATCTCAGTTGTTGTACATTTCTGAACAAAGTTTCCTGGAGAAAGTCCACTTATTTTTTTTATGCTTTATCCGCTGTCAAAACGTTTCCGATTAAACACAAAACATCCTGTATACTTATTTGAAAATCTTGGAAGTCTACTTCAGCGTTTTGATCTTTTGGTTTGAATATGTCTCGGCCCCGTTCATTGAACACTGCATTCGTGTGCACTGAGGGTATGCAACCCAAAATATCCCTGTGTCATCCAAGTCCTCACCCCTCACCCCCTGTTCGGTGTGCCTGGCACTTGGCTGTCAGGCGCAAGCGTAAACGAGCTCCAGCACTTTCTTCGGCCGTCTTCGGCATTCTTCGGCTTTCTTTCCGCTCGTGCCTTTGCCGCTTCGTTCGAAGCGGCGTTGATCTCCGTACGTCGAGCGGGAAGCCACGCCGTCTTTTTTTTGGTCATCGTTCTCGCGGCCATCTTGTCGTGCCATCGGCGTACATTCGTACTCGACCAGAAGCCCATCCAAGGCCCATCGCGTCCGATAGTGACTCCTGGAGGAGCTCTGCAGCATCTCCAAGTCCAGAAAGCGGCAGTTTCCACCGCTTTCACCGGGGAGCGGCTTGGATCAGCCAGCCGCACACAAAGCTCCAGTTTCGGACGGGATCGAGTCGTTCGTCCGCCATTTTGGTGACGAACACGGGCACTCGTGCATTTCGCCAGGAAATCCACCACCAGAACGGCCATCCACCACGACGCCGCCTTCGGACTCCGCCAGGACGACGCCGCCACCGAATAAGATCCCGTAAGTTCCATATTTTTCCATTGTTTTTACCATTTACCGTTTATTCCCGTTTGCCGGGGTGTATACCTTCAGTGCAGTTCGTCTCGTTTTCAGGACGCCACTCGGCGCCAGCGAATCTGCCCCCGATCAGAACCACTCGGATTTTTCATTTCATTTAATTCACATTGTTTTTTTTTTATTGTTTTGTAATTCTGTCTGTTTGTGTTTTTTTCTTTGTTTTGCATTAAAGTTTTTGATTGTTGTTGTGAATTTTATTTCTGACTGTCGCTTGCTGCTTTCCTAATCCAAGAGTTATTGTTTTAATGCAGCCTTCATCGGAAGGCTGCCGTCTTTATGTGTACCGCGCTAACAGAATATGTCAAATTTCAACTTCACTTCCTACGAAATTGAACCCTCAATCAAAAAATAGATAAATAGGTACCAGCAAGTTTTCCGTATTTTCGCCATCATACACAATAATTTTGTTAAACATATTTTCAAAAGACTAGGTATAGGTAAGTGGGTGTACTTGCCTTGCATCTTATAGGTGGATCATAAGGATGAACTCTGCATTACCTCCGCTGTAATAATTACCTTACCATGATGCACCAGTTGTTCAAATTCACCGGTGATTGACCAGCTAGTTGTAGTAACTGATTGAGGACGGAGTTGGATTGGTAAAATAAGCGTTGCGAAATCAATCCCTGTGGGTTTATTCCATGACAGAATCTCACAATTTAGGTCTCTTTCGAAAACTACAAGGATGTACTTTGGTTTGAGCCCATTGGCACTTCTCTTTCGATTTTTGAAATGACCAAAATGGTAGGAATCCGTCTAAGAATAAACCCACACGGATTGATTTCGCAACGCTTATTCCACCTATATGACCCCGTCTTTAACCGTAAACGATTTTGAACAAATGGACCATAACCGGCCTTTTAACCTTAACCGATTATTGGTTGGTTAATCGTAACCGGTCAAGTCGGTTAACCATAACCGGTCAAACCGGTTAACCGTGACCGGTTTTTAACCGGTTATTGACCGGTCATTTTTAACCGGTTATTGACCGGTTAACCGTGACCGGTTTTTAACCGGTTATTGACCGGTTAACCGTAACCGGTTATTCCTTTGCGAAATTTGACCGGTTATTCGAATTTTTTGACCGGTTAACAGGTTAACCGTAACCGGTTGACAGCACTAGAATTCAGATATAGAAATTTTAGACATAAATGCCCACATTCATAAGAATTAAAATCTTGATATCTGTTATAGTTGTAAATTATGTTAGGGCTACCAACCCTCCGAAAATATTTGATAACCTCTAGAGGAGGTTTCAAATTGCCCATACTATCAAAATATTTTATAGTTTTTCCGTTAATGACAAAGGCTGTCCAATGCGTTCCAGGATTGTTTTTATCATCCAAATTGAGAATTGCACACTCGTTTTTACGGGGTTTTGATGGAAGGTTGTTGCGCATGTAGACACCGCGAAAATTGGCAATTTGTAACACCTTTGCAAAATATTTCAAGTCCAAGTCTGTTAGAGCACGTGGTGGTAGCTTTATTGGTAGTTTTTTTTATATGGAGCAAGATAAAGTCCTAATCCTTTCTTATGCGATTTCACACGTAAACCTTTCCCTAGCGCTATAGACTCCATGGTTTGATTATGTCTGTGGGATTCTTTGAGTTGCTCGGCAGCACTTTTCGCATCGTTGACTGCCTTGGCAATTCCTGCAGCTCCACCACCTAAAGCCCCCAGGGCAGACAATGCAGCAAAAATTGGAATGAGTGGGAGGAAACCACCAACCTTTGGTATGGGAATGATGCGTTGCTTGGGATGTAAGACTTTTCTATTGTTCATAGAACGCAGTGCGTCTTGAACCGAAGCCAACAAATTGGTATTCGGTTTACCTCGGAGGCGTTTTCGAACTGCAGCAACTGCTTTTTTAAAACTAAAAACACCACCAGTACGTTTTTTTCCGCGATGTTTTCTCCGTCTTGGCTTAGCTCTACCATTCATCTTTGAAGCACCCATCTCTATAAATTAACGAACTTTGTGCAGATAATTTGCTCATCACACTTATTTATATACTTTTTGACCGAGAGTACCAGAGGATTGCGCCATCTTTGTGAAAACAATAAACCTCGATCTATTGCAACTTTTTATTCATAGCAGTAATAATAAATTTACAATTTTTGGAATATTTTTCATGTTCCCTCAATGGTAAATCATCATGTTTCCATTTGAATACTTCAATTCGGCAGAAAGGACAAGCCACCATATCTCCATATTTTGTGTAAAAGAATCCCGCAAACGCTAAAGATTCTGGTGTTAACGAGCCTTTCCAGTTGATAAAGGTTTTCAGTCGATTGGAATATGAATACAACTCAGTAGTATGGTCTTCGAGACACATGGTGTATGATGTGTGTTTGTTCGTGAAATGTTGTTTATTTTTTGCATCAAATCTTTTATTTAGAAACCTTGAACGCTGTGGTAGGGATAACCTTGAGATACACAAGTTCAAACAATCTCGAGCTATTGGTAAGGATTATGGTGGGGAGATTGTTATAAAACTATAAGTACTGAACTGCAGGTACTAAAGACATGATGTGCGACGTGAACTGGAAGTTTGTGCGTGATTGCATCAGAGATGCACGTTCTCAGTTGTATGATTTGCGACTAGAATTTTTGGAGGATGCCGTTATTAGATATTGTGACGTTGATGAACAGAAACTAAACTTTGATGAAACTATAAGACATCGTCAAGGAGAAGAATACTGCACAAAATATCTTGAAAACAAGATATCCCTGCTTCGTTTGCATAAATTGCTGTCGGGAATAAACTTATCAACATTTTTGAAAGAAGTGGAGCAGTTCATACCTAAAGAAGAAGAAGAAGAAGAAGAAGAAGAAGAAGAAGAAGAAGAAGAAGAAGAAGAAGAAGAAGAATATGAAGAAGATTAATCCTGAACCGCAAGAAACATCTAATCCATCAACCTGGGAAGAATTATACATCAAACTATTAATACCAGAAGTGCAGTGTGACATGCAAAGTATTGAAGCTGTTTATTCGGAACTGATGCAGCTGGAACAAAACTATATGCATGAAGCCGTCTATGGGATGGATCGACTATTCAGCTCTCAGTATTGTTATGAACAAGCCTTAACATTTGGGAAAGCAGCGAAATTGTGTTGTTTATATATTGATGGCGAGATCTGTTTTATATGTTTTTATAAACAAATGTGTACACTTGACTTGTCAGACTATGTACCAAAATATTTAATACCACCAAATTAAATCATTTAATGTGTAGCAGTGAAAATAAAAAAAACTTGTATGAAACATTTCGTTTTATTCCATTTTAAAATGATCATGTAAAAAAAATACATTAGATAAAGCGCAAACAGATGGTGTACTTTTATGATAAAAGCATGTTGGTTCATCGGTTGTAATTGCAGGTTGATCAGCGAGCTGAATGATTGGTGTCTTGGTGAATTTTTGTAAATATTCAGCTTTCTCCATCCCTTTAACATAGACCATATCTTCAAAGCTCGTCACTTGTGCAACAATATCACCAAAACGATGAAGTGGGGTGTAACCTGAATCCCATGGAATCTGGTGATGGTGATTCATTACCCAGTGAGCTTCTTTTTGTTGCTTCAGTGGTAAGTGATCCAGCGGGAATGGTGATTTGAACACGAAATGAGCAATTCGCTGCCCATCATATGCAGCCAACTCTTTGGCTATATATGTATTTTTACAGCTTTTAAAACATTGCACGTCAAGAACTAGCATGTTGCTGCACCTCTGGGTACTTGTGTGATGGAGTTTATTCGTCACCATCCGATATCATAAAGTTTGTCAGCATGATAAGTAGGTGAACAGTATGTAGTTGTTGTTGTGGGGGAGATGTAGTCATTACTGAAGGTATTTGAAGGTAGATTTGTAATATAAAGTTCACCTAAACTTTTTTCCAGCAAAAGCTTTCAAGTAAACTAACAAAATTGTAACAAACATTATTTATTATAATCATGTAAACAGTTACAAAATATCTTGTATATATCAAGAATACAAACATACATAATACCTGAAGGTATTTGAAGGTAGATTTGTAATATAAAGTTCACCTAAACTTTTTTCCAGCAAAAGCTTTCAAGTAAACTAACAAAATTGTAACAAACATTATTTATTATAATCATGTAAACAGTTACAAAATATCTTGTATATATCAAGAATACATACATAATACCTGAAGGTATTTGAAGGTAGATTTGTAATATAAAGTTCACCTAAACTTTTTTCCAACAAAAGCTTTCAAGTAAACTAACAAAATTGTAACAAACATTATTTATTATAATCATGTAAACAGTTACAAAATATCTTGTATATATATATCAAGAATACATACATAATACAACATACAAAGCGTTATACAATGCACATTAAAAGTAAACTTTAAAAATTGAGTAAGACTATGATCTAGAGTAGCTCTTCACACATGCGTAGCAATAAATTTAAATTTTGATCTACTATGCTATCACAATGCCCTAAAGCATATGTGCTCATAGAATTGTTCTTTTTTATTCTTTTGTTATCCGTACAGCTCAAAGCAAGTTTATATTGTAACTGAGTGTATACCGTGTGTAATTTTGATTTGAAAGTAACAGCCTTGCAAAATTTAGGCACATCATTCAAAACTGCATTTTTATAATCTTGCGGTTTAATTTTTTTTACAGCGGCATAAGGAACTCCTTTTGCTTTTTTCTTGAATTTATCTTTCAACTTTAAATCTCCATCTACCACTATCATATATGTCTTTGCACAAAGACCTAAGAACTGTTTAATATACTTATTAGCATACTCGTCTTTCATCAAGCCGATTGTTGGTGGTGAAATTGGAATACCGTGAGGGTTATCTGAACTTAAATTGCTCGTGTCAAATTTGTGGTTGTATTTTGCAATGTCCTGGTACACGTCAGGTGTAAAAATTTCCAAAATTAAGCTGTCTGTATCGGTATACAATAGTTTCACATTGTCTTTGTACAAAGGTTTTATGAAATCATATAAAAAGCTGTATATTATTGATTTTGCGATTTCCAAAATACAAAATCCTACATAAAGAGGACGATTATAAAATACTTTAGTCGTCTTCATCTTGATGGCACACAATGATTCAGAAAAAACTGTGACACTTTCAAAACTAGGTTTTGCAATTAAACTACCAGCTCCACATCGCTTCCGCTGATTTTCCCAATGAGTTACCAGGTGCATAACAAGCCTTTTGTCCAAATTTTCCAAAAATTTTCCAAAAATACTATTTATCATGAGCTTGAAAAAGTTTTTCTCAAAATCAGTTAAAGCTGCATTTCTAAGTCTCGTGTTTAAATCCACATACGTTTTCAGCCATGGTGATTGCTTGAACATTAAAACTCTGTGAACCTTCTTCAAAATCAAACCGTGTAGCATAGCTTGTTTCAACGTCCTATAGTGTACAACATATTTAGTTTTATCAAATAAATTTGGAATTAATTTTGGAACATTTGAGTTTTCAGGTTTCATGGTTTGCGGAAGAAAAGGTAGGCAATTGTGTGACTCGTGTAGACTTTTGGGGTACTCTATATCTATTTCAAATACATATCCTGTATCTGACGTATCAGAAATGTCTACAATGTCCAATTTCTCAATTTCCTCCCAATCAAGCCATCTAAAACCTCCGGTAGGTAAAAATTCCGATTGACTTTTCCCATACAGATTGGTTGCATCTAAATACAAAATATATGATTCTGGTTTGGAAGCATCATAATCAGTTAAAAATTTATTGTTAGCGGTGGCCTCTCTTTTACAACAAAGAGAAACCCCTCCTCTGATGGAATTTTTGAAAAAATGAATCATTTCTAAATCTGTTAAAAGTTCTAGCTCAATTCCGGTTTTTTTAAGCATAGCAGCCCAACTTAGAGAGGGACTTGTGAAAAACTGACATGGGTCTAGTTTATATGTTTCTAGACACACTTTTCTGAAATTTTCAAATATGTCTGTCAAAAGAAGAACATCTGAAGTCAAATAAAGTTCTGAATATTCACCTAAGGTGTTACATTCAAACACATTCCAGACAGTGACTGCTCTGGAATAATCTTCATCGGTGATTGTTTCCCCCGTGAGTTGATTGGTAAATTTATCTTTGGATGGTAATTCCATATCATCCAATTTATTCAAATTATCAACATATGAATAGGGGAAAACACCTTTTTGTCGAATCAAATTAAATTTGTCATTGTCACGAAAATACTTTTTTACTGTTAAACATTGATCAGATGTTAAATTTTTAGATAATTCATCAAGTGATGATGACATAAACCTAAAAGAGTCTAGAAATCTCAATTTCAGATAAACATCTTCTACGCCAGAATCTGCTTTTTGTCTTGTGTCCACCAAAATATGTTTTGAAAAAGAAATATATTTTTCAGTACTTGTTGGAATGACGTCTACTTTTTCCTTTTCTAGACACAGAGTTTTGATAAACAAATGGCTGTCATAGCCGCTGAGGTTATGAAAAAAAACTGGTATGAAATTGGGGATTTTATAATTTAAGTTGCAAGCCATGTGAGCCGCCCCACGAAATTTTGCACTGACGTGACAGTGATCCCTTATCTTAACCTCGTTTTCCTTGAAAGATTTATCACAAATATGACATGTTTTTGAATTCTGGAATTCTATTTCTTGCTGAGGTGTAATATTCATTGGTTTTACATGTTTTAGATGGGAATCATAAAGTCTGTGAATGTCTGCTTCTAATCTTTCAATGAATGTTCGAGAACAATCTGCACCTTGATATTTTTCAAATTTTGACAACTTATCATCAAAGGAACATTTTATGTAATATGCGAAAGCATATGGAATATGTTCTTGAACATTCACCGTATAAGAGTTGGCATCGCTTGGAAACGCAGTTTGAATTGGACGAAGGTATGATTCAAAATCCGCAAAGACTGTAAAAGGTAGAACTAACTGTTTTTCAAAATTTTCGAACTTCAAAATATTTTCAGGAATACTTTCACCAAATTTATTAATTTTCAAGTTAACACTAGGTAGTTGCACACAAACAAAATCACAATCATGCATCATATGTTTTTTCAATTTGTTAGAGCTTGTGAAGTATTGGATACACCCGTCACAAAAATGTTTAGTGGCATGATGATTAGATAACTGTTTAGAGACAAGTTTAGAAAAATCTCGTATCCATGTATAATGCTGATTACCATGATCATCATCAATTAACAAAAGATTTATATGTACAAGTTGCTTACATTTGGTATAATGTAGAGGCCCAACAATCTGATACTGAATTTTACCATCGACATAAAATTTTTCTAGACCATACACATTGACAGATAGGTTGTGGTTGGATTCAAATTTTGGTATATCACTAAGTTTCATAGGGAATTCAAGTCCCTCCATGTTAAAAAAATCGGAAAAGTATGGATACGCATGTGTACCTGATGGATCACCCTTTGGGGGGAAAAGAGAAGCCATGATGCTCCAGAGGAAGCAAAACTGGTCTGCATTTCTCACGTTCACCACAGCGTTTCTTCGTTTGATGTCCACAAGCAAATCGATGAACGAAGAACCTCGAAGCGGACTGTATTTGTTAATATTAAGCTCCAAATACGCAATGTCTTGTAGACTCCAGCCTGCAAAATCAATACTACATATGCGGTTTATCTTTTTTTTTTTATAAACTTACCACTATCCCGCTCCAAAAATTCGGTTAATTTCTCATTCAGCACTTGGATGAGGTCTTTATAATACTGCTCCAAATCGGTCGATTTTGTGATAATAACATTTTTTGTGCGAAAAGATTTTATATCAGCGATGTCCTTGGTTTGCAAAAAATAGTTCCCAAATAATTCCGTGTTTACTTTGATTGTGATTAATTTATCGAGTTGTTCTTTAATTAACTGATGAAATTTTGGCCAAATGTCATTCATAAATTCTCGAACAATTATGTGTTGCCTTCCAGATGTTATTCTGTACGATACAATTCGGCTCTTGAATGCAGTATGCATCATTTGCACGTGATCATCCAATGGAGTGCAGCAGTTGTTTTTATGTTTGATAGTATTTTGGTGGGTGTGGAAGTCGCTAACGTTTATTTTGCATTCATCACAAAAACGTGCATCTAAAATTAACATTTGAATTAATTTATGAGCTCTCAAGTCAAGCGTTGATTGCCTTACCTGCTTTTCGAACTTGTTTGACCGGTCGACTACAAGTTTGCTCCAGGTGGCGCTTCAAATTAAATCTCGAAGAAAATGTTTTTGCACAAACACTGCAGTGGTCTGGTGAAAGCTCGTCAGTAAAGTTCGTCTGTAATGTAATGTGTTCAATCTTAGTTTTTCCTCAATTTTTGAGTTTCGAGAGTTCCGCGTTTTGTAAATAAATCACCATATTTAATTGTTTGACCTGCCTCTCCAAATTTCGTAAGTATCTTAAATTTTGTGCTCTTGCTTTCGAAATGTTCAAAATTTTATTTAAATTAGCCGTTTGCCGTCTTTCCTCCGCTTCAACGCATTGTACCAAAAGATCATCATCCTCATCATCCATGGAAATTGAAATTTGATTAACAATTGATGAGGGTTCCACTCGCGTTTCACATCTCTCCTCCGATTCAACGTTTTGACTCTCTTTAGTCGAAATTAAATTTTGGGTAATTGGTGATTCAATTTCTTTGAAAAAATCCAAATCGAAATCGATATCTTTAATATCCCACACAATTGCTTCAACCGTCGGAAGCAATTGTGTAATTGGGATATTTTCAAACCCTTGAGAATCCGGAATGTCAGTCAAGTCAATCACGTCTTCGTTCGTCTTTTCAAGCACCAGTCCAAATGGACTGGGCTTTCCCCAATTCTCAAGGTATTGTTTCAGCATTGAAGCATCTGACGGGGCAGGAAAAACATGATGGCTTAATATTTTTACCTTGTTTTGTCGTTGTTCGTTAGAGCTTTCACCATTTTCACTATTAGCAGTATTCATTTTTATAAATTCACAAACAACAACACACACGTAGATCTGCTTTGAAGCGCAGTGCTGGAGGTAATGACGCTTCCAAGCAGCATGTCTTCTTATGAAGACGGCTTCTCCCACCTCCTTCAGGATTGAATGAACTTTGAAGGCTAAGCTGAAACCTGCTGAGACAAGAGTTCTGGATGTACTTAAGAGAGGTTATTTGAATTCAAACAGCTTTTTCAAGGTTAGACCATACTCGAGCGAGACGAAGGTGAATATACTTTAGATAGGTTATTTAAATTCAAACAGCTTTTCAAGGTTAGACCAGGCTCGAGCGAGGCGAGAGAGAGATAGGGTGAGATAGATTGGACAGGTTATTTCAATTAAAACGCTTATTTAAAAAATATGATTTATTTAAACTTTATATTACAAGATTCTTTTTATTAATCCAAGATGGTTCCTTTATTCCTAACCACTTCACAAAAATATCAGGTCCTTTGCGTTGAAGAATGCGTTCAACTAAATATGCGTCTGGATGTTTCACTAATTGAAGTTCTGATGAGTAAAATCCTCCTAATATTTCTTCATCCTTCTCGTCTTTCAACATATAGTGTCGGGGGTTAGTCTCCTTAATCTTAACAACAGTGAATATTTCATTAAACCAGTTTGGACGATATCCTTTAGAAAAGGCTTCCCTATGCTTGCTTATTCGTACTTTATCTCCAACTCGAAACTTAGGTTTTCTAACATCCACAGTCTTTATGAAACTATACGAATCATTCAAAATTTTCTTCTCGTTGCTTTTATTGACATCCTTTGGTTTGAAGCCAGTTGTTCTATGTTTCGTTTCATTATATTTTTTGACAATTTTCGGTAATAAGTTTAGCCACTTGTAATTGCCTTGTAAACTGAACTGTCGAAACATAAGGCTTTTGAGGGTCCTATTGACCCTTTCTGCGACACAAGCTTTCATTGTTGAATACGTGCTGTAATGATTGATGTTATGTTTTTTTAATAACTCTTTCACACTTTGATTATAGAATTCTGTACCGGAGTCCGATTGAAGATGGGTCGGGCTAAATGTTTTGAAGATTTTCTTAAGTGCATTAGCTACATCCGACCCGGTTTTGCGTTTAATAGGTATCGCCCAAACATATTTAGAGAACACATTGATTGCAACGAGTATATATCTATAACCCTTGTTGACTCTTGCATACGGTATCATTTCCACGAGATCGCATTGTAGCAAATCACCTAATCCCTTCACTATCACTCGTCTGCGTTTAAAGTTTTTTCGAGCTGGTCTATGCAATTCATCAACAATGTCTTTTTTCACCGACATTATTTTTTACATTTAAATACAAGAGTTGCAACTAGCGTTGATGGTCTTTTAACACTATTGGAATAGAATGAAAATTTGAATCGTCTTTCGTACGGAACTTTTTTGATATCTTCGTAAAAAGTTAGTGTGTTGGTTATTGGATTGAGCGTTACAACCCCCGCCTTTGCAGTTATGCTTGCGTCAACGAGTTCAACCACTTCAAAAGGAATTTCATAATTGTTGAAACCAGAAATATTGTATAATTTATATAAAAAGTATTTTTTGTCTGGATCTGTAAATCCTAGGGTATTACTAAAAAAATTCAGTGTTACATAAAAATATTGATCTGTAGTAGTTTGATGATGTGATATCTTTTGTTCTAAGTTTTTAATTGCTTTTTCCGAGTCATCACTCTTTTTCTTATGCACCAGTGATCTGCCAAACTTGTCAATCATGTTAACTGTCTCTGATATGACTGCGTGTTGATTGAGCTTTCACTTCATTTTATAATGCGTGATTGTTTTAGTTCTTGCACTATATGTAATATTTCATTATCCACTGCTGTATTGCCAGCATGCTGTGCAGCAATCAGCAATCTCAATCTGTTGACCAATTTATTCGGGTTTTTCCATGGGATGAATTCTACTTCTTTATTATTCAAATGAAGAAATGCTCCTGCACCTGACTTGGTACGTGAGCGTTTGTTTAGAGATGTGGGTGTTGTGAAACGTCGTGGTGTCATGTCTGGTTGAGATAAAATTCGTTTTACTATGGAATACTTTCTTCCACCGTTTCCGGCTAGGCGATGTGTAGGATCATAGTGTTGTCTAGCCGCACTAGAGAGTTCCATAATTGCTTTATAATTTCTTTCGTCTTCGAGTGTATAGTTTCCAGGTTCCTTCTTAAAGAGGAACTCATACAGACCGGGTGTTCCTTTATATGTCACACCATCAATTTTAATATCATCACCAATAAACTGTACGATTTTGTTACCAATAGAGAATTTTTCTGTAGAGCGATCTAGTCGAATTCCATATTGATGATCAAATTGGTTTTCAGTATCTCCAATCATATTCCTGATATATTCTTTAGCTAAACCACTATACTGCTCTAAATATTCATTCATTACTTCTTCATGTTTGGATATTTCATGCAATGACACATATTGATCATCTTCCTGAGTTTCCACATCGCTGGCAACAGCATCATCATCATCATCGTTGGCAAAAACATCCTCCGAGAATGAAGGAGCACTTTTGCGACCGGGGAACTTTTCTTTGTAACTGATTTCACTTTTTACTTCATTTTTTACTTCATTTTTTACTTCATTTTTTACAGGTGTTGTGGGGGTTTTTCTTTCTAATTTGAAATTACTTAATAGATCTTTCAAGGGTTGTGTGATAGGTGCTAAATTTTTTTCACGTTCAAAAGTCATGCGCGTTATATCGGAACGTAAGCCACGAAGTTTTCTTCTAACTGCTGCACGACTCTTGATCAATTGGCGTGCTATCTGTTCATTCATTTCAATAAACTGTTTCCGGCGAGGTTGCTACTTAGATGTCTGTTATAAAACAATCGAGTCCTATGCGATACCTTCCGTTATTTATAGGCGAATCTTTATCAATTGTTAGAAACCCATAGGGCTCCCGCCAACACAATGAACATATCTCCCTAAACCGTTCTTTGCTCATGTCCGGTGTGACGTGATTATTAATTACATGATCCAAATTTAGTGTGTCTTGTTTAAAAAGGACAATAAAGTTTCCATTGTCTCTTATCAATCTTTTCGGTACTGATGAATAAGACTGTGAAAGATAGAAACAGTCAATATTTCTATGTCTGCCAAAACTAAAGTAGTCTCTGATAATATTTTGATTGCAAGATATAACATCATCAAAAATTATAACTGAATTCTCATTTGCTTGATTTGGGGGTATAACATCTGCTCCATCTTCGAATTCAAAAAATCCAATTTCTTTAATTGGTTTTAGAATTTTTTTTAAGTGCAAATATTTAGGTTGGAAGAGCGTTTTGCAGTTTAAATAAATATTCTGGAATCGTAAACCATTCGGATGCTCTAACAAACTCAACATCAAATTTGTCTTGCCACAACCGCTCCCACCAACAACCAAACCTCGGTTTTTTTTTCGTTTTTTTGCTTTTTTTCTTTGATTAGGTTTTTTTTCCTTTTTTTGTTTTTTATATTTTTATTTTCCAGTTTTTGCAGCTGCTCCTACTCTTTCCCCCACCTTTCAATACCTTACCTGCGAGCACCATAGTCCCACACCTCAGTTTACCTGAAACAGTGAAACTAACAACTTGCAATGGCGTCGTTAGTTCAAACAGAAGAAAGTTGGGATGATTGTGATTACACAACATATACCCCGAATCCACCCAGCTATATCATAAAAACGCAACCTCCAGGGCTTACAAAAGCACAAAAAAAACGGTGGCGGGAGGAACAGAGAGAGATCCATGCAAAATGGGTTGAAGGTACTTATAAAATTACTTCTGTCATTATTAGTTAATTATTGCTTATTGAAGTTCTTTTAGTTATTCCACAGTTTGTTTAATTTTGTATTACCGATCGGTTTTGGTAGCATCAACGGAGCTTGTACAACCGGGTTGAATAAATATTTGTAAAATGTGAGGTAATTTATTAAAATTGATAAGGAATATATATATATAACTTCAATAACCTATAAGTACCTACTGCAATTTCACTGCAAGCATGGAGTTATTTAGTTTTCACATAAAACTAATCATCATTGATTCCAGATACTATGAATATACCACCAGTGGTATCACCAGCAGCAGCAGCATCGGTAGCAGCAGTTGCACAGCAGCAAAAAGAAGAAGAAGAAGAAAACTGGGAGACGTGTGATGCTCCCACTTACATCCCAAATCCGCCACCATATATCATAAAAACACAACCTCCTGGGCTTACAAAAGCACAAAGAAAACGGTGGCGGGAAGAACAACGTGAGATCCATGCAAAGTGGGAAGCTGGAAGGTACTTACTAGAACTATTTACTTTTGTTGTTATTAGACATTATATATAATTGTGATCACACTCATTATATTATTATTGGTTCCAGATACTAAATATACGGGGCAGCAGCAGCAGCAGCAGCAGCAGCAGCAGCAGCAATAAAAGAATATATTATAATTTCACTTATTGCGATAATAAAATTTATTTGAAAGTAATATTTGTCTTTATTATGCTAAACATAATATATTTGTGCTAAACAAACCAAGCTGATTTGAGCTTATATAGACCCGCACTATGATCTGTGGAGGTGTGAATGAGTTATTAAGACCGAGGTTAATGAGCTCTCAAGGTTGAGAGGATATCAAAGTGGTTGAGCGGTCAAGGTAAATGACTTCTTGAAGAGTCAATGGTTGATCATGGTCAACGACCTCTCGAAGAGTCAATGGCCGGTCAAGGTGGATAAACCTGTTGAAGGTTAATGGTCGGTCAAGGTTGAGATGAATGACCTCTGTCAAGGTTAAGGTGAACGACCTTTTGAGCTGAATGACCTGTCAAGGTCAGGTGAATGACCGTCAAGGTGAATGACCTGTCAAGGTCAGGTGAATGACCCGTCAAGGTCAAGGTTGCTCCCCCCACTCCTGACTCCGCGCCCTTATATCCCCTACTTGCGTGCAAAAATTTCATCCACATGACACTTGACAGATCGCTGTTGGTTTCGTTCCAGGTTATGTTTTTGCGTGATTTTATCGGAAAAAAATATCTATGAGTCTTTTTACATCGACATGTGATTATTGCGAGGGTAAGTGTAGTGGATGACTCGCATTTGCTGTAGTTGTTGAATAATCATGTGTACCTAATAGCCAGCATACGAGAGTAAATTGCATTCTGTTGTAGCCTCGAAGCCCTCCTGGAGTTCTGGCCCTGCCTGATACTTACCAAGAGAAACAAGCTGAGCAATACCATACTACCAGGAACAAGTTTTGCCCACAAAAACATTATCATCTAGATCTAAGTTATAATCATGTCATAAAAGGTCACAATCTATTTGGGATCTTTGATCTTGAGACTGCTGCACCGTACAGTAATGGTACCAGTTACTCATTCATTGGCCAAGGTAATTGTGAGAAGATTTTGCTGGAGAAAGGAGTTATCAATAATTGATTCATTGCAGTTTCAGGAACTAGAAGAGCAAATAACTAAACCCGAGCTGTAGCAAGAATCAGAATCGTGGATTGTTGTTTTGACGCCATAAGATGATAAAAATTGTATGCCCACGAATAAGAATTACCTGTACTTCATAGAATATTAGCATGGGTACAATATTCAAACGATTGTAATAAGTTGAACACTGCAATATAAATAAAGTCCTTTTTACTTACCTACTTTTAAAAACTTGAGTGGTGCTGCGGCATTCAGCAGTATGAGAGTGTTAAATTGGTTGCATATGCATATCATTATCTAAAATTCCAGATTTCAGATAGAGAACGAGAACCCATCTCGCATTTCCATTTCACACTTGGAACAAGACAAAGACAACTACTCGAACTAACCTCAATTTCAATTATTGTGATTTTGTAGTCAGAATTTAGATTTTCATTATAAAAAAACTCATTATTATCGGTCACTTATCACGTAAATTCGGTTAATTAAGCCAGCCAGTTTGAAAACAAACCGTAAAACTACTTCAAATTATACCACAGACAGATTATACTTCTTTAAACACAATATATAGTGAAGAACAAAAGAACAATCATTTTAATATGGAAAATACCCGGAAATACACTAGGGTGAGTAAAAATCACGCAAAATGGAAAACTTATCTACTAAAGTACTACTTACTACTAGGTACGACTACCATGTTTAATTATTGTTATTGCTACTTTCAGTTACAGAATCAGATAAAGCAGAAGCCGAGTTAAAATTGATGATGACTTTGGATTGATCATGACTACTGAATGAAAGGTATACCCTTGTTTAATTTCTTCTTTTGTGAAGTTAATTTCACGTGTTGTTGTAGATGATGACCGTTGATGACATATATGATGGGGTAGTGGAGGTGACCTAGGAGGTGATGAACGGTTATGTGAGGTACAGGAGGATGAGCTGGCAGTCACAGGCGGTGCTGGTAGATGGATGACGGTGGAAGGTTTGGGGAGTGGATTTAGTGGAGCAGCTGTTGTTAGCAGATCTGCTATCTGCATCTGTCCTTCCACGGAGCTTTCCACATACGTTTCGGCAACAGCACTCGATTTCCAACCTCCCAGCCTCTTCAATTGCATCACATCGCATCCCTTGTTAGCTAACAATGTAGCTGATGATCGTCGAAAGCAGTGGCCAGTATACCGTTTCGGTTCAGACAGATTCAAAAATACGGCAATTTTTTCAGGAAATTTAGCTATAGTATTGTGGCCGATTGGTTGTCTTGTCAATTTCCCACATCGGTATTGTATCAAGAACCTGTCGCATCCCAGTTCAACATTCACCCTTAAGTGCATGTAGCGCCGTAAAATAGCAACCCACTCTGGCTTTGTCACGACAAAAGACCGTGGGTTGTAAGTTTTTGTGTTTGGGATTAAGATACTAACACGTGTGTCAGAAAAATCAAGATCATTAACCCGCATTTTAAATAATTCGTCAGAGCGGCAGGCTCCCGAGACGCCTATTATGAGGGCCACCTGGAATGATTTAGTGATAAAATAGGTACGTAAGTTAAATTGTAAATTATTTTACTTTGACTGGTAGAAATTCTTCTGGAGCTCTGGCCAGGAAGTCCTCCACGTTTTGCGCAGAGAGCACACAGGATTTTTTTGGCTTGTAACCTGTGTTTCCTTTCTTGAGGAACGCCTGCAGCCTGGGGTACCTTGATATATCAGTTTTTGCTTTAATTTTCAACATGCACTTGAGCATCGAGTAAGTAGCCCAACATGTGCTGGGCTTTTTAGTTTGTGCTATATCCTTAAAATAGGCTAGGAGCACATTTTCGGAGCAGCTCGTTGTTCTGTGATGGTCGGTCCAATTTGTGTATGCCTCGTACACCTTCTCATACCGACTGCGGCTTTTTTCGGGTATTAAATTTGCAGTGGCTTCTTCGGCCGCTTGCCGTAATTCGGGGGGAGTTAGTTCGAACATTTCGTGCTCTGATTCAGACATGATTATGATTTCAATAAATTTCAACAGAAAAAACTGACATTGGCAATTGTTTTCTTGTTATTTGTGAATATGTCAAAATCACAGCCACCCAATTTGTTGTGCTCACTTGATGAAAACGGTTTTCAAAGAATTATTATTTTTGCAGATTTAATGAATTTCTATTAATTATAGGTATTGAATGATTGTCAGTAAAATAGCATACATACCTCGGCGAAAACGGTTATTACTGCGTCGGGCTATTGCTGCCGGGGCAGGCCCCGGCAGCAATCTTTGCCCTCCGCAGTAATAACTCGTTTCCCGCCTCGGTATGTAATATACTATTTCAATTGTGTCAATTTCCATCCGGTCCTGGTCTTCTATCGAGAAACGAACAGCAGTATTCTGCAGCCATACAAGTTTCCAGAATAAACAATGGAAATTGGCGAGGAAATTGGGAAATATCGGATGGCGATAAATCACTGGTTTATCGCGCCAAATTTATCTGTTCAAAAACAACAGCCGGGTTTGATGGATTACCTTTTTTTATGAATATGACCATCCCTGAAGCGGAATATTCAAGCATAGTCGTTAGCCATTATACCTTCAACCTTGGAAGTTGTGAGCGTGCCAAATTGTGTCCAAAGTTTTCTTTCGATTTCCATCGTTAATTGAGGACTAATCGACATTGAACGAATGCTCCAAGAGTGGGTTACCTATACCTAGTTCTTATTCTCAATAAGTAAAACGAGCTTAGGGACAAAAGATTAAAGGCAATTTTCAACTGCATTAAAGCAATTTGGGCGCATCTCGGGACGCATTTCGGAACCCGGAAGCAAAATGAGAAGCGTATAATTTATGCAGCGACCTAAATGGCATTCAAATGAGGTGCAGATTTGTCTCCGGGGCGTCCCGTTTTCTTTTTCGCTGATGGAAAAAAAGTTGAATAATGAAGAAACAAGAAGTGGATCGTGCCGTCGGCCGAATTAACTAATAAAAAATTCACCATCGCGGGGTGTATACGGCGAGGAGTTTCATCTTCGCGTGCAGCGACATCATTCATCAGTTTTATCCTTATATTTCTCATTCCGGGTAAGTATGCCACGGGCGAAGAGAGTTCCCTGCTTCCTTCATCTGGGACCTGGTGAATTTTTAATTTCCCATTTGGGCAGAAAATGAAACGTTTCGACAGTTCGGTTCGTTAAACCTTTTTAATGGCGTCGCCCTGAAGGCCGAAGGCGATAATAGATACTTAGTTTATACCCACCCCATCTCAATATCCCACTAAAAGCTTATACAGGGTGTTCGCAAACTTGGGGTGAGGAAATGAACCGCAGCTACGAAAATGCTTCAAGAGTATCAGAAAATAGTTGGAAAAAGTTTGGGGTTTTCATTTTTGAAAATATGGAGGGTCAAAAGGTGCCACCTCTCTTCTAGTCCAGGAATTTTAGCTGTTGAAATCGCAAATAGCGAACATAAACCATAACTAGCCGGATTTTTGTATATAAGCTCAGTTCAGCATATAGTTCAACATAGTAAAAGTCCTCAAGAATCCGGTGTGAGCTTCGGCCGTTGTGGCCTCGAGAAGAACTTGAGGGTCAGTTTTTCGCGTATATCTTATGAACAATAGCACTTGGGAAAAAAGTTCCCGGGAAAAAATTGTTGGAAATTTTATTGTCTACAAGAAAGGTCCTCACACATTTCATCGTCAGTCATCTCCTTCTTCGTCAAAACACAAGAAAATAATAATAGTCAAAATGCTCGATGCTGAAGACTGGTATGGACCTTGAGTTTTATGATGGCGGAGTGCCACTTTGTAGAGGTGTTGTTTGATCCACTCTCTTTTGGTTGAAACTTGAAGCCATCAAGACGAACTATGCCGGCGGCATATACAGGGTAAAATAAAAATAAAAAGTTGAACATTTGTACCTCGAGAACCAAAATAGGTGAAGACATGTAAATCGCCATAAATAATTTTGATTTCAAGGTCATAAAGTCGTCGTAAACTTGAATTGAATATCTTGAGCAGTTCTTGAAATATATTCAAAAGACTGAAGTTGTTACCAAAAAAAAAATATATATTTTCGTCTACTTATCAGAAAAAAAGTTGACTGTGTTTTTTCTAAAATTCGTTGGCCTAGAGAGGGCTTTTTACTGTAATTTCATTTTAAATGTAATTTATCATTGTTTCGATTCAAAACACTAAGTTTCGATTCAAGATCTGAAGAATTACTGATATACGGAAAACTATTTTTTTTTCGTAACGACTTCAGTCTTCTGAAGATATTTCAAAAACGGCTCAACATGTTTGATTCAAGTTCACGACGACTTCATGGTCATGGAATTAGAAATATTTTTGGCGATTTACATGTCTTCACCTATTTTGGTTCTTGAGGTACATTTGTTCAACTTTTTATTTTTATGTCACCCTGCATATGCCGCCGGCATAGTTGGTATTGATGGCATTTAGTTTCAATCAAAAGAAAATGGATCGAACAACACCTCTACCAAGTGGCACCCTGCCATCATAAAACTCAAGGTCCGTACAGTCTTCGGCATCGAGCATCTGGACTATTTAGCTTTTCTTGTGTTTTGACGAAGAAAGAGTGGACTGATGATAGAATATGTGAGGATCTTTCTTGTAGACAACACAATTTCCAACAATTTTGCTCCAAGTGTTTTTCCTCCAAGTGTCATCGTTTACGAGATAAACACGAAAAACTGATCCTCAAGTTCTTCTCGAGGCCACAACGGCCGAAGCTCACACCGGATTCTTGAGGACTTTTACTATGTTGAACTACATGCCTAACTGAGCTTATATACAAAAATCCGACTAGTTATCATTTTTGTTTGCTATTTTTTCTATAATTCCTGGACTATTCCTGTTATTTTGAAAGATTTCAGTAAACCCTTTTCATCAGACCAAAAAGCACGGTTTTTGAATCTTTGAAAGTGTTTTGTCATTTGGTTCAGTGTACAGGGTGAGTCATAAATCCTTGAAATCTATTTCTCTTCGAAAAGGCGCCTGAAAAGTTCTAGAGGTTATAAAACTAATGTGGAGCAATAAGTATTTTTGAAGAAAACTGAATTTTTAGGATTTACGATTCACCCTGTATAGTAAATAGAATTACAAAACACGTTGAATGGTTCGGAAACATTGCTTTTTGGTCTGTTGAAGAGAGTTCACTAAAATCTTCCAAAATAACGAAAACGCTTTTGTTCAGGAGTAGAACGACACGAGGAGGGAGAAGAAAGAGTTTAATGAAACACGCTCATTGCACAGAAAGTTATATTCACTCAAAGCAAAAGGAGTGCAAAATAATTATTTCGTAGTTCTTTTCACAAAACACCTAGCACAGGACTGACAGGCTTGCCAAAATGATACACGATGGACAAAATGAACAAAAACAAATCAAAACACAAGAACAAAATTTGTCAAACTGTCAGTCAAAGAAAAATGAGAGTGACAGATTCGGAAGAAGGCACTCAATGGAAGAATTCGTTAAACAAACCCCTGAGCTAGGCCCAAAGGAGAAGACTCTCAAATGTGTGACAAAATGACAAGCGACTCACTGATAGTTTCTGGTAATCAATGTAAGTAATTATTAGTAAAACAAAATCGAGGAAACATCAGTAGGCAAATGTAGAAACATCAGTAGATGGCGCATAATAAAAAAAATCAACAAGGCATAAAAAAAAACCAGCAATAATAAAACACATCAATAGGTACCTGCAAAAACCCAAAACGGTGTTAGTAGGATCCGAGGTAGGATCCTGAAAAATACCTACATTGAATATCTGACAAAAATATCAGCATGAGAAATCAGAGCACGGCGCAGAAACAAAAACTTTCTTTAGCATGTGTGTAGTTGTAAATAGCCCACCAGAAAATGAGTTTGATATCAGACGAAAACGCAAAATAACGCAATAAAATGATATTTCAGGTACATTAAAAAACCAATGCAATGTTTAAAACGATACGCAATTGGTACAGACATGTAAGTGAGAATAAGTACTACGTTCCTCGAGCATGCACAAAACACTTTATTCGCCCAACAGACCCATATCGGTTCTTCCCTATGTTTCTTATGCGAAGCTCCGAGTCCCCCAAAAATCAGTCCCTTTCCCCGCTGCTCACCATCAGTCGACAGAAAAGCACGGATTCTTGAATCTTGAGTAATAAAATCGATCCGCAAGGCCAGATCATATGTTTTACAAGAATATATTTCCATATTCGATACAGTACGAACACATACCAAAGGAGAAGTTCCAAAACTATTGACGGCGCGCTTATTTAGTGCATGCTGAAGTTTTGAAATAAAGCGAAACCCCACAGAACGCCCCTTTAAGAAACGCCGGAAGAGAAAAGAGGACGATGACGGCCGTTCTTCACTTAACTCAAGACAGGTCATGTTTTTTCTCCTTGTTGTTCTTGTTTTTTTTCTTGTTTTTCTTCTTGTTTCCTTTCTTTTTCTTCTCCTAAAAAAAGTTCAGGCCAGTGGTTCAGTGATAAGTGCAACGCCCCTAGTCGACAAAAGTCGAGCAAGGATCCAGATGTTGTTGAGAACAATTTCGATTTCTTAGACAAGCAACTTTCTTTGGAACCAGACAAGAGGCGGACGCCTCTAGATTGCATTTGGTGACCAAAAATTTTGGGCATCCTGTTGACAACTGGAACTCGTGTCGACAAAACTTGCTTTCGGCTTCAGTGGAACCAGGCGGTGATGTCAGAAATTTGTCAAGAATGATGTTGACTCCAGGCAAAACTCTTCTTCGCCATGAAGGAAGATGCCAAGGACGTTTTGTTGCTCTTCTCAGTGCCAAACCTGTTGCAGTATCAGGTAGCAAGAGGACGGTGGCGTTTTGCTGTTCTTCTCGCCTCAAAAGATTCTTCTCTGTTGAGTGGTAAGCCCAAGGAATATACGCTAGCATTCAATTGTCAATACGCGAACAAGAGATTCTATTCACAGACCGCAAACACACGGGTTTCTCAGAAGCGCGCGGTCGAGTACGTGGAATTCAAACATTGGACGTCGGTCGAGCTTTTAAATTATTTGAAATGACGGAGCAAAGTTTTGTATTAGGGATTTCCAGCCCCGTTTGAATAGCTCAAGGGATAAGACCGTGCAACGAGACATACATGAATGTGAGTGACAATGAGACGAAATAAAACTCAGCATCAAATTACAACTCAAAATGAACAAAGCTCACATGGAATGGTTGAGTAATTCTTCTTCCCTCGTTCCGTGATACATTTTTTCCCAAACAAGAGCAAACCTCCGAGCAGATGACGCCTTGCGGTTTCGCCGGACCGTTTCGCGATTCGAGACGTGAGCTTGGTGACAAAAACCCAACAGAAAGAGGCCCGGTTTCCCCTGCATGACATCAACCGAATTTTTAATGTTTCCCAGGTACGGTAAGATTGTGTCTCCACCACACACAAAAAAAATGCATGTAGTAATTCCGCACTGACGCCCGAACCAAAAAAAAATTCTGGAATACTCCTGGCCTCTTCTCACAGCGCCCCCTCCTTGAACAATAATAATAATAATAATAATAATAATAAAATGTATTTATTGGCGGTATTCAGCGAAGCTGCTCTTCCATACAACCACAACAATTCAACAATAAACATATAACAAAAAAATATACATAATAAACAAAATAACATAAATCACGAATATATCATGAAGAAAACAACATCATGATCGGCCGCTTAAAAGAAATTTCCTGAGTTGGGATTGAATTGAACAATCGTGGTCACGGCACCACTCTGTTTCATTACGCTCAATTACGCCCTCCTTCCCCCCTCCCACTGACATTACCTACAATTATTAGGTTTGTCCGTGATCGTCATAACCCTTCGATCCGCGTTTGTTCAAGAGTGAAACGATAGGAAGAGGAAGAAGAAAGAGTTTGAAACACGCTCATTGCACAAAAAGTTATACAATTTACTCAAAGTAGTGGACGTGGTACAACCGAAATAGGGAATATAAGTTGCAAATGATGATAAAGGCAAACCACTTTGAAGGGTTACAACTGAGACCTAAATAAACGATTTGACCCGCAGTGCTTTCCTTTTCGTCCCTTAGGATTTGAATAGCGCCCCTTTTTTCAAAATGGCAGATATTATCTAGGGGCAGAAGGTATCGAATAGCCTAGTGATGTCCAGCTTAGTAGAAATATATGGGGCTATGTCTCAATCGGTTTCTGGGACATCAAACACTATTTAAAAAAATGGTGGAACATTTCCATTCACCGCAAGCAAATTTGGTGGAGGCGCCAAAAGGAATTTAGTGCTGTCATAAGAAAATTGCCGTAACATTTTTATTTTTTAACCGATTTTGACACAAGACATCTCATTTTGTAGAAAAGGTAATTCTTCTTGTTACCTTATATCTTCCATAGAAAAAGACATTGAGGAATGTTGGAGAAAAAATTAAAAAATAATTTGAAAAAAAAAGGATTTTTTTCATTTTTTTTATTTTCATGAAAATTGCCTTATTTGTAGACTTTGATGTGCCCTTTCTAAATTTGTACTTTTCCGATTTCTATCTTTGCAGCACGCGCCGCCATATTGAAAAAATGATGTCTGAAAAGAAGTTTTTGATAATATCTGAACTTTGGCACTTGTGACATTGAAATGTTTATATACATATGGAAGCACATTCAATCCTCCACAGTTTGACATCTGAACCAGCTCTGTGCGACCCGTGGTTCTTGAGCTAGACCTTCTGGAAGTATCAATTTTCGGTTCCAAAAGAATTGAAAATCACCTCTTGGGGCTGTGCCAGGTCCACCAATGTTCATGATTTGTGATAAATGACGACGCGTTATTGATGGGTAACTTGATCTAGACATGGTGGTGATCCAGTGGTGAAATCCGGTAGGCGCGGTCACTATTTAACACCGAAAATTGATACTTCCGGAAGCTCTAGCTCAAGAGCCCCGAGTCGCACAAAGATGGTTCAGGTGTCAAATCGTGGAGAATTGAATGTACTTTCATACGTATATAAACATCTTAATTTTGCATGGACTAAAATTTAGATATTGTCAAAAACTTCTTTTCAGATATCTTTTTTCAAGATGGCGGTGCGCACTGCAAAGATATAAATCGAAAAAATGCAAATTCAGGAAGGGCACATCGGAATCTACAAATAAGGCAATTTTCATGAAAATTAAAAAATAAAAAAATCTTTTTTTCAAATTATTTTTCAATTTTTTCTTCAACATTCCTCAATGTCTTTTTTATGGGAGGTAGGTATGAGATATCAAGAAGAATTCACTTTTCTACAAAATTGGATGTCTTGTGCTGAAATCGGTTGGAAAATAAAAATGTAACACCGATTTTCTTATGACCGTACTAAATTTATTTTGGCGCCTCCACCAAATTTGCCTGTGACAGATGTCAATTTTCCACCATTTTTTTAAATAGTGTTTGATGTCCCAGAAACCGATTGAGACATAGCTCCATATATTTTAACAAAGCTGGACATCACCAGGCTAATCGATACCTTCTGCCCCTAGATAAAATCCGCCATTTTGAAAAAGGGGCGCCATTCAAATCCTAAGGGACGGAAAAAAAGGCACTGCGGGTCAAATCGTTTATTTAAGTCTTAGCTACGATCCTGCAAAGTGGTTTGCCTTTATCATCATTTGCAATTTGATTTTTCCTACCACGTCTACTAAAGCAAAAGAAGTGCAAAATAATTCTTCCGTGGTTTTTTCACAAAACACCAAGCACAGGACAGACAGACTTGTTAGAAATGATACACGATGGACTAAGTGAAGAAAAACAATTGAAAGCACAACAACAAAATTTATGTCATACTTTCAAAGAAAAAGAAAAGCGACGAATTTGGAAGAAGGCACTCAGTAGAAGAATTCGTCAAACAAACCCCTGAGTTAGGCCGAAAGGAGAATACTCAAATATGTGACAATCTGACAAGCAGCTCACTGATAGTTTCCGGTATTCAATGTGACCACGACGACGACGACTAGCGAAGAATGTTGAGAACTATTCCTAATCTTCCACAAAGACATGATTGCACGAATCTTTTCAGAGAGAATGATATATTAACTGTCACCGGCCATTATACAGGGTGTCCCGGAATTAGTGTTACAAAACCCACAGAGAGATAGAACATTGAAAAAAGAGGGGACTTTTGTTGATAAACATACCCTCGCAAACGTATAATAACGGAGATACCGGCCTTAAAAGTTGTTTTTTGAAGACAGTTTTTTTGCATACTTGCATACTTCAAATGCAAACCAATGTTTACCAAGACAGATCTTCCCTGGGACATTGAATAGAAGCATGGTCACGCACAAAATATCTTATAGGTCGCAGTGCAGAAAAGATCCTCCGAGACCAAACGACCATCTCTAATCTACAATCTACAAGACAGGTCTTTATTGAACACTAATAACGAATTCTGTCAGGCATTTTTAGGGGCGAAGATAATGGGGGATACCGTCCCCCTCTTCTCCCCATTTTTCACTTTCCTGAATATCTTTTGAAATTTGTCTCAATTATTGAATTCCACGTTCAATTTAAAGAAAAAAGTTACTCTTGCAAAATTTTGATTAAAGGCTTTATTTTCAAGATATCTGGGTTTGAAACATCAGAAAACATCACGAAATCACCACTTTCCAGGGTCCAAATTGTTTTTTTCTGAAAAACTCCATGTTTCTGAGCGGAAATGATGACTTATCAACTTAAAATACTCAGAAAACTCATTCCAGTTGACGGATCATAGGTTTCCTTGAATTTTAATTTTTAGGCCCAGGAAAGTGGAGATTTCGAGATGTTTTGCGATGTTCCAATCTCAAATATCTCGAAAACTAAGCCTCTAATCAAAATTTTGCGGGAGTAATTTTTTTCTTCAAACTGAACGTTAAACTCAAAAATTGAAACATTTTTCAAAAATATCCAGGGAGGTCAAAAATAGGGGAGAAAGGGGAAAAGCACCCCTATTATCTTCGCCCCTTAAAATGTTTGATGAAACGCGCTATTATTGTTCAATAGAGATCTATTTCAATAAACTGAGGTTCAAATTTGATCAAAATCGGTTCAACGGTTCAAAAGTTATGCAAAAAAAACAACTTTGAAGGCCTGTATCTCCGTTATTATAGGTTTTCGAGGGTATGTTTATTGCGAAAAGTCCTCTAATTTTTCACTTTTCGATTTCCCTGTGAGTTTTGAGACACTTATTCCGGGACACCTGTATATTTGAGATACTGTTGCTCATGTTCAAGAATATATCACTGTTTTCACACTTAGTACCTTCAAGAAAAAATAGAATAATTTTTCATAATTTTCCATACCATAAGTTGTCCCTGTATGAGAAGAGAAGTTTTTATTCCTGTGTCAGATTATTTAATAGTTTGCCAGAAGAAATCAGGGAATGTAAAAATTTGAGGAAATACAAACAACAGCTTCGTGATTACCTTGTCGATCTCGAGCCATTTACACTGCAACAGTATTATTCGACTATGGCATGAATTTTGTATACAATGACTTGTATACTAATGTTGTTTTTTTTTTCGAAATATGTGACAATTTTGCAATCTATACATTGATTTGTTTTTTTTGCGTGTATATATTTGTGAATAATAATATAGAGACCGGATTCTAGGCAAAATGCCTTTTTGTTTCTGTTTTAGGCATGTGCATGAGACCTTGAAATGAATATTAGTGTTGAAAAAACATTGCTTTTGACACCCTTTTGTTTTTGCCTAAATGCCTAAAACTGACAAAATCGGATTTACTGTCCTAAAAAGACCTTTTTAATGGCCTAAAATAGGCTTTTTTGATTTTTTGGTGGAACTGATCCACAGTGTTGGAGAAAAAATCCATTTTCTAATTTGTTCAATTCAAACTATGGGAGTAAATTGATTTCAACCCTGATAGAATTTATTCACTTTTCTATCTATCTCTTCTTTTCAACGGCTTGAGATCTAGTCTTGACGCAGGGACATGATTCTAGGCAAAATGGCTTCCGGTTTTTGTTTTGGTCATTTGTACTCAGCTTTGGAATATATAGTTATGTTGAAAGAAATAGCCTTTCACGTCTCTTTGTTTGAAGTCTTATTTGCCTAAAATTATCAAAACTTGGATTTAGTGTCCTAAAAGTGCTTTTTTAACAGCCTACAATAGGTTTTTTCTGTGTTACGGTTGAAATGATTCACATTGTTTTATTAGTTCCGTACTGTATGTCACTTTTGTTCGTTTCGTCACCAATTGGTAATTTATGTAACAAGTACGCAAAATGAATCCTCAGCGGATAAATGCGCGTTATCCCTTAAAGCAAGTGAGCCGCCGAAGAATTTTGCGTACTTGTCGCATACATCACTTTTTAGCTTGAGCTTTCCAACCACCAATTTGTGTCCTCTATATCGGCCATAGTGAAGTAAAAATTTAACTTCAACAACTAAACTGCTAAATCAACAATGCAGCACCTTGGGAGAATCTTTCAGATACAGTTCGCAAAAATTCGTGTTTTGTGGACTCAAAACAGTCGGCAAAATGACCATTTCAGGGAGACAGTACTAAAAAATCAATCATTTGTTTGATTACATACGAAAAATGTTTTGGCCTATTTTGCCTATTTTAGTCATTACGGCCTAAAGCGTCCTAAAATACAGCTTTTATTTGCCTAAACATGTGTCCTAATTTCCACTTTTTGACGGCCTAAAATCCGGTCCCTAAATAACTATCTTATCTTATCTTATCTTACACGAGATATAGTCCAGTCAAATTAAGCAAAAATCTGGCCAAACCGGAAATAAATTCGGAAGTTGACAAAATTTGGTGCATCGATGCAGAATTTAACGTATAACAACATACTGAAATTCCTGATAATTCCAAGGCTTGGATTTTTTTTTAGTACCAATAAAAGAGCGCCATCCTTGAAAATTTTCGATTTTTTCTGAATAACTTGTAAACTATTACCTTTAGAACATCAGTACCTGCGAAGGAAATGTAGCCCGTTAAATTCTCAGAAGATTAGTACCAAACTCATCACTTTGTGGTCAATAGTCTCTGAGATACAGCGTCTGCCAAAACTCAGTGAAAATGACTCAAAATTTATTTCCGGATTTTACGTAACAATTTGCATAGTGTCAGTTCAGGGGCTGTAACGTAGACAGAAAATGTGCGGATTCCAATGTGTTTCACATTTTTGGAAAGCCAATTCAATATTCGGTATCACAAGTTTGTCTAGAAGTCGCCAACTTCAAAATGGTACTTTTCCTCGACCTTTGAAATCTATACTTGAAGTCCCGAAGAATCCTCAAAAAATCGATTATTTCCAAATCATGCCATTTGCTTTATTTTTTAAGTATGGAAAAACCATCTAGAGAATATGTGAAAGATTGAATACCAAGAAAATAACATGTTTCAGAATCTTTTTCCTAGTGATGGTTCCTGAGGTATATGAGTTGAAAGACCAAAACGACCTATTTGGAGAAAAAGATAGGTAGTCCGGACACTAACTGCTGAATATTGTACGGCCCTTGCATTTGATGATACAAAATGCCACTTAGCAGACGTAGTGAACATACTTATGTACTTTCCACGTCTGCCAAGTGGCATCTTACACCTAAAATGCAAGGTCCATACAGTATTCAGCAGTTTGTGTCCGAACTACCAATTTTTTTTCCGAATAGGTCGTTTTAGTCCTCCAACCCATATACCTCAGGAACCATCACAAGGAAAAAGATTCTGAAACATGTTGTTTTTTTGGAATTCAATCCTTCACATATTCTCTAGATGTTTTTTCCATACTTGAAAAATGAAGCAAATGGCATGGTTTGAAAATAATCGATTTTTAGGGATTCTTCGGGACTTCAAGTATAGATTTCAAAGGTCGAGGAAAAGTACCATTTTGGAGTTGGCGACTTCTAGACAAAATTGTGACACCAAATGTTAAATTGGCTTTCCAAAAATGTGAAACACACTGAAATCCGCACATTTGCTGTCCACGTTACAGCTTTTGAACTGACACTATGCAAATTGTTACGTAAAATCCGGAAATAAATTTTGAGTAATTTTCACTGCGTTCTAGCAGACGCTGTATCTCAGAAACTATCGACCACAAAGTGATGAATTTAACACTGATCTCTTGAGAATTTAACAGGCTACATTTGCTTCGCTAGTTTTTGTGTTCTAAAGGTGATAGTTTTCGAGTTATTCAGTAAAAATACAAAATTTCTAAGGATGGCGCTCTTTTATTGGTCCTAGAAAAAAAGCCAAGCCTTGGAATTCTTGGGAATTTCAGTATGTAATTCCACGTTAAATTCTGCATTGATCCATCAAATTTCGTCAACTTCTGAATTTATTTCCGGTTAAAACCTATTTTGACTGGACTAATACCGAAACAAGAGACCTCATTTCTATCGGGCCTGGATCATTTGGCGGTTTCAACTCGACATCCTCGAGGTGGGTTAAAACTCATCGTCGAGGGAACGCGACTCAGCATCCTGGAGGGGGTTCAAAACGCATCATCAACGGGTTCCAACTGTACGACTTGGAGAAGGGTCGAAACTCAACACCGGAAGGGCCTTGGCACATAGACCTGGCGAAGGGTTGGAACTCGTCGTCGAAAGGTTCCGACTCGACTCCTGGAGGCGGGTCAAGACTCAGCATCCAAGGGCCCTGACACGACATCCTAAAGGGGGTTGCAACTCAGTGTAGCAACTCATCGGCCTCTAGGAGGGTCAAAGCTCAACCTGGAGGGTTCTCGACTCAACTTTCCCCCAAGGGGACCAAAACTCGTCTCTGAATGATTCCAACTCGACTTTCTCCAGGGGGCTAAGACGCAACAGCCGACTCGTCATCCACCCAGTGGGCTAGGACTCATCATCGGGGCTTCGACTCTTCGGCCTCCAGGAGGGTCGCGACGCAACATCAACGGGTTCTAGCTTATCTTCCTCGAAGGGGATTAAAACTCTTCGCTAACAGACCCGCAGAAGCACTCCGCAACGGACGTGACAAGTCGGGAGCGGACGGCAAGCGGATTGATCCAGGTACAACGGTCAATCTCCGGCGATATCCTCTATTCCCAGCAATTTGGGATATTTTATCGCATCCAAAACTATCGCGAACGGCAACTAGCAACAAGTACGCCAGCAACTAGCTGGTGTGACGTGCGGGTGCTTCACTTCATTCGCACTTGAATTTCACCATAATTATCGGACGTCGCGGAGACTCGGAGAGACGATTGTTGGATATCGAGGTGTAGCCAGTAAATCATGTTGTGGAGCTTCGCGGGATTTACACGAACGAATTAAATAACTAGCGGCATCTTTTAATGACGATTTGACTCTGAATATTCACATATACCATGATTTCACGGCTTGGATTTATTTTCCTCCGGATTATTCTCGGCCCGCCAAATGCGGGTGGCTTCAGAATTGAAAACTTTTTTTTGAACTTATGACGTGATCAAGAGGCCTTGGTGCCATCTGTAGCATAGATCGAACTTTGAACATAAATAACAAGTTTGAAGATACCTACTTAGTATTTTTGAATCAAATGAGTTTTCTGGAATATGCGTGCTTCTTTTGATCGAGGTTTAACCAAAGTCGTTTTTTGGCTTGGGTAAGTTAAAATAGCAACTTTTGTGTTAATTCAAATTAGGTAATTTCTTTATTATAAATTTATGATCGTAACTTGTGAACTTATCACTAAAAAAAAGTTTCTCTGTAAGATAATTTGACAGGTGCAAAATTATCCTGGATTAGCATGGATCAGCCGAATGTGTCTTTTCAAGTTGCTTTTCATCGTGGTCTTGTACTGGCATTCCGTACATTCGTACAAATCGACTTGTTTTCCATTGCTTTTATGTTCCAACTTGTGTCTCTCCAAAATAGACTCTTGTTTAGTTCGATAAGCGCATCTATCGCAATCGTACCAGACGACTTCTTTGTTGCTGTCGTGTATACGGAACGTGTGCTCCTTCAAATACCTTTTTCGCTTGGTTCGAAACGGACAGTTCTCGCATTTGTACCAAGCAATCTCTTCTGGACGGGCATGTTGCAGCATGTGTCCCTTCAAATCAGATTCACGCTTGGTTCTGAAGGAACACTCGAGACACTGCTTCCAAGTCAAAGTTGATTTTTTGATCAACGCAGCGGCCTCATGCGTCAGCAAGTGTCGTTTCAGACGGCGGTTTCTATCGGTTCGATAAGCACATCTGCCGCATTTGTACAAAAGAACTGCTTCATGGTTGATTACGTGTTTTCGCAACACGTGTCGTTTCAAATAGCTCGGCAGTTTCGTTTGGAACGAGCACTGTTCACATTTCTTCCAGTCAATTTCGTCTGGGTCAGCGTGCTTCGCCATGTGTTTCTTCAAGTCTGCTTTTCGTATGGTTCGATACGGGCACTGGTCGCATTTGTTCCACATAACTGCTTCAACGGGAGCGTGTGTTGTGAAAATGTGATCTTCCAACTTGAATTTTTGCTTGGCTTGGTACGAGCACAACTTGCATTTGTGCCATTCAATCTTGTCAGCTTCGGCGTGATTCAGCATATGGACTTTCAAATCTCTTCCTCGCTTGGATTTATAGGAGCAGTTTCCACAGTGATGCCAAATGATTTCCTCTGAACGCGCATGGATCAACATGTGGCGGATCAGGGAACTCTTGTTCTTGGTTGTGAACGAGCAATTCGCGCAATACAACCTCATCGATGGCTTTGCTTGGTTTGAATTTTGCTCAGGTCGAGAACGAGGCCTGTTTTCCCTTTGGATTTCTTCATCAACTGCACGAGCGTTTTGTGAACCTCTTCGCACTCTTTTGCAATGAGAGAAATGGTTGACAGCAGGTAGAATAGAGCACGCATTGAAGCCGCAACCCGGAAGGCAATCGAACCGATCACATTGCCCATAAGAAATCCCATCAGCTGCTCCGCCGTCGCCGTTTACATCGGATTTGTGCTGTTGAACGCAATGTTCGTATATATCGAGTCGATGAATACTCTTGAATGTGCAACTTTTGCAGCAATACTGCTGGGGTTCAACGATGGCGTGAAAGAGTTCCGCGTGATAGACTGTTTCGTGTGCTCTTAGATCGTGATGATCCAGCTGGAACTGGAAACTCGATTCATATGGACAGTGCGGACACGTCGAGGACCTGCAATCATTTTGTCGGTAACATTTGGGAATTAAGTTGAAGAATATTGCAGACATATTATGGAGATAAGTGCCGACACAACTTACATGCTCACTTTAATAATGTGACTTTTGACTTCACATGGCTAGATTCGGTTAAATTGGTGTGGTCTCGCACCGGACGCCGTTGGAAAGATAGGAGGGAGCAATGCCACCTGTGTCGTGACGTAGGTACCAACACAATCATGTGGAATACATTCGGGTCTGTGCATTCGGTAAGTAGCTCGGCAAAGTAGGCACCTACCTATAGGTAGGTATGTTTTCAACTGTTCGTCGTATCTCGCCTAGTCCATGTTCAACAACTACTTGAAGCCTGTACACACAATTCGGTACTGTGGTCACATACCTAGTTTAAAAAAGTCGTGTACCAATGAACTGCTACTCGTAGTCGTGAACGTCACGGTTGCATGTTAGATGGCGCGAATATGTTCATCTCGCTGTGAAAACACATACGTCTTGCTTTAAGTAGGTATCTGAATAGTGCAATAGCAAGAAAATCATTAGAAGCAAGAATCCACCGTGAGGTATTGTGATTGGTGAGATGATCTGTCTTCACAATTCAATGAACATTGAGGACTGATGGATCAAGAGAGCGATTTAGCACTTACTGCACTGTTGCAGAATGGATGCAAACAAGAAGAATGCACTTCTCGTTTTTTAAAGTAGTTCACCGGACCCTCGACTGGACCTAATAAATTTGTACCTTGAAAAGAACCCAGCTATCTTCTTCAACCCCTGGATGGGTAGACGACCCATTATACTTTGATTTAATTCAAATTATTTGAATTATTTCAATGAATTATTATATTTGAATTCAAATTATTTGAATTAGTCATTCTTCCCCTTATTTGGTTGACATCACGCCTGCAAACTTGTTGATTCTCAAGTTTGCAAAGGTACATGACTTGGCCTAATTTGCCCGTTATTTTGGCTGGTGCCCATGTTGACTTATCTCCTCGATAGCATTTTACCATCACTAAATCATTCAATTCAAACTTCTTGTGATTTTTCTGAAGATACTCTGTCTCGGGAAACGTTTGAGATTTGGATGGTAACAAGTCTATTCTGGTTTTTAGTTCTCTTTGGAACATAAACTCTGAGGGAGATTTCTTTGTCGTGGAATGTGAAGTGTTTCTATATAACAGTAAAAATCTACAAAAGAGTACATCCATTTCGATACCTTTGTTTTTCGGGTCTGCGATGGCCTTTTTTAATCTGTTTTTTGACTAGTTTCACTGAATTCTCGGCAAGTCCGTTGGATTGAGCATGGTATGGGGCTATTGTTGGATGTTTAAGCCGTTGAATCCGAAAAAATCCTGCATCTCCTGCGAAACCAGGGATGGTCCATTATCACTAACCACGGTATTTAGCAATCCAAACCTGCCAAAGCAATCACGTAGTTTTCGTATAGTTACGCTAGATGTTATTTTTTTCATGGGTATACCTCCAACCATTTTGCATATGGATCGATAATGATTAAAAATTGAGTATTGGCAAGTGAAAAGAAATCTATGCGAACGGTATGAAAAGGTTCCACCGGCTTTGGCCATGACCGACAGATTTTTGGTGGATTCGACTGCAAAGTACAAAACTGAACGCAAGATTTACACAGCTTTTCTATTTTCTTGTCAATGCCCAGAAACCAAATGTGGCTCCTTGCAAAGGATTTTGTTCGGACTATTCCTTCATGTGTTGAGTGTAATTATCCTAAAATTGCATTGCGCAATGATGATGGTATTACAAGTCTACATCCCCAATATAAACAACCATTAACTTCTTCTAGTTCGAACTGTTCACTCTGATATGGTTTCAGATCTTTGGAAATTTCATTGGGCCATCCTGTTTTCAAAAACAATTCAACTTTTGACAGCTGCTTGTCATTCTTAGTCTCTAGCGCTACATTTGAGTTTTCATATGAAAAATCCACTTGGGAAAAGAATAAATCGTATTTAATCTTTTCGGTTTCTTTTTCATCTTCTAAAATAGGTAATCTTGAGAAACAATCAGCTATGACGTTAGATTTTCCGCTGATATGAGTGATATCGAAATTGTTATTAGAAAAGAATAAATCGTATCTTGATATTCTGTTCGCATACATCTGAGTCTTTCTTCTGCCCAAAAATACTTAATAATGACTTTTGATCTGTTTTTAAAGTGAATTTCCGACCATATACTATACATATTCGTGAAATTTCAATACACCAAAGTAGCAGGCTACACTTTCTTTGTGAACTGTCGAGTAATTCAATTCTGATTTTGAATAAGTTCTTGAGACACAAGCCACTGTTCTTTCTGTGTTGTCAGGCATTACGTGTGACAACACTGCCGCGATACCCCTTTTCGACGCGTCACCGGTGATTATGATTGGTAGACTCGGATCAAAATAAGTTAATACCCTCTCAGATGAAATTTCCAACTTGATTCTTTCAAGAGATCTCTGACACTTTTTAGACCACTGGTATTTAGAACCTTTTTCAGCAAATCGAACATTGGTGCAAGGATTTGAGAAATTCCGGAAATGAATTTTGAGTAATACATAGCCATTCCTATGAAGGATCTCAGTTCTGTCAAATTTCGTGGTGCTGGTGCATATTCAATGGTTTAAGTCTTCTTTTTGTTCTTCATAATACCCTTCTCTGTCAAATCAAATCCTAAATACGAAACTCTGTCTTGAAAAAAACTACATTTGTTTGAGTTACAACCAATCCCGCTGACTCAAGTACTTTTAGCACCTTCCGCAAATCGTTTTAACGATCACCACCCCTACGGTGCCCTATAAGTATTTCGTCTTGAAAAATGTACACATTGTCGGTTCCTTGAAAAATCTGCTCGATGTACCTACTTTTGAGAAAAAAAGCTATCTGACTTTATACCGTATGGCATTCTGTTTACCTTATACAGCCCTCCATGTGTTGATATTGTCACAATTTCCCTTGACTCATCGTCTAACTCAAATTACATGTACGCGTCTGAAAGATCGATTTTTGAAAATTTACAGTTATTTCTCAAGTTCGCGAAAATTATCTCAACCTTTGGTAACGGGTAGAAAACATCAATCATGTTCCTATCAAGACTCTTATAGTTCCCGCATATACGAACTCTACCATTTCCCTTTGGAACAGGCACTATTGGACTTGATCATTCAGCTGTAATTGTTGGCGTTATTATACCACTGTTTTGCAATCTAGGTATCTAATTCCTCTTCAACTTCTCCATTGAGAGGTTGGATTGGACGAGGATTGGAACTCGTCGTCAGAGGGTTTTGACTCGAGTCCCGGAGGCGGATCGAGACACAACATCTAAGGGCTTTGACAGTACATCCCAGAGGTGGGTTGCAACTCAGACAGTAACAACTCGTTAGCTTCAAGGCGGATCAAAACTCTTCCTGGAAGGATCTCAACTCAACTTTTCCAAGGAGATCAAAACGCATCCCCGAAGGATTTCAACTCAACATTCTCCAGGTGGACTAAGGCGCATCAGCCAAGGTTTTGACTCAGCATCGTCCAAGTGGGTTGGGACTCTTCATTGAAGGGCTTCGAATCTACGGCTTCTAGGTGGGTCGCGACGCAACATTCACGGGTTCTAGCTCAGCTTCCTCGAAGTGGATCAAAACTCTTTACTAACAGACCCGCAAAACACTCGGCAACGAACGTGACAAGTCGGGAGCGGACGGCAGCCCAGGCGGATTGGTCCAGGTGCAACTGTCAATATCCATCGATACTCCTCCATTCCCAGCATTTCGGAATATTTTATCGTATCCAAAATTGATCGCGAACGGCGTATAGTCGTGAATTCCACAATAGGTAACTTGATATAGCGTATTAAAGTGCTGTGCTGGGGCAGCGGGTGAGCGAAGCGTCGATACAGCAAGCGCCGGCCCGCAGACTAACTAGCTTGATATGCGGGTGTGCTTTGCTTCCATGTATCAGCAGTGGTCTCCCATTTTGATTCTAAATATTCTCTCAATAACCTGACAAGTTTTGTTTTGTTGTTCAATTTTTATATTTGTCATCCTATAGGTACTACTAGTATTTTGTTACTCCTTATTAGAAACTTTTTTGTGTGAAAATATCATCAATTTGTCTCAATGTTTTTATTTCTGGGTTGGGAAGCTCGACTGCAAAAATATAAACGGCCGAGAGTTTGAATTTTTTTTTAGAGTCGAATGAGTCTATCATTTTTTTTTTATTCGTTTATTCAACGTCGGCCTATTTCCGCAACGAGGCCTAACACCGACGCCGGTGAATGCTTTCCTCCACTATACCGGAAATTTTGCCGAACCCCTGTGTGTTCCAACACAGGGTAGGGATTTTTAACGACCACCAACATCGCATTGGGTCGGCACCATCGTTCGTATTTTACGTGCTATGCGACACACGGCGCGTCTTGCATTTAGCAAGCACTCCAACTAAACCAAGGAGCTTGTTTTCGAGGCCAAAAATCCGTCCTCGGCGGAGATCGAACCCGCGACCTCTGGAGTGGTAGTCGAACGCGCTAACTAACCACACCACAAGCTCCTCAAAGAGTTTATCATTGATTACATCAATTTTTATAAATGATTCTATGAACATGATAGTCATCTTATTGGCCATATTTATTTTTTTATAGATAATTGTGTTCCTATTGCGACTGAAAATCCGGAGGGGGGGAATGGAAGTTCCCAGCCTAAATTAGAGATGATTATTAGCATTATTATTATTTGGGAAAATTTGCGCCTGCGGCGCTCTAGCGGGACCTGGCCCCCTTGGGATGTTTCACTTCCTTGGGGTGCTACATTGCCACAGGCGCTAACAAGCCTAATTACGGCACTGTTGACACTGCCACACCACACTCCACCAGATTGGGCTGAAGTAAGCGGTGAAAACAAATACTAGAACCGTTGAACTCACCGAATACGCAGTAGTTTTTCATGTACAACTCCGTTAATTTCAATGTTTCTTCAGTTGTAACGACACTTTTCACTATGGCTACGGACTTTACATTACCCACTACTGAATTCTCGGTGCTGGTTACGATTAATTCCGTTGAAATGTATACCGTTGCACCAACAACTCTAAATCATACTGTGTACCCAGGGAGAGAAAGCAGTTTTTAATAATCTAATGAATTATCACAAAATTATCTAAATTAATTCCTTTAATTAGAGTTTGCTCCAGTTGCAATTGAAAGTTCATTGAATAACCTTTTAGGTTCTAGACGTCAAGTAAAGCATTATTTTTTATAAGGAAGCCACAAAATTTAATGAAAATTTTAATGATTACAAATAGAAAGCGGCCAAGAAAGCAAGGTTTTTCAAAGAACAGACTGACCCAAGCTAACACAAACACAGCTGCAAAAATTCTTCGAGCCAATTTAAAGATGAACCTTCTTCACGTTTCACGTCACGACACGAAAAATATGAAAAATTTCTGGAACCCAGACGTACGTACCTACGCTAACGAAGATAAGTCTGAGTTATAGCCTAACATACAATAGCAATGGCGTACGTAGTGCGTATACGCGATTAGAAATTGTAACCTTTCCACTCCAAAAGGTAGTGGTGGAGCGGTTCTCTCCGTGGGAGAAGGGCTGGGGATGGTCGCTTATGACCAACACCCAGGTACAAGCCCTGGACTTGTTGCCGGCTAGAAGCGTAGAGCGGGTTGTGGTTTGGGAGAAGGATGGGTGTGTGAATTGGGCTAGGTAAGGTGAAAGCCATTTGAACAATTTAACAAGTATATTAAAATGACGTGGAGATCAGTGTATGTACACGAATAATTTTAAAAGAGGGTGTGTTATGTAAGTAACAGAATAAAATGGCACAATAAACAAAATCAAAACGTATCACTCATCCGGGATCGACGATGATGGTTCGAGTACTGTGGTGGGTGAGTTTCTAGGCCGACCGCAGAAGAAGCCCAGCCTGACGGAGTCTCGGCCACTGCATACTGACCTGGGGAATGCCGCAGCGTTTGGGAGTTCTACGCAGCAGGTATTGATGTTAGAATGTGGGCGCCATCTTCACGAAGTTCTTCCCCAGGTTAAACAGTTCGGCGAGGAAGTGAAGAGTTCGACTGCTCCGCCAGCTGTCGTGGACTCCTCTACGGCCGGTACTTTAATCAATGCCTGACGAGGATATTTGCCGAATTTCGGCTGCAGCGGCTGACACGACGTAGCGGTGGCTTCGGTGACAAACAGCTGATGACCCGGGCTTGAGTTTTTTTTTTCGGCGGAGAGATGGGAGTTTGTGTTTTTGGGTTTGCGAACAGCTGATGCCTCGGCTGATGCCTTCGACGACAATGGAGTCGGCACGAGAGTCGGCGTGACGGAAACGGCCGCTGTGACGATGATGGCTTACATGGGGGTTACGATGAGAGCGACTGCTGCGACGGTGAAGCCCCCATGAAGTTTTCCAGCCGATCGGTAGGCTCCACAGGCAGAGGTGATGATGAAATTCACAATGATGGACGGCAGGAACTGAGGCAGGATCGTTTCTGGCGAGTTCTTTCAGCCACGGGGCCGCATAAGCGGCGCCAAGCTGGAGCTGGTCTGAGCGTTGACCTCAGGCGGCTGTGCCCCCGGACGGGGCTTCGTTTATGGAGCTACTCGCTCATCTTTGCTTTCGCTTTTTCGCCCTCAAAACTTGACTCACTTAGCGTCCCGCCAGGCGGCGCCACCATCGCCGCAGCCAAGCGGACTTCTCGCCACGCAGTAGCGCGGGAATTTTGAAATGGTTACAAAATTTTCTATCCCCTGCAGTCTCCCCTGTAAAGCTGATTCAAAGAAAACCCAAAATTGTTGAACTAAAATGTTTTTTCGTTGAATCGACGGCCGTTGTAGAATAGATGAGGCACGTTACTGCACCACAAAAAAGGGACAGAGGATTTCTCTATCTGTATAAAAAGAGGAGCGTCCTATCCAGGGACGAGTATCAACAGTCAGTCAGTAGGAGTCAGCATCAGACCAGTATCAGAGCAGTATGAGACCAAAGTACTTCTACTTATTTCTACTTACCAAAGTACTTCTATCGGTACAACCAGTACCGATAGGAGCAAACAGTTCCTGCCGCTTAAAGCGGCAGGATAAAGTGGACGTAAAGAAAATGTGCCTCAAACCATCTCGGGCCCGATAACAGGGCCCCAGAGGGCTTGCGGGAATGAGGTTATTGAGCCGCTTTTAAAGTTTTTTTTACGGCTAAATAACATGATCAAGCATGAAAAATTCACGAACCTTGTAAAAGTTTATGCGCGCACACATAGAGAGAGACATGCACAGACAAACGGCGTCCAACCGTCCCGTATTTATCACGGGATTAATTACGCGATTCCCGACGTAAAACTTTAAAGGATAACAACTCGGCCCCATTTATTACGCCAGGTTTATTGCTCCATCCCGGGGCGTCGTCGTTGCAACTGTGGGTGGTAAATTACGTTCGTGACGATTTCCACGTCACTTTTCTCGCCGCACGTAGGTAACGAACTGCCGGCCTTAAGAACGCAAAACACAATGTATTTATGTCTTCTCGGGTTACAGCTGGTGGTGGTGCGGTTGTGGAGAGGTGAGTACCTACGTGCGGTAGCGTCGTGCTGGCTTCTGGATAATTTTGTTGTGTTGGTGATGGTGAGGCCGTAACATTCCGGCGCTCCGAATGGGAAGTCGTAAATTTCGAAGTAGATGAGAGAGAAAGAGAATCAAGCGCCATCCGCATCAGTGGCGCTCATTGAGCCAGAACTACAACAATACGGTGGCGTTTGGGCGTTTGGAATGTCGCAAATTTGATTGGAAATGTTTGAGGTTAGGAGGAACGCCGTGTCTAAACTGTGTGTGGTTAGTGAGATGTTTCTGGCAACACACCAGACGTGGTGGGGCTTCTCGTATCCTCGAATTTTCTTATTCGTAACCTCTAGTGCTCTAGTCTTTGGAGCAGGTGTAATGGAAGGAACCGTTACTGGAGGCATTCGGTACAACCTAGCATACTTATGGTGAACAAACAGATTCCATAACTTGAAAACCCACCTTAATGAACTAGGTATAACTAACGAAATCAAAGAACTAGTTGTAGCAGCAGAATAAACTTGCAGTTTTGAAGCGTACATTAGTCGACGCATTAGTAACTTCAGATTACTAAATTACGCAGAGAAATAGATGACGTGCTCCAAAATTTCACTTTTTTTGAATACAGGAGAGCTCCTGACTGGCTTGAGCAATTTTAATTCTTTCGAAGCGTATATGAATTTTTGATCCTATTGGAACGGAACCGTGTAAATTTGGAAATCTAAATATATTAACTTGAGTTTCTGTAAGGTGTTAGAGGGAGTGAAGTAGTGCAACATTCCTTAAAGTTCGACATGTTACATGCCAAAAAGGCCTCGTGCCTTTTCGGTGCAACTCACCTATTGGTCTGTCTTGCTTATTGAGGCCCGCCAGCTGATTAGAGGAGAAAGGCCGGGATTCTTAGATGGTCGGGGGTGCCACAGAATTGAAGAATGCCAGATAACAATACAAGTCGATTTGATACTAACGCGGCACGCTAGGTACCTAGCTCGTCAGCCGCGATAAGGAACGCCACAAGAACCTTATCGGGTTCTTTCTACAATATAAATTTTATACACAAACTTATGAATTCAGGTTTTTGAGATTTTACTTTCGCAAAATTGAATACAGATATCCACGTCAAGCTACGATCTTTTGCCCTATTAAATTTGCGTTAATTACAAAGTCATCATTAAGAAGGTCCACACAAGACTGTCGATGGCAAAACTACGAGAATCGCGTACAAATTTCAAGTGTGGTGTTAATTTGAACAAAGCGAATATACTCTTGGCGGATGGTCGAAAGTCGCAACGATTTCCTTGCAAAATGACTGAATCCTAATTTGCACTCTATTGACCCTTGAAAACTGGTGATCTTCCTCCCGTCTTTTTACTAGAATGGTACTCGAGTTGTGTTCAACCAAATATCAAGGAGAGAAATTATTATAGACTAGCTAAGCGAAACCTAGTCCTCGTTCGCGCTTCTCGTAGGGTGATATTCTCAGGTGACTTGCATTCGCAGTGTTTTGTTATGAGATTGTGTCGCAATTCGTTCATTTCATTTTTCCTCAGTTTCTCTGCTTCTCACGGTGCTCATTCTGATTCGTTGGAAACGTAAGCGTGCTTCGCGCTGTTCGACTTTTTCATTTTTTTTTGCTGTTCTTCTACTTCTTTCTGTTTTCGCCGTTTTGCTACAGAACTGGCAAGGTCTCCTGCTCCTTGACCCAAGCCCAAGCTCCTTTTTATCAACAGCTAAAGTGATAAGAAACATGCGTTCGAAACCACGACGGATCTTGCCTCATATACCTCTACCAGTGGGTAGCCCCACCCATACCAAAAAGGTTTTGCATGGTCCACAATGTTCCAGAACATTCCACAACATTCGAGAGTGTTCTGAAATGATCCACAATGATCTGCAATGTTCCTGGATGTTTACGAACGTTCCAGACCATTCCAGAATATACCGGAACATTCTGGAATGGTCCGGAATGATATCATATACTCTCAAGTATTCAGTACTGTACCTCTACCAATAGGTGGCTCCACACCAAAAAAGTTTCGAATAGTCTATAATGTTCCAGAACCTTCCACAACTTTCAAGAGTGTTCTGGAATGTTCCACAATGATCTGGAATGTTCCGGGATGTTTTTGATCGTTTCAGACTATTCCCAAACATTCCAGAACATACCGGAACATACTGGAATGTGGTGGAATGATCTCGAATGATCTCGAATTACCCAAACATTTCAGAATATATCGAAACATTCTGGAATGTTGTGGAATGATCTTGAATGTTCTACAATGATCTGGAATGTTCCAGATCGTTCGAGACTATTCCCGAACATTCCAAAACATACCGGAACATTCTAGAGTGTTGTAGAGTGATCGCGGATACTCTTGATTCTCCCGAACATTTCAGAACATATCGAACATTTTGGAATGTTATAGAATGATCTCAAAGGTTTCATAATGATCTGGAATGTTCTGGGATCTTCCACACATTTCGGAACATACCGGAACATTCTAGAATGTTGTGGAATGATCTTGAATGTTTCACAATGATCTGGAATGTTCCGGGATGTTTTTGAACGTTCCGGGATGTTTCCGAACGTTCCAGACTATTCCCGAACATTCTAGAACACACCAAAACATTCTAAAATGTTATGGAACGATCTAGAATATTCCACAACGAATTGGAATGTTTCGGAATGTTTCCGAACGTTCCACATTCTTGAACATACCGGAACATTTTTGAATGTTGTGGAATCATAACGAATGCGCCAAATGATCTAGAATGTTCCAGGATGTTTCTAAACGTTCCAGGTTATTCCGATCATTCCAGAACATACCTAGAATGATCTCCAATGTTCCACAATGATCTGGAATGTTCAGCGATGTTTCCGAACGTTCCAGGCTATTTCCGATCATTCTAAAACATACCAGAACTGATATTCTGGAATGTTGTGGAATTATTTAGGATACTTTGGATGTTCTGGACTGTTCAAGAATTTTAGAGGGCGAAAGTTCCAGCTCTTATATCTTTGAAAAACATGCCGTTCAGATAAATCCAAGTACCTTCTTCATGGATGGGGGATGGAGGGCTACCACACCATATAACTCCTTTGATCGTACCGGGACTCGTTTCTGAATTTTGGCACGCACAGTATACACTCACTTTTATTATCTGAACGTTCCAGACTATTCCCAAACATTCCAGAACATACCGGAACATACTGGAATGTGGTGAAATGATCTCGAATGATCTCGAATGATCTCGAATGATCTCGAATTACCCAAACATTTCAGAATATATCGAAACATTCTGGAACGATGTGGAATGATCTTAAATGTTCTACAATGATCTGGAATGTTCCAGACTATTCCCGAACACTCCAAAACATACCGGAACATTCTAGAATGTTGTAGAGTTACCGCGGATACTCTCGATTTTCCCGAACATTTCAGAATATATTGAACATTTTGGAATGTTATAGAATGATCCCAAAGGTTTCATAATGATCTGGAATGTTCTAAGATCTTCCACACATTACGGAACATACCGGAACATTCTAGAATGTTGTGGAATGATCTTCGATGTTTCACAATGATCTGGAATGTTCCGGGATGTTTTTGAACGTCCCGGGATGTTTCCGAACGTTCAAGACTACTCCCGAATATTCTAGAACACACCAAAACATTCTAAAATGTTGTGGAACGATCTAAAATATTCTACAACGAATTGGAATGTTCCGGAATGTTTCCGAACGTTCCACATTCTTGAGCGTACCGAAACATTCTTGAATGTTGTGGAATCATAACGAATGCGCCAAATGATCTAGAATGTTCCGGGATGTTTTGGAACGTTCCAGATTATTCCGACCATTCCAGAACATACCTAGAATGATCTTGAATGTTCCACAATGATCTGGAATGTTCAGCGATGTTTCTGAACGTTCCAGGCTATTTCCGATCATTCTAAAACATACCAGAACTGATAACGTATGGTCCGAAAGTTTTGGGAATTTGTTTAAAAGCTAATAACTTTTCTTTGATAGTTTCAATTTTGTAACTTAATATTGCAAAAACTAGCAACATCTTCAACAATTTCAAATTCGTATTCAACATATTGAAGATGGGCCATTATCTTTGATGGCTCTCGGTTTTCTTCTGCCATGTTCGATCATTCTCTGGACAACAGCAGGATTAATTTCTCAGAGCTCCTGCCTCCCAATGTACCGCAAGCTCGACCAAAAGAAGATTTTTAGTAAGTATTGAGCAGGATAGTATACGACAAGGGATGGGAATCTGCGAATGAAGACCAATTACGGCGTCACATTTTTCAATAACATTAGAGAATTCCGCATTTGAGAAATCGATACAGAAAATCATGGAACATGGCAGAAGATAATTGAGATCCATCGAAGATAATAGTCCATTTCCAATATGTTGAATATGACTTTGTTATTGTTATATATGATGTTAATTTTTGCAATATCAAGTAGGAAAATAAAGACTAGGTATTCAGAAAAAGTTATTAGCTTAGAACTATTTCCCAAAACTTTCGGACCATACGTTATTCTGGAATGTTGTGGAGTTATTTAGGATACTTTGGATGTTCTGGACTGTTCTAGAATTCCAGAGGGCGAAAGTTCCAGCTCTTATATCTTTGAAAAACACGCCGTTCAGATAATTCCGAGTACCTTCTTCATGGATGGGGGATAGAGGGCTACAACACCATATAACTCCTTTGATCGTACCGGGACTCGTTTCTGAGTTTTGGCACGCACAGTTTTATTATCTGAACGTCCCAGACTATTCCCGAACATTCCAGAACATACGGAACATTCTGTAATGTTGTGGGATGATCCCGAATATCCTCGAATGTTCTGGACTGTTCTAGACATTTCTAGAAGGCGAGAAACTTTTAGCCCTTATACCTTCAGAAGCGCGCCTTTTTGGTAAAAACGGGAACCTTCTTCATCGATGGGGGATAAAGGGCTACCACACCAAATAACTCCCTTGATCGTGGCGGGACTCGTTTCTGAGTTTTAGCGGCACAAAGATTTGGCACTTTCTTGTACGCTGACGGAAATTGGGATTACCTACCAGTTCGATCATGTCGAGCGTCGCGTCATGACCTTGAAAATGTTGCAACTTTTACATGTTGCACCTCACTTTTGTGGGCTTGCAATTTATTTGAAAGGTCTCTGTGGTCTTTGTTGTAGGTACGTTTTGGTCATTAGGTCATGGAATATTGGGTACGGTACGATTAATTAAGTGAGTTGAAGCACATGAACATGTCAAAAATTTCAGCACGGTGACTGACAGTCGAGCTGACTGAGTTGAAAATGACTCCTTTGGAACATTCACCCAAACTCATCACCAGATGGCGTTGCTTTCTTTTAATCCTACTATCTACTAACCTTTCATCAGCATACTCGTCAGCTGATACCTGTGCCTAGTACCTACCTGATATTTCGAGTGCAAATTTGAACAGAACCGAACCATTTATTTATAAGCACTTCAAAAGTGAAACAAAAAATCCAATCTGTCATGTGAGTTCCGTCTTCGTATTTACAGTACATATTTGGCTATATATTTTTTGCATTATACACCAAAATCATTTCACAATGTATAATGTAGGTCGAACCAGCCGGAGGTGGCAGCAAGGCTTGGATGTCCGCAATGTTCCTATGAGACTCGATGGAGTTTTCAGCTTGAGCATCACGTTCGAAGACAACACGAAACAGTTTACCACGCGGAATTGTTCCACGCCATCGTCGAGCCCAAGCTTCACTGTTGTAAATATTGCCAGTTCAACAGTTTCTATCAACTTGATCTGTACGAACATTGCGTTCGGGAGCACAAATCATTGGTCAACGGGGACGGAACAGTTCATGAAGATAACGGTTATTGCGAACAATTCGGATGCTTCCCCGGCTGCAAATTCAAGGCGTTCTCTATCATTATCGCTGCAAAACATTACGACCAGTGCGAAACGGTGCAAAGAGTTCCAGAAGATGCTAGTTCTTCGGGAGTTAGGCAAGCAATCGAACAGGATCAAAATGCGTCTCCTTCTCAGCCAATAAAATCGGAAGGAAATTTGAATCACGGTGCTGGAGAATCACCGATCACGTACCATTGTACAATATGCTCTCTGACTACTGAAGACAAAAAATCACTCAAGAATCATATGAAGTTGCAACACGCTAATCATGAGGATATCATCTGGTACAACTGTGGGGATTGTTCGTATAAAGCTAAACTCAAGGGCAATTTGAAACAACACTTGGTGAAACATTCCAATCCAGAAGAAATAGTTTGGTACAACTGTGGAAGTTGTTTGTTTAAATCCAAGTTCAAAAGCAGTTTGAAAAGACACTTGCTGAAACATGTCGATCCAGCAGAAATAAACTGGTTCAACTGCGAAATATGTTCGTTTAAAACCAAACACAAACGCTATTTGAAAATGCATTCGCTTAAACATGTCAGTCCAGATCATATTAAATGGTACAACTGTGACAAATGCTCTTTCCAAGCAAAGTACAAAAGCAACTTGAAACAGCACATCTTGACACATGCTTTGGTTGAAGAAGGCGGTAGTTGGTACAAATGTGAAAAATGTATTTTTAAAACAAGGTATAACAGCTCAATGGATATCCACATGCTTAGACATGCCAACTCAGATGATATTAAATGGCACAACTGTGACAAATGCTCCTATCGAGCTAAGCGTTGGATCTATTTGGAACAGCACATGTTAAAACATGCTTTGAATGAAAAAGGTAGTTGGTACAAGTGTAAGAAGTGCTCTTATAAAACAAGGTACGAACAATATTTCAAATCTCACATGCTGAAACATGCTGACCCAGAAGAAGTAATTTGGTACAACTGCGAAAATTGCTCGTACAAGTCCCAATACAAAAGCAATTTGAAAGTCCACACACTGAGTCATGCTCGCAGTGAAGAAATTGATTGGTACAAGTGCAATGAGTGCTCATTCAAAAGTAAACGCAAACCCAACTTGAAAGTTCATATGCTGCAACATGCCAATTCAGAAGAAATCGAATGGCATAAATGTGAGAAATGCTCCTACCAAGCTAAGCGCAAAGACGGTGTGAAACGACATATGCGAATACATATCGCCAAAGAAAAGTGACAAGTGTCAAGTTTCGAAATACAAGATCAACAGGCAAAACAAAGTGTTGAAAAAAAAACACGTCAGTTGAACAAGATCCAAATCTTTGGGCGAAATACCTCCAATATGTGATCAACTTTGCGCCAAAGAAGAAGAAAATAAGTATACAAAGAATCATCCTCGGAATCATCATAGCCAACCGAATTGAATAATGGAAACAGTACCTACCTACCCACGTACCTTATCATTAAGTTTGACGAGAAACGTAGGACAATTCTTCTTTTCTACTCAGTGAGGGCGATATTTTTGACGAAAATTGGGAATGGTCCAATAATGGTAATTGTAATTTTTTTTGTAGTTAGAACAAAAATAGCATTTTATTATAGATGGTATATACATGAAAAATGTCCTTATTATATATTATTGTTAGGTTTCAATTGTTGTGAAATGGACTTTCAATAATAAGTATGAGTCAAGACGGTTCTAGACAAGTTGCAGTTGTTCCAACCTTAATCATTTTTTCCCAATCCAATTTTTACTGATACACCAAAATCTCGACCAAAATAAAGAAAAAAAATCATCAAACGCTAAACACTTTTCAGTGTTCAAGTTATCCAAGGTGATTCAAAAATTGAGCATTTCCTCGCGATTGTGGAGGAGTCCTCAAGGACTTTGGAAAAAATGGTAAACACAATATTCTCTCTTGGGAATTCCTTAAACCATGCAGACTCAAAATTTGACCATAATTTAGTTATTTGCATAGATATTTAAGGAATATGACACTCTTCCTCACAAACAATTTTTCTTTCAAAAAATAAGTCTATCTTCCACAACTATGACTCGCAGCATGTTTGAACCTAAAAACTAAGAAAAAAATCATCCCGAAAAAACCGAAACCGTGTCTCATTTGAAAGTGGGCCACCTAGGTGATGCAATCTACTTCAGATAGCAGTCGGAATTGAAAAAAAATCCTTATACTTAGGCAGTTCAACTACTTGCTCTGCTGCTTGAATCAATAGTGTAATGACTGAAGTGAAGTTTCTCTACTTAAGTAACCTTTTGTACTTCTCTCATTCTGTTCCTCTTTGTTATTCCTGCCTCACGCCATCTCTCCCTTATTCTTAGAGATTAGGAAAATATCGCTTGACGCTAACGAGCCACGGCATTTTTTATGTCCGACAATTTAGCTGCTATTTATAGCTCCATCTTCCGAGCTTAGTCGCTTCGTAATTCCCATAAACTGCGTCCATATTTCCCGGTGATTTCCCTTATCATTACAACAGCCATTGTCACGTATACAGCCTTGTACTTATAGCAAAAAGTATCGGTATTGGTCCTTCGAGCCGGATGGTGCTTATTCATCTCCCCAAGTATCCCCCTCCGTAACTTCCCAACGCCCCTGCATCGTCAGCAAAGTTATCGCCGGATCGTTGCATTTTATGCTCTATTTACAACTTTGACTTTGTAAACAACGTTGTGCAACGTTTTAATCGAGGGCTTGATTGAAAATTCAAAACAAAAAGCAGTCTAACCGCGTGCTTAAAGCACCAAGAGAGAGGATGGATACGCACAAAGCCTTGCAGAAATTGAGGGATATCGATTTCCAACTTGGATACATGAAATTGCACGGTAATTGGTAATCCCGGTGTGTTTGATTGAGTTTGTGGAAGCAAGGACGAAAGGATAGAAGAGGGTGTAGGCTCAAGACGTCCAATGACTTTGACTAGATTATTGACATATTATAGGGACAGTGATGGATTTGATCGAAAACCCGACACGAGGATAATCCCCCAGCCTTGTCCTCAGCCATCAAATTATAGCACACACGTACCGTGTGTTTTTCGACAAACCACATCAGCCCATAACTTTTTCATCATGAGATATACAGAGTGTCAAATTCAAAACTTACAATTGCCTGTAAGTCTGAAACAAAAGCAGATATCAAAAATCGCTCAATGCCGTTTTAACAAAATGGAGGAAGAATTATAATAGTGGAGTCGGTGAGTCACCCCCACAAAGTGTCTTAGCTCCAGCCTCCTTCACTATTTTTTTTTTTCGAACAGCAACACCCCACTTTGTGATACAGCATTGGAGAGCCCTTGAAAAATGCTTTCCAGTGGTACCAATTATTCTATATTTTGTTCTTGCAGTTTTCGATTAATTTCAAAAAAACTGTCCAATGGGTTTATAATGATTTGAATGAATTCATTCCACAATAAATGATGATAATTCACAATAAGTCTTTAATTTGATTGCCGTTGTTTTTAAGGCGATAATAAAGCTTGTTCTCAAACTCTTGTCGAACGTTTTCGTAGGTTTCTCTTGAAAAGGCGCGACATTCTTCGGTAATAATTCTTTGACGCAGTTCTTCAATCGACTCCGGCTGAGTTTTAAAGACAACAGACTTCAAGTGATCCTACAGAAATAAGTCTGGAGGAGTCAAGTCCGGTGATCTGGGAGGCCCCTTATGGCTCCTCTTCTGCCAATCCACCGATCTGTATATTGATCATCTGACCATTGACTAACTAGACATAGTGAGGTGGAGCTCCATCTTGTTTCAAATGGAGTGAATATGACTGATGTGATGTGAATATGGACTGACAAATGGACTGAATTGTAGCAACGCGGAAGTACACCCCTGAATTTTGCAAAAGATATGCCGTTTTACTTTAGTTTGGTAAAAATTTGTTTAGAAATTAATGAAATTGTTTAAAGTATGAATAAATGGAATGAAAAAGTGACCCGTAGCTCAGAGGGTGATTGAGGTGGGTTAACCTTTCAGCTATTCTCTAGTTCTCTACAGTTCAAACAACACGAAATACTCTTAAGGGCGCCACCTGCAATTGTTAATTGCCCTTAGTGAACTCGCTAAGACGTCGCAGGTCACTACACAAGAATTAATAACGGAATTTGCCTTGTTGAATGCTTTTCGCATAGAGGACGATCACACACACACACACACACACACAGATGAAGAATACAATTACAGATTAATATTCACAAGTTTATTAGAGATGATATGATGGCTACAATTTAATTCAAGCTCGTTGAATATAGTAGAAACAAGTAGTATAGCGGCGATCGGCCGTCTTGAGATGAAGGAAATCTTTGGAGACAAATTTATAGTAAGTGCGAATGATACCTGATATATCTCGTGGAAGTAGATTGACACCAATTCAGTTGAAAAAGGTTATTAAGAATCAAGCTACCGGAAACGCGAGTTCGAACTTTCGTTTCCACAACGCGAAATCCATTTAGATAGATATGACAAAACGATAGATTATGATTATACACAACGTAAATATGATTATGATCAAATAATATCACCCAAAGAATGTTCCACAAAGTAGGTGCTGCATTTGAAATTTTTGACTTGGTTTGGGGTGAAAAAGAATGAATTTGAGTAGCACTTTCACCAGTGAAAATTCTCTTCCTCGATGCTATGTAGGATGACGGTGACTACATAGAAAAGCCATTGTAAGGGGTCTGAATTGAAAATAATTGACACTTGAAGAGTTTTACAAAAAAAACGTTTCAGAGTAAAAATTTGAAAAAATATTATTTTCAGAAAGAGGAATATTACTTTTCTTCAATATACGGTGTATCACAAAGTAGATGGTCTTATTTGAAATTTCCAAGTTGAAGTGGGTGGGGTGGGTGCGAAGGAGTTCCAATAGAAACTCGTGAATGTGTCTTTTATATGTACCGGGTGGGCCATAAAAAACCGTGCTCGGAATTTTTCCTTCTGAAATTTTTATTTCGCCACCGATTTTATCGAACTTTTCGGCATTGTCTAGCCAATTGAATAGGCTACCATTTCCGTATTTCAAAATGGCTGATATATCAAAATTGAAGATGACAGAAACAATTGAAAATAGCAGCCCTTCTTTTGTTCTCGTTGCCTTGTATTGAAAGTTACCAGAAAGTGAAAACCAATAATATATTATGAGGGAATAGACCTTTCTTGTCAATTCAAGACCACAGCCAGTGAAATTGGGTCATTGGATCAGGAGATATTGCGAGTTGAAGCGAAGCCTAATTTCCATTTTTCATAATTGATCCAAATTTAGGTATTCTGTCCGCCAATCCGCCATATGCTAATTTCTCAACCGATTTTCCTAAATTTGGTATCAATGGCTAGCCAATTGGACAAGCTACCTTTTTCTGACGGGAAAATGTCCGACATGTCAAAATTCAAGATGGCGGAAGCCATTGAAAATAGAATTTCTTTTGTACTTATTAGTTCTCAATAAAAACAAGCAGAACTTCAAAACCAATAATTATTATGAAGGAATAGACCTTCTTCGACAATTTAAGACCGCAACCAATCAAATCGGGTCATCTGCTGAGGAACTACAACGAGTTGAAGCGAAGCCTACCTACCGGTTCCTTATTCCCGCATACATGACCCAAATTTAGGAATCCTGCCCGCCATATCCTTATTTCTCAACCGATTTGTTCAAATTTGGTATCAATGGCTAGCCATTTAGACAGGCTACCATTTTCATATGAGAAAATGGCCAACATGTCAAAATTCAAAATGGCGAAAACTATTGAAAATGGGCCTTGTTTGTCCTTGTTGGAATAGAAAAACAAAAATTAGGCTTCGCTTCAACTGGCCGTAGCTCCTCAGCAGATGACCCGATTTGATTGGTTGCGGTCTTGAATTGTCAAGGAAAATTTGCTCCTCCATAATAATCACTGGTTTTGACTTTCTGCTAATTTTTATCATAAAGCAATGGGAACAACAGAAACTCTATATTCAATTGCTTCCACCATCTTGGATTTTGATATGTCGATCATTTTCTCATATGAAAAAGGTAGCCTGCCCAATTGGCAAGCCATTGATACCAAATTTGAGATAATCGGTTGAGAAATGAGCATATGGCGGATTGGCGGGCAGGATACCTAAATTTGGGTCAATTATGCGGAACTGAAAAAAACGGAAAGTAGGCTTCGCTTCAACTCGCGATAGCTCCTTAGCAGATGACCTAATTTTATTGCATGTGGTCTTGAATTGACAAGAAAGGTCTATTCCTCCATGATACATTACTGGTTTCGACTTTCCGGTAACTTTCAATAAAAAGCAACGAGAAGAAAAGGAGGCCTATTTTCAATTGTTTCTGCCATCTTAAATTTAAATATGTCGACCATTTTGAAATACGAAAATGATAGCCTATTTAATTGGCTATCCAATGCTGAAAAATTTGATAAAATCGGTGGCGAAATGAAAATTTTACAAGGAAAAATTCCGAGCACGGTTTTTTATGGCCCACCCGGTATGTACTCCTCGATGTGAAAGAGTAAGAAAATTTTGGTTAAAATTACTAGCTTTGGACAGGTTAAAGATTCCACCGTGTATGTAAATCATAAAACCCAATCCACAAACCACAATGAACGTAGAACGTATGAGTAATACATCAGAAATCCTTCTTAAGAAAGCCATCATCCGCTTAGTAGGCCTTTTGCACGATAGAAAGACTCCGGTGGGGGTTGTTGGATGTGGGCACTATTATACAGGGTGTTTCAGGAATGGTAGCAAAAAATTCAACTGTGGGAAGATCTCGTCAAAATATGACGAAAACCTATATACCATTTTGCAGAGTTCAGCCTAATGACGAAGATACAGCCCTCCAAAGTTCACTTTTTTCGGATGTCAAAAATTTTTAACTCGGGAACGTTGCGACAAATTCAGCTCTAATTTGACATAAGCTGGTCTGTCATAATTATCTATCGAGAAGTTATGAGGGGTCACCTTGAGTCAACTTTTCTTCGGATGCTTCTGAATTATTGACCCTCATAGCTCCTACACCACTGGTTGGATTATTCCCAAATTTAGCAGGTTGATAGATAATTATGACAAACCAGCTTTTGCGGAATTAGAGCTAAATTTGTCGAAACATTCTTGAGCTACCAATTTTTGAAATCCGAAAAAAGTGAACTTTGGAGGGCTATATCTTCGTCATTAGGCCGAGCTTTACAAAATGATATATAGGTTTTCGTCATATTTTGACGAGATCTACACACAGTCAAATTTTTTGTTGATATCTCTGAAACACACTGTATACAGAGGGTAGATCTCGTCAAAATTAGACGAAAACCTATACACAAGTTTGTAAAGTTCGGCCTAATGACGAAGATACAGCCCTCCAAAGTTCACTTTTTTCGGATTTCAAAAATTTGTAACTCAGGAACGTTTCGACCAAAGCTTTAATTTAGCATATAAGCTGGTTTCTCATAATTATCTATCAACCTGCCTTTGGAAAGAATCCAATCAGTGGCGTGGAAGTTATGAGGGGTCACCTTGAGTCAACTTTTCTTCGAATGCTTCTAAATTATACCCTCACAACTCCTACACCACTGGTTGGATTTTTCGCAAATTTGGCAGGTTGATAGATAATTACGACGAACCAGCTTTTGCTAAATTTGCCAAAACGTTCCTGAGTTACAAATTTTTGAAATCCAAAAAAAGTGAACTTTGGAGGGCTGTATCTTTGTCATTAGGCCAAACTTTGCAAAATAGTATATAGGTTCATGTCATATTTTGACGAGATCTACCCCAGTCGCGGACTAAGGGAATTGGGGGCCCTGGGCGGAATGGTGAGATGGGGTCCCTAAGCGAAAGTTGAGAGTATTAAAGGGGGCCGGCAGATTTTTTGGCCCATCCTGCCCCGCCGTGATTGAGCAAAAGCCTAAGAAACAAAAAAAATTGATTCTTAACTGGACTATGAAACCAAAACTAAAACCGTTCATTGATCATACTCAAAGATTTGCCTCGTTATCCTAAACATTTCATATCAGTCGGTCATAAATGTGCCACACAGTGACGTAGTCAGAATTTGAGGGCGGAAAGGGCAAGGCAATGACGAGGGTGCAAGTCGGCGAGAGGTAGCGCCGCAGGCGAAATTTTTTGGGTATAATTATAATAATGCTGATGATAATCGGTATATTTCATGCGTTTTGCGATTTCGGTTTTGGCAGTGCGCAGACCCGATAATTTTGTTGTTTTGTCTTTGCCCTGTTTTGAGAAGAAATGATAAAATACAAAATTTCAAAGGCTTGAGGCCCATGGCACTCTGATATTCGGGGCGAGGGCCCCTAAAGTCTGAAGTGGAAGTAATTCCTGGAGGTTCCGTGATAGTCGTGATACAGACACACCTCTATTGCCTGTGTGTAGGGCCATCCGTGGTAGGCCCTCAAACCTGTTGTCATGGGGCCTGCCAAGGTAACTTCAAAATGAAAAAAAAACAATGTTACTCACCCAAGTAATATGCAAAAAAATTACCATTAAGGGAAAAAATTGAAATTTTTGGATTTTAGCTCTTTTTATTTGCATCTATATTTCACAAACAACAGGAATTTGGGGCCTCATCAGATGATTGAGTCCCCCAGGCCCGGGGCGGATCGCCCCCGCCGCCCCCTCCCCCTTAGTCCGCCACTGATCTACCCACAGTCAAATTTTTTGCTATCATCCCTGAAACACCCTGTATGACCGACGTTCGTTGGAAATATTTGCCGAGCGTATTTTAAAATCATGGTCAATTTCCATGAGGATGCCTATATGTCTCATAGAATTCTTACGTTCTTGTGAACTGGGTAGATAGAATACAAAATGCGACAGAGTTTTTATTGATGTAAAGAAACGGTTATTTGAGCCGAGCCATGATGTGGCAGCACATGGATCTACAACGAAATGATTTCCCTGATCAGGCGGCTCAATAGTATCTCCTTTCTTATCGCAGATTTACTGATGCCCCTCACAGGTGGCGTTAGCCTACTCCAGCCTTTGTTCAACACAACACTTTTTACATTCAATTCAGATAACAAGTTCTTGTACCTATTTCGAAAGAAATTCAAATCAAAAGAAATCATAAATAATCAAATTTGATTGAAGCAAAAATAGAACCCATCAATTCATCATGTAAGTTTTGCTAGATATCAACGCAATATTCTTCTTCATCATCCGTTTATGCTGTATCTGTACCTGCCTAGGTCAAATCAACCGGAGATGGCAGCAATACATAGATGTCCGCAAATCCCCTGTAAAACTCAGTGGAGTTTCCAGCCAAATTACTTCCGAAGACAGAAATCCGTCGATCAAGCGAAATTGTTCCATCACCCGATGGTGAAACCCGAACTCCACTGTTGTGATAGATGCGAGTTCGCGAGTTTGTACAAACTCGATCTATACGAACACTGCGTCCGTGAGCACAAGCTCAAGATCCACGGGGACGGAATGGTCTGCCAAGAAAACGAACATAGCGATGAGTATTGTGAATCGAAACCAGATGTGGAGCACGGTGCTCCATCAGAGTCGTTGGAGCAGTTTCACTGTGCAAAATGCTTATTCACAACCATTTACAAAAGATCATTGGTGAAGCATAATATGCGTGTACACCCCAATGCTGAAGAAATAATTCTGCTGAAGTGTGGATGTTGCTCGTATGAAACTGCATCAAGAGAATGTTTAAAACTTCACGTTCTGGCGAAACATACCAATGCAGATGACAACGAATGGTACCAATGCGACATATGCCCGTTCCAATCTAAGGAACAGCCCAATTTGAAACGACACATCTTGAGGCAACATGCCCCAGCTGATTGGTACCAATGCGAAAAATGCATGTACGAAACAAGACGCAAACACGATTTAAAAAGGCACATGCTAGTACGGCATGGCATTACAAATGGAACTGAATGGTACAAATGTGACACAAGTTATGTCACAGATGAAAGTATGCTTGTTTGAATCGAAGGAACAACGCAATTTGTTAAAAGACACCGTGTTATTGCTCTCAGCAAAGTTTAGGGAGAATTTGTCAATTTGTACAAGTAAGAAAAATGCTTGTGTAAAATTAAACGTAAAGTTGATTTCAAAACGAACTTGTTAACACGTCATATCAATACAAAATATATTGAGTGTTACTTAGTGAAACATGTTTTTTCAAGTGAGAAATTTGCTGCCTATCAAGCAAGACTTGAACAAACAAAATAACGTTCGACTTCATTGGTGTGAATGAATAAAAATTTTAGGAATAATAATACTAATTTTAGCACAGGTGACATTTTTGACGAGGTGATAAACATTAAGTGGTGGTTCAAATGTGAATTTCAAAAATAAATGTTTTTATTAGTAGTGTGGTCAGACTACATAGAGAAATTGTAATTTTTTATTTGTTGATAAACTGGCCATAATACCTATCCTCACTAAATGCGTATTTATTTTTGTTTACCTTTATACCAGCTGGGATTCATTTCAAACTATTCATAGACTTTTTGGAGCTACTTTGAAGTACGAAGGTACGAAAGCGCAGAGCGGACATACTACTTTTTTTACTTTACCCTTCCAAGTAGCTCTGGGTTCCCTAAGGAGCATTTTCAATCCACCTTTATTCAAACATTTCTTCCTGTTTTTGGTCCAAGAAAACACAGTTGGTGTTATTGCTGTGATTTTTGTAATCGGGATTTGGAAATTTGAGCAGAACTCCAGGTAAAGTTTTTTTTGAAGTGACTTATCTCAAGAACGGTGCCTCTAATCGAAAAAGTACAAGAGGGCCTTATTTTTATAAAAAACTCTGATTATCCAGATTTTTTATTCAAAATCCCAAAAAAGTCATGTACAAAAAAAAATTGAGCTGAATTCATCTCCCGTTCCCCCTTTGTTGGATGTCTGTGATGAAATGTGGAAATCTTTCTCGCAGCATTACATCAGGCTTATAACATGTAGTGGTCAAATTAAATTCCGTCATTTTATCTTAGCAAGTTTTGGAGAAATTTGCATGAAAAACATCATAAAGTTTCCCCCTCCAAAGGGCTCTAGTTCCCTTAGGGGGCTTTTTTTGACTCATGTTTTTTAGCGCATTTTTTTTAATTTTCCTCCTATTTTTTGACGTAGAATAAGCTGGTCAAATATTGCGTCTAATTTCGGGACATCCTGTATTATATGTATTTAATTCACCAATTCTCGCTAGATAGAAATAAAAGACCTCGATTATTATTATTATTATATTTCGGACCTCTTCCGAAAAGACCTTGAGGAGTTGAGGACTCTCGTTATTCGCGAGAGCTCCAGAAAAGTCTTTCGTCTTCGCGAAAATCCCGGCAAGTGCTTGATATACGGCTCCTCCGCCAATCGTGTAGGTGTGTGTATTATTTGCACGTCGTGATCTCTGACGAATTCATTTACTCTGTTTTGAGAATTTCATCAAAATTCTACACTGTCACAGTCTCAATTTTCTTCCTGTATCCGTCACTAGGGATGGGCAAAACTATTGATATATCAATAAATTTATCACTACATATATCGATATATCAACTAATTATATAATTTTTAAAACATATCGATATATCAAATGTTGATAATTATCAGAATATCAAATATCGATAAATGTTAACATATATCAAAATATAGACAATGGTTATCATAACATTAAAATATCATTGAATCAAAGATAAAGACCAAAGACCGCCAGAGAAGTGAGTTTCACTTATCATGTGAGTCTAGATTGAACATAGATGATATATTTTTTCATATTATTACTTGATATCCTTGTTTTCATATTGATATTTTTATAATTATCAATTTTTGATACTTTGATATTGATTGATATTTGATATTTTGATATTTTGATAATTATCAATGTTTGGTTCTTTGATAATTATCGATATTTGATATATCAATAATTATCGATATTTTTTTCTTATCAAACTTTAATACCCGGATCACGATATCGCCCATCCCTATCCGCCACCTTCCCTTTCTTCTTTCTCTGTTATTTCTCTACCGTCAGATATGCTGCCAATTCTCTGAAAACATAGGTACCGCTTGTTTAACATTGATAATGCTTTTATAATTCCACATTATTGCATTTCAAATTCTACAGCAATCAATTTAGGTCAATTTGTTGATATTTCATCATTCAGCATTTTGGATCCTGTGGACTAATCATTTGTTTCTTTTTTGCAGGTAAGAGTCGCCATGTCTGTCGCTCCAATGTCGAAACAAGCACAAACGAGGTATGTGCATTTTAAGTAGGTAGACTTTTGATAGGCCAACCGCGGATCCGCAGATGGAGAGCTTCAAGGCTACTAAAAACCAGAGTAATTTTCTTTTGTCCATTACAATGGAGATACAAGGTGTTTCATTATAGTTTGGCATAAACCTTCGATAATAATAATGAAGCGACTTTATTTGGCGAAATTTAGCCCAAAGCTAGTTTAACACTTGACCGATATCTTTTAAACGGTTCAAGAGATTTTGTTGAAACCATCCAGTGATATTCTTCCAGTAGAACTTGTCAAGATGCTATGATACTGGATGATTGAAAATCTAATACCAAACTAGGAAAATTACGTCATTCTGTTATTTTGTCAAAACCTACGCTTTCTGACCGCTTTTCCGAAAAACTCATCAAATTCGAAGAGCTACAAAATGGCATAAGAATCATTCCTCAATTTGGATGATACACTTATTCCGTTTTGACAAAACACTGTGAAAGTATGGCAATATGTATGGATTTGTGAATCCCTAGATAAGTTTTCATTTTCGACCGGATATTTGACAAAATCTACTCACTCATTCTTTAGCTGAACTCATTCATGACAGAACTAGAAGCGTTTTTTTAAAAAACGAACTGTTTTTTATATTTTGACACCACGACTAGCTCATTTAGTTCATTCGTTGAGGAGATGTGGCAAATTAAAAAAATGCTTATTTGCCATCGTTTCAATCCAAAGCGAATGGTAAAAAATATTATTTTGTCTGTAAAATTTATTCAAGGGGTGGGTGCCTGAGATATAATCACCGTTTTTCAAAATATAACTGAAAATTATTTTACAGGGTGAGTTTCACTAGGTAGGTTCCTATCTATGGACGCGGACTCTCTGGATGAAAACATTTGAGGACTATTCTATTTTTTGTATTTGTGTTAGTCAAAGTTGTTGTTGATTACTTGAATCCAATGTTAGCCTTAAAATAGACATGTAAGATTTGATCTGATAAGATTTAAGACATGTATTAATTTCACTGATGGTAGAAAATTAATCTTATAGTTTTTTCCACAACATTTGCACATCGTTTTTTTCAAGAAGCCCCTTTAATTCTGTCAAACAATGAAAAAAAAACCTGAAAAAGAAGGCTTGTTCTCAGTTGTGTCCGCTATTTTGAATTTTGACATTTCGATCATATTCTTATATGATACTTGTAGCCTAGTTAATTGGCTACACAATGACATCAGACCTATCATAATTGCTTCAGAAACAACAATTTTACAGACAAAATGATATTTTTTAATATTCGTTTTGGATTGAAACAATGGCAAATAAGCTTTTTTTTCTTCAATTTGCCACATCTCCTCAACAAATGAACCAATTGAGCTAGTTGTGGTGTCAAAATGTAAAAAACAGTTCGTTCTTAAGAAAACGCTTCTATAGCTCTGTCATTTTGTCGAATTTCAATTTAAAAAAACGACTGCGAAAGAAGGCTCATTTTCAGTTGTGTCCGCCATTTTGAATTTTGACATTTCAATCATATTCGTATATGACACTTGAAGCCTATTTAATTGGTTACATAATTATACTAAATTTGTCAAAATCGCTCCAGAAACAAGAATTTGGCAGGCAAAACAATATTTTTTATTATTCATTTTGGATTAAACAATGGAAAATAAGCTTTTTTCCAATTTGTCACATCTCCCCAACGAATGAACCAATTGAGCTAGTTGTGGCCTCAAAATGTAGAAAATAGTTCATTTTTTGAGAAAACGTCTTTAGTTGGGTTATTCTCTCAAATTTTAATTAAATAAAAACGACTGCAAAAGAAGGCCTATTTTCAGTTGTTTCCGCCATTCTGAATTTTGACACTTAGGAATCATGGTTCCAGTAGCCCCTTCAATTAGCTACACAATGATGCCAAGGTTGTCAAAATCAATCGATAAACAAAAAATCGGAATCGGAAAATAAAACGGAAATAGTACGGTTTTTTATGGCCCACCCGGTATAATCGAGAACTCGATCGAGAATGATTCAGTTTTCTCTAGTTTTCTTCTTAATTCCGTTTTTAAATTTTATAATGCTTGTCAGGGTAATAGTAATCAAAACTCTGATTCCATTCAATGACATCTGTCTTATTATTGACATTTCAATTCACAGAATTTGATTTTATGTTTCCTCAATTTTTTTGTTACTGTTTACTTTCTTTGATCATTCTAACAGATCTACTTCTCAGTAAAACGGACCCGCTAGGACTCATCAGAAAAGTTTGGATCCTTATAGCTGTATTACACTGTACAATTTCTTGTACAATTTTTGGAACAACCTGCCAAAATTGTGTCAAAAAACAATTAACTTTTTTGTTCAATTGACAGATTGTCCCAAAATTGTACAAGAATTTGTGTAGTGTAATACAGCTATAATAAATGACACCCTTGTCAATCAATTGTCTTGAATTCGAAATTATTGTACAGTTTTTTTCAGTTTTTCCCATAATTTCAACACATTTGCTTTCAATTATAATAAAACTAATACCCTCACCATACACAATAATATTTTCTGCAGATAAAAATAAATCAATAATCAAAGCTGGGCACCAAAGCGTTAATCCGTTAATCGTTAATTAACGAAGTTAACTTTTTCGTAAACAATTTAACTTTTAATTTAAATTGGAAAATTATTAACAGTCTAAGTAACTTCCGTTACATTCAACTTCCGTGAACTCAAGTCCGTTGACGTTAACTTGTTTAGTCATATTTGTTTTTAGGACCCGAAATAGAAGAAGTCTGAAAAAATAGAGTTAAGTTTTAACCTATACCACCACTTGTGAAAGATTATCTATCGACCAGCACGAACATTTTCAGAATCGGGCAATTTTTTCTCCAGTCATCCTCATTGAGGTAATCGAGGCAAAATTTTGGGGTGGTCCACTTCAATTCTGATCTAGTTTAGTTGAGTAACTAAACATTCTTACTATAAAATTATTGTGGATAAGTACAAAAAAAACTTTGAAATGAACACGAACGAAAGCAAGAGCAGCAGGTTATCTGAAATGAGACATACCTTTGAACACATGCGTAATACATAAATTGACAAGCTGTCGTCCGTCAGGAATGTTGGTAATACAGGACTTCTAATACAGGGTGGCCCATTGAAAACGAAACAGACAGATTTTCGGGCTTTCGCCCTCATTTTTTTCAAACAAGCCCGGAAAGGTCAACGTTGTTTTCAAGGGGGACGTTCAACTGCTATTAATTCAACCGTGGAGTTTCACTCCCGTAGTCAGGGTGGCAGCCCATTCGAAAATCTCAAATGACAATTGAGGACAATTGAAGTGATACATCATTTCAAAGCTGGTTCAATTGTCTTTATAGCGGTGTTAATTTTTTTTCCGATTCGATGCAAATTTTTCAAGATAATGCTAATTTCAGTGTTTTTGGAGGGTTACAGCCCCTTCTAGGAGACTGGCTCGAGATTGCCGAACCCATGACGGGGCTTATGTCTTATGTCCGTCTATGTTACAGAATACAAACAAATGAGGTCAAGTGCCCGTGTCTGTTTTGTTTTCGTTGGGCCACCCTGTACAGTGGCGCCGAACTCATAAAAAGTTACTATGGCGAAGAAAATTTCAGACCCCCCCCCCTATTGCCACGCTACGGTCGGGCCTGGGGGCCTAAGAGCCCCCCATGCAGTTAGCGCCGCAGGCGAAATTTTTTCGGAATAATACACGGAACGATGAATGTGTGTTTAAGCCTCCTCTTCCAGGACTATGATGAGGTGAAGTGAGGAAGCGGGCTAAGAGTATGTGCGTAATAATGTCATCGGATGGCGTTGGTGTATAAGAGCTAGACTAGTACCGGCAGTTCAACCCGCTGACAGACAGACGTCGCTACTTGTGCTCGACATTGGTACTTGGGTATTACCCACCAATGTTTCTGAACATATTTTCTGATGCATCCTAAGCACTCATTGAAATGTGAACATAGAGGTCCGTAGGAGATAAACACACGGAAATATCATCACCGCTTGCAGCCCCTCCTGATTGTGTTTTCTGATGAACCCTAATCGATTTTGATTCCGGAACATTCCACAGAACGCATTCAAGTTGTCTGTTGTGCTTTTCAGCATGAAAAATGTTTTTCATCAAAAAAATTAAATCGTTTCTGACCGAAAAAGCGTTTTAGGCGGCGTAAACCTCCACAAAACATTTGTCTTCGATCTGACTCTAATTTTACCTTTCAAAAAATGAATTTTTGAGTTTTCATCTCTGGGTGATTAGAATACGTTTCCAGGTGTCGGTTTGACCCGCTGAAGCCAAATTCAACGACAATTTTTTCATGTCCCCTACACCCCCTCCAAAACACCCGCAAAAAAATTTAAAAACCATTATTAGTCGTTCCATGAATCTTCAAAAGAGCTTGCAGCGCATGGAGCAATTCCTCCTTCTTCCTTCCTCCCATTCGAAATTTTTTGAACTTGGACGGATACGTTCCAACATTGTCTAGTACACCGAAACACCCATTAAAATGTCGACATAAGAGGCCATGAGGGATAAACACACTGAAATATTATCACCGCTTGCAGCCCCTAATGATTGTGTTTTTCAATGAACCCTATTCGGTTTTGATTTCCAAACACGCATAAAAAACTAATTCAAGCCATCTGTTGTGTTTTTGTGCATGGGAAGTGTTTTTCATAAAAAAAATTAGTTTTTCTTGACCGAAAAAGCGCTTTGGCAAGCATAAACCTTTACAAGACATTTATCTCCAATCTGACTCTAATTTTACTTTTCAAAGAATGAATTTTTCAGTTTTTATCTTTAGATGATCAAAGCACGTTTCCAGGTGTTGGTTTGAGCTACTGAAGCCAATATCAACGACAATTTTTTCATGTCCCCTCGACCTCCCTCCAAAAGACGCGCGAAAAATTTCAAAACCATTTTTTTTTTCGTTCCATAAATCTTCAAAAGAGCTTGCAGCGCATGGAGCATTTCCTCCTTCTTCCTTCCTACCATTTGAAATTTTTTGAACTTGGATGATGGATACGTTCCAACATTGTCCGGTACACCAAAACACCCATCAAAATGTCGACATAAGAGGCCATGAGAGATAAACACACGAAAATATTATCACCCATTGCGGCCCCTAATGATTGTGTTTTTCAATTAATCCTGATCGATTTTGATTTTCAAACACAAAAAAGAACGTATTAAAGTCGTCCGTTGTGGTTTTCCGCATGGAAAGTGTTTATCATCAAAAAAATTGAATTTTTCTCAACCGAAAAAGCGCTTTGGCCGGCGTAAGCCTTGACAAGACATTTTTCTTTCATCTGACTCTAATTTTATTTTTCAAAATATGAATTTTCCAGTTCTCATTTCCAGATGATTAGAATACGTTTCCAGGTGTCAGATTGACCCGCTGAAGCCAAATTCAACTGCGATTTTTTCATGTCCCCCACCTTATTCCAGAACACCTTCAACAAAATTTGAAAACCATTTTTTTTCGTTCCATAAATCTTCAAAAGAACTTGCAGCGTATGGAGCAATTCCCATTTTGTCCTTCCTCATATTTGAACTTTATTGAACTTGGATGGATAGGTTCCAATATTGTCCGGTACACCGAACCACCCATAAATACGTCGACATAAAAGGCCATGAGAGATAAACACACGAGAATATTATCACCGCTTGCGGCCCCTAATGATTGTGTTTTTCAATTAATCCTGATCGATTTTGATTTTCAAACACAAAAAGAACGTATCAAAGTCGTCCGTTGTGGTTCTCCACATGGAAAGTGTTTTTCATCAAAAAAATTGAATATTTCTCAACCGAAAAAGCGCTTTGGCCGGCGTAAGCCTTTACAAGACATTTTTCTTTCATCTGACTCTAATTTTATTTTTCAAAATATGAATTTTCCAGTTTTCATTTCCAGATGATTAGAATACGTTTCCAGGTGTCAGATTGACCCGCTGAAGCCAAATTCAACTGCCATTTTTTCATGTCCCCCACCTTATTCCAGAACACCTTCAAAAAAATTTGAAAACCATTTTTTTTCGTTCCATAAATTTTCAAAAGAACTTGCAGCGCATGGAGCAATTCCCATTTTGTCCTTCCTCCCATTTGAACTTTTTTGAACTTGGATGGATACGTTCCAATATTGTCCGGTACACCGAACCACCCATAAATACGTCGACATAAAAGGCCATGAGAGATAAACACACGAAAATATTATCACCGCTTGCGGCCCCTAATGATTGTGTTTTTCAATTAATCCTGATCGATTTTGATTTTCAAACACAAAATGAACGTATCAAAGTCGTCCGTTGTGGTTCTCCACATGGAAAGTGTTTTTCATCAAAAAAATTGAATATTTCTCAACCGAAAAAGCGCTTTGGCCGGCGTAAGCCTTTACAAGACATTTTTCTTTCATCTGACTTTAATTTTATTTTTCAAAATATGAATTTTCCAGTTCTCATTTCCAGATGATTAGAATACGTTTCCAGGTGTCAGATTGACCCGCTGAAGCCAAATTCAACTGCGATTTTTTCATGTCCCCCACCTTATTCCAGAACACCTTCAACAAAATTTGAAAACCATTTTTTTTCGTTCCATAAATCTTCAAAAGAACTTGCAGCGTATGGAGCAATTCCCATTTTGTCCTTCCTCATATTTGAACTTTTTTGAACTTGGATGGATACGTTCCAATATTGTCCGGTACACCGAACCACCCATAAATACGTCGACATAAAAGGCCATGAGAGATAAACACACGAAAATATTATCACCGCTTGCGGCCCCTAATGATTGTGTTTTTCAACTAATCCTGATCGATTTTGATTTTCAAACACAAAAAAGAACGTATCAAAGTCGTCCGTTGTGGTTCTCCACATGGAAAGTGATTTTCATCAAAAAAATTGAATTTTTCTCAACCTAAAAAGCGCTTTGGCCGGCGTAAGCCTTTACAAGACATTTTTCTTTCATCTGACTCTAATTTTATTTTTCAAAATATGAATTTTCCAGTTCTCATTTCCAGATGATTAGAATACGTTTCCAGGTGTCAGATTGACCCGCTGAAGCCAAATTCAACTGCGATTTTTTCATGTCCCCCACCTTATTCCAGAACACCTTCAACAAAATTTGAAAACCATTTTTTTTCGTTCCATAAATCTTCAAAAGAACTTGCAGCGTATGGAGCAATTCCCATTTTGTCCTTCCTCATATTTGAACTTTTTTGAACTTGGATGGATACGTTCCAATATTGTCCGGTACACCGAACCACCCATAAATACGTCGACATAAAAGGCCATGAGAGATAAACACACGAAAATATTATCACCGCTTGCGGCCCCTAATGATTGTGTTTCTCAACTAATCCTGATCGATTTTGATTTTCAAACACAAAAAAGAACGTATCAAAGTCGTCCGTTGTGGTTCTCCACATGGAAAGTGTTTTTCATCAAAAAAATTGAATTTTTCTCAACCGAAAAAGCGCTTTGGCCGGCGTAAGCCTTTACAAGACATTTTTCTTTCATCTGACTCTAATTTTATTTTTCAAAATATGAATTTTCCAGTTTTCATTTCCAGATGATTAGAATACGTTTCCAGGTGTCAGATTGACCCGCCGAAGCCAAATTCAACTGCCATTTTTTCATGTCCCCCACCTTATTCCAGAACACCTTCAAAAAAATTTGAAAACCATTTTTTTCGTTCCATAAATTTTCAAAAGAACTTGCAGCGCATGGAGCAATTCCCATTTTGTCCTTCCTCCCATTTGAACTTTTTTGAACTTGGATGGATACGTTCCAATATTGTCCGGTACACCGAACCACCCATAAATACGTCGACATAAAAGGCCATGAGAGATAAACACACGAAAATATTATCACCCATTGCGGCCCCTAATGATTGTGTTTTTCAATTAATCCTGATCGATTTTGATTTTCAAACACAAAAAAACGTATTAAAGTCGTCCGTTGTGGTTTTCCGCATGGAAAGTGTTTATCATCAAAAAAATTGAATTTTTCTCAACCGAAAAAGCGTTTTGGCCGGCGTAAGCCTTTACAAGATATTTTTCTTACTTCTGACTCTAATTTTCTTTTTCAAAATATGAATTTTCCAGTTTTCATTTCTAGATGATTAGAACACGTTCCCAGGTGTCAGATTGACCAGCTGAAGCCAAATGCAACGGCGATTTTTTCATGTCCCCCACCTTATTCCAGAACACCTTCAAAAAAATTTGAAAATCATTTTTTTTTTCGTTCCATAAATCTTCAAAAAAACTTGCAGCGCATGGAGCAATTCCCATTTTGTCCTTCCTCCCATTTGAACTTTTTTGAACTTGGATGGATACGTTCCAATATTGTCCGGTACACCGAACCACCCATAAATACGTCGACATAAAAGGCCATGAGAGATAAACACACGAAAATATTATCACCGCTTGCGGCCCCCAATGATTGTGTTTTTCAATGAATCCTGATCGATTTTGATTTTCAAACACAAAAAAAACGTATTAAAGTTGTCCGTTGTGGTTTTCCGCATGGAAAGTGTTTTTCATCAAAAAAATTGAATTTTTCTCAACCGAAAAAGCGCTTTGGCCGGCGTAAGCCTTTACAAGACATTTTTCTTTCATCTGACTCTAATTTTATTTTTCAAAATATGAATTTTCCAGTTCTCATTTCCAGATGATTAGAATACGTTTCCAGGTGTCAGATTGACCCGCTGAAGCCAAATTCAACTGCGATTTTTTCATGTCCCCCACCTTATTCCAGAACACCTTCAACAAAATTTGAAAACCATTTTTTTTCGTTCCATAAATCTTCAAAAGAACTTGCAGCGTATGGAGCAATTTCCATTTTGTCCTTCCTCATATTTGAACTTTTTTGAACTTGGATGGATACGTTCCAATATTGTCCGGTACACCGAACCACCCATAAATACGTCGACATAAAAGGCCATGAGAGATAAACACACGAAAATATTATCACCACTTGCGGCCCCTAATGATTGTGTTTTTCAATTAATCCTGATCGATTTTGATTTTCAAACACAAAAAGAATGTATCAAAGTCGTCCGTTGTGGTTCTCCGCATGGAAAGTGTTTTTCATCAAAAAAATTGAATATTTCTCAACCGAAAAAGCGCTTTGGCCGGCGTAAGCCTTTACAAGACATTTTTCTTTCATCTGACTCTAATTTTATTTTTCAAAATATGAATTTTCCAGTTCTCATTTCCAGATGATTAGAATACGTTTCCAGGTGTCAGATTGACCCGCTGAAGCCAAATTCAACTGCCATTTTTTCATGTCCCCCACCTTATTCCAGAACACCTTCAAAAAAATTTGAAAACCATTTTTTTTCGTTCCATAAATTTTCAAAAGAACTTGCAACGCATGGAGCAATTCCCATTTTGTCCTTCCTCCCATTTGAACTTTTTTGAACTTGGATGGATACGTTCCAATATTGTCCGGTACACCGAACCACCCATAAATACGTCGACTTAAAAGGCCATGAGAGATAAACACACGAAAATATTATCACCCATTGCGGCCCCCAATGATTGTGTTTTTCAATGAATCCTGATCGATTTTGATTTTCAAACACAAAAAAAAACGTATTAAAGTTGTCCGTTGTGGTTTTCCGCATGGAAAGTGTTTTTCATCAAAAAAATTGAATTTTTCTCAACCGAAAAAGCGCTTTGGCCGGCGTTAGCCTTCACAAGACATTTTTCTTTCATCTGACTCTAATTTTATTTTTCAAAATATGAATTTCCCAGTTTTAATTTCCAGATGATTAGAATACGTTTCCAGGTGACAGATTGACCCGCTGAAGCCAAATTCAACGGCGATTTTTCCATGCCCCCACCTTATTACAAAACACCTTCAAAAAAATTTGAAAAACCATTTTTTACCGTTCCGTAAATTTTCAAAAGAACTTGCAGCGCATGGAGCAATTCCCGTTTTGTCCTTCCTCTAGTTTGAACTTTTTTGAACTTGGATGAATACGTTCCAACATTGTCCGGTACACCGGAACACCCATAAATACGTCTACATAAAAGGTCATGAGAGATAAACACACGAAAATATTATCACCCATTGCGGCCACTAATAATTGTGTTTTTCAATGAACTCTAATCGATTTTGATTTTCAAACACGCAAAACAACGTATTCAAGTCATCCGTTGTGGTTTTCCGCATGAAAAGTGTTTTTCATCAAAAAATTGAATCTTCTTCGACCGAAAAAGTGCTTTGGCCGGCGTAAACCTTCACAAGACATTTTTCTTCCATCTGGCTCTAATTTAATTTTTCAAAATATGAATTTTCCAGTTCTTATTTCTAGATGATTAGAATACGTTTCCAGGTGTCAGTTCGACCCGCTGAAGCCAAATTCAACGACGATTTCTTCGTCTCCCCCACCCCTTCCAAAACACCTTCAAAAAAATTTGCAATCCATTTTTTTCTCGTTTCATAAATCTTCAAAAGAACTTGCAGCGCACGGAGCAATTCTCCCTTTGTCCTTCCTCCCATTGGAAATTTCTAGCGCACTTTCCAAAAAAATGGGAAAAAGGCGCTTTTAGCCTCACTTTGTCCGTCCGTCCGTCTGTCCGTCCGTCTTTACCCAAGATAACTCCTCAGGGAAGAAAGATATCGATGTGGTGTAAACGCTGATCAATAATACATATGTCCAGGATGTCAAGTTGACCTTTGGTTTTTTGTTATTCTGCCGCCATCTTCGATCCGCTATTTTGAATTTCTTTTAAAGTGATCCGATTGAGATGAAATTTGTAGGCAATCTAAACCACATCAAGATCTATCCAATTTTCGACAATTGATGCCCCGCCGCCATCTTGTATTTTCACTATTGAACATGTTTCCAAGTGATAGAACTAGGAGAATAATGCCTCAACGAAAAGAGATATCGATGTGGTGCAAACGCCAATCGAATACGTACGTGACCACCATATAAAGTTGACCAATGATTTTTGTCACTTGGCCGCAATCTTCGATCCGCCATTTTGAATTTCTCTGGAAGTGGTCCGATTTGCGTGAGATTCACAGGCAATGTGAACTTCATCAAAATACATCCGATTTTGGACAAATGATGCTCTGCCGCCATCTTGGCCGCCATATTGAAATTTCTCATCATTCAACGATTTTCATGGAGCTTGGGACTTACCTCTCACCTCTTTTTCGTATGATCATTCTTATTCTTCAGCCAAATTTCAACATTCTGCCACCATCTTGGCCGCCATATTAAAATATCCTCGGAAATATCTTATTAGTGAAACGATTTTCATGGAACTTGGGACTTAATCTTGTCTATAGTACGATTCATTTTGATTTTAGAGCCAAATTTCATGATTCTGACGCTATTTTGGCCGCCATATTGAAATTTCTGCCCAAATAACGGTGGAACCCTAATTAACATTTTGCGTTCACTAACCCTCCTAAAGGGAAGTGCGCTACTTAGCCTAGCCTCATGCCCATGAGGCATATTCGCTTGTTTGAACTTGAATGGATACGTTCCAACATTGTCCGGTACACCAAAACAACCATAATTTGTCGACATAAGAGGCCATGAGAGATAAACTCCCTCAAGGCTGAATTTTGGTATATATGTTCTATTGGACCTACGGAACAACATATCAAAATACTCGGACTTACACCCTCGTGCGTCCTTTGATTTTCATCCTCAAAGGTCAAGTTCTAAGAATTAGAGAGATACCTATCTCCAAGCTGTTCCTGCAAGTGAACGGAGTATCCGATCGATATAAGATATGTTTCAAATGAACAAAAGAGATTTGTTGTTAGTGCTCAAGTGTGTGAGGGAGCCTTTGTAACTCTTCCGATTGGTTAGTTCTGCGGGAAAGGCGGCTGAGTGTTAATTTGTCGCCCGGATATTTAAGAAAAGACCATGTGAGAATTTAAAGCCTCAAGCAATGTCGCACAAAGTTGAATATTAATATATAACTGGTATGATCCCTAAGCAAGAACATATCAAAATATTTGGACTTACACCTCTGTGCCTCCTACGATTTTGGGGCTTTGAATATCTAGTCAAAAAATTCACCCAGACACTTTTCTCTAAAACTGTTCCTGTGGACGAACCAATCGTTTTAACAATATAAGGTGGGTCTGAAAGGAAACACGGTATATTGTTGCCTATGAAGTGGACTCCGGTAGCCATGAAACATTTCTGCTTGATAGTGGCGTGAATAGCACGCGCAAGGTGGAATTTCTCTCCTGGATCTTTGAATGAGAAACATGTAAGAATATTTTGTGATGGCCAATAAAGCTGAGCATTGTTGATAGGTTCTTCTTCCCATCTTCGAAACAGACTCAAGTGATGAGACTGATGAGTGAACAGGTGATATTCACAGTGCTCATCTCGAGAATAATGAATTCTCTACAAAAAAATTGTGGTTTCTTCATTTAGGGGCATCATTGTCTGAAGCTGTCAAAAATAAAAATTACCGACAAATCCTATATTTATGTTTTTCTTGGACAGAAACAGCATCAATTGCTTACGCCTATTTATATTACAAAGTCAGAGCATCATTTTTTTATTAAACAAGTTTTACACCTACTTTTTTTTTCAGAAAATGGAATAACGGCTACAGAAAAGATGATTTTATGTTTCTATTGCCTGATAGATACAATAGCTTTTGGTATTTTCTGATAGAGGAAGAACTTCGCTTAGTATTACACACAAAAACAGTGGAACCGCTCCATCATTCATCAGTAAAAAAAAAGAACTGCAAAAATTGTATGCATTTTCGGGAGAAAATTGGGCATATAATCACTTTCACAACAGATCAATTTTCTGATCTTGTAATGAATACAGGCACATTGTTTTTATCGTGTTCAGGTATAAAATAGTTAAGAACAATGAATTCTGTTGGAAATACTCAATTGAAATGATTCTAACCATACGGAAACCAAAATTACAAAACGACAATTTCAGATGGCAAAAATCGTAATTTTTTCAGTAAAACTTGTTCAATCGTGTTTCAATTCAATTTTAAATACCATATTTGATATCAGAGGCCAAGATTCAGTTGGAAACGATACCACACTTGCCGATATCAATTCGAGGTTTTTGAGAGAAAAACAAAATAAACTTTGCCGATCTTCTTTTTTTTTCCAGGCAACCCAAACTACTTATCAACAATTCAAACGTCAAGCAAATATTGTTAAGCCTTGAGGCATCTAAATATGATTTTTTCCATTTATATAAGCTACAGGGTGTCATTTACGCATTTAAAATGGCAATATTTAGCCCCCTCCCCCACAACCAATGACGCACAAGAGTGTGCCACCGAGTATTTTGATATGTTATTCTATAGGTCTTACAAGGCCCGTATACCAAATTTCAGGTTTGTGGGAGTTTGTTGCGGGTTAAAACCCAATATGCCTGGGCTACTAGTAATTGTGTTTTTTAATGAACTCTAATCGATTTTGATTTTCAAACACGCAAAATAACGTATTTGAGTCGTCTGTTGTGCTTTCCTGCATGGAAAGTGTTTTTCATCAAAAAAATAGAATCTTTTCTGACCGATAAAGCGCTTTGGCCGGCGTAAATTTTCAGGTACAAGGTGAAAGACATTTTTTTCCGATCTGACTCTAATTTTACTATTAAAAAAAATTAAATTTTGAAATTTTGGATGATCAAAATCGTTTCCAGGTGTCAGTCTGACGCGCTGAAGCTGCTAAATCTATAATAATCCCCTTTTTTTCTTGATTCCCGATCATTTCATCATGTTTATCCACTGCGGATATTGGCCTTTGGACTATTAAATCAGAGGCGAAAATTCTGCACACGAATTTTTCAAGACTCTCATTCGTAAAATACCTAATGCTTAATTTTTGCCTGCCTACTCTGTCAAGGTACCTAAAGATAGGTAGATACCTACCTCTAATTACCAATAACCTACGTTTTGGCTGCTGCAGTAATCACTATGATATCTTATTCCAAGGGTAATTTTTCCCAGGGTCTTTACCATTTCTCTTTAATGTTTATTGCCAATCAGAATGGTAGGGGTGAGTACCTAACACGTATTGGGTGACATCTTTTTATAAGGGAAATCAGACGCATTACGCCAAATTATTACGAGTTAATGACGTGTTTCTTTTTTCTACACTTAGGACTATTGTAATCGCATTTATTCCCTGGCGGCAATACCTACGCGATATTACGTGAACATTTTTTGTGTTTCTCTCAACTCTGCACCCACTCCACCACCGGTTGTAGATACCCGAATACAATCGCGGTTGGCCGGTGATAGAGGTGGAGGGCGAAAAGTTGGTCACTCGCAAGAATGTGGGCGTAAAACATTGGCGGGAGAGATGCACCTTGCGGCGTTGCCTGGAGTGGCTAGCATAATTTAGGTACCTTTTTATGGCAATATTTGGTAATAACCCATAGCTCAGGCATAATCGGTGGAATTGACACCTGAAACACGTTGAATATTTCCGACATCATGATCCATAAATCTTTTGAGTGATTATTCACCAAAATTCATCCATCACCGGTTGAGGAGTTCGTTCTTAGCAAGTACCTGAACCACATACTACCTAAACCAAATAAAGCAAGTACGTCTTCAAGCCCATAGCTAGAACAGTAAGTTGCAGCGTCTTTCAAACAGGGATTTTCTGGTTTTTGAAATTCTTTTTTGGAGAAAGCAGCTAGTTATGTTCAAATTCAACGACGATTTTTTCATGCCCCATCCCTCCAAAACACCCGCAAAAAAATTGAAAACTATTTTTTTTTTGTTCATAAATCTTCAAAACAACTTGCAGCGCATGGAACAATTCCTCCTTTGTCTTTCCTCCCATTTAAAGTTTTCTGAACCTGGATGGATACGTTCCAAGATTGTCCGGTGCACCGAAACACCCATAAATACGTCGACATAAGAGGCCGTGAGAGATAAACACACGGAAATATTATCACCGCTTGCGGCCCCTAATGGTTGTGTTTGTCAATGAACCCTAATCGATTTTGATTTCCAAACACGCAACAGAACGTATTCAAATCGTCTGTCGTGACTTTCTGCATGGGGAGTGTTTTCCATTGAGAAAATTGAATCTTTTTCGACCAAAAAAGCGCTTTGGCCGGCGTAAACCTTTACAAGACATTTTTATTCAATCTGACTTTGATTTCACTTTTCAAAACATGAATTTTTCAGTTTTTATTTCTAGATGATTAGAATACGTTTCCAGGTGTCAGTTTGAACCGCTGAAGCCAAATTCAACGACGATTTTCTCATGCCCCCGCCCCCTTCCGAAACACTTGCGAAAAAAATTAAAAATATATTTTTTTTGTTCCATGATTCTTCAAAAGAACTTGCAGCGCATGGAGCGATTCCTCCTTTGTCCTTTCTCTCATTTGAAGTTTTTTGAACTTGGATGGATACGTTCCCAGATTGTCTGGTGCACCGAAACACCCATAAATACGTCGACATAAGAGGCCGATGAGAGATAAGCACACGGAAATATTATCACCGCTTGCGGCCCCTATGATTGTGTTTTTCAATGAACCCTAATCGATTTTGATTTCTCAACACGCAACAGAACGTATTCAAATCGTCTGTCGTGGCTCTCTTCATGGAAAGTGTTTTCCATCAAAAAAATTGAATCTTTTCCGACCGAAAAAGCGCTTTGGCCGGCATAAACCTCTACAAGATATTTTTATTCAATCTGACTTTGATTTTACTTTTCAAAATATGAATTTCTCAGTTTTTATTTCTAGATGACAAGAATACGTTTCCAGGTGTCAGTTTGACCCGCTGAAGCCAAATTCATTGACGATTTTTTCATGCCCCTCCCTCCAAAACACCCGCAAAAAAATTGAAAACTATCTTGTTTTCGTTCCATAAATCCTCAAAACAACTTGCAGCGCATGGAGCAATTCCTTCTTCCTCCGCCTTCTAAAATTCCCAATCCAAAACCCACCCTGGAACAAGTACGTTCGACTGTATAAGTAGCTAGTTAACTATGAAGGCAGGTACTTGGGTAGATAGGATTATGTAGGTATAGGTACCTATCAAATTTTTCCAACATCAGTCATAATTGAAAGCAGGGCTGGGGCAGCAATGGGGTTTTTGGAAACCCCCTCTTGCCCTTTACGCCATTGCACTGCAAAGTCTTTTTCCTCCTTCTGTCCCTAAATCGGGTTGGATTACTATCGATTTAGGTTCGATGCTTTCCCCTGGAAACATCAAAATCCAAATGACGCGTTTTCCCCGAGAGGTTGTCGCAACCGTGGCGTGCCTAGCTGTGAGTTCTGAGACATAGAGCTGCATGCACCACACACTTCTGACGAAATCCAACGCGCAAGGTTTGCGAGGACCAGACGCTAAGGCTAGCTGCTAGCTTTGACTCCCATCTGTTGTGGAGTAGTTTCTCTATTATGGGAGACATTGTAAATTACAGGTTCCTGCAATTTGTGACCCTGTTTTGAAGGTTTGCGTAGAGCTCAGGGGGAGGAGCAGCAATGGCCGCGATGGACTCTTAATGACACAATAATATTACTCTTAGCCCTGATTGGCAGGGTCGGTCAGGGAGACCTAATAACACAAAAATATGCCAAAAGTGATAGCTAATGTGAATAAAGTCATAATAATAATAATAATAATAATAATAATAATAATGTTAACAAAAATAAGCAAAAGAAGAGAAGCCGCTGACCAAATTGTCCATAGATTTCATTATCTTTTGCACAAGAATCGAAAGTTTTTTGTGAGTTGGTATGATTTTCCTAGTCCATTTAGTTGGCTGTTCAAATACCGATGATCAAAACTTTTTTGCCTCTAGTCTAGGGTGCTATGAAATTATTATTTTATATGTTATCAATGGTTGGCCATAATCAAGGCCATAATGACTGAATAAACTATTGAATGCCAGTGTTGGTCTCTGAAAATGTTTAAAACTGAATAAGAAGTTTTTCATTATCAAAAGTTATTTTGGAAATGGCACAATATTGGAAAACGGAGAGTGGTCGTATTTCCTACCGACATGCATTGGAGATTGCCAAACAACATGCAGATGTCACTCTGAGGTAAATTGCAGGACATACTACCAACAATTGAAAAAGGCAAAAAAAAGTCATAGCACTCTTGAAGTAAAATGGTTTTGACCATACGGTACCTATACCTAGGTACATCGTGAATAACTGTCGTTCAGATTCAAAGTGCCTTATTATCATAATATCCAATGATTTGCTGGGTAAATCTCTCTTCCTCTTCTTTTTCTCCTTTCTTCTCACTTTTTCTTTTCTTCTCCTTTTTTCCTTTTTTTTCCCTCCAGACCCCCCCCCCTCATTTTGAGGTATGGCGAGTGCCACAAAAAAAGGTCTATTCGGCGCCACTGACCCTGTATAAGCGCCGCCTGTGGTTTGAAAGAGGCATCGCATACGTAGCACGTAGAGCTCATTAGCGTGGGAGCTCGTCTATGGGGAGCTCTGCCAACTGACCAGTCCACAGAGGGCAACAAGGTAGAGAACGCCGACTTTCTCGCTCTCAAACGGAATCGTGTTTCAGCGCCATCTATCGGACTTCCACATAGTGACTCTTGTTTTAACAGCAGGGTCCTGTAGTTTTTCATTATCGACATTTACCCGGTGAATTTATATTTCTCATTGTCCAGGTGTCCGTTCACGAAGAGAATTTTTCATGACATTTTTATCTTACTTGATACTTTCTGGTCAAAATTTCGCATTTCTGAATGGCCTAAGGTAAAAAAGCTATTCAGAAAATGTGAGATTTTGGCTCGAAGTATCACGTAAGTTGAAAATGTCATGAAAATATCTTAGCGTGGATGGACACTTAATAATAATGAAGTTTAATTGATGCCTCGATTGATGCATTAACTTCAATACAATTTGGAGTTTTATGACTTTGGAAATGTTCATAGCTAGAAAACGTTCATTCAGTGTATCAAAATTAATGCATCAGTCTAATGGACGCTAGTCAGAATTTGTAATAATAATCAAATCAAACATAATAAAACAGTATCAAGATGAAGGTTTATTAGATGACAAAATAGCTTATTTAGCAGTAATTCATAACAAGATATTGTAATATCTAATGATAATTTATATTGGAACAGAAACAAATAATAGCTTTTTATAGATCCAGTAAGAGCTAATGAACGAACATTCACAACTTATTTTGTTCAGTCAACTGAGGATCGGTATACAATAAATAGAACAATAATTGTGAATACAGTGTCGGTAGACAATAAATAGTTCAACAATGATTGCAAATACAGTATCGCATGATGTCTTCTGTTGATGTAGGTACCAGAGAAATAGAGTGTCTGAGAAGGTAAGTCCGAATCAATACTCAAGACTTGATTTACTATTTGAATGACTGAAGAAATGGCTACGTTTACACCGTGACTTTGGTCCGCCACCTAAGCACTAAATTCGACCCAAATAAATTTAGTCCACGTGGTGTAAACGATCACATACAAGGACCAAATTAGGACCAAGTAGCTTGGCTTCGGCTAGTCGTGGACTGAAGTAAATTTAGTTTTTAGATTTCTTCAGTTTAAGTTCATATTTTAAAATAGGCCGGCCGCGTTAGTCTGCCGATGAAAACGCTGGAAGAGAAGAATTACTTTAGGTGAAATTTGGGTCAGTCCAGTTTTAGTCCACCGGTGTAAACGTAGCCAATAGCACAACATTTTGATTCTTCTATCATGAAGACATCATTAAAACAGGGGCGCTTAGATTAAAATTTGCTCAGGTACCAGTAAAAAGAAATTCTCTCATCTTTTTGTCAGTAGAATAGCAGATAATTTTGAATTCGGTTGTTGATGTTTTCAACAAACCTAATTTTTTACAAGTGAGGTTGAATTTTCTCAAATCATTCACGTCATATTCTCTCAGTCCATTTGCTCAACCCATTCACTCTTTTACCCTCTTTCATGAACACTCCTTCAGACTCGGGATCTTTTGCTATGTTTGCTATTTGACAATGACAAGTCCTACCTTTTCAAACACTGGGTTTGTTTTGGCAAGCAATCATCTCTGTTGTTAGCTGTAGTTAGTACTAGTTAGTCAACAAACAGTTCTTAGCAATAAACTTGCCCTGCCGCTAAAACATCCTTGCCTGATATTTTATGATTTGTTTTGATGTAAATTAACAAAATTATGTTAACTTTCGTGGCTCTTGCTCTACTTGTACTTGTAGGCTGGAGTCTTCAGAGGTCGAGGGGCCAGCTGTGGCATCTGTTGCAGGCAGCTTTTGCAAAATTTCTAATAAAAAAAAAACATATTATACAATAGCTTGTCATTAACTACAGCAATTCGTTACAAAATACCTCTTAATTTTTCCGGTCTTACTTAAGGATATTCGGTGGCTTCTGGACGATTAAACCTGTTTTTTTCCGTTGGCGCTGATGGTTCATCATAGTCTAGAAAGAAATTTCACAATTTTTAGTAACTTCTTCATCGACAAAACACAGATAGCTATGAAATACACCTGATAAGTACGAAACCAAGCTCAGATTGGGGAAGGCTATAGAATGGGCTAGAATGGCACTCTCAGAATCACATAATCAGGATTTTTTAGGGTTCTAGTTTTTAAAATTGTTCACTTTGTATATTTCTTACTCGATTTCTTATTTCAATGATATTGACTTAGCATAATTATCAAACATACCTGGTAACTTCAAAGTCGGAAGCAAAGACTTCCTTGAACGCCCTGATGAGTCCTCTATGCAGATGCCAGCAAAATGAGTTTTGCAAACCGGATGGTTTCGCAGAAACGTCAAGTCTTCGGAACCCTGCTGTATCCTTTCATTGCTCATTCGCTGGATCAAATTTGCCAAACATTTGGATCCGACGGTATTGCAAACCTGAGTTATGAAAAAATCGATTAGTTTTCTTGTGACTACCGCACATAATAGGAAAATGGACAATTTTCGCTATTTACCCAGTGCTTACCTAAGCGAAGTTCTATTCTCACAACTTGGTACACAACAGGGTCGCAACGCAATCTCTTCACGTCCATTTTCACCAAAATTTTCACTTGTTCACTATTTAAAGTTTGCACAAAAAGCGGATGATGAGTCCGTTATTTTTCAGCTAACCACTCTCTCACGTGCCTATCACATAAACAACGATGCGTCTTGACGATGACAGCCGAGAGCCGCCGCCGAAGGTCGATTGGCATTCAAATTTCGTGCATCAGCGCCATCTGTTGGACTTTCACATAAGTTCAATTTGGAACTTTCGCGGCAATCCCACTTGCCACCCCCTGCTAGTCCACGGCTTCATATCTGAATTGATTAAAGTACCCAACATTATTCAAGATAGGGGAGGTACTTCTCGTGGGACAGATGCGACAGTGGCGCCATCTACAAATAAACGTCTGAAACATGCATTTTCTGAGAAACTCTCAGAAGCGCCGCTGTGTTGTCCTGACTTGCGGGCCGACCAATGGAGATGATCTTGGACTGCTGTACCTACGTTGAAAAAGATGTCCCCCACTCTTCGCGTTCCTCATAGCGTATTGGCGGCGAAATCGATTTGCAGGCTGGCTCGACGTCACACGGAAGTGTAACACTTCCACGGAAACACTCGTGTTATCTATCTACAAGTAGTATTAGTAGTGATAGTGGACTTTATGGCCTGCTGGTTCTCGTAGGCTATAGGGGATTCAGGAAAAGTTTGAGTACTTAACCCGATACCTAATATTATTATAACAGCTGATAGAGTCGGACCAGCTACAGAGCTTTTCTGGATGCTTCTTGTCCAGCCATTCCTCTTCTGACATAAACAGTTGAAAGATTGAAGAAGAAACCTCGGAAGAAACCTTCAAAACATTCACTTATACTTCACACAGGTGGCGTTGCTTTTTTACAACCTTTCAACTATTTTATCAGCATGACTGGTTTTTAAGTATAGGTGGGTGATGGGTACTTACATCTCCAGTGCGAATTAACAGAAATAAACCTTCCATAAGGTCTGAAGCTTCACCAAGGAATTCCAACCTATCATGTAAGTTGCGTTTGCGTAGATAACTAGGTATATACATACCAATACCTACCTAGGTACATTTTTTGCATTATGCACCAGACACCGACATCACTTTACTTTACATTTACAATACAATATTGTAGGTCTAACCAACCGGAGACGGCAGCAAGGCTCCAATGTACGCAATGTTCGTATGAAGCTCAATGGAGTTTTCAACTTGACCATCACGTTCGAAGAAAACACGGAGCAAATCACCAAGCGGGATCGTGCCACGTTACCACCGTCGAACCTGAGCTTCAGTCTCGGCTTCAGTGTTGTGAATTTTTCTATCAACTTGTTTTGTACGGACATTGCGTTTTCGAAACTTCCTCAATTCTAAATGCTGCGAAGCAATTTGATCGCTGTGGAATGTTGCAAAGCGTTACAGGAAGAACAAGTTTTCTGGCAGTTGAACAAATTCAAGAGGCACCATCGGCAGTGTCATCCATGGTACACCATTGTCTGATGTGCTCCCATAAATATGAGCAGAAGAGGTCACTTCGTCGTCATATGATGTCGCAACACGCTCATCCTGAGAACGTCGTCTGGCACTACTGTAACAAATGCTCCCATCGAACTAAGCGAAGGGGCGATTTGAAAAGGCACATGGCAACGCATACAAGAAGCCAAGCAGAATGGTCATATGGTCGAAGGAAATGAAGCGGAACAGTAGGTACCTATATCAAAGACTGGTACGACATTTTTACGCGAATGCTCGGTATTGGCGACATCTTCAATGAAACCTAGTAATATGCCGATAACGGTGAAGTCTTTCCAGTGAAAATAAAAGTAGCATTTGATAGTTCTTGAATCGTGAAAAAATGTTCCAATTCTAATTTGTTTGTTTTGTAAAATTTGTTGTTAGATAGAATTTTAATTACAAGCAGCTCAACGTGTTTTCAGTTGAGTTGCAACCGCTCTACCGACCGCCATTTTTTTTCCATCCTTATCCCCGCAAGTGCACAAATAAACAAAAAAGCCAAAATTCATAAAATCAGTACATTTCGCTTGAAATACTGTCTCAGCTTGTTTTGTTCGCGATTGTAGGTGCATGTCGTTAAAAAACTGAAATAAAGTAAGTGAGTAAACCCTTCCCCGTTTGAGCTGAATATTAAGTTTAATAAGAGCTGAAATTCAGGGCTTTCTTGGCGCAAATGCAGACGTTCCGGCAAAAAAAAGAGTTTCTTACTGAACTCAACTAAATAGTCACGGAAGTCGGAACTTCCATTTTCAACTACGTGGCCATATTAGCAGTATTAGATAGTATCGGCAGTACAATAGCCAGTATATTGTGCACTGAATCGGCAGTTTCAAAAGTGTTCACAGTAATCATGAACTTCTATGTCATTTCAGCCCTTCCGTTCCCTTCCACTCCGAAACTGAGCAAGATATTCAACTACAGAGATTCATCATTATTTGTTTCATCACAGCATTTTAATAGAGACATCCAAATTTCACCCTCCTTTTGTAACAGTTCCATACCTCTCATACCTACCGACTAGAGAATGCTGCACGAGCCGAGATCTCGGCGAGATTTCACCCGATCTCGTCTCGATCTCGAAAAATATCGCCTGCTTTAGGGCCAAATTCAGAGACGCCACTCTTCCTACACTTCATAATTCTTCACTCAACTCACCCCAACCGCAATGGGATTTTTGTTTACCTGGAACTATTGTGTTGGCTCAAATTGGGTAAGAATTAAGTGTGAGTGTAGGTTGAGTGATGACTTTGAATTTGGCCCTAATTCTTATCTCGATATCGTATTAAAAATTTGAAAAAAATCTCGATCTCAGCTTGAGAATCTCGATCTCGACTCGAGATTCTCGAGTCATAGTCCGGATGCTAGTTGCATAAAATGGAATGAACCTTGCATTTTTTGATGAGAAGATGATACTTGGTAGAAATGTTCTTTGCATCATACTCTTCCGATCCAGGAAGGTAGCCATCAGCGCCATCCTTGCTGGCAGCGTATACAGGGTGAAACAGAAAAAAAAGTTGGAAAATTATATTTGAATAACCGAAGCATGTGGAGACGTGTAATGCACCACATACATCAACTGTTTTATGCTCATGAAGTCACAGCGAACCGTTCTTGATTACCTTGAACTGTCTTTGAAATGTAGGGGATGAACTGAAAAAAAAAACAAAAACACTTTTTTTTTGATAAATAAGTGATTCTCAGAGATATTGACACAACACTTGATATTTCTACAGAAAGTAATTCTAACATAAGTAATAGTGAAGTAATAGGAATGATAGGAGCTGGAAAGCCAATTCCTAAGCCGACCATTCCCTGAAATACGATTGTCAACTTTTTTTTTTCCTCTTGAGCACCATCCTGAATCTGCCCTGTAAGGCATCGTTGAAAAAGTGATTCGTTATCATAATAATGGTAATATGTAATCATTGCATTGTAAAAACAACCTCCCCATCATAATTCAGTGACCTCTTCGGCGAGAAAGAATTACCACTCACGTATTTTCTGGCTCTTCAAAGCTTTAGTGCCCATGATGGCATTTGCAACATCTGGAATGGTAAAATATGTTACGCATTATGAACCTTGATGTACTTTGAGGTAGCCTACCAAGTTTTGCAATCATCCATTGGAAGGTTTGTTCTTAAAATCTGTTTGAACAAAATTTGTTTAATTTATTTATGGAAAATGCAAAATATTGGATCTTTCACCCTTATTTGATCCCTCGTTGAGGGAAGCCTGAAACCGAAAGTCTCCAAAATTTTTATGCTAATGGTTCACTGAGAACTGCTCTCCAATGTATGGTTGTCAAAATCTGCATAGTTGCGTTTAGATTCCAGACAGAGAGCGACAAAGAAGTTCATGCAGTGAAAAAAGACACAACTTTCAATGCAACGGAGAAATCCCGGAAATGTCCCTTTTAGATAGGCTTCCCGCAATACACAGGTTCTGTGAGACTCTCAAGCGTGGGTGAAAGGCTTGAAACATTACCAACTTGAGGCTGTGACAGTGTACCAAATTGCACATTAATGTTATAAAAAGCAATGTCTCCAGACAGCTTCCAGTCTAGCCCTGGACTAGTTTTTTCTTGACCGTAATTTATGTCTTTTTTTACTGCATGAACTTCTTTGTCGCTCTCTGTCTGGATCTGAACGCAACTATGCAATTTTTGACAACTAAACATTGGAAAGCACTTCCCACTGAACCATTATCGTGAAAATTTCGGAGACTCTCGGTTCCAGGCTATCTTCAGTGAGGGATCAAATAAGGGTGAGAAACCCAATATTTTGTATTTTTCATGAAAAAACGACACAAATTTTGTTCCAACAGCTTTTAAGAACAAACCTCTCAATTGATGATAGTGAAACTTGATAAGCTACCTCAAAGTACAATAAGGTTCATAATGCGTAACATATTTCACCATTCCAGATGTTGCAAATGCCATCATAGGCACTAAAGCTTTGAAGAGCCAAAAAAATACGCGAATGACTATTCTTTCCCGCCGAAGAGGTCACTAAGTTATGATGAGAAGGTTGTTTCTGCGATGCAATGATTCCATGCTACCATCATTATAATAACCAGTCACTTTTTCAACGATGACTCACAGGGCAGATTCAAGATGGTGCTCAAGAGGAAAAAAAAAGTTGACAATTGTAATTCTGGAAATAGTTGGCTTCGAAATTGGCTACCCAGCTCAGATCATTTCTTACATTACTTTTTGTAGAAATACCAAGTATTGTGTCAATATCTTGAAGAATTACTTATTTATGGAAGAAAGAGTGTTCTTGTTTTTTTTCTGTTTTTTCCCTAGATTTCAAAGAAGGTTCAAGGCAATCAAGAACAGTTTGCTGTACTTTATAAGCATAAAATAGTTAATGTATGTGGAGACGTGTAACTTACCACATACATTAACTATTTTATGTTAATGTATGTTCCGGTTAATGTAATATAATTTTTCAACTTTTTATTTCTATATCACTCTGTATACGCCGCCGGCATGGATGGCGCTGATGGCTACCTTCCTGGATCGGAAGAGTACGATGCAAAGAGCATTTCCATTGAGTGGCATCTTCCCATCAAAAAATGCAAGGTACTTTCAACTAGCATCCGGACTATCAGTTCAATAGGCATAGTTCAACTATTTGGTGTTTATTTACAACTAAAGTAAGAAATGAAGCCTATTTCATGATTTGGTTCTTAGAGACGCGTCAGGGGAATTTGCCGCTCGCGTGCAAGATGTAGTTCGCTACCTCTTTGAACAAAACGTATTGCCTGTTGGAAATTGTCCGAGCTTGAGAAAAAGAGAGTCTTAGCGCCGCAGGTTCAATTTCTTCAGAAGTTTTTTGTGGCTCAGGGCGCTTATAAAAGGCTCCTTTAGCTGTCGAAACCCAAAACGAAGTCAAGGGGATAATTGCCTATGGTTTCAAATGATACCTCCACTCCCATGGTGTATAATTATTAAGTGTTTTTTGCATCCCCATGCAGTAGGTCCAGGCTCTACCGGAGTTTGTGTAAATCTGAATTATAGGAAATTTTCAACGTCAGCCATTTTTCTAAAAAAAATAATAATAATAATCTATTACCGTCTACCCTTCTGGCCAAGGACCAGAAGAGCAGTTCCTCTCAGACCAGCTGGGAGAGGGCTATTCCGACGCTCGAGGCAAGGCCATCATGGCAAGAAGCCCTACAAAATTAAAAGTCGCCGTGCTGTCGTTGGCGTCTTCTTCGAGAGCTGTATTGGGAATGCGGACGGTAGAGGGAGCAAATAAGACTTTTTCTCACTACTAGCTGTGAAGTAGGCCGTTATTGATCTGCTTAGAGGTCGTGAAGTGATCTTTCACAACCAGTAGGCTGACTGTCACATTATTAACCGCCTGTCACTATTATTAACCTTCTGTCACATTTTCAACCTCCTGCCAGTCCTGTCACATTATATATTCTTGAAAAATTGTTACAAATCAAGATTTAATGTTTACTAGTAGTAAGAAAAATAGTATATAAACCACGGTTGTGAACGCTGTTGTAGCTTTGGCGCCTTATATCCCTCAGCTGCGCTTCGGGAATTAAACAGGCGCCGCAGCTGTAACAACATTCTTCACAACCTTCGTATATAATATACCATTTTTCACTGCTAGCCGTGAAGTGCATCATTATCAACCTCTCCCCTCAGCTGCGCTTCGGGATCTAAAGTGGCGCTTCAGCTAGAATAATACTTTCTCAACCTTGGTATATAATAATAATAATAATTGTAATAATAGTATATATTTGTCTTCACCATTCGGTATACAAAGATAAAAGAAATTGCATTTAATAATAAAAATAATGTACAACAACAGTAGTATTCAAAATGTTTCCAAACAATACAATACCATATACACAATACATATCAATCGAAAGATATTTTTATCTCTAATATTAGAAAAGTTTTATAAAACTATAGGAAATACATATAAAGGATTTTAAATGTGCCGAGAGAGTTTTAATTTAAGAGGGAGGCAGAACAGAGGGTGAACCTTCATTCCTCGATCAGTGCTGCAAATTTAGTAACTGCGGAGACGAAATTGTAGATGTTGTTGATTTTTTCTTTGTCGAGATTTGTGAAAACAGAATGGAAGTTCTCATATGTGATTCCTGTTAATTGGCCGAGTAACCAGTGACTTCTTGGTTGGGCAAGAATAGGGCAAGTGCAAAACAAATGGAAGAGGTCGCGGACGAGTCCGGTGTTACAGAAAGGACATGGTTCATCTTGGTCGATTACAAGTTTGGTTTTGTTTATATAAAGTCGCAATTTTGCATGGTAACCGAGCTTTATTTGGCTAATAAGTCGAACTCTATTGATGGGAATATGGAGAGCCAGGTAGTGATTGTGATTCATCGAATGGACAGTGTTTCTAAGGATGCTTCTGTATATTCTGCTGTAAGGTGAAGTGATTGCATTGTTTTTGTCTTTTGTTTTCAGGTGTAATGTGCAGATATCTAAGATTTCTGTTATATCAGACTGGGTGAAGAGTGAGTCATTATTGAGGAGATGCGTTATATTGTTATTCTGCAACAGGTTTCTGAATTGCGTGAACCAATTGTATTTAATGTTATTGGTGGGGGACGAGTCTAAATTCTTCAATCTATTAAGACAAAGTTTGGGTAGTCTTGAGCTCGGCATCTTCTGCACTTTGTACCACCATCTAAGGGAGCTTTTTATAACGTCAAGTTCCATGTGATTCAGATCCGCTTCGAAGCGTACAAAGCTGTTTGGAGTTGTTGCGGGTAAATGTAAAAGAGACTTTATGAACTTGACTTGGACCTTTTCTAAATTTTCGATGTGTCGTACAAACGAGACAAGTCTCGCCAAGTATTGAAAAATATCACAGCTGTGCCACTTCAACGCCAAGAATTTTGAATAAAATAATACTTGTTCAAGGTCAGACAGATCAAATGTGAGGTCCTCAGGTGTTCAATCTCAATTTTTTTGTGAAAATATCAAACTTCAACACCAGGTCGTCATTCCGTAATCGAACTGGACTTTGAATTGCTATTTCGTGTCGGTTTTTTCAAGGATTGCCAGAAATCATGTCAGAAAAGATTGATAGCGGCTTTTTATGAAACCCTATTTCTGAATTTCTTGGAAATAGGGTCTTCTGATTTGCGATAAAAATGGAATTTTTAATTTTGACCCTTATTGACTGTCACGTAATGTTGAGTCAGAAACGAGACAAGTCTCGCCAAGTATTGAAAAATATCACAGCTGTGCCACTTCAACGCCAACAATTTTGAATAAAATAATACTTGTTCAAGGTCAGACAGATCAAATGTGAGGTCCTCAGGTGTTCAATCTCAATTTTTTTGTGAAAATATCAAACTTCAACACCAGGTCGTCATTCCGTAATCGAACTGGACTTTGAATTGCTATTTCGTGTCGGTTTTTTCAAGGATTGCCAGAAATCATGTCAGAAAAGATTGATAGCGGCTTTTTATGAAACCCTATTTCTGAATTTCTTGGAAATAGGGTCTGATTTGCGATAAAAATGGAATTTTTAATTTTGACCCTTATTGACTGTCACGTAATGTTGAGTCAGAAACGAGACAACTCTCGCCAAGTATTGGAAAATATCACAGCTGTGCCACTTCAACGCCAACAATTTTGAATAAAATAATACTTGTTCAAGGTCAGACAGATCAAATGTGAGGTCCTCAGGTGTTCAATCTCAATTTTTTTGTGAAAATATCAAACTTCAACACCAGGTCGTCATTCCGTAATCGAACTGGACTTTAAATTGCTATTTCGTGTCGGTTTTTTCAAGAATTGCCAGAAATCATGTCAGAAAAGATTGATAGCGGCTTTTTATGAAACCCTATTTCTGAATTTCTTGGAAATAGGGTCTTCTGATTTGCGATAAAAATGGAATTTTTAATTTTGACCCTTATTGACTGTCACGTAATGTTGAGTCAGAAACGAGACAAGTCTCGCCAAGTATTGAAAAATATCACAGCTGTGCCACTTCAACGCCAACAATTTTGAATAAAATAATACTTGTTCAAGGTCAGACAGATCAAATGTGAGGTCCTCAGGTGTTCAATCTCAATTTTTTTGTGAAAATATCAAACTTCAACACCAGGTCGTCATTCCGTAATCGAACTGGTCTTTGAATTGCTATTTCGTGTCGATTTTTTCAAGGATTATCAGAAATCATGTCAGAAAAGATTGATAGCGGCCTTTTCTGACACCCTGCCTTTGAATTTCAAGAAAATTAGATCGGATTTGCGTTAAAAAATGAAATTTTCATCTTGGTCCTTATTGACTGTCTTGTAATAAAGAGTCAGAAACGAGACACGTCTCGCCAAATAGTAGAAAATATCACAGCTACTGGACTGCTGGACACTCTGCCCCTGAGTTCCATGAAAACTCGAGCTGATTTTGCGAAAAAAGTAATTTTTATAATGTTGACTAATTTTCTTTTTGGAACAGGATGAAGGAAATATCGGGTAAATTCTGAGGACTCCCCGGAGTTTTCGTGTAATTCTCCTTGATCTAAGCGCGCATATCGCATCTTTCCAAATAGGTAGGTATGAAGAAAAATGTAAGCAGGTACCTAGTGCTGCACTAGTTGAGTAAGTCGAAAACGCTATAGGTTTAAAAAGTAAACTTCATGTTTCCCTGCTCCCGTAGAAATTTTACACAATTTAGTTTCCGAAAACATGCAAACTGCGTGTAATGGCGAAGTGCACTAAGTAAAATATCGCACGCCACACGGAGATTGTGATAGGCGCCACAGCGTACCGTGGTTTATCGGCGAAGCTTTTGAAGAAAGTCAATTTTGAAAATAACACAACCAGCGACATCTGTAGTGATTTGAAAATAGCAACCGGTGTCGCGAAAAGTAGGTGAAATAGCGCGACAAGGGACCTTTTCAAGACGATTTTAGCGAGACGCGACACGCTTTATAATGCCATTAAAGTCGCGGTAAAATATGTTTTTTCGCGACATGTGTAATGTGATGGCCTCTAGAAAGATAATATCATTTATATATATATTGATGATATATATAAAATAATCAATATACAGGGTGGCCCAACGAAAACAGAACAGAGGGGTTTTCGGGCATTTGACATCATTTTTTCGAAAAAAGCTCAGACAGGTCGATTTTTATATCAAGGGGGACATCTGAAACATACATTGACAAATTTCTATCTTCAGCCCCCTCACCCCTACCCACCTCAACTTTAGAGTTTTATATTACACCATCTACTTTGCGATACATCAAATCAAAGAGAATCGAAGTCTTTTTCTGAAAAAATATTTTAAAAATTTTCAATCCCACCCCCCATCTTCCTAAATTTCTCTGACTGTCCCATTTTATATCCTCGACCTCTCAACTCTCCCCAATTTGATCAGCGTCATCCTAAATAGCATCCAAGGAGAGAATTTTTGGTGGAGAAAAGTATTACCCGGATTCACCCCTTTCCTCTCCCCCCCCCCAATTTCAAAACTTAACAGACACCACCTACTTTGTGATACATCGAATAAAAGGAAATTGATTTCTCTTCCTGATAACAGTTTTTTCGAAATTTTCAACCCCTCTCCTGATAAATTGAACATTCGGAGTATTTTAGAGGGAAAGGGGTTTTTTTGAAAATTCTGAAAATATTTTATTCAGGAAGAGAATTCGATTCCCTTCGATTTGATGTGTCACAAAGTAGGTAGTGTCATTTTCGATTTTGAAGATGAGGTGGGGGAGTGAAGGGGTGAATTTGGGTGGCACTTTTTATACAGAAAATTTTCTCCCTCGATGCTGTGCAGGATGACGTTGACTGTACTGAAGAGAATTAAGAGATCAAAAATATTACATTGGAAACTCTGACAATTTCAGGAAGAAGGGGGGGGGGCTAAAAATTATAGAAATATTTTTTCAGAAAGAGAATGTCATTCTCTTCAATTTGATGTATCGCAAAGTGGGTGGTGTCATTTGAAACTTCGAAGTTAGGGTGGGTGGGGGTGAGGGAGCTAAAGATAGAAATACGCCAATGTATGTTTCAGATGTCCCCCTCAATATAAAAATCGACCTGTTCGAGCTTTTTCCAAAAAAATGATGTGAAATGCCCTAAAACCCCTCTGTTCTGTTTTAGTTGGGCCATCCTGTATATTCCACCCTGCTTATGTTAGCACTTTAACGTAAACATAGTGAAAATGAATTTTGAGAGGGGATTCACAATCAGATGCAGAGAATCCGTTCGAATATGAGAATTTATTTCGAATATGATGTTCAGAAACAAGGATAGAAAATGAGAGACGGGGTTGAAATTAATTTTGAAGAATAGACATTCTTACAAAACAAGACGATATGAAACTCCACCATTTTCATTCATTAAATTTGGTTTATGACATGGGAGAATGTTTTATTATGCTTCATTATAGTCAACTTCAACTCTCTATGGGGTAGAAACTGGTCATACGAATGAGTTTTCCTTTGGTTATCTTGTTCAGCGTAACTGATGAAGCACAATATCAGAAATTCAGCCGAATTGACCGATGTTTTTTTTTCAACCTCACCCCCTATTTGAGGGTCGGAAAAACAATTTGTACCAAAATTCATAATTCGACAAAATAGAACCATCTGTATGACTTTCAAACGTAATTTCGAATTCTATACTCACAAGTAGGGGTTTGGGTGTGAGGGAGGGGATTTTTTCACATAAGTAAAAGGGAATTGTCATGAGCCATATATGTTATAAAGGACGTTGAAATGTTCTCACTTACGTTAGAACATATTTCTTCACCTTGAAATAACCCATCTTCAATCCCCTATAGAAAAAAAACTGTCCATTATTTTGGGTAACGGACGATGAATTTTGGCTCGTGTTATATTGGGCTACAAAATATTAAAAAATTAGGGAATTTGACCAAGACCCATTTTCCATAGAAATCGTGCAGGGTCCTTCACTTCGAGGTCGTACACACAGACGTAGATAAACTTCAACGGCAGGCCCCGCCAAGATGAAATGCTGAAGGCACAGAATATAAACAAATCCTAACCGGAGGCAGACGGCCGTCAGGATAGGGTCAAAATCGCAATCGACTCGTCCAGAACATGATTCTGGAATCAAAATTGCGGATGATTTATTCACTTCTCATTTCAATTTCCCCAACCAAGTTACGCGGCCACGGAGCAAATCGGGGTGCTGGGCGGGTGAGAATTGATAAAATAAACGTGAAAAGTAGTTGTAATGAAAAAAATTGATTATTGACAGGACCAAAGAGCAAACTGGACTGCTGGGTGGGTAAGATATTGGAACAAGTATGAAGAGTGGCAAAAAAGTGGAAGAATTGGAAAAATCTGCAACTTCTTGAAAATTGCTGAAATTACGGGCCCAAGGAGCGAATTGGACTTCTGGTCGGGTGGAAAACTGAAAAAAAGCACGAGAAACTGGTGATTCAGGAAGGACCACAACACAGGATCACCGACTATGACGTCTAGAGCAACTAAAGTTCCTCGCCAGCAACTCAACATCCTAGAGCAGCACGTAATGTTCATAACATGAATTACGCGTTCTCCGTTTACGCTTGTAGGCATTCTTTGACTGGTTGGACTTTAGAGTATTTACCCCTGATATTCATATATCAACGTGTCTGTCCAGCGTTCACTGCGGTTACATTGGAAACCGAGTAGCCAAATTAACGGCAGTGAATCACCGTAGAACGCACTCCGTCGGCCTCGTTGTCGGCCTCGTTGTCGGCCGACAAAAAAAGGCTTTGATCGCTCCAATAATTGAAATGTCGAACCAACCAAAACGATTGAGACACGAGCGTCAGTCTGTGCGGTGTAGGGCTGTACCGATGGCAACACGACGGAACGTTTCGGGCATTATTTGCGGTTACGCCTCGGGGCGTTCGAGCCAACACGTCTTCCATCATCAAAACCGCTCGCGGCAATAATGGTGAAGAATGGCGAGATGCGGCGGAGATTCTTTCGGAGCTTTCAGAGTTAATAACGCTTTAGTAGAAGAGGCGCCTTTGTATGCGTCAGCTTCAGCTACATCGGAATTTTCATAAACGCGCACCAAACGTCCAGCCGTTTCGTCTCATCTTTGTATAATACAGAGTCTCTCGATTAATTATATTCGTACCTCCATAAGACGTATTTTGGATATGCGGACGAGTATTTGGATCTGCATGATACTCGATATAATGGAGCTTTCATCGGAGAGCTCTTTGTGGAGGTATATAAGGATGAATAGGAAGAGGATGAAGAATCGAGTGGAGGGTGTATATCGTCCGCTTATGTGTGTATAGGAAATGGACCCCGCTGATTTCCAATGTCCATCGTTTTAATGAGAGGACAAGGACAACGTTGTGTTTGCGGTCGACGGGACAATCACAATGCGATTAACTCCGTCCCGGACGGGTGGTCGGCTTGTGGTTACGTGAACGCAATCATGTGTGATATACAATTTTGTTTGTTTACGCAGTAACGTGCAGTAGGCGTTGGTGAGTACTGAATGAATGAGCTGGCTATATTTGGAGTTCCAATTGAGCGAACCGTTTTTACACATACCGTCCACTAAGCTCAGTTCCAGTCTCAGTATATATGGTCTATTTTAGAGAGCTATTGCTATAAATTGGCTTCACGAATCTTCTGCAAACACTTGATGGACGGCTCCTCCGCCAATTGTAGAGGTATCTGTCTTACTCGTCTGTCGTGATCTCCAGCAAGTTTCGGAACATCGCCCTCATCCTAAGCCTGTTCAACCCAATCACTCCAAGCAAGCAGTTCGTTCTTCTCTCAGTACCATGCAACGATCCAGATGAACCACTTTCATCTTGGCTCTTGAGACTCTGGATCCGGTACACAACGTCGTTAGTCCTCTTGACTACAATGTATGGTCCCCTCCTTTACGACGAATGGAGCTTCGGGAATCTTCTCATTTTGCGTTACGGATTGTACATTCACACAATCTGCTTGTCTTCAGGTCAAGGTCGGTCGCAATATGGATCCTTCTTTGTACTATGTGTGCATTGTCCATCCATTGCCTCAAGTCATTGACGTACTCCGGAACAGTTGTTGGATCACCTTCAGGTCTGCCAAACTGCAAGTCGCAAGGAAGACGAGGGTCGCAGCCAAAAATCACACGTACCGAAAAGTCTTATTGAACTGCTCCATCATTTTCATGAGAACAAGGGTGATGGCTCTTCGTTCAGGTCTCCTGTGTTTCAAGCAAGACACAGATGCCTCAGAACACGTTTAATATGAATTTCCATTCTTGGCCAACGGGCAGATTTAGTGGCACTCCGAATTGACTAATCAGGTTATGAACTAGTACTCATGTTACGGTTTTAGCCGCCTGATTGGGCAGGGCGTATGCTTCCGGCCACTTGCTGAAGTAGTCCATGGCGGATAAGGTGTATTTGTTGCCACCGTCTATCGCAGGAAACGGTTCAGCCACGTCGATAGCGATGCTCTCGAAGGGTGCCTCTAGATTTTACTTTTTTAGCTGTTCTCGTCTATGAGCTCTTGGGCTCTTGCTAGCTGCACAGATCTCGCATTGTCGACACCTGGCTCTCAAGTAGTTCTGACAGTCAACCCAGTTAAGCCTCTCTTATACCTCCACCAACGTCTTGTTGAATTCAAGATATCCACCAGCAGTGTCATCATGCACCGCTGTTAGGAACTCTTTGACTTGTTTCTTGGGAACCACTAATTGCAAAACTTCTTGCAATTAGTGGTCCCTTCTATCCGAGCTTCCCCATCACTCTCCTCCGTCACTCCTCCTTTTATCTCTCTCAAAACACAGGACAAGTTAGTGGACACATGCAACAGAACAATTTGATCAAGGCTCTGGGTTCCCACAAACTAGGGTTTTGCGTCTGGGTTCAGAGAACATCCGAAAAGCTCCAACTCACAAAGCTGACATGGTTCTTGTAAAGTTGAAACTTATCAGGGACCCGGATCGGAACTGCTTCTCCTCAGTTTCACCATTTTCCTGAATCCTCAAACAGGGAGCAGCAAACCCTAAAACAAACCCCAAAAACATGAAATACACACACACCCACAGACAACAATAAACGTTAAACAGTTCTCAGAACAGTCAGGGAGTGTTGGCCTTCACACGACTCTCATGGACGTAGAACATGACAAGATGTTGGAGGGCTGGCTCACATTCAGATTCAACAAAGCTCTATCACAGAGTTCGCTTTGTCGCTTGTAGAGCTGACAACACACCACAGGGACCTGTGGGCGGGGCTTGAGAGAAAAACAAAAATCGTTTTGGACGAGTCCGTGTGTTGAAATAGGGGGAAGCAACACCGTCAGCTGGAGTGGTGAACCATTACAAGGTCACAGGCTCACCCAAAATCCCACTGCAAATCCAGGTGCACCACTAGATCTGACACCACTGCGATGAACTCAGTTCGCGCAGTTAGGCTCCGCCCACAGGTCTCTCTGGTATTCCGAGTACTCTAACACAATTACAAATAAACAAGCATCGAATGCAGTACATAATCAAAACTCGTATGACAACAAAAAGTGACATTGAAATAATATCGTAAAACAGACATAACGGGTGTTTCCAAATCTGGCGTCCAAGCATGCTGTGCTCCGGCCCAATGGGTCACTTTTCAGCTAGAGGACAGCATACTTGGACGCCAGATTCAAAAAAAACACCCGTTATACGGAAGAGGTAAATCTTTCACGATCAGGTGGAAAACTAAAACATCTTTTTGAATAAAGTTGTTGGAAATATTCACAGAATAATCAATCAAATTACTCAAGCCCGGTCGGCTTGGCGCTGCTAGTATCACGCGCGATCACCAAACAAAGCAGTCACCAAACTTTCGATTCAAGGACGGTGTTGAATTGGTAAAATAAGCGTTGCGAAATCAATCCGTCTGGGTTTATTCCTGGACGGATTTTTACCATTTTGGTCTCTTTCGAAAGCTACAAGGATGTACTCTGGTTTGAGTTCATTGGCATTTCCAGACCATAATGGTAAAAATCCGTCAAGGAATAAACCCAGACAGATTGATTTCGCAACGCTTATTCCACCAATTCAATTCCGTCCTTAAATTCTACATGGAACCGACAAGACCGTTTGTGATTCCAGAAAGAAAGAAGAAGTTGAAGAAGTAGCGCGCGTGATGTTTCCCATGCCCTGTCTGGTCTGATCCAAAACATGCAGTGAAAACCAATTTTTACGATCTTTTTCTTTGTTGTAATTTCTCGGCAACAAGCAAGTGACGCCTTATGGTTAGGGTTTAAGGTTTATACCTTAAAAGAATGTCATCTCAAAACGCTAGCCATTCCTATTTTTCTCGTCCTCACGCAAGATTATTGAAATGAATTTTCCAAAACTTGGCTACAAAGTGTCATTCATCACAATAGGAAAGAAGGGTAAATAGTGACGGGTCAAGACCGTACTCTTGAAAATTATAGAGAGAGCCAAATCCTGCAACATCCCGGATCCTTCAAGTTTTGGGAAGGATTGACTGGGACGAAAGAACCTCCCTGTCCCTCGTTATCCAAGAAAATCAAGTTCCGGATGTCTCAGACGCAGGGTAAATAAACATTCCATTAGGTTCCGGTTTGTGGTTAGGTATTAAGCTAGTTCACATCATTGAGCGGCGCGGTAGACCTCGGGTCTCTACGTATAGACAATACAAATAGAGAAGACACATGTCGTCACGGATTTTTACGGTTGCGTAGGAACCAGGTGAGTCCATCATTCAAAACAAGGTTGGCTGATTTTTAATGCCCCAATATCCGTGACGACGGTGGTGATAACATATGGTCTTCTGTATTTGTATTGTCTATACGTAGGTACCGTATGATCAAAAACTTTTCTACTTGCGGTAGGCTGTGGCCTGGCCAAAATCAGCCTCGTTTGCCTGCCAATGACCAGACCACAGCCTACCGCAAGTGAAAAAGTTTTTGAGTGGACATTTCTGGTGGCCTTACTGTACCTGGAACCCACGCCCAGCTTCCTAACAAAACCCTGACAGCCATCCGTGTCGCTTTGATTCCATGTCATTTTTCCTTTATGTTGGCCGAAGGTGACTACTACAAGTCTCATACAGTCCTGTGGAATCTCAGCGGCGATTGCCCTGACCTCTACTGCATTCCACTTGTCCACCTCCTCTTAGTGCTTGTCATCTTCTTTGTCTAGTCTTCGGAAAAAACGTCTACAAAAACGTCTGCGTTACCAACATGACTCATTCCTGGCCGTAGTGAACTTCTCGATCAAAAGTTTCTCGTCTTAGCATGATACAGTCTGCTGAACTGTACTGGTGCCGACAGTCACGCTGCAGATCTTCGACCCTTCAACAGTTGAAGCAGCGCGATCTTCCTTCCGTTTCTTGCATTATCTCGTGATTTGATCATGATCACCGAAGAGTTCTTTAAACATTTCTTTGACTGGCTTCTTTGAGGATGCGAAACTCCAGATACCCCATAGTTTATCACCTCAAGTCGATGAGTTCGCGAAGCTTCTTAAGCTGGCTCAATGCGAATTGTCTGAGCGAGTGCGTCGCTGATGTTGAGTGGATCAGCCATCAGCTGACGTAGATCTAGGTCTTTTAATCCGCCTATGAAAGTGTCTCGTCGCACGTGATTGTCTCCATATCGGAGCTTGAACACCTTGTCGGCTTGCCAAAGTTTTTCTGTTCCCTTTCTGGAATCATCCGCAACAGCTATAACGCTAGGCTTTTAAGAGCCAGCACTAGAGCTGAACCTTTATTAATTTTATTTATTTGCCTCGGCATTCAGGCACCTGGATCCTAGAATGCGCAAACGTGGGTGAGTGTGTGTTCGAGATTGCCTCGTCTCAAGACATTCTCTATGAAGCTTATCCCGGATCCTTTTCTAGTCCAACCACGCAATCGGCTCAGAATGCCTTCGTGGCCTTATCCAGCAATGATAAAATAAAATAATGTACTTCATTCAACTCTGTGGCAAAAACTTTTTTACCTCTTTAGATATGGCTTCGCGCTCCCACCAGATTCCTACTCATTGCGATTCGATCGAAAAAACCGCCTCCGACACCCTCGACGGCCATTGGAAGTATCTGAAAATGCCGTTTGGACTCGCCAATGCTCTGTCCGTATACCAAAAGCCGATTAATTCAGCGAACCCAAAAAACACAGACTAGACTAAAACTGACAAGATAAATCAGCGTTGAGAAGATACGATTTTTTTGCTTAAATGGTCCTCTGTGCCCCACTCTCACCCAGGTACACAGTTAGTCCACACTTAACAAGAATTGAACGTTTTTCGAGTTAATTAGGCTCGAATCCTGCTGCGGACATCAAACTTCTGCTTTGGACATTAGCCAAACAGGGGATGGGCGTTCAACTTCCAGTTCCGTGCGACCCAAATCCCCGTTTCAATTATTATTGCGAAAAGTTTGACCCGGCCCGGCGCGCTTTTCCTCGTTCTCTCTTTCTCTCCGGCTCAACAACTGGCGTGGAGGGCCCTCGAAGGATTCGAGCAGCTGTACGAGAAGCTCAAGGGTGCAAGTCGAGGGTTTTCATATATATTATTTTTTTGTTAGGGAAATGATCAAAGCTTTACTGTTAAAAATGCTGCTCGTCGACAAGAAATCTGACTAACACGGCTGCTCTCTAAAGTCAGCAATTATTGGAGCGTATAATCGATAAGGTGGTAGACTTTCTTACAATAACTAGATTGCGGCAAGCTCAAACGTGATAGAGGTGGTCGTTTGAAATATTTTCAGGCTAAGCGATGGTTCAATCCTATATTTATATTATTATACATACAGGGTGGTCCATTGAAAATGAAACAGACAGATTCTGGGGGACTCGCCCTCATTTTTTGAAATAAGCCTGGACAAGTCAACTCTGTTCTCAAAGGCGTTCAACTGCTATTAATTTAACCGTGGAGTTTCACCTTCGTAGTCAGGGTGGCAGCCATTTCGAAGATTTCAAATGGCAATTGAGGTTGAGTGATACATCATTCCAAAGCTGGTTCAATTGTCTTAATAGCGATGTTGATTTTGTTTATCCGATGCAAATTTTTTGAGATAATTCTAATTTCAGGGTTTTTTGAGGGTTTTACAGCCCCTTCTAGGAGGCTGGCTCGAAGTTGCCGAACCCATGACGGGGCTCATGTCCGTCTAGTAAACATGTTACATAATTACAAACAAATGAGGTCAAGTGCCCAATAATTTGTCTGTTTCGTTTTCGTTGGGCCACCTTGTATACGAATTTCATAGAACGTTATCGAAAAGTATTCGCAGTATTTCATTTTTTGTAGGTCATTGAGGTAGATAATCTTGCTGTGCATATTTTATTTCAATTTAATATTTTTCACATCCATCAATAGGTTCAAACGAGGGAGGGCTCAAAAAAGGTACGTCTTTTTTTTCAGTTTCGATTATTACTGAATTACCTATAAAAAAGCTGTAGGTACCCACTTCTGGATTCTGGATTAAGTGGGAGGAGTGATGGAACATAGTTCTATCCGGCACGCAGGCCTCACTGCTGTACCTACTTAGATTTACCAACATTTGTTATCTTGTTTTTTCAGAAATTATGCAAAAATGTGACTTTGTTCAACTGGTTGCTTGCTCAATAATGCCTCAATGGTAATTACTCTTGAGTCTATGTAGTCTTCATTCTTGATCATAATTAATCAGTAGGTCAGAGTCTGAGTTGGTATGAGGTCTGATAATGGTCTTCTCCACTAAGTTAGATAAATATAGGTAGATACAGGGTGGCCCAACGAAAACAGAACAGAGGGATTTCCGGGCATTTCACTTTATTTTTTTGGAAAAAGCTCGGACAGGTCGATCTTTATACCAGGGGGGACATCTGGAACATAAATTGGCGAATTTCTATCTTCAGCCCCCTCACCCCCACCCACCTCAACTTCAAAGTTTCAAACGACACCACCCACCTTGCGATACATCAAATTAAAGGGAATGAAATTCTCTTTCTGGATAAAATATTTCCATGACTTCCAACCCCACCCCCCTTCTTCCTAAAATTGTCTGAGTTTCCAATGTAGTATTCTTGACCTCTTAATTCTATTCAGTATAGTCAACGTCATCCTGCAGAGCATCGGGTAAAGAGATTTTCTGTGTAAAAAGTGCCACCCAAATTGACCCTTTCACTTCCCCACCCCAACTTCAAAATCTAAAATGACACTTCCTACTTTAACATAGGACTTGAATTCTCTTCCTAAATAAAATATTTTCAGAATTTTCAAAAAGCCATTTTTTCCCTAAAATATTCAAAATGTTCAATTTATCAGGGGAGGGGTTGAAAACTTGAAAAAAAAAACGTTTTCAGAAAGAGAAATCAATTCCCTCTAATCCGATGTATCACAAAGTAGGTGGTGTCTGTTGAATTTTGAAGTTGGGGTGGGGGAGAGGAAAGGGGTGAATTTGGGTAGCACTTTACTCCACCGAAAATTTTCTCCTTAGATGCTATTTAGGATGACGCTGATTAAATTGAAGAGAATTCAGGGATCGGGAATAGAAAATGGAACAGTCAGAAAAATTTGGGAATTTTGAAAATACTTTTTCCAGAAAGGTAATTTGATTCTCTTTGATTTAATGTATTGCAAAGTAGATGGTGTCATTCGAAATTCTGAAGTTGAGGTGGGTAGGGGTGAGGGAGCTAAAGATAAAAATTTGTCAATGTACCGAGTGGGCCATAAAAAACCCTGCTCTGAATTTTTCCTTCTAAAATTTCTATTTCGCCACCAATTTTATCGAACTTTCTAGCATTGGCTAGCCAATTGAATAGGCTATCATTTCCGTATTTCAAAATGGCCGACATTTTAAAGTTCAAGATGGCAGAAACAATTGAAAATAGCCCTCCATTTGTTCCCGTTGCTTTTTATTGAAAGTTACCAGAAGGTCAAAACCAATAATGTATTATGAAGGAATAGACCTTTCATGTCAATTCAAGACCACAACCAGTGAAATCGGGTCATCGGCTGAGGAGCCATTGCGAGTTGAAGCCAAGCCTACTTTCCGTTTTTTTTCATTTCCGCATAATTGATCCAAATTAAAGTATCCTGTCCGCCAATTCGCCATTCGCTCATTTCTCAACCGATTTCCTCAAATTTGGTAACAATGGCTAGCCAATTGGACAGGCTATCTTACTCATATAAGAAAATGACGTACATGTAAAAATCCAAGATGGCGGAAGCAATTGAAAATAGAATTTCTTTTGTCCTTATTGCTTTTTGATAAAAATTAGCAGAAAGTCAAAACCAATAGTTATTATGGAGAAATAGACCTTCCTTAACAATTCAAGACCGCAATCAGACAAATCGGGTCATCTGCTGAGGAGCTACGGCGAGTTGAAGCGACGCCTTCCTACCGGTTCCTTTATTCCCGCAAAAATGACTCAAAGGGTATTATCTGGTTTGGGCACATTTTGGGCCTAGCGGAAGGGTTGTTTTCCAAATTGTGGTCGATTGGCTGCCCTATTTGCTCCTATCAAATTTAATTGTACTTAAGGTAGTGATTTCTGATATTTTCACATATATTTCTTCTCCCAAGCTGTTTTCGGAGTGATTGATTTCAAGAAATTAAAAAGCCTATTCCTGGGCCTAGAGTCACGTTAGTACGGGTACTGGGGAATATAGTTGTTCACTTGGTGTTATTGGTGATAATGTTATGAAACTTGGCATACTCATTCTTTGAGTCTTACTGAACACTTCTGGATGTTAAGTCACCTTGACAGATGGCGTGTACAGGGTGAAACATGACGTTGAAAATTGGGAATTCATATGCTAGACCAATATATCGTACCTGAGTATCGTTTTCGACCAAATCCAACCTTCTAAATGCAATCATTATCTTAGATTTACTATACGAACTAGTTTGAACTCGTACACCAACAAAAAAGAAGTTTTTAATTGGGAATTGATAATTATACTAAACCAATATATCGTACCTAAGTATCGTTTTCGACTAAATCCGACCTTCTAAATGCAATCATTATCTTGGATTTACTATACGAACTTGTTTGAACTCGTACACCAAGAAAAAAAGTTTTTAATTGGGAAATCCGACCTTCTTAGTTTGAACTCGTACACCAAGAAAAAAAAAAGTTTTTTGTGACCTTATTCTTATAATTTTTCTGTGATGTACCTATGTTTTTTTTCCTTTGCCACTACTGGAGAGAGAAGTAACAATTTAGCTCTAGCGCTTCTCTTCTTGTCTCTCATTGTATACCTACTTAGTATTGTTACGAGCGGCGAGACTCTCGTGCATTCTAGAGCACACCTGATCTTTCTTGATTGTTCGCATCAGATCGCAGTGTTACAAGTGCGAAGCTCTGAACAGTCAGAAACAAACGCAATGGCTTGGCGATTTAAATAACATGGAAGACTCAATAGCCGAGTAGGACACATCTGGCCAATTGGCGGAGGTGCCGCAAACCCAGAGCACGCGGTAATGCACGCGAAAAGTGTGGGATTGTTCCAGAGTCGCCTCGAAACGATTTGCAGCGATCAATATGGAATTTGCCGGAGAACCAGTGGAAGATTCCAGAACAACAGTCGGAGATATATAAACATCACGGATCAGTCAACGGACCAGTATCGAAGTCAAAGCGATAACAGCGAGAAATTGAAGCGATATACTCAAACGCAAAAACCGTAACAGTATGTTGAATGTTGAATGGCAAAATCGAAACAAACCGTAGTCAAATTGGAAGCTTGCCGCATCAGCCAATTTCAATCTTTGTACATCCACAGGAGGCTGTGTCCCTGAAACTCAGCAACTAGCGACTCTTCCCTTCACTGACACGACAAATATTTGTCCGCTTTAACAAAAGCACATTCTCAATTCTGGAATACTTGAGCTCACCATGTCCCGAAGACATGTGCCGCCATTATAGATTGCACCTAAGATTCGACGTACGATCGCGCGCAAAATAAACGGAGACACCAAAAATACTTTAAGGCCCAAGTTTCCGGACTTCTAGTTGTGTGAGGTTGGTGCATTTTTCTATGTTGATTGACCACACTAGTGTGCACGCGAAATGCATACAAACATCCCACTACACAACTGGAAGTCTAAAAACTAAGTCTCAAAGTAATTCCAGTGTCTCCGTTTTTTTTTTGCGCGCGATCGTACATGCATGATGTGAAGTACTACGAGGTTTTTGTAGTGAAATCAAACAAAAATAATAATTTCTCCCCAATCGAAAAGGGGATCCACAACTTGTCCGCGGTGGTATGTTGTGTTGGGGGTTCTTGATTCAGGGTTTATAATTTGGGAGTTGTTGAAACGTAGTTCCGACATGTGGACCTCATCAGTGAGCCCATTGTACCCCTCCCAGTCCCGTACTGCCGGCTGCATCAGGCATGTTCTACTCGGGGGGGGGAGGTGCCTAGGATCACCCGAGGAAGGATTTCAGCCGGCTTAGAACTAAGCTCACTGGGACTACTTATCGGCGGTCTCCCATCCAACTTTTCTCCGCGTTGAGCAGGAACTCGGTGCAGGACGCAGGAGTTCATTGATGATGCAGACGTAGATCAAGTCATAAGTTTCAAGATGTTTTCATGATGATGTGTTTTGATCTATACCATGTGTGTTGTTTTCCATAATTTTCTATATTTTTGTATCTATTTGTAATTTTATCTATTTATAGTTATTTATTTTAGATCTATTTATCCATATTTGAATGCAATTGGTATTCATTTTTATTACGCATTGCTATAAAATGTACACACTGTGACGCTTCCACACGACATTGGTAAAATGGAATGAAATAACGACCTATCTATCTATCTATCTAATACACTACACACTAGGCGGCAGTACGAAGATGACATAAGGCGAAATCAAGCTTTGAGTTAACCAAGTTTGTCCAAATATTTTGCGAGCAAATACCTATATAGCTGTATATTACACTACATAATTTCTTGCACAGTTTCTGGAACAATCTGCCAAAAAAGTGTCAAAAAACAATCAACTTGATTGTTTAATTGACAGATTGTTCCAAAAAAAAAAACAAGATATTTTTGAGATTCCTCCCTCAAAAATGAAGATAAAAACTCATTTTTTCATGCGGTGTACTGAGTGTATTAGAGAACTTGATGCATAGCGTTTTTTCGATCAAGTATGTAAAAAAATACTTGAAACTACCTAACTTAAAAAAACGGCAATGCATCAATTTTCTACGTCTCTCAAAATTATAAAACAGTTGGTAATTTTTTCACATGTCGAAAAATGTCCCCAGCAATCCTTTAGGAACTTTTTCAGTGTTTTAGGGTTATTCGGCTTCTAAACAAATGTGGGGTCATCCAAACGGGAACAAGGTGGACTATTTAATGGAATCCCATCAAAATCTCCATATCTCTTCATCCTAATTTTTGAGGGAGAAATATTGATACCCTGCGTATACAGCCTTAAAAAACGGGACTGACCTCCAGTTCCACCAAACTTTTATGAACGAATCAACATCACACTTTCACAGTAACTAGGCAACTGGCCATGCTATTGGTTGTTACATAGAAACTATAGAGTGATAAAGTTGATTCGCTCGTGCTCGTGAAACTTTGATGGAATTGTCTGTGAGTCTGTATTAGGATATTTCTGTGTTCCTTCTCTCGCATGTAACGACGCGGTAGGCATCTATACTTCTGATTGCATACTATTTACCCAACATTATTGTTGAAATCTTGCCTATGGCATAGAGTCCTATGGCGACTTCCGCGCTAGGAGTTGCACTTGCATTATATTGATTTTCCAATACTTGAAACACTGTTTCTTTCATAAGTTATTCTGGTACTTATTGCTGCATCGTCATAGTAATGAGTTCGAGTAGGTTCCTGACCTTGAGTCCTTTTCCGTCCAAACAGAAGAAAAGTGAAATAGTTCAGATGCTCGATGCTGAAAACTGTATGAACTTTGAGTTTCAGGATGGCGGGATGCCACTCAGTAGAGGTGCTGTTTGATTCATCCTTTCTCGATTAAGACTTGAAGCTATCAATACCAACTATGCCGGTGCGGTGGCATAATTCAGGGTGAAGGAAGAAATGAAAAATAAGAAGTTGAACATCACCTCAAGAACAAAAATACATGAGTGAAGAGTCAAAAATTTTTTTCAAGTTGGCTGGAGATTGTTTTTTTTTGTCTTATGTCATTTTTTATGTAATTTATCGCGAAAAGTTCAAGTTTCGGTTCAATATCTGAAGAATTACTTATATACGAAAAAAAAAGTCTGTAACAATAACTTTAGTCTTTTGAATATACAGGAGTTGTTTGTATTTCAGGAAGGGCTCAAGATATTTCACTGAAGTTTACGACGAGTTCATCATCATGAAATTCAATTTATTTATGACAATTCACATAATCTTCACCTATTTGAGTTCTTGAGGTACAAATGTTCAACTTGTATTTTTCTTTCACCCTGTATATGCCGTCGGCATAGTTGGTATTGATGGCTTCAAGTTCCAATCGAAAGAGAATGAATCAAACAACACTTCTACCATACGCTCGACCAAATGGCATAAGGCTGTCGTGAACCTCAAGGTTCATACAGTCCTTAGCATCGAGCATCTATACTATTGTTACAAGCGGCTATTCCGTGCATACTGGTAAACACGGGATCTTTCTGGATTCTTCCATCCATAAGATCGCACAGTAGAAGTGCGGAGCGATCTAGTGCATTCCAGAAGTATACACGATTGGAAAAGGTGCAGATTCCAGAACACATGGAAAGCACGCGGAAGGTGTGTGTGATTCTTCAGAAAGCGGTATAGTTGAGAGTAATTCGGCCTGCGACTACAGGACGATCGGAACATTCGTGATTTGGTAAATGCCGGAGACGAGAAGCATGTCGAAGACACTTTGACGAGCATCATGGCGATGATGCAGGAGCAAAAGAATATTTTGCAAGAGCAAGAGAAACGACGTCTGGAAAAGAAAGAAGAACAGAAAAAGACACGCGTCGTAGAGCGTTTAGAAGACAAAGCAGAACTGAAGAATCTTCTAGAAGGACAAGAACAGGAATTGAGAAACCTGCTAGAAGAACAGGAAAGGAAACGCCTGGATGAAAGGGGAGAAATTCTAGCCGTTGTAGAACAACAAACGCGGTATTTCGACGGCAGCGTGAGAAGGCTAGAAAAAGTAGTGGAAGCGGTGAAGGCCCACATGACGAAGCTGGAGCAACAGGTTCAGAAGACCGCCGCCGGTGCTGCGATGGTTAGTTCAGCGGGTGTTCATCGTGTGAAGCTGCCGAACTTCGATGGGAAAAGCTTATGAACAACCTATAAGAGGCAGTTCGATGCCGCTGCCTAAGTAAACGCATGTAGCGAGGATGAGAGCGCTACAGCTCTAGTCCTGGCTCTTAGAGGCCCAGCGTTGGAGCTGCTCCAGACAATTCCTGAGAGTGAGCAGAAGGACTTTGCCAAGCTGACGAGGGTACTGGAGCTCCGGTATAGGGACAATCATGTGCGGCAGATCCATCAAACCCAGCTGAAGGCCAGGGCACGAAGGAGCGGAGAAAGCCTTCAGGAATTCAAATCCGAAGCCCTGAGGCTGATTCACCTGGCTTATCCAGCGCATCCAGCGGATGTTTTGGCCGACATCGTCAAAGAAACTTTCATGGGCGAAATAAAAGATCCAGAATTGCGTCAGATGGTCATGATCAGCAATCCAGCCAACATCAGCGACGCACTCATCCAAGCTATTCGCATTGAGGCAGCCAAAGATGCTTCGCGCCCTCATAATCTTAGAGAGATGAACTTTGACGAATCCGGAGCATCACATACCTCCGAGAAATCTGTGGAGTAGATGTTTGAGGAACTTCTCAGCGCTATGTCTCGGAACAGACCCTAAGGCAAGCAAAGAGCTGGAGGAAGACCGCGTTGCTTCGGCTGTAAAAGACCAGGACATCTGCTTCGGGACTGCAGGCAAAGGTCGAGTTCAAGTGACCGTTTCACACCGGGACGGAGAACTCCCAGCCCTGATGGACGCTGTCAGGAAAACTTATTCCAGCTAGCGCTAAAAGGGCGCACGTTAGCTGGCAGTTCTCAATGCCCCAGGAGTAACTTCGTCTCACTGCTGCGGAAGTCGCCCAATAGCCTTCTTCTTAGTGGAAAGCTTGACGAGAACAATTGCGTGTTCGTGATCGATCCCGGAGCCACTAATTGTCAATTGTTCGACGAGGAATACTTCGAAAACAACGCATTGTGCCACTAAGAGACGGCGTTCGTTTGACTACAGCTACCGGAGAGTCTGCTACATTGTACGGAGAAGCTGAAGTGAGCATTCGCTTTGGACGGTTTCTGCTGCGAGAAAAGTTCCTGGTCGCTGACATTGTTGACCACTTCATACTTGGCCTGGACTTGATGGATAAGTACGGATTCATCCTGGATGTTGGACAGCGGACGTTGAAAATCGGAAACGAGGAATTGGCGTTTAGAACATCCATGAAGACCGCTGAAGAAATCCGCCTACTTTTGGCTGAAACCGTTCGTGTAGCCGCCAACTCCGAGAAAATCGTGTGGGCAACACATTGAACGGACAACCTGGAGGACATGTCACCGGCATTGCTGAGCCCGACACAGCTGCCAGCTGCATCATGGCTAAGACATTAATTAACATGGACAAGACAAAAATACCGATCAGAATCATTAACCCGAACAAGACGTGCAAAACAATCAAGGAAAGAGAGACCCTGGGCAAGTGTGAACCCGTAGAGTGGATCTCACGCTGTGAAGACATATCGACAAAGGCTGCGACTCCCAAGACCACGGAATGTGAAAACTCATTCAAGACTTTGAAAGTTGCATTGTGCTCGAGTCCTATTCTGGCATACCCTCTTCCACAAGGACAGTACATCTTGGACACTGATGCCAGCAACAGCGGAATAGCAGCAGTGCTGTCACAACACCAGCAGGGCCAATAGCGAGTAGTAGAGTACCACAGCAAGGTGTTGTCCAAGCCTGAAAGAAACTACTGCGTGACGCGTAGGGAGCTACTGGCCATAGTGAAAGCTGTCGATCACTTTCACCAGTACCTCTATGGCCAGAAATTTTTGGTGGGGACTGACCATGCTGCCCTAAAATTGCTACTGCAGCTGAAGAATCGCGAGGGACAGTTGGCACGGTGGATCGAGAAACTGCAACAGTATGACTTCAAGGTCCAACATCGCTCCGCAAGAAGTCATGGCAACGCGGATGCTCTTTCTCGAAGACCATGCAACGAAGATTGTAAACACTGCAAGAGGGTAGACCAGCAGAATGGAAACGTCGAAGTCAAGGCAATCGTTTTCGACACCCCGAGAAATTGGACTACGGCTTAGCTCAAGAAGGAGCAGCGTAAGAGCCCAGCCATCGCATCGGTACGCCTGCTGAAAGGAAGGAACTTGGCCAGGACAGACCGGAATGGGCCGAGATCTCTGGTGAAGGGCCCGAATTCAAGGCTCTTTGGGCTCAGTGGAATGATCTGAGGATGGAGAATGGGCTGCTGAAGAGGGTCTGGGAGAGTCCTGATAGGAAGAGGGAGATGGTTCAATTGGTGCTTCCCAAGAAGAGAGTAAGAGAGGTCCTAAAGGAGATGCACGATGGCGTCACTGGAGGGCACCTTGGGGTGAACAAGACGTTGGCCAAGGTGCGCGAGCAGTTCTACTGGGTAAACTGCCGGAACGGCGTGGAAACACATTGTGTCACCAGTGCGAGGTTTGTGCGGCTAGCAAAGGAACAAGAACTCGCAGCCGAGGGGAGCTGAAGACTTACAATGTTGGAGCGCCTTTTGAACGCATCGCGATCGATGTGGCTGGCCCCTTCCCGACAACAGAAGATGGCAACAAATACATCCTGGCTGCCATGGACTACTTCAGCAAGTGGCCGGAAGCGTACGCCCTACCCAACCAAGAGGCTTCTACAGTGGCAAGGGTGCTAGTAGGCAATCTGATTAGCCGTTTCGGAGTACCTCTGGAGCTACACTCAGACCAGGGACGAAACTTCGAGTCCAACGTGTTTCAAGGTGTCTGTACTCTACTCGGGATACAGAAGACCAGGACGACGCCTCTTCACCCACGGTCCGACGGAATGGTTGAACGGTTCAACGGGACGATGGAGCAGCACCTGTCGAAGGTCGTCATCTGCCGATATTCCTGATGGCGTATCGCGCTGCCATTCACGACACCACAGGGGAAACACCAGCAGACCAGCACGTGTTCTTTTAGGCAGAGAGCTTCGCCTCCCCTGCGATTTGCAATTTGGCACGCCGGAGAATGATCCTACATGATCGAGACATCTGTCCATTTTGGCGGAGGTGCAGATTCCAAAACACACGGAAAGCACGCGAAAGGTGTGTGTGATTATTCAGGAGTGGTCTAGAAACCGCATATGCCGGGCCACTATGGAAATTGCTGGAAGATGTTAGAAAGCTCTGGAGCGCTAATCGGAGGCATATAAAAGGCACCGTCCAACAGCGCGCCAGTCAGTATTGAATTGGAAGAGACAGCGAGCGAATAAGCGAGTGATAATCACAGCGATATTCCAAGTAGATAATTGTTGGCGTGTATCTTTTGTAGTACGCAGAAATAAACAGTGTGTGTCTCAAATCGATTGTCTCAATTATATTCTATTTTTCACTTCTTACTATTTAACTTTTCTTGTGTTTTGACAAAGGAGGAGTAGTCTGGTGATGGAATATGTGGAGACTTTTCTTATAGATAATAGAATTCTCAACTTTTTTTTTCCGGGTACTTTTTATCCAAGTGCCATCGTTCACGAGATGAACGCGAAAAACTGATCCTCAAGTTCTTTTCGAGGCTACAACGGCCGAAGCTCACGGTGGATCCTTGAGACTTTTAGTTTGTTGAACTACATGCTTAACTGAGCTTATATACAACAAGATGGCGGCGCAACCATGAAATCCAATCTGCCCACTGGCCACCTTTGAGAACGTGAGCTATCCATCGGAAAAAGTTCCAGGGCTCCAGGTTCATTCCCCGAGGAGGAGTTCAATTTCTTAGAAGCGCGCAGGAAATCTTTGTTTTTTGATAATAATAGTGCTAACTATGTATGTATGAAAAAAAATGCTCATTGGCCACCCTTGGGGATATCAGCTATCCATCGGATGAAGTTCCAAGGCTCTAGCTTCATTCCCTAAGGAGGAGTTCAACTTCTTAGAAGTGCACAGTAAATCTTTGTTTTTTGATGATAATAATAATAATAATAACTGTGTATGGATAAAAAAAAATAATGCCCATTGGCCATCTCTGGGGACATCAGCTATCATTCAAAAAAAAGTCCCAAGGCTCCAACTCCATTCCCCGAGGAGGAGTACAACTCCCTAATCTCTACACGGACAGACAGACGGACAGGCAGACAGACGGACAGACAGACAGCCAAACCGGCCATATAAGCGTCATTCTCTTACGAAAATGCGCTAAAAATCCAGCTGGGCTTCATTTTTGCTCGTTATTTTTTCTACCATTCCTGGACCACAAAAAAGTAGCTTTAATTCGCGGAACGGGAACACAAGAATCACCATTGAGTTATGATGGCGTCATGAGTGAACTCTATAACTTTGCACATTTGAATAATAAGGTTCTATTGACCTATATGCGAAAAATCATCGTTCACTCATGACGCCTTCATGATGGCCCAAAATTCTGAAAAAACAGATAGTACCCTTTAGGAATCCTGCCCGCCATATCCTTTTTTTTCAACCGATTTTTTCACATTTGGTATCAATGGCTGGTCAATTAGACAGGCTGCCATTTTCATATACGAAAATGGCCAACATGTCAAAATTCAAGATGGCGGAAACTATTGAAAATGGGCCTTATTCGTCCTTGTTGGAATAAAAAAAAAACGGGAAGTAGGCTTCGCTTCAACTGGCCGTAGCTCCTTATCAGAAGAACCGATTTGATTGGTTCTGTCTTGAATTGTCGAGAAAGGTCTATTTCTTTATAATAATTGTTGGTTTTGACTGTTTGCTCATTTTTATTAAAAAACCAATGAGGACAAAATAAATTCCATTTTCAATTGCTTTCGCCATCTTGGATTTTGACAGGTCTGTCATTTTGTCATATGAAAAAGGTAGCCTGTCCAATTGGCTAGCAATTGATATCAAATTTGAGGAAATAGGTTGAGAAATGAGCATATGGTGGATTGGCGGGCAGGATATCTAAATTTTGGTCAATTATACGGAAATGGAAAAAAAGGAAAGTAGGCTTCGCTTCAACTCGCAATAGCTCATCAGCAGATAACCCGATTTCATTGGTTGTGGTCTTGAATTGACAAGGAAGGTCTACTCCTTCATAATACATTATTGGTTTTGACTTTCTGGTGACTTTCATCAAAAAGCAACGAGAACAAAAGAAGGTCTATTTTCAATTGTTTCTGCCATCTCGAATTTTGGTGTGTCGAACATTTTGAAATATAGAAATGATAGCCTACTCAATTGGCTAACTAATGCTGAAAAGTTTGATAAAATCGGTGGAGGAATGAGACTTTCAGAAGGAAAAATTCAGAGCACGGTTTTTTATGGCCCACCCGGTATGTTTCAGATGTCCCCCTCGATATAAAAATCGACCTGTCTGAGCTTTTTTCAAAAAAATGAGGTGAATTTCCGAAAACCTCTCTGTTTTGTTTTTGTTGGGCCACCCTGTATAATCAATTGCACGGCTCTCTACATGAGAGCAAGCTATGGAAAAAATGGGTTGTGTTGGTACGAATGGCACGTTGACGACTTGTTCGCAGCTAGCTGTCTTTATGAGTAATTTTCAGGGTGACATTGTCACCGGCTCGGGGAGTCATATACTCAAACAAAAGTGAACATTTTCGAGAATATGCGAGGAATTGTCAGTTTTCTTTGAGTGATTTATAGTGTGGACGATAAGAGACATTGTCTTTACTGGTTGATGGGTCTTTCCAAAGCTATTAGGTTTTTGCCGGCCACTGAGAAAATCATGCCGAAAGTCCGTGATGCCGTGAAGAAATGGAATGTAAAAACAAAAAACTCACTGCCCAGGAGGAAACTTATTCTTCAGATGGACAATATGGATAGTGGGATAATATTTATAGAGTTGAACTGTACGGATACAAGACAGGTAGGCAGGCGAGTAGGCAGAGTAGGTAGGTACACTGTCTTGTCTACCAACATGATTTGTCTTCATACCTTGCTTGCTGTTGCAGTAGGTATAATAGGTAGAGCTAGAGCTAGAGGAGGTACCTAGTACTAACTACTCCAGTAATGTGCATCAAAAGATGTAGCCTTTTGGGCGATGGGCCTTTTCATCCGAGTAGTGTCCTGCCGATCTTCGACATCATTCATAAGTAGCCGCCACAAAAACCTAACAACCTTGGCGGAGACCCATCAAACAGTTAAGACAACGTCCCTTATCGTCCACACTGCAAAGCACCCCAAAGAAACTCACGATTCCTGGCGTATGCTAAGAAAAAAATCACTTTCGCGTACATGATACCTCGACATGATGACAAGATGTCTCATTAAAAATTGCAGGTGTGGACAACTGGCTGGCATCCCTTTGTCATCGTATCATTTGTACCAACACAACACAATTTTTCCATAGCTTGCTCCAATGCAGGAAGCCGTGAAATTGATTATAGGTAGCTAGATACATTTCAGAAGCATTTTAATGGAAAAAAAAGAAGCCCACCTGTTGCTATCGACGAGTAGCTATAGCTATACGATACGAGAATAGTTTCTGGCTACCTATACCGATACGTAAAAAATTAGCAGGGGCCGAAGTTTACGATCCGTGATCCCCCCCGGAGCTCGTCTCGGTTTTCTCCCGCAGGAATCGATTCCTCTGCACACACACATCCCACAGGTTTTGCTTGAGGACTCGGGACCATTCGACATGCGGAGCGCATGAAGGGAAAAGCAAACATAGTTTTTTTTGCCCCTGTCTGGAGCTGATGGACCGCGAAACAAAACACACACAAGCAAAACAGTCGGCCGCGCATTCCAGATGGACGGTTTTCAAATAACGGCGGTGGGTATAGTATAGGCCGTGTTTTCAAAATGAATAAAATATGAGACTGGGTATTGGCCTGCTTGGTATATGAAAGGTGTACAGGTGCGACGCAGAAGTTCTAAACAAGCTGCTATTCGGGAACAGCAGGAGCAAAGGAACTGTCCTCAAAACACTCGTGTATGAATGGTTGCATAATCGCAGGGAGGGCTTACCCCAAAAGCTACACAAAAGAAGAAACTGCTCGCAATCATTGTGTAGTGATAAATGGTTGATAACGACATTTTCTAGTAATGGCTTGTGAAAGTGTTTCAGAACTAGTCAGGTCAAGGTTAGAGTTAAGCAAGTCTATACCTACACGAGTAGAAGGGAAATTTTTAATTTTTTCCAGGTAGTATCTGTGTTCATCGTGATAATTGTGGACTAAATTGCTTGATTAGGTGAATCAAATTTGCTTTAGAGCTGAGGTAAGCAAAGAAGAGAAAAATGCCTCTCAAAGTTCTGCAGCCATTCATACACCATTGCTTCGCAGGTAAAATTATTTTCAGAGGTGAATCATTTCATATTACTTCGCCAGTTGATTAGGTGTGTGTCTAAATATTTCGAACTGTGACTAACCACAGCAGTTTTCATCTGATTATCTCCCACATACCCAATTCAACCAATCAGAACAACCGAATGAGACCCACGTGACTCGATTTAAGCTATCGATTAATGCACACTAGGAGGTGATTAATGCACACTAGGCAATAGCACCGGATTGAAATATTTTTGGGCCCACGGATAATATGTGATTGAAACGACTGTATTTATACTTGTTTGGACTGAAATTTTACTACTGGTGTATTTAAAGGGTCTTCCACTTACTAAAATACAATTTTACAACATATTAGACTTCGTTTCAGCATTGTTCCCAGCAACGAGGCCCCTTCCTTAATCCGCGACTGTGCACTCTCCTTTCATGCGCTGTCAACAGCTGTTGGTGACATTTAATTTTTAGCTCTACCAGTCTACCGTCCATGTGAAACTACTGTGCTGTGAACTACCACTCATGGCAAGAAAATTATTATTTAGCCAAGCAGAATTAGCTTGATTCAGTAGTAAGCTTCACAAGTGTATTCAGTTATTAGAAAGAAGAAAAAACTAACATTTTTACCCTTCTCTTGAAATTGATTTTTTCCTTCAACAAGGCATGCTTTGAAATTGACAGTTTAATACAATGATACATTGGACCTACTATTTCTACTAGGAGTCTGAAAGTGCGATAATCTGCTGAATTTAACTCGTGCTTTGTGTTTTATTCGAGTTAAATGTTTTAAATTCCTCAAACAAACTATCAGTCACTCGAAAAGTAGACCCGATATTATCTCGGACAAAATCCCTCGACTTTGTATCGCGATTTTCGTGATTGACAGTTGTTCTCGGGTTAAAACGATTCAACTGAAAAAACACTGAGCACTTGTTATATTACTATTGATTATAGCTTTCCTAGCTTTGTTGAAATTTGACCAGTGAGTAATTTGCCCTTACTTAGCTCTTGGTCTTGAATTGATGCTAAAATATATCTCACCCTCTAGATTCCAGCTCAAGAATCATCTGCATTATTTGTAGCTTGTAGTGCAGGAATCGGTCATTCGCTATGCACCAGAGCCGTTGGGATTGTGTACAGCAATTCGTATAGAATTATATCTGGAGCGACGCCGTCATGGTGGTGAGATGTACCTATCTATATCAAAATCGTGCGTGATTTCCGTCCAAATACGAAAATGGTATCTTAACTTGCATTTATAAATTTTCACTATTTCTTGGTTGAATTGTGAGCTGGCACATAATCAATGGGCAGTGTCTATTGAAGAAAAAAAAAAAAAGAACTCATCGATTGTTTGGGTACCTCTGGGGCAAAGGTGGCAGGTTCAATGCCGGCGGTGCAGCTCAGGATTTACGGAGCTCTGGGCTTTTTTCCCGGGGTATGGGATTTTAATGAAACTTCCCCGGTAATCCCCGAGAGTTATGCTCAATATACTTGAGGTAATCCGTTTGCAGGCGTTTTATATTCGGGCATTTGCGTAGGGCGCGCAGAACTCAGCCACTCTCCGTGTTTAATGTTACGTAATCCGGATCGGAGCTGATTCATTAAATTCCCACAGTTATACCTAGAAGGCCTCCAGTTGGGTCGAGTTTTGCAGTGCTGTAAATTCCATGGAATTACTCCAAATCCCAAATTTCCATTTTCATCTTTGATAATAAGCACACCGCCCCGGTATGGTTTTAAACATTGATAATATTAGGTATATTAGGTCTTTAGGAGAGAGGACCGGTTACAAAATTGGATATCTTCGATTGTTCGATATGCTGACCATATGCACGTTGCGTACCCAGCAGTTCACTTTAATTTTAAGGGTAGGTAGGTAGGTAGGTAGGTAGGTAGGTAGGTACACTATGTACAAAGTGTAGACAGTCTCAGAGTTACGTTACTCCATCAAAGCAAATATAGTCTAAAAATTATAAGATAATAACCGTTAAACTGATAGCAATATCCGCGTATCAAAGCTTTATCTGATGCTGGTGACATCTTGCGAGGTATTCATGCAACTTTGTAGTACCCAATTGAATCGTCGTGTCTTTTACCGAATCGTCTTGTTTTGGAGCTGCTCCAATATAGGCGACCGAGTAGGCGACTCTCCCCTGCTTTCACCACTTGCTTATAATTGAAATATTTCAATTTCACTCTTGGAAAAACCCAACTGTTTTCGTATCTGGTTTCAAATATCAAAGGAATCTCACAAATTATTTTTTTGCATCTTGCCTGAATAGTAAGTACCTAGGTAATAATTTTTTGCTCATATTTAAGGGTTTGCAAGCAGGTGGCATTATAAAAAGTGATGGAAATGTCGCGTGTTTTACGACACAGTAAAATTCTTTTTATAACATCCACTTTCCCGGGATCCTCAATGTACCATAATATACCAAAGTTATATACCTAAGTAATTGAATATTTATCTTTACGGTTACAACTTACAACTAATGTGGCCCACGTTATGTGGGGAATAAACCTTCCGAAATACAATCATGTCGCTATAAACAGCCCTGGAGATTGAAACTTGATATTGACCATCAAAGTGGATAGGTAGATGTTCATCGTATACTGAAACTTCTCGGATCTTTGCTTAAACCGCTGAATGGGTGGGCAACTCATCGTCCTTCAATTTAATCTGACCTCTTTGGATTGAATTACTATTCCTGCTTTTGAAACTGCATGGATATAGATGAAACAAAACCACAGAATAGTAATAAGTGCCTGGCACAGAAGCATCACTTGAAAAGGATATCAAAAATATGAGCGAGATAGAAGTGCACTACTGGTTTAAAGGTCCATCGTGTGTACTCGGCACACTCGTGAGGCTTCTTCGCTGTGTACGACGCGTCATTGGCGGATTGCTGCCTGCCGAAGCTATGACGGTTGCTAAATGTCATTTAATGCGTCCCTCTTCCTGTTGTTTGTTGACAAAAAGCTGACCTTAACTGTACCTGTGTTCGTGTTTCACCTGTTGGACTCCTCACTACGGTTTTGTGGTGGTGAATTGGTGATAAGTTCATGTGGCCTTGGCTGAGGAGAATCCTCCACCTTCCGCAAAGAAGAGAAAATGGGGCACCGCTTGCGCGTATGTGGGTTGTGGATACAAATTTTATTCTGACAGTGAAGGTGCCTGACGGCCGGCGTTTCTTCCGATTTCCATAACACATTGCACTATTGCACTATTGTTGCTATGCGGTGGAGAGTAAGAAAGCAGAGAAACACAGACACAGGTCTGTCAGGTACAGTTGAAGTTATATCCTTGTCAACAAACAACACAAACATACAACTGTCATAGCTTGGGCGGGCGCCAACCCGCCAATGGCATCGCACACATCGACGGAACATCTCGAGTGTGCCGAGCATAGACGATGGGCCTTTTAAATCAGTAGTGCTCAAGGTCCCTGGCGGTAAACCGAAAACATCAAAGGAGCCGACGGGAGTGCGGCTTCTGTGCGAAGCACTTATTTCTATTCTGTGACAAAACTAAAAACACGTAAAAGTGAGACGTCTACTCTTCCAGCTTCCAAAAAGAACGCTTTTGTTAGTAATAATAATTGATTAATGCAGATAATAGGGGCAACTTGAAGCTCTTAGCAGTTTTTTTGGGCATCAAGCAGACCAAACGACATTTGCAATATTTTGACACAAATTGTTACGAGTATCCGCGAATAAATCTACGGGAATACCCCTCTAAGCCTAAAAATTGACCGACCTCGCAAACATTCCGAGGAGCATGTGAATTGATAAGAGCATTCACTTTGGTTTCGCTTGAACGTACGCCGTGCTTTGAAATTCAACGACCCAATTATTCAATTTCTCGTATTAGAAACTGACATTTCTTTAAGTTGAACATGTCGTCCATGTACACCAGGACCTTCTTTTCTTGAATCAAAGGCTACATGGCTGAATTGAACCCTTTTTGGTACACGGACGGAGCGTTGGCGAGTCCAAAAGGCATCTTCAGATACTTCAACTGGCCGTCGGGGGTGTCGAAGGCGATTTTCTCGATCGAATCGCATTGAATGGGAATTTGGTGGAAACCCGAAGCCATATCTAGAGAGGTAAAAAAGTTTTTGCCACAGAGGTGATCTATCTGGTCGTCAATACAAGGCATTGAGTACCTGACTTTGACGGTGATATTGAGGGCGCAAAAGCACACGCATGAACGGTCTCTACCATCCTTTTTTTTTTGACAAAAAATACCGGGCTGACGTAGGGGAAACATGAAAACTGATTTATTTTAGCTTCAGTAGGTCGTCGATGATCTCTTGCATCTTTCCTCTTCCAGAGAAAGACTAGCTCACTCTCATTTTCTTTATTGAACTTGAAGTCAACTTTGGTTGAAGTCAGACTGTCACTGCCACAATTATTGGGAATGTCCGAAGTCACAGTCTACACTTACTCCAAGCAAAGTTGACTTCAAGTTCGATTATGAAAATAGCAGTGAGAATTAAATCTTCAGCGCCTTTTTTCACTCATCTTTCAAGTCCACAGTCTCACATAAGTCGATGTTACCCGCACTTATTGATTTTTTTTGCTAATTTTTAGAGCGAATTTGATGAATGCGGTGAGCAGAAAACCCTTAAAAAGCATAGTTATGAAATCTCCTATTATAAATAGTCGTACTTGCAGGTATAATCAATTTTACGGCTTTCTGCAGTATAGCAAGCTATAGAAAAATTGTCTTGTATTGATACGAATGATACGATGACAAGGGGATGCCAGCCAGTTGTCCACACATGCAATTTTCAATATGATACTTTGTCACCGTGTCGAGGTTTCATGTACGCGGAAGTAAAATTTTTTCAGCATACCCCAGGAATCGTGAGTTTCTTTGAAGTACTTTGCAGTGTGGACAAAAGAGGACATTGTCTTCACTGGTTGGTGGGTCTCCGCCAAAGTGGTTAGGTTCTGCTACATGCTACATCTTCTGATGCACATCACTGGAATAGTGAGTACTAGGTACTGTAATGGGTAGCTTAAAATTATAAAAAAGGGAAAATTATAGTTTGGGACAAATTTGTCTTGGTTGAGGAATGCGAGAATATCAGTTTTTGCCGCCTGGTCTCGGGGTGACACCGCATGCCGGCTCATCGGTTTTGTGGGTCAGGGGAGATTTTAGCAGAGGGAATGAGAGCAAGAAAGGAATGACCCAAGAAAAGAACTCGAAGGTGGAAGGTATTCGCGTCGTAGCAGTCGACAACGCCAGAGGTGGGAGAAAAGAAAATTAATATTTATCAGAAAGAGAAAGTGACGAGAGTACTAAAACCATCGTGATAGTAGTTGTAGTGCATCAGTTACGAGAAAAGAGAACACTAAGGCAAGTCTGATTTCCATTGTAATCAAATGATTATTGTTCAAATGGGGTTGAAGTTATTGTTTTGTTTGTAAACGATAGTAGATTTTGTTCTTTATATTTCGAATAGCCATAGGAAGCGTCAAACCGATTCAATTCCCTGTAGTTGCTTGAGCTTTTAATACGGCCCCTTGTTTTCAGCTACCTACCTTCAAGACACCAGGGAAATGGTCAAAGCTTCAGTAACCCTTTCAAGAGGTCCAGCCTCCGTCAGATTGATTTTCTCAGGTCAGTTCTGCTGAAAATCCAGCGCTCTAGACATATATTTGGATCAAATCTGGGCGACAATCTCGATCACGCGTTATCTTCCCCCCTAGAATAAAATATTTAACCCTTTTCGCACGACAAGGAGTTTGTAAGCATTAAGGTTGAGTTCCCAAAAAGAGAACCCCTTAAACTGTGCCAAGAAAATTCAGTGTAGCTTCGAAAACGCTTCAAGACAGATAGGAACATGACATCATTTTTGCAGGCTGCCTAATCAGAGGCTCATCGCGATAAATTGTACACCTGATTGCAGATTCGCGTGGAGTTATTCAACCCAGCGTGAAATAGAGCTGCTGGATAAGTCTAAGTTCAAACTACAGCATCAGACGGATATAGAATCTATGGAATATCACCACTCAATTTTTATGTAAATTATTTGATCGATAATTAAAATAATGGCAATAATTTCGAAATACCAAGGAAATACTCAGTGAACCCTCTCTCCAAGTACAACTAAATAATAAAGATTTCTTATTGTCCAAATAAAAAATGGACGAGAGGGAAGGAAGGGTTGAAATTAAAACTGGACTAAGGATTAATTAATCATGCCGGGAATTAAACTGAAGTGCATTAGAAAACAGGTTCACCAATAGGTCTGAAAATTAGGAAAAATGCGAAACGGATGTACATTGAAAGGGTTGGGTAATTAGTCGCAGGGTTTTCACACGTAATTAGGGTGTACTTTTCTTTCATGAACCGAATGTGAACTTGAATCAACTAATTCCTACCGTTAGCTGGTTTCAGCACGTCTGGAAATTATGTAATGGATAATCAGGGTAAACTAATCAAATTGGCGATGATTGATGAACTTGTAATAAACGTGAGGTGTGGGTAAATGACTTTGTTTATTTTCCATCTTTAACTCATTCTCTTTCAAAAGGAACGTGAGGTTACTACTATAGTATGCTTGAGGTATTAGCACGACGGTAACGGCAGGACGGCATGATGCCTTGCTGCACAGTGCGAATTCACGAGGAAATTTCTTTCCACCCGGAAGCTGCGGGCCGACTTTATATTTCCATCGCGTCACGCCGTGACGAAGATAATTAGCGCCTTCCCTAATTAGACCACCCTTGTTTCCGCGAAAGGGGAGTAATTAGCGGAATCGCCTTTGCTAAAACAGCAACCCCCCAATTTTCGAGCACCCACTTAAAATCCATACCCTGTACTTTATTATCGAATTGCTTGCCGTACAATGACGTTATAAAGGTCTAAACTGAATTATTTTGTTCTCGGCGTGCCTTCATTAGGACTTGCCCCTTCTGCACACCTCATAATGGGATTACCTTGTTGTTTTTTGCCAATAGTTGGTGAAATTTCCTGTTGAGCCCCGCACTACCGCAAAAGAACTTCATAATCGAGTTTCTAGTGCTGTCCGAGTAACTGACCTAGGTATTATAGTTGTATTACACTACACAATTTCTTGTACAAGTTCTTGAATCATCTGTCAAATCAACAATCAAGTTCATTGTTTTTTGACACTATTTTCGCAGATTGTTCAAGAAATCGTACAAGAAATTGTGTAGTGTAATACAGCTATTATATCAAAACTACTCGATAAAATAAGTGTTATTACAGAAGTTGTCAGAATTGGAGTCTATTTCAGGTGGAATTTTTTGCCACGAACAGTTAAGATTGTTTGGAATGTCCAACAGCTCAATCTAACCATATTTTCAAGGAGCACAAGCATCTGGTATCATTGCACGCTGGGCCGCATCACTCGGCTCTCCCCTATGCATGAAGAATAAAACTCATAGGTGGGTGCACCAGAGTTCTGGTAGCTTCAGTTGTAATGCAATGACAGTCTATTTGATTCAGGGTATCAACTTTATCCTGCAAAATCTGAAATGCTGTGCTCGAACTTTCACCGAAAAGTACTTTCTAGTTCGCGATTCTCGCATCCAGATTCAATGAGAGTGTTGGGTGCATAATAATATGTGAAAAAGATTGCATTGGGATCTGCTCAAACTCATCACCGCCGAAACTTCGAATAGAGAACTCGCACACCTCCAAAGCCAATTCCAGTTCTCGCCTTTCTCTTTTTTTATCAACTCATAGAAACCGCTGACGGCAACCGAACGATCTGCCGTCAAAATTTGTGAGAACCAGACGTCGGATTTCGGTGTTTTTTTTTTAATTTTCGCAAACAAACCGCATCCCAAGTTGAGGGTGAGAATTTTTCAAAATTTTTGCTGAATTTGTCAAGATTTTTCGGAATTTTATTATTCATTCAAAATTTTACAGGGAAACCAATGTTCGAATAAGCCATTCTAAATACCGAGAATTACAAGAAATTTGGTGTGAAATGCCGACCAGGGGGTTTCGGGGGCCGCGTGTCGTCCAATGCGGGCCATGCGACAAGATTTTTCTTGACAATTTGCCGAAAAATGTTGAAATTGAAGCACGGCCCGGCCAATCTGACAGGAACGTCAATTGACGCTCTCCGTTTTGGCGAAGTCAACACCTCGGGGCATTCCAACAGTGCTTTTGGAACGAAATTGACCATGCCAGCATGGGTAATTGAACCGTGGTCTCGAGGAGACTTTTTAACGTCCATCAGACACAAAACACAAGAGTCACCTCCAGATTCGAACGGCTCTTTGATCACATTTCGGAGACCGGGCCAGACGTTAATGGCGTAATTTTACAAAAATAGGCAAGTTGAGGGGGCAGAACACGTCTGGGAGGTTACAGCCATTCCATGATAACGGACAGGACAAAATTGTCATGTTTTCTTCTACTTTTAATATTATATCTTTATTATGGCCTGAAATATATTTATGAACAATATACCACGTTGTTCAGAAAGCATCAGTTTATGAAAATTATAGGTAGTTTTTGATGTGAATCTGTAGAGATAGGCTGGGGTTGCGATACAAATATGATAACGGACGGGACACGAAATAGAAGCTCACGAAACCACTGCGAATATTTATTCAAATAACTGCAAGTCTCTTGAGATATCAGTGCTAACTTTACCATTGACTGGAAAAACATTGAACAGGTGTATGTCAAAACAAATTTCGTTTCGATACAACAAAGCAAACCAGAGATAAACTTAAATAATACTGATAACGGACGGGACACATCGGAAAAAATCACAAATTCTTGAAGTCCTTTGAAGCGAAGTTTATTGAAATTCCACTAGTTCTTGCACTAGACAAGATTCTTTTGATCGATTAGAGTTGAAATGTCAATGCTACGATCATTTTTTGTTTTCAGATACAAAATACGTTGACATGAAAAAAACAAAATTTGGGCATTTGGTTTACATTTTCCGTGGAATGGCTGGGTACTCACAATTTATTTGCAATTTCCAGCGGCTCCACATTTCGAAAAAGGGGCTTTTTTCGGTCCTCCGGAGCACATTTAATGTCGGTTACAGGGGTTCTTTGTCGCGACTTGTTTTCTACGGAGTCCACGATAATTCCACCGGACCTTCTGGCTAGACCTCCAGAAAGGGTCCGTATTTTGATCTGCCTCCTTGTTTCGAAGTTTTTCTTGTCAAATTTTTTCAAATTCCACTACAAACATCGGCAACATTACCCAGCGTCGCAGTTGTTGTGTTGTGCCATTTGTAAATGTCAAATTAATGTCAAATGTGACAGCACTTCTCAGGTCATTTTTCGCGTTGCAATGATGTTGACAGTCATGGACGTTTTCGCGAGTGAATGTGATGATGAAAGCGGAAATCGTTACATGACATTTTCCTATCATCATTACCACAAGATCCGATTGGGATTTTGAACTTATGCCAACTTGAAATAGACAGTCCAAATGCATCTGTCAAATTTCGATTTTTGACGTTTCAAGAGGCCGTCATATTGAACTCTTGCTTTTTTCAACCTATCCGATCGGGATCTAGAACATATACCCACTTGAGGTGGACAACCGAGATGCATCTGTCAAATGTGATATTTTGACAGTTCTAGGGCCGCCATATTGAACTTTTGCAATTTTAAACCGATGCGATTGGGATTTCACACCCATACCCACTTGAGGTTGACAATCAAAATGCATCTGTCTGATTTTGATTTCAGACGTTTCAAGAGGCCGCCATATTGAACTTTTGCATTTTTCACCGAATCCGAATGAGATTTTGAACCTATGCCTATGACGACTTGAAATAAGCAATCTGGATACATCTGTCAAATTCTAGAATTTGTCATTTTGGAAGTTCTAAGGCCGCCGCCTCCGCCATATCAAACTTTTGCATTTTTCAACCGATCCGATTGGGATTTGAAACCTATAACCACTTGAGACGGACAACCGGAATGCATCTGTCAAATTCTGATTTGTGACGATTCAAGAGGCCGCCATATTGAACTTTCCTTTCTTTTAACTGATCTGATTGGGTTTTTAAACTCATACCCATTTGGAGGTTGGCGATCGAAATGCGGCTGTCAAATTTTGATTTTTGACGTTCCAAAAGGCCGCCATATTGAACTTTTGCATTTTTCAACTGATCTGATTGGAATTTTGAACCTACACCCACTTGAGGTTGGTGATCGAAATGCATTATTTGTCACATTTCGATTTTTGACGTTTCAAGAATCCGCCATATTGGATATTCCCATTTTTTAACAGATTATATTGAGATTTGGAACAAATACATAAACAATCGAAATGCATATATCGAATTTGACATTTTGGCAGTTCAAAGCGCCAGCGCCATCAGGGCCGGATTAAGCCTTATTTGGGCCCTAGGCTATAACATTTTGAGCCCCCTACGGAAATTTTCAAATTGTAGTCAACCAGCGACAAAGTTACATCTTATTTTTGGTATCATTGCTACTTTATTGCCCAATTCTTTGGAAAAAATTGTCATAGAACGAAGCTATCGGGAATCGTGCGTACGTTTGCCGATCTACCGATGAGCCGATGTATTGCCGTTTCCAATTTTCAACTATCTAGTTCCTGAGAATTGCAATCGAGCCGCGTAGTCCGTATTATGTAAACGACTAAAAAATAGTAAGTACCATATTCAAGGACCCTCAATGAGCTTTGAGCCCTAGGCTATAGCCTAATCAGCCTTACGGTTAATCTGGCCCTGAGCGCCATATTGAGCTTTTGTTTTTCTCAACCGATTCCATTAGGTTTTCAAACCTATAGGTACTTGGTTCAGAATGTTCAGATGAACAATTGGAACGTTACTGTACAATTTTGAATTTTGGACATACTTTTATTTGATCTCAATATCTCCTATACATATTTAAAAAGGCTCCTAAACAACACAATTCTGCTTCTCTTCCCACTACACGATGTCTTCCACGGCAGCACCTTCTTTACGGTTCAAGTTTTCACAACACATATCGTCGTTTCCAGTATTTTCAGTAGTTAGGTATCTTGAACAAAAGGAGAAATACAAAGTATGATGGTGTCTCAAGTTTCCCCAACAACTCTTCACTGACCAGACACTACTCTCAGTGACACGCGTTTCGTTCACAAGAACAAGAACCCTACAAGTCGAGGCAGAAATTTCAAAACACGCGAAAAACACATTTTATCGAATTCATGTTACTCTTACACAATCAATTTCTCACGCCTCTTGGAAAACTTCATCTGACCAAGACACCATCGACGGACTTGGATAAATTGCTAAACTCGCAAAAGGAAAACCTGACATCCGCCTGAAACAACGGAAAATCAACATCATGTATACAATATCCTTTCCACTTGCCCGGTGTCAGTGGAACAGATTCCCTGGCTACTTTTCAACCCATGCTGTCACCAAAGCGACGGCTTGCCGGCGCCGGTAACAGCTTTAGTTAGAAAAAGATGTTCTACTCCTTTTTCGTTATTCACCGGCATAAAAGGAGGGACCTCTTCATTCCAGTTGTACATCATTACTTTGCTATACTACTAGGAAAACGCGCTATAACAATGCCTGTGAAGGGCTTGATAGCTAAAGTACGTCCAGCGGAACCGTAATTCGATTGACTTGAGTTGATTCTTTTTTTCTACCTCAACAAAGCAAGTTTGCTGTCTTTCCACTTGCTGTTGAACTGGTTTGTCGAGAAATTATGTTGCTTGTCAAACTGGCATCAAAATGTTGCAACCTTTGGAAAATTGATGAGAATGAGTTTTCGTTCTGCCAATAAGTCTTCAGGGCTTGACGTGCTTTCTTGGCTGGCGCAGGCCAAAGAGTCGATGCGTTTATTGCGAAACTTTCTTCGGAGCACGGCATTGCATTTTTCCATTTCTCTCAACCACCCATAATGTTACAGGCTATTTTTATTCCTTTGCTTACTGACAAAAACTAAATGCCTCATATGCCGTCTTATACCTACTCTGTGACATTATACCACATCCGCCGTTCCAAGAAATAAATTCAATTTAGTGCAACGTCCGTAACAGCCTCGCTTTTCGGTCCAGAAGAACGACCTTTCACTCATGTTCCTTGCCTCCATCCTTCCGGAAATTTAACGTCGCCTAATGTCTAGCTTGAAGCACCATATTACTGCACACTCCGCTGCTCTTAGTTGCGGGTCTCTAATTAACATCTTTCAGAACTCTGAGAACCTATTCATCCACTCTCTACCCGGGTTGGCATATATTTCTGTGCAGTTTTGAATTTCCACCACAATATTTTGCACTTTTTTGAGTCAAGATTCAAGCTATTCGGCAAACATCTGAATAGGTAGCTTTACACTCAAACAAAAGTAGCTCTCATTATACGCTTCTGTTGTGTGAGTACTTTTCTTTTTGAACCCGTAAAAAAATGCACTACTCGAGCATCAAGGAGTTGCACTCATAGAGTTGCACGACAAAAACCGCAACAAAGTCGTCGCGGATAATGGTAAATTTCCCTGAAGACTGGAAGCTGAAGGCATAGATATACTCGTGGATAGATACCTATACCCCACGTCTTTTATGAGTTTTATGCCGCATTCTTGATATTTACATGAAAGATGCTCGGTTCTTTTGAGCTCTCCGAAGCGAAGCAGAATCGATATGTTCGGCCCTGCATATCCATACGGAGTTTGTTTACCTGATGCCTTTTATGAGTATCGATACCTACCTACCTACCTACCTACCTACCTTCTTTCTGCTTAGACTACGACTATGTGTAAAGTTGTCCCAGAATCCAGTACTTATACCTACCTGAAGGTAATAGATGTGCCACCAAATTATTAACTCTATAATCTCTAGATTCCCTGTAGTCGGTTAACGACGTCAAATTTTTCGTTAACGGTGCTGTCAAAACTCGAATTTTCCCCACGGCTGCTTGTGTTCTTGTACAAGCATTTCCCAAGCGTTAAAACTCCATCAACATATTTCGCCGTTATGGTGAAATTTTCAAATTGGATTCATAAACTCCAATAATCTCGTTCCCCCTTGCTACGCCTTTGATGAGTAAAGCCCAATAATGTTCTCGGCAGCATTTATTTACGGGCATGTACCTACTTAGGTGGAAAGCGACCCCACCCATAATTTTCTGTTATAATAATGGGTAATTCTAATTTATTACTTAACGAGTTTTCCGTTCATCTAGGTTTCATGAGGTTGGTACGAAAAAATGAAGAGCTGATTGTAATTAGTTGGAAAGGCCTCTTTTTTGCCCTCAAACTTCAACTTTGTACAATGCACGTCTTTCCCGCCTTCTCAAAACTTAAGGGCGCTGGTCGATTACTATGAAATACGCTAAGTAAATAACAGAAATCTATCGTTTGGGTCAATTTGAAAGAAAAAAAAACAGAATGACTCTGTTATCTGTTATCCAACATTTCTATAAATGAATTGGTTGTGAAATCGCCAATGACATCTCTATCATGATGAATTATTCACCGGCTCTCATTTGACATGTCATTCTATATTTTCAACCGTGGAAATGACCTCTTTGATGTAATCAGAGGAATCGGCTTAGTGTACGAAATAATCGTATTTGCTACAATCACTTTCCAGGTGGGTTGACGTCACATGCTTCACAGTGACGTAACCTATAGCTTGGGTGACCACGTATTATTTGTTGACGCTTCAGCGACCGACGTCTGTCATTTTATGTCTTGATTTGAAATTTGGATAACCTCTGTTTCTTGCTTGACGTCTCTAGTCACTGTCAGTTACTGGTCAAACTACTCAAACTCCCATGTTTTTTCCGTCGTTACGGCCGCTTCATCGAAGTAGGCGCCCCCTACAGTAGTGGCGACCTCACGTTGAGTTTTTCAATTGCAAGGCCCCATTTATAAGGAAGGTCTGAACAAGGGAACGTCGAAGGTAGACGCAATACTGAATTGTAAAACACCAGAGAATGTTACAGAGTTAAAGTCTTTTCTAGGGATGTTAAACTATGATTCAAAATTTATTGAGCATGTTACAGATATTGTGCATCCACTGTATGAATTGTTAAAGAAGAATACACGTTTTGAATTGAGTAAAAGTTGTGAAAGCGCTTTCATTAAGGCGAAAGAAGCTATCACTTCAGATGTGGTATTGATTCATTATAATCCAGATCTACCTTTGAAAGTAAGTTGCGACGCAAGTTCATATGGAGTAGCGGGAGTATCATCGCACATTTTACCTAATGGAAATGAAAGCTCAATTTGTTTTGCTACAAGAAAACTTAGTAAATGTGAAATGGCTTATTCAACTTAAGACAAAGAGGCATTATCAATTTATTTTTCCGTCAATAAATTTCATCACTATCTTATGGGACGCAAATTTCTTTTAATAACAGATCAAAAACCTTCAATTTATTTATTCGGAGACAAGAAAGGTATTCCTGTGATGGCGGCTGGCAGATTACAGCGCTGGGCTGTTCTCTTATCTCAGTTTGATTTCACCATCAAATATCTGAAAGGTACGTTGAAGAAAAATACAGATTGTTTGTCACGCTTACCTTCGTCCAAGTCTGGCAAAGTGGAGGAATCAAATTACACTTATGTGAATTTCATTAATGATAGCCATGACCTACCACTTACGGCAGCAGATATTCAGGATGAAACAAAAGAAGATGGAGTTTCATCCAAGATTTCATCTGAAATAAGGGAGGGATGGCATAACAAATTGAAGGGAGATTTGTTTAAGCCTTTTATTAGTTGAAAAAATGAACTGAATGTAGAAAATGATATAATAATGTGGGGTACAGAGTTGTAATACCGGAAAAGTGCAGAAAGTTATTGTTAGAGGAAATACATATTGCGCACCCGGGAATAGTAAAAATGGAAAGTAAAACGCGATCCTATTTTTGGTGGCCAAAGTTGGATATGGATATCGAAAATTTGGTTAAGGCTTGTGAGGCTTGTAGCAAGGCAAGGCCTAGTCCGCCTAGAGCATCATTGATCGAATATGAAAAACCTAGTTACGTTTTTGAAAGAGTTCATATTGATTTTGTTGGTCCTGTTAGAAATAAGATGTTTTTAGTTTTAATGGATGCATTCAGCAAATGGGTGGAAATCCATGGAATCAAACCTGCTACGTCTGCAAGTATAATTGATATTTTGAGGAAAATTTTCTTCTGTTTTGGTTTACCTAAGCAAATTGTGACAGATAATGGTTCTCAATTCACTTCAGAGGAATTTTCAGTTTTTTGTAGAAGAAACGAAATGAAATTAGGTTAACACCTCCACATCATCCGGCTAGTGATGGAGCTGCGGAGAATGCAGTAAAAAGTGTCAAAATAGCTTTGAAGAAATCTTTCGAAGATCCACAAAACGGTTCTAGCTCGATTTCTTGTATTTTGTCAAGATATCTTTTAAATTACAGGACAACGTCTCACGCCTGGTTTTGCGATGTTTAACAGAAATATTAGAGTAAGGCTAGACCTGCTCAAGCCAGAAACTTTGAAAGTCAAAGGAAAGAAATTTAACATATTAAAGCCAGGAAGAGATATTCATTTTTCTGTGGGTGAGGAGGTGTATGTAGAAAAAAAATTAGGACCCCGTGTCTATTTAGTGAAAAATATATTCAATAATATTTGGAAAAGGCATTGTGATGATATAATTAGTGGTGGAGGTGTGTGATATATCGAGTTGGTAGATTAATTAAAATGTCATAAAAATGAAGACATTCCGAATTCCATATAAATAGTTTGAATACATAAAACAGACCCAACCTTTTTTACGCCTTCATTTCTAGGAATTCACGGATCACGTCTACCTCAAACTACCCCTGTGCGCCCTCGGTTGTCCAACCTGTCTCCCAACCTACGTTAAGAGAGTAAAACAGATCTCGCGGTGGTGGCAGCATTGCGGTATCGAAGTTAGTTTCAAGGCCTTCTAGGACAATAGGAGGACGCACCCTTTCTCTATAAGGGCCCCGCTGAGAAAGGACAATACAGTCTTTCGGGACAGACGACAGCATGGAAAAGAGCTTTGAGGAACCAGGTCGTCGCCGGGGCTCCTCTTTTCTCTTCGAGAGCCGCACTGTGGGAATGGACAGGCAGAAGGAGTCACATAAACTCGCTTTATACTCTAAACAAATTATATTCCAGTTCCCCACTTAACAATCTATACGCTATGATGGCCACATAGCTACACTAGGTGGCAGAAGGCCCTTAAATACGCGAATGCGAAATAACTAATAGTAAAGAGAATTGGTACATCATCAAGGTCCGTTGCGCGGATAGAAATGCCCAGGCTTTAAGACTGAAATCCATACATTGATTTAAAACTGGAAATTAAATTATTTTCATGAAACTGCAGTGCTAAATCCAAATTTTGTTGAATTATTGTTGCTGAAGAGAATAAAGTTCCCTACGTCAGTAGCAGATCCTATACTGAGTTCTCAAACAGAATATAAATTGACCGCACGTATATCGGCTTGTACATAATATTCTTGAAAAAAATCTCTCTGATCCCCTTTTGTCGTAAATCTCAATAACTGCATATTACGAGTATACCCATACCTACCCAGCAGGCACCTATTTCATTGTATTTATTGTTGCAGAATTGGACCTGGATTTTTTGGAGAGGCGCCAGAATGAGAGTTCAACAACGACCGAGAACAACCAGGACATGCCACGCAGCCCCATCGAAATCAGCCCAGAGTCCGTCGACAGGGTTAAAGTTATTTTATTGGGGGCACCGGCCGTTGGGAAAACCAGCATAATACAGGTTAGGATCCAATTTGATGTTGCCTTTCCTTCCTTATTTACGATACAGGGTGTTTGGGAAGGTTTCAGCAGCCACTGCCGTAGTTCATCCCATCACTTACTAAAGGATGACCTAGAAATAATCAAGAGAATTTGGATAGGTAGAGTATGTTTCAAATCAATTTGGTACACAGGGTCATGAAACTGTCTACGCTAACTTCACAGCGGAAATTGGACGCATTCTACTGGATTACAGTACGCAATGTACGCTATTAGCAGTCCAGTTTAGATACAGGTCCATATGGAGCCACCCTCTGTACGTGGCATTAGAACATTTCAACCTTTTCAAGCTTCTCCTTCTCGCCGTGATTTTCAGCACAAGCAAAACCCGAAAACCCGATGAGGGCAAGACCCAAATAAGCACATTTTCCGTAATCCACGCATCCTCCTGGAGACTCAGACAAAGCGTTCGTCAAAATCTGTTATATAGGCCTGCGTCCCGCGCTGATGCCAAGCATCCAGGCTTCAGGAAAGGAAAAGAGAGGAAACGAGCGCCCCACAATACATCCAAAGCTCACTGGATTAGGCACAAATCGACGTTTACAAATGACGTGCCGGTTGCCGGGAGCTTTGTGCCGCGGGATTTTTTTATGTAGTGGAAGACTGAACAAATGAGACGTGCGAATGACATAAGCTGCACAATTTCTTCTTCCTAAATAAAAAAAGACCCACGCAGAGGCTTTAGAGAACGCAAATGAGATGCTGGAGACAGGATGGCGCGTTCCTTCTCTACCAGTCCGCCATCTGCTCTGGTTTTTCTTGTTCTTTATAACTCTGTCCTTGCCTTTTTAGTCGTCCGAACACTTGACTTGATTATTCATAGTAGGTTACTCTTGAAACTGTCAGCTTCAGCAGCGCCATAGCTTCGTTTCGAGCCGTAACCCTTTAGTAGAAATCTATCAGTAGAATACACTTTGGCTACTGAAGTGATAAGTACTCCTCACCTACTAATCAGCTATCACGTTATGATTAGTAGGCAATTTTACAAACATTTTACTGCTCACATCACACCTTCTTGCATAAAAAGCTGTAATTTCGGTTCAATACACTCATAGGCCGATACACTCACGAGCTTACCTGATCGCGTCTTTTGGTTGATGATGAGAGACCATAAGTTCTTGAACGAAATCACTTGCGACGAAATCATACTCCGGCTCTACAAATGGGTCTTCCCCGGTCTTTTTTTGAATGTCTATTCTCTATCATGTGCTTATTCTTGTTACTGTTGCACCTTTCAATACTCCTCGCAATTGAAAGTGGCTTGCTCAAAGGCGTTTTCAAGACAAAAAAATTGGGATAATGTGTCACTGTCGAAATCTGACCTTGACGGATCTTGACTTCATCAATCCATCAACTTACCAGATTATTCAACTTGGAGAAAAGATGTCATAGGCGACTGTAGGTTTTTTGAGCTTGGAACGGATAATAAAAGAGTGATAAATAATTGAAAAACTAATAATCTTGGAAGTGTTATTTAAATAATCACTTCATCCGTTGATAACCTTTCAGATCTTTTTACTGGAACAGGATCTCAATAATCGATTCAATCCGAAAATAATATGAATCCGGTTCAGACCTTGGCTGTGAGCTATGGCCTGGTCCCGACTAATTTCGTTACATTGTGTCGATGACAGTTAGAATATATCACTGCCAAAACATAGGAGGATACTCAACGAAGAGCTGATTGCGATGTTGGGGTTTTCTCTCCACCTCACATGGGTCTCCCAGGTAGCCTCCGGACTGCGCCGGAAGGTATCAAAAGTCAACTGCGCATGCGTCAGAGGTGAACAAAGTGGGCATAATTACTCTGATTTACCTAAAGTGCGTTCAGCTTCTACCGTATGATCAAAAACTTTCCTCTTCTAGGCAGGCTGTGGTCTGGTCATTGGCAGGCAAATGAGGCTGATTTTGGTCAGGCCACAGCCTGCCTAGAGAAGGGAGTTTTTGATCATACGGTATTTGCAACAAAATAGGCAAGCGTAGGATTACGGAATCCATCCGGTAAGAGACCTGTCGGTGGAGTGCCATAGTCTTGGTTCTGCAGTAGGTGAAGACTTTTTGATCAAAACAAATGGCAAGATTGATGGCGGACATACAAACTTTCATTATAAAAAGATTGTTTTAGGAATAAGTATAGGTTACTTGAACTTGGGCACTGAACTGTTCCCCTCTTTTCGACTCTTGGCTATGATTGTCGTTACCCCCCTTCCCTTCCACCTTGGACCTCTTACCTACGTTTTGCTTACCTTGTCGTTTCACTCAGGCTCTACTCTAGACGAGAACGGAACTTTGGGAATGAGGATTGGCGTAAAAGTTGAACAGAAACACGAATTGACAGCAAACAAAATGAATTTTCATTAAATAATAATAAACTGTCTTTATTGATTTTCCAGTATTAAAGTATAATAAATAAAAATCAAAGTCAAATAAACAATGAAAATCAAAAGCAAAATCATCAGCAAAATTGAAATGAATTAGATTCTTTCCATAAAACACCTAGCAGGACTGACAGTCTAGCAAAATGACACACAACAGACAAAACGAACAAAAACAATTGAAAACACAACAAAATCTGTCATACCGTCAGCTTAAGAAAAAGAGGAGAGTGACGGATGCGGAAAAGGGCATTCAGTGGAAGAACCCAGTCAAACAAACCCCTGAGTTAAGCCCAAAGAAGAATACTTTCACATATGTGACAAATGAATAACAAAAACCCACTGATAAATTCCAGTATTCAGTGTAAGTGCAATCAGTAAAACAAAATCGCAGAAACATCAGTAACCAAATGTAAAAACACATCAGTAAACAATCAAAAACCCATCATCAATCAAATCATCATCAAAAACCCAAAACATGACAATGAATATCTGACAAACATAGCAGCGAGCATGAAAACAAAAATATGACATAAGAACATGAGAGTCATAAAAGACGGCGGACAATGACATTTACATCAAAATCAAATCATGACACAAACAAAAATACAAGTGAGTACATGACAAGTGATTACATGACAAGCAAATCACACACAAAATCAATGAAGTGGCCACAAAAATATTGACATGGGAATCAGTAAGTTTACAAAATTCGTGAGACAACCAAAATGGCATCAAAATCAGAACGTAAAACAGACTCATACAGGAAATCAATCTAAGCCCGGACCTGAACATGAGAACTATTCCCGTAAATGCACTTGAGCTCGAGCCTGTAAGAAACAAAGAAAATCCCATACGCGTTTTTTTTTAAATCTCCGAATCTCCTCGCGAGGCACCGATGTGCATTCCTTAGGGAGCAGTACAAACACGAGTATGACATCATCCATGGGGAAAACGCGTAGGTACCTAGTACCTATCACCGCGTCCAGCGTCAACAGGGCCGTTGAGCATCTCCAAAAGTTAGTGAAATACATGAGACGCGTAGAGTGCGTCCATCCTCGCTTCAAACTAGGCTGTAAAAACCGCGGAAACCCCTTTTCGGTCCTCTTCAAAAAACTAATGCAGTCTCACCAAAAGCGTTCGAAAAATTATGTTGGTGAATAAATGGAGAATTACTCACCTCTGAAAGCCAGTCTTGACGGACGTCGTCGGGCACATCTAGCTTCGACAAAGCACGACACAAGAATCTCCTTTGACCCGCGAAAGCCCCCATCCTTACTTTCCGGTCCGCTCTCATCTTTGATCATTACATTTACAGTTGACATCCTCATTACCTCCCAAATATCCTCCAACCTCGTCCAGACTCGGGCCAAAATTGCCACAAGAACAAAATCCCGACAGTCTAAATCTCGACACCCTGAATCCCGTCAAGCTAAATCGCGACAGCCTGAATACGAGCTACCAGCTTTGCTAAGGCAAACTTGCTCTCGGGACAAAAATAATGCACAACCACCGGGAGCATCTCTACAAGATAGGCATAGCCGGTCCTGGACCTGTCAGCTGTCAAAGAGGGGCCACATCGAATTTCCAACCAATCAGCTGTGACCTGTCAAAGAGGCGCCACCCATGAGCCGAATTTCCAATAAATCCCAGAACTGTCACTTGTCAGCTGTCAATGGGAAATTTGGGATTCAAGATGGTGGCCAGTCAGCTGTCAGACTCAAAAAATGCGCCACCTATGGGGTCGAATGACTGATTAATCTGTCAGCTAACTGTCAATACACGACCTATAAGTCAAATGATGAACTGATCCGATGGTCAGCCGCCTATACACCGCCTGTATGTCGAATGACCAATTAACTAGCTTCTGTCACCTGTCACCTATCACCTGTCAACTGTCACAGATGTGCTATCTATGGATCGAATTTCTAACCAACTAGCACCTGTCATCTGTCAGCTCTCACCTGCCAGCTGTCACCTGTCACCGGTCAAATCCGTTCATTTGTCACACAGCGCCATCAATGGCAAATTGCTATTTTTTTTGAGAAAATCACCCAGTCACCCCCGCATTCCACCTAAAATTCTCCAATTTTCCAAAATGAGTCCAAAGTTACAAATTTTTGGAAAAATATACGGCAATGTCTGACAACTAACAGGTGACAGTTAAGAGGTGAGCCGAAAGTTGACAGGTGACAACTGAGGTAGTTGGCATGGTTATCCGCTTGGTATTATTGTATTTGAAAAAATTAGTAATTTTTGGCTAATTTGCTCCCAAAATTTGACAATTTGAGCCAACCCAAGCACGTATGGCAGCCAATTTGACACTTATTGTTCAACGCCAGTCACCTTTGATTGCTTGGCTGACGTTGCCGGATATTTTTCCAAAAAAGCTGAGAATTTACACTCATTTCATGAAAATTTGAGAATTTTGGCTAAAATGCGGGGTGACTGTGTGATTTTTTTCAAAAAATTAGCAATTAGCTATTGATAGTTTTGAATCGCCACCTTGAAGAGCGATCGCTAATGGGTAGGCATAGGCAACTCTCGTAAATAGTCGAAACCGAGACACGGTGGCTGAACGCAATCCTAACACTCTTTCTCACCTATTTGACAGTTGACAGCTGTCAGGTGAGAGCTGACAGGTGAGAACTGACAGGTGACAGGTGCTGGTTAGCTGGAAATTCGATCAATAGATGGCACAGAGGTTGGAGGTGGAGCTCCCAGGGCCGGCTATATCCACCTACCCCTGACGACGAACTAACAACTTTGCGAAAGCAACATTACTTTTGGGTCAAGAACATTGCATAACCGTCGGTGCTATAGCAGCGTCGGGACCTGACAACGGGCTACCAGAGGGTGGAAACGTTTTTCCCTGAAGATGTTCTGTCCTGGAGACGTTTTGTGAGGTACCGTATGCCTGGGGACGTTTCATCCGGATACCGAACTGTCTGGTGCTTGGCGGGATCTAGGACCTCTCGGGTCAACTCTCAGAATTTTAAAGTGTCGAGATTCAGACTGTCGGTATCATGACCGATACGGCCTATCCAGTGGGTTTGAAAAGCAGACAACTTGAGTCAAAAAAATCAACTCATTTATAGTGTGTATGAAAATAAGAAGGAAACCTGAGTCAAAACAACCTTATCCAATGGGTCTGAAAAAAAGAGAAAAATTGAGTTGAAAAGTAATTCTTCAACTGGTAGCCAGACCATTGTTGATCTTTTTTTCAATAAACTCTTGATTGATAAGTAAGTGATGTAGAGAACATGTTGGAGGAAAATGTCTGTGTCAAGATTCAGAGCTTTGCTGTTGGTAGCTCCCGAGAAATGACTAGGTATATATTACGTTCAGCCCTAGTGTGATTCGAATGAACTATGATTTCCCGAACTTTCCCTTATCAAGGGTGTCGCGTGGCGAGACTCAACCAACTCGAATCACACTCAAGTTGAACTTACTTCAGTAGTTTCGTGGATATTTCGGCAACAAGTTTTCGATGTACGGCTCCTCCACCAATTGTCCAGGTTTGTGACTTGATCTCGAGTCGAAGTCTCCGGAGAATACCGCAGCAATTTTCATGAATTTTTGTGAATAGCTTATTTCTGGTCTAAAATTTATTGGCTAGCATAACATTATTGGATATTTTGACTGTTTTACGAGTTAGGCACAGCATCGATACACTTCTCCTCTTACTCCTATTTTGACGTATAAGTCAGAGTCACGTATACCGAGGTCCATCTCTATAGGTGACATGCCATGACATGTCTTAAGCAACTCTCACGACGTCGATGTAATGCAAATTGCATAAAACCCAGGGGTTTTCCCAACAGTTACAAGAATAGTGGCAGGACTCTTGTAAGGTCGGTGGTAGATGGCACTGGTGCTTTCCACCTATCTCCAAGTTTGGTACATCTGCCATTTACGCATGTGCGGGTGCCAAACGGTGCTTTCCATCTACTTGTTCTTACCCGGTTCTGTGCCGTTCATTGGATCACCTAAAATTTTGTGCCAAACTATGGTACATGTGCCGTCTGGTGGTATTTGTACCGTCTGGGTGGAAAGCACCCATAGCCCAGGCGCCAGGGAAAACAATAAGGAAATAATTGTTTCCTGGCTGGAAACTAGCTTAAAACGATCTGTGTAGCTTAGGTTTTGACATACTAGTTCCCCCTTTCGGAAATGTCGGCGTCATGTCGCCATCATCAACAAGAAGTACACCAGCGTGTTTTTTGCCAAATATCTTGATTTCAGGTCATCTGACAGCAAAAGATGAAAGGAGTCATTTTGAAGCCTATAAAATTCCCTACAGTTTGATTTTTCAATCAATTTCCTGCGACCTATGGTCTTTGAGATAGAGCTTCTGGAAGCGAGAGTCATTGTCGTGAAAGTTCCATGGCCACTTGACTCGAAAAACTAAAATGTCGATGTGACAAAAAAATAATTCAAAATAAGATTACTCGAGAATTCTTCATGCTATAGTTGCGGTGATGGTCTTAAACTCTCCCTCTTGAACCGTAAAGTACGAATACTGAAAAGTCAAGAACGTCACATTGTACATATACAGGGTGTACTACGGGAATCAAATCGGAACAGAGAAATTTGACATATTTCTTCGATTTAGCCTATGCGAAACTCTAAGCACTTATCACGAGTCCAATATCAATATGCATTGCTTTGTAAGCTTCACTTTATACACTTGAGAAGTGGTCAGCTCACAGCCTTCCTGTAAAATGTTTTGAAGGCCCTCTGAAATCATCAAAATGTACAGTAGCAAGAAATGTATGTAACAGTATATTATATACCAAGGAACCAAAGTGGATTTTTGATCCCTTGGGTGAAGTTTGTTGCTCCAGGGCCCTTTGGGTCCAAATCCCCAAATTGAAAATTCACTTTGGTCCCTTGGTATATAATATACTGTTATATACATTCGTTGGTACTGTAAATTTTAATTATTTTGATGATTTCAGAGGGCCTTCAAAACATTTTACAGTAAAGCTGTGAGCTGATCACTGCTTGAGTGTATCAAGTGAAGCTTATAGAGCAAATCCATATTGATATTGGACTCGTGTTAGGTGCTTAGGGTGTCGCATATGGGCTAAATCGAAGAAATATGTAAAATTTCTCTGATCTGATTTGATTCCCTCTGTACACCCTGTATATGTACAATGTGACGTTTTTGACTTTCCTATATTTGTAATCAACGGTTCAAGAGAAAGAGTTTAAGACCATCACCGCAACTATAGCATGAAGGATTCTCGAGAAATCTCATTTTGAAATTTTTTTGTCACATCGACATTTTAGTTTTTCGAGTCAAGTGGCCATGGAGCTTTTATGACCATGCCTCTCGCTTCCAGAAGCTCTATCTCAAAAAACCAAGGTTGCAGAAAGGTCATTTGAAAACTATTCTGTAGGGAATTTCATTGGTTTCAAAATGACTTCTCACATCTTCTGCTGTCAGGTGGCCCAAAATCAAGATATTCGGCAAAAACCATGCTGGTGCACTTCTTGTTGGTGATGGCGACATGACGCCGACATTTCCGAAAGGAGGGAAGTTATTGTGTCAAAATTTGAGTCACACAGATCGTTTTAAGCTAGGTTCCAACCAGGAAACAATAATTTCCTTATTGAGCTGATTTTTGCTCCCTGGCGCCTGGGCTACCACTACTGCAGCCTAGTGTAGAATGACAAACTGATGGTTAAATCAATGATTGTAACTGAATAGATTGGTTGAATCATTTTCTTTAGCTACAATTGCTTAGGTATGCTGACTTTATACCGGTATTTTAATAATGACGCTAAATTAGCCTCAGGATACGTATGATTGTGTTCGAGGCTGGCTGGCAAAACAGTTGATGTCAACTTTTTTTTCAAAATTTTGTATACAAATGAATAGGTATCAACCCATCCTACCTATACTTCATGGGATGAGACAAGAGTAAATTGAATTATGCGGGAGCCCAAGGATAGGAAACGCAATGACGCAAAGCGAGTTTAGGCGGTTGTAACGTGGTAAAGTGCGTTTGTCCCGTAAATCTCCATAACTTCCTGTTTGTACGTGAGGATGGGGGAAGGAGAAGAGACGGCATTAAGGGCGGTTAACCGCATGCAAACGACTGCTATCCACAATCTACGACGTGATTTAGAGCCCGGCCCGTCTCATATACCGGATACAACTGGGATTATGTTGGATTCGGATATGTAAAGAGTGAATAGTAACCATACCCCTTGCCATAGCCCCATCCTCTCTACTTCCACCTTTGTAACGTATGTTCTCAAAACACTTATCACAGTCAAAAAGTCACAAAGTACTACATACCCGTATTTTTCTGGTGCACAGACATTTTCAGATGTGAGAATAACATGGTTCATGATCCCGGCCTTGAAAAAGTTTGTGTTGTCGAAACAGAATACAATTACCAACTTTTCTCTCAATAAGACGCCTTATCTTAAAATCACCTTCCTGCTAAAATTGGTCGAGAATCATTAGACGGTTCATAAATAAATCTATGCACAAAAATGCTTCCACGTATAGGTATTAAGAAATTATTTTATTTGTATTGAACATTAGGTGCACTCAACTTCTGCTGCAGATTCGTGGACTTCATCCAGATTTTGGACCATTTGACCTGGAGGCTCTTCCACTGGATCAACGCTGTGGCTATCAACAGTCTCAACAATGTCTCCCAAATGTTGGAGCTGATCGTCAGCAGGCTTCAACTCATAATTCGACTTGACATTCACGCCTCTTTCGTTCAGAATCTTCAAGTAAGCCGACCTATCGGCTTGTAATTGCCGACACAGACACTGCAGCTTCTCCATTTTCTTTCGCACCAACTCCAGCTCCGTACTCAACTTTTGCTTTTCGCCCCTCACCGTCGACAAAGTCGACGCCGTTTCGCGAAGCTGACTTTGCAACAGCATTGCTTCTTTCTGCGAGGTTACAATCTGCTTGTTGCTTTCCAAGCCCCTGTCACGAAACCCTTGAAGAGCAACGTTGTTTTCCGCAAGCCTCGCTTCAAAGTCTTTGTACTGCGTTTCGTAAACGTGAACGTGCTCGTTGAGTTGCTTGATCGTCTCCAGCATCGACTCGCCGGTCATTCCGCTCTTCTTCAGCTCGTCTTTCAAGGCCAGCACTTCTTTCTCTTGACTCGCTTTTTGCAGATCCGCTTCCAATCCCATCTTTTGCACGAGGGTCGCGTGGTACTCCCGTTCCAAGCTCAACTGCTTGGTCACCTTGACGATGTCTTCTTCGCGGTTTTGCAGCTGCTTGTGCAACTCGATCAGGTTCTCGGCCATCTTCGCGTTGTCTCCCAGCAATTTCTCGGAGTTTGCTTCGTTCGCCTCCATCATGCCGGTGATCTCCTTGAGTTTTCCGGTGAATTTCCCGTGGAGCTCGATGCGTTTGTCTTCTGATTCTTTGACTCGCGACAGGCTCTCGCCGCAGATCATTTTGTTGCGTTTCTGGAGCTCGCGGCTGAGGTCTTCCAGGCGGCTGCGTGCCAGCACGGCTTTGGCCAGTTCGCACTGGCAGTGGTCGTTGGTTTTCTTGAGGGATGCGTTGAGGGTTTCCAGAGCTTCGGATTTGACGCGGCTTTGCCGCTGTTGATCGTACAGTTCTTTGTATTTGGCTTCGACAATTGCCAGCGTCGAGACTTTGTCCAGGTCGGGATCGATGTTTTTGATCAAATTGGACCAGAACAATGGATCTCTCTTGCGAAATTTCACTTCGCGTTTCTTACAACGGGACTGGTGTTGAGCTTCAGAGTTGCCTTCCATTGGAAGTCTACAGTTGCCAGTTGTCAATTTCAATGTCAGTTATATTTTGACATAGGAATTTCTGGCATTTCACGTCGTCGGGGAAACAACCAAGAGTGTCGAAACCTGGTCGAAACCAGAACTCAAAACATGCTTGATTTTTTTTCGTACAAGTTGTCCTCTTGATACCCCATTTCTGACACCAATTAGTTTTTGAGCTGAAACCTCCAAGGATATCTCCATAGACTGGTTCACCTTTATTTCTGGGTGCTTAACCTTAATGAGACTATAATAGGCCGATGAATACAGTGACGCAAGTCGTAACTGTAACGCAACGTAAGAGAATGAGCCAATCACTGTCGACCAGGAAGAGGCGTCAAGACGGGAGTCGGACAACTCGTCGACACCCAACTCATCGACAGGACAGCTCACCGACACTCAACTCATCGACAAGACAACTCATCGACAAGACCATTCACCGACAAGACAACTAATCGACAAGACAACTCTTCGACAGGACAACTCACCGACCAGAAAACTCACCGACAAGACACGTCACCGACCGACAGGACAACTCGCCGACAAGACAACTCGACGACAGGACAAATCATTAAAGGTGCTAACACAATTCTTCACGCGGACAATTCTTCACACCAGGGATCACATGGGGCTCTGAGAAGCCTAATAAGGTACAAAGAAGCTTTCTAAGAATCCAGAAACTTTGAGAATACAAAAGGGGGCACCTGGTCTGCCAACGATAAGTGAAGACACAAGGGGGCTCGATAGGGCTCCAAACGATACTTGAAGATACAAGGGGGCTCAGTAGGGCTTGAAACGCTTCAATGTAGACACAAGAGAGGAGAGGCCTCTAAAAATCGGACAAAGACCTGGCAGGGTTCACTGGGGCTCCAAATGACACTTGGGGACACGAGGGGGCCCCGTAGAACTTTGACCAACACATGAAGACTAACAGGAGCTAACTAGAGCTTGGAAAACTAACACATTGAAAAAAGGGGCTCAGCAGGACCACATTGAAACAAGACACAGGGGGGCCACATAGGGCTTTGAAAAACCTAATATGACACAAAGAAGCTTTTGTAACGGTTAAATTTGACAACCTGAAAAATTGTGGTAGAAAAACACTATATTTAGGTGGTCCACGAGAGTTTATTTGTTAGGTTTTAATTTATTTTTGTTTTATCACTCTGCATTCATTATTATTTTGATTCTGGCTTCTTCTTTAAAAATTCTTTTAGTTGTGGGTAGTCTTATGCATGTTTATCTCCGTCGAGGCATTACCTTTGCTTTGGTTCTTTTCTCTTTCTTTTACCTAGAACAGAGCACACATTACAGCAAATTAATTCTACGTAGGTACCTACCTGCTTTGTTATTGTTGCGATCGAGCCGTGTATTTAATGCCGGAATTGTAGATAACACCTCACTCTATCGAGTCGGCAAGAAAACGGGAAAAAGTGGCAGTAGACTTTTTCTTTGGTTTTTATTTTTCTTCTTTTTCTTGGTCTACGTTTTTTTTCTCTCGGTTTTAGTTTAGTTCCACGCTCGTTGAAGAAAAAGGTTTTAGGAGAATTTTGTAAAAATTCGTTGTTTGGATACCGACGATTCAGGATAAATCAGGATTCTCTTTTGGCTGAAAAAAAAGGTTGAAGTTTAGTATTATTGAGCACCTTTTGCCACCCACGATTGGGGATTAACAAACCTAGAATTTTCAACGAGATTTAAAGGAAGGAACCGAGACCAAAAGATCAGAGTTGGTTGATTATTTTTCATCCCCAACGTACCTATACCTCACAAGATCGGAGGGTAAGCTTCACGTTTCGTCGCAATTAACTTTGTTTTTCACATTTTCGTTTCTTGTAGGCTTCTGTTGTTGTTTTGTTTTCTCCATTCCGCACACACCCGCCGAGGGTTGTCGAAGAATTTCTGTGAAACAGAAAGACCATATAGAAACAAAGAGAAACCCTCATTCGAGGTGACAATTCGATTTGACATTTTCTTTTTTTCTGGAGAAGCTAACCTTTGCAATTTTAGGGTTCTTTGCTCGGGTCTTTATACCGAATTGATTACGACATCGTGTCTGTGCTGTAGAAATTCAACGCACTTCTGCTTGTGGCCCGCCATTTTGCTGCCGCTTTGGGATAAGTTGTATACTGCCTGCTCTGTTGATTCGATCGTTCTGGAGCTTCTATCAGTTGAATCTTATCCCTTCTGAAGGCCTGCGACCCAGGAAAAAGGTGGAGGAAGCCGGTCCATTTTCCGGTAATTAGTTTATGCTCTGTTGTTCCCGACGAAAAGAGTAAGTTGCACAAAACTAATTTGTTGCCTGAGACTGCTTCCACACCAAGAAAACGAACGAGCAAATTTCGTGTAGTCCGTGAAATAAAGGAACCCACTTACCTTCATTGTTAAATTGTGTTATTTTGTTTATTTGAGAGAATTTTAGTACCAGCACTAGATACCTATAATTTTGTTGCAAGAAAAGTCCTTGATTATTTATTACTTTGTTTTATCCTTTTGTTTTGTGTTCACTTCACATTTCCGTTTTTGTTGAGTACCTACTCTTATTGGTTAATTATTAAATTTAATTATTAAGTTTTTTTTCCCTTTTATAACAAGATAAGTGTTCGCAAGAGCAATTTGCAAACCCAGTGATTGAATTTGCTGCTGTAACCCAGTTTGGTAGTACTACGAAAAAGGGAATTCATTCATGATTCACTGAAATTTAATTTAGTAGGTAATTTAATTCATTCGTAAATATTTAATTAAAAGAGGAAAGAGATTATAAGCCAATAACCACATTTAATTTATTTATTCATTAATTTATTTAATAGTTTTTTTTTTTAAATAAACTTAAATATTTTAATTTTACTATTTCAAAATTAGTTTTTTTTGGAAGTCCAGCTAAGAATTCACCCCAACTCTATTGCTAGCCCGGTGATCACCACCTTCATTTTCAATTAGGGGTTGTGGTGGTCGAAAAATTTAATTTGTCGTTGCTCTAAGAGGGTCTGAACAACCTGACTCCTCGCACCCCCAGCTGTGCATATACCCCTAAGGAAAAAAAAATATGACACTTTCTAAGATTCCAGAAACATCGAGAAGTCAAAAGGGGGTAACCGAGTCTGCAAACGATAATTGAAGACACAATGGGGGCTCAATAGGGCTCCAAACGGTACTTGAAGATACAAGAGGGCTCAGTAGGGCTTGAAACGCTTCAATGTAGACACAAGGGAGAAGAGGCCTCTAAAAATCAGACGAAGGCTTGACGGGGCTCACTGGGGATCCAAATGGCACTTGGAGACACGAAGGGGCGCCCCGTAGAACTTTGACCATCTTATCCACAGCCCTATTGATCCTCTCTTGGTCTACATTGCAGTGGTTTAGGCTCTGCTGAGCACCCTTGTTTCTTCTAATGTCGTTTGGAGCCTCATTGAGCCCTTCAACCCTTTTTGTATTATTGGAAGCCCTATCTAGCCTTGTGTCTACATTCTGGCGATTTGAGCCCTGCTAGCTCCCTTGTGTCTTGAAGTATCGCTGAGGGCCCTAGTGAGCCCTACTGCCAGGCCTTCCTGTGATAATCAGAGCCCTATCCTCCCTTGTGTATACATTGTAGGATTCAAAGTCTTGCTGAGCCCCCTTGTGTCTTTAAGTGTCCTTTAGAGCCCCAATAGGCCCGGTCATGCGCGGGCGCAATGCTTGCGAAAAATTGTCCGGCGAAGAATTGTCCCAGCACCGCCAACTCGCGATGAGTCGATGAGTTGTCCTGTCGATGAATTGTGCTGTCGGCGAGTTGTCCTGTCGGTGAGTTGTCCTGTCGGCGAGTTGTCCTGTCGGCGAGTTGTCCTGTCGGTGAGTTGTCCTGTCTGCGAGTTGTCTTGTCGGCGAGTTGTCCTGTCGACAAGTTGTCCTGTCGGCGAATTGGGTGTCGGCAAGTTACCCTGTCGATGTGTTTTCCTGTCGATAAATTGTCCTGTCGGCGAGTTGTCCTGTCGGTGAGTTGTCCTGTCGGTGAGTTGTCCTGTCGGCGAATTGTCTTGTCGATGAGTTGCCCCGTCGATGAGTTGTCTTGTCGGTGAGTTGTCTTGTCGATGAGTTGGGTGTCGGTCGGTGAGTTGTCCTGTTGATGAGTTGAGTGTCTATAAGTTGTACCAAACCCGTCAAGACTGGATACATTATGGTGACCGGACAATTCTTCGCGCGCACAATTCTTCGCTGGACAATTCTTCCGCGGACAATTCTTCCGCGGACAATTCTTCCGCGGACAATTCTTCCGCGGACAATTCTTCCGCGGACAATTGTTCGCCGGACAATTCTTTGCGCGGACAATTCTTCGCGCGGACAATTCTTCGCCGGGAACTTTGGAGCTTTAATGAGGCCCAGTGTGATTATGATATTCAGAGCCCTATCAGATACCCGTTTTTACGTAGAGTTTCAAGCCTTGCTGAGCCCCCTAGTCTCACAAGTGTCGTTTGGAATCTTGATGAACCCCCTTGGGTATCTCCAAATTTTCTGGGAATTTGCTTAATGGAATTTTAATGGAATGCTGAAAGCCACGAAAAAACATAATAAGGGGGCCAATCGTGCATGTATAACACAAGATGGCAAAAGAGGGCTCAGCGGAATTCTGGAAGCCATAAGGCACATGAAGGGGGTTCATTAATGTTCCAAATTATACCGTATGATCAAAGGAAAGTTTTTGATTATACGGTACTTGAAGACACCAGGGGGAGGCCTAATTTGAGACCCGATATAACATAAATGCACAATTATCTCACTAGAGCTCTAAAAGACTGAGAAAAGTGCAAGGGGGCTCAACAGAACTTCAAACTTTATTGAAGACACAAGGGGGCCTGATGGAGGTCTGTATTACAAAATTACGCAAAATGGGGTTCACTGGTACCTAGTCCGTGAGCCATGAAAAAACCAAGGAAAAAACATATAAGGGGGCTTAACAGAGCTCCAACTACATTTTAAGACACAATGGGGCCCGATAGGGCTCCGGACATGACCTAACGGCACAACGCTGCTCCGGAAGTCATGGAAAATCCAATGGGGAATAATAGGGCTTAAATTACGTTGAAGACAACATAGGGGGACGTTTTCTCCTGGTGCGGTTTTTCAAGGGGGTGTTTTTTCCCGGGGGTATTTTTTTCCGAAGGTGTTTATTCCTAGGTTGTTTTTTTCCGGGGGTGTTTTGCTGGGGGCGTTCTTTCCTAGATCCGCTGAGCCCCTTCTTCATTGCTTTAGTTTTCGAAGCTCTAGTTAGCTCCTGTGAGTCTTCACGTGTTGGTTGAAGTCCTACAGGGCCCCCTTTGTGTCTTCAAGTGTCATTTGGAGCCTTAGTGAGCCCCGCCAGGCCTTTGTGCGATTTTCAGAGTCCTATCCTCCCTTGTGCTTTACATCAAAGCATTTCCAGGCCTACTGAGTCCCCTTGTATCTTAAAGTATCGTTTGGAGCCCTATTGAGCCCCCTTGTGTCTTCAATTATCGTTTGCAGCCCGGTGACCCCTTCTGACTTCTCCAAGATTCTGGAGTCTACAGCTCCTTTGTACTTTCTTAGGTCTCTCGAAGCCCTATGTGGCCCCCTGGTGTCTTCATGTTTCATTTGTTGCCCCCTTTTTACAATGTGTTGGTTTCTCAAGCTCTAGTTAGCTCCTTTTAGTCTTCAGGTGTTGGGCATGGCCCCCTCGTGTCTCCAAGTGTCATTTTGAGCCCTGCTCTCTTGTGTCTACATTGAAGCATTTCAGGCCCTGTTAAGCCCCCTTGTATCTTCAGATATCGTTTTGAGTCCTAATGAGCCCCCTTGTGCCGGTAATTATCGTTGGCATCCTTGGTGACCCCCTTTTGTTTTCTCGAGTTTTTGAAATTCTCGAAAGCTCCCTTGTGTCCCTTCTCAGGTTTCTCGGAGCCCTATTTGGCCCCCTGGGTTTTCATATTTCATTTGTAATGTGGCTTGAGCATTGCAAAGACCAAACGCGAGTTGGTTGAACTCTGACAAACCATGTCCTTGTGCCACAAATGCGATGTATTCCTTTCACTGCTCGTCAACGTCCACCTGCCAATATCCGGAATACATATCCAGTGTGGGAAAGTACATGGCCTTTCCTATGTACGTGAGAATATCGCCTATCTTGGGGATAGGATATACGGTCTTTTTTGTTACTTTGTTCAGCTTCTTGAAGTCCACGCAGAATCTTTTTGTAGGTATTCAGAATTTTCTGTTTTTTTCCATTCCCGAGTCGGAAGTTGTTTTGGCGGTTCTACGTTCGACAAATCTACGCATGATTTATCAATTACCGTTTCCTCCAGATTTGTATCCACACAGATTTCCGTCGTGTATTCGCCATTTGTCGTACGTTTAATCAGCAACCCTTCTGGCGTTTTGGGTGGCTGTTTATGTTGGGCGACAAGCTGATGGTAGTTCAGTGCCACCCAGGCCCGTTTGAGAACCTTTTGGAGTGTGTCGTCTTATTAGGTTGGTACCTTCCGCGGTTCTGTCCGGCATTATCCATTTGAAATTCAGCTCATTTCCATCCGGAGCTCATTGCTAACTGCCAAATACCCAAGCGGACGACCGTGATTTCCCCCAACATTGAGATGTGACGTCACGTTACCGCCGGTGTGGCTCGTCTAATGCCTGCTTGCCATTCAATTATTCCATCACTTTCCGTCAATTAGTCTTTGTTTACTGTTAGCGATACAGATTCATAATTCAGAAGCAAACTGTGGATGGTGTCTCTATATTTTCTCATCCGTTTTCCTACCCTCTATTAGAAAAATTTTTGCAACATGTTCCTACTTCTTATCTAATAGGGTAAGTACCTTTAATACAACTTCCAATATTTAGACACTTACTAATTTCATCTATTGAACTTTTCTACTAAATGTGTGAATGTGACTGTGAATGTTATAGTGCTACTGTATCGACAGCGCGGTTAATTCAATTGATAATTGATAAACTGATTTTTATTTCCAATATATCCCAATTTGAACTGCCACTGCCATCAATAGAACCAGTATTTGGAATTTCCAATTTTACATTCAGTAAGTTCTACTGGCCATTTTCAAGGTAACATCTTCCCAGCATATCCCCATATGAACCCACTGTTATCAAAATGAGTATCGGAAATTGCCACCTGAAACTAACATATTCTTGATTGGCACCCCAGCAAGTACCAACCTGTATCCATTAGTAACAAATTTAATCTAAATTATGTGTGGTTCGAATGGGTAATTCACAAAAGGGTAGGCAAATAGGTACTTGCTACAAAAAATAAGCAATATCATGGTTATTTGATTATTCCGTTTCCTTTGGAATTTCTCCACCGTCTCGAAAAAATCGCCTTTTTTCCTCCCGGTGGTGTATGCATACCGCCAAACCCTTTGAATATTTTAAAATGTATATGAATGCCGAATGATGGAACTTTCCGCGACGCAGACCTCTCCGAACCCGCATCCGAGACCGTTTTGTTTATTTACTGGCGTGTTTCATATTGAATTCCATGTTTATGCAGATTCCGAACGAATTCTTTCCATATTTTCCCTTGTACTTCGCCGGCTCGAAGGACCAAACTTCCAGGAAGTTTCGCGGCGCTGCTGCGAGGGACCAAACTTGCGATTTCACGTCACGTTTTGCAGTGGGCAGAGTTCCTAACGGTCACGACCGCCGAAAATGCATTTAATGCGTCAATTAGAGAGCCGAAGCGGGACCGCAGGCATTAAACCGGGAAACGGACCGACCAACCAGACGAAACAAAACTGACGTTAACGAGCTCAATTATTTTCGAAACGTTTCGTTTTCGGGAGCGCTAATCGGGGAAGTTCCCCGGGGGGAAATAAGTGATTATGCTCGCCTGGTTTCATTGCGCTGGAGGCGTTTTGCGACCCATCGGCGACTTTTGATCAGAGACTTTGGTTTAATGGTGGAGCTTTTATTGTCGCAGTTTAGATCTAGTGTGCGTGCGAACTGGAAGATTTACGAGATTCAGAAAAGTTTTCAGTTGATAAAAAGTTACCGCATCAATCACTGAGTTTTGCAGCAGTAAATAGGAGCTTGACTTGCGGTCTAAAAATCGACTAAAATATCAGAGTTTCGGCAAAAGCTTTGTAGATTAGTAGTGAGAAGGTGAGGGGCTTGGTGAAAAATTGAGTTAAAAATCAGCATTTTCTATTTCCATTGTTCATGCGATTGCGATACCCTAGCGTCCTCTGTTGCTGAATGTAAAAATATCACGACTTGCTCTAACATTGATGCAAGTAACCCTGCAGCAAGTAAACAAGTATACAGTGCCCGCCATATGCAGGATGTCAGGTATTGGTTGTTACAAACTCTGAAGGATGATTCCCTATTAAAAATTTAGTTGAAAAATGTAAAAACTGATGTCCCTAAAATGCTCCCTTAAAAAGATGCCGAGTGTTGAATTTGACTTTTCAAAATCGTATTTTTACTGTAACCTTCAAACCGTTCAACCAATGTTACCGGAATTGCAACCAAAGTTTGCTAGAATAAGTCTATGTCGAACAATAATCACACATTTCATCATGCTATTTAGGAGCGAAGATAATGAAAGCTACCCTTTCCTATTCCCCTTGTTCTCCCCTCCTAGCTACTTTCGGAAATGAATCCAATTTTTCCATCCTTTTAAGTTCAGTTCAACTGGCTACCGTTGTCGCAAACCATAGTCCTGGTAACTTTAAACAGCCAGAAGACATCCTCCAGAAAGCGACAGATATCTTTAGCCAGCGCGGCACACGAAGGCGGCAAGATACAAAATTCACGTTAAGTTTAGTCCAGTCAAGTTCAATTCAGCATTATTATGGTCAGTTATAACCACAAAAGAGCTGCCCTCTACGTAGGGTCGAAATTTTTCGATGGATTCTAACGCAATCTTTCTCTTGCTAGGACTAAATTTTCTCTTGCTAGATTATTGCGGGATCAAAATTCAAACGTTTTGATCCATGCGGACCGAAGGGAGTTCACTCCGTGCCACAACCGCATTCACACTTGAAAGCTGTGAGGTGGTAACTTAGAAGTTAACGAAACAAGTGCATTTTACAAAACGTGTATTTTACACACGGAAATAATGAATTTGGAACAAAATTCACAACAACACCTGCTGGGCCAGGTACATGGTGCGAGAAGAGAAGCTTCCCGTTCCAAAACACCAACAATACAGGCAAAAGGCCTCTTACAACTGAACTGGAAGGAGTTGATGACCCTCCTAGTTCAAGACGGAAGCATAAGGCCACTGCAATAATAATAAATAATTCAAACGCAACCCTGTGCCGAATCTACTTGGCTTCCAGCTCTCTAGCGAGTAGAATAAATTATAAATGACTTCCCTGTGGTTGACGTGTGATGCTGAAGTCATGGCGTCTCCGCTCCTACTGCCCCACCAAGCCGCGGGATTTCTCGACGGATTCCGCGGGCGTCAGCATGTGGTCCCCTGAGGTTGGCTAGCTCAGTGAGAGAGGGTTGTCGGTGTATCAATAACGGGTCTCAAGAAGCTTCTGCCAACGCCGAAAATAGAGGCCTGTGGGGTAAATCTCCATCCGTCGAAGGCACCATAGATCTGGCGGCAGACAACAAAATTGGGATCAGCACAGTTCATAACAAATGACAAAATGGTAGATAATAACAAGGACGGTACTGTAATGAGACAGACTTACCACTTTTTTCAATTGACTAGTGATTATAAAGAAATTAATGCTTACCCCCTTTTATTTCTTTTGCTTACACTAGGTGATTCACTCTCTTATATCGGCGTCGCACTACTTGTATCTTACCGACATGACCCTACGTTGTGTTCTTTCTCAATCGATTAGAGATCAATTGATTTAATTAATAATCAATGACACTAATTGATTCGGTGCCCCGAAAACACCAAACTCCAGTGCGTTATGGAATCGTGGCGTGAGCTTCAAGACATGAATCAAACAAGAATAACCAACGAATTTGAAGATATTAATTCAATTTATTTCAGAACAAGATCATTCAGATCGGAACAATAAATTCTCTCTTTCAATTTTCGGGACTACACTGTTCTGCCTATTTTCTAATTCGCATGGCCCGTTTCGAGGACTCTAGGATACAGAATTTATGGCCTAATTGACGCTGCTAATTAGCTCATGCTACCCTGAAAATCCCTAGATGAACAAACATCACCAATTGCATAGTTTTGAGGCCACAGTTGACCATTTATCAACTCTTTGGTGGTTGACCTCTATTGACTAATTAATTTAGAATAACTTGACATCACCAACCTGTACCACCACACACAGCGAGTTGTCTAATTAGCTGAAAGAAAGCCTATTCCAATCTTGCATGGATTCCAATCCTTTGACGGACGCTTCGTCTCCCAATTGAAACTCGGCTTCAATTCTTCATCTTACTGATACAGGCAATCTTAATCGTGAATCTTGAACAGCTCTCATAGCAAGCTACATGACCCACAGGTAAATAATTAGCCAAAGCTTGGAATAAGCTTGTGAGATTTAGACAAGTAAATTTGCACCTCTGCATGTGAATTAGTCGCAATGACGTGGCCCAACTAAATTGACACAGGTAGTGCACACAGCTGGCATTATCTTGAGTCAGTTTAAGCGTTGAGTTGATTTCAATCAATAAACTAACTCGATGTTCAATTACTTGTTATGTTGAAGGATAACCTTTACAAATTATTTGAATTATTACTCAATCAAAGTTCTGATGATTAATAACTTTCCAATTCAATCAAACCATAGTCACTAGCTTTGGGAACGGTTAAACTCGTCTTCGTGGTGACAATTTTTGCTTGTTAAATACCATATGGTGTTACGAGGTGTCTCGTCAAATTATTTCTTCACGATAACTCTGGGAGGTCTAGTCACAAAAGGTTCCTCATCAGTTATTCTGATTTGTGAACTAGCTCAAACAGGCACGGTGTAATACTTTATCTCATTTAGGAAATAGTGCAGTAAAGATAGTCAAAAAAGACCCCAAACCTTGAAAAAATTAATTCATAAAATTTTATAGCAGATATCATTTCAGAATTTCATTCTCTACCACATACTCAAAATCCCCGGAAATCCCAGTTGAGCATTCTTCTTGCGGCGCTGTCAAAGTATATCATGTTTGCTGCAACTAGTCCGAAAATGGTATTCTTGTTTTTGTCACACTAGAACTACATTGTTGGCTTAGGACTGTTGGTATATACTGCAGGGCATGACCAGACCTTCGTTTGAACCTCTAACTCGTATTTCACGAAAAAAAAAACACGGAAGTCGCTTTAATTCCCAATTAACAGTGTTGATTGAAGATAATCCGAGGGTTAGTAACCAAGTTTATTAAAATCTGTTTGATTTGCGACAGAGGCATGAAATTTGGTATGGGTGGTCTTCATGGTCTTCTTTCCAAATGTAAGCATGACGCCTCGCCATATTTTGGTTAGGGGGGCCTAAGGACCCCCTTGAAAATTTGAAGTCTCAGGAACTCTCACAAACCACCGGTAAATATCGTCACACATTTCAAAAAGTAATAATTTGACTCTACACCAAACGTTGACAAGAGACACAACAGTTGTCGCCATGTACGCATTGTTCTTCGTGTTAAAAAAAAATTTTCTTTGGGGTGTCAGAAAAAACACAGTTTTTAATGATTTTTCAATCTAAGAAACGGTGAGTTGATCTGCTGTGTATCATTATTCACTAATTTGTATTTGCCGAAGCTATTCATGAAGTTTGTTTTTTGATACTGTCATTCTAGGGATGACAGCTCCCTAAGAAATGAGCCAATTCAAGTGTGATGTTCAACAGCGTTTTTCAATTGTTCCCAATCAATATGATCGACAATTTATATTTTGGATAGATAGCTGGAGCTGTTCTGTAACCTAATTTTATATGACTACACGAGGAACCAAGCGCAAAAGCATAGGAAAATTTTTTTTCGCGTCGCTCACCATCATGAAATTTGTGCTCCTAGGGTGTGTTGAAAATATTTCTATACCGTGTATTCACTCGAACTGAGTGCTTTGAAGTATTCCACGCCTCAATCCTCATTCTTTGTGCCTTCTACTTGACAACTGCAGATCGTACTGACGTTTGTCTATACTCTTTAGTCTGTATTTGCTGTTGTTTCGTCAAAGTAGCATAAAATTTGGTGCAATTCTAACAGTGATACGTGGCGGTTGAAAAAAAAAATTTCGGGGCTTTCGCGCATCACTCCTTATCTAGTTATACTCAATAAAATTATAAAACAGTTGAAGCTATCCACCCAATAATAAATTTTTATTCATATCAATTGGTAACATTGAAAAAAACGCTGCTGAACTTAGCACTTGAATTGGCTGGTTTCATCTGGAATTGTTGCTTCTAGATGTCAATATGAAGAAATGGACTTCATCAATGGCTTCGGCGAATACGATTGGTGGATAATGATATGCGGAAGATGACTTTATCCCTCTATTGCATGAAAAAATTATAAGAACACGATTTTTTTTTACATTCCAAAGAATTTTTTTTTCATTATGAAGAACATTGCGTACATGGTGATAACTGGTGTGTCTCTTGTTGAGATTCAACGTAGAGTCGAATGATCACTTTTTGAGATGCGTGACAATTATTTTAATTGTGGTTTGCATGAGTTTCTGCAACTTCAATTTTCAAGGGGGTCCCTAAGCCCCCCTAATCAAAATATGGCGAGACGCCATATCTACATTTGAAAAGTGGACCATGAAGACCACTCATACCAAATTTCATGCCTTTATCACAAAAAGAACAGATTTTATTGAATTTGGTCACTAATCCCCGAACTACACTTGATTACCACTGGTAATTGCAGATTAAAGCGAGTTACGTGTTTTCTTTTGCGGGAAATAGGATTTCAGCGGTTTAGATGACGTTCTGGTCATGCCCTGAAGTATATACCAACAGCTCTGAACTAACAATATAGCTCTAATGTGACAAAAGCGAGGATACAATTTTCGGACTTGTTGCAGCAAACATGATATACTTTGACAGCGCCGCAAGAAAAATGCTCCAATGGGATTTTCGGGGATTTTAAGTACATGGTAGAGGATGAAATTCTGAATCGATAACAGCTTTAAAATTTCATGAATTAATTTTTTCAACCCCAAAACCTATCTTTACTGCACTAAAAGGGATAGCTGGCTTCACCAGCAATAGGGAAATTATGGCAGATTTCTTATAGATAATTGGAGGACACTATTTACAATGTATGCTTGGCTTTTTACCACTGTATGAAATCCATCATTTGTAGTTTCCCCCGAGCTTTCACGATCGCGACCCCGCGGTGCTAAAACATGCAAAGTCCATGCACAACCCTCCGATAACGCTCGACCGGGACTTCAACAGGTAGCTATTTTCAAAAATGTATCAACTCATATTGTCAAGAACATGACAGAAAAGCCGTAGGAAAAGGCTCATTCCTTAAGTACGAATTATTTTATTAGGTATAAATTATAATAAATCATTAATCGTCTTCAGCAAAAAGAACGAGGTGCCACAGGAAATGCTGATACTGCAAACGATGCGCTTTGCAGTTTATATCTTGTGTGGCACTAAGTTCACCAGCACCAGGAAACGGGCATCAATCTGATTGGTTCACGATGTTCCCCATTGACTATAAATCTAGAAGTATCCATAGCTCTTGATCGAATTCATTTTTGTAATTGCGGCGGGCCGCTATACCCGGCGCCTCCATCATCAGTCGGGAAGGGTTTAGGTTGACCCTTCCTGACTTTCTTGAGGCTGGTGTTTGCAAGCAGGATGGAAGGTTTGGAAGAGCACACGGTAAGATTTTACATCGTTTTATTAACACACATTTCAATTTCACAACGACACCCGAGACGACATGAAGATAAGCCCGAACACAATCCGATAACAATAAAGTGATAATAAAATGAACAATTAATCATTAATTTAGACGCCGATGGGCATAGCGGCCCGCCGCAATCACAAAAATGAATTCGATCAAGAGCTATGGATACTTCTAGATTTATAGTCAATGGGGAACATCGTAGACCAATTAGATTGATGCCCGTTTCCTGGTGCTGGTGAACTTAGTGCCACACGAGACATAAACTGCAAAGCGCATCGTTTGCAGTATCAGCATTTCCTGTGGCACCTCGTTTTTTTTGCTGAAGACGATTAATGATTTATTATAATTTATACCTAATAAAATATTTCGTTCTTAAGGAATGAGCCTTTTCCTACGGCCCCTCCGTCATGCTCTTGACAATATTATAGCTTGAGACTCCGGCCCTTTATTGTATCACACAGATGTCACTTGTAGCCTTTTTGCAGGGAGTTTCCATCTTATCAGCATAAAACAAATGGGTACAATTTTGGGATCTCACAGCATGTTGGCTTTTCTTTTTCGCTTCAGCGCCATTATGGCACAACCAATTTTGTGATAAGTGCCACTGCGGACTTCCAAGTTTGTTAACTGGGCGGTCACCTTTTCAATAACCCTTTCAATCATCAAACTTTGTGTTCCAGAACACCACACCACCAGATGGATAAATAGCACGGAATTCATGATTATCAATCACTCAATGCCAGTGGCCTTCCCGGCCAGGGCATGAGTCTTCACCCGGTCAAGGGCATTGGTCGCCAAGTCAATCACTTAGTTTTCGACCAACATAGCTCACTCAAAATACACCTTTCGCCTTTCTTTCAATCTGACGTGCACTAACCTTTTGTTGAGGGGAGATTGTATCGAGTCCAAAACTACCTCTGGGCACATGGTTCACTCCACACAATAACTACCCTTCGACGCACCGTTCTAACGTGATTTTTAAATTCCTTCAAACAAAGACGATGCTAAAATCCCAATCAAACTAATTCAATCTTCCCCTACGGGAAATTGGCTAACTCTTTTATCCTCTATTCAACACCCATCCCGCATCAAGACTCCACAGGCACTCCCCTGATTTCTCGACCATCGGCCAGACTCACCCGCAGCTCTGCTTTCTTCTCACTGTCTTAGTCTTGCCTTGTCACCCGAGGAATGTCAACTTCCCCTTGCAGACCGCGGCTTGTTTTTTTTTATCTTCACCATATGTTCAGGTCCGGCGGCTTGAGGTGTGTTACAAAGGGCCTGCAGGCTCTATAACCTTCGACTTATATTCTAACAAAATTTTGCATCTGCCACTTTTTACATAAAAATAACTAGACTCGTAACTCGTTTTCTTTCTTCCATGAAGTCGGGCCATCACAGTACCAGCAAAACAAATAGCATTTGCGTGTCAGCTCCCGCTTTTTAGGTTGGGGCATTTACAGTCCGTCAACATGACATTTAAGGTGGCGTTCGCGATCCTCGCCTCTATCGGCACGGAGTCCGTTAGCCACCAGTTTAAGCTGGGACGGCGGATTCCAGCCAATCGATACATAAAAGCCCACTTGACTTCCATTCTTTGCGGACGATGCAGTTGGCGGCGTATTTCGGCGACGAGCGCAGCTCATGGCCCGCGGGACCAAACTCGTGAACGAACCGGGCCGTCGCGGAGATTGAAGAGAGGCCATCGATTTCGAAGATCAGCGGCGGCCGGGAGAAATACGGAGATCAGCGGTGGCCGTGGAAAAAAGTGCGGAGATGCCCTTGGTGGCGAAATCCAAAAAACGCGGAATTCATGGTCGTGGAAATCTATAACAGAATACCGAGGGCAACACGCTATCTCCCTTTAAATAAAATGAAAACAATAATGAAAAATGCTTTGATCGAGAAGGCGTACTACAGCCTCGAGGAGTTTTTGACAGATCGGGAATTTGAGCGTTGCCTGTTGCTGTAATGGTTTTGACACCAATATTTGCTTTCATGTATATTTTCATCCTTGTACATATTTTAACTGTGTTTTATCTTGTTTATATTTTGTCATATTTTATTTATCTTATCAATTTATTGTATTGTGACACGTTCTACGCCTTAAAGGTATCAATGTACTTCTTGTACGGAACAAATAAAATATTGATTGATTGATTGATTGATTGATTGATTGGTTCGCCTCAAATCGGATGGTTGATGGTTCAAACTCGATTTTGAATTCGAACAAGAGGATTTGAACTTTGGACAAGAAGACTGGGTATTCAGTTTGATGAATATTACTATATTAAATTTAATTAGGTATTCACTTTCGGAATAAGTACCCCAGCCAAAATATCGAAAATTGTTGTCGCATTACCGCATATTCATCCCCCGAAACCGTTTCTGCCTAATTGGATTAATGATGTCTTTATGAACGCAGACGGCACGTCGAGTTCCCAGAGCATAATAACTACTAGAGACACCATCAAAAGCGTATAATGTACGAGAAAGGGTCGCCTCCACCCCGTCTCAAATTGCGTCTTTCAACCCTCTCCGTGGCATTATAACCGAATTAATCTGGGAATACCCACGAGCGATAATTGGCTCCTTATGCCCGAAATGGAGTTGAAATGCCACAAAGAAAAGAAACGAGAGACTTGAGGACTGAAGTTCAAGTCAGCGACGCAGTTTGCGCCACTCTATGCATCTATAAGCCAACCATCGCGTCGCGGTTTTGTTGCCACAGAGACCGGGTTTACACAACCATTGCGCGGGCGTATCTTCAACTTGAAATCGAAGCTTAATGAAGTTCTAAATTGCAGCGGTGTATTACTGGTTGTAGCTGAATTTGCGTAATAATCAAAAACACTCTCCGTGCACCTGCGTATCTTGTTTTAAGCATGTAAGCTTACGCTACATGATATAATTATTTCGAGCTTGGAGTTTCAGTGGAGGGGTTTACCAGAGGAACGTTATGATTGCCATCATCGTCTCAAGGACGATAAATCAACGTCTCGCACGGTTTGAAATCTGTATAATTTGTAACGGGATGCGGAATTACAGACATCGCAGGGTTGCTGGGGTTGTACAGCTTGTTAGGTTTGCCACTCTAGACAGTGACGGATATTCCCACGAGAGAATGAATTATAGATAAGGAAGGAGACAAAGTGACAAAGAAATGGGGATATAACTGCCGTGGCTATCATTAGGATGTAGGTTCATGTGTCGTGTTATTATGATTGAAACATTCCGTGAAACAAACGACTTGACTATAACTTTGAATTTATAATTTATAATGAAGCCACCCGCTTTTGTCGGGCCAAAAGTAATCCGGAGGAAAATAATTCAAAGCCGTGCAATCGAGGTATGAGAATGTAAATATTCAGAGTCAAGGCATCATTAAAAGATGTCGCTAGTTATTTAATTCATCCGTGTAAATCCCGCAAAGCTCTACAACATAATTTACTGGCCCCGCATCGACATTCAATCAGTTCCTGCGGCGTCCGATGAAATGGTGAAAAGAAGTGCGCATTAAATAACGCATCCGCGCTTCAACAACCGGCTAGAGTGCTGGCGCACTCCTGCTCCTCCTGCATCGGAGCCCGCGCTCGGTCACCCGCCACCCGCTGGCCAGCCACGTCGCCGACTCGCCGGCACCGTACACCGGTGCGCTCTGTTCTCAAATTACCTATCGGAATTATTACACCTATACCCCGTTCGCGATCGTTTTGGATGCACTAAAATATTCCGAATTGCTGGGAATGGAGGATATCGCCGGAGATTGACCGTGGTACCTGGACCAATCCTCCTGGGCTGCCGTCCGCTCCCGACTTGTCGCGTCCGCTGCCGAGTGCTTCTGCGGGCCTGTTAGCGAAGAGTTTTAGTCCCCTTCGAGGAAGCTGAGTTAGAACCCGTTTATGTTGCGTCGCGACCCTCCTAGAGGCCGAAGCGTCGAAGCCCCAATGATGAGTCCCAGCCCACTTGGAAAATGACGAGTCGATTCCCTCCGGCTGATGTGTCTCAAAGGCCCCCTGGAGAAAGTCGAGTTGGAACCCTTCGGAGACGTGTTTTGGTCCCCTTGGGGGCACGCTGAGTCGAGAACCCTCCAGGTTGAGTTTTGACCCTCCGAGAGACTGATGAGTTGCTTCCCCCGTTGAGTTGCAACCCGTCTCTAGGATGTCGTGTCAGAGCCCTTGGACGTTGAGTCTTGATCCGCCTCCAGGTGTCGAGTCAGAGCCCTCCGACGACGAGTTCCAGCCCTTTTTCCAGGTCGATGTGCCAAGACCCTTCCGGTGTTGAGTTTCGACCCTTCTCCAAGTCGTAGAGTTGGGACCCGTTGACGAAGTGTTTCGAACCCCCTCCAGGATGCTGAGTCGCGTTCCCTCGACGGTGAGTTCTAGCCCACCTCGAAGATGTCGAGTTAAAACCCCTAAATGATCCAGGCCCGATAGAAATGAGGTCTCTCGTTTCGGTATCTCGTGTGGCGGAGTGATGACCTCGACGAGCGGGAGGTTAGTCTTGGTGAGTTGGGATAGTTGCTTACGGTTAGGCTTTGTCGGAAAAATGTATGATGGAGCTCACGCGTGCGTTCTGAATCTGCCTGCACGTGCTGGTGTCTGCGCTACTGTCTGCCGTCAGGTACAGCCACTGGCAAGCCTCGTCCTTTGTTGGATACCTTCATAGAAAGGTATTCGCGCTCTTGGGCCCTCTGGACTTGGCTTTGTGACTGCGGTGCTCAGAGCACCGGACCTAGTGGGTTAGATCTGGAAACTCGCGGGTGAGCTTCCTCTGCGTTTCTGAAGCTCCTAGTTATTCGGAAAATGTAAATTTTGAGAACTACGTGGAAAATCAAGTAATTGAAATAAAATAGAATCGCGTTGAGATCGGGGTTCGGACCCTGCCGTAGAGTCGTAATTGTTGATCGGATTGATGGACACCCCCCCCCCTCCTTGAAACTAATGATTTTGTTTAAGCGCCACGACAGTTCCGGATATTTCCATATAGAGCTTGTTACGGGAATGAAGACGTTCTTATTCGAAACTGATGAATTTAATCCGGTACCCAACGACGCCATCGTTCAGATAGGGACTTTGTAAAAATGAACTGTTATTAGGGCTCGATCAGGAATAGTGTAGACGGCGATTACTTCGTGTTAGGGCAAAGATTATTTCGACGCCTCTCCGCATCGGCTTTTCGACGAACACCCTATGTAGTCTATTCACTGTGTTTTGTTTTTCCTGGCTGCGGCCATCTCTCACAAATTGCTAAACAACAACGAACTAGCGCGTATACGGGGCGTGCTCAAAACGTTCTTCACATTAAATTAGTACCTTGACTTGAGTAATTGTTTCGCGTACACCATCGGTTCGAAAGTTTTGGAAGGGCGAAATTTGGTTCAACATTTCCGGTTATAGGCACTTTCGATCACGGGAATCTTTCTGAGCGTTGGGGGCAATTCACGGCGAAAACAGGTTTAAAGCCCCCACAAAGGCCAGCCATATCCAATCCCTTCCAAACGGGCAAAAGAGAACCATAGCCCAAAAAGAGCGTTAGTCTTTGAAAAGAGGCTCCACAAAAAGGGGGCCACCGCACACACCGGCCCACAAATCTTAGATTGCATTCGTGTTCGAAGTCACTCTTCTCTTTGCAGTGTCTAGAAGCCGGGCCTAACCCTAACATAACCTTTAACACTAACATAAATGTTGGATCTGATTTAATCACAAAAAGAACTTTGAACCGCGAAAACCAGTCAGAATTAAATGTCGGTCAAGGTGGAGAGTTAGGTGTTCGTCGGAGGGTTGGGGTGTTGGGACGTCTGAAATAATTAGGGGAAAAGTTATCTCTTCGGGAATAGGTTAGATCTTTTAGATAATTTAGCCTGCGTGGTGATGGTAGGACAAGGTATAGGAGCGAGCCATTATTTAAACATTTTGAATTGTACATAGAAGTCAATAGATTGATGTTATGTTAAAAATTTATACTGTGTCTTATTGCGTTCAAACTCGTAGTCAGACCTGTCTCAACAATCTCGAGAACTCTATAATCGAACAACCAGAAGAGAGGCACAACGGGATGTCGTCCTGATACTAGATGATCATCGGCCAAGCGGTTCCAAAAGCGGGAAAAGAGATTTAATTCAAATAAGTTGAATTAAATGCCTGTATAATGGGTTGCCTACCCATTCAGGGGCCAAGACGATAGCTGGGGTCGTTTCAATAACTAAAAAAAAACTGAATTCCATCAACCCAATTTGAAGTTACAGATTTTCCAAAATCTAATCTTTTTTACTTTTTTGCTCGCTTTTTTGTCAACATTGCATCTTAATAATCAGTTGATCACATAGTAACATCTTGGATTGGGAGAAGACACGGACACGGACATCAAATCTAAGTAATCATTTTTCACCCTCATGGTTGCAATTGAAGCTAGTGGATGAAAGCTTCTCCAAAACTTTCAATTACAACAGAAGCTGAAATTTGTCATACCCTCCGTTCAAAGTCCTCTCCCAAAATTCAGAATTAGTCGTTAAAAATTAGCACCAGACCCCTTCTACCCCCCACCCTAACTTAGTTTCAGCTATGGAGTGGAAAATGATCATTACAATGAAGCCCACCGTTTGTACGGGGTCCAAATCACGCGGAGGAAAAATCAATAAGTAGTGTATTGGGGATTGAGCGTGCGATGCAAGTTCACCACATGGTTAAGAGATGTCGCTAGCCGTGTAATGGACACATAGAAAGTTCGAGACCTGGTATAAAACAATTTAGCTATAATTCTTTTGTCACTCTCAGCTCCCACACCGACGACCAGCCGATGTACGTGTGCGCCGCCGAACCTCTCAATTCCGCGGTGCCCACATGCGCTATTGCCGGGTCGGACCCGCACATCGACGTGAAAATCCAACGTAATATTTGTCCGGGCCCCGTGACATGAATACATTCATGTTACATAGTCTGCGTCTTAAAATGAAATGCGCGACAATATTTCCGACGTCTGATTACCAATAGGCTCATCGCCATACGCGCCACCGTGGCACAGTCCAGCCCGTCCTCAAAGAGATTTCCATCCGCGCCGTGGTAAGATTAGATGTGATTTGCCCCGTCTACATCAAGCTCTTCATCTCGGGAGTTGCGGGAGTCACACCACTCGCGCTTGATTGTTCATCCCATATTTCTAAATACCGGAATTGCACATTTGCTCGCGTTCGTGTGAAAATTAGTATCAAGCTTGTAGGATTTCGCACCGGTGCGCACCTCATTTCTGCTCCGGGATTAATTGCGTCGTACTTTGGGAGACGTCCTTTACCAGGGAGTTTTTAAGCTAAAGCCAGAGCTAGGGATGTCCAACTTCGATTCGATTCATACTTGAATCGATTCAATGGAAACGATGCATCTGAAAACTTGAATCGATTCAGCTGTATACGATTATTTAGTGAATCGATTCAAACTAATGTGATTGTTGTTTCGATTATTACGCACGCGACAACACTTGTTAATGCCGAAAAAGCTGTTCAGTTTTTTGGTCATTTGTGTCGACTATTGATAAAAATTATTTATTATTGTCAACATTATTATCATTTGAAATTTTCTCGCCAGGGGCCATCATCTATCAACACCACAAACCTAAATAAGTTGCCCCGCCGAACTGAATGCGCTAAGATCGAATCTTTTCGATGCATCGATTCATTCCATACGATTTTTTAATCGAATCAAACTATTGATTACGATTCGATTCGATTAGCACGAATCGATTCACCGACAACATTTGGACATCCCTAGCCAGAGCCTTTGGACCGTGTGGGTATCGCGAGTAACCGAGGTAGACCTGAGTGCGTCATTTGCCTTCGAAGAGATTGTATAATTTCATATCCATGGGGTTGTAACCCTTCACACAGAACGCTGCCTGTTGGAAGAGGAACCTGCATCGAGCACTCGTAATCTGTCCCTGACAAAAGCTCCTCCGTGGCGAGCCAGGGCCTCCTTTCGGGGTTGTGTCCAGACCTTCTACTGGACGGGTCGGGGCTTCCTTTGGTACTGTGTCCTGGCCTTCACTGGCGATGCGTCATGGCGTCGTTGGAGATGGTTCCTAACAGTTCACTGGCTGCGTCTGGGCCTCCTTCCGGGGTTGTGTCCAGGCCTTTTACTGGACGCGTCGGGGCCTCCTTTAGCGTTGTGTCCTGGCCTTCACAGGCGATGCGTCATGGCCTTTATTGGGGGTGGTTCCTGACAGTTCACTGGCTGCGTCTGGGCCTCCTCGCGGGGTGCGTCTTGTCCTGCTTCGGTTCAGCTAGGCTTCAGGAGTGGATGCTTGTAATTGACAAACGGTACCTCGCGGTGGAAAAGGAGCGATCTTGTGGGGTGGGGTAGACGGCCTACGATTGAGATTTGCAATGTCCTAGAAAGCCACGATCGACACGGGGTAGACTTCAACTTCTCAGTGGGTGGTACCTGCAGTCCAGGGGTTGGGGCTGGAACTTCGACCGAGCTTTGGGCGACACGTCTGAATACGCGCTGCTGAGTTTGGAGAATCGCGAAACAGATCGGAACTAGAACTAAAATCGCGTTTGTTGAAACCAGGGTTCGGACCCTGTCCTAGAGTCGTAATTGTTAATAATAATCGGTTTAGGACAACGACCCCTCCCCCTCCGTGAAACTAATGACTTTGTTTTAGCGTGCAACTGCAATTATTTCGATTTCCATTTTGGTTGGATTATTGAGTACAAGAGAATTATTATTAATGACGAATGTTATGGAGAGGAGTTTCACCTAGAGTGACGTCCGGGTTGTTCATCGCGTAATTAATGAATTTGTTGCAGTTTCCCCTGAAGTTGATAGAGATTGTTTAATCGGGAAATGGAAAATCTATTAGAAACTGTTCGTATAATTATCTGGACATTCGACGACGCGACGCTTCGATAAATTTGTACTTAAAATGAATTGTTACGGTTCAATAGTTGGTTAGCAATCTGATATTTATTTATAGGGAATAATAGTTGTTTCGAAGCCTTCTTGCGTTAGTTCGTCGGCGAGCACTTAGTAGGTTTTTAGCAACAATGGGGTTCACTTCACACAAACAGAACGGGGTTCAATCAAAAGGTCTTCACAGGAGAGTTTTTACCTTGACTTGAGTAATTGTTCGCGTACACCATTGGTTTCGAAGTTTTTGGAAGGGTGAAATTGGGTTTTACATTTCCGGCTATAGACACTCGCGGTCGTGAAATCCTTCTAAGCTTCAAGGGCAATTCAAGGTGAAAATAGGTCCAGTTCTCCACAAAGGCACCGGGCCATATCCAATCCCTTCCAAAACGGGCAAAAGATTACCATAGCCTAAAAAGAGTCATGCAAAAAGAATAGTCCAGAGAATAAGAGACGCAGCCTTTGAAAAGAGATTCATAATAGGAGGAGCCCCGCACACACCGGCCCACGAACTTAGATTGTAGGGAACAGGGGAACAACAGAAAAGAGAGGGGGGAGTTCCCATCGCTCGCAAAAGTCACTCAAACCCTTTTTCGGTGTCTAGACGCTGGGCCTAACCCTAACATAACCTATAACACTAACTTAAATGTTGAATCTGATGGATCCACGATAAGAATTTCGAACCACGCCCCACACAAAGTTTAAATGTTGGTCAAGGTGTAGAATCAGGTGTTCATCGGAGTATTGATGTGTGATGGCTTGGAAATAATTATTAGGGGAAACTCATCTCTTAGGGAACACTTAGAAAACTTAGCTATCTTAGTTACCAGCGTTAAGGTAGGGTCAGGTATAGGAACGAGCCTTTATTTAAACACTTTGACATGTAAATAGAAGACAATATAACGATTTTATGTTACAACTAATTTCTGTGTCTTACTGCGTTCAAACTAGAGGTTAATTCGATCTCAACACGCCCAGGATCTCTATCCTCGAACCACAAGAAGGATGCACAACAGGATGGTGTCCTGATACTAGACGATCACCGGCCAAAGCAGTCCCAAGAGCGGGACAAGTGATTTAATTCAAATAAGTTGGATTAAATTGGAGTATGTTGGGTTGCCTATCCATCCAGGTGCAGAAGCTAAAGAGTTAGGGGGGTTTCACAATTATTTGGTTTGTGTTCCTCCCAATCCAAGATGTCTACTAAGCAAAAGTCAACTGATCTTTTAAATACAATGTTGATGATATACGAGAACTTCGGAATGCTTTTGTTCGATTTAAGTTATTCAAAAACTTGAAGCCACCCGCTTTTGTCGGGCCAAAAGTAATCCGGAGGAAAATAATTCAAAGCCGTGCAATCGAGGTATGAGAATGTGAATATTCAGAGTCAAGGCATCATTAAAAGATGTCGCGAGTTATTTAATTCATCCGTGTAAATCCCGCAAAGCTCTACAACATAATTTACTGGCCCCGCATCGACATTCAATATCAGTTAATGCGGCGTCCGATGAAATGGTGAAAAGAAGTGCGCATTAAATAACGCACCCGCGCTTCAACAACCGGCTAGAGTGCTGGCGCACTCCTGCTCCTCCTGCATCGGAGCCCGCGCTCGGTCACCCGCCACCCGCTGGCCAGCCACGTCGCCGACTCGCCGGCACCGTACACCGGTGCGCTCTGTTCTCAAATTACCTGTCGGAATTATTACACCTATACCCCGTTCGCGATCGTTTTGGATGCACTAAAATATTCCGAATTGCTGGGAATGGAGGATATCGCCGGAGATTGACCGTGGTACCTGGACCAATCTTCCTGGGCTGCCGTCCGCTCCCGACTTGTCGCGTCCGCTGCCGAGTGCTTCTGCGGGCCTGTTAGCGAAGAGTTTTAGTCCCCTTCGAGGAAGCTGAGTTAGAACCCGTTTATGTTGCGTCGCGACCCTCCTAGAGGCCGAAGCGTCGAAGCCCCAATGATGAGTCCCAGCCCACTTGGAAAATGACGAGTCGATTTCCCCCGGCTGATGTGTCTCCAAGGCCCCCTGGAGAAAGTCGAGTTGGAACCCTTCGGAGACGTGTTTTGGTCCCCTTGGGGGCACGCTGAGTCGAGAACCCTCCATGTTGAGTTTTGACTCTCCGAGAGACAGATGAGTTGCTTCCCCTGTTGAGTTGCAACCCGTCTCTAGGATGTCGTGTCAGAGCCCTTGGACGTTGAGTCTTGATCCGCCTCCAGGTGTCGAGTCAGAGCCCTACGGCGACGAGTTCCAGCCCTTCTCCAGGTCGATGTGCCAAGACCCTTCCGGTGTTGAGTTTCGACCCTTCTCCAGGTCGTAGAGTTGGGACCCGTTGACGAAGTGTTTCGAACCCCCTCCAGGATGCTGAGTCGCGTTCCCTGGACGGTGAGTTCTAGCCCACCTCGAGGATGTCGAGTTAAAACCCCTAAATGATCCAGGCCCGATAGAAATGAGGTCTCTCGTTTCGGTATCTCGTGTGGCGGAGTGATGACCTCGACGAGCGGGAGGTTAGTCTTGGTGAGTTGGGATAGTTGCTTACGGTTAGGCTTTGTCGGAAAAATGTATGATGGAGCTCACGCGTGCGTTCTGAATCTGCCTGCACGTGCTGGTGTCTGCGCTACTGTCTGCCGTCAGGTACAGCCACTGGCAAGCCTCGTCCTTTGATGGATACCTTCATAGAAAGGTATTCGCGCTCTTGGGCCCTCTGGACTGGGCTTTGTGACTGCGGTACTCAGAGCACCGGACCTAGTGGGTTAGATCTGGAAACTCGCGGGTGAGCTTCCTCTGCGTTTCTGAAGCTCCTAGTTATTCGGAAAATGTAAATTTTGAGAATCACGGGAAAAATCAAGTAATTGAAATAAAATAGAATCGCGTTGAGATCGGGGTTCGGACCCTGCCGTAGAGTCGTAATTGTTGATCGGATTGATGGACACCCCCCCCCCCTCCTTGAAACTAATAATTTTGTTTTAGCGCCACGACAGTTCCTGATATTTCTATGTAGAGCCTGTCACGGGAATGAACACTTTCTTATTCGAAACTGATGAATTTAATCCGGTACCCAACGACGCCATCGTTCAAATAGGGACTTTGTAAAAATGAACTGTTATTAGGGCTCGATCAGGAATAGTGTAGACGGCGATTACTTCGTGTTAGGGCAAAGATTATTTCGACGCCTCTCCGCATCGGCTTTTCGACGAACACCCTGTGTAGTCTATTCACTGTGTTTTGTTTCTCCTGGCTGCGGCCTTCTCTCACAAATTGCTAAACAACAACGAACTAGCGCGTATACGGGGCGTGCTCAAAACGTTCTTCACATTAAATTAGTACCTTGACTTGAGTAATTGTTTCGCGTACACCATCGGTTCGTAAGTTTTTGGAAGGGCGAAATTTGGTTCAACATTTCCGGTTATAGGCACTTTCGATCATGGGAATCTTTCTGAGCGTTGGGGGCAATTCACGGCGAAAACAGGTTTAAAGCCTCCACGAAGGCCAGCCATATCCCATCCCTTCCAAACGGGCAAAAGAGAACCATAGCCCAAAAAGAGCGTTAGCCTTTGAAAAGAGGTTCCACAAAAAGGGGGCCACCGCACACACCGGCCCACAAATCTTAGATTGCATTCGTGTTCGAAGTCACTCTTCTCTTTGCAGTGTCTAGAAGCCGGGCCTAACCCTAACATAACCTTTAACACTAACATAAATGTTGGATCTGATTTAACCACAAAAAGAACTTTGAACCGCGAAAGCCAGTCAGAATTAAATGTCGGTCAAGGTGTAGAGTCAGGTGTTCGTCGGAGGGTTGGGGTGTTGGGACGTCTGAAATAATTAGGGGAAAGTTATCTCTTCGGGAATAGGTTAGATCTTCTAGATAATTTAGCCTGCGATGTGAAGGTAGGACTAGGTATAGGAGCGAGCCATTATTTAAACATTTTGAATTGTACATAGAAGTCAATAGATTGATGTTATGTTAAAATTTTATACTGTGTCTTATTGCGTTCAAACTTGTAGTCAGACCTGTCTCAACAATCTCGAGAACTCTATAATCGAACAACAAGAAGAGAGGCACAACGGGATGTCGTCCTGATACTAGATGATCATCGGCCAAGCGGTTCCAAAAGCGGGAAAAGTGACGTAATTCAAATAAGTTGAATTAAATGCCAGTATAATGGGTTGCCTACCCATTCAGGGGAACAAGACGATAGCTGGGGTCGTTTCAAACTGTTGTAAAGCGATCACTAAACTGCCTTCAAATGATATGCAACTTGACCTCTATTCTATTTGGAAATGCTGGAAAGCGTAGTTACCCTACCTAGAGGGGTGGAACGCAAAAATTGAAAATACGCTAGTTATTATGTCCTATCATGAGGTTGAAATAAACAGATGAACACGCAACAACTCAGATTTGTTTAAGCAAAAAATCCCAACCAATACCCTGTCTGCAATTCAACAACTAATACAGAGGAAATAGCAAATGTAGCCCCCAACCTGAGATCACCGAAAACGGGTAATCCAGAAGTCAACTCTCACAAACGAGCACCCAGCAAACACTCAACTGCCAACTCACTTTTCCTGCTGAGCTCTAGCCAGAGAGACCGTCTTTTCCTCTCCCATCTACCCTCATAACTTCAAAAATACGCCCCAGTTCCAGAGATCCCCCGTAAGCGTCCTCAACCAATCAGAACGTTGCCTCCTTCGCATCGACTTTTTCATTGGATCATCATCCAACATCTCTCTCGATTCAGTTCCAGAGCGCTAATACGTATAGGTGGCGGGTACAGTCACACTTTCAACTAGGAATTCCTAATTTGATGAAAATCCGAGACAGTGTTGACGGATACCTGATTACGACCTGAGCTGCCGTCATCACTATGTACTGTGAGAAACCCGCATTTCCTATAATTAAATAAATTAGCTGTGATACGTTTAGTGTAGGGTACGTTATGTTTTGTTATGCCGTAGATTTCAATTACCTTCACCTAAGTCATTTGAATCAATTACACCTACCTTGATTTACCAGTCATGCCCTACCATCTTAACCACACTATCGTAACCACACGTTCTTTGGAAGAGGATGATTTGAATAAATGTTGAAAAAATAAACAAAGTCATTCAACCACACCTCACCTTCACCACAAATAGATCAATCATTGCCAATTTAATTAAGTTCATCTCAATTATTATTCATTACATATTTTCCAGACCTGCTGACATCAGCTAGCGTCAGGAATCAGTTGAGTTCACATTCGATTTCTAGGAGAAAAATACACCCCAATTACGTGCGAAACCCCTGCGACTAATTACTCAATCCTTTCATTTAAATTCCGTTTTGCATTTTCCTAATTTTCAGACCTGTTGGTGAACCCGTTTTCTAACGCACTTGAGTTTTAATTCCCTGCTCAATCAATTCAAGACCTCGTCGACATTTAAATTTCAACCCCTTCTTCCTCCTAGGCCGTCCTCCATATACAAATAGAAATCTCGATTATTTAATTGTACTTAAAGAGAGATTGTTATTCACTGAGTTTTGTCTTGGTGTTTTAAATTTATAGCCATTATTTCAATTATCGCTCAAATAATTCACATAAAATGGAGTGTTTACAATCCATAGATTTTTTTATATCCGGCTAGTGCTGTAGTTTTGAACTTACAGATTTATCCAGCAGCTCTATTCCACGCTAGGTTGACTAACTTAACGCAAATCCGCAATCAGGTGTGCAATTCAACTGCGGTGAGCCTCTAATTGAACAGCCTGCAAAAATGATGTTCCATATTCCGGTCTGCCTTGAAGTGTTTTCGAAACTACACTGAATTTTCTTGGCACAGTTCAGGGGTTCTCTTTGGAAACTCAACCTCAATGTTCATGAACTCCTTTTCGTGCGAAAAATGTTTAATATTTTATTCTATGGGGGAAAATATCGCATGAGATGTTCGCCCAGATTTGATTTGCATAAATACTGCTAGTGCTTGTTTAAACCTGATAGAGTCTACAAAATCATGCTTTGTAGAAAGCTAGATCTCTTCGAAAGGGTTACTGAAGCTTCCATCATTTTCCTGGTGGTTTAAAGGTAGCTGAAAAACAATGTACTTAAAACCTCATCGCAACTTCAAGGCATTGAATCAGTTTGACGCTTCCTATGGCTATTTGGAATATCAAGAACAAAACCTACAATCATTTTATGGACAAACAATTACCTTGAACCCCATATAACAACTATCATTTGATTACAATGGAAATCAGACTTGCCCCAATATTTTTCTTTCTCGTCACTGATGCACTACAATTATTAACAGTGTTTCTAGCACTCTTCTTGATTTCTTCTTGAAAAATATAATTTTTTTCTTCTCACGCACATCTGCCGTTGTCGACTGCCATGACGCGAATCCTCTTCACCCCCGTCTCTATTCTCGGACCCTTCCTGTTACCACCTCCCGTCTCACGTCTAACACCTCTAGCCCATAAACATGCTACTCAGGAATCCGGCGCGAGCACAGTATTCTCCCTCACCCAACTTTTCTCCTTCCCTATATCGCCCGTAATGCTAATTTATTCCTTAATATTAAATTCCCTTTCATTTTCTAATTTAAGGCGTCCCATTACAATACGGACTCAACAAAAATTTTTGTTAATTTTCATTTCAAGCTAATGTGGAGCTTCTAAGCTCATAGTATTTTCAGAACCGATTAACATGGTTCCTGGATTTGAATCTTCCTTCGTTCAAAAGAATCTTGTCAGCGCAAACCATTCTTACATCTGATAATTATTCCAACGGGGAGGGGAAGGTGGCCCAAACACCTAAGCCAAATCTTATAGCCGGCTGAGGCTCTCACAATGCTTTGTTCCAATTAGACAGTCGGATTCCCCCTGTCCGTGCCAGTTCTGAGCTGACCGTTGAATGGCGGCCGAAGAGATGATCAGGAATGGATCAAGATGGTTCCGCGAAAGGCCAAGACACGGGACCGAGCTCGGAAAGACACTTGCTCTCCATCATCTGATATAGCCGCCTGAAGCCCAACACAAGTTCTATAACTATAGATACCATTGAAAACAAAATGATTTTTTTCTCCATCTTTCTTTCGTCTCACGTCCATTGACTCATTTTTTTGTTCATTTCTCACCAATCAAATATACCTTTTGAGTTCCTGAGTTTTGGTTCAAACTTGGACAGTACGTTCACCAGAGTAACATGTTTGTGTCAGTTAAGTCTGTGTCAATGTCTCGTCTAAGTGAGCTAAAACCATAACCTGATCGGACTCAACAGCTGCCGGGGACGCCAGCCTGTCAGGATGGCCGTGTTAACGATATCCTTGAGGGTATCATTCTATCGTCAATACTCAATATCGATATCGAGAGAACGTCGATATCGATAGCCTCGTCCTTCGTCCTTCGTAGTCTCGTCCTTCGTCGATGGCTGCCGACGAAGGACGATTGGTGACTATTATCGACGAGCCGGAAGGGATGAACCATCCGTGGAGGAACTTAACTTCTCCAGAGATGAAAGAGAAGATAAGTCGCGTGACGATAGATTCCAGGATATTCTGGGTATTTTTTATAGTTGGCAGTATAAGAGTTATGCTCAATAAGCGATACATGTCTATCTGAATAGTTTGCATTGTGAGTTGTTTATTTGTTTTGGAACCTTGAGGACAATTATAAATATTGAATCTGATGAAGCCACGTTGAGAATTTCGAACCACAACCTAAACCCAAACAGCGTTTGAATGTTGGCCAGGGTTCAAATCAGGTGCTCGTCGAGTAGGGTTAGGTATAGGAATGAGCCTTTATTCAGCCACTTTGAAATGTACAAACAAGTCGATACATTGCCTTTATGTTACAAATAATTTCTGTGTCTTATTGTGTTTAAACTCGAGGTTAAATCGATCTCAACACTCTCAGGATCTTTATCTTTGACCCACAAGAAGAAAGCACAACAGGATGGCGTCCCGTTACTAAATGATCTCAAAAGCGGAAAAAATGATTTAACTCAAATTAGTTCAATTAAATTGAACTATATCGAGTTGTCTACCCATCCAGGCGCATAAGCTGGAGAACTGAGGAGTTTCAACATCAAAGCTTCGTTATAGTTTGTATTCAGAATCGGTATACCTAGAGTACCAACCCATCTATTCGTAAGCTTGTATGCACTGTCGCGTTGTCGTGTCACTCGTGTCGCCGAATAATTCAGAGTTCAACTAGGCCAATTGGACCCGTTCGAATATCAGCTCGGCGGGAGTTTTACTTCTTTTGAACGAACTGAAAGGAGTTGCGATCGCAACGCACGATTAACCTTCTTGCCGGTAAAGGAGCAGCACACGGGTTAGAGGCTGAGGGAATAACGAATGAAGTATAAAGCCTGAACTCTGTTGTAGCCGCGAGTCGTACGTAATGTGAGAGCAGACAGGTTTGCACAGGCTATTTTTAGAAGTAAACATTGCAGATCCGAGTGTGGAACAGACGAAAATTGAAGCAAAAAAAATATGCACCATGTACATAGACCTACCTACTACTACTACCACCTACTAATAACGATTCCAGAGTCTTTGATTTCGCATAGGTCGCAGAGCAACCGGTTCACTTGATTAATGATTCCAACGAGATTTCCAATTTCCAAACGCTCAAGTTGACTCCTTAATTCCTTCGATCAAGTTTCTATTGTCACAAACTCATTATTAAGCAAAAAGTTTTTCAGCTTAAAAGCTGCATTGTGTAGGTACCATCGAAGAGCCCCAGGCAATATTTAATCGCCCGATTACAGATTAAACATTTCTCGGGCCGTTAGGGAAAGCACTGGTCGATTTAAACTGGAAGCTTTAAGTATATAATTAATGAATGATGAATCGTTGAGAAATTTCTTTTTGTTTTTAATTTTCGATTGGAATTTTAGTAAAGGCGACGAAATTACAAAAATTCCTTTTCGTTGTTGCGCCGTAAATTCTGGGATTCAAATTTTGTTTGGCGGGGAAGGTAGATTACATGAACAAGATTATATTAGGTTGGGTTATTTCGAAGGGACCTCAAGAATTTAATTAAGGAACCAATAAGCGCACCCTTTTCAATCACACGGGGTTTGCTTGGAGACTTGTGTAGGGAGGTATTGCATAAATTATTAATCAAGAAGCAGGTATATGTAGGTACGTCTATGCTATGCTATGAATATGCCATTCACTATATCGGGTTACATGAATGTATTATTTGGTATGCAGGTACATTATTAGTTTTGTAAATAGAAAATAGAGGAATTGTTAGCGGAAATTCCGGTGGAAAAGTCTAGCAGAATATTATGAAGAATCACTTTTGAAGAGAAAATACATTACACAAGCCCTTGACTGTACAAGGCTGGAAGGCTCAAACTATGAACTAAATATATCCCGTACACTTTCTATTTTCAGTAGGATGACTTTTTGGAGCAAAAATGAAGTGACAAGCTGGGGGGCTACAGATACGGCTGATGGCAACTGCAAAGTTTTGGAGCGAGACTATCAGCGGCCATCGGCTGTATTCTCCAAGCGCCCCAGCTTGTCACTTCATTTTTGCTCCAAAAAGCCATTCTACTGAGGAAAGTGTATGAGATTTTTTTTTTATTTTGTTAGGGTGCATCAACTGCATGGTTATTAGCACCCACGGTTGGGTTTGAGTTTCAGTGTCTTTGCTTGATTTTCTGGTTTTCAGCTTTGGAAACTTTGGAGTGTTGTCGAACGGCCCGGCACAAAACTGGTTTGAGCGCTGCTGTTTGCGCTTTTTCCCTGATCAGGGTTTTACCGGTCTATTCGCCAAAGTCGTCCAACAACACTGGGCGGTAGGTAGATGTTTTCCGGTTGTCCTGGATTCTTATTTCCAATTTCCCAGAAAATGCTATGACTTGGTAGAAAAAGTATGAGTGGAAATGTTGGGAGGCTTGAAGATGCTTGAGAAGTCTGCAGTATTAGACTGGTATTAGAGGATGGTCTGTTCTTAGATCAGGTCAAAAATGCCAGAGTCCTTCAGAAAATCCATCAGCACACCAAAATTGCCATTCTGAGTAACCATCCGAGTAAGGGAAACTTCATTTGAAAACCCTGCCCGTTGTCTTTGTCTCAAAAGTCCCTGACAGTTGAACAAAAGGTGTGGAATAGTGACTCGAACCTCATTGCAGTATAGACATCCTGGGGGCTCTTCTTTTGACAAAATGAAGGAATGTGTCATGAGCGTGTGTCCGATTAGTGCACGATTCAGTGTTGTTTCTTCCCTTCGGTTTGAGACGGTTTTAGTTATGATCCTCAGGATGGCTGGACTGATCTGGATTGTGAGTGGTCTATAGCTGGACATGGATCCGATACATTTTTCACTAATAGCTGTTTTGTAATGAATCTTCAAGTCAAACTCAGTGATTTTGAAATTAGTGTGCTCCGGTAAATTTACCGCCTCACTGGCAGCTTGGTCAGCCTTTTCATTTCCCCGGATTCCGACATGTGACGGACACCAGCTCAGAATTACTTCTTTGTTTTGCTTTATTGCCGATGAAAGAGTATGTTGTATTTGTTGCACTAATGGATTTGTGAAGTATATGATTTGCATGCTTTGGATTGAACTTAAGGAGTCGGTGCAGATTAAAAACTTGGAATGGGGGCTCGCATGAACTATTTTCGAAGCCCGAAGGATGCCGTACAGTTCTGCTGAGAAAATGCTGGTAGATTTGGGCAGACGGTAGTTGTAGGAGTCAGCTGCGGTCACAATCGCAACTCCGACGCCGTTGTTGCCTTTAGATGCATCTGTATATAGAACTGAGGAACCTTGATTCGAAGCTATGATTTCTTTGTGTAAGTTCTGAAGGATGATAGGGACAGTGGAGTGTTTGAGGTAGCTGGATAGGCTGGCTGGTGTGGTAAGTTGGAGAAGAGAAGATCCATGGGGCACCCTTATTTGATTGTTGTGAACAAACTTCTGTTGGGATCAAGCTAAGAGAGTTTAGAATGGATTTGAGCTTGTAGTGACATGGGGAAGTGAGTCTTGGTTTCGACTGGAAAATGTGGTGGTATTTTGTGGAGAAGACTGAGTGGTACGCTGCATTATTTCTCGAGGCTGCTACTCTGGCAGAGTATGTTAACGTTTGAGATTCTCTTCGGATGTCAAGAGGGGGTTCATTTACAAGCTGGAGCAAACATTCTATTGGGCTGGTCCTGAAGGCACCGGTAGCCATTCTGATCGCAGCGTTAGCTATGCAGTTTAATTTTCTCAAGGTTGATTTCGGCGCAGATGAGTATACATTTGACCCATAATCAAGTTTCGACCTGATTAGGGCTCTGTAAACAGTCAGAAGAAGAGCTTGCTCTGAGCCCCAGTGATGGTGAGAAATAGTCTTCAATAGGTTCAACCTTTGGGCGCATTCAGCTTTTAGTTGCTCAACATAGGGTTTCCAGGTTAGTTTGGTGTCCCAGATGAGACCAAGAAATCGCAGTTCAGGAACCTGTTCAATCTCCGTGTTGTATATTTTGATGGGAGGTAGGGGGCTTATTTTGTACTTTCTGGAAAAGATCATTACCTTAGATTTCAGAGGAGGAAATCTGAAACCCGACTGCACAGCCCACTCTTCGATCTCATTGATGGCTACCTGTAGCAGAGTTTGTATTTCTCGTCCATTAGTGCCTTTACAAAAGATCACGAGGTCATCGGCGTACAGAGCGCCTCTAACTGGCAGCTTGATTTTCGATAGGACTTCATTTATAGCAACAAGGAATAAAGTGACGCTGACGACTGAACCCTGAGCGATGCCATTTTCCTGGAAGAATTGCTTAAATAGAACTTTTTTTTTCACTCTGAAAGTTCTGTGTGAAAGGAAGTTTTTTATGAAAGCGACCATGTTACCGTTGATCTTCCACTTCAAAAGTTTCAACAGTATGCCGTGTCTCCATATTGTGTCATATGCTTTTTCAATGTCAAAAATCACCGCTCCTAGATTCCTATTGGTAGCAAAGGCTTCTGAGATTTCAGATTGCAGGAGGACCATATTATCGACGGTTGATCGACCTATTCTGAAACCGCTCTGGCGGTTGGACAGTAGATTGTTTTCCTCAAGAAACCATTTTAGTCTGTTGTTGATAATTTTTTCGAGTAATTTGCACATAGTGCAGGTCAAAGATATCGGTCTGTAACTCGATGGTTCGATTTTGGGTTTATTGGGTTTGAGAATGGGAATCACAGTGGATTCTCTCCAGCAGTCAGGGAAACATTGTCGCTGCCATATAAAATTGAAGATGTCTAGGAGAGTTTGGACTGCAGCGTCAGATAAGTTTTTTAAGAAAGTGAAGGGGATGGAGTCAGGGCCTGGGACTGAATTTTTGCAGTTTTTGAGGGCTTCATCCAATTCGGATTTCCGCAGTAAAACATTAAGTTTCGGGTTCTCGACGTTGTTCATATTGAGTGGGATCTTCTCTTTTTCTGACTTTATTTTCAGGAATTCATTCGAGTAGAAGTTGTCGCTGGAGTGCTTGTAGAATTGATTTGCTAGTAGATTCACAATATCGTCGTTAGAAGTAATTAGGTTGTTACTTTCGTCTTTTAGCGCTGTTATGGAAGAGGGGTTGCGATTGAGGCCCTTTATTCGGTTAATTTTGGACCAGGCTTCCCTCAGGGGAGTGAAACTAGTGAGAGTGGAGACATAATTTTGCCAAGATGACTTTTTGGCATCCTTCAGTACGAACCTGGCTTTTGCTCTATGTTTCTTGAACGCGATCAGATTTTCGACGTCAGGGTGTTTTTTGAATCTGTTAAAGGCAGTTTTGGATTCCCTGACGGCAAGACTGCATTAAGGATTCCACCAGGGCACTGGGTTGTGGTTTGTGATTACAGTTTTTTTACCGATGCATTGTTCGGCTGCTTCGGTTATGATCTTGGAGAATTTTTGAACGTTATCATTGATGTCATCCTGGAGGGAGAAAGTAGACAATTTCTCGTCAACCATGTTTTGATAAGCCAGCCAATCAACTCCTTTATCTTTCCATTTTTCAAAAGGTTTATTGGGGTCACTGAGGTTGTTTTTTCGATAAGAAATTGCAATGGGAAAGTGGTCGCTGTCATATAGTTCTGGCAGAACTATCCAGCACAGGGCGGGGCCACTGCGTGGATCGCTGAAACTAAGGTCTATGCTAGAGAAGCTGCCGGCTGATGAATTGAAGTGAGTAGGTTGGCCGTTGTTTAGCAGAAATAAGGACGGGTTTCTGAGATATAGGTTTTCAATTTCTCTTCTACTGAGACTATTGGAGTGTGATCCCCACATAATGTTGTGGGCATAAATATCGCCGACTATGATGAATGGAGGGGGGATTTGGGTGATTAGGTTGGCCAGTTCATTGGAGTCAAGATTTGTATTTGGAGGTAAGTATATGTTGCAAATGTTGATTTGGCTGGGACACCAGACCGAGGCAGCAATTGCCTCCAAATTAGTTGAGATAACAACTTCCTCATGATGTAGATTTTTCTTGATTGAAATTGAGACACCACCGCTGGCAATTTGTTGAGTGATCCGGTTTTTTGTGAGAGTATTGTACCCTTTCAATGAAGGGCTGTGGTTGCCATTGAAGTTTGTTTCTTGTAAACATAGTACTGAGGGGTTGTGATCACTGATCAGGCGTTGGATATGAGTGAATCTGGTGTAAAAACCATTGCAATTTCACTGAATCACTGACGCCATTTTTGTTTGTTGTCAGGTTGAGTGATGGTTTTTAGTATTCGGATCGCTCAAAATCGCTGGGATCAATAGAAAACTGAGAGAGGTCTGATATTTCAACATTGTCAGCAGACTGGCTCAACTTATTGCAGATTCTTGTGAATCTGCTTTTCCCATGTCGGTTTGTTAGGCAGGGGTAAAGGTCATTCATCATATCGATGAGACCAACTATATTGTCAGTGAAGGAAAGACCTGTTTTTAGTGGATCTTTACCATTGGTGCATTGTTCAATAAAGGACTCGAATTGGTCTGAGGTGAGAATGTATTTGCTTGGGTTTTCTTGTATCGTTTGTTTTATTGTTTCTGTGTTTTCTTTGGAAGTGAGTGAAACGTTTTCTATGGAAGAAGATTTTTTTATTTTTTTTTATTTGAGTTTGTGTCTGTTCTTTCTGGAATTCGGTTTAGCAAACTGAAAATCCCCAGTATGGTCGTCGTTTGGTAGTGGGGATCCCTGTGGGGAACTTTCGGTAGATCCGCTGTTGAGGGTAGATGATGCTGGTCTTTTGTTTGGTGGTTTTTCGGTAGAGAAGAGAGAAGTTTTTGAATGTTCAGTTACAATTGTTACCGTAGAATGGTTTGTTTCTGTAATTTGTTGATCGTCAGCATTAATTATTGAGTGTACGTCAGCTATTGTTTCGATTGTGTTTCGGTTTTGCAGTGGAGGCGATTCAGGTTCTGTTTGGGACATATTCAAGTTTGGACATTGGTCGGCTTTGTGGCCCAACTCTTTGCATAAAAAGCATAGCATTTCACCCGTGCCAATAAAAATTCTATAGTCGGTGTTGTCTTGCGTGATGGTAACAAATAGGGGAAGCTCAAGATCTTCATTTGGCTTGATGTAAATTTGGCGTCTGAAACTCAAAATGTGGGAAAGTTCGTCATCTTCGATGTTGGCTCTGAGAAATGTCATGTTTGACATTGGTTCGCAGCGAACATTTCTCAAAGCGTTCTCGAGGAGCTCGTGGGGAATGTTTGGGCAAACATTGGACAGAATGATTCTCTTAGCCGGTGAAATAAGTCTTCGAATTGTTACAATTTTTCCCTTAATCTCAATTTTCCCATGGTTATTCACGATTTCATCGACATTCTGTTTGGTTGACAATAATATGCAGATGCGGTTTCTTGAGATTCGTGATGCAAATGTGATTTGTTTTGGACCAACAAGCTTGCTGATTGGTAGTACGTAGTCTCTTAACTTTAGTTTATCTACGACATCAAGGACTATGGCCAAGTCCTTGCTTGGAAACATTGTATTTATTGAAGCTACGCTAGAGTATGATAGGTTTTTATTTGGTGAATTTGAGTTTTGTTGGGAGTTATTTCTGTTTTGGGGTTGTGACATTTTGAGTTTTTTGGCTCCTGTGACCAGGGCCTTAGTTTTGATTGAAGATTTGTTCAATCAACAAGAATAGAAAATAGTTTTCGTGTATATAAACAACAGTCCATTCCTATAGCGCAAAAAGCACTATAGGAAGAAGCGGCCTTTTTGTTGTCGGTGCGATAAGATAATAATGTGCCTGCTTATAACAAATTCATGCAAGTTTTGAAAAATAAATTGGACTCAGCCGTTTTTCCGGTAGACCGTGAATGATGGGAAGGCGATCTATCCCTTCAGTGGATCATCCAGGACGTTATCCAAAAAACACTAGGAAAAACTCGCGGGCCGAACACCACAATTTTGTCAAAAGGCGAGAACGTTCAAACACGCGAGGCGCACCGTAGCATTATCGAACCGGACCTATATGGGATATATGTTACAAAACAATGCCCGGTCTATCTGTGGGTACTATTTTGTAATATAAAAAAAATTGACACAGGTAAGTAAGAGACAAAAGAGAATTTTCTCTAGGGTCGTGTAGGGTCCTTATGGAGGGTCCGTTTCCTCGTGAAGACGTCTTCGCGGCTGATATAGGCTCGCACGAGTGTCGATACGGCATTGCAGTCGAGCCCCCGGATTCGACCAACCAACGGTGAAAACCTGCGAACACACAAAAACCAGACATAGAGAAAGTCGCCACGGAAATGCAACAGTAAATACACTTCGGCATGCTCGACACCGCTCTGATAACCCGCAAATAGCGACAAGGACTAAGTGGCCGCAACTCTGCAAGCGGAAAGCAATTATTCATGCTATGGCGTTCGCTTCCCGTTCAATTTTACAAGTTGACAGCGTCCTGCCCCGACTGGCTCCGATTGTCGTTGCGGGGTCGTGGATTGAGGAAGCCAATTTGTTTTCGTTTAATTTTTTGCAAGTTGCAAATGGCGCCAGTCAGGTTGTGGACTAAAATTAACTCCCGACTCCTGCTTCGGATCAATCGGGACTCCTGCTTCCGCACGCCACTGGAATTCCGTTGCGCCCCCGACTGTTGACGTTCCGCCGCTCTTTGACAATGACAGGTGATGTCATTGTCAACAAGGTAAACAAATGGTTTAGGGGTTAAAACTTTCTGTTCATCTCCCTCGTTTTTTCTTCTTGAGTCCCAACTGATCTTGGAGTGCGCTTCTCAAACCGTCACACGCCCCCCTTTCTTACAAATAAAAAAAAAGATTTGAACCCATTTTAAAATAGCAATGCCAGCTGAAGGCTGAAGCACAACGTCGAAACTTCAAAACAGGCAAAGTGTTCCAAATCTAGCCTAGAACACTATACCTAATACCTAATACTGATCTTACATTAGGGACAGAACATCATTTACACGCAGAAATCTAGCTTTTTGCAAAAGAAAGTTCAATACACACGGTGACTAATCATCTCAAACAGAAAAAAAAAGTCTCCTTCGCGGATACGAATTAACAAAAAAAATCAGGCTCGGATGTGTTGTCGCAATCAAACAGACGGTCTTCGATCTTCCAGTTGGTATGTCGGTCTGGAGAATTTTGGACAGCCTCCAGCACTCCTTGGTACCACTGATCATTAAGCGTATCTCACTCTTCGAAGGTTAGCACATTCAACTCTAGCGGTGCTCTTGACAAGGCATCAGGGACAATATTCTGGCTTTCTTTGGGATGTACGAAGGTGAGCTCAATCCGCTACAGGGGTCTTAAAATTATCAAACCAGATCAACGAGTGGTGGTCGGTGATCACTGTAAACGGTACGCCTTTTATGTAGGGCCGAAACTTTTTTACTGCGAACAGGACCGCAATGTAGGGAGCGGATTTATATGCGGTAAAAAAGTTCAAAATATGCAGTTTATATGCGCTCAAGAAGTATCAAAATATGCGGTAAAAATGTTTAAATAAAACAATATATGCGAGTAAATATGTGATATAAGCTGCAAGAATAGTGAAAATTTCAACATTTACATGTAGAACCAACCAACCAACTTTGACCATCAAAGTAAAAAATAAAATTCTTTAAAAATTTTCAATCATTTTTTCCTTGAAATCAAAATATCGTGATTTTCTAGCACATATAGATGAAATGGCCAAAATAGTGACAAATATTCAGTTATGTGCAAAAATATGGATTAAATATGCGGCTATATGCGATTATATGGACTATCAATTTGTATGCGGTAAAAAGTCAAAATAATAAATCATATGAGAAATAAAACTTGGTATTAAGGTTCCTTATACAGGGTGTTCGGGTTTAGCTATCACAAACTTCAAAGGATGATTCCCCTTCAAAAATAAAGCCAAAGGAACAAAAAACTCATGGTCCTAAAATGCTTCCTTAAAAAGATACAGGGTGTTGAAGTTAACTTTTTTGAATCGTTTTTTCACCGTAGCCTTTTAACCGTTGAACCGATTTTGATCAAATTTGAACCAAAGTTTAGTCAACTGAGTCTCCATCGAATAATAATACCACAATCCATCAAAGATTGAATTTGACGAGGCCACAGCGTGCATAAATTAGGAATTCAATTGATCACACGATATTAAAATCCGGGACTTAACTATGAAATATTTTGTATCAAGGAGGCGTAGACACGGGAGGATTGTTTTATGACAGTTGTTGCTATCAACAATACTTGTCAACGATAATAATAATTATTGTCTACAATCTACGATAGTATAAAATAGGTATCTGTTCAAAAGTTGATTATTTTGAATTGTTTAATTACAAACATGGACACTTACACACTGGAAGAGCTTGTCGATATGCATTATGCATGCGGTGTACGGTGAAACTCATCATAATGGCAGAGCGGCTCAGCGGCTTTACTCTCGGAGATTTCCAAATAGACGGCAACCATCTCACACGATATTCGAAAGAATAGAATTGAGAGGTCAAGAATAATTATTTGGATAATTGAATACTCTCGAGAATTTCAAGAAGTAGGGAGGGGGGGGAGGGGGAAATTGAGGTATCATTTTTCCAGAAAGAGAATTGATTTTTCTCTGATTCGCAAAGTAGGTAGTGTCATTTGAGATTTCAAAGTTGGGGTGGCTGGTGGCGAAGAGGCTCAAAATAGAAATTCGCCAATGTACCTATGTTTTAGATGTCTCACTCAATATAATAATCGACCTGTTTTTGCTCGAAGACATCTCCACTAGGAATCTGGAGTTACTGCAGGTAGTTTTCAAATGATCACCCGGTATGATTCGAATTATGATATTCATTTTGTTAAAATTTGGTCAGTGGCGTAGATAACGGAGGACTGTACTTATCTCATTATTGAAAGTTTGCGAGATGTTCCTTCATATATCTCATCAAACCACCCTGTATATAGGGTGTCCTAGTTTTAACCAAACAAAGTTTGAGGAAAGACTTCCCTTCTCCGCCTGATTCAGAAAAATATAACGTATGTGCTTTCCAGGCGGAAGACGATGCGTTTTTATTTTAATATCCCTTTCACTCATTCAAGTTTTTTTACGTATTTGTTGTGTTAATACATAAGATGTAATGACTTTTATATAAGTTGTATATGGATATCACAGTCTATGTATTTAAGTTGACACTTGTCAAAATAACCTCAAGAATTACAAAAAATTTCAAATTTGCAATGAAACAAACACGTAAAATGTTGTACAACACTCGTGGCTTATTGCACAAGATGCTTTCTGACACTCAGCCTCTTACAGAGCTCTGGCTGCGCCCTCGTTTTGCAAATTTCGGCTTCGTGTCTGAAAACCACTTATGTAACAGTCAAGTGTTGTAAACTACTATGACCATATTTTTTTATTGAACTGAATAAAGTACTTATTTCTCCAATTTTTTCATTCCTCCTCATTTTCCAATGTTTATTTTCTTGTGTTGTGTCACTCCAAAACTTCCTCGACGAGTAGCAAGAATGGATGGAAATTCTATCATGAGACGTCCTTTCGGGTGGGAAGTTAGAATTTGAGAAAAAGATTGAAGAATTGCGATATTTTCTCTTATAAGGAATTCATTTAATTTGATATTCAGACATAAAAAAATCTTATCACTTTGTGGCATTCGCTGTGGAGATAATGGGAGCGTGGAGCAAGGAGGCACTGAATTTCGTCAATTCCATTGGCTCTATTCTCAATTCAGAATCAGATGATCGGTGCTCCAAGTATTTTCTTATTCAAAGAATCAGCTTGCTGTGCAAAGGGGTAACGCCGCCAGCATTCTGGGAGATCTTCCAAATTCGGCCTCTCTTGGAGAGATTTTTTATTCAAGGACGGAATCATATTGGTGGAATAAGCTTTGCGAAATCAATCCGTCTGGGTTTATTCCTTGACGGATTTTCACCATTTTGGTCTCTTTCGAAAGCTACAAGGATGTACTTTGGTTTGAGGCCATTGGCATTTCTGAAATCGTAAAACAAAATTAGAATTTTGACTTTTGAAAAAATTATTTTTGGTTTTTGGAAATGCCATTAGGCTCAAACCAAAGTACATCCTTGTAGCTTTCGGAAGAGACCAAAATGGTGAGAATCCGTCAAGGAATAATTCCACACGGATTGATTTCGCAACGCTTATTTTACCAATAAGACTCCGTCCTTAAGGTGATTTGTTTACATATACTTTAGTCTTCTACATTGATGTGCATTGTTCTTGTTTCAATTTTACATAATTTTGAATAAAACAACGATAAAAAAAGGAATCATTTTGAGCTCCATCATTTGTGTCTGGTATCGATAAGCTAGGCCTGTTGCTGATTCCAAAGTGGAAGACTCTCGGAAAACTTATTGAATTTTTAGAGAAATTGCCTGAAAATGTTCTAGAATCTCTCACCCTTTGTTTTAAAGAAGCTCGTATGAATCTGTTCACAAGCTAAAAAGTTAGAAATTTGCAGTTTTTCATTAGGAATAAAATTATGTACAAATAAAAGCGAGTGAGGCAGTCAGACGCATTGGTATATGAATGAAAGTGAACGATCTGTAACTGGTACCACAGAAAAAGTGAAAATAATTTGCAGGAAATTGAGAATTTTGAAAAGGTTTTAAAAATGGGCGGGAAAGGGGTGTGAGCAAACGTCGAAAATAGCTGAACAAACGTGAACAAACAATGAACAAACAATGAACAACCGATTCCCATAGAGAAATCACTTTTTTATTTTATTTATTCATTTATTTATTTATTTGTTATTTAATATATATTTACGTTGACGTGTACATCCAATTATCCTGGCTTAAGTACAAATACATTCTATTCTATTCTATTTTTGGTCGGACTGTCATGTCGTGAAGTTGGCCCGACCCATATGGGGGTGCGAAAAGGGGGAAAGAGGTGTAAACAAACGCTAAAAATGAATAGACAAAGTAAACAAACTATAAACAAACGATTCCCATAGAGGAATCACTCATTTTCCATTTTGGGTCGGGCTATCGTGAAGTTGGCCTGACCCGTTATGGGGTTGAAAAAAAAGGGGAAGCAGGTGTAAACAAACGTTGAAAATAGGTTAACAGACGTAAACAAACGATAAACAAACGATTCCATAGAGACATCACGTTTTTTCTAATTTGGGTCAGGCTGTCGTGAAGGTGGCCCGACCCATATGCGGTTACACAAAAGGGGGAAGGGGGTGTAAACAAACGTCAAAAATAGTTGAACAAACGTAAACAAACGGTTCCCCATAGAGAAATCACGATTTTTTAATTTTGGGTCGGGCTCTCGTGAAGTTGGCCCAACCCAAATGGGGTTTCAAAAAAGGGGAGAAGGGGGTGTAAACAAACGTCGAAAATAGCTGAACAAACGTAAACAAACGATAAACAAACGATTCCAATAGTAATAAGCGCGAGATTGACTGTGGGCGCGGCCAACTTCACGACGGTAACAAGAAGACGTGGCGGTCAGGGAAAACGACATCCTTGGGGAAAACGTAATGAATGACGAGAATGACGTATTGACTTTTGCCTAGTTTACTCGGTTGTCTACCGTGTTCGCCTGTTGTTTCCTTCGGATGTCGTATTATTGGGTGTCTGAACTTGGTTTTGGGTATGAAATTGTTAGATCTAATGCAAATGTATCTTGTTACAGCAATTCGTGTGGAACGACTTCTGCGAAGAGTACATCCCCACCGACCGAAAACACACCTACTACCCCTCGGTGATAACGAACGACCGGCTGTACGAGATCAAAATCTCGGACCTGCCCGTCATTCCCTACTTTCCGGTCAACTCGTACTACGAGTGGGCCAACTACCGCTACTACGGCCTCAGGAGCGCCACCGCCTACATCCTCGTCTTCGACCTGTCCAACATCGAAACCTTCCAGTACATCCGGACGCTGCGCGAGCAGATCTGCGAGAGCCGCAACATGTCCAACGTGCCCTTGCTGGTCGTCGGCAACAAGCAAGACCAGATCCTCGGCGACGAGGGCGTCGCCCCCGGGACGGCCTCGTCCAGCGGCAGCAAGCTGGCCATCACCAGCGGCAACGAGGAGAAACGCAGGGACATTGTCAACTTGGTGAAGAAGCACTGGAAATGCGGCTACATCGAGTGCAGCGCCAAGTACAACTGGAAGGTGGTGGGGGTGTTCAAGGAGCTGATCACCATGATAGACAGTCTGGATTCGCGCGACCAGAGTCCCATGATGGACAATATACAGGACGCTCTGGATCGGAACAAGTGCGTCGTCATTTAGGCAGGACGGACCGTAGAATGTTGTTATAGAAGTTACGATTTGAGAGCTAGGCTTCAAAACTGCCCCTTGAGTAGGTTTTTTATTGCCTCGCTGAGTTGTACCACAACGAAGCTTAAGACTGCGAATTACCTCAAGTTTTCTCAGGTGCTGAGGTCTTACAAATTCAGTCCTTGATTTGCTTCCCCGAGTGACAAAACAGAAGTCTTCTTATGGGAAAATCGGCTATAAAGAAGAAGCAAAAAAAAAACTTCACAAGATAATGATGTGGGCTTTTCAAAAAGAAGATTGCAAAAAAACTGCATTTTTTGAAAACACACCCTCTGGACAGGGAGCTGGTGCCTCAAAACTTATGTCATAAGGTACATGATTTTGACCCTGTAGGTCTAATGTGCGTTGATAAGGTTGTTGAAAATTTCTTTGTCTTACATGTCAGACCGGGGGTTTTAGGCTGGTATACGCTTGTCAATTTTCGAAAAATTGACAAAATTCACGACCTAGGGTACAGGAATGATTTCAACAGGCTTTTGTCTGGGAACATCCGCTTAATCGAAAATTGGGTCATAAGACAAAATTTTTGGGGGCTCTCGTTCCATAAGACAAATTAAACTTTTCAAAAAGGGCCAAAAATTCACCTCCTCCTGGAGACTCCTCCATTGACATGATTTTAGGAACGAAAAACGATTCTTACATGATTTTTTACTTAAGTGCCGAATATTTCCACAAAAGTTTTTAATGGTAGGTACATCGCTTACAGAGTGCAACATCGAAAAAATGTTCTCAAATAGTACACCTGTATTTTAACATGGAAATCGATTCCGTCTTTCATCCTGATTGAAAATATATATCACACTTAGTGGGTTAGTCAACAAAACGCCTGTGAGAAAATTGATAAATTTTGGTCCTTTTATGAAAATTCCAAACTTGCCTTATGAACCGAAAGCCCCCAAAATCTTTGTCTCACGACCAGATTTTCGATTAAGGGGCTGTTTCCACACAGAATCTCGTTGGTTTCATTTATGAACCTTATGACGTAGATTTTGGCCATTTTTTCGAAAATTGACAAGCTCATAGCAGCCTAAATCCCCCGGTCTGATATGTAAGACAAAGAAATTTTCAACAACCTTATCAAAGCACATTAGACCTACAAGGTTTGAATCATGTACTTAATGACGTAGGTAGGTTTTGATGCACCAGCTCCCTCTCCACTCCTTTTTCAAAAACCTTCTATGAGATATCAAATGTGAATAATGGTCTGACCCTATACATATCCACACAGCACTTTGTAGCAAGGGATATGTATAATCTGATGACGTTGGTTGTTGGACCGTTTCATTTTCGACATACAGGTTGGCCCAACGAAAACGAAACAGACAAATTTCTGGGCACTTGACCTCATTCGTTTGTATACTGTAATATGTTTCCTAGACGGGCATAAGCCCCGTCATGGGCTCGGAAACTTCGAACCAGCCTCCTAAAAGGGGCTGTAACCTTCCAAAAACACTGAAATTTTCATTATCTTGAAAAATCTGCATCGAATCGAAAGAAAAAAATAGCACCGCTGTGAAGACAATTGAACCAGCTTTAAAAATAATGTACCACTCAACCCCAATTGAAGTCAAATTTTGAATTCGGGGGCTCTGATTGGACAATATGAGGAGTTTGACATGGAATTTTGCATTTTCTGTCCGAATATTCGCATCTGGGAATCCAGCTTTACTGATGATTAGTATAATTTACTTTTGGTGCAACTATTTTTTTGCTCTCCAAAATCGCTTTCTTGACATAAACCTTCTCATCTTCTCTCATAATATTTTTCTCACCTATATAAACTTCGGTATTCAAGGGGCAGTTTTCCGCAACGATTGACATAAGTATACAGGGCGACAATAAAAAATGTAATCAGAAACAATGTACTCTGTATGATAACAGACAGAAGAAAAAACTATTGAATGCTTTATGTTCGCGCCACTCAGCAATAAAACATAATTTAGACAATCTGCAGATTTGAACAAAAATACACAAAAATTTATAAGCTTGCTGTACTGACGATGAGTGTCACACATTCTCACACACACACACAAAACTCTTATTGTAAAACGAGGGTTGAACCGCTGGAAACCTATTTTGTCCAAGTTGGAATAAATCTGGAGGAATTCCGGAAACCTCCATTGCAAAGGGGACCGCTTTTGCACTTATTTTTTCAGCGGCTCACCCCTCGTTGTAAAATAAACATTACTCAATAATTTGATTATTATTATTATTATTTATTACTGAATATTGATAAATTACGTAAATGTGGTTGTGATTTTGTTATGTGCCAATACATGCAATTTGTAGCGGTGTTCAATAAAGAGAATAAACACGGAAATGCTTAGAATAAGATTTCAAGCACCCGATTATCTGCACGTTCAGAGAGTTTTTTCTCAAGCTTTTACATGAATTTTTACGATCTCTGGCGGTTTTCTGGTGATTTTTTCAGACTTTGTTGTGCTCCAAACTCCTCCAGCCATGCTCTTGGAGGAATGACTTGTATTGGTAACTGAGTTTATTCAGTCAAGTTTCCTTGCATACGGTTTCAATGGATTAAAAATTACAATTGAGATATTTTATCGACACCGTAACACACACGGCAGATTTCCAATAATTCTACGAATCTATTTTTCACCAGATATCCAATCACTAAACCTTAGTCAACCAAGGCCAAGTCACTGATTAGGCCAAGGTACTAAGCAGGTAGATGTACTTAGGTACTCATAAATAAAATGCATTTTTGTATCATCCATTCTAATCTCGATAATTTTGAAATATGAATAGGTACTTGAATCCAGTTTTTAAAATCTTGCGACTCGCTCGATTGAAATTGCATTTTCTTTGAAACTCTAGCACTTACAAACATGGACACTATCTTAAGAAAAAATGTTGCCTAGGTATATTGAAGTTCATCAAACTGATGCAGTGGTGCAGTGACTCATCATCATCCCGATGATACGAATGATACGAATCCTGAATGGGACACAAGCAACCTTATTTTTCTCCAAACTTTTCTGGTAAAGGGGAGACGGAAAAAAAACACCAAAAAGTAATTAATTGAAATGTATGCCTCTTGCAAAAGTACAGCCGAAAACGATGAAAAACGTATACAATTTGGTGGAAAGTGACACAGATTGTAGAAAATTGGATAATGGGAAGTACATATTATCCCTAATTTTTGAAATCCGAAAAAGTCAACTTTGAAGGGCTGTATCTTCGTTGTTAGGCCGAACTTTGTAATATTGTATACTTATAGGAGGTTTTCGTCATATTTTGACGGGATCCATCCACAGCGAAATTTTTTGCCATCATCGCTGAAACACCCTGTAGATGATCTCGATATTCAGATAGCCGAGGACAGCTTCGAATCGAATGTTCAGGCACTGATGAGGAACCAAGTAAATAGATCCGGAACACGTGTCTGTTGGATTTCGATGGTTATTTGTTGCTCGGTCGGCCCGTTTCATTTGGATTACTTCTCTGAAGTAATATGTAATGCCTCGCACCTTTCAAGCCTTTTAAGACAGGTGAATTTTCTCCGAGATATTCTTATTCAGAAGAGAAGCAACATTTTTGAACCACTCGGTTCAACAGCTGAGACTGACCAAAAAGTTTTGTTTTTATTTGGTTAACTTTATGCTCAAGTAACTAACTGATGTCGTCACCACAGGTACCAGGTAGGTCCTTATGTACCTGCTCGTCGATACGGAAACTGAAACTTAAAACAACATTACAATTAGTCCCGTGCACGAAAAGCAATCTCGATGTACGGCTCCTCCGCCAGTTATGCAGGTGTGTGTCTTATTCTTGCGTCGAAGTTTCCTGCAATCTGAAATCTTGTTGCTTCAACCATTTTGATTATACTCATAGTATAAGGTAGATGGGTAACCCAAGGGGTAACCCAAAGTACTCAACACTTGAAATAGCCTACCCAAAAAATTCAGTAGAGCTCAAAGTGGTATAACTCTTCAATAAGGAAGAGGACTAGCTATAAACTTATGTATTGCTGTAGAAAGCTGACTTCTTGCACTTTCACATTCTGCATGCCATATTCCATAGATGCTCCCCACATTTATTATACAGGGTGTCACGTAAGGTTCTGAAAAAAATAGAAAGTTTGAAGTTTGAATAACTCCCAATTCTGTTGAAAGAAATTTCGAAATTTTTGCAACTGGTCCAGGGAGGTACTAGAACTCACCTCGAAACAGTTTTTGAAATTCTCGCCTATCTCTTTTTTTACGGAATGAATAAAAAAATCTACTTTTTTGGCGGTGATAAGATAGCTTTTTGCTCCGTCAACCGATTCTCAAAATCGAGGGCTCATGGCGATACAGATTAATGCAACAAAAAAAAAACAAAAAAAAAAAAAAAAAAAGTTTGTTACTTTTCGGGGTTTTGGCTGATTCTGAAAAAAAAGAATCTAATAACAATCGGCCGAGTAGCGATTCAGTGTTCCTCTGCTGTTCCTGATGTTGATGGCAAGCAGTTCCACCAATCATGTGATGTTCCTCAAGAACCAAAATTGACGAAAGCGGTGCTGAACGCCATTCCTAGAACGCCGCCTTTGTTTGACAGCAACCGTCAGTAGTCGCCAACTTTGTCGGGGTGACTATCTCTGCCCTATTTCTCTCGTCTGTCCCAGGTGCCAGAGCGTATGGTGAGCTTCTGGAATGTTCAAAGGTACCAAATCAGTTCACTACCTCACCGTCCAATCGGCGTCTTCGCCAACGTTGTCAGTCGGTCCAGATTATCAAGATCCTGCTAATCGTTGCGGTTATTCCGAAGCTCATGCGTTCAAGACTCGTTGATGGACAAACCAAGTGTCGCTTCTTATCTTTTATTTTACTGTTTTAAAATAAGTTACCTATTTGATATTCAGCGTATTGTTGTTATATGTATTATTGTCTCTGCGTGAAGTACAAGACGTTATTAGGGGGTAGCTATACCGGTTTACTACACCAATTTCCTTTGCGGCATGACGGCAGTATGTTGTTTTTCGTGTAGGTACTGAAACCGTCCAGGACCCCCGGCCGTCAATTAATTCCTCCCTCGAGTAAAATCGAGTGAAATAACTACGAACCTAGAGGCTGACGTATACCACCAGATATCCACTGTACGTGACAAATATGGATTATTGGTTTTATTGATTTTGCTCGACCGACGGGAAGCGGGCGAGCGGGAAGAGGAAGAAGGTAGAGAGACGCCATACTAGAAGCTTGACCCAGTTGCTGTGTCCCGTCCGTAAAACACTCGAATATTCAGCCGATTCTACCACGGAAATTTTGGAAATCATCCCGAATGACCGAAGACGAGACATCAGGAGCTGGCTGGCAGTAAAAACGCCAGGTAACCCGTAACTTTTACCAATTTCCAACGAGGAAAAGATTTATTTGCTTGCTAACTGCGTAGTAGAAATTAGTAAACCTCAAGTTAGGCTTGTATCGTTTGCTTTGTGTTCGCGGGGAGAGTTTCGCGGCATGTTTTGGAGAGACAGGGGATCGAGATATCGCCCTGCAGTTCTCCTTGGCAAACTGGACCTTCCAGTGGCGGAGAGAGAGACTGGGCCATCGCCGTGGCGGATACTTCTTTGCCCTGGTTTGTAAACAGGATGGTAAAAATATTTATATTAGTGGTGTGAATGGCTTTGTCTTCCCGATTCTCACACACCGTGGGTAGCTGATGGTTAGCTTCAAGACACAGGGCATGTCCAACAGCAACAATGATTACTGAAGGGATTTTGTTTACGTAAGAGGGGCTCGTACGACATCAACTTTACCACAAGGATTTTATTAAACCGGCACGAGAAAATTGAGCTGCATATAAAAAATTGAAATGAGACCTTCGAGATGCACATAAAATTGAAATGGAATCTACAAGACATAAATGAGAATTGAGATGGGATCGACAAGACGTAATACATGTCCTAGTCACCCATTGTGTATGAGATTTGTGGGGGACAGGGTGAACTTTACTCATTGTTGGTCTTCTTCCACATCTTTTTATTTCAAAGAGTGTATGATTTTATTTTACTCATTTATTGGGTGTAAATGGGCTCTTTCTTGCGGCACTAGTATACTTGTGTTTGTTCCGAGTTGAGTTGTATTACGTCCAGCCAGTAGCCACGAGACATGCTTTGCTAGTTGGTCCGGTCAAGCTAGCTCAGTATGCGGGGAAGGTCCATGATGACCCGCACTTAACTGGCGTTAGTGCCCGATGGTAATACACTCGTTCTCCTGACTTGCATCGCAAATGGTGGGCATTCCTTATGTTTTCTGCTTTTGTTGACCTTACAAGAGCTTTCCCATAAACTGTCCGTTAGGGGTGAAATTTGGGGTTCTCTTCCCAAGGTTTAGGATTAAGTTAAGTTATTGTTTATTGATTATCTATGGTTTTCTGTGTCTACAAAATTTTTATCTACATTGTGCATGATTATACTGTGTGTCCAAAAACCCTTTGCCACCTTCGTGTCCACGCCAAAAGAAAGAGTCGTGTGCTAGGAGTGTGTTCTTCTCTAGGTACACCAACGACACTGATTTAGTTTTTTCCAGATATCTTCTGTCTCTCTTTACACGTTGTCGCGTCGCTCTCTGTCCGGGCGCAAACGCGATACAAGGGGAGGGGGGTGTTAAGCTTCGTTATGAGGGGCAACCTCGCCTGACGAAATCTTGTAATTTGTGAATTTTGATTCTGTTTGACTCACACTGACTCATACCTTATTTCATGTAGTAAAGAAAACTTCATAAAATTCTTTCTGAAAGTAAAACTGTTTGTTGAGAGTGTTTGTTTTGATTCTTCTTCTACTTCCACCTGACTTCTTCTTTCGAGACTGCTCTTACCTAGGATACGACCTTGAGATGCTACGCATAGCGGTGCAACTACCCTAGATCCAGATCAGCCGGCCAAAAACATTGAGTAAAGGGAAAGGTGAAGTATAATTTTCATTTGTGCATGTCAAACGCCTCTGGCGGGCCCTTTCGTTTCTGCCTCATTCAATTTCCTGAGTGGGGTGGGGTGCGATCGGTCACAGTACTCTGCTTCAGTGTCGTCGCTGGAGCTCCATTGGGCCCTTCGAGCTCTCGCAGCGTCATCGAAAAGGTAGGTACCTACGTTATAGTGTGTAAGTCGAATCTCACGGTATTGCTCACCCTTTCTATTGGCGTCCTCTGCGCAACGCCCTTTTATTTTTGTTAATACGCCATGTCAAGTTGAACTGGAAATATTCTTGAACCTTCACTTTTCGATCATAAACCTGATTTTTGTAGTTAATTCTGTATTTTAATTCTCTCAATCCCACTATCACCACCTCGGAATCAATTACTTTCAATTACGATTTCAACCCGTAATAATCATCTTCGAGATCTGGTCTTGCGAAAGAAGTAAACAAAACTCAAATGCAAGATCTTTTTCGTCTTTGTGAGGCTGAAATTGGTTGAAGGGGACGGCGGGGAAGCCAAATTACAGCTCCATGTTTTTTCAAGAAAATAATGTTTCTGCACACCTGACATTGCACGAAACCTATAGGTTACGAAAATCATCACACAGGCGCATGATAAATTTCGATTGTCGTATTTTTCGTAGTATGTAGTTCAAATGATTTTCGTAACCTGGGTTACGTGCAATGTCAGGTGTGCAGGGGCGTTATTTTTTTGGAAAAACATGAAGCTGTGATTTGGCTTGCCCGTAGACCAATTTTAGCCTAAAAAAGGCGAGAAAGATCTTGAGTTGCTTGGAAAGAATAGCTGGTCTAAAACTTCAAAGGCAAGTTGAGTTTTGTTAATTTCTTTTGCAAGACCAGATCTTGGGAGATAATTTAGATTCAGGTCAACTTTGATGGAAACCCTAGTGGAAATCCCTATTTCACAATTACATCTGTGATAAAATCCTAGCATCAAGACGTCTTCTTTGATGTTTCAGCTTCAATATGAGCCCTCTTTTTTGAGAATCGGGTGACGGAGCAAAAAGTTATCACCGCGAAACCAAAAAGTTGATTATTTTAGATCACCCTGTAAATGAGAGAGATAGGCGAAAATTTGAAAAACCGTTTCAAGGTATAAGTTTTGGTAACTACCTGGACCAGAATTGGGAGTTATCCAAACTTTCCATTTTTTTTTTTCAGAACCTTGCGCGACACCCTGTATAACAAAAGTGGGGAGCATCTATGGAATATGGCATGCAGAATGTGAAAGTGCAAAAGTCAGCTTTTCACAGCAATAAGTTTTTTGAACAGGTCCTCTTCCTTGAAGAGTTATACCACTTTGAGCTCCACTGAATTTTTTAGGTGGGCCATTTCAAGTGTTGAGTAGTACTTTAGTTGAAGACAAATTGATCGATATTTACGACTTACGACTTACGATACGACCTTTTTCTTCTTCAAGCAAAGTTTGTTTGGGTTTTTTTTTCTATTTTGCTTTGTCAGATTTTTTCCGTGTTTAGCCAGTTTTGACGTGCTTGTTTTGTTCATTTTGTTCACTTTGGCCCACTTTAAACCGATTCGATTCGATGAAAGTAACTATAATTGGAACGATTCCGATGTTGAAGCTTCAATTCACATGATATTTCAACATTGCAACACTTCCAAAAATTCATGACCAAATTGGATGCGCAGTACAAGATTAGATCATAGAACATTCCACTTTACAGTTCTCCCTTTTGGGCATTTATTTTGTTCAGCAACCAGTTAGTTCCAAGACGATACTCTTTGAAACGAAGCGGAGAGCCGAAGACATATTTTTCGCCACGCAGTTTCAATTACACCCGACCTTGCATCACGTGCCGGACTTGACTTGGTGATTTTTGGTGTGGTAATATAGAGGAAATTTTCCTCTACGATTATTTGCGGCCGTTCAACGGTTTGGTTACAATATTCAGAAAATCAATACCATGTCATGGTCAAGGATGGTTTTCACCCCCTAACTTTGTCTGGCGCCAACAACAGAACAGCGAACAATCTCTCGTCCGTGGCTGAGAACATGCTTATGGTGATCTTTGCAAACATTCAGCCCTCTGGAATGATTTCTAGAGTTTCTATACTAATTGAACAACGGCTCCTGGCCTACTTAGTTCAGTACAAATTTTTGTCTTACCGGCGCGGCCTCAAGAAAGACTTTTTTTTTGTTAGATTTATTTATTGCATGTTCAGCCAGTTCAAAGCGAATTTGATGTGAAGGTTTCATCCAGTTTGCTGATAAGGTGAATAAATGCAAATTTGCGTCCATTTAAGGTCGATCAGATTCAATGAAAGCAAGGCATTTTTTGTCAGATTTAGCATTTTGGTTATCCTCGACATTGGAGCTTAACACAAGATTTGATCACATCCATTTTGCTCATAAATGCAAAAATTTATTTTTGTCACTAGTTTCACTTCCCGTCCTGTGTAGCCCAGACGCCAGGGAAAACAATAAAGAAATAATTGTTTCCTGGCCGAAAACTAGCTTAAAACGATCTGTGTAGCTTAGGTTTTGACATACTAGTGTAGCCTTTAAGAAAATTCATTAGCTCATTGGTTACGGCAGTTGTTGTTTGTTTATTTTATTTTCCTTATTTAAAACTTCATATTTATTTCCATGAGACTTGAGTTATAGAAATTATGATTTAATTCAATAGTTTGTTGCCATCGTAAATATTATAATGTAGGAACGGCGCTTGCTTCCTCCTTCCACACTCGAATTATTGTCACACGGCAAAAACCCTTATCTTGTTTTCGAGCACTGGCTTTTTCGAACTTCATGTAGTAGAAGAACATCTTTTAAACGTAGTCGGATCAGCTCCGCGATTTTCTTAAATTCCAATATTGATCTGAAAGTATAAAAAGATTTGTCTATGAAGGAAGATCCGAGAAAATATTGTGATATTTGAAGATATCTCGTGCGGATGCTGGTGAGTACAATGAAAACCGGCGACGTCGGGCTTCAGTTTTTCAGTTGCTTACTTTTCCTTTTAAATTCAATAATATAGATCCACCACCGACGGACTACCCACACGATATACCTACTATGAATTAAGATCCACGAAAATCGATCAAATATTACCTCAGCATTTCGAATTAATGTCAAGCCACCTATACGAAATTATCTGCCGTACTGAAGCAGCTGTATGCCGTACTGAAGCAGTTGTATGCCGTACTGAAGCAGTTGTATGCCGTACTGAAGCTGAGAGGTCCTCATTCATATATCGCCGCTACCTATCTTGTGATCTGCCACACAACAGTCAACTTTATCATTATCTTCCGGCCGCCGCCGTGACGTTCTTCTCTTCTATCTCCAAGAACTACGAGCCTAACATCGAGAGTAAGAAATCTAGAAGTTAAGGTGCCCTTTTATTATTATTCGTGTGAATCGTTCGCGTACATTATCCGTGGACATACAAAATTCTGCAGAATTAGGTTAACCCCCACGCCACGTCGTTTTCAAATTTTAAGTGTATTAGGGTACCCTGTTTTCTCGGTTTCCAGATTTACGGAGCTCGAGAAGAAGAAGAGAAAAGGCGTTAGGCCTGTAAAAGTCGTCTGTTTTCTATAACTCACCTGTATACCAAAGCTTAATTTATTCATCACATTTTCAATCACATGTACCGCAGTTAACTACAATACAAATTATTAATTTTTATTTTAAATACGCTTTCCTATTTACTAAATTTAGTCTTCAAATCAGTCATTTACATTTTTCTTTTAAAATTGGAGGAAGTGCCAAAGTATCTCAAAAATAACTTTTGTGGAGTGCCGTTCCTCCCCGATAGTTTCTCAGTATTGTGCCGTTCATGAGCGGATGGCGCCCTTTTGTTTCTGGTAAGTAGGTATTTTCCGTCCAACACCAAAAATTTCAAAGAACCTCCCCAAGCTGCCAAACCGAAAATAAAAACATCGAGCTGCCGAGCCGAGTTTTATCCGAAATTACGGGTATACTAGTTTCTCCCCTTTCGGAAATGTCGGCGTCATGTCGCCATCATCAAGAAGAAGTGCACCAGCGTGGTTTTTGCCGAATATCTTAATTTTAGGTCATCTGACAGCAAAAGATGTGAGGAGTCATTTTGAAGCCTATGAAATTTCCTACAGTTTGGTTTTTCAATCAATTTTCTGCAACCTATGGTCTTTGAGATAAAGCTTATGGAAGCGAGAGTCATTGTCGTGAAAGCTCCATGGCCACTTGACTAGAAAAACTAAAACGTCGATGTGACAAAAAAAAATTCAGAATGAGATTACTCGGACATTCTTCATGCTATAGTTGCGGTGATGGTCCTAAACTCTCCCTCTTGAACCGTAGATTACAAATATTGAAAAGTCAAAAACGTCACATTGTACATATACAGGGTGTACTACGGGAATCAAATCAGAACAGAGAAATTTGACATATTTCTTCGATTTAGCCTATGCGAAACTGTAAGCACTTATCACGAGTTCAGTATCAATATGCATTGCTCTGTAAGCTTCACTTAATACACTTAAGAAGTGGTCAGCTCACAGCCTTCCTGTAAAATGTTTTGAAGGCCCCCTGAAATCATCAAAATTTACAGTATCAAGAAATGTATGTAACAGTATATTATATACCAAGGAACCAAAGTGAATTTTTAATCCCTTGGGTGAAGTTTGTTGCTCAAGGGCCCTTTGGGCCCAATTCCTCAAATTAAAAATTCACTTTGGTCCCTTGGTATATAATATACTGTTACATACATTTCTTGCTACTGTAAATTTTGATGATTTCAGAGGGCCTTCAAAACATTTTACAGAAAAAGCTGTGAGCTGATCACTTCTTCAGTGTATTAAGTGAAGCTTATAGAGCAAATCCATATTGATATTGAACTTGTGTTAGGTGCTTAGAGAGTTGCATATAGGCTAAATCGAAGAAATATGTAAAATTTCTCTGATCTGATTTGATTCCCTCAGTACACCCTGTATATGTACAATGTGATGTTTTTGACTTTTCTATATTCGTAATCAACGGTTCAAGAAAAAAAGTTTAAGACCATCACCGCAATTATAGCATGAAGGATTCTCGAGAAATCTCATTTTGAAATTTTTTTGTCACATCGACTTTTACTTTTTCGAGTCAAGTGGCCATGGAGTTTTTACGACAATGCCTCTCGCTTCCAGAAGCTCTATCTCAAAAACCATAGGTCGCAGAAAGATCATTTAAAAACTATTCCGTAGGAAATTTCATTGGTTTCAAAATGACTTCCCACATCTTTTGCTGTCAGATGGCCCAAAATCAAGATATTCGGCCAAAACCACGCTGGTGCACTTCTTGTTGATGATGCCGACATGACGCCGACATTTCCGAAAGAAGGGAAATTAGTTTGTCAAAACCTAAGCCACACAGATCGTTTTGAGCTAGTTTCCAGCCAGGAAACAATTATTTTCTTATTGAGCTGATTTTTGCTCCCTGGCGCCTGGGCTAGTGAGAAAGCAAGGCGTTCCGACAAACACTTGATGGAATCCCCTTATATTCTATACATGCTCATGCATGAGGTAAATAAAACGTGGTTGGCTCTTTATATACTATTTATTAGCCTATACCTATACACAGAGCCCCGAGTAGGGCCCTTAATTGATATTTGTTTTTGGTATGTTGAAAATTTGAAACAGTTTGCAGAAGGCGATGTGAAAAATGCACTATAATTAATAATAATCGAGTTGACAAGTCAACATTTTTGTTTTTACAAAATTAGCATTCTTGTTTCTAGTTCTCTTACCCTCCTATAGATACTGGTGATAAGTAGGTACCTACGTTCGTTATTTTGGTAGGTATGAATTAACTAATAAATTCACCCTCGACTCTACCAATATTTTCCTTCATCAACAAAGTATGAACAGATTTAAATCAATAGCCTGGAACACTATTCAGTCACACTTTTCCTAAAACTTGTTTTTTTTTTTTTGTGAACCACTTTCACTTTTATTTTCATTCGCTTTTAATAGCCCAAATGTGACCTTTATTAGGAGCGCGGTGATATACCTAGAGATTCAGTGGAGGGCTCAGTATTCATATTAGGTACCAATTTCAAGATAGGTACCTATTAGAGTGTTAATTAAACGTTACATGTATCTAACCTTGATGAAGATTTCGGCATTCTAAATCTAGGAACTGCATAATTTATTATGCAGACTTACGTACTATACGTATCTATTTCTGTGCATTTTCACCTTTACTCATCATAAGACGTTTTTCGTCGCAGCTCAAAAAAAAAGCGCGTGCTGTATTTTTCAACAATTATCCTAATTTCAAGTCACCCGGGACTCACCTTATAATACGGAAAAGAGATTTGAATAAATGTGCAATATAATTACCAGTATAATTACCATAACTAGAAATAAGAATAGCTCTGGGCGAAATATTCGCGTGTGCTCTCACAAATCATTTTTGTTAGTCCTACAAGTTTGAGCTGGAACATTTGTAAAAAGTTGATGCTGCGGAATCACTGTTTCAGCTTTAACAAGCTGAAAAAAATGTTTTTCATTGTATTACTGGCTGTGTTAGGGCAAGAAGTAGTGTCTGCAAGAAGTGTCCTGAGCGGAAACAATGCTTGCAAATCACTTTCGGATTACCCTCAACTGAAAACCAGTAAGAATTGCTGGTACAATCCTGATTACCTCATGTCATCAGTGAGTATAGTAATTATCGTCGTTTTCCTCCAATAGAAGCTCTACAGTAAAATTTTCGAATCATTTCAAAAATTAGTTGTGCTTTTTTGAGCGGATGACTACCCGGAGATATTCTAGACCTACTTATGATAAAATATCAGCTAAATCGTGCTAGAAAATTACTTGAGATCCGCTCAAGACGATCATTCGTAGGTTTCTTGCCAAAATTACATTTTGTTGGTGATAATTTGAAAGTTACTAGAACAGCAAGCGAGGCAGATGTTTGTCATGGTAGTAATCTAGCTCACTTGTGTTTGCAAGATTTATTTTGTCTTTGTATACTTAAGGCAAAATATGAAATCGAAGGATGCCCGCCTCCCCCCTAGAATAAGTGCTGAGCCTCGCGTAAATGTGGGCTATAAAGGGACACCAGAAAGAGAACACAGAAATCATTGTCGACGCAATAGGCTTTCCGATGCCTGGAATATACCTATACCTGCATCTTTTCCAGCAAGATCTAATAAAGAAGTACTCAGGAGGATTTGAAGAGTACAAACTCACCACCGATGACGGATACTTTCTAACCATATTTAGGATGCCAAAGGACAACCCCAGAGGCGTTATCTTACTGGTACCCACCATGTTCACAGATGCCAAACTATTCTTATTTCAAGGAAACCATTCCACAGGTGAGTAATTATTTTTTCATTGTTAATTATTATTTTCATGACTATTCAAAGTAACAAAAGAAGTGATACCGTCCATGATGTTGTACGAAACGTAAAATCGATATTGGATCCATCTTTTTCAGCCCTTTACTTCTGGCGTGCTGGCTACGACGTGTGGTTCTACAACCAGAGGGGCACCATCCATTCCGAAGGCCACCTCAACCTGTCAATGACCGGAACCAAATACTGGGACTTCAGCTTCGACGAAATAGTCAACTACGATTTAACCCAAACCGTCGGATTGGTGAGCGAACTGACAGGCTCCAAGATTTTCATCTATGGCACTTCGATGGGCACCACCGTCTCTCTGATTTACGCCGCGACTCAACCGGAAGAAGCGAAGCGGGCCGTGGAAGCCTTCATTTTTGCCGGGACGGCTTGCTATTTTCGATACTCCACGTCTGTTGTGGCCACATTGGTGCCGGCTTTAGAAAATGTAGCGCAGGTGGGTGAGCTTCGAAATGAACAGTGATGGGTAGAAAAACAAGTGTAAACTGTACATGAATTGTAAAAAGATTGGGGAGTAAGGGGAAGAAGTATGAGGATTTGATAACGTTGATGGATGTCAGGACGGCTGGACACAGTTCTAAGACCATCGGATATTTCATGAGCATGTACCCAAAAGCCTCAAAAGAACTTGTGTAGGAGGAAAAAAATATAAAGAAATAATGGTCGTGATGAAAAGGGTCACACTGTCATGGATTTCAAGTATTCCTTACGAAGGCGTAGAGCGGCCACTGTAGTGTTTTTTTTGTAATTTACACTTTCTGTAAATTCACACTTTGAACTGTTAACTCGACTGTAAATTTACACTTTAAACTGTGAAACACTTCAAATTGTTTTACACTTAAAACTGTAAATTAAGCTATGAAATATAAAAGGGGGTTGTTTGTCTTCTCCAACAACAAAAATATATATACCTATGTAAATTAAGCGTTGTGATGCCGGATTGGTTCAAGTTCAAGTGGTCAACGCACCCTCACCACATTCTCACCCTTACAACTCTATATCCTGCGAAAATCTACAGGCGGTGATTTTTTTTTTTCAAAAATTATTGACCCGCATACAGAGTGGACAATTCCGGTATGAAACACATTTAGACTAGGATCATTTTCCCAAAAATCGAATTCAAGAAGCATTTCATGTAACGGTTGGGCAACAAGACTTTTTAGGGTATTTGGACCTCGCTGAATACAAAAATCGCTGTTTACCCCATCGGGAGGGGGGTTAAAAAACTTACCATTTAAATAGCATGCGTGAAATCTATCCCTCACTTTGGTTTAAAAAGATGTTCAATAGATGCAGTTAGACCACATATCACCTTAATGAGGCGTCATGTGTCCATAATTTGAAGGGGGGGGGGGGCGCTGACAGGAAGTCATTTCAAGAAATGGGGGTAATTTTCTTTCCGTCAATATTCGATCAATTTTGACAAGTGTGGTGTCGTTTTTGACTAAATTTGAACTTCTGAGCTCAATGGAAATGCTATCTAATCGATATGGACAAGTTTAGTCTAGTTTCACTGTGAAAACGATCATTTTTGGGGACTTTTTTCTTACTATTTTCAGTTGAGGTTTTTTCTTGTCCAAGAGACTTGCAATGTTTTCTTTTTTTTCATTTCAATAGAATGATATATCCTGCATATAAAAATAATGAACTTAATGCATTGGTTGCTATTTCAAGGTCAGAAAATGAAATTGTTTCAAGAGGTGTTCTACGTCAATTTTCCACCTTGTAATTTACGCATGCTTGCAATAAAAATAATGAAGCGCCTAAATTATAGCTTCATTTTGACTTCACTTCATTCTGTATTACCTATACAGAATAAATCCGTCTTTCTGCTAGTTTGAAATCCAAAGGGCATTCGACCTTTGCTTGATCACTATAGGTATAATTTTTACTGTGAGTATGTGTGAATTTTCTAGTAGAAAACCGACATAAAACACCATTTGTGATAAATTAATGTTTATCCTTTGCCAGAACTAGAGATAGATTCAGTGCATCATTTTTATATGAAGAGTACATTATGCTAATAAACCAAACAAAAATTAACATTACAAGTCTTTTGAGAAAAAAGTGGACACAGATTGCAAATGGCAAAAAAAGCTCCAAAAAATTCGGGATTTTTCGTTTAAGACCAGCATAAACTTGTTTTTATTGCTAAGTTGGTGTTTTGGTTGGAATCAGAATATGAAACTTTGTCAAAAACGGATACAAAAGAATCAAACAAGACCTCTTGAGGCTATTTAAACATGGCATTTTTGGGCTACCGACCGACAACCTGACCGAAAGTTCACAAATAACAGTACCATCGAAGATGAACCCATGCCCTTGAACTTTCATTTTGATTATTTAATGTGAATATTTTTCTGAATTATCATTCGAAATTGTAGCATAATCTTCATTATCAAAAAAACTAAATGAAGAAATCTTGGGCGGCCAAATCTTTTTTTTCTTCCGGTAAACGTCGTACGGGATGCGACGTAGGTAGTCAAAAGTTCTTGAAAAGCCAATGATTGTGATGTTGTCGATTATAAAATTGGTCAAAATGATAAAATACGGATAACTTAGAATCTAAGATGGCGCCTCAACCATCAATTTTAATTTTTTTTCCATATTGTTGCTTCCGTACGAATGATTGAAAAAATATAAGGGTTCCGGAAATGGGACACTTCTTCTCAAAGTTCAGAAAAAATTAAAACTGGACGAAACTTGGAATACCCAGCGGTTCGGATCCCACTTGAAATCATAGTTTCCATCGAACTGAATCAAGAAGGGTGGAAAAGTAGACTGTGAACAGACTTTAACTTGAACTCAATTGAACTCAGTTCAATTGAAGGGAAAATGTAATGTACTTAACAACTACCCATCTACCAACCCCTGCAAAACCTCTCTCCACTTTGCTGTCATGACTCGTGACTCATGAGCATGGAACACGTCAAACAGAAAAACGTGGTACTTCTGATTTTTTGAGTTCCAAAGTATACCTACACTCGATCAGGTAGGCGTACTGATATCTGCGAAAATGGTAGTCTATTAAGTTCTTATAATAATACGAGTGATATAAAATAATGTTTTTCTCTCTATCGGCCCACATTAGCGAAAGGAGTTTTTGCCTTTATTCACTTATGCATCTTCTTGAAAATATTGTGGAAAGATTAACTCTCCGTAAAACTCGTAAAAATTGGCTCAACATCACCTTGTGGCCAATTAGAAAAAACTGACTTGCTGAGAATGGTTATTTTTGCCTTTAGATTAGGTATATGACCAATTTTACTGCTTGTTCAACTTATTATTGAAAATAGTAGACGGAGACGATGGCAACATACAAAGTTGCATTTTTGACGACGCTCTTTATGTAAATATCAAATTTCATCCAAATATTTCAAAAAAATCACTGAGTTATTAAAAAAAAAAATCATGGAACCGACCACTTCTTTCAGGATTTTTCAGAAACGGCACAAGATATTCAGACGCGGTTTATTTTATCCTAATAGGCATCAAATTGCGAATCTACTTGATGATTTTCATGACTCCAACTCCTTTCATTTTTATAGGTTTGAATTTTCGCATTTTTGATCACTCTGTATACGGCATTTGCATTTATCGCTATGATGGCAACACATCTCAAAATGCAGGATTGCCTCCTTAAGTAGAATAATTTTGCCAAGTGACATCACGTCACCAAAATCCACGTTTCCCGAAAGGCTTCTGCGCATACCTGTGAAAGTAGGACGTTGCCATATCTATATCACGACAACAAGTTGACAACACTGTAATACGGTGTGCGTGTGTAATATCACGCAAATTTCAGCTGACAGCGCTTGACGTCAATTTGACGTTTCGACAGATCTAACCAAATAACGCTTTTGTTTCGTCGATCGCCTTGCAGCTCGTTGTGTTTCGTATCAGCTGAATCTTCTCTGCGTCTTTCTGCCATACGGCACGTAACATTTCATTCTCAACAATATTAAATGTTGAATGGTTAGGAGGTTATGTTTGTTGTTTGTTTACATTTCGATTATTGATTGACAGTTGCCATTGACAGTGACACTTGCGTCAAAATTGAAATTACCGCGCTCTGCAGGTATGCGTTCTCATGTATGCGCTGAAGTGATGTACGTGATGGTAAACGTGGATTAACAAGGTTGGAACGACTAACGACCGGACTATGGGCTACAATTAATAATTAATAATTTGTTCATGGAAACAATGGATATAGAGTGATGAGGGCGAATATGTGGTGATAATAGGGGGCGAGGGGACGAGGGTGGTTGTCAATTATTATATTCCTTCAATTTTGAGGAAAGTACCCTTACGTTATAGATATGGGACTAATTTTTGCAGATAGACTCTGCAGGCCTTGCAGTACAAGTGTGTAAGTAATCAGGCCCGTCAGAGGGGTCCTTGTGTCTCGCATGCGTTTTGGTGACACCCCACAATCCCTACATAGTCTTCGATATGCAACAAGCTTTGACCACTTGAACTTGAACCAATCTCGCGTCACAATGCTCAATTTGCAAAATAAAGTGTAAATTAGAAAAAAATACTGCAGTGGTCGCTCTTCGTTTTCGTAATTCGTCGTATGATAATGATAAGTATGCCATACATATTTTCATCTACTTTGCGTTACTAACGGATTCATTATTACGTCGAAAGCGGCGCTTTAATGGAGAATAGTATCAAACTGCTTTCCAACCAATAGCAACAATTTATTGTTACGGTATTCGGGTTCGCCTATCTCGAAATTGAACGCGCTGATTTACTTGTAAACAAACTGCACTTTATTAGCTACTACCGATACAACTAAATAACGCAAATAATTATTAATCACTAAAAAATTCACAATGTCGCTTGAGATGTTAACGCCACTATCGCTCGATTCAAACTCTGCCGATGACAGGTCAAGTTCGTTTCTTATAGTGGCATCGAAGGTTCTGGATGCTTCCTGATGGTGTTTCCAGCACACGAGGATTTTTCTGGTATCTGCGTCGAGAATATACGCGTACCTTCTACGGCACCTCCACCAGAAGTCTCGACGTGTCGTGACCTACCGTTGAAGTCTCTCGATGCTTCCCGAATGCAATCCGGAAATCTAGATTTCACTAGAAAGAGCCGGGATGGTCGCGAGCTTCGTAACATTATTGTCAATAGAAAGTAGGCGAACGTCAGTGCGGAGGTGCCACCTGTCAAAAGTTTCTATTTTTACCAGCCAGAATGTACAATTTCTGGGCGATTATCAGAGTGAAGTAGATATAGTAGGTATATTACATTTGTTCAATAAGACGTATTGTTACACTCCTTCCTTTGAAACAACAAAAAGTCGTGTGCTAATACTACGTGTTATGAAACTCGTATAATAATACACAATTATCTCTTCGATTTGATTTGTTTCCTTTCTTCAATGTTACAGGAACTGAACCGAACTCTCAAACTTGGCAGTATGTTTCCGGCGTACGGAACATTTATTTTGATCTTCAGACTCCTCACTAGAAGTCCGTTGATTATCAACATTGCTTATTGGGTTATTTCATTATTTTTTGGATGGACGACTGGAGAAGTTGACCCGGTAAGTTAAGTTGCATAATATTTCACTACCTACTAGTTGCTAATAAACTGTTCAACTCAACAAGCAAAATCTTGAGCGAAATGTCATACTCAAAAATTTGAGTCAATTTCAAGACTGAATATTCCAACCAGAAGAATCCAACCAGTAGTGTAGGAGTTATGAGGGTCAATAATAATTTAGAAGCATCCGAAGAAAAGTTGACTTAAGGTGACCCCTCATAACTTCTATGCCACAGATTGGACTCTTTCCAAATTTGGCAGGTTGATAGATAATTATGACAAACTAGCTTATGCTAAATTAAAACTGAATTTGTCGTAACGTTCCTGAGTTACAAATGTTTGAAATCCGAAAAAAAGTGAACTTTGGAGGGCTGTATCTCCGTCATTAGGCCGAACTTTGCAAAATGGTGTATAGGTTTTTGTCATATTTTGAAGAGATCTACCCACAGTTAAATTTTTTGCTATCATCCCTGAAACACACTGTATAGGTGAATAAATTAGGGAAGGTGTTGCAGAGGAAAGATTCAGAGAGTTGATTCGAAATGCAAATTCCTCCCCAAAATCTTTAGGCGTAATAGTGAAATATACTGTATACCTATGCATAATACACATAATTATACACAAAATATCGTACCTACTTGTCTTTCTATTTTCCTGATTTTTTTTACATTAGATACCTACCTACTTTTTTAACCTCACTGAACAAAAACTTTTCTTCAAGGCCATTTTGAGTCCAGATGCTCCCGTACTTTTCAAGAACATGCCGTGGAAAATCGCGTTTCATTATTTACAAATTGAGAGGGCAAAAACCAGATTTCAACAGTACGATTACGGTCGAAGGAAAAACAGGAAACTTTACGGCACGGACCTGCCTCCCGAATATCCTCTGAAAAACATCACCGTGCCAGTATGTCTCATCATCAGTGATGGTGACGCCTTGACATCACTGAAGGTATGAATCTCTAAGTAGGTATAGTATAGCTGTTGGATGGACATGAATGGAATTATATCAGTAAAATGTTGACAGCAGTTCTTCTGTAGGTGTAACTTTTGAAGCTTATATCTAGGTACATCGCTGTACACGTGTTCACAATTTATCCAAAAGATTGCTCCCCGATGCTTCAGAAGTGATGCGCGTGTGCCTCAGCATTTTTACTTTGGCTAAACATGAATTTATAACGTCATGGCTATTTTGTGGTTCATTTTTTCATGTAACGAAAATGACAGCAACAAAATAATATCGATAGAACTCAATTTTTTCAAATTTTGAACTTGATTGTTGACAGGATGACAGATGCGATGACTGCGATGCGCAGACTATTGACAATCAAGACGTGCACTTGACAGAGGCGGGCGGTGAAACCATGCTGGAATTTTTCAATCATGCCAGCATTCTGTCTCTATCCTTCGCATTGCAAGTTTGTATCTTTCATCCTGCACTGACAAATACAATAGGTCTATTGGGTGTTGAGTTTTTGAAAGTTTCTGTCAGCATATTTTGTCCAATGCTCATTTTTACAATGGTTGTTTCTTTCTATAGGACACAGAGTACCTGTACCACTCAATGCTGCCTGAACCGGCCAAAATCTGCAAGCCAACTTACATTTCCGGCATGAACCACGGCGAATATCACTATGGAAGGCATCGGAAAGAAAGAGTCATAGATAATGTTTTGAAATATATGGAACAGGCTCGTAGTCGGAAAACGTAATTTTTTTTTATTTTTTATTTATTGTTACCTGAATATAATAAAAAAAACTGTTTTGGCATACTTACACCACAATACTTTCCAGGCAAGTACCTATCCAGAAAAGTGGGTAAGCTTTTATTTCAAGTCTTCCTTCGGGAGAATGGGAAAATTGTGAGAGAACCCTATAGGTACAGGCCGAGGTACAGGCTAAGTATTCTGAAACATAAACTTGCGGCCTACAACCATCAAAAAGCAGTATGGCTCCAAAAGTCTCAGGGGACTACAGGACTTCAACCTCAATCCTCAAAGATATTTATTTGTTTTTTGAAAATAGGTAGGCGAGTAGTTGCGATCGAAATGATCAAAATATTTATATAGTTCATTACACGATAGTCTAAACTCTGCCGTCCTATTCATTAACCACATCTTATCCACCCTCACCTGCGGTGAACAGGAAACCAGACCTGGTGGTCAGTTCTAGAAACTTACAATCAGCTAAGTTTTGAGAACCGCGGAAAATCTTCTACCAATAATTGAAGTGGAATAAAATTGCGCTCGTTTATATGGAGGTTCGGATTCTTCCGTAAAGTCGCAATTGTTGATAATAATCAGTTTAAGGACGGAGTCATATTGGTGAAATAAGCGTTGCGAAATCAATCCGTCTGGGTTTATTCCTGGACGGATTTTCACCATGTTGGTCTCTTTCGAAAGCTACAAGGATGTACTTTGGTTTGAGCCCATTGGCATTTTCGAAATCGAAAAACAAAATTTAAATTTTGACATTCGAAAAAAAAAAAAATTGGATTTTGGAAATGCCATTAGACTGAAACCAAAGTACATCCTTGTAGCTTTCGGAAGAGACCAAAATGGTGAGAATCCGTCAAGGAATAAACCCACACGGATTGATTTTGCAACGCTTATTTTACCAATATGACTTCGTCCTTGAGATAGCAACAATCCTACCTTCCTTAAAACTAATATATTTGTTCAAGCTCGCAGCTGTAGTAGTTATTCAGATTTGCATGTTGGTTGAATGGAGTGTTATACTTTTAAAAAAATATTTTGTTTTCGATGGAAACAGAAACTATGTATAATTGTATATGGAAAAAAAAACTGACCCGTATCTTTTTTTATTTAGCCAAAAATCGTATCGTTTGGCCGCAATAAATAAACGGAATTCCTATATTCTGCCTATTTCTGACGTCATTTAGACAGGCAGTATAGGCGGTGACTCGCTGTGACGTCAGAACTAGTTGATGTTATTTATTTATTACACCTAAACGATACGGTTTTCAACTTAATAAAAAAACACGGGTCAATTATTTTTCAATGTAGTTTCCATTTCAATCAGAAAATTTTTTTTAGTATAAAACTCTATTATCAACTACAAGAGAATAATTAATATGGAACGCCATGCAGAAGAATTTCACCTAGAGGAATGTCTGGTTTGATCTCGCGACACTAATAATTTTGTTGAAGCATTTACCTGACGTCAATAGAGGTAGCTTGCTCGTGAAATTGAAAATCTGTTAAAAGCTGGTTGTACTACCTGTCCACTTGACGACGCGGGGATTTGAGAAATTTGTAACTATCAACAATTGCTGGACTCGATTAGTTAGTTTGTCGGTCTGATATTTATTCAGGTATATGGAAAAATAATTGTTTGGAAGCCTTTTCGCATTAGTTCGTCGGCGAGCACCCTTGTAGATTTTTATCAATGATAGGTTCACTTCACACAAAACAGTACCTATGGGCAAAATCGAAAACATCTTCACATAATAGGCTTGTACCTTGACTTGAGCAATTGTTTCGCGTACATTATTGGTTCCGAAGTTTTTGAAAGTGTGAAATCGGGTCTAGCATTTCCGGAATCAGACACTCGCGTTCGCGATATACTCTCAACATCCACGGGCAATTCACGGTGAAAAAATAGGTTCAGCTCACCACAAAGGTGAAGCCACATTTAATCCTTCTCTAAAACATACAAAAGAGAGACATAGCCTAAAAAGAGCGAACAAAAAGAATAGTCCAGATGTATGAGACGCAGCCTTTGAGAAGAGATTTATAATGAGAATAGTCCCGTACGCACAGGCCTACAAACTAAGATTATAGGAAACAGAATAAGGAAGAAGAGGAAAAGAAGTGAAACGTTCCCACTCGCTCGCAACGCTCACAAAGTTCTTTTATATCGTCTAAAAGCTGGATCTAACCCTAATCATAACTCTATCACTAACATAAAATGTTGAATCTGATGAAGGCACAATGAGAATTTCGAACCACTCTACCCAAATAAAGTTTAAATATTGGTCAACGTGCAAAATCAGGTGTTCGTCGGAGTTTTGATGTGTGGCTCTTTTAGATAACAATTTGAAAAACTCATCCCAGTTGACAGTGTGGAGGATGGGTCAGGTAGGTATAGGAATGAGCTTTATTCAGCCACTCTCACATGTGTATAGAAGTTGATACATCGATTTTCGGTCAAAACTCCTTCTGTGTCTTACTGTTTTCAAACAAGTAGTTATGAATCGATCTCAACACTCTCAAGAACTTTATCCTCGAGCCATAGAGAGGAAAGCACAACAGGATGTCGTCCTTAGGGTTGCCAGATATTTTTGAATGATATATATGAGACACTTGAGAAATATATATGAGATTAGCAAAAAATATATGAGGTAATTTTTTTTGATAACACAATCTCAATAAACATTTCGAAAAAAACAGGCACATCAAAAATAACAATTCAATGAGAAAAAAAATAACTTTGTCAAAGGCAGTTAATTCCGACCCTTACTCACGTTTTGTGTCACAAAACTTGACACAAAACTCAGTAGGTATTTAAAAATATTGTGCAGCTGCAGCTGCCAACTTCAATAGCTTATTGTCCATGGACCTTTAAATGAAATTATTTGCAAGCCAAATTAAATTTGAACGAGAATATATATTCGGATTTCATTAATTTTACTGATGCCTTCTCACGGACATCCGTCCATTAGTTTCCCTTGATAGAAAAAATTCTTCCAACAATAAAGAATTCAACATTCCCGTTAAAGAATGCTACAAATCGCAGCGCCAAAATAAAAAAAACTATAATAAAAATTAACAAAATTATGTATGAAATTAGTGGAACTGCCAATAGCTTCAAATTTATGAGATTTGCTCATATATCTGCTGTTGTGGTATGAGGTATGAGATCTTGTTGAAATATATGAGTCTCATACCAAATATATGAGATCTGGCAACCCTAGTCGTCCTGATACTAGATTATCATTGGCCAGGCTACTTCCTCGGCTATCCCAAAAGCGGGAAACGTGATTCAATTCAAACAAGTTGGATTGAAGTATATTGGGCTGTCTATCCAGCCAGCTGCATAATCAGAAGCATTGGAGAAGTTTATCGTGTATGTCATAACGGAAGCTCACGAGTCTATTAAAAATGCTGGTGGCAATCTCGGTGGCAATTTTTGTTGTGTCCGTTCTGTTCTTCACACTTTGGAAAAAAAAGTTTGGCAGAGGTCAGAAAAGCTGGTTTTTTTTGACGAATTAATTGCCTTAACGATGAATTATTCATGAGTTCTGTTGAGCTCCCGACAAAATCTCCTCTCATGAACCCAATTAGGTATGAGGACAACATTTTTGCAAAGGCATTTCCCGAAGAAATGAGCAAAGGGATTCCATAAAGAATACCTGGCGAACTGTTATAAGTGTACATACATATAACGTACCTACAACCGTCAATAAAAATATGGATGGAAAAATAGAAATTTGAATATTTACCGACGACCACTACCGTAAGTGATGAATGGCGCACAATCAACGGACTCACTAAGCAGCTCCTCACGCACCCTGTGCGATTCGATTACCATAACGCACAGTTGGTGAATTTTCTGTTTAAAAATATAGTTTGGTACTGGTACCTACCAAGTTCGACACGACACGACTCTATCTTCGTGCCAAACCGCTTGAACTTAATTAATTTTGAAATTTCACAAATCCCTTACTAATTATTATCCGTTATTATTGCATGACTGTTCTTTGAACTGTGTTGTTCCTTCTTTATTTTTTTGCAAAAATTTCTGGATATTCCGCAAATTTGATTTCAAATCATCACAATTTGCCCATTTTTTCGTTTCGATTGGCGTGTGCCGCTCAAGTGTCATGGACCCGTAACCTTTATTAGAAGTGCGGTAATATACCTAGAAGTTCAGTAGAGGGCTCAGTATTTATGGATTTCAAGGTAGGTACCTATTAGAATGTTAATTAAACGGTTCAGGTACCTTACCTTGATGAAGATTTCGGCATCCTCAATCTAGGAACTGCATAATTTATTATGGAGACTTACGTACTATACGTACCTATTACTGTGCGTTTTTACCTCTCCTCATCATCAGACGTTTTTCGCTAGTCAAAAAAAAAGCGCGTGCTATATTTTTTAACAACTATTTTAATTAATTGAATACTCGCCCGGGACTCACTCACGGAAGTGAGATTTGAATAAATGTACAACTTAATTATTATAAGTAGAACCAAGAATAGTTACGGGCGAAATACTCGCGTGTGCTCTTCCAAATCATTAATAGTCCTATAAGTTTGAGCTAGAACATTTGAAAAAAAAAGTTGATGCTCCAGAATTATTGTTTCAGCTTAACCAAGCTGGAAAAAATGTTTTCCATTGTATTACTGGCTGTGGCTGTGTTAGGGCAAGAAGTGTTGTCTACAAGAAGTGTCCTGAACGGAAACAACGCTTGCAAATCTCTATCGGATTACCCTCAACTACAAACCAGCAAGAATTGCTGGTATAATCCTGACTACCTCATGCCATCAGTGAGTATTATAATTATTGTAGTGTCCCTACAGTACAATAAAACAGTAAATAGTCGAAAGAGAAATTCTGAACCCCCTTTCAATAAAGTATCGATTAAATCTTGCAAAAAAATCCTTGAAAAAATCGCTCGAAACCAACTTACGGCGACCATTCGTAGGTTTCCGCTAAAATTACATTTTTTGACTATAATTTGAATGATAGGTACTGAAACAGCAACAAAACTGAATAGGTACATAGGTACAAGCCATATAGGGATAGGTCTTTGTCCTAGTAGCAATCTAACTCTTTAGTACCTACCTAAATATAATGTGCGTGGCCTATGAAGGGGGGCCTACGCAGGGCGTCCCGATGCCTGGAACCTGGAATATACCTACCTGTATTTTTTCCAGCAAGACCTGATAAAAAAGTACTCAGGAGGATTTGAAGAATACAAACTTACCACCGATGACGGATACTTTCTGACCATCTTCAGGATGCCAAAGAAAAACCCTAGAGGCGTTATCTTACTGGTACCCACAATGTTCACAGATTCCAAATTATATTTAATCCAAGGAAACCATTCCACAGGTGAGTAGTAACTGTTTCTATTGTGATCTTTATCTTCATAACTATTCAAATCAACAAAAGAAGTGATACCGTCCATGATGCTGGACATGATAATAAATAGATGTACAAACAGGCCGGTTGCGAGTTTGGGCCTGGGCCCCTAATTAGAGTAATTGAAGCACCCGTATCACGAGGAAGAGTTTTATTCTTAAACACTTCATTATGTTATGAGGGATGTTCACTATCAAAGCAGCAAACCTGTCAAAATATCGACATGCTTCATCATTAGAGATCGCCACTGTCAAAAAGCGAAGCTATCGTAGCTAAAGTGTGAAAACCCTCATCAAGAATAATAAATGATAAAATTGTTATCATATTTATGAAGTACAGGCTGATCCACCGAGATGGCACCTTGAATCTAAATATTGGAAATGATGCGGCTTTTCCTTCTGAGGAGTCCAGATATATAATTTGGTATTTGCATAAGATCATTATAAGGGTGTTCATTTTCACACTTCCCACCCCAGATTTCTCCTCGCGAAAATTTTCTCATAAAAACGCTGGAACAGGTCGATTTTTATTGATGAGAATTCCTCAATACGTGTCCTAGATGTCCCCCTCAAAATAAAAATCGACCTGTTCCGGCTTTTTCTTCTTTTTTTCTGTTCCGGCTGTTCCGCATTATTTCCAATATTTAGATACAAGGTGTCGAAAAAACCGGGAGTTTTTTTGAAACACCCTGTGGGTATACTATAAGATGCAAAACAATTTGGTGTCTATATGAATTCTACGGGAAAAATAGTTGGGAAAAATTTCTTTCCCCAGCAATTTATTCCAACGGGAAAAATTCCAACAGGAGGGGTAATTTATCGGTGGATCACACTGTACAATAAATTTAGTGTAGGTCCCTAACGAGGTACAAAACATGAAATCGATATCAAATCCATCTTTTTCAGCCCTTTACCTTTGGCGTGCTGGCTACGACGTGTGGTTCTACAACCAAAGGGGCACCATCCATTCCGAAGGCCACCTCAACCTGTCGATGACCGAAACCAAATACTGGGACTTCAGCTTCGACGAAATAGCCAAATACGATTTGGCCCAAACCGTCGGATTGGTGAGCGAACTGACAGGCTCCAAAATTTTCATCTATGGCTCTTCGATGGGCACCACGATCTCTCTGATTTACGCGGCGACTCAACCGGAAGAAGCGAAGCGGGCCGTGGAAGCCTTCATTTTTGCCGGGACGGCTTGCTATTTCCAATACTCCACGTCTGTTGTGGCCACAATGCTGCCGGCTTTAGAAAATGTAGTGCAGGTAGGTGAGCTTCGAAATGAACAATGATGGGTAGAAAAACAACTGCAAACTGTGCATGAATTGTAAAAAGATTGGGAAGTATAATATATAAGGGGGAGAGGATTTGATCACGTTGATGGATGTCAGGACGGCTAGACACAGTTCCAACACTATGGGATATTTCACAAGCATGTACCTACCCACCTAAAAGCCGCAAAAGAACTTGTGTAGGAGGAAAAAACAAAGAAAAGATCCAGAGGTCGCGGGTTCTATCCCCGCCAGGGATTAAATACAAACGATGGTGCCGACCCCCATGCGATGTTGGTGGTCGTTAAAAATCCCAACCCTATGCTGGAACACACAGGGGTTCGGCAAAATTTCCGGTATAGTGGAGGAAAGCATTCACCGGCGTCGGTTTCAGGCTTCGTTGTTGAATAAACGAAACAAAAAAAAATGCTATACATATTTTTCTGGTTTGGATATAATTTGTTTCCTCTTTTCAATGTTACAGGAACTGAACCGAACTCTCCAACTTGGCAGTATATTTCCGGCGTACGGAACATTTATTTTGATCCTCAGACTCATCACTAGAAGTCCGTTGATTCTCAACATTTCTTATTGGCTTATTTTATTGTTCTTTGGATGGACGACTGGAGAAGTTGACCCGGTAAGTTGCATGTTATTTTACTACCTACGCAGGGTGTTTCACTACTGGCTGCTGATAAACTGTTCAACTCAACAAGCAAAATCTTTAGCGAAACGTCATGCTAAAAAATTTGAGCCGATTTCAAGGCTGAATAACCCTGGATCACCGTGATCAAATTCAAATTGGTTTCAACTGTCTGGTTAGCTTGATCTTTCACGAAACTACTGCAGTATGTCCTACAGGGTGATATTTGAAACAATCCAATAAAACCATGAGTCAGCTTCACCCGATTGGTCCAATATCGTTTCCGAAACATGAAAGTTAGTTGTCGCACCTATATGTTTTACCCCACGTTGGGCGCCAAATGTTGCGCCCGCAATTACGCAACCCGCTTTATTGAGTCTCTTTATAAATCGTTGGGTTTGATTCCTCGCATATCGCCTATCCAGGTAGGTGAAGAAGTCAAGGAAAATGCCACAGGGAAAAGACTCAGCCTCTTTGTTCAAAATGAAGGCAAAATGGAGGACTCGTCAAGAAAAAGAAGGAAAAGTAGAGGAGGGTAAAAAGTAATAGTGAGGCCTGGTCTGGCCTTGATTCTTTCTAGCTTATTCGGAAAACTCCGTGGTTATCCACCAATGAAATAGAAATTACACCCTCGTTTTCAGACGAAAACTCCCGAATAATTACTACAATTTGGTAATCGACGCAGAATTGGTGTTCATTAGACCCTTTCTTTACAATAACGATCGGCGTTGCCCATGGCTATTCCCATGGCAAAACCTCCGGTTCAACCACTCTCAACTCCAACCTTAGACTGTGTCCATTTGGTAATGGAACACCTGTATACAATCATATACACATACCTAATAATTCTTCTATTTTCCTTATTTTTTCCAACAGGTACCTAGTTTTTCAAACCTTATCGGATTGAATCTTTTTTTTTCAAGGCCATTTTAAGTCCGGACATCCCCGTAGTTCTCACCAACATGCCGTGGAAAATCGCGTTTCATTACTTACAAATTGAGAGGACGAAAACCAGATTTCAACAGTACGATTACGGTCGGAGGAGGAACCGAAAACTTTATGGTACGGACCTGCCTCCCGAGTATCCTCTGAAGAACATCACCGTGCCAGTATGTTTCATCATCAGTGATGGTGACGCCTTGACATCACTGAAGGTAGGTAGTTCTCTTGAATCTTCAGTAGGCATAACTGTTGGATGGACATGAATGGAATTATATCAGTAACATGTTGACAGCTGTTCTTTTGTATGTGTAACTTCTGAAGTTCATAGTTAACAATTTATCCAGAATATTGCTTCCCAATGCTTCAGAAGTGATGCGCCTGTGCCTCAGCATTTTACTTTAGCAAAACTAGGATTTATAACGTCCTGGCTATTATGTTTCGTTTCTTCCACTAACAAAATACGATGGAACTCAATTTTTCTAAACGACTCCTAATGTCGACACGATGACAGGTGGGATGACTGCGATGCGCAGACTATTGACAATTAAGACGTGCACTGGAACCATGCTGAAATCCAGCTTTCTGTCTCTTTCCTTCGCATTGCAAATTTGTATCTTCCATCCTGCACTGACAAATGCAAAAGGTCTATTGGGTGTTGAATTTCTGGACGTTTCTGTCAGCATATTTTGTCGAATGCTCATTTTCACAACGGTTTTTTTTCATAGGACACAGAGTACCTGTACCACTCAATGCTGCCTGAACCGGCCAAAATCTGCAAGCCAACTTACATTTCCGGCATGAACCACGGCGAATATCACTATGGAAGGCATCGGAAAGAAAGAGTCGTAGATAATATTTTGAAATATATGGAACAGGCTCGTAATTGGAAAACGTGATATTTTTTGTTATTTTCTATTTATTGTTATAATAAAAAAAAAGTGTTTTGGCATACCTACTCATACCACAATACTTTCAAGGCAAGTATCCAGAAAAGTAGGTGAGCTTTTGTTCCAAGTCTTCCTTCGAGAGGATGGAAAAATTGTTAGAGAAACCCTACAGGTTGAGTATTCTGAAACATAAACTTGCGGCCTGTCTACAACCATCAAAAAGCGGTATGGCTCCAGAAGTCTCAGGGGGCGAAGGTATTTTAACCTCCTCAAAGATATTTTTGTTCTTTGAGAATAGGTAGGCAAGTAGTTGCAACGGAAATGATTATTTTTTTTTTTATTTAATCGACTTACTTAACGAAGCGACATTCAGCTATTAGCTGCTCTACCATGCTCTACCTGCTCTACCTCTATTATATTTTTATAGTTTTTTACACGGTAGTCCAAACTCTGCCACCCTAGTCATTAACCACATCTTATCAACCATCATCTGCGGTAAACAGGAAAACAGACCGAGTGGTCAGTTCTAGAAACTTACAATTGGCTAAGTTTTGAGAACCGCGGAAAATCTTCTACCACCAAGTGAAGTGGAATAAAATTACGCTTGTTTATATCACGGTTCGGATTTTTCGAAGTTCCGAACCGTGATTTACCCAACGGGTAAATCCGAGTACCGGATTGGAGGTACCGGGTAATCCGGGTATTTACCCAAAATCGGGTCTCTGATAGGGTATTTACCCTTGAACATAAAAACCCGGGTATTTTCCATCACTGAACCCAATTAAGCATGAAGACAACATTTTTGCGAAGGCTTAGGCGAAGGCATTTTCCTAAGAAATAGGCAAAGCAAAGGAATTCAATAAAGAATAGGTATCTGGCAAACTGTATGAGTGTATAACGTACAGTCATCAGTGAAAAAATCGATAGAAAAATTGAAATTAAAATATGTTTTCGAAATTGTAACACACTCAGTAGATTTCCAGTCATTCTACGAATTTATTTTTCACCAGATATCCAATCAATAGGCCTTACGCAACCTAAACCAGGCCACTGATTAGGCTCAGGTACTAAAGTACGTGTACCTTTTCAGGTACCCACCTACTTGTCGTAAGTAAAAATGCATTTTTGTATCATTCACCCTAATCTCGATAGTTTTGAAATATAAATACCCACTTCACTTGTTTTTCTTATCATCATTACGAAACATGTGTAAAATCACTTTGGTTTTCGCTTTTTGCGTCGCATCGACCTGGGCTGGGCCTCTTATTGGTGAGAGGCAGCCGAAGATCGTGCCTCTGAAAGATGTCGGTAAGAACATTATCTGCTTTGCTTTAACAATGGAACTTTATCGATACTGAAAGCGGTGTTGAAATAGTATATTATTATATGAGTTTGATAAGACGAAGTTTTTCACACGACTGTTTTTAGACCGATTTTAAGCAATTAAAAAATGCTTAAAAGCTTATGAATAATGCTCTCGTCCTCTAGAATTAGCACTATAGTATTAATTGCTACTAGAAAGTAGGCAAACGTCAGTCGCGAAGTGTTGCTTGTCAAAAATGTCGAACATGAATTTTTATCAGGTGGGATTTCCAATTTTTTGGCAATTATCATGGTAAAGTAGAGAAAATAGTATAATTACACTCGTTCAATATAAGTATATTATTCAACAAGCGCGTAATGATTGCTCCTTACTCATGAGGATGCGGTTTGCCGACACGAGCCTTGGCGAGTGTCGTAAAGCGTCCGAATGAGTAATAGCCATTACCCGCGAGTAGAATACTATGCTTTATCCAGTCTCATTGAAAAATGCAGGCATGTATGCGCGTGATAATGCGTGTATTATTCAATAGGATTGAATAAAACATATTATCACACTTTTTCGCTTGGAGAGACCAAAAACCAGTCGTCTACTCTGGATTCTTCAACTGCAGTTGCCATTTTAGAGCAGCGTGGTCAATCCTCGCCAAAAAATTTCGGCCGTAGAGGTACTGGTGAAAGTGTTCTACAGCTTTCATTATGGCCAGTAGCCTCGCCAGTAGCTCTTTTTTCGTAACGCAGTAGTTCCTTTCCGGTTTGGACAACACCTTGCTATAGTATCCCACCGCCCGTGTATGCGAAGAGGGTATGCCAGGATAGGGCTTGATCACAATGCAACCTTCAAAATCTTGAATGAGCTTTCACATTCCTTGATCCACAAGAATGGTGTACAGTCTTCAGTCAGTTTGTGTAAGGGTTTAGCAATGTCAGCGAACTTCTCCACAAATCGTCTGTAGTATGTGCATAAGCTCAAGAAACTTCTGTTTTCATGTTGATTTTTTGCTCGTGGCCATTCTCGGACAGCATTCAATTCCACTGGGTCGGTTTCGTTTTCTTTCGACGACACTACGTATCCCAAAAATTTGACCTGCTTCTGGGAGAGCACGCATTTCTTCGGATTGAGCTTGAGATGGGCACCTCGAAGACGTCGAAATACCTCCAGGAAGTTCTTCAGATATTCTTCAAATGTCCGAGAGATGACCATCACGTCGTCGAGGTAGACCAGCAAGACGAACTCCATTGAACTTTCAAAAGTGACTGGTGCGTTACAAAGTCCAAATGGCATCACAGTAAACTGATAAAGGTCGCTCCCGGCAGAAAACGCCGTCTTCGCTCAGTCATCGTTGTGAAGTTCTACTTGCCAGTAACCACTCTTCAGGTCAAACGTCGAAAACTATCTCGATCCAATGCTCAAAGTGTCGTCAATCTGAGAGACAGTGGATGTCTGTCTTTCTTCGTTACGTCATTGAGTTTGCGGTAGTCTAAGCAAAATCGCGTGCTCCCATCTTTCTTTGTTACCAAAACAACCAGTGATGACCATGGGCTTGTCGATTCTTCTATGACGCCTTCATCCAACATGTTTTCCAAGAGCTTCGCCAATGGTAGGCGTCTGAGAGCCTGTCGAATTGGTGCGGCGTTGTCAGTGTTGATCCGATGTTGGATCACGCTGGTCTTTCTGGCAGGATTACCTTCCTTCGCAAAGGCTGCAGCTTCATCTTGGTTGAATGGCATCGCAAGTTCTTTCTCTTTCTCACTCAGGTGTTTTCAGTCAAACGAGAATATCATTACCATCTTTTTCTCCAAGAACTTTGGAGCCGAAGCGACATGCTATATATTGCGACATGCTGGCAATTAAGGTGTTATGATACCGAGGCGAAAACTAAGATTGCCGAGTCGTAGTGCTGCTCTAGAAGGGTGTGTAGATCTTCTTGATTTCTACAGTAAAATGATCGGATCCAGAAGCAGAACCAAAAGACATCTGTTGAAATAATTTGAATTCCAAGTAGGTCAGTGCTTTTTATAATTAAAGGCTCGAGGATCATCAACGGCGACAAAGCAGAGCCCGGTCAGCTTCCGTGGCAGGCCGGCGTCTACTTCCAGGTAGCCAGCGGCAGACACTTCTGCGGTGGCTCGCTCATTGGTACCGAATGGATTCTAACGGCCGGTCACTGTGTTCAAGGGTGAGGGATTTGTTGCCATCCTTAACCAAGGATGTTGTCGCCATCTACCGACAAGTACGTGTTTGAATAGGGGTCTTTTTTCTCGGATTTTTGCAGTGCAACGTCTTTCGATATCCTTCTGGGAACCACGTCGTTGACCGACCCGGCCAGGAGTCAATATACAACTACTTCCTACCTGATCCACGACTCGTACAACCCGAGAACTTTGGAAAACGATATCGGACTGATCCGCCTGCCTGAAGTGGTCACGTTGACTGATCTGATCATGACCATTCCGGTAGGGGGAGCCGTTTTGAATGGAGGCGTGGCCGTCACCGTCAGCGGCTGGGGGTTCACTAGTGGCGGTCAGTATTCCAGAAATTTCGAGACAATAATACGGAATTGACTTTTTAATAACCCTTGATCAGATTTGTTTTTTTCTGATTTCAAAAATTTTAAAAATCAATCAAATTTCTGCTCTTTTTTCAAAATCCAAATAGGTTCCAAATTTGTTTTCAATACTTAAATAAATGATTGTGATTTTCTGGAGAAACATGTCAAGCAAAATTAGTAGAAATTAGAGCAATTAAATTCTCACAACTTCGAAAATGGTATTCTTTTTTGTTATCAATAACAACAATAACATATTTTCAACCTTTTTTATTGCAGCAAGTGCCATCAGTGATTCTTTGAACTACGTCAATTTGACCACTATCACCAACGAGCAGTGTGCCAAGTATTTTAGCAACGTCGTCAAAACTGGAATGGTTTGTGCAGTTGGCGATGCCTTCAAGAGTGCTTGCAATGTAAGTTTTTCCATACTACTAGCCGTTAAGTACGTCATCATCAACCTGTTCCTGAATCGCAATTCCAATTCAATCTTCTAGTAGAAAACATTCTATACAGGGTGATTCACCACCAAATGGACATAGCTTAAGGATAGGTCCAGTTTTTCCAGGCGAACCTGGATCTGGTTTCGAAATTTTTCTAACGCTGTTCGTTTCGAAGCTACAGGGTGATTCATGTATTTCGTAGAATTTTTTGACAAGCCATAACTTTATAACAACCCAACAGATTGGTTTGAAATTTCATGGGTTTATTCTTCTATTGATATCTGACACATCACTTTATCAAAGAGTTGAAAATTTCCAGGGCCGGCCTTGAAAAAAAAATTTCAAAGCTTTTTTGAAAAAAGACACTCTGTATGCATATTATTCAAAATTCATTTTCATATTCAAAAACTACATGGAACATGCTATCAATATCGCAAAAAAAATTGCTTGGCACCATCAAGCTGTCAAAAGAAAATTGATGATCCTGATGATTTTTGAGGTTAGGATTTTTTGTAAATTAATATTTTCAAATATTTACACATGATTAATTATGGCCCCAAATTTCAGCCGTTTCGTCATAAAAGTAAAAATGACATTTTTCTCGTTTTCTCAGTAGTAACAAAAAGTTTCAGTCGAATTTTCAAAAACTTATTGTCACGTCCCTCGGCTTCACTTCTATCCCAATTTGAGCTGAAATTGAGGAACGTTTAAAATTTTTTTTGAAAATTCTGATGAAATTTTTTGTTATTTTTGAGAAAACGAGGAAAATGTCATTTTCATTTTTCTGACGAAACGGCTGAAATTCAGGGTCATAATAGATCATTTGCAAATATTTGAAAATATTAATTTAGAAAAAATCCAAACCTCAAAAATCATTACGATTGTCAAAATTTTCTTGACAGCTCAATGGTGCCAAGCAATTTTTTTCGCGTTATTATCAGTATGTTTGATGTCGTTTTCGAATTTGAAAATGAAATTTGGAAAATGTGCATACAGAATGTATTTTTTTGAAAAAAGCTTTGAAGTTTTTTTTACAAGGCCGGCCCTGGAAACTTCAAACTGTTTGATAAGGCGATGTGTCAGATATCAATAAAAGAATCGACCCACAAAATTTCAATCCAATCTATTCGGTCGTTCTGAAGATACGGCTTGTCAAAAAATTCGACAAAATACATGAATCACCCTGTAACTTCGAAACAAACAGTATTAGAAAAATTTCAAAGCCAGATCCTGGTTCGCCTTGTAAAACTGGACCTGCCCTTAGGCTATGTCCATTTGGTGGTGAATCACCCTGTATAGGTGAACTCGGTTGAGAAAACAGTGATAATTTTTCCTCAGCCTTGTTACCAAAAAATATTATTTTATTCCATAGACCAATCCTCGGACCAATCTTCATGTTTCATGCAAGAAAAATGTTGTTCTTTCAATTAATCAGTTTGTTATTAGTCATTACATCTATACACGTATCAACTACCTACCGGCTTTTTTTTCAGGGTGACAGTGGCGGTCCTTTATTCACTGGATCCGGCATAAGCGCCATCCATGTAGGAATCGTCAGTTGGGTGAGCTCCAAAGGATGCGAGGAAGGATATCCTTCGGGATACACCAGGACCGACGTTTACAGGCCCTGGATCAAATCGTGGACTGGCATTTAAAATTTTACAGACTTGAATTTGTGCAGTAGAAATTTTGTGAAATAAAAAGTAGCCACCTACTTACCTAGGTGCTGCTGTTGAATACATATTTCTCTTTTTTTATTCATTTTGTGTATGATTGTTCTGCTGTGATATTTTCTATCATCCCTTGTCCCTTGATGCTCGATTGCACAAATATGGTATCAAACCTTAGTTCGCAAATATGGAATAAAAAATTGAAAAGAGGCTGAAATGCAAACCTGATCAGTCCAATAAGCAAAGAACACGACTACGACTACGACGCATACGACTGGAGTAAGTCCTCGAGTAATTCTAAAAAAAATACTTTATTCCAAGTGACTAAATCGAATGAGTATTTCCAAAAAATACCCTGCATTTGATAGTGTAGGTACCTACTCCACGAATTTCTTTGACTGCTACTTCACCGGATCGTCGGACCTGAGTGCCTCCGTACTGACGAGCCCCAAATAGGAAGAGAAACACGTGCCTGTCAAAGTCAACAAAAAATGTAGTATGTACCGTAATCAGTGGACAAAAATTTTTTTTTTCCTTGTGAATCTTGACTTGCCTTATAGTACAAGAAAGATAGATTTCAACCTCGGAAAAAATATGGACGTCCTGAAAATTTGATATTTTGTTCAGAATTGAGAGCTCTACAACATATCCAAAATCGCCAAAAATCGCACCCGGGGGTTTTGAGTTATTGGAGGGGGGGTAAAAAATTGCAGGTAAAAATGGAGGGGATGGAACCCGTCAATCTATTGGATGCGAATACATTATAGTCCGACGTATCATATCCCATTGATACTATTTTTGCACAAAAAGTGTCCATCATTGTTGAAGGGGAGTGGTGGAGGGGCGAAGCTCTGCTAGGTGGTCCTTTTTTTTTTCTGGCCATGTAGAACCGATCACGACAAGTTTGGTATCTTTTCCCATTAAATTCAATCTCCTGAACTCATATTCGATGTGTAAATTCGGATGAAAACAAGTTTGAACAAGTTAACTCAAGAAAACTTGTTTTTTCTTTGACAATTTTGACGAATTTTTGTTTCACTGTTGGAGGCGTTCATTTTTAGAAAAGTTCCAGGGGCCAATAAATTGAAGTGTATTCTTTACAAAAATCATCCACTCGATGTATAATTTTGTTTCTCGAGTTTAAAAAATCGATTTGAACTTGAGCTGGCGCGGCGCGTCGTCCACTACTGACCAGAACACTACAGCATGCACCTTTAAATGAAAACACCTCAAACTATTGAAGAAATAACAACTTATCTTTGAAAATTTGAGGATCTGTGGAAAATTGAATTTCCTATAACCTAAACAAAATCGCCATGAATCGCACTACAGGGTTTTGAGTTATTTAAGTGGAGAGGTAACAGTTCATAGAGTATGAATCCTGTCAAAGTGTTATCCTCCTCCTCGAATAACTCAAAATCCTGCATTGCGATTCATGGCGATTTTGTTCATGTTATAGGGAATTCAGTTGTAAACAAATCCTCCAATTTTCAAAGATGAGCTGTCATTTCTTCAATAGCTTGAGGTGTTTTCATTTAAAGGTGCATGCTGTAGTGTTCTGGTCAGTAGTAGACGACGCGCCGTGCGGCTCAAGTTCAAATCAATTTTTTAAACTCGAGAAACAAAATTATACATCGAGTGGATGATTCTTGTGGAGAATACACTTCAGTGTAATGGTCCCTGAAAATTTTCTGAAAATGAACACCTTCAACAGTAAAAAAAAAACGTCAAAATTGTCAAAGAAAAAACAAGTTTTCTCAAGTTAACTTGTTCAAACTTGTTTTCATTCGAATTTACACATCGGATACGAGTTCAGGAGATCGAATTTAGTCGGAAAAGATACCAAACTTGTCGTGATCAGTTCTACATGGCCAGAAAAACAAAATGGACCACCTAGCAGAGCTTTGCCCCCCCACTACTCCCCTTCAACAATGATGGACACTTTTTGTGCCAAAATCGTATCAAGGAGATATGATACGTCGAACTATGATGTATTCGCATCCAATGGATTGACGGGTTCCATCCCCTCCATTTTTACCTGCAATTTTTTACCCCCCCCCCCCCCCCTCCAATAACTCAAAACCCCCAGGTGCGATTTATGGCGATTTTGGATATGTTGTAGAGCACTCAATTCTGAACAGAATATCAAATTTTCATGACGTCCATATTTATTCCGAGGTTTTGCCGATTTTTTTACTAATTTTCCTGTACTATTAGGGTTCTTTATCTGGCTTTGGTCTATGTAAGGATGCTTATGAATTACATTGTACATAAAACGCAATTTCCTCGGCAATTCCTATCAATATTATCAGTTATGGTTTCTTTTTCCTTAGTATTAATCTGTTTCATTTATTTTATCATCATTTGATAATAATGTCATAGGCATAACGTTCATTTGCCTCTACTGTTTCTTGTCTGCTGAACGTTATCCTTTTTTCCTCACAGGGAAATAGTCAATAAACTGATTATAATATAGGCAGAAAAGTTGTTCCTCAAAATGAAGCGATTCGTTGTTGTTTTGCTTTTCATAGCTTCCACATTGGGTGTGCCACTGGAAAATCAACAGTTTGAAATTTCTGATGTCGAGAATTTCGGTAAGGATTTTGTTTATTGTACATTTTATTCAAGATTGATCGACATGTTGTCAGATCAATATGATACGTATAAGTATCGATGATGGCCATTAGCCTGGAAGGTCATAATTGCTTCATATAGGTGGTTTATAATGTTACAAGAACACTACTGTTTCTCAGTCTCTAATAAAGACATGTTCCGATATCAAAATCGGTCGACGACCGGCCGGTCGACATTTATTAGAATATCATTACACCTAGGCAGAATCTTCTAATACTTGTCATATTCCTTTTACGATCAGGGGTAACTCGGGAGTGGATCTGATCAAGAGAGATGCTTCCTTTTAGTCTTCCAAAGTGACCCAAAAATGACTCTGGGTTAGTTTTGCCTGCCCGACGGCCTTCAAGCACCACCCGGAAAGACAAGAGATCACTTATATTAGGTCCGGCATGAACAGTTGTTGTGGTTTTCCATGAAGAGTTTCATTTCAACCAACCAGGAAGGTTTTCATGCTCTATGTTTTCCCAGGCAAAAGTAAACTGCTCAACAATAAAAGTGTTACAAAGCAAAAATTCACCCAATTTTGAACCGCTATAACTTTTGATTGGCACATATGATTCTGATTTTGTTTAAAGTACTGAATAGCCAAATCTTTTGGCCATCTTCCTTGTCAATATGAAATGCATAGAGCTTTTCATAAATTTTCTACAGGGTGATGAACAGAGCAGTGCAAAATTGATGGAAGTTCAACATACCCCCGTTTTCGCAAAAAAAAATTTTTGGGAGTATTAACACCAAATTTATGAAGAATGATGTGTTCCCTCAAAACGGTTTTCAAATTTTCGGGATTCCAGTCGAAACAGCCAAAATGTGATTTTTTATTGTGAATACTGCACCGGGTGACCATTTGAAAACTATCCACCTGCAATAACTCCCGATTCCTAGTGAATATTTCTTCGAGCAAAAACAGGTCGATTTTCATAATCAAAGGAGACATCTGAAACATAAATTGACAAATTTCTATCTTGAGCCCCCTCGCCCCCACTCACCCCAACTTTGAAATTTCAAATGACATGACCTACCTTGCAATACATCAAATTGAAGAGATTTAAAATTTCTTTCTGAAAAAAATATTTACAAAAATATTAACTCCACCTTTTTTGCCCTTGAAATTCTCTGACTGTCTTATTTTTAATTCTGGACCTTCCAATTGTTTTTAATTCAGTCAGTGTCATCATAGAAAACATCGAAGAAAAGAATTTTCGGTGGAAAAAGTGCTACCCAAATTGACCCTTTTGCTCTCCCCCACCTCAGCTTCAAAATTTTACGAAATACTACCTACTTTGTGATACATCAAATTGAAGGGAATTGAATTCTCCTTCCGAAAACAACTTTTTTTTAAATTTTCAACCCCTCTCCAAATAAATTAGACATTTGGGGTGTTTTGTGAGGAAAATGGGGGTTTTGAAAAGTTTGAAAAAAATTTGTTCATGGAGAGAATTTAATTTCCTTCAATTTGATGTATCACAAAGTGGGTATTGCCATTTTGGATTTTTGAGATGAAGTGGGGGGAGCGAAAGGGTGAAATTTGGGTGGCATTTTTTCCACAGAAAATTATCTCTTCCAATGCTATGCAGGATGACGTTGACTGCATTGAAAAGAATTGAGAGGTCAAGAATATCAAATTGAACACTCAGAGAATTTCAGGAAGAAGGAGGGTGGCGCTAAAAATTCTATACAGATAAACAAACAGATAGACAGATCTTATTGACAGAATCCCATTTACGGGACCAACATTCCAAGAAATGATGCCAAACATGCCTATGTTTTGGAATTTGAGGTGAAGGCAAAAAATTCCAAAATGGCGGAAATGTTGTTAATCCAATTCTAATGACGTAGTCCCATGTTGACTGAAGAGAGTAAAAATTAACCTTTTTTTAATGCTAAAAACTCGAATTTTAGGAGTAGTACCAAAAAGTACACTCTGCCAATTGGGCTTTTCTTCACCCCTGCACTAGACAATAGGAACGTTTTGCAAGTCAAATTGCTCAGAATTGTTCAGTGAACAAGCCTACCCAGTGGCGTCATCTTGATATGAAAAGTTCAAATGTTTTTGCGTTGCTACAGGAATAATATACAGTATTCACAATAAAAAATCACATTTTGGCTGTTCGACTGGAATCCCGAAAATTCAAAAACTGTTTCGAGGGAACACATCAGTCATCATAAATTTGGTGTTGATACACCCGAAAAAAAAATTTTACGAAATGTTGAACTTTCATCAATTTTGCACTGCTCTGTTCATCACCCTGTAGAAATTTTATGAGGGGCTCTATGGATTCCATATTGACAAGAAAGATGGCCGAAAGATTGGGCTCTTCAGTACTTGAAACAGAATCAGAATCGTTTGTGCCAATCAAAAGTTACAGCGGTTCAAAATTGGGTGAATTTTTGATTTGTAACACTTTCATTGTTGAGCACTTTATATGGATTCTATAAATTCACTTATTTTATGATTCTACACGAAATTCCACAAAGACGTTTGCAATCTGATCTGACTCAATATGGCTTTCAAATAAATATATTGTTTTATCTGAGGTTTCATCTCAGGTTTTATAGTACTTCAATATAGATATCCATATTCTACTGATATATGTAATTCTTGTTCCATAAACCGCATACAAACCATTATACGACGCATTATAGTTTTTTGAATAAGTATATTTTCATACGAACCTGTAATGTTTATTCAATTTTTTTTAAGGCTCACGTATTGTCAACGGCAAAAATGCAGTCCCAGGTCAATTCCCATGGCAAGCCCTCATCTACGCACAAAAAAAGAACGGAGGGCGTTGGTCGTGTGGTGGTTCTCTCATTAGTACTGAATGGATTCTGACAGGAGCTCATCAGATTCAAGAGTAAGGTACCTAACTAAAGGCGCATTCGTTTTGCCAGCAGGAGCTGCTCTGGGTAGATCACTAGACAAAGAAAGTAGAGCCAGCTGGGCCGTGATTGGTGTATGTATCTACTTTCTCTATCTAGTGATCTACCGCCCGGAGCGGAGCAGCTCCTGGCGCAAAACGAAAGCGGCTTAATATACCTAGATGTGAAATCTTGATTGTGATTGTGGATTGTGATGTGCGACGTAGTTTCCAACTCGGTTTCCAAAGCTATTCCAGAATTCCAGATACGAAGGTAAAGGTGCTCCAAAAGTAACGCCTCCATTTTCTATTTCAACAACTTTTGAGATCAAATAAATATTCCCAGTTTGTTTGATGCCGAAGTTATTTTGAAATTGTTAATTGAATAAAAAGAATATCGTCGACTATTCCACACAACATACTTCTGACCAATCAATACGTTTGAAACCTTCGAGTTTGACCAATGAAATCAGTTTTATACTGATTATTACATACAACGCCCTTGATTATTAGACCTACAAGGATAATATTCACTTATCTAAATCCCACTGTCAATAGCAACGGAATAAAATTCAAGTAAACAACAAAATCTGACAGCTGTCACTTCGGACTTCTTTTATGTAATAATCTTCAAAATATCACTCGTGCTCGAGATTTTCCCAGATAATTTTGGCCAGGCGTTTCCCTCGGGCTGATTGTCCCTGGATAAATGCCCTCCTCCTACGGAGTCGGGCATTTATCGCTACAATCAGCACTCGCGATCGCCTGACCAAAATTATCGTGAAAATCTAAGCACTTGTGATATTACTGTTGATAAAACACGACCTTCGTACAGTTTTATACTGATAAAACTGTGCCTTCCTTTTTATAAATAAACATTATGCTTGATTTAAAAAGTTCCTGAAAATCGCGCCTGCTATAAGCATTTCAAGCGTCACCTACACACAGTGACACCGCTTCCAAAAGTGCTAGCAATGCAATCGGTATATATACTCATCCCTTGTGTACAACTAGAGGTGAGATGTAGTTTACTGTATTTGTGGAATATCACATTTAGGCAGTTTCTAATTCAAATAAGTAACAATAATTTTGATCTGCAATGATTATCCATGGACCATTATGTAATTTCTGTTTGTTATAATTGCCGCATTATTATTATTTTTGTCACAACGGCACCGTACGTCGCCGTAGGTTGGGCAGCCCAGGCCACCCTCCTACACAGCTGACACATTGACAATGAATGACATCCGCAGTCCGCGCGGGGCACAAAATCGCAGATTCAGCCACAAAAAGGACCTGTTCATCACTTCTGGAAGGTTATGGTTATAGTTTGCGGCCAATGTGCTTTGGTTTTTCTGAAGGCAAAGCTTTGGAAGACGTTTTTACGTTGAAAAGCACAATAATAATTTAAATATTAGCTGTTTGTTAGATTGTAAGTGCACTTGATTTCCAAAGCAAGTTAATTGAATTAGCATTGACCGCATGCATGACGGTGTCACAACGCCAATAAACAATTTCATTTTTTGATATGGGGTGGATTAGGGATCGAAACGTTTTTATATTTTGATTTTCACGTTTTGTAGAATATTCTCCGCAAATACCACTCGAGCTAATACGAGTTTTATCAAAATTTTCGAACTGTTTCTCAAGCTTTGTTTTCATGAAGCAATTCAACTCGTGCAAATGGTCACTTGATTATCAAAGACAAAAACCCTCCAGCTACGCTGTCGGGTTTTTTTCAGATAATAAAGTGACCATTTCACACTCGGTGAATTTCTTGAAAACAAAGCTTTCGAGATAGTTCGAAAATTTTATCGATAAAACTCATAGCTCTTGTGGTATTACATACGACTATCCACTGCAGTAACATTCCATATGTGTTCCTAAGAAACATTGCCCCCTAGAAAATCAGTTATCCATTGAAAACAGTTTTTCAGCTTCGGATTTGATTTACATTATTACATGATGAATAGCAATAAAGTGAAAGCTGCGTGAAACTCATCTAGTACTGTGACCGTTCGCCACCACACCATCCCCTTTCACGAAATTCAAGAAGCGAGAGGCATTTGACATGCACCAAAAGAAAATCATACTTTACCTTTCCCTTTCCCAAACAGCAAAACAGAAAACATGAGGAATGTTCACTACTTACTATGGAAGAGGAGAACAAACACATCAACATCCAACACTAACGCCAGTTGGAGTAGTATATCTAGAGCCTTCACCTTCTGCTAAGACGGTTCAACCGGGACAACCAGCCTAGCATGCCTCGTGGCGAGCCTCGTGGCTACTGGCCGGAAGTAAAGTAATTCTACCCTAGACACTCACAAGCATACTACTGCCGCCAGAAAGAGCCCATTCACGCCAATAAATGAATAAATAAAATCATACACTCCCTGAAATAAAGAGACTTGAAATAAAACCAACAACGAGTGAAACTCACTTTAACCACGCGAATTCCACACAATGGGTGAACGAGGGCATTACTTGCATCTTGTAGATCTCATCTAAATTTTACTCCCATCTCAAATGCCTCGTTCGGGGTTAACAAACCCCAAACCCCTTGTGGTCATCGTTGATGTCGTACGAGCCGTGTTTCGTTAACAAACCCCTTTTGTAATCATTGTTGGTGTTGGACATGCCCTGCGTCTCGCGAGACTTTCCCGCCGCACGCAAATCAACACGACAAAGCCTAACTGGAGGTTTCCTGTTTCTACTACGCAATTTTACAAACAATTTCTCCTTCGCCAATAACAACAATTTTCCCTTCGTCATTAACAAAACTTGGATTTCGCCAAACAAAGTTTCGGATAAGTCTTTTCCTCGTTGGAAATTGGTAAAATTTGCGGGTTACCTGGGGTTTTTGACTCCAGTCGGTCCTTGGTGCCTCTCTTTCGGGTTTTCGGCATGTCGTAGAATGAGTTTTCGAGTGTTTTATTTGCACAACACTGCCACTTGGTCACGTCCCTCCTCGATTACCCAAAATCGTCTCCCTGCGTTCAGAGAGGAGGGCTGCGCTGCGTTGTTTCTTCAGAGTTCCTGGCGTCGCTGTCCAATGTATACCTGGTGGCCTACCGTAAACGTCTACTTGCGGACGGCCGGACTCGCGACCTTTGCTGTTTTTCTCGAGGGTGGATTCCCTGGACGGTTTCAGTACCTAGCGTAGATGAACTTGAACTTGAAGGGACCGTAACTTTCGTGAGGACACCTTTTGCAATTCGTTCCTATCGCAAACTCCATAGGTAGGTAGGTACTTTTGATTTTGAAAGCTGAATCCTGAGCTGATATACAGATGTCCAGAAAATGGCAAAAAAGCTACGCACCACGTTGTGGACGGCCCTGCTTCAGGGAATTCTAAGAAAATGATTGAAAAAATCTTCGACTTTCATTTTTGAAGCCCTCGAGGGTCAAAAACTGGTCCTTCGAATAATAATTTTCCTAGTTTCTGACTCACCCTGTGGATAAAACAGAATTCTATACACATTCAGTGTATAGGGGGTTTAAGGGCCGTCCCTTGACCCTTTGATAACCCCAAAAATGAAAGTCGAAGAATTTGTTCATTATTTTTTCGGAATTCCCTGAAAGGTCCCTCACAACGTAGGACTGGAGAGCTTTTCCGCCATTTTCTGGATATTCTGTATATAGCTAAGTCCTTTAAACATGCTGTATTTTGTGTCAGGTGGCATTCCTGCATCACAAAGAAGCAAGGACGTCAAAGAAGGGGTTGAATTCTTGAAAAATGCTACGTACCGCCTATAAAAGTACCTTAATATGGGGGCATAGGTCGTGCCGTGTGCAGCTTCGTGAAGATATATAGAGTTATGTCTAAATCGATTCCTGTGAGATCAAGGACTATGAAAAATTATGGTGGAATATTGGCATTTACTGCAGGCAAATATGGTGGAGGCGCCAAAATGGACTTCATCTGGTAATAAAAAACTGGCTGTAGCTCGTTTGTTTTGTAACGGATTTCAACATCTGACACGTCATTTTGTAGACAAAGAAATTCTCTTCGTATTTTATACCTAAATTTGCAAACGTCATTCCGTGAAACTGTCAAAATTGTCTTTATAAGATAGCTAAATTTTGCCATTTTTTGAAGGTTATCTGATATTTTTGAAACCTGGCAGTATTATAGATCTTGAGGTACCCTTTCCGAATTTCTACTTTTCCACTTCGTATCTTTGTCGTTTTGGCCGCCATATTGAAAAGATGGCGCCCAAAAAAACAGTTTTTTGTCAATATCTCAATTCAAATGACTCAAGATTGAAACGTGTATATGCAGAAGAAAGCTCATTCAAATCTCTACAATTTGACCTATCAGTCATTTATGTGCGATTTACGGTTCTTGAGTTAGAGCTTTCAGAACTTCCGGAAGCATCAACTTTCGGCATTCAATCAGCATGTTAAATTGATACCACCGTCATGTAGTAAGCAAATTAATCATAAAAATAGCTCTTGGCCATTAACCATAGATGATCAAAATTTAGAAAATCGATCATGGTGATGTTATTTGTGTAATTACAGGGTCAACGGTGAAAGTAAACTGACTTTAAAAAGAAATAAAGGTAATATAGCATTTGAAGGATGTCAGGTACATTCTAAACTTATTATTATAATGAAATTTGGGGTCATCATTCAGAGTATCTTCTTTTCCACTTCGTATCTCTGCTGTTCTGGCCATAATTTTGCAAAGATGGCGTCCAAAAAAACATATTCTCGGAAAATTCGTCACAAAACTCTAGGATTCATATCAAAAGTGAAGGTTAATTGAATTCTCTAAAATTTGACACCTGAATCACTCGTGTGCGACTCACGGTTCTCAAGCTATACCTTTTCAAAGTCAATTTTTCCTTAGAGTTCACCCTGTAGTTGCATAACAACCGTTACCATGATTGATTTTCTGGATATTAATGGTCTGTGGTTGACAACTTATGATTATTCATGGTCAATTTGACTGCCACGTGGAGCTAAGATCAACTTGATATGCTGATTGGATGACAAAAGTTGATGCTTCAAGGAGTTCTAGAAACCATAACCCAAGAAACGGAAGTAGCACGTACACGAATAAGGTGTCAAATTGTAGATAATTGAATAAACTTCCATTCTCATACAAACGCTTCCACCTCACATTGACTGAAATAAAGATATTGACAAAAAACTGTTTTTGTGGCGCCATCTTTCCAATATGGCGGCCAAGACGGCAAATATACGAATTGGAAAAGTGGAAATTCGGAAAGGGCACCTCAAGATCTACAATACTGCCAAGTTTCAAAAATATCAGATAACTTTCAAAAAAGGCCAAAATTTAGCATATCTTATTGTTACGATATTTCGCGTACGGGTTCGAATATAATTGAGATGATTGGTTTCAAACAACACACTGTTTATTTCGGCGTACTACTACAATAAATGCCAACAATTATCCACTTGGAATTATTTCGCAGGTACTTCGCTTGTTATCGCACTTGTTCGCTATCCAATTCACTACTGCCGCGAGCTCCCGGCTGACGCCTTATATAAGGCCTCCGAATAATGTTCCCTAAGTTTCTGTCTGCTTCCAGCAAATTCCATGAGGGTCTGGCATATGCGGTTTCTAGATCATTCCTGAATAATCGCACACGTTACCCGTATGCTTTCCATGTGTTCTGGAATCTGCGCCTCCGCCAAAGTGGACTGATGTGCCTTGATCGAACGTTCAAGTCTCCATTGGGTTCACATACAAGAACGCTCTGGAATGCACGAGATCGCTCCAGACTTCTACACTGCGATCTAATGGTGGGAAGATCGAGAAACATCGAGTGTTTACCTATATGTACAAGATCGCCGCTCGTAACACTGCCCCCCTCTTAAGCCTGTTCGTCCCGAATAGGCTCATCGTTACTCCCGGAGTAACGTGCAAGGCGATCAAGGTGGACAACTTTCATCTTGGCTCTCGGGGCTCGCTGGATTCTGTACACGACGTCATTGATCCTCTTGACTACCGTGTACGGCCCTTCCCACGACGGATGCAACTTTGGAGACCTTCCCTTCTTTCGTTGAGGATTGTACAACCAGACCAAGTCACCAGCCTGAAATCCCGTGGAGTTCGCCTTCAAGTCGTAACGGGTCTTCATTCGGTCGGTCGCGATTCGAATCCGGTTTCGAACCAACTCGTGGATGTCACACATTCTTTGCCTCAGGTCGTCGACGTATTCGGGGATGTCTTTCGGATCATTCTCCGGCGTGCCAAATTGCAAATCGCAGGGGAGGCGAAGCTCTCGGCCAAAAAGAACACGTGCTGGTGTTTCCGTTGTGGTGTCGTGAATGGCAGCGCGATACGCCATCAGAAAAATCGGCAAATGACGATCCCAGTCTCGCTGATGCTCGTCGACGACCTTTGACAGGTGCTGCTCCATCGTCCGGTTGAACTGTTCAACCATTCCGTCGGACCGTGGGTGAAGGGGCGTCGTTCTGGTCTTCTGTATTCCGAGTAGAGTACAGATACCTTGGAACACGTTGGACTCGAAGTTTCGTCCCTGGTCTGAGTGTAGCTCCAGAGGTACTCCGAAGCGGCTTATCAGATTGTCCACCAGCACCCTTGCCACTGTAGAAGCCTCTTGGTTGGGCAGGGCGTACGCTTCCGGCCACTTGCTGAAGTAGTCCATGGCAACCAGGATGTATTTGTTGCCATCTTCCGTTGTCGGGAACGGGCCAGCCACATCGATCGCGATGCGTTCAAAAGGCGCTCCAACATTGTAAGTCTTCAGCTCCCCTCGGCTGCGAGTTCTTGGTCCTTTGCTGGCCGCACAAACCTCGCACTGGCGACACCATGTTTCCACGTCGTTCCGGCAGTTCACCCAGTAGAACCGCTCGCGCACCTTGGCCAACGTCTTGTTCACCCCAAGGTGCCCTCCAGTGACGCCATCGTGCATCTCCTTCAGGACCTCTCTCACTCTCTTCTTGGGAAGCACCAGTTGAACCATCTTCTTCTTTCCATCAGGACTCTCCCAGACTCTCTTCAGCAGCCCATTCTCTATCCTCAGAGAATTCCACTGAGCCCAAAGAGCCTTGAATTCGGGCCCTTCACCAGATATCTCGGCCCATTCCGGTCTGTCCTGGCCAAGTTCTTTCCTTTCAGCAAGCGTACCGATGGCTGGGTCCTCACGCTGCTCCTTCTTGAGCTCAGCCGTAGTCCAATTTCTCGGGGTGTCGAAAACGATTGCCTTGACCTCGACGTTCCCATTCTGCTGGTCTACCCTCTTGCAGTGCTTACAGTCTTCGTTGCATGGTCTTCGAGAAAGAGCATCCGCGTTGCCATGACTTTTTCCAGGGCGGTGTTGGACTTTGAAGTCATATTGTTGCAGTTTCTCGATCCACCGTGCCAACTGTCCCTCGGGATTCTTCAACTGCAGTAGCCATTTAAGGGCAGCGTGGTCAGTCCTCACCAAAAATTTCCGGCCATAGAGGTACTGGTGAAAGTGACCGACAGCTTTCACTATGGCCAGTAGCTCCCTACGCGTCACGCAGTAGTTTCTCTCAGGCTTGGACAACACCTTGCTGTGGTACTCCACTACTCGCTCTTGGCCCTGCTGGTGTTGTGACAGCACTGCTCCAATTCCGCTGTTGCTGGCATCAGTGTCCAAGATGTACTGTCCTTGAGGAAGAGGGTATGCCAGAATAGGACTCGAGCACAATGCAATCTTCAAAGTCTTAAATGAGTTTTCACATTCCTTGGTCCACAGGAATGGCGCACGGTCTTCAGTCAGTTTGTGCAAGGGCTTAGCAATGTCAGCGAACTTCTCCATAAATCGTCTGTAGTAGGTGCATAAGCCCAAGAAACTTCTGACTTCATGCTGATTTCTTGGTCGTGGCCATTCTCGAACAGCATCCAATTTTGCTGGATCGGTTTCGATTCCTTCGGACGACACAACGTGCCCCAAAAATTTGACTTGCTTCTGGAAGAGCACGCATTTCTATGGGTTGAGCTTGAGATGTGCACCTCGAAGGCGTCGAACTACCTCCCGGAGGTTCTTCAGGTGCTCCTCGAAGGTTCGACCGATGACCATTACGTCGTCCAGGTAGACAAGGCAAGTCTCCCATGTAAGACCTCGCAAAACGCACTCCATTAGACGTTCAAACGTGGCCGGTGCGTTGCAAAGTCCAAACGGCATCACAGTAAACTGATAAAGGCCGCTCCCAGCGGAAAACGCCGTCTTTTCTTTGTCGTCGTTGTGGAGTCCCACTTGCCAGTAACCACTCTTCAGGTCAAGCGTCGAAAACCATCTCGATCCAGACAGCGTGCTCAAAGTGTCGTCAATTCGAGGAAGTGGATAGCTGTCTTTCTTCGTCACATCATTGAGTTTGCGGTAGTCTACGCAAAATCGTGTACTACCGTCTTTCTTCGTGGCCAAAACAACCGGTGAAGACCATTGGCTCGTCGATTCTTCGATCACGCCTTCATCCAACATGTTTTTCAAGAGCTTCGACACATCTTCTTGCTTCGCCAATGGTAGGCGCCGGGGAGCCTGTCGGATCGGTGCGGCGTTCTCAGTGTTAATCCGATGTTGGATCACGCTGGTCCTTCCGGTAGGGTTACCTTCCATGGCAAAGGCAACAGCTTCTTCCTGTATGAATTGCGTCGCAAGCTCCCTCTCCTTGCTATCCAGATGTTTCCAATCAGGCGAGAACATCTCCACTAGCTTTTTTCTGAGAGCTTGGGAGTCGCAGCCTTTGTCGATATGTCTTCGCAGCGTGAGATCCACTCTACGGGTTCACACTTGCCCAGGGTCTCTCCTTCCTTAATTGTTTTGCTCGTCTTGTTCGGGTTAATGACTCTGATCGGGATTTTTGTCTTGTCCATGTTGATTAGTGTCTTAGCCATGATGCAGCTGGCAGCTGTGTCGGGTTCAGCAATGCCGGCGACATGTCCTCCAGGTTGTCCGTTTAGTGTTGCCCACACGATTTTCTCGGAGTTGGCGGCTACACGAACGGTTTCAGCCGAAAGTAGGCGGATTTCTTCAGCGGCCTTCATGGATGTTCTAAGCGCCAATTCTTCGTTTCCGATTTTCAACGTCCGCTGTCCAACATCCAGGATGAATCCGTATTTATCCATCAAGTCCAGGCCAAGTATGAAGTCGTCAACAATGTCAGCGACCAGGAACTTTTCTCGCAGAAGAAATCGTTCGAAGCGAATGCTTACTTAAGCTTCTCCGTGCAATGTAGCAGACTCTCCGGTAGCTGTAGTCAAACGAGCGCCGTCCCTCAGTGGCACAATGCGTTGCTGTCGAAGAATTCCTCGTCGAACGATTGACTTCGTGGCTCCCGTATCGATTACGAACACGCAATCGTCCTCGTCAAGCTTTCCACTGAGAAGAAGGCTATTGGGTGACTTCTGCAGCAGTGAGACGGAGTAACTCCTGGGGCCCTATTTTCGGTACACGTGATCTGTTCCCCGGCGATCACCGGGGAACGCCGGTGAAGTGATCAGTTCCCCGGTTCTAAAAGTGGTATTTTCGTGTCCACTTTTCGGCTATACTCGTACACACCTCGTACATGTCCGTGTAATGTCGAAGCTTGGCTGTCAGCTGTCATAATGATATTTGAAATCGAATTATAATCTTTTAAGACTTTCAAAAATAACACCAACGGGTCTTCTAGCCTTCCTGTGTATTGCTACTTGATATCATAACTCATAACGTCATATTATTGTATCAGGAAAAACAGGATTTTGGTAGGTACTTGATAGTCCAAACGTGGTACCTACTTTACTTGCTACGGTCAGCCGGCTTCCTTCCCCGGGTACTGGGATAAATGGCGTGACTAGTTCTGTGATGTGCTGGGCCAAGTCTTGTGTCACGCGGAAATACTGCACAAACTGCACTTCGGAAAGTTCCTCAAAAGGATTCTCCCCATTATCGTCCACAAATCGTTTGCCGGGTTGGCGCGCATCTTCTTCGGCCGCTTCCAAGTCCGCGATTACATGGACCGCCAATGCCGCGTTCAATGGATCCATTTTACCCAAATTATTTCAAGAAACTTTCGAAAAATTGGAGATAGCAACGTAAAATTGAAATTATTGAAAAGACGCCGAACGAGAATTTCAATTGTCAAAGTTATATCTGTCATCTGTCATTTGGCAATTGTTTTAGTTGTATTTTTGGTGCATTCAGCGTTGCCAACCTATGAACAATGTGCTTTTTTTAGTGATTTTCAATTTAGACTATTTGCAGTCCTTTGCTTTGATTGACATAAGCAGGGAATGAGCTGTTCTCTCGGTCGTTCCTAGGAGAACGAGTGTGCTCTGATTGACATAAGCGGGGAATGAGTTGTTCTCTCGGTCGTTCCTAGGAGAACAGGCGTGATCACGCGTGAATGTACCCGAAAATGCCGCTTCCCCTGTTTTTGAGGGAACAGTTCCTATAGGAACAGTTCACATGTGCACCGAAAATAGGGCCCCTGGGGCATTGGGGACTGCCAGCCAGCGTGCGCCCCTTTGCGCTAGCTGGAATTAGTTTTCTTGATAGCGTCTGTCAGGGCTGGGAGTTCTCCGTCCCGGTGTGGAACGTTCACTTGAACTAGACCTTTGCCTGCAGTCCCGACGCAGATGTCCCGGCATTCCACAGCCGAAGCAACGCGGTCTTCCTCCAGCTCTTGGCTCGCCTTGGGGTTTGTTCCGAGATAAAACACCAAGGATTTCTTCGAGTATTTCCTTCATAGATTTCTCGGAAGTACGTGATGCTCCGGATTCGTCAAAGTTCACCTCCCTAAGACGATGAGGGCGCGAAGCATCTTTGGCTGCCTCGATGCGAATAGCGTTAATGAGCGCGTCGCTGATGTTGGCTGGATTGCTGATCATGACCATCTGACGCAGATCTGGATCTCTTATTCCGCCCATGAAAGCTTCTTTAGCGATGTCGGCCAAAACATCCGCTGAATGAGCTGGATAGGCCAGGTGAACCAGCCTCAGGACTTCGGATTCGAATTCCTGAAGGCTTTCTCCGCTCTTTTGTGTCCTGGCCTTCAGCTGGGTTTGATGGATCTGCCGCACATGATTGTCCCCATACCGAAGCTCAAGGACCCTCGTCAGCTTGGCAAAGTCCTTCTGCTCACTTTCAGGAATCGTCTGGAGCAGCTCCAATGCTGGGCCTCTGAGAGCCAGGACTAGAGCTGTGGCTCTCTCATCGTCGCTCCATCCGTTTGCTTCGGCAGCGGCATCGAACTGCCTCTTATAGGTAGTCCATGGGCTTTTCCCATCGAAGTTCGGCAGCTTCACACGTTGGGCACCCGCTGAACTAACCATCGCAGCACTGGCGGCTGTTTTCTGAACCTTTTGCTCCAGCCTCGTCATGTTGGCTTCCATCGCAGCCATTTTCTCTTCTAACTTGTTCACACTGCCGTCGAAATACCGCGTTTGTTGTTCCACAACGGCTAATATTTCTTCTTTTTCCTCCAGGCGTTTCCTTTCCTGTTCTTCTAGCAGGTTTCTCAATTCCTCCTTGTCTTCTTGACGCTCTTTGACGCGTTTCTTTTCCTGGTCTAGAAAGAGATTTTTCAATTATTTTTCCTGTTCTTGAAGAAGATTCTTCAATTCTTGTTTCTCTTCGACGCGTTTACTTTCTTGTGCAAGAAAAAGAGTTTTCAATTCTTCTTTTTCTTCCAAACGCCTTTTCTCTTGTTCTTCTTGGAGACTTCTCTGCTGCTGCATCATCGCCAACATGTTCGCCAAAGCGTCTTCGACTCCTGTCTTCGACATGCTTCTCGTCTCCGGCATTTATCAAATCACGAATGTTCCGAACGTCCTGTAGTCGCAGGCCCAATTACTCTCAATTATACCGCTTTCTGACACCAACTGTTACGATATTTCGCGTACGGGTTCGAATATAATTGAGACGATTGGTTTTAAACAACACACTGTTTATTTCGGCGTACTACTACAATAAATGCCAACAATTATCCACTTGGAATTATTTCGCAGGTACTTCGCACTTGTTCGCTATCCAATTCACTACTGCCGCGAGCTCCCGGCTGACGCCTTATATAAGGCCTCCGAATAATGTTCCCGAAGTTTCTGTCTGCTTCCAGCAAATTCCATGAGGGTCCGGCATATGCGGTTTCTAGATCATTCCTGAATAATCGCACACGTTACCCGTATGCTTTCCATGTGTTCTGGAATCTGCGCCTCCGCCAAAGTGGACTGATGTGCCTTGATCGAACGTTCAAGTCTCCATTGGGTTCACATACAAGAACGCTCTGGAATGCACGAGATCGCTCCAGACTTCTACACTGCGATCTAATGGTGGAAAGATCGAGAAACATCGAGTGTTTACCTATATGTACAAGATTGCCGCTCGTAACATTATAACGAGAATTTTGACAGTTTCCCGAAATGACGTTTGTAAATTTAGGTATGAAATAAGAAGAGAATTGTTTTGTCTACAAAATGACGTTCTAGATGTTGAAATCCGTTGAAAAACAAACGAGCTACAGCCAGTTTTTCATTACCAGATGAAGCCCATTTTGGCGCCTCCACCATATTTGCCTACAGCAGATGTCTATATTCCACCATAATTTTTCATGGTCCTTGATCGCCCAGGAGTCGATTTGGACATATCTCTATATATCTTCACGAAGTTGCACACGGCCAAGCCCTTTTTGACCCTATGCCCCCAGACTACCTAGAGGTTCCATTATTTCTTGCCATCTTGCCAAGATTTTCTTCTGGTATAATTTTCTACCTCATTCATTACTCATCCGTGATAGGAAAATGCACTGTAGGAAATCTTGCCGTAAAGACTTAATGCCATTCGTTTCTTTTCAGTTCAAATGCATTGGAAATTTATCTGGGGATCACGTCGAGGAGCGATCCGAATGCGACCGCTCTATTCACCAACAATTACTTGATCCACGAGTCCTTCAATCCAACCACAATGGAAAATGACATTGGTCTCGTCCACTTGTATTCTGCAGTTAAATTGTCCAGCACGATCTCGGTCGTTGCCTTATCGGATGTCGTCGTGGAAGCTGGCATGGATGTCACCACCAGCGGCTGGGGATACACCTCCAGCAGTCAGAACAAACTCGACTAATGTCTACTTCCTATTCAATATCGGAAGATTTTCAGACGCTGATATACCTGACGCATTGAAATACATCGAGCTGACCACGATAACCAATTCGCAATGTGCATCGAACCCCCTCAACATTAACATAACAAGTGGTATGATGTGCGCACTTGGATGGGCCTTCAGAAGCATTTGCGGTGTAAGTCTAGTCTGCGAGAGGTGGGGGTATACTGTAGAAGTGATTCAAAAGTGTCGGACCTGAAAAATATTTGGTTGGATGGAATCTACTGAGGAACTCACAAAAAAATTCTTCGACTTTCTTGGAACTTATAAAGGGTTGAAGGCCTTTCGAACCCTCCCAGTTTCGTTGTTTCAAAAAAATTCGATGAACTGTTAGTGGCAGAATTATGGGGACCACTAGTATGTGCATCAAAAATCTGTTTTCCATACACAGGGTGAGTCAGTAAACTTCGAAAAGAAAATTCAAATATCCTCCGAACAATTCAAGTTGATCCCTCAACCGATGTAGAGCAGATCACAAGATTTTATAGCAATGAATTTGTTAGAGAAGCTTGATTTTTTAGTTTACAGCTCACCCTGTATAGTAAACGGAAATCTAGTGCACACCCAGTAAGCATCTAGGTGATATTTTCAATTAATAGTTCTGTCACTTGTTCTGCCACCAAAAGTTCACTTGAATATCTTGAAATGACAAAAACTATAGAAGGGTTGGGAGGACAGCTTTTACCTTTGATCTTCATGATGATTTTTTCCCACGTTTGTGTAGGTAGGTACTTCACAATAGATTCCATTTCACCGTATACTGTTTTAGTCTGACTTTTTTTGAATCACCCTGTTTACAAGGTGGTTCAGATTCAACATTGAATATTTTGATAAGATATTCTCCTCTTTGTTCTGATCCGGAAAATATATGACAATATGCCTCTGACTCGCTTACCAAGAAAGATACAGGGTGTCAAAGTGATTTTTTTTGTTTTTTGGACATTAATAACAGTAACTCATGAACGGTCCGATGAAACTGAACAATCGCTGTATTTTATCCAATGTTAGTTTGCAAAGCCATCTACCTGCTTGTCAATTTTCTCTAGAACCCAATAACCCAACCAATAACATCGAAGTTACCGGCGGGGCCACTGAGAAAAATGAAGTCACTCAATTTGCGAATCCTGATAATTCCAATCCACCTTTCCCATGAAAACATCACGTATACCTTTGGGGATAGAACTGGCGGTCTGTAATAGCCAATTTCTTGGATGGGAAAGGTGGATTCTGCTGGTGTTGGATTCAATTGGAACTTTGCAGGTAGGTAAAGTAGACAGTGTATGCGAACTAACGTAAGCTAAATTAGTGCAAATTTGATGGAGGCGCACATGAGTGATCAATATTCAGAAAAAAATTACAATTCGCCACCCCATACCTTTCTTAGAAAGCAAGTGAGGGGCATATTGTCATAAATTTCCCGAATCAGAACAGTGAGGAGAATATCTTGGTTGAATATCCCATGTTAAATGGATCACCCCGTAAAATTGGCACGTCTAATTTTGTTGGAATTTCCAAATATTTCTAGGGCGATACCGGTGGCGCCTTGATTATTAAATCCGGTGGAGTACCTCTTCAAGTTGGTATTGCTAGTTGGCCAGTTAACAGAATATGCGAGACAGGTAAACCTTCCGGATTCACCAGCATTCGTGCTTATAGAGCTTGGATCAAGCAATGGACTGGTATTTGAAAATATATATTGTTCATAAGTGGGGTGCTGCTACTTGGATAAATGTTTTCAGTCAAATTGGCAGTAAATTGACAGAATTGAAAATATCATTTTTAAATATATTTTTTTCAATAGTTTTCTGACTTAAATAAATGTTTCATTTGCTCTGTAATTCTATCAGTAAACATCCATCCATTCTATCCAAGCATCCTTAAAGAGGATCTCCTTTAGGATGAATTTGTCATTTTTGATCTCCGCAGGCAAAATTTTCTTGCCTAGACTTGCATGCAGTGCGAAAAAAAGTGTTGGTTGAGCAGAGGAATTTCAGCCTGGTGAAGAATGCTAACAGGTTTCCTTGTCGTTCCGGTGCAGTTCTTCGAACTCGTCCAAACTCAAAACTCCCTTGTTCAGAGTGGCAACTCTCAAGTTTCTACCGCAGACGTACTGGTCGTTGATGTGGGAATTGTGAAGTTCGGCCACTTGAGTCGAACAGGCCGCAGCCGGGTCGCCGCTGGTCCACAACGAACCCATCCAGAATTCGTTTCCCGGCAAGGCGTTGCCGTCCCATGCGTAGGACACGATCAAGAGCTTTCCTGGAAATGAAATCCCTTTTAGATGTAGGTACCCTAATAACAGTTAGTCCGGATGCTAGTTGAAAGTACCTTGCATTTTTTTATGAGAAGATGCCACTCGGTGGAAATGTTCTTTGCATTGTACTCTTCCGATCCAGAAAGGTAGCCATCAGCGCCATCCATGCCGGCGGCGTATACAGGGTGATACAGAAGAAAGAATGTTGAAAAATTATATTTAATTAACCGAAACATGTGGAGACGTGTAACTCACCACGTACATCAACTATTTTATGCTTATGAAGTCACAGCAAACTGTTCTTGATTACCTTGAACCGTCTTTGAAATGTAGGGGAAAACCAGAAAAAAAACAAGAACAGTCTTTTTTCCATAAATAAGTAATTCTTCGAGATATTGACACAATACTTGGATTTCTACCAAAAGTAATGTTAGAAATGATATGAGCTGGGTAGCCAATTTCTAAGCCAACTATTTCCAGAAATACGATTGTCAACTTTTTTTTCCTCTTGAGCACCATCTTGAATCTGCCCTGTGAGGCATCGTTAAAAAAGTGATTGGTTATTATAATAATGGTAACATGAAATCATTGCATCGCAAAAACAACCTCCTCATCATAATTTAGTGACCTCTTCGGCGGGAAAGAATTGTCATTCACGTATTTTTTGGCTCTTCACAGCTTTAGTGCCCATGATGGCATTTGCAACATCTGGAATGGTGAAATATGTTACGCATTATGGACCTTGATGTACTTTGAGGTACCCTACCAAGTTCCACCATCATCAATCGAAAGATTTGTTCTTAAAAGCTGTTTGAACAAAATTTGTGTCGTTTTTTTTATGAAAAATACAAAATATTGGGTCTCTCACCCTTACTTGATCCCTCACTGAGGATAGCCTGAAACCGAAAGTCTCAGAATCTTTTACGATAATGGTTCAGTGGGAAGTGCTCTTCAATGTTTAGTTGTCAAACACTGCATAGTTGTGTTCAGATTCCAGACAGAGAGCGACACAGAAGTTCATGCAGCTCGACTGAAAGCTGTCTGGAGACCTTGCTTTTTATAACATAAATGTGCAATTTGGTACACTGTTAGAGCCTCAAGTAAGTAATGTTTCAAGCCTTTCACACACGCTTGAGAATCTTACAGAACCTGTGTATTGCGGGAAGCCTATCTAAAAGAACATTTCCGGGATTTCTCCGTTGCATTGAAAGTTGTGTCTTTTTTCACTGCATGAACTTCTTTGTCGCTCTCTGTCTGGAATCTGAACGCAACTATGCAGATTTTGACAACTAAACATTGAAGAGCAGTTTTCAGTGAACCATTAGCATAAAAATTTTGAAGACTTTCGGTTTCAGGCTTTCTTCAACGAGGGATCAAATGAGGGTGAAAGATCCAATATTTTCATTTTCCATAAAAAAAATTAAACAAATTTTGATCAAACAGCTTTTAAGAACAAACCTTTCAATTGATGATTGCAAAACTTGGTAGGCTACCTTAAAGTACATCAAGGTTTATAATGCGTGACATATTTTACCATTCCAGATGTTGCAAATGCCATCATGGGCACTAAAGCTTTGAAGAGCCAGAAAATACGTGACTGGCAATTCTTCCCCGCCGAAGAGGTCGCACTAAAGTATGATGAGGAGGTTGTTTTTACGATGCAATGATTACATATTACCATTATTATGATAACCAATCACTTTGCCTCACGATGCCAAGTGCGATGCCTCACAGGGCAGATTCAAGATGGTGCTCAAGAGGGAAAAAAGTTGACAATCGTATTTCTGGAAATAGTTGGCTTAGGAATTGGCTACCCAGCTCATATTATTTCTAACATTACTTTTTGTAGAAATACCAAGTATTGTGTCAATATCTTTAAAAATCACTTATTTATGGAAAAAACAGTACTTTTGATTTTTTTCTTTCTGTTTTTCCCCTACATTTCAAAGACGGTTCAAGGTAATGAAGAACGGTTTGCTGTGATTTCATGAGCATAAAACAGTTAATGTATGTGGTGAATTACAGGTCTCCACATGCTTCGGTTATTCAAATATAATTTTTCAACTTTTTTTTCTGTTTCACCCTGTATACGCTGCCGGCATATGATGGCGCTGATGGCTAATTTTTTGGATCGGAAGAGTATGATGCAAAAAACATTTTCACCAAGTAGCATCTTCTCATCAAAAAATGCAAGGTTCATTCCATTTTATGCAACTAGCATCCGGACCAAGTGTGTATATTCACGGCTAGGTACTGGGCCCGTATTTTTTAAATCATCGAGATGAATTCCCATGGGATTTCTATGGCAACTGCCTGTTTTCGCTGCTGCGATTGAATGCTTCAAGTGCGGTCTGGAATTTATTGGTCGTCTCTGAGCTACGTCCCATAGCTCAAACCGCTAGTCTAAGAAAGAATCTCTGAGGTACGATGAAGACTAAGACGAGGGTGGGGGGGTGAGGGTTGAGCTTGATTCTAATCATTTAAATACAGCGTAACAATTTGAGTCAAACTAACTCCATGAGAGGAGAACTGAGAACCAACGACTGAGACGTCAGAGGTGTAAAATCACTATTTAGTTAGAAGGAAGCATAAGCATGAACATTGAAATTTAATTGGAGATCACGTGTCCTTGTTAAAATACAGGTAATAGGGTTCGGCCTGTGTGTACCACTACATACAGTACCTGTGGCAAATAATGTTGACCTAATCTTATCAAAGTTCGAAAACGGCTCGCAAGCTCTCCTGATCCAACGTATCTATCTATAACACTACTTTGTGCGCAAAACATACCGAGAGCTTTCTAGTTTCTAAAAATTAAAAAGTTCTCTTCCCCTTCAATTGACCTTCTACCTACCTTCATCGTCGCCTTTGAGTTTTGAATGGGGTTCTTCGTCGACGATCAGCACTTTGATGCCGCCAAGAGGATGGCCTTCGATTGGAACCATTTCGTTGTGGTTGTATTTTCCCATGGATTTGTGTCGGATGTGGGCGAAGCGTACGTCGCTGATGTTCTTCAAGTGTGGTCCTAGGAGTCTGGAAACCCAAAGGTGTCATAATGAGGAGGGGAGAGAAGAAACGTCAAGAACATTGATTCTGCTATTGAAGCCACCCGCATTTGGCGGGCCAAAAATAATCCGGAAAAAAATAATTCAAAGCCGTGAAATCGAGGTATAAGAATGTGAATATTCTGAGTCAAGGCATCATTAAAAGATGTCGCTAGTTATTTAATTCACTCGTGTAAATCCCGCAAAGCTCTACAACATAATTTACTGGCCCCTCATCGACATTCAATATCAGTTTCTGCACGGCGTCCGATGAAATGGTGAAAAGAAGTGCGCATTAAGTAACGCAACCGCGCTTCAACAACCGGCGAGAGTGCTGGCGCACTCCTGCTCCCGCTGCATCGGTCCTGCTCCCGCTGCATCGGAGCCTCGTGGTCCGCGCCCGGTCACCCGCCACCCGCTGGCCAGCCACGTCGCCGACTCGCCGGCACCGTACACCGGTGCGCTCTGTTCTCAAATTACCTATCGGAATTTTTACACCTATACCCCGTTCGCGATCGTTTTGGATGCACTAAAATATTCCGAATTGCTGGGAATGGAGGATATCGCCGGAGAATGACCGTGGTACCTGGACCAATCCTCCTGGGCTGCCGTCCGCTCCCGACTTGTCGCGTCCGCTGCCGAGTGCTTCTGCGGGCCTGTTAGCGAAGAGTTTTAGTCCCCTTCGAGGAAGCTGAGTTAGAACCCGTTTATGTTGCGTCGCGACCCTCCAAAGGCCGAAGCGTCGAAGCCCCAATGATGAGCCCCAGCCCACTTGGAAAATGACGAGTCGATTCCCCCCGGCTGATGTGTCTCAAAGGCCCCCTGGAGAAAGTCGAGTTGGAACCCTTCGGAGTCGTGTTTTGGTCCCCTTGGGGGCACGCTGAGTCGAGAACCCTCCAGGTTGAGTTTTGACCCTCCGAGAGACTGATGAGTTGCTTCCCCCGTTGAGTTGCAACCCGTCTCTAGGATGTCGTGTCAGAGCCCTTGGACGTTGAGTCTTGATCCGCCTCCAGGTGTCGAGTCAGAGCCCTCCGACGACGAGCTCCAGCCCTTTTTCCAGGTCGATGTGCCAAGGCCCTTCCGGGGTTGAGTTTCGACCCTTCTCCAAGTCGTAGAGTTGGGACCCGTTGACGAAGTGTTTCGAACCCCCTCCAGGATGCTGAGTCGCGTTCCCTCGACGGTGAGTTCTAGCCCACCTCGAGGATGTCGAGTTAAAACCCCTAAAGGATCCAGGCCCGATAGAAATGAGGTCTCTCGTTTCGGTATCTCGTGTGGCGGAGTGATGACCTCGACGAGCGGGAGGTTAGTCTTGGTGAGTTGGGATAGTTGCTTACGGTTAGGCTTTGTCGGAAAAATGTATGATGGAGCTCACGCGTCCGTTCTGAATCTGCCTGCACGTGCTGGTGTCTGCGCTACTGTCTGCCGTCAGGTACAGCCACTTTCAAGCCTCGTCCTTTGTTGGATACCTTCATAGAAAGGTATTCGCGCTCTTGGGCCCTCTGGACTGGGCTTTGTGACTGCGGTACTCAGAGCACCGGACCTAGTGGGTTAGATCTGGAAACTCGCGGGTGAGCTTCCTCTGCGTTTCTGAAGTTCCTAGTTATTCGGAAAATGTAAATTTTGAGAACTACGTGAAAAATCAAGTAATTGGAAAAATAGAATCGCGTTTGTATCGGGGTTCGGACCCTGCCGTAGAGTCGCAATTGTTGATCGGATTGATGGACCCCCCCCCCCCCCTCCTTGAAACTAATAATTTTGTTTTAGCGCCACGACAGTTCCGGATATTTCCGTGTAGAGCCTGTCCCGGGAATGAAAACGTTCTTATTCGAAACTCATGAATTCAATCCGGTACCCAACGACGCCATCGTTCAAATAGGGACTTTGTAAAAATGAACTGTTATTAGGGCTCGATCAGGAACTAGACGGCGATTACTTCGGGTTAGGGCAAAGATTATTTCGACGCCTCTCCGCATCGGCTTTTCGACGAACACCCTGTGTAGTCTATTCACTGCGTTTTGTTTTTCCTGGCTGCGGCCTTCTCTCACAAATTGCTAAACAACAACGAACTAGCGCGTATACGGGGCGTGCTCAAAACGTTCTTCACATTAAATTAGTACCTTGACTTGAGTAATTGTTTCGCGTACACCATCGGTTCGAAAGTTTTGGAAGGGCGAAATTTGGTTCAACATTTCCGGTTATAGGCACTTTCGATCACGGGAATCTTTCTGAGCGTTGGGGGCAATTCACGGCGAAAACAGGTTTAAAGCCCCCACAAAGGCCAGCCATATCCAATCCCTTCCAAACGGGCAAAAGAGAACCATAGCCCAAAAAGAGCGTTAGCCTTTGAAAAGAGGCTCCACAAAAAGGTGGCCACCGCACACACCGGCCCACAAATCTTAGATTGCATTCGTGGTCGAAGTCACTCTTCTCTTTGCAGTGTCTAGAAGCCGGGCCTAACCCTAACATAACCTCTAACACTAACATAAATGTTGGATCTGGTTTGACCACAAAAAGAACTTTGAACCGCGAAAGCCAGTCAGAATTAAATGTCGGTCAAGGTGTAGAGTCAGGTGTTCGTCGGAGGGTTGGGGTGTTGGGACGTCTGAAATAATTAGGGGAAAGTTATCTCTTCGGTAATAGGTTAGATCTTTTAGATAATTTAGCCTGCGATGTGAAGGTAGGTCTAGGTATAGGGGCGAGCCATTATTTAAACATTTTGAATTGTACATAGAAGTCAATAGATTGATGTTATGTTAAAATTTTATACTGTGTCTTATTGCGTTCAAACTTGTAGTCAGACCTGTCTCAACAATCTCGAGAACTCTATAATCGAACAACAAGAAGAGAGGCACTACGGGATGTCGTCCTGATACTAGATGATCATCGGCCAAGCGGTTCCAAAAGCGGGAAAAGTGATTTAATTCAAATAAGTTGAATCAAATGCCAGTATAATGGGTTGCCTACCCATTCAGGGGCTAAGACGATAGCTGGGGTCGTTTCACTATTATTTCTCACGGTTCGAAAAATTCTAAAAAATCAAGGTTTTCATATGCTCCGGGGCCTCCAGGGAGGGCTAAGAAGGGCCAAATTGAACTATTCTTTCTGGGTGGTGACATATAAGCCCCAACATGACATCGAGCCGTTACCCAGAAATGAAAAAACTCACTCCAAGCGTTCCTCGAAAGTTTCCATAAAGATCCGATCTTGCTCCTCGCAGATCCTCCAGACGCCCAGACCGAGTCCAACCACGTGGATGTATCCCATCTGACCTTGAACTTTGGCCCTGTGCTCGGCCTCGACCAGAAGCGTATCTATCGAGATTGCAATCCTCCTCGCGTACATGAGCACATCGAAATACTCTCCAGCCACGGCTTTCAGCTTGATGTACCTGGGCTTCCCCTTGAACTCCTCCCCGTAACTACTGAAAAAGGCCGGAAGCAGCCCCATAATCTTTCCGGGGCCGTTTTTGACCACCTCCTGGCGGTCCATAACCTTGGGCCTCTGGAACCTTGCCCCAACCAAACCGACAATCACTCCGCCAGCTTGGATTTTATCCGGATTCTCCTCGTAAAGCCCTTTGTTGCGCCTGTTCCCGTCGTTCAAGAACCAAGTGTGCGAACTGACGGACAACAACGCGGCCAACTTGATTTCGTCGTAGCTCAAGCAATTGCTCAGCAACAGAGGCTCTTTTTCGTTTTCGGTTCCGATTTCTTCCCAGCCGCCCACGCCGGTCTTCTGATCCAGAAGCAAGTACCGATCCCAGGGACCCACGAACATCACGGCTCGTTTTTTCAGCAAACGGTCGACGAACTCCGCCAGGGACATGGTCTTGTAGAGCTGACGCTCGAGTGAGGTGCCATGAACGCGACGGTTCAGTAAAAAGGAGGCGTAAAAGTAGAGGGTCCGCTCGTGGACGACCGGGTATGCTGACCTGATGTTCGACTCGAGAACTTCCGGTGACACCTTGTGCTTAAGCTGGGAACAACGCACCGAGTCTATGGGAAAACTGATGGGGAATTTGGAACTGCGCTCGCAGAAATCGTCGAGGTTGGTTTGGTTGACTTCTGGAAGACTAGGCGATAAGGTCGATTCTATGAGAAGCTTCTTGTGGTCGGCGGTCCACAGGAACTTCCTTGGCCAGTCTCGGTCGATGTTCATCTTTGTGGTGATCCAACGAGGACCCTAGTGCAAGAAATACAGATAGTGAATTTCTAGCATTGCCGGTAGGGTAAATGAGACTACATTTAGGGCCAGTTTTCCTTGCCTGGTTGAAAACGCAAATGTAGTATGAGAATGGACTTATAGACTAGGACCAAATCACAGAAACCAAATTTCATAAATCGCTCTCCCAACGATGCAAGAAGCATTTCATGTAACAGTCAGGCAACAAGACTTTCCAGGGTATTGGGACCTCGCTGATTACGGAAATCATTGTTGCCACCTCGAAATTTGGATCGTGCGTTGGGCCTCCAAGGCCCCCCCTTTTGACTTTTCCAGATGTCAAGATAGGATAGCCTCCGTTCTTCTTGTTCAACAGGTCATATCTCGAAGACCGTGACAGATAAAGTAGAAATTCTTTCATCGTTGCTTCGCTCGATAATCACTGAAAGCCTCCCATGCGATTTTTTGTTGTTTGCTTTCAGCCATCACTTTTGCAGATCATCAAGATCAAAAGGGGTGCTAAAAAATCACAAAAAACTTTGACCTATGGTGAGCTATGTGAACTTTCACTTACTTAATCCTTTTGCCTATTTTACCATTACGGGTGTAAGGCAGAATAAAGTCAAGTGAAATTGAAGCTATAATGTAGGCGCTTTACGCTCGGCTTTACGACTTTTACTGCAAGCATGCGTAAATTTTAAGGTGAAAAATTGACGCAGAACACCTTTTGCAACAATTTGAATTTCTGACCTTGGAATAGTAAATCAATGCATCAAGCAGGGCTGCGCCTAGCGAGGAGACGAAACGGACCAAGTCCGCAGGCGGCATTTCTCAAAGGCGGCAAAATATACTGGAAAAAAAAGAACTAGAAGAAAATGATGAACCAAAATTAGGAAAGAAAAACAAGAACCGAATTTGATTTCAGGAGGTGCATGATAAGCATATAGCTGCATGCCAATTTCCTGGGGCGGCGAATTTGTCTGGAAATGTTTGGAATAAGCGGTCCAGGAATTATTTTGTGACCACGATTTATTTGGAGCTGCATGCGAGGCGGCTAATTCTATCAACTCTTTGCGGGCTCTAGGTATTTTCTCGCAGATAGATTCAACTCTAGCTGTCACCTTTGCTTCAGGAAGCCAATCCTGTTCTAAATTAAAAATTATAATGATTATGAAGAAAATTTAATGACCTAAGAAAGACTGACTGGCCCAAATTTGGCCACAATTTCTATCAAACATGGAATTTCAGAGAATTTAAAATTAGATGAAGTTGCGCAAGAATTTTACTGTACTGAAAGCTAGGAAAGTGGATTTTTATGAGGAAACATTTTGTCAATTTCCAACGTTATGTCTTTTACAAATTAATATGTCCAAAATTACCAATATTAGTCAAAAACATCCCTTCCTCACCTACCTTAGGGGCAGACACGTAGCTAAGAGGGGATTGTGCTTTGGGGCGGCAATTAGGCTAGATGTCCGCAGGCAGCACCATCCCAGGGCAACATCTACCCTGGGCGCGGCTCTGGCATTAAGTTCGCTATTTTTCTATGTAGGATACATCATTCGACCAAATTCAATTTCCTTGAGCAAGAAGAAAGTCTCAACTGGAAATATGTAGCAGCAAAAAAGTTCCTAAAAATGGTATTTTTACCAGTGAAACCAGACTAAACTTGTCCGATGGATTGGTTATTATTTTTAATGATGTCAGAAGATCAAAGTAACGACACCACACTTGTCAAAATTGATCGACTACTAAGAGAAAAAAATTACCCCCCTTTATTGAAATGACCCCTGTCAGCGCCACCCCTTTACATGAAACGCTTCTTGCATTCCGTTTTTGGGAAAATGGTCCTAGTCTATTAGGTTTCATCGAGGGTTTCATGAAAGAATCTAGATCCGGAACTGAGGATGAAATCCGATAGTCGATGGTAAAAATCTGTTGTTCCACCACAATAGGTCGAGCAATAGGTACTCTCCCGACTAGTACCTATCCAGAAATGTATGGAAGCTTTTCTTCTTCCATTCATCATTTTAACTGAACAAGAAATTGAAATATTTTCAGGAAAATTTGAATTTTCCGGAAAAACCTCAAAGCTTTCTCCAAATACTCTATCAAGTTTTGAAAAAACGTAAAAAATGGCTATTTTAAGAGTATGGGTGAATCAACAATTTGTTGATATATTTATTTAGAACCCATGTGCGCATATTTGGAGGCTAATATTTTTTGGTGGGTTGAAATCAGGCTCTCTCAGGTGTTCAGAAATGAATGCCGAACTCGGCTGAAAAGTTATAAGCTTCGATTGTTGGAGACGAAAAAAGAGGCTGTGGGCGGCAACACCCATGACAGAACCAAGCCCGGATTTATGGGATGTAGTCAACACCCCATCGACTCGGCATCATGGCCTTCACGAGATTGCGGTCAGGAACAGGAAGGCATTCTTATTTGGCACTCGAGAAAAGCCAGAGGCTAATTGCGTGTCGTGTGTCATACCTGCTGTTAATATTACTTATAAGTACATATTCGTAATAGTCTGGAGGCATAAGGTCAAAAAAGGCTGGGCCGTGCGCAACTTCGTGAAAATATATGGAGTTATATCTCATTTGATTCCCTAGACCGTTAAGGATCGCGATCTGCTGCAAGCAAATATGATGGAGGCGTCAATATGGGCTCCATCTGGTAGTAAGAAATTGGCTGTACCTCGTTTGATTTTCAAGAGATGTCAACACTTGAACGTTATTTTGAATAGACAAATGAATTCTCTTACTACTCTCTCTTACTCTTACTTAAATCATATTCAAATTTACAAACGTCATTTCGAGGAACTGTCAAAATTGTCTTATAAGATATGCTAAATTCCAGCATTTTTTTAAGGTTATCCATATTTTTTAAACTTGGCAGTATTATAGATATTAAGGTGACCTTTTCGAAGTTCCACTTCGTATGTCTGCCGTTTTGGCCGCTATATTGAAAAGATGGCGCCCAGAAAACAGTTTTTTGTCAATATCTTCGTTTTAGTCGTTTTAGACAGCGTTTATATGCTAATGGAAGATCATTCAGTCATCTACAATTTGACATCTTACTCGTTTACGTGCCGCTCCCGGTTTTTGGGTTATGACTTATGGAACTCCCTGAAGCATAAACTTTTGGCATCCAATCAGCATGTTATGAGATGAGTTGACCCCAGATCCACGTGGCAGTCAAATTATAACCATAACTAATGATCAGTTGTCAACCAGAGACCATCAACATCCAGAAAATCAATCATGGTAATGGTTTTTATGCAACTACACGGTGAACTCTAAGGGCAAATTGACTTCGAAAAGATACAGCTCAAGAACCGTAAGTCGCACATAGGTGGTTCAGATCTCAAATTCTAGAGAAATAAATGGATCTTCATTTTATATCAACTTCAAAATTATTCGTCAAATTGAACAAAAAAAATTCAAAAATTTGTTTTTTTGGCGTCATTTTTTCAAAATTATGGCCAGAACGGCAGAGATACAAAGTACAAAGTCGAAAAGTGGATATTCTAAATGATAATCCCAAATTTTATTATAATAATGAGTTTCAAATGTAGGTATCTGATATCCTCCAAATGCTGTATTACTAATATTTCTTTCTAAAGTCAGTTTGTCTTCACAGTTCACACTGTACCTTATTACACAATTAACATCACCATGATCGATTTTCTAAATTTTTATTATCTATTGTGGTATTCCCCCTTTGTTTTATTAGTACGTTGGTACCTGAAGTAGGTACTGTCGTTGACGTTCGTAGCGTTTGCCGATAAAAGAGGGAGATGGCGCTGCGCTAGGCGGGCCAGCGGAGCGGCAGCCGCGGGCGGACAGGAAGAGAAGAGAATCAGCTGTGGTGAAGAACACGTGATTTTTCAGTGCATCAAGAGTGCGTGGTTTTTACAACTCTAAGGTCGGTCTTTCTTTGATTATTGTACCGTAATTTTGGCTTCCACTCACTCACCAAATCATGCATTTCGATACCTATTTTGTCCGCGAAATTATTGTACATAACCCGAAACTCTTTGTTCTCTGTGTTCTCCACGAGATTGCATAACCCGCAGTTTTCCCCCTTTGAAATCAAGGTGCTTTGCACTGCTTTGGATTTTGTGTAATTTATCTACTTCCCAAATGATCTCAATATTGACGGCACAGGCCGAAATCTAGTGGGTGTGTTTTTTTGCGCACTCATGACGTGACCTCAAGGCCGCGCTATCGCGTGTACTTCGAGGTTTCATTAATTGTTTCTTTCCACAAGTTACGTCACCAACAGTAAGACGACAAACAGAAACTCCACTACGCCAAAATCAGCCGCTAAGTAGAGAACAGTAATTTTGATGATTCATTCACATTTCATTGTTTATTGTCGGGTTATATATGAAAGTAAACGAAGGAAAGAAGACTTGCACGCTTTTCCGTGTCCTGGGGGGGGGGTTCCACCTGCTCGTATGAATCTGCCTTGTTGAGTCTACTAACCTTTCCTATTTGGGGGGAAATTATGTATAACGACGAAGAGAGGGCCACAGGTTGGCTCGAGTCGATTTTCTTGTATTTACTGTTATTTCTTGTATGTGATTACTGTTCACTAACCATTGTTCTGTTCAGTGGCGGCTGGTGCGGGAGGGCTCAAGGGCGGCGCCCCCCCAACGCTAATGGCGGCAAGAGATTTTTCTCGATAGGAAGACATGGAATGCATTTTATCAAATTTACCTATTCCAAAAATTTGGTATAGTCCAATATTAGTCAATTAATATTGTAACAAAATAATTCTGAGCGATCACACGGTCGAAGAAGTTTGTTTTGGGCTCCGCATTCAGCGCCCACCGCCGATGTGGTGATGCCGGGTTGCACCCGCGCAAAACATGTGCCGTAACCATGGCAACGCGAGACGCGGCTCCCGCTCTATATTGCAGTGGATGGGCTCGAGCACTGGAGCCCCCAGCCGATTGAAATAATCGATATAATTATTTATGTACTCTTCGATTAGTTAACAGTTTGCAAACATGAAGATAACTGACCTAAAAAAGGTACATTTAGGTCATCAAGCCTACAAGAAAAAATAAATGCAAGAAAACAACGGACGTCCGACAACAGCATTGATTTACTGAATATAAAGCAAATCGAACCCGCAAGAATAAAAGTCGTGGTGCATTCACACGTAATGTCGACAAAACAGTGAATGCTAAAACTCCATGGTTGTGATGTGGATACGCGATACGACAAAAAAAGTTTTTGCCTCGAGTTTCCTCATTTCACGAGCTGAGAACTGTTCTATCTGCACTTTTTGTAGAAAATGTTTTTCGAACTTCGAACCAGCAAAACGGAAAAGGAAAAGCCTTTTCCTCCAGTTTCTGATCTAATTGTTCATATCAGGAAAAATGTTGTTCATGTTTTGCTGGTTCGAAGTTCAAAAAACATTTTCTGCAAAAAGTGAAGGTAGAACAATATAGTTCTCAGCTCGCGAATTTGTTATCAACTTGAGCCCTCCTTGCAAAAAACTCAAGAGCCGCCACTGGTTCTGTTTTGAATGTCTGTATGTATCTGTGGGGTTTTTGATGGGTAACTTCTGGGGAATTTCGGGTGAATGCGTTATAGATACTTCTTTCTTCCAATTGCTTACAAAGAGTATAACCAACTTTCAATTTCTCTATTACTACTTATTTATCTATCACCTGTTTCTTGTTTATTTATCCACCTATTTGTCTCGATTTGGTCTCTTGTTTATTCATCTACCTATTTATCTCTTATTTTGTTTCTTGTTTATTTACCTACACCATTATTTATCATTTGACTCTTGCTTATTTATTCACTCGCTTACTGATCATTTGTTTCTTGCTGATTTATTCACTTGTTCACTAATCATTTGTTTCTGGCTGATTTATTTACTTGTTTACCGATCATTTCTTCATTGTTTACTGATCTATCAATTTGACTTCTTCTGTTTGTAAAGTGTGAAATGAATTGCTCAGCGTTCAAAGCGTAAGAGAGCGAGTTTTTTTTGTTGTTACGTGAATAACTTGTAAACGAAACAAACGTTTCAAAGAGGTTCAAGCACCGCTCCACGCTGACTTGATCAATGCATAACTGGAGTGACTTCTCTGTCATTTCATCATGACTCATTCACACTTAACTTTTATTCAGATCATTTGGGAAGGGATTTTCAGCAACCAACCAGGCTATACGCAGGGGTTTCTTTGACGTGTTCTTCCCATGTGTGCCTGTCAGCGAATACGTCACTTTTCCTCTTTGATCAAATTGACAGTTCAACATGTTTCATGATTTCTCGTTTTGTTTTGTTAATTTGATTTTGTGTTCATTTCATTGTTGTAAATTCCTGAACTGTCTGAATAATTTGTAATGATTTTTCTTGTTATGTGTTTTGTTGTTCTTCATTCTTGTTGTGTCATTTTATCACTGTCAATAGGTGTTTTGAGAAAAGAAACAAATTCATCTAAAACTTTGCAATTGATTTTCAATAAACATTCATTTTGCTTGCATTTCCTTCGCGTTTCATTCAAGAATCAAACCTCATCCCCCACGACACATTCTCATCTCGAGTAAGAACCCAACAACACAACGTAGGTAAAATGTAAACAACGTCAAGGAGGGAAGAAACAACGACGATCGCAGCCGAACATCGAAAACGGGGATACACTACAGAATGATGTCATGACCCGGATACATTACAGAATGGTGCCGTGACCAGGATACACAACAGCAATAACATCGAAAAAGAGGGTTACATTACACTATGGTTAATAGCTAAGAGCTATTCATGGTTAATTTGCTTACTGCATGATGGTGGTATCAATTTGACATGCTGATTGAATGCCAAAAGTTGATGCTCCCGGAAGTTCTGAAAGCCCTATCTCAAGAACCGTAAGTCGCACATAAATGATTGATATGCCAAATTGTAGAGACTTGGATGGGCTTTTCCCCGCATATACCTACAGATTTTGATCTTGAGTCAGCTGAATTGAGGATATCGACATAGATATCGACCAAAAATACGAGATGGAAAAGTGAGATTTCGGAAAGGGCACCTCAAGATTTATAATACTGCCAAGTTTCAAAAATATCGGATGACCTACAAAAAACGCCGGAACTTGACATATCTTATACCTAAAGACGATTTTGACAGCTTCCCAAAATGACGTTTGTAAATTTATGGACATGGAATGAAAAGAGAATTCTTTTGTATACAAAATGACGTTCCAAATGTTGAAATTCGTTAAAAAACAAACGAACTACAGCCAGTTTCTCATTACCAGGTAAATCCCATTTTGGCGCCTCCACCATATTTGCCTGCAGCAAATACTGAAAAAGCGTTGATTGGTCTTTGACGTAACTATCACCATGTCAAGTTTCATCTCTTAGTTTTGAAAAAAAAAAGCAATAGTCCGGACGTTTAGCTACATGTATGGGACCACCTTGCATTTTAGAGACAAGCAACGAAATTTGACACACTTGTTCACTAAACCCTACTCTTCAATTTAAGAAATATGTTGCCACCATCTGCGGAAATCGTGCGGACACTTTATACAGGGTTCAGTAGAAAAAAATTGTTGAAAAAATCGTAAATCCCGAACCCTGAACCATAACCGGTGGACGTACCTATGTAAATCAGGATATTGATGACTGATTCCATGCCCATGAAGATGCTGCAAACAGTTTTGGAATATATTGAGGCGTTTCCGAAATACGTTGGAAGAAGTGGAATTTCTTCAACTTTTTTTTCTCAATATATCAGTCTTTTTTGAAAATATTGAGCTGCAACTTGATATTCCGGCAAACAAATATGTTTTCAATGAAACGCGATGTGGAGCCATCGACAAAGCCTGCTAGATTAGAAACTAAGATCTTCAACTTTTTTTCCATCGTGAGCGCCATCTTCAAATTGCCCTCCGTGAAATTGTTGAAAAAACAACAGGTAACGACTTAATTGGACACACGCGTTCATTTTGTTATGAAAAACCAGGTCCTGAATTGCAGCAATGACCTCTTCGGCCAAGAAACGTTATCAAGTTAGTTTTTCTCGATTTCCCTCAACTTAGGTGATAACCATCACCAAATGGAACTTTGGATCGATTAGACGTTGACGACATTAAAATCCAAATTATTTTGTGCAGCCAGTCACTGAATTTCATCATCATCAGCCAAGTGGTGTTCTTTTGGCAAACATTTGAACAAAACGTTTGCTTCGATTTTTGTGAAAAAAGCAAAAACCGCAGGGTCACGTCGTCCCTTCAAACCCGATTGAAGAAAATCTGTTACCAAAAATGCTACCAATTGATACTGAAAGAGTTCGGAGGAATGTCTGCTGTAGTTTCAAGTTGAACCGAAATGGATTTTTTCATCCTACTTCTGCAGGAGGGACGTCGAAAGTGTTGCTACAGCTCAATATTTGAAACGTTTTTTGTTGAATATTGCCAGAAACGCTTCAAATATAAGCTGTAGCAACACTTTTCACGTCCCTCCTGCGAACTAGGATGTAACAATCAGTTTGAGCTTGGCTTTAAACTACGGAGCACATTCCTCCGAATCATTTCAGTATGAGTTGGTAGTACTTGTGGGTATATATTTTCTTTAATCTTGTTCTTTTTGTTATCTTGTACCTTCCATAAAAAATACATTGTGGATAGTTGGAAAAAATTGAAAAATAATTTGAAAAAAATATATACATATATATATATTGAAGCCACCCGCTTTTGGCGGGCCAAAAATAATCCGGAGGAAAATAATTCAAAGCCGTGAAATCGAGGTATAAGAATGTGAATATTCAGAGTCAAGGTATCATTAAAAGATGTCGCTAGTTATTTAATTCACTCGTGTAAATCCCGCAAAGCTCTATAACATAATTTTCTTGCTGCTCATCGTGAATTCAGTAACCGTCCCTACCTGACGTCCGATGAAATGGTGAATTGGTGCATATGAAGCAAAGCACCCGCACATTGACCGAGCTAGTTGCTGCCGCACTCCTGCTATGTTGACGCGCCGTGTTACCGCCTGCTCGCCGCCGCCATCACCCGATGTTCACGTGATGTCACCCGGTGTCCCAGCGCAGTGTATTGAATTACCCATTGGAATTTCACGGCTATACGCCGTTCGCGGTCGTTTTGGATGCAATAAAATATTCCGAATTGCTGGGAATGGAGGATATCGCCGGAGATTGACCGTGGTACCTGGACCAATCCTCCTGGGCTGCCGTCCGCTCCCGACTTCTCACGTCCGCTGCCGAGTGCTTCTGCGGGCCTGTTAGCGAAGAGTTTTAGTCTCCTTCGAGGAAGCTGAGTTAGAACCCGTTTATGTTGCGTCGCGACCCTCCTAGAGGCCGAAGCGTCGAAGCCCCAATGATGAGTCCCAGCCCACTTGGAAAATGACGAGTCGATTCCCTCCGGCTGATGTGTCTCAAAGGCCCCCTGGAGCAAGTCGAGTTGGAACCCTTCGGAGTCGTGTTTTGGTCCCCTTGGGGGCACGCTGAGTCGAGAACCCTCCAGGTTGAGTTTTGACCCTCCGAGAGACTGATGAGTTGCTTCCCCCGTTGAGTTGCAACCCGTCTCTAGGATGTCGAGTCAGAGCCCTTGGACGTTGAGTCTTGATCCGCCTCCAGGTGTCGAGTCAGAGCCCTCCGGCGACGAGTTCCAGCCCTTCTCCAGGTCGATGTGCCAAGACCCTTCCGGTGTTGAGTTTTGACCCTTCTCCAAGTCGTAGAGTTGGGACCCGTTGACGAAGTGTTTCGAACCCCCTCCAGGATGCTGAGTCGCGTTCCCTCGACGGTGAGTTCTAGCCCGCCTCGAGGATGTCGAGTTAAAACCCCTAAATGATCCAGGCCCGATAGAAATGAGGTCTCTCGTTTCGGTATCTCGTGTGGCGGAGTGATGACCTCGACGGGCGGAAGGTTAGTCTTGGTGAGTTGGGATAGTTGCTTACGGTTAGGCTTTGTCGGAAAAATGTATGATGGGGCTCACGCGTGCGTTCTGAATCTGCCTGCACGTGCTGGTATCTGCGCTACTGTCTGCCGTCAGGTACAGCCACTGGCAAGCCTCGTCCTTTGTTGGATACCTTCATAGAAAGGTATTCGCGCTCTTGGGCCCTCTGGACTTGGCTTTGTGACTGCGGTACTCAGAGCACCGGACCTAGTGGGTTAGATCTGGAAACTCGCGGGTGAGCTTCCTCTGCGTTTCTGAAGCTCCTAGTTATTCGGAAAATGTAAATTTTGAGAACTACGTGAAAAATCAAGTAATTGGAAAAATAGAATCGCGTTGAGATCGGGGTTCGGACCCTGCCGTAGAATCGTAATTGTTGATCGGATTGATGGACAACCCCCCCCCTCCTTGAAACTAATGATTTTGTTTTAGCGCCACGACCGTTCCTGATATTTCCATGTAGAGTCTGTCCCGGAAATGAAAACGTTCTTATTCGAAACTCATGAATTCAATCCGGTACCCAACGACGCCATCGTTCAAATAGGGACTTTGTAAAAATGAACTGTTATTAGGGCTCGATCAGGAATAGTGTAGACGGCGATTACTTCGTGTTAGGGCAAAGATTATTTCGACGCCTCTCCGCATCGGCTTTTCGACGAACACCCTGTGTAATCTATTCTCTGCGTTTTGTTTTTCCTGGCTGCGGCCTTCTCTCACAAATTGCTAAACAACAACGAACTAGCGCGTATACGGGGCGTGCTCAAAACGTTCTTCACATTAAATTAGTACCTTGACTTGAGTAATTGTTTCGCGTACACCATCGGTTCGAAAGTTTTTGGAAGGGTGAAATTCGGTTCAACATTTCCGGTTATAGACACGCGCGACCGTGGGAATCTTTCTAAGCGTTGGGGGCGACTCACGGTGAAAAAAGGGAATAGGCCCCCACAAAGGTAGCCAGAATTAAATGTCGGTCAAGGTGTAGAGTCAGGTGTTCGTCGGAAGGTTGGGGTGTTGGGACGTCTGAAATAATTAAGGGAAAGTTATCTCTTCGGGAATAGGTTAGATCTTTTAGATAATTTAGCCTGCGATGTGAAGGTAGGACTAGGTATAGGAGCGAGCCATTATTTAAACATTTTGAATTGTACATAGAAGTCAATAGATTGATGTTATGTTAAAATTTTATACTGTGTCTTATTGCGTTCAAACTTGTAGTCAGACCTGTCTCAACAATCTCGAGAACTCTATAATCGAACAACAAGAAGAGAGGCACAACGGGATGTCGTCCTGATACTAGATGATCATCGGCCAAGCGGTTCCAAAAGCGGGAAAAGTGATTTAATTCAAATAAGTTGAATTAAATGCCAGTATAATGGGTTGCCTACCCATTCAGGGGTACAAGACGATAGCTGGGGTCGTTTCAATATACATACAGGTTGGTCCATCCTGGCGTAATTATCCCATAGCGGTCTTACCGTTCAAGATAGAGAAAAAGTTGTAAAAAAAAAGTTATATGGTTTGATGAGACCTATAACCTAAAATTATTTTCAGCTATACAGGTGTCCCATTTTGACGGAATTAACAAAACGTCAATTTTTTTAAATGGAACGCTCTATACTTTTTTGCATTTTCAAGTTCAACTTTTCCAACTCTCTTATTGGACTATATTTTTGTTTTTCAATTGTGTGGCAGTGCTACCAACTAAAAATTGAAAACAAAAAAAAAATCGCATTTTCACAGTTTTCTTAAAAAAATCGTAGCGGCCTTGCTTTCCAAAACTACGAGATGAAACTTGACATGATGATAGTCAAGTCAAAGACCAATATCCCAATGTCAAAAATTGGGATTTCTCGATACAGGGCGTTCACAAAAAAACATCAAACTTTATAATTTTCAAAGTATCATAACTCATTTTTTTCAAATGGCATGCCCCTAATTTTATAACGTCATCTGATAGCTTTTTTATCTTCTTTCATTTTCACTGGAGGTACCCTACTCTTAAACTCCATTTTTTTCGAGATAATTGGAAATTTTCACAAAATTTGCTATTTTTCTTGGTTTTTTTTCCAAAATTGAGTTGGCCGTGATGAATGACAGACAAGCCAAATTACGAAGGCGTAGAAGGGCCAACAATAATTTAACAAAGTTAAAGCAAATTGAGCTTGATCATTGCAATTTCAACCTAAACAATTGTAACTTCGAACTTACAATTGTAATTTCGAACTTACATTGTAACTTCGAACTTACAATTGTAACTTCGAACTTACATTGTAACTTCGAACCTACAATTGTAACTTCGAAATTACAAATTGTAATTCGAGTTGTAATTACAATTGTAATCGTAATTTCGAAGTTACATTGTAACTTCGAACCTACAATTGTAACTTCGAAATTACGATTACAATTGTAATTACAACTCGAATTACAATTTGTAATTTCGAAGTTACAATTGTAGGTTCGAAGTTACAATGTAAGTTCGAAGTTACAATGTAAGTTCGGAGTTACAATTGTAAGTTCGAAGTTACAATGTAAGTTCGAAGTTACAATTGTAAGTTCGAAGTTACAATTGTTTAGGTTGAAATTGCAATGATCAAGCTCAATTTGCTTTAACTTTGTTAAATTATTGTTGGCCCTTCTACGCCTTCGTACCAAATAGTATGCAGCTATCAGTTAGTCAGTCTGAATACCGTCGAACAAAAAAAAAAGTCTCCAACGCAAAAAGAAAACAAGTGGGATCCTGGATATCTGGATTATTACCAAAATATCATATCAATTATTTCCTCTCGCGTAAAATAATTTTTCTTTGTTCGACAATATTCAGACTGACTAACTAAGAGTTGCGTACTATTTGGCTTGTCTGTCATTCATCACGGCCAACTCAATTTTTGAAAAAACCAAGAAAAATAGCAAATTTTGTGAAAATTTCCGATTATCTCGAAAAAAATGAAGTTTAATGGTAAGGTACCCCTGGTAAAAATGAAAGATGATAAAAAAGGCTATCTGATGACGTTATAAAATTAGGGGCATGCCATTTGAAAAAAATGAGTTATGATACTTTGAAAATTATGAATTTTGATGTTTTTTTGTGAACGCCCTGTATCAAGAAATCCAAATTTTTTAACATTGGGATATTGGTCTTTGACTTGACTATCACCATGTCAAGTTTCATCTCTTAGTTTTGAAAAGCAAGGCCGCTACGATTTTTCTAAGAAAACTGTGAAAATGCGATTTTTTTTAGTTTTCAATTTTTAGTTGGTAACACTGCCACACAATTGGAAAACAAAAATACAGGCATAAGACAGTTGGAAAAGTTAAACTCGAAAATGAAAAAAAATATAGGGCGTTCCATTTAAAAAAATTGACGTTTTGTTATTTCCGTCAAAATGGGACACCTGTATAGCTGAAAATAATTTTAGGTTATAGGTCTCATCAAACCATATAACTTTTTTCTTACATCTTTTTCTCTATCTTGAACGGTGAGACCGCTATGGGATAATTACGCCAGGATGGACCACCCTGTATACATGGTGTTTCCAAAATGGTGTTGAAAACTTCTAGGGGAGATTCCCCATCAAAAATGGACAAGGAAAATATATACCTTTGATGTCCTAAAATGCTCAGTTGAAAAGTTACAGGGTGTTCAAGTTGACTTTTTAAAACTGACTTTTTGACATAAGTTTTGAACCGTTTAACCGATTTTGTTCAAGTTCTCACCAAAGTTAACTGAAATAAGTCTCTATCGAATAATAGTAACGTGTTGGAGAAAAAAGTTCAGGGGCGTAGATAATGGGGGCTGTCCTCATATTTCCCCCCCTTTTTTTTACACCCCTAGCTATTTTCCCAAATTGTTCTTATTTTTTCATTCTACGTTCAATTTAGAGAAAAAAGTTACTCTTGCAAAATTTTGATTAGAGGCTTCGTTTTTGAGATATCTGAGTTTGAAACTTTGGAAAACATCTCGAAATCGCCACTTTCAATGAGCCCAAGTTTTTTTCCCTGAAAAGCTCTCGTTTCTCAGAGGAAATAGTGGTTTATCAACTTATAAAATTGAAGAGAACCTATTTCTGCTGAAAAATCATGAGTTTTTTTTTTATTCTAATTTTTTGGCCTTGGAAAGTGGCAATTTCGAGATGTTTTCCAAAGTTTCAAACTCAGATATCTCAAAAACGAAGCCTCTAATCAAAATTTTGCAAGAGTAACTTTTTTCTCTAAATTGAACGTAGAATAAAAAAAATACGAACAATTTGGGAAAATAGCTAGGGGTGTAAAAAATAGGGGGGGAAATATGAGGACCAGGGGCGTATCTACGGGGGGGCAAGTGGGGCACGTGCCATGGGCGCACTTTAATCCTCAGGGCGCAAATGAAAGGAAAAGATAGAAATGTGAAAAAATGAAGAAAAAAATTGGAAAAACGAATCAAAGACCAAGTTCTTTGAACTTCATATAATTATATACAGGATGTCTCAAAACTCACGCCCCAGAGAAAATGAAGCAAAACTAGATAGCAGTCAGATGTGTAATACCGAGGAAAAAATCTACCTCAAATGCCCACTCAGCATAGCATGTCATGTTTCATAAATGAGATGATCTCAATCGTGTCACAAAATAACATCACAATGAACGTTACTTCTACATCTATGTGATGTTCATCCGCGATGTTATACGATGTAATGTCTGAGAGATGTTTCGAAATGAACTTAAATTGAACATCTGACATCACATATGAGACATCTACCGGACGTAACATTGTTACTTCTTTTAACTTGCCGAAGTGTAACATCTCACTGACGTCAATGAGACGTAGTCACTGAGAGATTTTTTTTAATTTCGCGGGCTGTCATCATTGAGCTCTGTGAGTCGGAAAATATTTAATAAATATTTTTACCCCCTATTCGGAGTGTGTGATGCCAGGACAGCTTTTATGTCTTCATGTTTAGTCTGAGGCCCTGCGGGCCCCCTTATGTCTTCATCTGTCGTTTGGAACCATTTTTGTGTCTTCTTGTGCTTGTGGCTTTCGATCGGAACTAGTGTGCCCCGTTTGTGGGGCCTGGGCCTTCTTGCATTTTGTCGTGGCTTTCTCACCTTTGGTGAACCCTTGTGTCTGCTCTTGTGTTATTCGGAACACCAAAATGGGCCCCTTTTTGTCTTGAATACTTTGATGACTCCCGTTCGTGTCTTATTCCAACGTCCGGGGCCCCAACGGAGCCCCTTGTGTCTTGCTGTAACGTTTCGAGCCCCAGTGAGGCTCTTTAGGCTCGGTGTATCCTTTCGCTGAACATCAAGTGCGCTGTTTAAATATACTGTATTAGACAAGTTGGTAGCTTAGACGAATCGACAACAGTGTCTCTAACTATCACCTGTGGGGATCCAGGTTCAAATCCCGCTGAGGACGCCAATAGAAGAACAACTTTTCTTAGGGAAAAAACGTGCTGAAGAGATTGTAAACATTAGTAAAAATAGGTGCGGAACGTCCTATGACATGAAACTATGTTGAAAAGTGGTGAAAAATCAATTTTTATTTCAAAATACACATCCAAAATGCGACGTTATATGTACGTCAAAAAGTGATATCTACGAAATGTGGAATTGCGATGTAGATAGTATGTCACATCTGGACATCTTTCAGATATCTCATTCATGTTCTGATTACCCGGACATAAGAAGTAACAGAGATGTCCACTCAACATCGCATAGACTTTTTTTGTTAACATCGCAGTTGTGATTTGAACATCTAAATGATGTCACAGAGATGTTTTCTTGCTGAGTGGGTGGTATTCGAGAAAAGACAAAGTTAAGTTGACCAATAACAGACCTGTACATTTGAGGTATGTTACCTCAATTTCAAGTTGCTAGGCTAGGTTCAAGTATCTAAATTTGGCAGTGTCACAGTTTAGTGAGCCAAACATTTATTGCAAAATGACAGGCAGTTGGTATTACTTTCAAAACTCAGCAACTGGGTTAAATTTTGCAAATTTACCTCGAATTGACCTTCCTGGATTGGTGGATTCAAAAAACTCATAACTCCTTTATGCAAGCAGCAATACATTTTTTCCTTCCGTTTCCTGGGAACCTATTGTCGTCGGCACCATGTCAGTGTTCTCTGGAGCGCGAGCTTTGAGACAGTCTGGATAATGTAGACATTTGAACTATTGGGCGCAATTCGTGTGAGCAATAATTCACAAGCGAAATGGGAACAGAAAAAGAGGGAAAACACAAACCAATATATTCAAACAGACGATCAACTTTGGACTTTTTCATCTGATCTAGGTATAACCTATAACAGGGACCCTATTTTCGGAACCAGGGAACAGTTCATCAGGTGATTTTGCCTAGGTGATAGCCTAGTGACAGCTCTGGTTGCCTAGCAACTTTGCATGGGAACGGATCACACGTGGGGGCCCGATTTGTCGTTGGCCCACCTGAATTCTGAAAAACTGCATGAGGCGCATTTCCCAGAGTTTCTAATTCAGGGGCGCAATTTTCATATTTTGCCCTGGGCGCAATTTACCCTAGATACGCCACTGATGAGGACAGCTCCCATTATCTACGCCCCTGAACTTTTTTCTTCAACACGTTACTATTATTCGATAGAGACTTATTTCAGTTAACTTTGGTGAGAACTTGAACAAAATCGGTTAAACGGTTCAAAACTTATGTCAAAAAATCAGTTTTAAAAAGTCAACTTGAACACCCTGTAACTTTTCAACTGAGCATTTTAGGACATCAAAGGTATATATTTTCCTTGTCCATTTTTGATGGGGAATCTCCCCTAGAAGTTTGTAACACCATTTTGGAAACACCCTGTATATATTTATTTCTATGAAAATTGCCTTATCTGTAGATTTTGATGTGCTCTTTCTAAATTAGCATTTTTCCGATTTATATCTTTGCAGTGCGCACCGCCATGTTGAAAAAATGAGATCTGAAATGAAGTTTTCGACAATATCTAAATTTAAGTCCATGCGAGATTGAAATGTTTATGTATGTTTGGAAGTACATCCAATTCTCCACGATTTGACACCTGAACCATCTCTGTGCGACTCGGGGTTCTTGAGCTTCCGGAAGTATCAATCTTCGGTGTTAAATAGTGACCGCGCCTAGCGGATTTCACCACTCGATCACCACTCGATCACCACCATCTCTTAATCAAGTTACCCATCAATAATGCGTCGTCAGTTATCACAAATCATGAACATTATTTGTGGACCCGGCACAGCCCCAAGAGGTGATTTTTAATTCTTTTGGAACCGAAAATTGATACTTCCAGAAGGTCTAGCTCAAGAACCGCGGGTCACACAGAGCTGGCTCAGACGTCAAACTGTAGAGGATTGAATGTGCTTTCATATGTATGTAAACATTTCAATGTCACAAAGGCCAAAATTTAGATATTGTCAAAAACTTCTCTTCAGACATCATTTTTTCGATATGACGGCGCGTCCTGCAAAGATATGAATCGGAAAAGAGGACATTTCGAAAGGGCACATCAAAGTCTACAAATCGTGCAAGTTGCATAAAAATAAAAGAATATTGAAAATCTTTTTTTTTTCAAATAATTTTTTTTCAACATTCCTCAACGTCTTTCTCCAATAGAAGGTATAAGGTAACAAGAAGAATTCATTTTTTCACAAAATAAGATGTCTTGTGTTAGAATCCGTTGAAAAATGAAAATTTCACAGCAATTTTCTTATGACAGTGGGGTAGGGTGGGGCAGGTTCGGACAAGGAGCACCTCCGGATAATTCAAACTTCCCGCTTCAACATCTCACTATACCAACTCTTTTGACATTCACAGATCCCTCTAGGCAGTTAAAGCTTCAGTAGGAAGTGTCGTGCGGTTTTCTTGAAAAGTAAGAAAGTTCTGTGGAAAAATCTAAATTGAGTGTCATTGTTGTAACATTTTCAGCAGCTCCCGTAAGCTTTTTTCCCCCGGAAACGGGTCACAATGGAGATACCTTTATCCTGTTTATATCATTCATAGGGAAGTTCAGTAGGACATGGTCTCAAAAAGCAGTTGATCATTTCATTCTTTGACGTTATATTTTATCATGTATTTATGCAACATGGGGTATGCTCGGACAAAGTTGACGGGGCAGGTTCGGACTGTCCAAATGTGACCTAAACTGCGAAGGACTACATGGAAAAGTAGAAAAAGTTTGAAAAATCATCAATACAACGTAACTTTATTGAGAAAATACAAAATAGGGTTCCAGGATGTTTGGACTATTTCAAGAGAAGACATAGTCTCGAAATTGCCTCATCCAGAGCCAGCTCCGGGGACGTCAAGAACTGCATCAGTTTACAAATGTAATATAAAATTTTTTGGTTGCAATGTGCAATAAAAAAATTTCTTGATCATCTTCATTCCTATAATCTCATTTGAAGTTCAAAAAGAGCAAAGAGGAATTTTATAAAACCTGTCCGAGTCTACCCCACTGCTTGTCCACTGATGCACTGCAGACAAATGCATCATTCTAGGAAAAAAATTGATTAAAGAAAAACTCCTGCAATTTCCTGTGTTACAATACCGGTCAAAATGCTCACAACTGACCATGTATCTAAGGAAGTACAAAATTCCCAAAAAAGTCTCGGGCATCTTCGAAATATGAATTTTTGAAAAAAGTAGTCCGAACTCGAGTCCGAACCTGCCCCACTCTCCCCTACCAAATTCCTTTTGGCGCCTCCACCAAATTTGCCTGCGGTAGATGGCGATGTTCCACCGTTTTTTAAATTGTGTTTGATGTCCCAGAAACCGATTGAGACATAGCCCCACTACTAAGTTGGAACTCACCAGGCTATTCGATACCTTCTGCCCCTAGATAATATCCACCATTTTGAAAAAGGGGTGCTATTCAAATCCTAAGGGACGAAAAGAAAAGCACTGCGGGTCAAATCGTTTACTTAGGTCTGAGTTGTAACCCTGCCGAGTGGTTTGCCTTTATCCTCATTTGCAACTTACATTCCATGTTTCAATAGTACCACATCCACTATCAAGGCTCGACTCAAGGGCTTCATCTGAACACTACTGTAAGCACTGTTCGCACGAGTCGTGCGATAAGATAAATAGTGCTTGTTTGCAATGTTCATAATATATATTTTAAGTCGACTGTAACAGTAGGTAGATACCTACTCTTACTCTTAGCTTTTAATTAAAGCATATGCAAAAGAACTGTACCGGTCAGTGGCGCCGAATAGACCTTATTTTGTGGCACTCGCCATACCTCAAAATGAGGGGGGGGGTCTGGAGGAGAAAAAAAAGAAAAAAAGGAGAAGAAGAAAGGGAAAAAGGAGAAGAAGGGAATAAAAGAAGAGGAAGAGAGATTCACCCACCAAATCATTGAATATTAGGATTATTACATTAGGTACATTGAATCTGAATGACGGTTTGTTCACAATTTTGGTATAGGTACCGTATGATCAAAACCATCAAGAGTGCAATGTTTGTTTTTGCCTCTTTCAATTGTTGGTAGTAGGTCCTGCAATTTACTTCAGAGAGTGACATCTGCATGCTATTTGGGAATCTTCCAATGCATGTCGGTAAGGAATACGACTAGGTACTCTCCGTTTTCCAATTTTGTGCCATTTCAAAAGTAACTTCCGATAATGGAAGCTTTTTATTCAGTTTTAAACATTTTCAGAGATTGACACTGGAATTCAACAGTTCAGTCAGTCATTATGGCCAATACCTAAAGGGGTATTGTCGTATGTAATACACCGATAGGTGAGGTGTATTATAGCTACATCGAGGATTTTCACGAGGGGACCCGAGTGTAAATCGAGATGTAAGCGATAATATATCAAACCTAGAGGTGTATTTGTTAAGACAATTAACCGAACAACACTCGAAATGTTCCTAAAAAAGTGAAAACTATTTGAATGTTTGAGGTTGTTCATTCTGGAGGGGTGTTTTCACCTATGACCTTGGTGGTAATACACTTGAACGGCCTACTATTTTAAGGAGTGAGGTGGATTGTCAAAGAGATTTCGAGACATTTCGAAATTTGAAAAGATAATGAAATCTATTATAGGCAATTCGATCCCTCAGCGGCTTCCCTTTGTTGCTTATTATTGTTAGTATTATCATTATTACTATTATTATTATTCCGAAAAATTTTCAACTGCGGCGCCAGCTGAGGGGCTCGCTCTTAGACCCCCCGGCCCGACCGTTGCGTGGCAATAGGGGGGGGGGTCTACAATTTTCTTCGCCATAGTAACTTTTTATGAGTTCGGCGCCACTGGTACCGGTTCGATGACGCCATGGATATGGAATAGCTGGGTCACATAACGCTTCCGTGGTTTCTACGCGCAACGGACGTGGTGCGACTGGTGCGGTCGATTTGGAAAACCCCGAGGAAAACCCATACATAACCCATGCGTGAGCAGTCCGATACGAACATTGCAAACAACCATACATGACGTGTCCTTGACGTCACCGGAGCTCCGGTATAATCAAACTCGAGAAGGACAAGCAGGTACGCATTCATACTCAACTCACATTCATGGTTTACTTATATTGTAAAGGTTGCTTACTTTTTTTGATGATGTGTGATACTCTGTAGGTTATCTTATTTAAGTAGTATTGAGGCGAAAATTGCAACGAGGCTAAGCCAAAGCATAGAATGTGGATGATGGTAGAGAGCACATAGGTAGATAAGTTGTGGAGCTCGTAGTCGTAAACTGACTGTACGTCAATTCACTGAGCAAACCTGCAAGAGGCGGGAGATACGATCGCTTAATTATTTATTTCGACGTTATCCCTATTATTTGCCACAGGCCACCAGGTATTGCATCACATTGCAATCATTGCACAACTGATTGGTGATCTTCGGCAGGTTCGGGGTTCGGATGATTTTGGAAATCGAAATGTTGGTTGTAATTTAAGCAGGGTTGTTCATGAGTACTTTTTTTTTGTACCGAGTACGAAAGCTTGTATTCGAATACCTAGTATAAATACGGAATACATTTATAATTCACGAGTACAAGTTGTACGAGTACCTACCTATACATTAATAGAGATCAGGGCCGTTCCTAACGGGGCGTTCAAGGCGTGCGACGCACGCGGGCGCACTTTGCCAGGGGCGCAAAAATTCGACCGACTGAAAAAAATTCAAAAAGGGCGCTTTGCGCCCCCCGTTATAGCCGGCCGGCGCTTTAGCGCCCGATGCAAAAACCAATTATACCAATACGAGGCAATTTGCCGTTGTTAAGCTTAGTTTATAGTCGACGCAAGCGGATACGGAACTGCATACGGTTACGCAAACGGTAACGGTAGCGTAAACAAAACCGCTAGTTTATAGTGAACGCTCCCATAGACGCACGCTTGCGTCGTAGGAGAAGGAATCATAGGTGATTTGTTTGCCTGAGTGTGCTGCCCCACTCCACATTGACATTGTTGTTCACTTAGCCATCCAAACTGAAATTCTGATTGGTGGGAACCAAGCCGCATATACGGTTACGCAAGGCTATACTTCGACAAAGTGAAAACGCCGCAATCGTTTATAGTGAACGCAATACTCGCAACCGTATCCCGTATACGCAAAGAGTTGATCAACATCCAACTCTTGCGTTGATGCGGATACGTAGATGACCTTGGTTTCCACCAGTCAGAATTTGGGTTTGGATCGCTAAGTGGACAACAATGTCAATGTGGAGTGGAGCGGCACACTCAGGCAAACAAATCCCCTATGATTCCTTCTCCTACGACGCAGGCGTGCGCCTCTGAAAGCGTTCACTATAAACTATCAGTTGTTCTCACGCTACCGTTTGCGTAACCGTATGCGGTTCCGTATCCGCTTGCGTCGACTATAAACTTTAGTCGTAGAAAACCGTATCACAAGACAAAGACAATCACGGACCACGGTAACTATGGCAGCCAGCTCCGCCCCAGATAAGGAAAATAAACAGAATGCAAAGGAATGGTCCAATTTCTAGTATTTTTTTTATAGCACGCGAAGGTTCATTTGGTTTTTGGTTCGAATTGAACCTTCTGTGTCGAATGGCTAAGTCACCGAACGTTTCGCGAACGTTCTTCGCTGACGAATGCGAATCCTTTCAGTTCGCCAGAAGCGAATGCTTCTACCTAACAAGTATAAAAGTTAGATATTTACTTGTGATCCCTGAAAGATAATGAAAAATTCCCATCAAAAATGCAGAAATGTATTTAAAAATCCAAGATTCATTGATATCCTGGATATTAATGTTGTTTTTTTTCATTCACTGAATTGTTGTTTTTTTGCAAGATTCATGTCTGTTGAAGCTGTATTACACTACACAATTTCTTGTACAATCTGTCAGTTAAACAATCAATGGCATTGTTTTTTGACAGCATTTTGGCAGGTTGCTAAATAAATTGTACAATAAATTGTGTAGTGTAATACAGCTATTATATTACTTTTGTGAAAAAATAGGAAATAGAACAGTGATACGGATTCTGAATTCTTTCATCTTTTTGGTCGAGTATAGAGAAAAGGGTTGGGGGGGGGGGGCGAGAATAGACGCTTTGCACACGGGCGCTCAAACCCCTAGGAACGGCCCTGATAGAGATAACATAACAGAACAAAGCAGAATAGTAGGTAGATAGCGAAAACAGATGAGAAGAGCATCGTAAAAGAGAGAACAGGTAAACTAAAAAAAAAGAAGAATAAAGAATAATAAAAAATGGGTAGTACCTCTATTTGAATATTTTCATAATTATTTATTGGAGAAAAATGAATAGAATCATTAAAATCACTAGGTAGGTAGTAGGTAGCCCAATGAACATTTTTGGTTATAAACTGCTCGTCAAAAGTTAAGCATAGAGCAAAATTTGCTCCCATTTCAAGCATGGATATATTGGGGAAAAAATATCCGATTTAAAAAAAGTTTATGGTAGCTGGTAGAACTTTTCTTCAGCTACAAGATGCTATGTCGATTTACGTCACCATCGACTTTGTCCATGATATACAGGATGCCAAAGAAGGAGTGTCAAAAGTGTTAATTTTTGAAGTCGTGGAACTTTTTTAGAAAAAATTCCGGATTTTTTTTCTCTTGAGCTTTAGAAAGCGCATATCAATATCTCGAAACGGTTTTTGACTTTTGATCGTATTTTGTTTTTTCAAAGAGTTCTTGATTTTTTTGTGAAATTTAGATTTTTTGATGCAGAATTTGCTAGAGCAGTTGCTTTTCTTTGAAAATTCACAGAAACGTACACAGTTGCTGGATGAATTATACCATGAGAAAATTGACCTCATGGACCTCCAAAAGAGGTCATCCCCTGGACCTCTTCAGGGGATATGCCCAATGAAGCATGCTGCGACATCATTTTGACACTTATTGAACCCAGCATGGATAAAATGCAAGACTTGTAACCATACGTTGCATCAAAATTACCATGGTTACCAATTAGTCCCATCATGGGTGATTTTGTTACTGCCCAAGTCATTGGAAATTTTCAGAAGTGATATCTCCTAGACGAGTAGAGATAGAGCCATCTTTTTTTTTTATTTTAATCGGACACAATTATTGGTCATTCGAGCATGATGTGCAAATTTTTCACGTTCATACTTTTTCAGTGGTGGGGGGTAATTTTGACGTTTGTCATGTAAGAACTTTTTTCTTGTACTTGTCATCATTGAAATGTCAACATGGATGTATACTGTTAGTTTCAGCTGATGAATTTCAAGTTTGCGTTTGGTGTTTTTCTTCCTCAAAGTCCAGGTTTCCTGAGAAAACCTTTGTAGGTCTTTTGTTTTCATTACTGATGTGGAAGTGGTAAATTACATTCATGTTGACATTTCAATGATTACAAGCACAAAAAAAATATTCTGACATGACAAACGTCAAAATTTCCCCCCACCACTGAAAAAGTATAAACGTGAAAAATTTGCACATCATGCTCGAATGACCAATAATGTGTCCGATTAAAATAAAAAAAAAATTATGGCTCTATCTCTACTCGTCTAGGAGATATCACTTCTGAAAATTTCCAATGACTTGGGCAGTAACAAAGTCACCCATGATGGGACTAATTGGTAACCATGGTAATTTTGATGCAACGTATGGTTACAAGTCTTGCATTTTTATCCATGCTGGGTTCAATAAGTGTCAAAATGATGTCGCAGCATGCTTCATTGGGCATCTCCCCTGAAGAGGTCCAGGGGATGACCTCTTCTGGAGGTCCATGAGGTCAACTTTCTCATGTTATAATTCATCCAGCAACTGTGTACGTTTCTGTGAATTTTCAAGGAAAAGCAACTGCTCTAGCAAATTCTGCATCAAAAAATCTAAATTTCACAAAAAAATCAAGAACTCTTTCAAAAAACAAAATACGATCAAAAGTCAAAAACCGTTTCGACATATTGATATACGCTTTCTAAAGCTCAAGAGAAAAAAAAATCCGGAATTTTTTCTAAAAAAGTTCCACGACTTCAAAAATTAACACTTCTGACACTCCTTCTTTGGCATCCTGTATATGATGGACAAAGTCAATGGTGACGTAAATCGACATAGCATCTTGTAGCTGAAGAAAAGCTCTACTAGCACTATACATTTTTTTCGAATCGGATATCTTTTCCCGAAGGAATCTTTACTTGAAATTGGAGCAAATTTTGGTCTATGCTTAACTTTTGACGAGCAGTTTATTAAGGTGATCATTACATTTTCTTCACTAGTTTATGAAACTATAGGTTATATTAGTTTGCGTTCGTTACTCCTACATAACTTTTACAAACCATCTATATATCCAAAGTGGAGAACCCTATAAAGGTTACCGTCACGTATCAGAAGTACCCGTTAGTTTTATAGTCATGGTTATATTATTGTAATCAGCGTATCTTACAAACCTCTTATAAAACCTCTTATATAACTCTGCACAAGTTATTTGTGATCACTATAGGTGATGATATAGTTATTATCACTTACTAGTAGTGATTATAAACTTAGTTTATAGAAGTTGTTATCATGTTCATATAACTACGTGACTGAGCTACTTCACAAAAAAACTATGCCTCTCTCTTGCTCGCAATATTTATTCATAATGTTGTCTTCCTTTCAATCCGGCATAAGATTTTTGCTAAGACAAGTCATGAATCCTGATTATTACAAATCTTTTCATCTACTATTATGATGGTAATGACCAATTTCTTGCCAGTAGACTCGCGAATAACACCTGGGAAGTACAATATATCGAGTAATTTTCTGACCTACCTCGATAAAAATCACGCGCTCCAAATATAATTAGGTTTTGATACTTTTTTATAGAAAATAGTAAAAATTATCATTGACAAATTTGTTTTTTTTATGTTTTCCTTGAATGACATTCGATATTCAGACCTCTTTCCAAGAATAAATTAATTTTCTATGATTTCTTCAATCAAAATATGCATTTTTACGAAATGTTCCAAACAAGCTCCATTATTTGAACAAACAAATATGGCCGAAATTACAAGTCGTCAGCTATCACTCTTAAATAACAAATATATCACATGTATCGCAAATTTTAGACCTATTATACCCATAACAAACATTCAAGGAAGCATTGACACCAGTATATGCCTTCAGGTTATATAGGAGAAGTACAAATGACCGCAATATACCCGAAGATTATAAGTGGTAGCATCTAATCGTAATAGTAACAGTTTGATGCCTTCAAGTTTTATAGCAGAAGTACAAATGACCGTGATATACCCGAAGGTTATATAATGGTGACATCTAGTCGTAATGGTAATAACTGATCTCTTTATGAAACCTGCAGTAGCAACTGGGTTTCTCCCGCGCCAACTGCATTATTTCCTGTGCGACGCAAAATTTTGTGAAAATTCTGGCAATGTCGTTCAAAATTGTACTTGTGAGATGTTGATTGTGAGATGTTCTCGTAAGAATGAGATTCAGGTTTTGTTTCGCTCTACAATGAAACGAACCCCTTCTTTCACTTTCTTCCAATTATTTTTTATTCGCGAATTCACTTTCTTAATCTCTCCCGATCTGTCATCCATTTTGTTTTGACTTCAAACGACCACATATCACTCGACATATTATAGAAAGACCCCACTGTAAAACTCAGTGTTTTGTAATTGAAGTTATAGGTATTTTTGGTTTTCTAACAGTATTAGTCGGCACTAATCCTTTACTTTTGTCACTAGGAAGATTTCAAATTGGTTACTTATATACCATTTATGAGAGTTGTTTTATTGAGATTACAGTAATTCTGGGAAGATTTATAGTTGTGTGTTGTTACACCGCTATAAAACCAGATTACCCTCAGTTACATAAGGTGGTAAATGGAGACAACTATATATCCACTTTTATAAACCTATTAGGAATTAAACTTGAAGTGATCATGAACATGGTAACAGATACGTTTATGTCACCATTTTAAAAAACTGTAAGGTATATAACAGTTCAGGGTTCTTGAAACTCTTAATATAACAACAAGTTGTTCAGAAAACCCTAATATACCTTTTATAAAACCAACATCCTTTTAGGTGACCCGAAATGTTCATTGGGAGGTAGGTACACAACAACACAATACCTAAACAATATTATTTGTTGGTTTTAAAAAAAAATCTCTAATATATTATTGTCGCTTGTCGCTCTTCATCTTGCGACGCCGACGGCTCGGCCTCATGATGGCCCCAGCCAGAAGAAAACAGCCTTCCTACCAATGCGGAAAACGGAATTGAGCCCTCGATTGAGCCGTTATATTTCAAAGAGCGATAAGAATGTTTCGATAGCGTTTGTGACTGTGACACTACAGTGTAGGTAAACCAACATCATCAACACACTGATTTGCTAATTCCTTTTCAGGGAGTTGTACTCGTGAATATACGAGGGTTCACTCACAGGAACAAAACAATCTCCGGCAATGGATTGACAAGACAGCAAGCAAAGTGACAGTTTTGACGTGTCTCCAACTGACGTGACAGCCGACGTTGCCTAACGGCAACTTAGACGTCTTCAAACCATTAATTCCCTTAATCTTCCAACACGAATGGGCCATTTTCCCCAATAAGGTCAATCGCCTATTGGTAGGTACCTACCTACCTATAGTTTTTTGTTTCTTTGATGAAGAAATCAAACATAGGACTGCACTGAAAAATGACGCTAGTTTGAGTTTGCACATGCATGAGAATGAGAACAAAACCGATTAAATGAAAATTCGACTTGTAACGTTATTCCAAAGTCTAAGTATATGTCATATTAGGCACAATTCCCCTACAGTCAATGCGTAAATGGCCGGTTTACCAAACTTGGAACTAGGTGGAGAGCACCCAGTGCTTGTGTAAGTTTGTTGTTCAACTTATCCGTGTAGTGCGGCGGTTAGTCAAACCTGCCTTGACAAATGACGTACCGTCAGCTGTAATCCAGCACTCCGTTGTCATATATCTCTCTCTGTGTCGTTTCATCCATGCATCCGTGTTTTATTTTTTTTTCTCTGCAGGGATAACGTACGATCGATTAAGATTTACGCTGCCATTTATTTATTTCTGAATGCCATAGTCATCTTTCGCCTCCAGACCAGAGATGTCGCGTCGGTCAACGATGCCGGTGCTTTCCATCCAGGTGTACCCAGAGATGTTGAAAAACGTTTTTTTTTAATTGGCGTTTTTAAAGAAATAAAAACCGGCTTTTTTTGTTTCTAATGTTTATTTTGTTTTTTTCTCATTAAATGGTGATCTACGTACCCAAATCGTATTGAACTATTTTTCTGATATTATGTCATGTATTTATAACATACCTAGCATAAAACAGATAGTAATAAATCGCAACTTTGCACTTGAACCGCGAATGACATATCACTCACATGACATAACTGACATATGCATGGCATAATTGACAGCTCGGCTGTTTCTGTTTGTGCTGTTTGTAACATAACTTACATACCTCAAGCTTCGAGCGTTGCAATCGTGGCATGGGAATATTGTTGTTAGAGGAGGAAGCTGGAAATTGTTGGACAATTGACCTTTCCAATTTTAGGAGATAGAAAGTACATGGTTTTTCGAGGTCACCTTTGACGTTTTGACGTTTATGACGTTTGGGCGTTTCGTTTCTGACTTTTGCGGGAATTTTGAATCGGTTAGCTATACTGTTCCCATTATCATGTGGGGAAAGTCACTAGAACCCATAAGGGAGTTTTTAATGGACGAAGTAATAGAGTTTTTTCGTAGTAAGATGCACGTGTCTGGTGCAGCGTGATCCCTGGTGGTGCTGGTGCAGCCACACTTCCATCAAGTTTGGGTCTTTCCTGAACCAGTGCATGGTGATGCCGGGTGTATTCGTCTTATTCTCGCACTCGCATAGAGCGACACAACACCCTTGAACCATTTCTGTAAGTATCTTCAGTATCTTCTCAGTTTTCCACTACATATAACACACTTATTGGCAAGAACGAGGGTAAGAACAAGTGAAATCATGAAATCCATGCTGAAATCAAATAAATACACGACAGAGCGCTTGTCAGATTCGAAAAATTTCCCATTGTCAGAAACGAAATGTCATATCTCAAGAAACATAGGACGCTTTCCAATAACTGCGACAAGACGGATACACAATGTCAAAGTGCACTTGCCAGCTCAATTCTAAACTCAGCCTCGCCAATGTTTCGATTGTGTCGACATGTGGTGCTATTACTGCTATTGGAACGCTAGCTGTGTCAAATTGTGTCGAATTGTGTCCTTATACGCCTTATTGGGAAGCGCCCAATGACCTCGATTAACCGTATCTTATACGCATGACGTCACAGTAAAGAGAGACAACGGAAAATTGGAGACCTCAATTACACAAAACAAAAGGAAAAAAAACAATTAAAACAAAAAAAAAACGAGGGGCTTTGTTTTAATACAAAAAAAAACGTAATAAGAAACAAAAAAAAACGAACACGTTTTTTTTAACCCACATCTCTGGGTGTACCCAATCGTGGAACATGTTCCGTCTGGTGGTATTTGTACCGTCTAGGTGGAAAGCACCCTACATACCCCCAGCTTTCTCTTAAGAAGTGGAAACAAGGTTGCAACCCCGGAAGAGCAGCGGGCTGCCTACCTAACAGGGGTAGATTTCAAAACCTCAACAAATCGTCCGTTTTAGCGACTTCTATGGACGAGGATCGGTCCCCCACTTGGCTGTTATTAGTTTGAGACATATGTCAATCTTGGCGATAGGTCGTGGAAGCGACTTGTCTACCTTCCAGGGGAACAAACAAATAATACCGGAATCATAGTGTTTCTATCACCATTTTCAATAACTCAGTTATTTTTCAAGATATTGGGATGAAATTCGGTAGAACCATAGAGAGTAAAGTCAGGAAGAGAATGCTGCGTGCTGCCACCGTCCTTGCCTGCTATATTCAAAAATACGACAGTCAACTGTTCTCCTCCTTATGGCCGCCATCTTGGATCCACCCATTATTGAATAACTGGAAAATCAATTGGTAATACAAATCATGATCTTGAGGAATAATACAGATGCAAAAATAACTATACCCAGTGAGCAACTTTTTTTTAATTGACCAAAAAGTGCTGTAGGACCATTGGACACATTTCCACGAGTTTCACAGAGCTTTGGCGCTCACCATGGTCAAAATCACCATTGGATAGATGGAGGAGGGCGTTTAAAATTATCCTCTATCTTTTTCAAAGTGGGATACAAAACCATATCAATTCAAGCTCAGTCTTTCCTGAAATAGGCTGGAAATATTCTGAAAAAATGGGTAGTTCATTATAAAATTTCATACTTATAAATAGCCGGGATTATAGTCAATTGAAAAGGATTTACTCACTGGGAATGGTTATTTTTGCACTAAGATTATTACCTATGACCATTATCATTAGTACAGATCAATTCCTCACTTATTTAATAATGGGTGACTTCAAGATGGCGGCCATGAGAAGAAAAAGAGTTGACTGTCATATTTTCGAAGATAGTGGACAGGGTCAGTAGCAACAAACGGCATTTCATTCTAGACTTTACTCTTTGAAGGACTACCGAATTTCACTGAAATATCTCAGGAAATCACCTCGGAAATTACTGATTTGTGAAAAAATGTGAATTTCCATTAAACTGACCACTAATTTCAGGATTTCTCAGAAACGGCTAAAGATATGGAGACGCGGTTCATTTTATCCTTACAAACATCAAATTGTAAATTTATGTTGTGAAGGTGATTTTCATGACTCCAACTTTTTTGGTTCAGAAGTTGGAATTTTTCAATTATTGAACACCCTGTATACGACGTCTGCAGGAGACTTACCGTGACATCACCTCTTGAAAGTTGCTCAGGGGCCTAGTGAACATTTTGTGACAAGTCTCATTGCTTGATTATTCTTTGCAAGGTTGTAGCCCCGTAACGTCCGGACTAACTGTGATTATAGATACGCTGATTTCAGTTTGTGCCCCTGAAAGATAGGCAAGCAACCCGCTGTCATAACTCATCGCCAAGGTCGATATATGCCCGTAACTAGTAAATGTCAAGTGGAGGACCGATCCCGGCCCATGAAAGTCACCGAAACGAACGATTTGCTGAGGTTTTGGAATCTACCCCTGTTCTCGCTATACTGCTGCTCTCCCTGGTTTGCAACATTGCAACCTTGTTTCCACTTCTAAAAGTAAGCTGGGAGTATGTACAGTTGGGAGCGAAATGATTCATACGGCACCGCTAGGAAGTCGGCTGGATTTCAGAAATGTTAGATGCTGGGATCGTTCTTAAATGCCAGTTTTGATTACGATCAATCTCTATTCAAAACTGGCATTCAAGAACATTCCAAACAGCTAATATTTCTCAAATCCAGCCGATTTCCTAGGGGTGCCGTATGAATCATTTCGCTCCCAACTGTACTTACTACAACTCTGTCAAGTTTGAATGCTCTAGAATAAAATGCAAGGTAGGTCTCAAAATCGTCCACTAACCGCCGCACTAGTGTGGAAAACACACGATTCAAGAATAGCGGCCTTACTTGGCTTGACTTTTGAAAAGCGCCATCGCCATCTAGTGGTAGCTTTATAACCCGATATAATCAATCCTTCATGCCTTAATCATACAAACCCCTGGCGTTCCTCTCCTCGTGTGTCATGTAGTCCTGTGTAGTCACTGAAATCACTTCCCTATTTGCTGTATGCTGTATCTTCACTAGTTATCACAAAATGTAAGTTGCTAGAGAATGCTTTGAATAGATTTGTATCAAGTCCCATTTCTGTGCTATTTCAGGTTAGAATTACTTGGAACTGTTGAAACTGACGCGTACCAATGTTCGCATTGGACTGAATCCGTCTTTAAACTCAGCCACCAAGTCAAGAGGAATACCAAAAATGTCTCTACAGCTGAACTGTACCATGCCATTGCCGAACCGGAACAGTTCTCTTGCAGCAACTGCAACTACAAGAGCTACTATCGTTTCGAAGTATACGAACATTACAAACAACTACATTTCCCGGAGACTGAAAACAACGAAAGTGGGATGTTTTGTGGTGTAATTGAGAGATATCTGTGTAACTACTGCAGATGCAAATCGGATTCAAGTTTATATTTTGTGAAACATTACAATTCGTGTGGGAAGAAGCTGAGAAAGAAGCCTACGGGGGAGCCAGCAGGAACCACAGAAGATGCAGTAGGCATGGACTTGGCAGCGTTGGATGGGACCGCTGTTGCACGAGAGACCAACAAGAATGTCGAAGTAAAGAAATCAAACGTATCAACGCATGATACGAGGAAAAAAATCAGCTGGGCTCAGTGCAATCATTGTTCGTATCGAACCGGTTCGAAGTCTTCTTTGAGAAAGCACAACATTTCGAAACATACTGCAGATGAAAACATTCGGTGGTACCAATGCAGCCATTGTTTGTACCGAGCTAAATTGAAGGCAATTTTGAAAAGACACCTGTTGATACATGCCACAGATGAAGAAATCATTTGGTTCCAGTGCAGCCAATGTCCGTTCCGATCTAAAGCAAAGTCTTACTTGAAATCGCACATAATATTCAAACATGATAGAAATACGAAAATCGAGTCGTTCCATTGCAACCATTGTTCGTACCGAACTAGTTATAAGTCAGCTTTGAAAACGCACAACATATCGAAACATGCCAGAGATGAAGAAATTAATTGGTACCAGTGCAATCATTGTTCTTATCGAGCTAAATTCAAGCTATCTTTAAAACGACACATGTTGAAACATGCCAAGGATGAAGAAATCGAATGGTTCCAGTGCAACCATTGTTCGTACCGAGCTAAAACGAAGATACGTTTGAGAGACCACAACACGTTGAAACATGCCACGAACGAAGAGATCCACTGGTTCCATTGCAAACATTGTTCGTATCGAGCTAAACAAAAGTCGCAATTGAAAAATCACATGTTGACACATGCTACGGATGAAGAAATCAGCTGGTTTCAGTGCAACCATTGTCCGTATCGATGTAAACGAAAGGCGAGCTTGAAAGCGCACAACACACTCAAACATTCTACGAATAAAGAAATCGGCCGGTTCCAGTGCATCCTTTGTTCGTACCGAGGTAGTTCCAAGGCATCTTTAAAAACGCATAACATATCGAAACATGCCACAGTTGAAGAAATCAACTGGTTCCAGTGCAGCCGTTGTTCCTACCGAGCTAAACAAAAAGGACAGTTGAAACAGCACATGATGCATCAACATGCCACGAATGAAGAAATCAGCTGGTTTCAATGCAATCATTGTCCGTATCGGGCCAAACAAAAGTCAAACTTGAAATCGCACAACTTATTGAAACATACCTCGAAACATGCTACAAATGAAGAAATCAGCCGGTTCCAGTGCATCCATTGTTCGTACCGAGCCAGTTCCAAGTCATCTTTAAAAACGCACAGGATAATGAAACATGCTAGCGATGAAGAAATCAGCTGGTTCCAGTGCAACCATTGTTCGTATCGGGCTAAACTAAAGTCAAACTTGAAAGCGCACAACATGTTGAAACATGCTACAGGTGATGAAATCAGCCGGTTCCAGTGCACCTATTGTTCGTACCGAGCTGGTTCCAAGTCATCTTTGAAAACGCACAACATACTGAAACATGCTACGGACGAAGAAATCGACTGGTTCCAGTGCATCCATTGTTCGTACCGAGCTAAACGAAACTCATGTTTAGCAAAACACATTTCGTCCATACACGCTACGATTGAATAAATTATGAGATGCTAGATTCAGTGGTTTCCGAGGAATGATCCCCGAACTGCGCAATGCCGAAGAATTGAAATGTCTCAGGAATGCAGACATCATAAAAGTTCAACCGTAACAGACCCATTTATGGATGCAGTCGTCCAAGCTATGCTATGCGGTTGCTTGGAATAAGAATGTAAAATACTCCCATTGCCACTGTGAGCCAGTAAAGACGTTTATTAATAATGAGTTGATCACCTCGTGACAACGAATCTAACAAGAGATATTTCCCAAGATAAAACCCGGGAATAAAAGACAAAATACGTTCTTGAAACACTAAAGAAGTGAGGAGACTGGATATATAAATTAATCCCATCAGTGATCTTCTCATGATAATTATTAGGGGTCTAACAACGCCTAAGACCAAGACATGAATAGTAAATCTTCCGCCAATCTGTCTGCGTTGCTCTAACACACAAAAAACTTACAAGGGCTAACGAGGACTAAATTATTCACTTCATTCAGAGATTTGGGATTCTTGTGTGACCAGAATAAACGACGTGTGTTTTTGGTTTTCTCTCATTATTATTATAATTATCACTGTTATTATGGGTTGGGTTGTGTAGTTTCCTCAACTATGTATGTACGCAAGGTTAGCAGCATAGCAGCGACCAAGCATTTAGACAGATTGTAGATAAGCAACAGAGAGCTGACAGAAAATAAAACCCGCTGCCTCTAAAACTGAACAGAAACGTTTTCCATAAGAACCTTGCCTATAACCGGCCATCCATAAACACCACAAAATGGCGACGAAGGTCGAAGGATCAGGGTCTCACGGCAGTGCAAACAGTGGTATTTTTCTAAAAATCTCATTTTCAGATTCTGACAACAGCAACATAACCTCGAACTTTGAAGAACCACGTGGAACAGAGGAAATCGAAACAGAAAGATGGAAGCGTATATATCGGGAATTTCACCCTTGGACATCGTCTCAGAACCATCCAACCTAGGGGAGCGGTGGAAACGATGTCTAAGTAGGTTTGAAAATTACCTGACCGCTACAAACATAACTTCCGATGAAAGGAAAACAGCACTTATGCTTCACATGATGGGAGAGGAAGCATACGACCTATTCGAATCACTACCAGAACTTCCAGAACAAAAGATCCTCCTCTAAACACATTTAAGAAAGCAAAACAGAAGCTGAGCACCTTTTTTGAGCCCAAAATCAACAATGATTTTGAAAAAAATTCAAACAACAATCTGAAACAACTGATCAGTTCTACGCGAGGTTATGCAAGCTGTCGAAGTCATGCGGTTTCACGGACGTTAACAGTGAGATGAAATCACAAATAATACTAACAACAACGAATAAAACACTGAGAAAATACGCACTAAGTGAGCAGCCAAACCTTGAACAGCTTTTAACAAGAGGTAGAACACTAGAGGCAACAACGAGGCAAGCGGAAGAAATTGAAAATCAACAAAATCAACAGTCGGACGAAAACATCAACAGAATGAAACGAAGATTCGGGACCGGCAACAGAAGTGATGGGACACAACCGAGATTCCAGGGAAGAAACTCCAACATTCTGAACAGGAGCTGCAACACAGCAATGAACACTAGCGCTGACAGGTCAACAAACCGAAACATGTGCCGGAACTGTGGAAATTGCTGGCATGAGGGTGGACGAGATACGTGTCCAGCCAGGCATGTCACGTGTTTGAGGTGTTCAAAGATTAGGCATCTCGCTCGACATTGTTTGTCGTCAGCTGCCAAACCCGTCACAAGGAGGCAAACAAACAGAATCAATGAGCCACACGAGTCCTTCAGGATGACCAGCAGCAGAGGCAGATCAGTACCAATCACGAGGGTGAAGCTGAATGGAGAAGACATTAATTTTATCGTCGAAACTGGCTCAAGTGTCAATATCATCAACAACAAGATATTTCAGAAGCTCAAGCCAACAAAGCTACAGCCAAACACAGCACAACTCTTTCCATACAACACCTCCAGAACACTTGATGTCGCAGGAAAATTCAGAGGACAGTTTGAGGTTGGAAACCGAAAAGTTGAAGCAGACGTCATGGTTGTGCACGGAGATGGTGAACCTCTACTAGGATACGAAACATTGTGCAAGCTAAACCTCATCGAGCTGAAATGTAGGAGCATACTCAACAAGCTAGAACACGGGATCGACCGGAACAAGCTCGAACTTCTGCACCCGCAACTTGTCGATGGAATAGGAAAACTCAAAGACACAACAGTCCAACTCCACATCGATAACAGTATACAACCCGTTGCAGAAACACACCGGAAAATTCCGTTCCACCTAAGGCAGAAAGTTGAAGAGGAAGTGAAGCATTTGGAGAAGTTAGACATAATCGAGAAGGCAGAAGGCGCAACGCCATGGGTGTCGCTCATAGTCATTGTCCCGAAGCCCACCGATCCAACGTCTATACGGTTATGCGTCGATATGAGGGCCGCCAACAGCAATCAAACGAGAGCGTCACGTAACTCCAACCTTCGACGACATTTTGACCAAGCTAAACGGAGCAACCATTTTTCCAAGATCGACCTGAAAGAGGGCTATCATCAGCTCACAATCAGCAGAGAGCTGTCTAGCCTGTCAAGCAACGGACACAACGAAACGTCGAGAACCACTCCAGCTGAGGGAGATGCCGCGCCGGCCGTTCCAGAGTCTGGACGTTGACTATGCTGGTCCACTCCCGGACAACAAATATATTTTGCTGGTGGTTGACGAGTTCTCGAGATTTCCATTTATCGAAACCGTAAAATCGACAAAATTCGTAGGTCTGAAGCCAGTCTTACAGAAGATCTTCGCGCTGGTAGGTCTACCGGAGAAACTTACAACGGACAACGGACCTCCTTTCAATGGCGCAGACTTATCAAAATTCCTGGTACATCTTGGCATCAAACACCACAAAACAACACCTCTGTGGCCGCAAGCAAATGGAATGGTCGAAAGACTTGTGAAGACGGTAAAACGTTCTTTCATGTGTGCTAATATCGAGACCAACAACTTCCATTCACAACTGCAAGAATTCCTCATGAACTACAGGAGCACGCCGCATGCAACTACTCTGCAATCACCGTATGAGCTAGCTTTCAAGCGTAAAATGAACAATTATTTGCCTGCACTCCTCACACCAAAAGAACAACGACCAGAAATACAACAGGAAATAAGAGAAGCCTACAAGAAATATGCCGACAAGTCAAGAAGAGCCAAACCAATCAATCTCAGCCTAGGAGACCGAGTTCTCTGTCGACAAAATAAGAAGACGAGTCTGACACCCGAAAACGACCCGAAACCCTTCAAAATCGTAAATATCGAAGGGACCAAGGTGACTGCAAGCCGTGCTGACAAGACAGTCGTCGGAAATAAGTCCTTTTTCAAGATCATAGAGACCGAAGGAGCCGTGCATGGTGACACCGAGGTGGACAGACAAGACAGTTGGCAGGCCGCAAAAGCAAAGTCGATTTAATCCTCCAACGATACCATTGTCGCGTGGTCTGCTGAAGATATCAGAATCCCAACGCGAAAGTCCTGACGAACGAAACCCGGACCAACAGGCAGAAGACGAAAATCCTGATGAACGAAACCCAAAACGACAAAGAGAAGACGAAGATCCCAAAGAGGAACGAGAAGACGCAGACCACGAAAACGGAAGCGCCAGCAGTGTCCCTAAGAGTGAAGAGGAACCCGCAGATGAAGCATACGAAGATGCTGAAAATGACGAGCCGCCCCCGCTGCGATCCCGCCGCGAAATAAGACGACCAACGCGACTGACAGATTTAGTTTAAATTGTGTCACTTGTGATTGTACTGGCTTCATAATGTTTGTATATAGAAATGTGAAGCATGTTCTCATTTGAGATAGAGGGTGATGTAGTGTCCTTAACTATGTATGTAAATATGTATGTACGCAAGGTTGGCAGCAGCGACCAAGCAATTGGACAGATTGTAGATAAGCAACAGAGAGCCGACAGAAAATAAAACCCGCTGCCTCTAAAACTGAACAGCAACGTTTTCCAGAAGAACCTCGCCTATAACCGGCCATCCATAAACACCACCACATATGGATTGGATTGCCCCTACACTGAAACGCCAAGTTTATTGTGCTCCACCAACCGGACTCATCGAGCTGCAAAATGGTGCCTGGATGTTTGAAGATCGGTCCATTCAAGCACTGGAGCCGACAAGCGCACGGTTTGACTTGGACTCCGTCTTTGACCTCCGAACCCAGGTCCGACACATTTCTAACTTAGTCAGCCTCATCCCTGACTGCGCTTTCGGTTTTCCTCTACACATTGCCGTACTGCCGGTTGCAGGCATGTTATACTCGACGGGTTTGCCCAGGATAACCCGAGGAGGAGTTTCAGCCGGCCTTGAATCAGATGAGATCCGCCCGTGGCTGCCCACTAGCACTACCTACCGGCGGCCTCCTATCCAACTTTTGGCCACGCTGAGCGTTGTTCCAGTCGAGTTTTGATCTTTCAATCAAGAAGAGTTTTTTCTTCAGTTTCGCTTTCTCCTGTCTCCACGTTTCAGAAAAATCAGACAAATATTCTCAAGCAGGACTGGTCAAACATGATATCACAGGGAATACACAAAGCAAATAAACCAAACGCCTGCCTTCAAGCCCTCTGCTGTCGTGCTATAAGTTCACTGTTTGCTACAATAGGCATTCGTCTGGAATATAAACTATGCCAAGCTTATAACTGGTGCATACGCGGAGACGAGCGCGGAGACTAAGTAAGCGAATATGGGCTTCATTGATTGAACTGGTCTAAAAGCGCCGGCCGTTTCTTCCGGCATCAAGAGCTAACTTCCATCATCTGCCGATCACTAGTTTCCGCCGCAATACCGTCCCTTTGAAACCTTGTGGACTATGTTAGAGAAGATGGGCAAAACGGGTGGATGGAACCGCAAATGCCAAGAAAAAACAACGAAGAAGACAAAGTTTTCTAGTCTTATGAACAGTGATCTTTATTACTTATGGCTAATAAAGGCATTATAAAAGCCGAATTATTTGTTATTTGTACTAAGTTCAATCTTAGGTTCAAGAAACTAATAGATCATAATTACAGACATACCTATTCTGTTTTTTCTGATTTGGAACAAAATCGAAATTTTATGCAGCCTCCATAGGGATGCTAGAATACTACAACATCAAAGCTGCATAAACGGCGCATAGACAATTTGGCTTTAACGAATCATGACAAGAATGAACTCATTCGGAGCAGACGCAGCTGAAGATCCGTTTCAGCCCCAGCGGATTGCTGACGCATCCGTCTCCGGTTTCCTCTTCGTTTCGGTGCAGTTCCTGAAACTCGCCCAAGCTCAAGACTCCCTTGTTCAGAGTGGCAACTTTCAAATTGCCACCGCAGACGTACTGGGCGTTGATGTGAGGATTGTGGAGCTCGGCCACTTGAGTCGAACAGGCCGCCGCCGGGTCGCCGCTGGTCCACAGCGAGCCCTGCCAGAACTCGTTCCCCGGCAAGGCGTTGCCGTCCCACGCGTAGGACACGATCAACAGCTTTCCTGGAAAATCGATTTTTTTTTAGCTGTTTTAGACGACACCAAAACCAGGTTTGAGTTTAGCACTATAGCTCAGGGTTAATATGTTACTCCAACGTATTTCTGGTGGTGTCATACAAGGCAACTGAGCCGTTTCGATAAGTCGAAAAAAGGCTATTCAAGCTCCCGGAAATGAACGCGATATACATTACAGTCTAGACTAAATACGTGAAACTCTACCGCGGTGCATTCCTCCTAGTCCGCCAGTGGCCCATGTTGCGCCTCAGGATTGGCCCGAAAGAAAATAAGGATAACAGCCCGGAGGCTTCAAGTGGAGGGCTAAGAAAGAATCACGGAGTTACGGACGAGTTATTAGCGAGTCACGATGTAGGTCACGGGTCACGGTAATCGGGTTGCGCACCCCGAAAACTGGCACTTGCCGCTAGGAAGCTCTCAACTTTGCCAAGAACTCCCAAATTCTTCAGTGAAGAGTGAAAAATGCAACCCAACTGATTAATGAGGCCAAAGGGCCCGTGTCATGAACCCAAAACGTAAGATTCGGAAGACACAAGGTTATCAGTATAGAGTATAGAATTTATTTAAATTTGGAATGCTATTCAATAACAATAACAAATTTGGGAAGGAGTTCAGCACTAAGGCCGTTCTTCCACACACTCGCTATGAAACTCTGCAAAATGAATGCCGCATTCGAGATAAATGCACGATATGGCTTAAAGTTCATCCCGGCGGATCGTTGAAATATTAAGTCATGTTTTAGTGAGATGACTATCTAAAAGGTAGGGTCTGTCATCCACGTATCAAAATATCACATAAAATCAATCGCTGCGCCATCTCCCTAATGACAGGATAAATACCGGACTCCCACTTGGCGCTTAAACTCCTCTTCTCTCTGTTAATTCTCTTTGGTAGAATTTTGAAATAATGCCCCTTTTGAATTTTCAAAAGATATTTCTTTGAGGTAATCACAGGAATTACCTTTCAGTGTAGGAAATGACCGTATTTGCTACAATTACCTTCCTGATGAGCTGACGTCACACGCTTCACGGCAACGTTACCATTAGCGGCGGTGACCACGTGTTATTGTTAATTATTATTGAAAGGACATTCCCCAATTTCACTTGATGAATGAAGTATTCCTAGCTCAGACTGGCTAGCTGTTTATTACTTGTGCTTAGTAAATACCTGTTGTGCTTCAATAATATTGTATTTCATTGGGTGATTTTATCAAATGTCTTCGATTTAAAATAACATAATTACAGCATTCACAAGAAAGTTCATACTACCTGTCATATGGTTGATTGGACACGGACCCATCCTTTTCACGCCTCCATTTTAAGAATCCACAGAGCACGTCTACCACAACTACCTCCGTGCGCCCTCGGTTGTCTAACTCTTCTCCTGGCCCGCGAACCAGGAGTGAAACAGATTTTGCGGTGGTGGCAGCGTTACGCTATCAAAGTAGTTTCAAGGCCTTGCAGGACAATCGAAAGGACGCACCCTTCTTCCATATAAACTAGCACCACGATATCATCCCCTTATAATAATAAACAATCTTATTTGGCCGGGTGGTACAATATCCTCATTCATAAGAATACGCAACCCGCTAACCATGATTTTGCGCTTAACGAACCAGAAAGCGAGCCATACGTGCTTCTTTCTCCATTGGAGAACCCGAAATCAAGCCACGAAACGAGCATTGAGATACCCAAAGATTGTGGACAGGACTTATATAGTCAAACCGACCCATCGAGGAAACATTCCAAAGCCAATTCTACAAACACAAGCGGTCGAACGTTCACTAACGAGCTGTAAACTTGACCACATCCAAGTTCGAAAACGCGCCGCAAGCTCTCCTGACTTGACGCAGCTAGACTACTTTGTGTGAGCGTAATACGATATGTTCAACAGCTTTCTTGAAAAATTGGAATGTTCATTTTTCCTTCGATTGACCTTCTAGCTACCTTCATCTTCGCCTCTGAGTCTTGAATGCGGTTCTTTGTCAAGGATCAGCACTTTGATGCCGCCAAGAGGGTGGCCTCCGATTGGAACCACTTCGTTGTGTTTGTACTTTCCCATGGATTTGTGGCGGATGTGGGCGAAGCGGACGTCGCTGATGTGTTTCAAGTATGGTCCCAAGAATCTGAAAAACCCATACTTGTTGATATTAAGGTACGTAGTTCGAAACGGGAAGATTCTGAACGATTGGCGTTGGTAAGTTTGTAGCATGGTTCACTTTGAAAGATGGTTATTACGTTACAGTAGAATAAAAAAATAACTTACTCCAAGCGTTCCTCAAAAGTTTCCATGAAGATTCGATCTTGATCCTCGCAGATCCTCCAAGCGCCCAGACCGAGTCCAATCACGTGGACATATCCCATCTGACCCTGAACTCTGGCCCTGTGTTCGGCCTCGACCAGGAGCGTATCTATCGAAATTGCAATCCTCCTAGCGTACATGTGCGAATCGAAGTACGCCCCTTCGTCCAGCTTGATGTACCTGGGCTTCCCCTTGAATTCCTCCCCGTCGTTGTCGCCGTAAAAGATCGAAAACAGCCCGGCAGCCTTGCCGGGGCCACTCTTGACCACGTCCTTGTGCTCCATAACCCCGGGTTTCTCCAGCCTGGCCCCGACCAGACCCACAACTACCCCGCCGTCTTGGATTTTTTCCGGATTCTCCTCGTAGAATCCTCCGTTGTGCCTGTTCCCATCGTTCAGAAACCAATTGTGCGAACTGACGGACAGCAACGCGGCCAGCTTGACTTCGTCGTAGCTCAAACAGCTGCTCAGCAACAAGGGCTCTTGCTCGTCTTCGGTTCCGATTGTTTCCCAACCACCCACGCCCGTCCTCCGATCCAGGAGGATGTATCGATCCGAGTGACCCACGAACATCACGGCCCGGTTCTTCAGCAAACGGTCGACGAACTCCACCAGGGACATGGTTTTGTAGAGCTGGCGTTCGACTTTGGTACCCTGGACGCGACGGTTCAGTAAAAAGGAAGCGTAAAGGTACAGGGCCCACTCGTGGACGACCGGGTATGCGGATCTGATGTTAAACTCGAGGACTTCCGGTGAGACCTTGTGTTTCAGCTGGGAACAACGCACCGAGTCTATGGGAAAACCGATGGGGAATTTGGAGCTGCGCTTGCAGAAATCGTTGAGATTGATTTGGTTGGTCTCCGGAGGACCGGCCGACGGGAGTGATTCCAAGAGGAGCTTTTTGTGGCCGGCGATCCACAGGAACTTCCTCGGCCATTCCCTGTCGATGTTCATCTTTGTGGTGTCTTAGTGAAGATCCTGGTGGATAAAATGGAAATTGTGAATTTCGACCGTAAGATAAATAATGTTAGATATAATTTGAGACAGGCGCTACAGGAAACTCCCGAGGAAACTCCAATAGTTGGTGGTCACAACTGAACGACCAAGACCCTGAGTCAGTTCAAGATTGAAGATTAATATGGCTAATATCAGTAATTTACTTGAAACCAAGAGGAAGTGATTAATAGATGGAACATCTTTTATTTTTCTTTCAATAACGCTCACTAACTCCTTTTGCAAGAAATATTCCATAAGGTGGCTACGTGACCACAAGCACGCGGCACGCGCTGTTTCGGAATTACTGATGAAGAAACCATTAATTAGACAACCTGCAGAACATACGACAAATGTCTTTTGTCGTCTAGACAAAAATCCATTTGGCAATCGACAGTAAGATTTGGTTTCAAGGGGGACAGGACGTTCCCACAGGTTCAGCGGAGAAACCAGCCGCTGGGATTGGCTAAGAACAAATCACGCGAAGAGCCCGGGAGGCTTTGAGTGGAGAATTGGGAAAGAATCGCGACAGTCAGTTACGGGTCGATAGTGCGAAACCTCGAAGAGAATCGACCAATGCAGCCTAAATTATTATTTTTCAATTACAGCGTTAATAAGTGCGCGAAGAGCTGGCAGTATACCCTGGCGGATCGTTATTATATATTTTTATCGTGATTGTATTTTTTTCAAGTCCTTTTTTAGTGAGATGAGCATTCAAACAGGTAGGGTCTGTTACCCACATGTTGATGGTTAGGACTAATTTGGTGAAACGCGTATAATGCGACAGTCTCAGCAGTACATAAACGCACGTATAGAAATATCACCTGGGGTGAATCGTGCACCATCTCTCTCAAGACAGAATAAATACCGGACTCTCACTCGATGTTCGAACCCTTCTCCTCTCTATACATACAGCTTTATGAGGTGATCTCGCGTTCCGAAAAATCACTTCTTTATTCCGTATCTCTGCCGTTCCGAGTGCAATGGTAAAAAAAATCTCTAAAGAATTATTAAAAAGTATCTCTCTGATTCGCTATGAAATTTCGATGAATCATCAATTGCAACGTATACGTTTCTCAAGCTATATCGTCCCAGAGTCAATCTGCTCCTGGTGTACGCTCTGTAGTTGCATGACCATCATAATGAATGATTTTCTTGATATCGATGATCTGTGGTTGGGTTGGGAGCCGACTCAACAAGCCAAAGCGCACTTATCTGACATCTGGAACCTCCCAACGGAAAAAACGTCACAAGTTATTATGCCACAAATTCGCCACGCATTTCTCTCACACGAAAAGCAAACGCGCGAATCTCCCAAAGCTCAAACGTCCGACCGGAATCTCGGATTATCTTAGGGAAGCTCTATTCCAGATTATCATGACAAGATAGTTTTGTTCTCGGTTTTGTTGATTTCTCAGATTGTTCTTTTGGAATTAACTCGAAAATTAATGATTATAATCAATTTCACGGCTATCTGCATTAGAGCAAGCTATGGAAAAATTATTTTTTGTTGGTAGGAATGAGTAGGAATCCATAACCGACGTCGCAGAAGGTTTGTATAAATGTGGTATGTGAAAAGGTTAGGTATTGTGGCGTTTGTGGCAGATGTCACCCGTCGCGCGGTGTGATGCACGTCAAGTCAAAATGTTCAGTTTATTTGGGGAAAACAGATAAACACGTGTTCCTCGGAGTGTCAATTATCTGGACACCTTCTTCACGGGTTGGTGGCTCTTTACTTGTGCTTTGGTAGTGGCGGCCAGTGAGCCAGTGTATAAAATGACGCCAAAGGAAGTCAGCGGCAGCATTAAAGGGAAGTAGGACTGATAGTAGGAAGTACTACGTGCTCTACAACACTAGAACAGCATACAAGCCAGAAAAAGATGAAGAAGGGAATACATACATGAAATGGTCAATAATTTCATATTGAGAAGATCTTCCAACACAGAGTAAACTCACGCGTCGTGTCTCGACTGTCTTGTCTTGTACAGTGCAACTCCATAAATCAATGTCCATGGAAGCGAATTTTCTCAACCTCACTGGGGCCACTGGACAGGCATTTTCATTAATTTTTCTTCCCTTTAGTGCTGCCGCTGACTTCCTTTGGGGTCATTTTATACACTGGCTCACTGGCCTCAACTAGCAAAGCACAAGCAAAGAGCCACCAACCCGTGAAGACGGGTCCAGCAAATTTACACTCCGAGGAACACGTGTTTATCTGTTTTCCCCAATAAAACTAAACATTTTGACTTGATGTGCATCACAGCGCGCGACGGGTGACATCTGCCACAATACCTAACCTTTTCACATACCACATTCACACAAACTATCTGCGACGACGGTTATGGATTCCTGCTCATTCCTACCAACAAAAAATATTTTTTCCATAGCTTGCTCTAATGCAGATAGCCGTGAAATTGATTATAGAGGATTGATTTTCCTACGATATGGCGTATGAAGTGTCAAAATCCTTTGGAAAAGAAACAATATACAGTCATGTTCGTATTATCAGAGAGCGGCCGTTTTGGCGCCTCCACCATATTTGTCTGCAGCAGACATTTTTTTACCTTTTGTTCCCAGACTCATACAATAATGAACACAATATGACGGACCTTCAACTATTATGTAGGTGTAGTCCAGCCCTGTGCCTTATATTTCATTTTTAGGTTTACGCTAAACTACCCCCTAAGGGTTAGTGTCTTTGTGACTGTTGAATTTGACCGTGACACCACGGAGCGGTGGTGGCCGAGTGGTACAGGTGATAGCAAGCCAACCATTCGCGCTGCCCTGTGTGGGCTCGAATCCTACTTCATCCATGGATATTTTGTGCTGTCCCCGAGGTTGCATGGTAGATCAGCTTATAGCTGAATGCCGGCTCGTAAAATAAGACAATTAAAAAAAAAATTTCATTCCAAAATAGGGAAAGAGAGAGAGAATCAATTTTGGCTTGGAAATTGGCCTGGTTTCAAATATTCATAAGGACCGGAAAGTTGTGAATCATGTTGGGGAAGAAACTAGTAAAATGTCACGTCCGCTTGACTTATTTTCGAGATAATCTGGACTTATCGACCCGTTAGTAACCTAAGTGGCCAGGTATTAGTTACATCCCTACTGTGGGAACGCTTGTGGTATTCCCTCTTTGTTTTGTTTGTACGTTGGTACCGGAAGTAGGTGCGGTCGTTGACGTTCGTGGCGTTTGCCGATGGGAGAGGGAGATGGCGCTGCGCTAGGCAAGCCGGGCGAGCGGCAGCCGCGGGCGGGCAGACTGGCAGAGAGAGAAGAGAATCAGCTGCAGTGAAGAACACGTGATTTTCCAATGCAACGAGTGTTCGTCGGTTTCTCCTTATTCAAGGTCGGTCTTTCTTTGATTATTGTATCGTAGTTTTGGCTCCCGCCCACTCACCGGATCGTGCATTTCGATACCTATTTTGTCCGCAAAGTTATTGTACATAACCTGAAATTCTTTGTTCTCTTTGTTCTCGGCGGGCTTGCATAACCCGCAGTTTTTCCCTTTTTGGGTTCAAGGTGCTTTGCACTGGTTTGAATTTTGTGCAATTTATCTACTCCCAAATGATCTCAATATTGATAGCAAATTCCGTAAATCTAGTGGGTGTGCACTTGGCGCACTCATGACGTGACCGCCAAATTGCGTTGTCGCGCGTATTTCGAGGTTTCATCAATGTTTCTTTTCCACAAGTTAGGTCACAAAAAGTAAGACGACAAAGAAACTCTGCTACGCCAAAATCAGCCGCTAAGTAGAGAACAGTACTTTTGATGATTCATTCACATTTTATTGTTCATTATCGGGTTATACATGAGAGTAAAGGAAGGAAAGAGAGACTTGCACGCTTCTCCGTGTCCTGGGGGGGGGGTTCCACCTGCTCGTATGAATCTGCCTTGTTGAGTCTACTAACCTTTCCTTATTTGGGGGGAAATTATGTAAAATGACGAAGAGATGGCCACAGGTTGGCTCGAGTCGATTTTCTTGTATTTACTGTTATTTCTTGTGTGTCACTTCATCATGACTCATTTACACTTGACTTTTATTCAGATCATTTGGGAAGGGATTTTTCAGCAATCAACCAGGCTATACGCAGGGGTTTCTTTGACGGGTTCTTCCCATGTGTGCCTCCCAGCGAATACGTCACTTTTCCTTTGCGATCAATTTGACAGTTCAACATGTTTCATGATTTCTTGTTTTGTTTTGTTAATCCAATTTTGTGTTAATTACATTGTTGTAAATTCCTGCATTGTCCAAGTGAATTGTAATGGTTTTTTCTTGTTTCATTTGTTTGTGTTTTGCTGTTCTTTATTCTTGTTGTGTCATTTTATCACTGTCAGTAGGTGTTTTGAGAAAAGAAACAAATTCATAAAAAAACCTTTGCTCATGATTTTCAATCAACATTCATTTTGCTTGCATTTCATTCGCGTTTCATTCAAAAATCAAACCTCATCCCCAACGACACATTCTCATCTCGAGTAAGAACTCAACACACGTAGGTAAAATGTAAACGACGTGGGGAAGAGAAGGAACAACGACGATCACTGCCAACATCGAAAACGGGGATACACTACAGAATGGTGCCGTGACCAGGATAATGGTATCATCAACCAGGATACTACAGAAATGGTGCCGTGACAGTGAGTATACTACACGCTTCCCCCCCCCCAGAAAGGTCCGCTCTGATTGGCCCACTGGACCACGGGATTATGGGATTAGCCGAGTCTATAGGTAGAAGCTGAACAAAAGATAAGGGGACTTGTGCGGCAGACCTATAACTTGCCTCGCGGCTTGACTGGTAAACCGCGACCCGACGCGGCTATTTCATTATTAATCTATTTTACAGACAATAAACTAAAAGTCACTTAATTTTGGCGCCTCGGATGGTATCCGACCTGGGACGCCGCTTTGGCGTCCCACGCCCTAAAATTCCCGAATTGTGAGTGGTCATATCCCACAAAAATCATTGTTAGAAACGCACGCGAGTAATCAAATAAATTCCGTCAGTACAGTACAAGGTAAACCGGACGCGCTAGAAGTGCTTAGTGATTCATCCTAAATCTCGGCCGCCACGCGTGCTAATCTTCAATAATAAATAAATTCACTAAGATGCCCTGATAAGCGATGTTCCCCGTCAACGCAGAAACCAACCGTCCTAAAAATATTACCCCTGTGTTTCTCGCGGGTGTTACCCTGTTGGTACCCAGGGTGGAACGTAAAAATAAAGTCCTTTATAGTGCGATGTCACCGTATAAGATAGGGTCCACCCAAGTAATTGACACGCTGTGGAGCGCTCTCGCAGAACAATTAATCATCTGTCATAACGCCCTCTATCGACTCTATATCTCTCTCACTCTGAATCTCTCTCTCATACCCCCACTTACGTCATGTGCACGAGCCATGACGAATGAACGCCGAAATGGCGTCGTGACAGTTGTTGCATTACTCTCTCACGTCATCAAACGTCACAGCGACAGCTGAGTTTTGTTTTATTTAATTACTTAATATTTATACGCCACGTGGATGATTACTTTTGTGAATATTTTTCAATACTAGCTTTTGATAGGAAACCTATGCAGTGATTGTATTCAACTAATTTTGCTTATTTGAATATATAATGTTTGTTTTGAAAATCTCTTGTTCACCTGACCACCCTTCGCGTAGACAGGTGATAAGCTGGAGGTTTCTACTCGATTCAAATGCCTCGTCTGCCGGACTCATCTAAACGCCTTCCCGAAGAGTTAAAGCCAGAAGTAGATAAGCTAAAATGCACGCTACCCCAACCAAGATTAAAACTCTAAGATGCACCCAGATGCACAGTGGGTCCCATTTAAAAATTTCTGGCCAAAACTAAATTAAATGTTTTTTTGTAGACTTGAGAACATTACATAAGTAACAAACTTTTTTGCAAGAGTGAAGTTTATTCTCATAAAAACAAGATATAGTAAATTTATAGCCTGCTCCCATTCAACGTTTTCTACTCTCAAGCAAATACGTGTTCAAGCGCCGAGCTGGAACAGTAGATTGTAGCGTCTTTCCAATTTTGACAAAAGCTGTTACGTTGAATCCAGAACAAGGCAAGAGCCATTTTATAGGCACATAAGTGATGTTGCTTCTCGCATGTTGTGTTGGCCAGGACTTGTCGTCAGATGAAAGATTTTTGCTCTCAAAATCAGATAAATTTTGATTAATATTTGTATAACATTTTACTCCTGCGAGCTCCCGTCTAGATTTTCAATCCTAAATATAAAACAAAGTATTGACTTTATATCTTGTGAATCACAGCTGCCGCCAGGTGCCCCTTTTCGAGTGATAAGTCTTATATCAATCAATACAAGTGAAAATGCCTTAATTTTGAGAGCAATTCATGTACTTATATTTTGAGTTTTGAAACTTTATTAAGATAGTTCTGCTTTCATCCCTAAAAAGCTACTTTTTCCCACCAAACAGATTTTTTTCATAAGTTTTCCTTTAGTTAGAAAACAGATTTTAATAATATGAAGTTATAGAATTTTACAAAAAAAAAATACATTTCCATCCTCCAAAAACTACTATTTTCCATCGATGAGATTTTTTTAAATATTTTTAATGAATTCACGAGCTCATTACGAGATGATTCCGTGAAACTCAGAGTTTTGGCCAAAAATTACTTCATGGGACCACTTTGAGATGGTCTGTTCCCCTCCCTCTATGAATCTGCCTCTCCATATAAAATAACTGAGTCGGTGGTGGTAGTTTACGTTAATACTCTTAGGATTAAGCACCCCTTATTCTGAACGACCATATAGGGTCATCGACCTACTATAGTTCCCCCAAGCAGTACATAAGGTACAGGAACTTGCAATACTAATTATCAAACATACCTATTTTATTGTGTTTAAATTGTTCAGTTTATTTTGAACATCAACTACCCCCAGTTTTACAATTGGTGGCATTTTCATATCACTTAATACCTTGGAAATGTCCTTTGACTTATTCCCATTGCGTCTCCAGTTTTCGCTCATATTATATTTTAATCAACTTCCCCCATCCCTTGGTGTTACAGTGTCTTTGATGTTATGCCATTTTGCATTTTTGTATAAACATTGTAAACTTATCAATTTCAACACAATACAGTTCTGATAGATCTAATAATAATAATAATAATAATAATAATAATAATTTATTTACAACGTATGTTACATGATATTAACATAATAGATGACTCTGGTAAATGGTATAATATTAACACAATTGTAAATAAATTGGGGTAAGCGCTAAGTCAAGGACTTGTGCGCGGTTTTTAGACTTAACAATTACCTCTAATAATGTTCTGATGGAATGCTGAGGTCGTCCCCTTCAGAGTCGCATAAAGCGGAGCTTGTTTTTGCCTCTCTAACAAGGACTTCCCACCAGCAAACAGAACAAAAGCGAAACAGAAGGACACTGGTTCCTCAGTGATACCCAAGAGAACTGAGAAACAAATCGAAAAACCCAAATGAAAAAAAAAATTAAAGGAGAAGAATATAAAAGTGTAGCTGAAGATGTTAGTTCCATTATAAGATTGGTGGTAGATCAATGATTTCAAATAGGTATCATAATTCAGTAAACTAGGTTTAGTGAACAAAAACTATCAAGTAGGTACAAAAAATGCTAAAGTATTTTATTAATATTTTTTTATCAACGGAAGTGTTGTAGTGACCCAGAGTAGTGGACGTATAAATGCCACACGCGTATGTATGAATGAATGAGTGATTATTTATTACAGAGCAATTAAACCTACAAGTCAAGTACTCTTTAATCCACTTTTCCCATGCGATAAATTAGTTCATTCGGCTACTACATACCGCCAGTTGTGTCCTCACAGGTATGCGTGATGTTCTCATGGAAAAGGTGGATAGACCTTTCCAATTTTACCTGGAAATTGTTAGGAGCTGTTAGGTTTCGGCAATGGTTACCGCACATTTCCGGTTGGTGCGTATTTTATTTCAACGGCTGTGCAACTAAAGGCCGATCTCAACGGTTTTTCTTCGTTTTTCTCTTCTAGTTGCAGCGGCCCAATTTTGTTCTGTGCCCGTGTTGCCAACTTTGAATCGGAAATGTGCCGCGTCCATTGACGAAACCTAACAGGCAAAATTGGAAAGTCTGTTCTCCTACCTGCCAGCGTGAAGCTCTACGTTACAGAATGCTTATTGGCTGCACTGGAGCGAATCAGTGTTCAAATTCGTAGCATGTTGGCGCCTCATGTGTGTGTGTAAATCCGATTTTAGCTTAGCCCGGAAGGAGCAATGGTTGCACGGCAGCCAACTGTCATTTTTGTTTGCGGCGTGTCTCAGCATGTGCACGTTCAGATGCGATTTTTGTTTAGCCACATACGTACACTGATTACACTGGAACCAAGTGATTTCTTCGCTGGTGGCGTGTTGCAACATGTGCGTGTTCAAAGTCGACTTTCGTTTAGCTCGGTACGAGCAACGCGTGCAGTCGAACCATAGAGTTTCTTCGTTCGTGGCATGTCGCGAGTTCATGTGCGCATTCAGAGTTCCCTTCTGCTTGGCCCGGTACGGGCAGCGCTTGCACCGGAACCAAGCGATTTCTCTGTCGGCGGCGTGTTGCATCATGTGCCTTCTCAAATCCGACTTTTGCTTGCCGCGATACGAACAAATGGTACAGAGGTGCCAGCTGATTTCTTCGTCGGCGGCGTGCAGATGCAGCACGTGGTTCTTCAAACTCGACTTGCGTTTGGCTCGGTGAGAACAAAAGTTGCAGTGGAACCAGTTGATCTCTTCGTTCGTGGCATGTTTCAGTAGCAAGTGTTCTCGTAAGTTGCATCTTCGTTTGGCCCGGTACGAACAGCGATCGCAATGGAACCAGTCGATTGCTTCGTTCGGAGCGTGTTTCAACATGTGCTGTCTCAAACCCGACTTCACTTTGGCTTGGTATGAACAAAACGTGCATTGTAACCCGTTAATTTGATTTGTTGCGTGCGTCAGCATGTGAACTATCAAACAGAACTTTTTGTTAGCTTGGTACGAACATTAGTTGTATTTTAACCGGTCTAGCCCAAGCAAAACAGGTTTCAACAATAACACGTGATCACCGACGCTAATGGTTACGTCACCGTGAAGCGTGTGACGTCAGCCCATCAGGAAGGTAATTGTAGCAAATACGGTCATTTCGTACACTGAAAGATGATTCCTGTCCTGAATTGTTCCAGGTTTTGATCCGGAATAAATTGGGGAAAATCTGAGAATTTGAGGATCCCTTCAGAATTTGATGGGGAACAACATGCTAAAAGTCCCTATCTGTCCGAGGCTTGGCATTTTTTCTGTGGGAGGTCGAAGGTACAAGAAGTTACCATTTTTGGAATCTTTGCTTTTTTCACACTTTTTTCATTGGACCTTATATTGTCAAGGTCGAGGAACCCAATGTAATAAGTTCCCAGAAAATGTAATGCACCAGTGGCGTACCAGACTGCGAAGGGGCCGAGGTGCGATTTTCCACAAAGTCGTATGGTGAACCGTGACTAACACCTTCTTTGACATGTTTGGTATCATTTCTACCTTAATCGCACTCTCTGATTCCAAAAAAGTATAAAATTTCAAAAGAGACGTGTCTAGACCGGTTAAAAAAAACATGATTTTTCTCACCCTCTTTGATGTTTTGTAGTTCTTGATAGGCTACGATCAGAATGTAGCTTTTATTTGGTTCTTTATTCATTTCAAGGCATGGAAGTAGTTTTCTCTATCAAACAAAATTTAAAATAAAAAAATCGGAGCCGTATTTTAGTCATGAAATCATTTTTCCTCCGACAATGCGAGCTTTTGCAATTAAATTTCTACATGATGCACGTTTTGGAACAAAATTACCGTGTGACTTTGTAACAGCGATAGAAACTTCTAGTAATGAGATTCATCTATTAAATAGTTCAATGGAACAATCTATGTCAAAATTGTGATCATGGGTGTTTTGAACCACGATGGAAATGGAGCTACAAAACGACAAATTTATAGATCGAAACTTTGCATTTTTTGCGAAATTTATCCCGCATTGTCGGAAGAGAAATGATGTCATGACTAAAATACGGCTTCGATTTTGGTTTCCTTAGTTTTGTTTGATAGAAAAAACTACTTTCATGCCTTAGAACGATTAAAGTAGCTTGTGATTAGAGGAGCTTGTGGTGTGGTTAGTTAGCGCGTTCGACTACCACTCCAGAGGTCGCGGGTTCGATCTCCGCCGGGGACGGATTTTCGGCCTCGAAAACAAGCTCCTTGGTTTAGTTGTAATGCTTGCTAAATGCAAGACGCGCCGTGTGTCGCATAGCACGTAAAATACGAACGATGGTGCCGACCCCATGCGATGTTGGTGGTCGTTAAAAATCCCTACCCTGTGTTGGAACACACAGGGGTTCGGCAAAATTTCCGGTATAGTGGAGGAAAGCATTCACCGGCGTCGGTATTATGCCTCGTTGCGGAAATAGACCGACGTTGAATAAACGAATAAAAAAAAAGATTAAAGTACGAATTCAAAGCTACATTCTGATCGTAGCCTTATTTTTCTTGTGAAATGGCACGTTTCGTCAAATCAAGCTTTGACATGATACATCTGAACAAGCAAAATCAGTCCGTGACTTTGTAAAAACAGGAAAAAAAATCTGCGAATGATATTTGTGTGAAATAGCCCAAACCGACTGGCTGTCTAAATCAAAAAATCATAGTTAGTAATACATTGGACACTGATGGAACTATAGCTACAAAACATCAAATTTGAGGGTGAAAAAATCATGTTTTTTCTGATGAAACCGGTTCAAACACGTCTCTATCAAAATTTCACACCTACTTGTGGAATAAGAATGTGAGATTTGATTAGAAATGATACCAAATATGTCAAAAAAAAGGTGTTAGTCAGGGTTTACCATACGACTTTATGAAAAATCGCACCTCAGTCCCTTCGCAGCCGTCTGGTACGCCACTGGTACATTACACTTCCTGGGTACTATTGCATTGGGTTCCTCGACCTTGAAAATATGAAGTCCATGGAAAAAAAATCACTAAAAAAGCACCAACTTTAAAAATGGTAACTTCTTGTACATTCGACTTCCCACAGAAAAAATGCTAAGTCTCGGACACATGGGGACTTTTAGTATGTTGTTCCCCATCAAATTCTGAAGGGATCCTCAAATTTTCAGATTCTCCTTAATTTATGCCAGGTTTCATTTTGCATATCTTTCTTGGGCTAGTCGGTTTTGCAACTTAAATCATGCATCAACAATCAACATGTAGGCCAGACAAATTAGAACAAATTTTTCTGTTAGGGGAAAAAACTGTCGGTTGAAACTTTGACAGATATGTTCGATAAGGTGTACTAATAAACATACTACAAGTCCATAGCTCTACCTGTTGCACTGGAGCCGCTATCTTGTAAAAAGGTCCTCCGATCCCTTTTTTTTCAAGTATATCCCGGAGGACAGTGAAATAGGCCGTGGGTCCGTGGAATAAGTGCAAAATTGACAAAAATCAGTACAATGACATACAAAACTGTGTTACATCACTGGGGATGGAGGCCACGTCGAGTATTTAATTGAACCACCTCTGAGACACCATTAAAAATCACTGGGGATGGAGGCCACGTCGAGTATTTGATTTAACCACCTCTGAGACACCATTGAAAATCAAAGTCTTTATAATTCCACAAAGTTTTAGAAAACAATCAATTTTTTTAATCTTCTTTCTAATTTGGACTGTAACCTACTATTTTGTCAAGATATACAAGGTATTTGCAAACTTGGGGTGGAAAATTGAACCGCAATCAGGGAAATGCTCCAAAAGTTACAGAAAAATGTTGAACAAAATGTATGACTTTCGGAAATATGCAGGGTCAAAAGGTGGCTCCTCCATTTTCGTAATTTTGAAAGATTTCAGTAAACTCTTTTCATCTGACCAAGAAGCAAATTTTTTCAACCTTTGAATGTGTTTTGTGATTTCAATTAGTGTACAGGGTGATGGGTTATGAATCCAAAAAAATTATTGTCCTCGAAAATGACCGTGAAAGGTTCTAGTGGTTATAAAACTGATGTAGAGCAACAAAAAACACAAAAAGTTCTTGTATCAAATTTTCTGCATGCATTTTTTAACAAGACTGGATTTTCAGGATTAACGACTCACCCTATATAGTAAATAACATTATAAAACACATCCAGAGTTTCAAAAACATTGCTTTTTGGTCTGTTTGGAAGAGTTTACTGAAATCTTCCAAAATAACGAAAATAAAAGGGGTCGAAGGATCACCTTCTGACCCTGAATTATTTTCAAAAATGAGAACCCTACATTTTTTCAACATTTTTCTTTTGAAGTATTTGCTTAACTGCGGTTCAATTTTCTACCCCAAGTTTGCAAACACCCTGTAGATAGCCAACATCTGTACAAAATTTTAAGACAATATATCCAGCCATAAGGCGAAAATTTGCCAACGTACTTATTCAAGTTTTTTTTTTAATTCATCTTGATAATAAAATTATAACACATCTAAAAAAATTAGGAGAATAACTTATCTTGTAGATATTATGACGTTATTTTATGAAAAAAATTGATTAATTATTGCTAATGGTTAGCGTGATATAAGCAGAAAACTTGATCGAAGGGCCATTTTCCCAAGATGGTGGCTCGAGTGCAATGGGTAGAGGTGGGGACTTTCAGTATGTTTATCAGTATACCTTAGCCAACATCTCTGTCAAATTTCCAAAATTTCGACAGTTTCTTCACTCCACTTTTTTCCCCATTTGACTAGCTTAATTTTGCCATGTCAAGTTTGAGGACTCATCTCATAAGTTTCAAATAATAAAACAATCAATCTTTATCTTTTTTGTCAGCAGTGTAAAGGCCGTATTTTTGACATCAAGTATGCTTTACTACTTCCAATTTGTATCGTTATTGTTTGTTACACAGGGCGGATTTTGACATTTTGATTTGATTCTTTTATACTATTTGAATTAGGCACATCAATATGGGGCTCATATGATACAGTTGGATAACCTTGGGGCCTCCTGTATATCTTTTGCTGAATGTCTTTTGAGTCCAAATGTTTCCTCGACAACACTTTTTGGGCTCAAATCAAATTGCAGAAGATTTAAATCTCTTTCTGGAAAAATATTCCTAAATTTTTCAACCCCACCCCTCTTTTTCTTAAAATTCTCTCAATGTCCAATTTGATATTCTTGACATCTTAATTATCTTCAGTACAGTCAACGTAAAAAATTTTCTCTGGAAGAAATGCCACCCAAATTCACCCCTTCGCTACCTTCACTCCAACTCTAAAATCTAAAATGACACTACCTACGTTGTGATATTTCAAATCGAAGAGAATTGAGTTCTCTTTCCGAAAAAGATATTTTCAAAATTTTCAAAAACCTCCTTTCCTCCTAAAAGACTCCGAATGTCCAATTTAATAAGGGAGGGGTTAAAAATTCAAAAAGCAATTGTTTTCCGAGAGAGAATTGAATTCTCTTTATTTCGATGTATCACAAGATAGGTGTCTTGGTGAATTTTGAAGTTGGGGCGGGGGAGAGCAAATAGGTCAATTTCAGTAGCACTTTTTCCACCGAAAATTTCATTTTTCAATGCTATTTGGGGCGAAACTGACTAAATTAAAGAGAATTTTAGGGAAGAGGGGTGAGGTTAAAAAATTTGTAAAATATTTTTTCAGAAAGAGAATTCAATTCCCTTCAATTTGATGTATCGCAAGATAGGTGGTGTTTGAGCATTTGAAATTTCGAAGTTGGGGTGGGTGGAGGTAAGGGGGTTGAAGATGGAAATTTGCCAATGTATGCTTTAGATGTTCCCAGCGAAACAAAAATCGACGGGTCTCGGGAAATTTTCTGAATTTTACCAGTCAAAAATTTATTCAGGGTGGCTCGTTTCCATTGAAACACCCTGTATAGAGCATTCCAAAAGCTCGTAAAGGCACAACTTAAGTAACAATAATTTAAATGCTAATTGGTTTCATTGTAGCTTAATTGAGGTTTTATGAAGGAATTGAGCTTGCTAAATGGTTTTGAAATAGATTTTGAACATCCAAAAGCTCTTGAGAACTCTTTGATTTGATTGAAAGCTCCTCAGAACCTCTTCAACACCTTAGGATAAAACCTTGAGGCATTGAATCAGTTCTGTTTTATAGAGGTCTTGAGTTAGCCTTCCATGATAAAACTATTAAGCCCTCGCTAAGTCCTCCTCTTACCATTTTGTTTTACAATATTCTTATGATGGATTTATGTCAGTTTTAATTTGTTCTTATGAAAATTGTTTGAAAACCGAGCATGCAGGTAGTTTTATAGAAATTTTATCATTGAGTCTTCAAGACAGATTCAAAGTTACTTTATAAAAGCTTTCATAAAACCAAAATAGATTCAAATTGAGCAGCGGATGCTTCAATAAAACTAAAACAAAACCTTATCAATTTCACTTCTCTGAAAAAACTGTAATAAAACCAAAATTCCTTATTTGGGTAGCGAAGTGCTTCCATAAACCCAATATAAAACTGAATCAATTTTAAACGTTCAAGTCAGTTAGGTATTGTTTATTGATACCGAGAAGTATATTGATATTGTTTACAACGTACAGAGCTTATCTCTTATTCAGTGAAAATGTCCATCAGTCCTCAATTCAATTCGGGCGGTCAGCGGTCACAAACTCACCACAATAACCAAACGAGCAACAAATAGGTAAGTACTCAGTGTCATCGACCACCGCCTATGTCAAAAGCTTGTGTCAAACTGTGAGGTTAGTTGTGCACTTTAGACTTCGGCTATAGACCGTCATAAAACCAATAACCCGGGGGGTAGGCTCTGAATAAAACGAAATGGTTTTATACTCGGTTTTATACAAGACATAAAGAGTTTTTGAGTTCGACCAAATAGGCCTATATAAAGCCTCAATAAATCCCAAAACACTAGAAAAGGGTTTTATGCAGAACATAGAAATCTCAGCTGAGACCAACAGTTTTCATGTTGGGTTATATGAAAACCGACAAGTTTTACTAAAAAACCGCCATATTGTTCCGATTAGCTTGAGCCGCCATGATGGAAACAAGGAATATGAACACGTTTTTTTACAGTTTCTCATAGTTTTGACAAGGAGTATCTACGCCCATTCGTGTTTCATGGATCACAAGGGCTTAGGGTCTTATTCTGACACGTAATTATTGTTGTTTCTGAGGTTTTTTTTTGTTGGATTATTAAAATATTAATTAAAGGTGATTTTGGAAGGGCATGGCTCTTTTTTGACCGGACTTACCGAATATTTACAATAAAATTTCTTTCGTTTATCAATTTTGGGTTTTACCTATCTGTTGCAGGTGTACTACTTTGAATAATAATTTCTATGTTTCAGGAAAACCATTTTTGGTTTGGAACAAGTTTTGTTAAACACTTGGGAACTCGCCATATGTTATTGTGTTGCGGTCTGTAATAAAACTGATTTAATTCTTGATGTATGCCAGCTCAAGACCAACTAGCATCATCCATAGAATAAACTACAAAGTTTTAAGATGGTTTTATTGTGAGGTTTTATAAAGAGCTTTGAGTCCGATTTATAACTCGATTTTAATTTTAATTTTAGTCGTAATTTTAATCGGAATTTTAGTCGGATCGATCGTAAGAATATTCCACTTGTCAATTTATAACTCGATCGCAACGATCGTATCGGTCGGAAGCGGAAGCAAAGAACGATGGAGGGAGAAAACCTAGGGTGCAGTGCAGTGGCGTAACTAGCCCATTTGAACAGGCAGGTACCTTATAGACCAACAAGACGCCGCAAATGAACATTTTTCGGGAAAATGAGCACAATCAATGTATGTTTGTGTGAATTGTACACGTTGAAAAGGCGTCGTTGCGATCAAATATTTGTACAGGGGGGTGCGGGTACCCGGCTGACCTCCCCCTAGTTACGCCACTGCTCACCTCTCAGCTTGTCGCTAAAAGTCCCCAGAAAATCCCCTAACATCCAATGCTAATCAAGAAGACTACCGTGTTCATTTTCGCTAATCTTGATATTACCTTGATTTTCATTGGTCGATCGTAAGGATCGGATCGCAATAGTTGGATATTGGCCAACTTCTTATAAAATCCTTAAAATCGTTGCGATTGCGTCTTGCGATAAAAATCGAGTTATAAACAGTATACAGGAAATCGTATCTTTGAACTTCGTTAAAATTGCGATTAAAATTAAAATCGAGTTAAAAATCGCACTTTAGAACTTCTCAAGAATACTTGGGATAAAACCAAAAAGGTTTAAGATGGATTTTGAATGTGTCTACAGATAGTTCTGGAGACCATCTGAAGTGGTCCACTTTAGTCTTAAGAGAGGTTTATGAAGGGATTCAAGAGTTCTTCAAGAATTGAAAAGTTTTATTTGTGAGATCTTGTAAAATACTTGAAAACCTCAAATGTTACTTGAGAATACAGTTGAAATCTTGTCTTACAATATATAAATATCAAAACTGATTGATGTTGATCGGAAACCTTTACTCTGCCCTGAGTGCCCTGTTAGAAATGCCAAACTTGGAAACCGAATTTTTTTTAATCGAAAACAAAAATATTTTTCAATTTGTTTTTCAATCTCAACTGTCACGTTTAGCTTTGATGTGGACTGCCAACTTCTTCACAAATTTGAAGACAATCTCTCCTATCATAGGCGAAGAATCGTTCATTTCTTTGATTTTTTTTGCCAAGTTAATTTTATTAATATTAACAAATACGAGAAAAAGTCGGCATAAAACATTTTTTTGTAGACAATTTTTATAAGCTTGTTTTTTATGAAACTCAAATATCTCCGATGGTTAGCGCAATATGAGCAGGAAACTGGATCGAAGGACCATTTTTCCAAGATGGCGGCTCGAGCGCAACAGGTAGAGTTGGGGACTTTTAGTATGTTTATCAGTATACCTTAGCAAACATCTCTATCAAATTTCCAAAACTCCGACAGCTTTTTCCCTCTAGCTTTTCTTATTTGACTGGCCCAATGTCTGATTTCCACAACAGCCTGATTACCTGGCGATTCTATATTTCTTACGGAATTCACTCTCGGTGGCCTGTTTTTACATGACACATGATGCTTGACAAGAAACAAGCTCGAATCCGATCTGTATCTGCAATAGTAACACCGATATCCCTCGGATATTTTACGCACCAACGATTTATTTTCATTGTTGGTGGAACCATATGCGTGTTCGTAGTGTTCGTATATATCAAGTCGATTCCAGCTTTTGTATTCACCGCAAATGGAAGAAAACTGTTCTGGTTCCACATCGGCACGAAAAAGCCCAGCTGCGTAAACGTTTCCGTGCTGCCTCTGGACGTGGTAGTCCAGTTGAAAAACGGACGAGGTTCGATACGAACATTGCGAACAATTCACGGCAATATCTTCGGATTCGGAAGGATCCAACACAGGATACAGCCTGTGTATTACAATTATTTATTAGATAATATTACTGTAATTGCTTTCCATAAAATAAGCCTGAAAGGCATTCGTTTGTTGATGCTTACATTCTTTCGGTGGTGCGGTGCGTGTTGAAGCAAAGCAGACCGTCTACTGCATTCCATTCACTTTCATTCAACTGATCGCCGATGATGGATGTGTCATCAAGCTTATGGTTCTGTAAATTCAAAATTGAACAAAAAAGTTGTTGGGCTTTGAAATTTTACTTGGTCAAATTTGTCCGGTGATTCTTCAATTGTAGCATCATCGACAGAAGGTATAGTGATGTAAACGATTTCTACAAGTTTGTTTCGTTTCTTAGCTGGCCCCTTCGAACTTCTCTCATCAAACGTTATGTCCTCTGATTTTGTTGTTGGAAGGTTTTGCGACGGAACGGCATCTTTTTTCAGCTTCGGCTGTAGCTTACATAACCCTAAAAAACAAAACAAGTTGAAGCTAAGTTCCCTTTTGCGATTGGTGATGCTAATTACGTTAATTACCTTTTGCTAGATAATCGTCTTTGGTAAAGTGCTGGGAGCATACTTTCATGCCAGGCTTCACCGTTCTGCCATACATACTTCCCATCTTCAGGGACATTTCCCAGGCTTGTCTTGTGGTCACCTTTTCCACCGTTCCGAGTTCATTCGTTCTCATGACCCAGTAACCTGAGTTTTCAGATGGGAAAGAGTGAAAATGTACGCCTTCACTCTTTCCATTATTTTCACTCTTTCGATTTACACACTTCGCTTTGCACACCGAAACACAGCAATACCTTCTCCATGTCTTTTTACGGTCCACCTGACTACCGCCCACATCCATATCTACTTCTTGAACGGCCAATGGTCATAAGTACAACTGATGGAAATAGGTAAAGCTTAGCTTAGCTCGTAGGTCAATGACAATGACTCAGTTGTAGGCAAACAGCTGATGTGCTTGTAGTTGTGAAAGATGCCACTTTCTTAGTTTGCACATTGATTGTTAGGTGGCGCACCTAGTAATGCAAATTTCCAGGAGAAATCCACTCGTGAGCATTTATCACCAGCCTTTGCAGTAAAGCGTAAAGCCTCAAGAAATTAACAAAGTAACATAAGTGGGTAAAATGTGAGTGGATTACTTGTAACTTGATGTAATAAAGAATAATATGAAGAATTCTAGCTTGGAGCCAACCGTCAGTGGAGCCAACCGAAGTGTCATAATTGTACACAATGTTCATATCATGCAGTTTGGCCATTTCAACTTGATCATCACATCCGAAGGACCCACCAAATTGTTCACATAGCCGTTCCATCTTCTGTCATGTTAAAACTAGAATTGTACCAGTTAGCCCAGGCATTTTAGGTTTTGACCTGGAAAAAAATAACGCAAGTCTGAAAATTGGTGGAACGCTTCCACTTTAACCCCTTAACCACATACTGAAAGTCCTAAAAAATCCTATGTCCGCTTCATCGGTTTTTGGCGGCAAAAAGGTGTAATAAGTGACATTATTTTAAAAACTATTTATTAAAATACGCATTGAAGTTTCAATACAGCTGAAAACTACCGCAAATGATCTTCTCGGTCAGCTAAAGAACATATTGAAAGTCCTAAAAAATCCTCTCTCCACTTCATTGGTTTTTGACAGCAAAAAGGTTCAAATGACATTATTTTGGAAACTATTTTTTAAAATACGAGTTGAAGTTTCAGTACAGCCTAAAAATTGTTAAAACTGGTCTCCTTTGTCAGTTGAACAACATACTAGAAGTCCTCAAAAATCCTATGTTCATTTCATTGTTTTTTTGGCGGCAGAAATGTATGAGTGACATTTTTTTTTGTTACTATTCAATAAAATACGGGTTGAAGTTTTGATACAGGTGAAAATATTGAGTCTCCTTGGTCAGTTGAGCAGCATACTGGAAGTCCATGGAAATCCTATATCCGCTTCATTGTTTTTTGGCGGCAAAAAGGTGTAAGTGACATTGTTTTGAAAACTGTTCAATCAAACAGGCGGTCAAGTTTCGATTCAGCTGAAAATTGCTGAAAATGGTCTCCTTGATTAGTTGAGCAACATATTGAAAGTCCTAAAAAATCTTCCCTCCGCTTCATTAGTTTCTGGTGGCAGAAAGGTATAAGTGAAATTTTCTTCCGTTACTATTTAATAATTAAAATACATTTTGAAGTTCCTATACAGCTAAAAATTGCTGAAAATAGTCTCCTTGATCAGTTGAACAACACACATAAAAATACTAGGAGGATCCCTGTTGGCTTCAATGTTTTTTGGTGGAAAAAAGGTATAAGTGACATTGTTTTGGTAACTATTATTTATTGAAATAGGCGTTGAAGTTCCAATTCATATGAAAATTGCTGAAACTGGTTTCCTTGATCATGTGAACAACATACTGAAAGTCCCAAGAAATCCTATGTCCGCTTCATCGTCTTTTGGCGGCAAAAAGGTATAAGATCATTTCTTGAAACTATTGTTCAAAATATGTGTTGAAGCTGCAGTTGTGAAAATTGCTGGAAATAGTCTACTCGGACTAGTACAGTCAACTGACAAAGGAGACCATTTTTAGCATTTTTCAGCTGTACTGAAATTTTAACCCGTATTTCAAAAAAATAGTTTACAGTATAATGTCACTTTTACATTTTTGCCGCTAAAACACATAGCAAGCATGGGATTTCTCAGGACTTTTAGTATGTTATTCAACCAACAAAGGATACTATTTTTCAGCAACTTTCAGCTGTGCTGAAACTCAACTCATGTTTCAATAAATAGTTTCCAAAATAATGTCACTTGAACTTTTTGCTGCCAAAAACCGATGTAGTGGACATGGTATTTTTTAGGACTTCCAATATGTTGTTAAGCTGACCGAGAAGACCATTTTCGGCAATTTTCAGATGTAATAAAACTTGACCGCGTGTCTTATTGAATAGAATTTGAAACAATGTCACTTATACCTTTTTGCCGCTGAAAAAAAAGTATGAAGCGGACATAGGATTTCTTAGGACTCTCAACATATTGTTCAACTGGCCGAGGAGACCATTTTCAGCAATTTTCAGCTGCATCGAAGCGTTATCGCGTATTCTAATAGATAGTTCCTAAATTATTGTCACTTACACCTTTTTGCCGCCAAAAACCGATGAAGCGGACATAGGATTTTTTAGGACTTTCAGTATGTTGTTAAGGGGTTAAAGTGGAAACGTTCTACCAATTTTCAGACTTACGTTATTTTTTTCCAGGTTTTGGTCAAATTTGATCTAAAATGCCTGGGCTAAGTGCGCTTATAGCGATTTCGAAAGTTATTATAAAATCGGCCGATATGGACATTGCAAACGTCATGCCAATACTGCAGACCAAGCTGCGGACGTAAAAACGCGACGAATTCAACAGGTACCAGTGTGCTTATAGGCACTCTGCGAATTTGCTTTAGCGCCAAAAGTTGCGGTTTTTTGTGCTTTTCCTACAGGAAGTTATCTATTCCCATAGCAACAATGCCATTTAAATAATCATACCACCTGTAAATGTCAATCTCAACAATTCATAAACTTTAATTTTGACAATTTTCCTCACACATATGTTCGCGACTGCCGCATGAGGCCATGAGGGTGCTGAAACGGGCGGGATATTCAAAATGTGCAGAGCGCCTATTGCTAGCCCCAGGTTAGCTATTCTTGAAAGTGTGGGAGAAACTCCCTGGGAGTTCTGTATAATCCGTACTAGACTGTTGTAGCGAAAGTTGCCTGAAAAACAAGATTTTAGGCAACATTCGCTACATCAGTGTACTGCGGAATGGATTTTACCCCCAGGGAAATTCTCCCACACTTTCAAGAATAGCTACCCTGAGGCGCTTTCGTTTTGCCGGCAGGAGCTGCTCAGGGGTGGGACTCTGTGTTCTTTGTCAACAGTCGCTTTCTACCTGACTTTGAGTAGGTACGTGTAAATTTCCTATGCTTAGCGACTATCGCTTAGAAGCGGCTGTCGATAGCGACAACACAGAGTCCCACCCCCAGGGTAGATCTCTAGACAAAGAAAGATCCAACTGGGCCGTGATTGGCGTATAATCTACTCTCTTTATCTAGTGATCTACCCGGAGCAGCTCTTGGCGCAAAACGAAAGTGGCTCAGGCGCCAGCGAGGGAGCAAAAATCAGCTCAATAAGAAAATAATTGTTTACTGGCTGGAAACAAGCTTAAAATGATTGGTGTAGCTTAGGTTTTAACATACTAATTTCCCCCCTTTCAGAAATGTCGGCGTTATGTCGCCATCATCAACAAGAAGTGCACCAGCGTGGTTGTTGCCGAATATCTTAATTTTGGGTTATCTGACAACAAAATATGTGAGGAGTTATTTTGAAGCCAATGAAATTCCCTGCAGTATGGTTTTTTAATTAACTTTCTGCAACCTATGGTCTTCGAGATAGACCGTCTGGAAGCGAGAGTCATTGTCGTGAAAGCTCCATGGCCACTCGACTCGAAAAACGAAAATTTCGATGTGACAATTTTTTTTCAAAATCTCGAGAATCCTTCGTGCTATACTTAGTTGCGGTGATGGTCTCAATCTTAAACTCTTCCTCTTGAACCGTAGATTACGAATATTGAAAAGTCAAAAACGTCACATTGTACATATACAGGGTGTACTAAGGGAATCAAATCAGATCAGAGAAATTTGACATATTTCTTCGATTTAGCCTATGCAAAACTCTAAGCACCGGACGTCTGGTGTCGGTGTCCGTCAAAGGGTTGGAAGCCATGCAAGATTGGAATAGGATTTTCTTTCGGCTAATTAGACCACTCGCTGTGTGTGTGGCGGTCCAAGTTGATGATCGATGTTGAATAATTCTAAGTTAACTAGGCAATAGAGGTCAACCACCAAAGGGTTGAAAAATGGTCAACTGTGACCTCGGAACTATGCCAGTTGTTATACATATTTGTTCATTTGAGGATTTCCAGGGTAGTATGAGCTCATTAGCAGCGCCAATTAGGCCATAAATTCTGTATCTTAGAGTCCTCGGGACGGACCATGCCAACTAGAAAATAGGCAGGACAGTGTAGTTCAGAAAATTATTGGAGAGATTTGATTGTTCCGATCTAAATGATTCTGTGAAATAAATTGAATAATGATTTTCAAACTCGTTCGTTATTACCGTTGATTCATGCCTTATTGAAGCTTATTGTACCACACGATTCTATAACGTGCTGGGGTTTGGGGTTTTTCCGGAGTGCTGAATTGATTAGGGGCATCACTTAATTATTTAATCATTTGATCTCTAATTACTGAAGAAAGAACACAACGTAGGGTCATGCCGATAAGGTATAAGTAGCACGACGTCGATCTAAGAGAGTGAAGCACCTAGTGTGAGCAAAAGAAATAACAAGCGAATACGCCTCATGGGCATGAGGCTCAGTAGCGCACTTCCTTTTTGGAGGATTAGTGAACGCAAGATGTTAAGTGATTAGGGTTCTACCGTCTTGGGCAAAAAATTCCAATATGGCGGCCAAAATATCGACAGAATCATGAAATTCGGCTTGAAAATCAAAATGATCGTACTAGACAAGGGTAAGTTCCAAGTTTCATGAAAATCGTTCCACTAACAAGAGATTTTAATATGGCGGCCAAGATGGCGGCAGAATTATGAAACTCAGCTTGAAAATAGGAATGATCGTACGAGACAAGCGTAACTCTCAAGTTTCATGAAAATCCTTCCACTTATAAGAGATTTCAATATGGCGGCCAAGATGGTGGGGCAATCATGAAATTTGGCTTGAAAATAAGAATGATCGTACTAGACAAGGGTAAGTTTCAAGTTTCATGACAATCGTTCCACTAATAAGAAATTTCGATATGGCAGCCAAGATGGCGGCCGAATTATGAAAGCCAACCTGCCTATTTGGTCCTTGAGGACCTGAGCTATCCACCGGATAAAGTTCAATCTTCAAGGGCTGTAGCTTTATTTCCCGAGGAGAAGTTCAACTTCATCGAAGTGCACAGGAGATCTCTGTTTTTAGCGCACTTCTCCAAACGGGAAGGCGCTTTTGTCCTCGCTTTGTCCGTCCGTCCGTCCGTCCGTCCGTCCGTCCGTCCGTCCGTCCGTCCGTCACAGCATCTAGTCCTAGACGAAAAGGTTTTTGCGAAAAAATTTTACTCCATTGGGTAGCTCATGACCTTGTATCTCGAACCAAGAAAAATCTTGACGAAATAATAATAAACAATGACAATAATAACAATTTAGTGTGACGCGGCATCGCCGTTGAATGCTGCATTTGAGAAGCCGGCCTGATCTCGAAAGTTATCACATGCGAGGAAGTACCCGATCTTATCATTTTACCATAATATATATGAGGAGTTATATTTAGAGGATGATTTGAACTTTATTTTAATGAAAATTTCACATCGGTGCGAGGTGCAGGCCAATGGTTATTAATTTTTGAAAATGACTCCGAAACTACGGCTCGGCCGCAAATGATTTATTCGTTGCTTGCTGCTGCTTGATATCCTTTCCTCCGAACAAAACGAAATTCAATACAGAAAATATTTCAACTCGAATGGGTAGCTCATGGCCTTGGTACGCGAATCAAGAAAAATTTTGCCGAAATAATCATGAACAATTACAAAAATAACATTTTGGTGTAGGGCGGCTTCGCCGATCAAGTGCTGGCATTCGCGGTAAGATGTAGAAAGTTGCGATATGCAGGCAACTACAATTTCTTAATGAAATACATCACTGCATGTACGGCATTATATTTAGAGAACAATTTGAACTTTCCTTCGACAAAAACCCCACTTTGATCCGACCGTCGGGTAAATTGTTATCAATTTTTGAAAACGACCGCAAAGCCACGGCTCGGCGCATATTACACGACCCTACAAATTTAAAATCAGACGTGCCGAAATAAACAGGTCAGCAATTGAAGTGGGCCACCCAAAAATTTTGTTCCTTTTCAAAAATAAATATCAGAGGAAAGAAGCAACCGATTTTGAGCCGGTTTACGATGTCTGATAGAGTGAGCTTTTGTTTACGATGTGTGATGTCAGCTTTTTCTGTTGTCGGCAATGTACATGATATACAGGTTGAGAACAGATCAATTTTGTATCATGTGTAACTATTGTAAAAATTATATCAGACTTTTTGTGACTTCATATTTGGAAAGCTCGAATCAATGTCTCGGAACGGTTTTTCAAATTCCCGTCTATCTCTTCCAATTACAGGGTGATTCCAAAAAAATTTTTTTTGGTTTTGCACTGATAATCGGTTTTCTTGTTATCCGATTTTCAAAATATGAACAGCGAATTCAAGCTTATTCTTCAGGAAATGGAGTCTGAAAGTCAGAATCAATTCAAAACAATCATTCGAAACAATGGACTTCACCAAAGGTAATTCAAATATGAAGTACGCTCGGGATCTGTTTTGGATGAAAATTGACAAAAACAACCGCTTTTCAAACGAACCGTTCAGTCGAACATTCGACGTACTTTTCGCTTGTATCCTCTCCGTAATCATGCGGTTGTAAATTCGGTTCCATCACCGACCATTATTGACTGATAAAGCGAAAACTACGTCGAAATGTTCGGAGTGAACCGTTTGTTTGAAAAGCGGTTGATTTTGTCATACATTTTTCATCCAAACCAGATCCCGAGTGTACCCACTTCATATTTGGGTTACCTTTGGTAGAGTCCATTGTTTCGAATGTTTTTTTGAGTCGATTATGATTTTCAGGCTCCATCTCCCAAAGAATAAGCTTCAATTTGCCGTCCATATTTTGAAAATTGGATAAAAACGAATCCCATTATCAGTGCAAAACCAAAATTTTTTTAGATCACCCTGTAATTAAAAGAGATAGAGAGGAATTTGAAAAACCGTTTCGAGACAATGAGTCGAGCTTTCTAAATATGACGTCACGAAAAGTCTGGTATCATTTTTACAATAGTTACACATGATCTAAACTTGACCATTTCCGTACAGCTTCTGTTTCCACCCTGTATATCATGTATATTGCCGACAATAGAAAAAGCTAACATCAAACATCGTAAATAAAAGGATCACTCTATTGAACGTCGTAAACCGTTTTGAAATCGGTTCCGTCTTTCCGCTGATATTTATATTTGAAAGGGAATAAAAATTTTGGGTGGCCCACTTCAATTGCTGACCTGTTTAGTAATTGAACATTTTGAAATAGCCAATACTAGGTACCTGAAAGATAATGGCACTCAAGTTACGAAACATGTTCGCTCAATAACAAAAAAAAAGTAGGTAGGTATCACTAAAAATCATGTGACAGGCTACCATTTTTTCGGTTTTTCGATAAAAAAGAAATGTTCCAATTCAAAAGTGAACCCGATATTCGTGTTCAGGAGGTCGAAATCAGTTGGAGAACATTTTTTTATATAAGTAACAGAATGACGCTTATGTGGCCGGTTTGTCTGTCTGTCTGTCTGTCTGTCTGTCCGAGTCCGTGCAGAAATTAAGACGCTGTACTCCTTCTCGAGAATTGAAACAAGAGTCTTGGAACTTTTTTCCGATTAATAGCTGACGTCCCCAAGGGTGGCCAATGGGCACTATTTTTGTTATCCATACATCGTTATCATTATTCTCAAAAAACAGAGATCTCCTGTGCACTTCGATGAAGTTCAACTTCTCCTCGGGAAATAAAGCTACAGCCCTTGAAGATTGAACTTTATCCGGTGGATAGCTCAGGTCCTCAAGGACCAAATAGGCAGGTTGGCTTTCATAATTCGGCCGCCATCTTGGCTGCCATATTGAAATTTCTTATTAGTGGAACGATTGTCATGAAACTTGAAACTTACCCTTGTCTAGTACGATCATTCTTATTTTCAAGCCAAATTTCATGATTGCCCCACCATCTTGGCCGCCATATTGAAATCTTTTATAAGTGGAAGGATTTTCATGAAACTTGAGAGTTACGCTTGTCTCGTACGATCATTCCTATTTTCAAGCTGAGTTTCATAATTCTGCCGCCATCTTGGCCGCCATATTGAAATCTCTTGTTAGTGGAACGATTTTCATGAAACTTGGAACTACCCTTGTCTAGTACGATAATTTTGATTTTCAAGCCGAATTTCATGATTCTGTCGATATTTTGGCCGCTATATTGGAATTTTTTGCCCAAGACGGTAGAACCCTAATCACTTAACATCTTGCGTTCACTAATCCTCCAAAAAGGAAGTGCGCTACTGAGCCTCATGCCCATGAGGCGTATTCGCTTGTTTGAGAATAATGATAACGATGTATGGATAACAAAAATAGTGCCCATTGGCCACCCTTGGGGACATCAGCTATTAATCGGAAAAAAGTTCCAAGACTCTTGTTTCAATTCTCGAGAAGGAGTACAGCGTCTTAATTTCTGCACGGACTCGGACAGACAGACAGACAGACAGACAGACAGACAGACAGACAAACCGGCCACATAAGCGTCATTCTGTTAATTATGTAAAAAAATGTTCTCCGACTGATTTCGACCTCCTGAACACGAATATCGGGTTCACCTTTGAATTGAAACATTTCTTTTTTTATCGAAAAACCGAAAAAATGGCAGCCTGTCACATGATTTTCAGTGATACCTACCTACTTTTTCTTTTGTTATTGAGCGAACATGTTTCGTAATTTGAGTGCCATTATCCTTCAGGTACCTAGTATTGGCTATTTCAAAATGTTCAATTACTATTTCGGCACGTCTGATTTTAAATTTGTAGGGTCGTGTAATATGCGCCGAGCCGTGGCTTTGCGGTCGTTTTCAAAAATTGATAACAATTGACCCGACGGTCGGATCGAAGTGGAGTTTTTGTCAAAAGAAAGTTCAAATTGTTCTCTAAATATAATGGCGTACATGCAGTGATGTATTTCATTGAGAAATTGTAGTTGCCTGCATATCGCAACTTTCTACATCTTACCGCGAACGCCAGCACTTGATCGGCGAAGCCGCCCTACACCAAAATGTTATTTTTGTAATTGTTCATGATTATTTCGGCAAAATTTTTCTTGATTCGCGTACCAAGGCCATGAGCTACCCATTCGAGTTGAAATATTTTCTGTATTGAATTTCGTTTTGTTCGGAGGAAAGGATATCAAGCACCAGCAAGCAACGAATAAATCATTTGCGGCCGAGCCGTAGTTTCGGAGTCATTTTCAAAAATTAATAACTATTGGCCTGCACCTCGCACCGATGTGAAATTTTCATTAAAATGAAGTTCAAATCATCCTCTAAATATAACTCCGCATATGTATTATGGTAAAATGATAAGATCGGGTACTTCCTCGCATGTGATAACTTTCGAGATCAGGCCGGCTTCTGAAATGCAGCATTCAACGGCGATGCGGCGTCACACTAAATTGTTATTATTGTCATTGTGTATTATTATTTCGTCGAGATTTTTCTTGGTTCGGGATACAAGGTCATGAGCTACCCAATGGAGTAAAAATTTTTCGCAAAAACCTTTTCGTCTAGGAGTAGATGCTGTGACGGACGGACGGTCGGTCGGTCGGACGGACGGACGGACAAAGCGAGGACAAAAGCGCCTTCCCGTTTGGAGAAGTGCGCTAAAAAGGGGTAAGCATTCATCTCTTAATCATCACGAGTCAATTAGGTGAAAGAGGTAGGTCTGTCTCATTACAATATTCACAATAATAAGATTGCAATATCAAGGCAATATCTACAGAAAATTGAGATTATTTTCAAAGACGTTTGCAGGAAGGATGTTACGATGAGAAGTCCCGCGGCAGACATGACGATGATTTTTTTTTAAACAAGAGGTAACTGGAAAACGAGCTGGAAAATTTCCAACAATTTTTTTTTTCAGTTTCTCGGGAATTTCCTTGTTGAAAATGTAAAACAGATGTGGGTTATCGAGACCGGACTTAAATGATGAACCTTTTAAAGTGAAGCCATAATTGACGATCTTTGCAATGAGATGATTTGGAAAAAGATCAGAGATTTTCCCGGAAAATTCAAATTTTCAAAATTTTCAATTTCCTGCAAATTATTTTGAATCTTTCTGTGGTGCCAAATTCAGATCGTTCACCTACATCAATGTACCAATGCGTCTGACTGCCTCACATCGCTTGTCTTTCTACATAATTTGGTTCCTTGTGAAAAACTTCAAATTTCCAACTTTTTAGGTTGTGAACAGATTCAAACCAAATTTTTTCAAACAAAGGCTAAGTGATTCTTGAACATTTTCAGGCAATTTCTCTTAAGATTCTTCTAGTTTTCCGAGAGTTTTCCATTTTAAAATGAGTAACCGGCCTGGCTTATCGAGACCGGACTCAAATGATAAAGCCCTTATCAAAGAAAATATCTCAATTCTTCCATTTTTCTCTCAAATTCTAAGTTCCCACCCGAAGGGACGTCTCATAATAAAATTTACATCCGTTCCTTGCTACTCGTCGGGGAAGTTGTGGGGTGACACAACCGATTTTTTATCCCGTGAACAGATTTCCACCTTTTTTTTTTCAAACAAGAGGTAAGTACATACATGGTTCTTGAACATTTTCCAACAATTTGTTTCCAATTTTCCCGGAAATTTTCCTGTCGAAAATGTTCTTTCGAACTTCCCACCCGATGGGACGTTTCGAACAAAAATTTCCATAGGTTCCCGGATACTAGTCGGGAAAGTTTTGGGGTGACACAACAGATTTTTTTTTAATTGACTTGTGAATATACCTACTCTATGTTTTTTGTGCTACATACATAAATATTCTATGTGGGCACAAAAATTATGAAATAAAAATCTATTCTATTTTTCATTCTATTGTTTTTTTCATAGATCCATCGATCATTGAAATTTTTCAGATTGATCCTGGACCACCTGTCCTATGTATAATTTTAGACATTGTTTATAAACCATGAACATTTCCAGCAGGTATAAGTATAGGTAGGTACCTACCTACTAACTATACCGCAGACCGCAGTCGCAGTAGGTACCTACCTACTTTGTTCTTTTGCACTCCATGCACGACAGAGATTCAAAGTTGTGTTATTTTGTTAAGTAATTAAGGTGTAGGTACCTTAAAATTGAAAAAACTCACCTGTTCAGTTAACCATGCAGATGGCACTTCATAATATACTATTTGAATCAGCGAGAAAACCTGAAAAACATCGCTTTATTTACATATTTACATGATCGTCAGAATCACATGCGGTTGATACAGGACCAGGACATGACTCAGGAGTGAGATGAGGTTTACGCATTGGCTTTGCCTACTGTCTGTGCTCGGGGCGAGAATCGGGGCTTTTGTATTTTTTTGTAGGTAAGTAAATTTCGAGGTAAATTTAATCAGAGCAAACCAAATACTTTTTTAAATAAATAATATGGGCTGATTTAATATTAGTTTCGCAATACTTTTTATGGGACACTTTTTCTTTTTCCTAACTAGGAAGATATGCCTAGGTAGGTACTCAATATTTTCCTTCAAGTGTCGAAGTGTCGTGTTGATTTACATTTCTTTTTTGTAAGCTGCCATAACCGAATATCGTAATACTTAAGGACGGAGTGCATATTGGTGAAATAAGCGTTGCGAAATCAATCCGTTTGGGTTTATTCCTTGACGGATTCTTACCATTTTGGTCTTTTTTGAAAGCTACAAGGATGTACTTTGGTTTGAGCCCATTGGCATTTCTGAAATCCAGAAAAAAAAAAAAAATTGACTTTTGAAGAAATTATTTTTGGATTTCGGAAATGCCAATGGAGTCAAACCAAAGTACATCCTTGTAGCTTTCGAAAGAGACCAAAATGGTAAGAATCCGTTAAGGAATAAACCCACACAGATTGATTTCGCAACGCTTATTTTACCAATATGACTCCGTCCTTAGAGGGACTGTGGATAAAATTTTGTGTCAATTTTAAAATTTATATAGTTGCGGGATGGCTTTAGTTGATTTTTAGTCAAAATCGCATCGAAAAATTCGAAGCCGTTACGAAGTTATCGTAAATTTTGTGGGCTGATTATGACGTCATACTGCGCACCGGAAAGGACAGGTCGGCAGGGCAAGACACCACGCCAACAGTTACTAGACCTTTATAAAATGAAACAAGTCTACCAAACGGTAGACGCAGGTCATTTGACTTTAATTTCAAAGTACGGTGAACCAAATTTCAGTAGATATTTTTAAAAACATAATTAAAGTGCGACTCTATCTGTCAATGAAATAAAGCAGCAACATGGCGAAATCGCGAAATGTAATTTGGCAGCTTGACAGAAGCTTGACAGTATAGGGAAGTCACAGTCTATCGTATAACCCTGAAAACTTCCGTCAGTGAAATCTGTTGATGCATGCAGTGCCGTAACTAGGCTTGTTGGCGCCTGTGGCAATATAGCAATTGTGCGCCCCAAGGAAGTGAACATCCCAAGGGGGCCAGGTCCCGCTAGAGCGCCGCAGGCGAAAATTTTCCAAGATATAAATAATAATGCTAATAATAATCGCAAATTTAAGCTGGGAGCTTCCATTTCCTTCCCCTCCGGATTTAGATGAAATCAATAATAAACTCATTCGGCTCCTAGAAAAACATCTTTTCAAAATCTTCCACTCGATCTTCCATAAAAAATAGATGAAATCATCAATAATAGACTCATTCGGCTCCTAGAAGAATTTTTAAAACTCCCGGCCGTCCATTCTTTTGCAGTCGAGCTTCCCAACCCAGAAATGAAAACATCAAGACAAATTGATAATCATTTCACACAAAAAAGTCTTCAACAAGAAGTAACAAAATACTAGTAGTACCTATATAGGATGACAAAGATAATAATTGAACAACAAAACAAAACTTGTCAAGTTATTGACAAAATATTTAGAATCAAAATAAAAAAAGATGCACGTTGCTACCCTATTTCAAATACCCAAGTAAGTCACTGGAAGTAAATTTCATGAGGAAAAAAAAAATGAAAAAAATCTTGACTTCAACCACCAAGCTGAACTTTTCTAGATTTCGATTCAAACAATATGTTATAATTTCACAAAATTCAAGCTTGACGTAGCTGTTTTATCGATTGAAACTAGAGATATCTTTGTTATTCTTTCTTGGCCGCCAAAGAGCGCAAATACGACTTGACAAGCTTCAGTTACTGCATTTGAGATGAAAAATCTCTGCAGAATATAAAGAGGCCCCATCAAAGACTGATTTGGCGCTATTGTATTTATTTGGTGCAGAATGCAAATGAATGCATGCGGTAATAGTCAGGCTGGAACTCAAAAAGCACCCAGACCGACCGGCGTTGGCGGAGGGCGCCGAGCGCGAGCGCTGCCTCATTCTCAGCATGCTACTTCATGCAGCGCCGTGCTTTTCAATTTTATCCAGTTTATGGCTGTTTTGGATCTTGTCATGAAAAGGTGGTAGGAAAAGTCGCTTTTGATTTTTCTATTTAGAAAGTTAGTGAAGTTATAGGTAGAAGTAGATTTAGGTTGAGGTGAAAATTTGAAATAAAAATTGAAAAAAATAAGTAATAGGTATTACCCAAGCTGAATTTTGCGCCTCTGAAATTTTTGCGCCTGTGGCAAATGCCACCTTCGCCACGCCCTAGTTACGGCACTGGATGCATGAAAATAAGAGATCAGGTATACCAGGCCAAAATGATAATGCTATATAGGGTCAGAAACATGATGTCAGGAACGATCAGGGCCATTTTCAATAAAAACGCACTGGTGTGGCTGACTCAAAGAAATATGAACAGATTTTGATATACACTTTCTTTCAAATTCCGACCGGAATTTCCACATTTTCATTTCGTATATTTGCCGTTTTGGCCGCCATATTGGAAAAATGGCGCCCAAAAAACTGTTTTTTGTCAATATCTTCATTTCAGTCAATGTGAGGTGGAAGCGTTTGTATGCGGATGAAAGCTTATTCAATTCTCTACAATTTGACACTTTACTCGTGTACGTGCTACTTCCGGTTCTTGGGTTATGGCTTCTAGAACTCCCTGAAGCATCAACTTTTGTCATCCAATCAACATGGCAAGTTGATCTTAGCTCCACGTGGCAGTCAAATTAACCATAAATAATGATAAGTTGTCAACCAGAGACCATTAATATCCAGAAAATCAATCATGGTAACGGTTGTTATGCAACTACAGGGTGAACTCTAAGGGAAAATTGACTTTGAAACGGTATAGCTTGAGAACCGTAAGTCGCACGTGAGTGATTCAGATGTCAAATTTTAGAGAATTCAATAGACCTCCACTTTGGATATGAATCCTAAAATGTTACAACAAATTTTCCAAAAAAAAAATCCAGAAATGTTTTTTTTTTTTGGGCGCCATCTTTTCAAAATTATGGCCAGAACAGCAGAGATACGAAGTGGAAAGTGGATATTTTAAATGATGACCCCAAGTTTCATCATAATAATGAGTTTCGAATGTATCTGATATCCTTCAAATGCTATATTACCTTTATTTCTTTCTAAAGTCAGTTTGCTTTCACATGCAGTTCACCCTGTAATTACACAATTAATATCACCATGATAGATTTTCGAAATTTTTCATTATCTATGGTTAATGGCCAAGAGCTATTTATGGGTGATTTGCTTACTACATGACGGTGGTATCAATTTAACATGCTGATTGAATGCCGAAAGTTGATGCTTCCGGAAGTTCTGAAAGCTCTAACTCAAGAACCGTAAATCGCACATAAATGACTGATATGTCAAATTGTTGAAATTTGAATGGGCTTTCCTCCGCATATACTCGTTTCAATCCTGAGTCAGTTGAATTCAAGATATTGACAAAAAACTGTTTTTTAGGCGCCATTTTTCCAATATGGCGGCCAAAACAGAAAAGATACAAAGTGGAAAAGTTGAAATTCAGAAAGAGCACCTCGAGATCTATGATACTGCCAGATTCCAAGAATATCGGATAACCTTCAAAAACCAGCGGAATTACGCATATCTTATGAAGACATCATTCAACGAAAGACATGTTTGACAGTTTCACGAAATGACGTTTGTAATTCAGGTACGAAATGAGAAGAGAATTTTTTTGTTTACAAAATGACGTTCCAGATGTCGCAATCCGTTAATAAACAAACGCGCTACAGCCAGTTTCTTATTACCAGATGAAGCCCATTTTGGCGCCTCCACCATATTTGTCTGCAGCAGATGCCAATATTCCACCATAATTTTTCATGGTCCTTGATCCCACAGAAATCGATTAAGACATAACTCTATATATCTTCACGAAGCTTCACACGGCACGACCTATGCCCCCATACTCAGAGATGTTAAAAAACGGTTTTTTTTTAATTGGCGTTTTTAAAGAAATAAAAACCGGGTTTTTTTGTTTTTAATGTTTTTTTGTTTTTTTCTCATTAAATGGTGATCTACGTACCCAAATCGTATTGAACTATTTTTCTGATATTATTTCATGTATTTATAACATACCTAGCATAAAACAGATAGTAATAAATCCCAACTTTGCACTTGAACCGCGAATTGCGGTATAATTGACAGCTCGGCTGTTTTTGTTTGTGCTGTTTGTAACATAACTTACATATGCCTCAAGCTTCGAGCGTTGCAATCGTGGCATGGAAATGTTGTTGTTAGAGGAGGAAGCTGGAAATTGTTGGAATATATTACACAAAACAAAAGAAAAAAAACAATTAAAACAAAAAAAACGAGGGGCTTTGTTTTAATACAAAAAAAACGTAATAAGAAACAAAAAAACTAACACGTTTTTTTTAACCCACATCTCTGCCCATACTACTATCCATTCGGGTTACGCCGGTCCTGTCCTGTTAGTCGGAGAGCTGGCAACAAAAAAAAGTGCAACAGTTTTCTAAAGGCTGAAAATCTGGAATATGTTAGATTACTCAATTACATCCATGTAAGAAACAGTCAGACACCGGTTCATTAGAACCTGCTCAATCGGCAGCCAAAAAAAGTCCGAAATGCCCGAACGGACAGTTCTGACAACGCACAGCTTTGTTATCTGACACACAGCTCTGTTGTCTGACCCACAGCTGTCAGCTGTTGTCTGAGTTACGGCTAGGACCACACCTAGGTACTTACCTCTCTTCATTAGATGGTTCCATTACGCAAGGCTTCTCTGATTTTTTCCCTAAATCTGTATGTCGCTACGGGCGATTCATTTGAACCGTAACTCGGACAACAGATGCAACTGCTGATATAGGGCGCTTTCCATTTAAAACATTTGTGTCGGTTTGTGTCAGCTTGTGTTAGCTTGTGTCGATGAAACAAAGGAACACAGATCAAATGGAACGCGTTTGAGTCGGTTTGTGTCGACACAAGTCGACTTGTGTCGCTAAATGGAAAACGCCCATATTTGCATCAGACAACAGAGCTGTGCGTCAGACAACAATGCTGTCCGTTGTCAGAACTGTCCGTTCGGGCATTTCGGACTTCTTTTGGCTGCCGATTGAGCAGGTTCTAATGAACCGGTGTCTGACTATTTATTTCATGGGTTTAATTGAGTAATCCAACATATTCCAGAGTTTCAGCCTTTAGAAAACTGTTGCACTCTTTTTTGTCGCCAGCTCTTGGACTATGTCATCAGAACACACCAAACGCGAAATTTCGGTAACTTCACATTCGCAATGGTGGCAGCCCTCGAGCGTTGACACCTCGACTTGTGTGACAGTTGAAGTGACAGTAGTGCGACCTAACCTCAAAATCTACACACACCAAGTCAACTCTTCCAGTTTCCAGCGCAAAAATGAAAAATTTGGAAGTGTTGACCGTCGAAACTATATACTGCCATCAACCTGTCACCGAAGCCAAGCACTTGGCTCAAAGTCCCGACACCCGACTCTACTTCATTCGCAACCGAAACCTCTGCAAGTTCGAGTTCACCCCATACAACACCACCACCGCAGTGTGTCCTCTGACTTTCGACAACGTCATCTGCATCAAGATCCTCAGTTTCGAGTCGAAGATTTGCGTCGTCTGCGCCAACCTGATCCACGTATTCTCCGTAGAAAACGACGACTTTATTTGTTCGATCGAGCTCGAAAGCGACATCAAGGCCATCAGCTGGAGCCCCACGGAAGAGAACGCCGTAACCGTGAGCCACAACGGCGACGTGAGCACTTGCAGCTTTGATTATGTATCGGGCACTGTGATCGTACAAGGCAAGAGCAGCGTGAGCTCGGATATCCCCGGGACGGTGTACGTCGGCTGGGGTTCCAAAGAGACGCAGTTCAGGGGATCCGAAGGGAAGCTGAAACGCGATGAAAAGCCCGGTAAGTACGCTTCGCACAACCATCACGTCGGTTTCATTCTTATTATTGTGTTTTTTTTTTGGTTTTTTTTTGGTTTGAAGTGGAAGTTGAGCTGATCATGGACAAGACTCCGGTGATTTCATGGCGGGGGAACGGCGAAATGTTTGCGGTGAATTACTATGTGGACGGCGTGCGGAAGTTTGTTGTGTTTGAGACGCCCTGCAAGGCGCTGTACAGGTCGGAGGGATGTCCCGGGCTCCAGCCGGTGATTGCTTGGAGGCCTGCGGGGAACATGATAGCCACCGTCACGGAAATCGGGGAGGAGAAGAGCGTCGTGATTTGGGAGAAGAATGGCGAGAAACGGTTCGAGTTCGTGTTGGATTTTGAAGGTGTAAGTATTTAGACTCGTATTTAGACATTATCTGTGGAATGCCTTCAAGAATGCTTGTTGCAAGTGTTGGAGTCCTAAGACTTGTCAGAGCACTGTTGTCAACTTCATGTAAAATCGTGTAATTGATCTCCAGGCTAAATTTTGCATAATTTTTTACTAAGCTACATTTTTTAGTCTTGGAGAGCAGGTGAAAGAAACTGTTGCATGTTCGACTTTTATTTTACTTCTCCCATTCACCACCTAACTTGGAGGGGAAGTATTGTGAACGCGCTAAAAAATTTTTTCGAGAGTTTTCCACTTTAAAATGAATAACCGGCCTAGCTTATTGAAACCAGACTCAAATGATGCAGCTCTAAATGAATCCCTTATAAGAGAAAACATCTCAATTCTTCAACTTTTTTCTCAAATTCTAACTTCCCATCTGAAGGGACGTCTCATAATGAAATTTCCATCCATTCCTTGCTACTCGTCGGGGAAGTTTTGGGGTGACACAACCGATTTTTTTACTTTCTCGTTCAAAAGCAAACAGTTCAAATTTGACCTGTGAACCAGCAATTCTAGTCCCATAGAAGAAAAAAGCACCTTGAAGTGTTCAGAATGAATGGTACTTCAAAAGGTAAGTTGATTTTCATTTGATCCTCCTCTCAACCTAGATTCCGAGAGAAGTGTTGTTACATGCCAAAAAGGCCTCGTGCCTTTTCGGTGCGACTTACATTGGTCTGTCTTATTTAAAAACACGGCCCGTCAGCTGATCAGAGCTGATAGGCCGGGGTTCTTTTGGATGGTCGGGGGCGCCACAGTATTGTTGACTGAATTCCCCCCAAAAAAAAAAACCTTTAGCACCAAACAATGACTACCACAATACTGAAGACAAAGCAATGATTGGATTTCAAACACAATGTCTATTTACAAAAGGTAATGAAGATGAACGATGAACAAGTGCCGGTTGGCTAATTTTACAATGAAGGAAATAAAAGAGGTTGATATGTCGAATAATATTGTCGAATAATGTCGTCGTATAATGCCACAACAAAGGTTTATGTTACGTACGGTAAAGAAGCTCGGCTTCAAGCCGGAATTAAAGTGAACGTTATCTGTTCCAAAGTGTAGGTACCTGTCGTTCAGTTTTTAACAATACCAGATAACAATTCAAGTCGAGGTGAATCCAAAACGGCATGGTAGGAACCTAAGTTGATAAGCTACCCCAGAGAGTGCCACGAGACTGTCGGTGGCAAACTTCAGAATTTGTGTACGGATTTCAAAAGATTTCAAAGAATGATGTTAATTTAAACAAAGCGCATACAGGGTGTCCGTTTTTCGAGGCTAAGCATGGGTATCTCGCTTATCTTGAGAGATACAAAGTCGGTTAAATTAGGAAAAAGTTGCGCATTTTCATGACGATCAATGATCCAAAAAGAAATTTGACGTATCGATTTTAGTTTTTGAGATATCGTGAAAAAAGAGGAATTTGAATTTTTGTTTTCATTTTTTATTCAAAAAACGGTTGAAGGTGGCCCTTTCTAATCCAGACATTGTCAGAGCACTTTTTCAAGGAAAATTCGAAGCTGCAAAATCTTTATTCTAGCTTTTAAAGCAACTGAGATACGACATTCAACTTTTTTCTCTAATGGGCGCTGTATTGGATTCTGATATTTTTGAATACGGTATTCTTTTCTGGTTACAACGATGTGCCACATGTCACTGTTGAATAAATGTTCAACATTTACGTTTTTTTTATTGTCGGTGCTAATTTTGTTTCCAAAGCACTCTTTGAAAAATAAAAAAATTTTTTTTGCTCAAAAGCATGAATTCACCAGTGGCATGTGACACATTGTTGTAACCAAAAAAAAAATTGTATTTAAAAATGTCAAAATCCAATATGGCGCCCATAAGAGAAAACAAAGTTGAATGTCATATCTCGGTTGTTTTGGAAGCTAGAATGAAGATTTTGGCAACATTGAATTCCCCTTGGAAAAGTGCCTTCACAATGTCTTAGTTAGAAAAGGCTATCTTCAACTGTTTTTCAAATAAAAAATAAAAACAGAAATCACAAATTTCAGTTTTTTCTCGATATCTCGAAAACTAAAACTGACAAGTCAAATATCTCTTTGGATCATTGATTGTCATGAAAATTCGCAACTTTTTTCTAATTTAACCGACTCTGTATCTCTAAAGATAAGCGAGATACCCATGCTTAGCCACGAAAAACGGACACCCTGTATACACTTCGCGAATGGTCGAAAATCGCAACAATTTAATTGCGAGCAGACTTAATTTCAATTTTACTCTTTATTGTGTCCTGAAAACTGTCAATCTATTTTTCTTCCGTCTTTTTCTAGAACGGTACTCGAGTAGTGTTCAGCCAAATATCAACGTGAAAAATGATTATCGTTTACGCATTTTTTTTTCTGTGAAACACAAGTGATAGAGGGAGAATAAAGCAACACAATAGGCGAAATATCGCCGGCTTACTTGACCAAAACGCAAAACAGCTGTACACACGGTGACGGCCTCCTGACGGCCGCGATTGACAATTTGTTGTACGCTGAGACTTCCAGAGTGCGGGCGATGGCTAGACCCGGTGTCGTGTGAAGATGGGCTCCACGCTAGTGTACAGGACTCGCCGGGCGGTTTGGAAAATCTTGCACTCAAACCAAAGGCAATATAACTATTTTCAAAATTGAGGTTGGCAATTCTGATGGGCATCGGCGTACGTTATCTATTCTTGTAATTTTGATCTTGAACGGATGACCCAATTACAGGAAGGCGTGAAGGCGTGACTTTAAGATCAAAATCACAAAAATAAACAAGGGAGTAAACGAATAATATATCATTATCTATTCTGTCAATGTCAACTGTCAGCTTCCGAGTACCAATTATGTCCAAACCCCAAGCAAAATTTCCCCATGTAACCGGCGCACGCAACGGGTTCACGAGTTGATATCGCGGTGGGATAGGTGTATTCCCTGTTGCGTAAATGCGACGATGTCGTTGCTGGCAAAATCTCCAGACTTTGAAACGGGATGACAGGAAAATTGAGATGTCGGGAACATGATCGTAGAAAACTCGTTATGTAGCAGAAAAACTGAGTGGTGGGTAAGAGAAAGAAACCTACAACAATTCACTCAACTCAGTATCGACTCCCAACTCGAAAATATGACAAAAAGGGGAACCAAATCAGTCTCAACTTTACCTCCAGGTGACAGACGGTTTCGTTTGATGCGCCAGGTGTGGTTATACTTTTTTAGACGGCGAAACAATGCCTTTTTCGAGTCCAATACCCTGATAATTGAACGTTCGCCAAATAAACCCGCAAAACAGGCGGTTTCTGGCTTCGAACTCACACAATTTCGAAGACCACTCGAAAGACAAATACGTGGATGTACAGCACACACTAGACGACAGCTCCGATGCGAGTTTCAAATTGAAAAGAAAGAAATAGCTACGTCGCTTCGTTTTATCAGATTCTCCTCGCCGGCGCGCGGGGCTAGTTCTTATCCATAGCCAATTGGAGAAAGGCACGCGGAACTCGCCCGGAACGGCCACTGCAAGATAACGAAATTCCCGAAACTACTAGAAAATAAACGGCAGGGCAGTACCGGACTGGCCCAATCGGTCCAAGTATTCAAAAACAAACAGAAGCAGAAAGCGACGAACAGTGTTCAGATTTGGGCCACTTTTCATGCAATCCTGTATCTTGGATGTCTGTCTTGAGTTGATCTTAATCCTTTGGTATTTCTACGCGAAGCTTTAGTTTCAAAATAAGCCAAAAATACGATTTTATTGGTATGGACCTTTACCAGTGCAGGTAAAACACAAATAAAAAAAAAAATCGGCCAAGAAAAACGTAATTGAAGTTTCGCTTCTTTCAGTCTATCGGTTTAAATCAAGTGAAATCGCGCGCAGCGTTAGCGCGAATGAAAACAAAGCATGGACAAGGTCGACATGAGATCAACGTATCAGCAGCAACGACAGCATCGTTGCCATAGCAACACGCAACGTCCAGTTACGTCACTAGACGTTGAAATCAAACCGCTCTGCTTCACGCCTCGATTTTCAACTTTTTTTTTTTCAAGAAAAGTAGTTGCTTCTGAGATTCCATGTTGCTATGTCTGTGGTAATCTCACATTGTACTTTAGTTTGAAGGAATAAAAAAAAAGTCGTATAAGACCCCATTCTTCTCGCGCGAGGCACCGATGTGCGTTCCTTGAGAATGTAGTGCAAACACGAATATGACATCATCCATGGGAAAAACGCGTAGGTACCGTTGGGCATCCCAGAAAATTGGTGAAATATATAGACGCGTGAGGTGCTTCCATCCTCGCTTCAAACTAGGCTGTAAAAACCGCGAAAACCTCTTTTCGGTCCTCTTCTTTGTGCTGAATTCTCGGAAACAAATAAATTGACGCCCGAAACAGGAAGATGCGATTTCAAATTCATGATTCGGCTCTACATGCGTAGTAAAAGACGTAGTAAAATTTGAAACTGAATGCAGAGGATTAAATCTTGAGAAAATAAGTCAATTATCACCCACCTGTAAAGAGAATCTTTCAGGACGACGCGACACACACCCAGCTTCGACAAAGCACGACACAAGAATCCCTTGTTTGACCCGCGAGAACCCGAATTCCTGCCGCATTTTCGGTCAGTTCCTAATATAGAAACTTTTTACTCGCGTCGAAGTATTAGAGGAAGTTTTTAAAAAGTCGCTGAAAATGCGTTCCATCACAGTGCTCTGTCGCCCGCTTGTAGAAAATTGATTCAGTTATTTTTTCCCCATCGAATGTGACCTTTTGCTAATTTTTGAGAATTGTCCAGTACAGAAATTAAGTGTGAGTAAACTGAAATAAGAATTGTGATTTGGCCTTTTTTGACCGATTTGCTGCGAACATGTTCAAATATGTCTATATGTCTTTAAATAGGCAAAATTCCTGCCTGGTGGCTTTTTTTTCCTTTCGCGTGATGTATCGCAGACTTTAAAATGATTCTCCATGTCCTGGGTGTGTCTTGTAGATATCAGTGTCAAGGGGTTTTTTCCGCGTTAGTTTCGCATGCGGTCCTTCGACCATGGACAATTTCGCGTTCTTTCTATCGCACACGTTCGTGCGTGCGCCCTTGGTTCGCACTTCTTCGTATTTTGCCTCCTGTATTGCATCCGATAATGTCTAAAAATTTTTGCCTCCACAACGATACCACGGTTCGGCAAAATGTGAAATAGCGAAAAAAATTGTCCACCAAATCTAACACCGTAGCTTGATTCTTTATTATTTTCCGATCCAGAAAAACCCAATTTCAAAATAATTCATCGGTGAATTTGTCCTGTGGGCAATTAATTACAAATTTCATTTATCCCAGTAGGTTTTCTTATGTTCATTTTTTGAGGCCCATCTGCAACGTTTAGTTAAAGTATAGTGATTGGTGCCAAATTGTTCCTTGGACCATGACAAACAAGTATCACGATGGTGGACATCTAAGATTCGCGACTGGGCAGCCGAAGGAGGGGAGGGGGCAGGAAACGTGCTAAAGAAGAGATAAAAAATGTTAACTCATGAACCAAAAGAGTTGGAATTATGAAATATCGCATACGAGCTCGCTATTTTACGCCATTGATAACGCAGTAAACCATTTTTGAACATACTGAACCGTTCCAGAGAGAGAAATTGAACTTTTTTTTTGTGGAAATTTTACTGTTGAAAACATACAAAAAAACTACACAATAATATTTTTGGCAGCTAGATATGTTGGAAATACAGGGTGTCCCAGAAATGGCGCATAAACTCTCCAGTACGTTGCTGGGAACTCATCATAGAGTCAGGGAAAAATAGTAGAAAAATTCTTTGGCTTTTATTTATTAAGTTATCGCCAAAAAACGGAACGGTCGATTTGGCAAACGTGCACGACTGCACGTGTTCACCTACATACGTACCGCTAGGTAAATCCAATATAAATATGGTCATCATAGAAACGGTCATTGTTAGGGCCAATTTAGACATTTCCTTGTAGGTACTGATACTGGTGCCTATTGATACAGCTACTGGCTTTGATAGCTACCGATCGCACCTCTTCGTAATTTCAACAACTTTCGCGCATTCAGAAAATAAACTTGTAAAACTGCGTTTCTCCCATTTTTATTCAGGTGTTACTAAGGCTGTCTCAGAAAGAAATTCACTTTAAAAAAAACACAACACCCTTTTCACTTATTTAACTTGTTCTTAACTAACAATCCAAAGAAGAATCCTTGCAAATCATGTGTGTAGGTATATCAACATCCGTCAGGCTCCTTTGACGATAGGCGTTGGGACTACTTGTATTCGAGACAAGAGTAAGTGCATGCAGTGCCGGTGAAACTTTGTGAGCCTTGCGATTTGGTTGATTCTGAAGCAGTTCAAAAACGTCCTCTTCAGCATCAGGCATCAGGTACCCTCACATGACGAGGACGGCCGCGATCTGCTTGTAATAATACTGATGCTACCTGTCTGGTCCTTCTAGCTCTGTCTTCTGTTCTCATTATCACATAAGATCCCAGCACATAAGTACGATCGGGATGCTTTCTTTGACGGTATTGCTGGGGGTAAATAATGCGTTCCGCCTGGAAGTGATTGATGCCGCGACGTTCGCCCAAAATCAGTAACATATCAGTGTATTCGCTAGCCGCATACATTATTCGCGGAAAAGTGAAAATGAGGCAGGAATAATGATGCAAAATGACACTGACTGATCTTATTGTCAGAAATTGACTTCATTCGATTTTTTATTTATTCAATGTCAGATTGTAGGTATACCTACTCATTTGTTTTTCACCGATGATGCCAGATCCATTTTCTGGGTGATTTGATTGAAAATTTGCAAAATTCAAAATTGGCTGTAGCCGTTAATCAAAAGTTGTTGAGGATTATTTCACCAGAAAATGATAAAAGAGCTTTGTCCCAATGAAATAAATATTGCGGTTTTGAATAAATCACAGAAATAGAGAAGTTGAGTTTTCAAATTCAAAGTCTTATATCTCGAAGAGTGGTCCAGGAGGAATTTTTTTACTATTTTTCTAGAGTTCCCTGGAAGGTCCGCTACAACGTACTGGAGAGTTTATGCGCCATTTCTGGGACACCCTGTATATGCATATTGGTGAAAATCCCTTGGTCTTCTATTTCAGGAAATAAGACCCCATTATTCACCTACCTACGTGACTTTTTCGGTCATTCTTGGCCATTGGTCTCCCCGAAGAGCTTTGTTATGTCTATCAGGAATTCGTTTTTGATGGATTTTTTTGTGGAAAATGAGCACTCTTTAGTTCAAATAACTCCCAACAGATAACCTTTTAACTTGTATTCAACAGTTTTGGTAGGTGACTTCAAAAACTAATACATTTGATGATAAAAGCCGTCCGTTGCCGGTTCATAATGAGCCATCATGTGACACTAGTCTTGTGCAGATTCACGTGAGACACCAAAATGACCATTTTTCTCGCCAAAGCAGCCACTAACCCGAGCACTAACCTAACTTGGGTGAGTTGTACCTTTTTATCTTTCAAATTCGTCAATAATTTGGATTTTATTGATAACATTCTCAGAAGAAGAATAAGTTTATCGAGATTTTTTTGAAACGTTTCGATATTTTCGAAAACTGTTTGCTGCAACTTCATTGGCGTAAAATAGTGACCATGTATGCCATATTTGATAATTCCACCTCTTTCGGTTCATGAGTTAAAAAAATGTTATCTCTTCTTCAGCACGCTCTCTGCTCTCTCCCCCCTCCGGCTGCGCAGTCGTGAGTCTCAGATGTCCACCATCGCGATTCTTGCTCATCATGGTCTAAGGAACAATTTGGCACCAACCACTATATTTTAACGTCAAGTTGCACAGTTGCACTAAAATTTAAAAAAAAAACAATTAAATTGTCCACAGGACAAATTCACCGATGAATTATTTTGAAATTGGGTTTTTCTGGATCAGAAAATAATAAAGAATCAAGCTACGGTGTTAGATTTGGTGGACAATTTTTTTCGCTATTTCACATTTTGCCGAACCGTGATACGTTTGTTCTGATTATCAATGCAATTAGAAATAGAGCTGATGTCTATGGATTACGCTATCGTTAGGTCTAAAAATCGGTTTCAATCGGTTTCCCAAATTCATCGAAAGTTCTACCCCTTTGTTGAGGAAAAAAATAGCTTTAGTAACAAACTCGCTGCGGACTTTTGAGCTAAAAGGTTGGTGTTCATATCTGCAAATAACGCAGCATTGAACGAATAGGTCTGTTTTGAACGAAATTCAGTGTTTTCGGACAATCGTGCTTTCAAAACATCCGTTGTTGGAAGTTTTTTACCGTCTGCATCTAGAAACGTGTCCTACCCTTCAGTCGAGTCCACTATGAATCTCCTTATTCAGGTACTACTCCCTCTGCAATAGGTAGGGGGTGAGGCGCTTGAATGTAGAAAATTTAACAAGATTAAAATGAGAAAATGATACATAATTATTACTGAAAACACGATTTTCCCCATGATCAAAAAATGAGGCCAAATGATTCGGTTCGTTTGATTAATATCCAACTTTGAATATCTCGTGATTTTTCTAATAGGATTTCAAAAAGGGGTAGGAGTACCAGGAGATAAAGTACCGTATGATCAAAAACTTTCCTCCTCTAGGCAGGCTGTGACCTGGCCAAAATCAGCCTTGTTTGCCTGCCAATGACCAGACCACAGCCTGCCTAGAGGAAGAAAGTTTTTGATCATACGGTATTTTCAGTATGTTTGATGTTATGGCTCATGTATTGGCGAGTAACATTACCGATGGTGGCGCTGCTGATGCGCTTCGCATGTAAACAAACATGTCGGTTAGGGCACGGATTCTTGCCCGCGCGTTCAAAAATCTCATCAGTAGTAAGCAGTTTTTAATGTCCTCCAGACGTGAAACGTGGTTAATTAGTATTGCGGTGTAACTCGAAAATGGCAGAAGCGCAATTAAGTGTTATGGAGGGTTTCAGTCACTTGATGAGTCACGGATTCTCGATGTATCGTGATGGGAGAGGAAATTCTGAAGTCACAATTTCTTGTGTTGTGTGGTCGAAAACGAACCGAATCAAGCATCAATTTAAACATAGACATATTTGGATTGTGTTTACAAACAAGCACATTGTATGAATCTCCTTACAAGGTAACTGGGAATGTAATTAAAAGAAATCGTAGTAGCAGTTCCATAGTCGTATTTTCCACAGTGCCGAGTTTGTTTGTCATCTTGACTACCCAACCTGCGTCTTTCGCTTTCGAAAAACGTTTCGTTTCACGGGAAACGGTGAAAATGTAACTCTTCCTTTTTCCGGTTTCCACAGCGCGACTCGCACTCGGAAACACAACAAATTCTCCGCCACTTTTTGTCACTATATCTATCTTGCCACTTTCCATTCTGATGCCACTATTGCTTGCCAGTCGTCGAACACGTGCCACTCTTATTTAAAAATGCAATGCTTTTGCAACCAACGACACCTAGTATATTCAAGATAATGAAACGTGCGTGGCTCACGTACTTTGTTGGAAAAAATTAACGTCGCGTTAAGTTAGATGGAATCAATTAAAGTCACCAAACACCGCAACGCTCATAAGAGCCCACACAAATCTGCGGTTGATCCGTGCACAAACGTCGTTTACACGTTGGCCGTCAGATGGCGTATTCGATCTTGAAACTCGCCAATACCACGGGGCACGGATCATCCCATGACAACAACATGGTTCATTTAGCTGCTACAAAAGGCATTCTATTACCAAAATTCAATTTAAGGCGACCTACATGCAACCCTCCAGAGGGTGAACCGTTGGTTTCTGAGAGTGCAATGATATTTTTTCAATCAAGTTGGCGAGAGCCATTACATAGGTACTAAATTCTGAAGCAAATACATCGGAGACCTTTTTCCATAAGGATCGAGCGGGGTCCTGTGGCAAAAATCGATAATGTCACTTGAAAAACCGACTGAAAAACATTTTCCTACTCAACCCTGAAAAGGTCATTCCCGGAATGCCTAGAGCCTTGAAAACTGTTCGGCAACACTTTGTAACAATCCAAAATTGTTCCAGGTCAAAATCAAGGACTTGAAGTGGAGCCCTTGCGCCAGAATCTTGGCCGTGCATTGCGTCTCATCTAGTAACCCCAATGAAGAAAGCTTGCGCCTGATGACGTGCAGCAACTACAAGTGGTACGAAAAACAGAACCTCACATTCACCACTGAAAATCCGTTGTTCGGCTTCGAGTGGCTCGACACCACCCACTTCACGTACCAATTACAGGTCTTAGTGAACGACGCCGCCATTAGGTACACGTTCAGGAACGTCATTCATCGCCACGGCGCCACCGTCGCCGTCATTAACGGACGCAAGTTGCAGCTGACTGACTTCAGTGAAGCAGTAATCCCGCCTTCTTTGTACTGTCAAGAAATCGACGCAGGCGCCTCTATAAATTTCGTTGCGATGAACAGAAGTCGCGTAGCGATCGTCACTAGCGACAACCGGGTCAAGGTCTTCAATTTGGGCAAGTTGAATTTGGACAACAAGCTGGATTGGTCTGAACGGTTGAATTTCGAAAGACCGTTGGAAACTGCAAGTTATCCATTCCAATTTCGTGATTTTGTTATAAAAAATGAAAGCAATATGGTTTTTTATTGTAATGATGATGGAATGAGGCAATATGTAGATGAAAGTGGTGTTCAAAATTCTTTGAGTTATTCTAGTTTGTTTGACCATGAATATAATAGAAAATATAATATGTCTTTGGGCATTGGAGATTGCATGTTTTGGCATCAATGTAAAGGGAGAGGTGGTAGTGAAGATTCTTCGGACGTTAAAGATTGCGTGTTTTGGCATCAAGATGACTCGCACAGATTTAATTTGAAAGTCACTGGTCGTTTTTACGTTGACGATACCGAAGTGAGTGACGCTGTCAATTCGTTCGTCGTTACGGATCGTTACGTACTGTTCACAACTAAACTGAACGTGTTGTATTGCACACGATTTGCGCGGAATCTGGAGCTGGATTTGAACAAAATGTACAAGCGGTGCATAGAACAAGGTGCTGAAATCGTAGCGGCGATTCCGAATTCGCCTCAGGTTGTCCTGCAGATGCCCAGGGGAAATCTGGAAACGATTTCGATACGTTTGATTTCCATCGATATACTGGACGCCTTGTTGAACGAAAACCAATGGGCGGAAGCGTTGTTTTTGATGCGAACTGAAAAGCTCAACGCCAATTTACTCGTCGATTTGAATCCGCAACGCTTCATTGATAACATAGGACCGTTGATAGAAGCATGCAAATCGGTCAATGAGCTGAATAATATTTTTTTGGAAATCGAAGAGCGGAACGTGCTGAGAACGATGTACGAAAACTGCGCCGTCGGACTGGATTTGCTCACGGTGCAGTCGAAAGTCGAACAAGTTTTCACGAGCGTTCTGAATTATTTCGATAGTGTCAAATATGAGCCGTACATAACCTCAATCATGATCATAACGTACCACCATTTTACGCTGAACAAGGCTTTGACGTACGTATTGGATTTGCTGAAGCAAAACTTGGAGAAACCCGCCGCCGCCGCGATTTCCACGCTCAAAACGTACGGCTGCGACGATCAGAAGCTCTACGTCGAATCGTTGTTGCTGTACGATTTCGACCTGGCCCACTTGGTCGTCAAGTGCTGCCAGCTGGATCCGAGGGTCTACGTGCCACAGCTGACCGCGCTGAGCCAGCTGAACACGACCAGAGCCCGGTTCGAAATCAACGTGCTGGCGAAGAAGCCCGAAGTGGCCGTCGCCTACTTGCTGGCGGATCGCGAAGCGACTTCGGCGCAGATCGAGGAGTTCATCGAGGACAACCGAGTGGCGGAAGCGGCGTACGACGCGTGTCAGAAGACGAACGGGCATTACCGGATCGTGGCGAGGGTCTACGCGAGGTCGTTGAGCCGCAAAGGTCACCACTTCGAGGCCGGCGTCGTGCTGAAGCGGGCCGATGTCCTGGACGAAGCGCTGATCGAGTACAAGCTGGCGCACCGGTGGAGGGAGTGCCTGGATCTGATGGAGGAGCTCGGCGTCGAGGGAGACGCCAGGTTGAGCTTCGTCAAAGATCTGGCGCACGGTTTGGTTCAGAGGAGGAAAATAGCCGATGCGGCTTGGCTGTACGAGAGCTACGCGGGAGACAGCAAGCAGGCGCTGAGGATTTTGCTGGACAATTGCTTTTTTGAAGAGGCGGTTCGTGTGGCGCAGCGCCACAAAATGAAAGATGAATTTGGTAAGTGTTGCAGGTGTAAAAGCCTCCTCTCATCTTTCTCTCATTATGGGTCTCTTTTCAAAGGCGGCTGCGTCTCTTCTGTACTATTTTTTTGCTTGCTCTTTTTAGGCTGTGGCCTGTTTTGCCCGGTTTGAAAAAAAAATGGATATGGCTGCCTTTGTAGAAGACTAAACTTTTTCACCGTGAATTGTCCTTGAATTCTCAGAAGGATATAATGACCGCGAGTGTCTATAGCGTTGATGTTGAACAATTGCACCCTTTGAAAAACTTCGGAATCAATAGTGTACGCAAAACTATTACTCAAGTCAAGGTACAAAGCTTTCATAAGTAGGTATAAAGGAATTTTCGATCTTGCTCCGTATAGTTTGGTGTCTAGTGAACCTATCATTGATAAAAACCCACAAAGGTGCTCGCCGACGTACTGTGAGCTACCCCCTTTCTCTAAATTAAATTAATTAGTTGTGATACATTTCATGACCCTACATCATGTTTTGTTGTGCCGCAGATTTTTATTACCTTTACCTAAGTCGTCTAAATTAATTTTCCACCTACCTCAACTTCACGTCGTACTAATACCTCAATGAAACTACAGTAACCTCACGCTCTTTGAAAGAGGATGATTTGAATAAATATTGAGAAATAAACAAAGTCATTTAACCACACCTCACCTTTATTACAAATTAATCAATCATCGCCACTGTAATTAAACTCATCTTAATTATTCATTTCATGATTTCCAGACGTGCTGATATCAGCTAGCGTTAGGAATTAGTCAATTCAGTTTACATTCGGTTTCTGAAAGAAAGTACACCCTTATTACGTGCGAAAGCCCTACGACAAATTAGTTCAACCCTCCCAATTTAATTTCGTTTCGCATTCTCCTTAACTTCCAAAACTATTGTTGAACCCGTTCCCTAAAGCACCTGAGTTGTAATTCCCTGCTCAAGTAATTCAAGACCTCGTCGAGATTCAAATTTTAACCCCTTCTTCTACCTAGGCCATCTTCCATATACGAATAGAAATCTCGATTATTTAATTGTACTTAAAGAGAGATTGTTGTTCACTGAGTTTTGTCTTGGTATTTCAAATTTTTAGCCATCATTTTAATTATTTATCAAATAATTTACATATAATTGAGTGTTTACATTCCATGAATTTTACATCCGGCTGGTGCTGTAGCTTGAACTTACAGCCTTATCCAGCTGCTTTATTTCACGCTGGGTTAACTAGCTCCACTCGAATCTACACTCAGGTGTACAATTGTCGCGGTGAGCCTCTAATTAACTAGCCTGCAAAATTGATGTTCTGTTCCTTTCTATCTTGAGGTACTTTCGAAACAACACTGAATTTTCTTGGCATTGCTATTCAAAAAACGAAAAAAAAAAACTTCTCGTAGGTACATTTTGAATCACTCGGTATTTGATTGAAACGGCTTTCGTTTCAGAAAGGATGTGGCCAGCAAAGCTCACCTTGAAAATTTAACTGACCTGTGACAAAAGACTTCCGAATAAAATGTAAGTCTCTGGAGAATGATCTATGGAAAATGAATAAGCACGCGAATTCTTGTTTTGTTCAGAAGTTTTCTGTCTCAGAGCAGCCAAATTTTTGGAATTGGCTTAGTTATTCACGATCTTTCAGATAATGAGGCCTGTTTGAATACAGAGTGTTTCAAACGGCGAGAAAAAATATTTGTCCATAATTTATCTTGAATTATTTCTTGTGCTTTCGAATCACCCTGTATTTACAACGCCCCCATTTTCTTAAAGAACGTGATAGGTAAAGCATTCTTGAAATTTTCGTTGATCTACCATGAAAGGCTTCCGAATAGGGTGATTGCATGTAGAGGGAGTTTATGGCAAAATGTCAATGGTGTCATTGTCATCTGTCAAGTTTCATCCATGCGGAGTCAACGTCAACCAGACTAACCTCACTAAATACTGTCATTTTTACATGTTTTGTTCACATACTGGTTTGTTCGGCGTTTACGAAATCAAGATTGTGATTTCTAATCATTCTAACAATGCCTTACACCTGTTATGTGCCCCAATCCTTGTCTGTGGCCCCAATGCAATTCCTAACAAACGTCAAAACATAACAATAGATCCTTGCGCTGCCTGCCGGTGATCAGGTGAACGAATAGAACGTGGAATCCGTGGAGAATGAATCACCCTGTACTACCGAAATGGCGTGGCCTATACCGCATTACGATGTGCGGTTGAAGCAAGCTACATGATGGGACCCCAAAAATCATTTTGTTAGCTCTCGCTCAATTCTTACATGAAAATTAAATTGTTTGCGCCCTCTTTCACCCATCTCTTCACTAGAAGCCTCACCTGGTCCGATTCTACTTTCATTCAATAATTTATGTCGTCCATTTTTGCTGCGAATTAAACGCGACAGGCTTCACCACCAAGAGTTCAAGCAGATAGTTTCGTTTAGCCAGCCATGTCGTTATTGCTATTTACCACTAGGAAACAGGAACGTGGAAATGACACTTTTCAATGTTTCAGAACAATTGGAAATAGTGACGGCTTTGTTCAAACAATACCAATACTTGAAGATGATGCTGGGCGAGCTGAAGGACGTGTTCGAGAAGCACAAGGCCAGATTGAGTGAAGTGCGAAAGACCAAGGCAGCCAGATTCAACGATTATGACGGCGACGATGGACACGATGACTTGTTTTCCGATGCCGGAAGTGTTACTACCAAATCTTCGAGGAGTTCATCTAGGTATGTTTGTAACCAGGTGGAATTTTGAACTTGAATCGAATTGCATGCCAAGTGCAAACAAATTTGCACAAGCCACTTACCAAGAAGTATTTATTGATAACTTCCAGTGGCATCCATATGACATCGTACGAAATAGCAGCAACGATAACAGAACTGCCGAAGAGTGGCTCACAAATCTACTTGCGAAATTTTTGTTGGGATCAAACCAACCTCACTGCACGTTTCGAAATAGGAAACATAATCGTATCTACAAATTGCAACGAATCGACACGTTTCGATACAACTTCTGAAGTTTCTGCCGGCCTTCAAAATTTTATTCAGTTATTCATTTGTTTGTTATGTTCGTATCGAGTGGTTTCGTAATTTTTTGCCAGTGCACAATTTCTTGTGTATTACTGAATTGTGTTTTGCCGAGAGAAACGGAGGAAAAAATAATGGTACAACCTTCAATTGTGCTAATATAAGTTCGCAATGTTCGTATCGTGCGATTTCGTGATTTGTTGCTAATTTACGAATTTGGCTGCAGTAATGTTCGTTGTCCTCACACTCCCAGCATGTGTTTTTTCACTGTGCTGAATTTTGAACTAGATTTTGAATTGAAATTAAAAAAAAAACAGCTGTTTCAAGTTACTTATTGGATCGAAATTGATGTGATTACTTTCAATTTGCCATTTGCCTCCATTTTGGGGCCCCCGCGAGACAAGTTTGTGTCGGCGCTGCTTGGTCTATTACAAAGTGGGCATGCACTCACTATTCACTTAGTTACTATACCTGTTGGTGGGCCAAAATACACATAATCACACTTTTTGGTTTTTTGGGTTCCTTGTCCAAGAGATTTGAGATACATGTTCATCGATTCACAGGTATATTATGTGATTTGTTCACAGGTCTCGATCTTCGACGGCGTCCTCGAAGAACCGCCGCAAGGAGGAGCGCAAGAAGTCGGACCTGAGGCCGGGCGGCGCCTACGAGGACATCGCCCTGATGAAGGCCCTCCACGGCAACATCCATCAGATCTATCGCAAATCCGATGACGTCACGAGCCTTTGCGAGCTGCTCATGCAGGAATCCGACATGAAATTCCGCGACGTCAGAATTTTGCACGATCTGTACAAACAACTGCTGGACGACATCAACAGGAGCACGGCCGAGATCTGGCCGGCGCACTTTTATTCGCACGACGTGACGCGGGACGTGCAGCAGCTGGCGGATCTGCAAAATTTCGACCAATTAGGTTGGTATTATGCGGTTCTAGATTTGTACTTACGTTCCGTAGTTCAATTTTTTTATTTCTGAATGGTTACATGAAGGTCTAGAGCTAGATTTCAAAAAAGACTTGACTGACTAGACCCCGTTTTATAGATTACCTACCGCGATCGTAAGCGTAACGTAAACTGAATGAAGTAAATCAATCACTGTCAATATCCAGCCTCAGCTCCTCCCCCATGGTTGACAGTGATTGGTTTATTCTCTTGAGCCTGAATTGTAGATTGACGCAAGCCGTAACCATAACGCTAACGACCAATGACTGTCAACCTTGGGAGGATCTAAGGCTGTATGCCAACAGTGATTGATCAATCTTATGTTGATGTCATAGTTACGGTTGTGGTTATCCATAATTCAGCCTTTACGTTGCGTTACGGCTTGCGTTAGTCTATAAATCGGCCTTCGGATGAATAATTTTAAAGGCAAAACAGAGTTCAGGGTTCAAAGAAAGAATTGTGAAGGCTGAAGAGTAATGCATGCTTGGTTTCAATTTCAACATTGAACTTTTGATGTTCATACGCACTTTTAAACCAATTTTTTTTTCGTTCCAGATATGCAATACAGAACGCCACCAGTGTGTCCGTTCAATACCTGGGGTATGGATATATTCAAATCTGCACGGAGTTGACGTTCAACTCGAACTGATAGCGAATAAATTTTTTTTTTAATAAATGTTTTGATAAAATTAGAAGGTAATGATAGGATGACGGAAGCATAGCTTAGCTTTTAGGCGAGGTGGAGTTTTTATTCCTATAGTCCATTCCATTTGTTTTTGGATCACAGTATCCTAAAAATTCCTAAGTTATATTGGTATATCTGTTTTATGATGTTGAATATGAGTTTTGACACCCAATTTGATATTTTTTTATGGTTATGATAAGGGTTGTATTACCTGCTGCCTTCTTGTTTCAGCTGATATGACAAAGTGTGTTTAAGTTCAGTCTGCGTCAAGTTGATAAAGTCCAATTACCTGGACTATTTATTGATTAGATTAGAATTCATTAAACTGTGAAGAATGATATCACAGCTTCCCATGATTCAAACCCAAATGGAGTAAGTACCACAGCACAGCCAAGCCATGTTATAATACCATACAACACAACACAGGGCCTAGTATACCATGGCCTAGTACGTTAGGCTTTGTACACGTGATATCAGCACAGAATAGTTATTGATACAGAATAATAGCTTAAGTCAAAACTATTGTTGTTTGACTGCAGGTAGCGCATAACCTTGCGCTGTTCATCCAGTTGTGGGCCAGAGATGAGTGTGTTGAGTGTAGTAGGATCAAAAGTGAAATTTCACTTTTTGAATCAAAGTATTCCCACAACCTGTATAAAAATAAGCGTGGCCTCATTTTCATTTGAGCAATTTATACTCACAGGCTTGACTTTTGTCTCAGATGAAAATATTTTGATCTTGGTAGAAAAAATGAAACATCAAATCATTTAATCCATTATAGTGGCAATTCTGTAAAATTCAAACACCCCTTAAAATTTTAAAAGGCACTGGTCACCTAGGAACGATCAGAAATTGGCTTTACGATTGGCTGATTTTCTTTTAACGGCCTTTGAATTTTAACGGGTTTGATACAGAATCGCCACGCCACTAATATCTTCATCAATGGTGCGATTTTCTAAAAAATAACATTCCATAATGGCTCTATAACGATAACGCTGTTATTACCTAGGCAACCGCCAATGACCGACGCGAATTTTTACATAACAGAGCGTTATGAAATGTTATTTTTTACAGAATAGCACTAGAAGTGGTGTTTCTGTGTACAATAGCTATTCTGTGATATCAGACCGTCGTACTCCACCCAACAGGTTATAGTCTTGGCCTTTTTCGACGTTTGGACGTCATAACTCAAATACCGTTACCCCACCGAACGCGCATACGACCCATTGTTGCTTTAGATGGTGAACTAGAATAGTAAAGATCATTGTCAAATCCTGAGTATTACGTCAATACGTCTATTACTACGAGTATTGTGAGGCTGTACTTGAAGTTCTGACATTGTTATGCTTTTTCCCCCGTCTTACCTCCATCCTCCATAGGTGTGAATTATGAATAGGTGTTTATGTGCGTAGTGCGTACCCGTGTCATGATAGTTATAAGTTGAAATATTAGCACAGAATAGCCTATTAGGTTAAATTAAGATAACTTAGGTAGGTACCTGTTAGATTAGGTAAGTAAATCAAAAAAAAAAAATAAGTGGCATGAGAAAAATTGATGTGAGTAACGTGACCGTCGTATGTTTCATGTTTTGTACTATCATTGCATACTATCCTACTATACTGTAGTGTGTTCCTCTCATATTATTTTGCAATATCTATAAGAACTGAATCCGCCATATCTTGTTTACAACAATTTAATTCATAACCATGACCAATTCAGAAAATATATTTAAACAATTTCAAAACGAATTTCATTAATTGATGATTCATTTCAAAAATGCCTCCCATCGATCCTTCTAGGAATGCTAGGGTGTGCAGTGAGGTTTGCACCAGCCTATAACAATATACAGCTACCGGTAGACCCCAACGGACTCCCCAAAAGGGCGGACCCCATCTCTTGAAACTAATTTGCTTCAAGGTTTAGAGGAAACCCACAAAAAAAACTTTTACATGGAGCTTGGTGTTGTGTAATTAGCCCGTGTGACCATATATGGGGAGGATGTCGGTGTAGCCCAAGGGGAGAAGATCTGTGGTGTCGCGAGGCTGGTCAGTGGTCAATTTCGGGAAACATGGCAGAGTACCTACCTAGATACAGCAAATGGGCGAGTGTGAAGCACATACGTGTGAAGTTGGCGATGGTGATACTGAAGAGCTTCAACTGCAGTTATTGATAGCCATTCTAGTGCTGCTGGGTTGAGTTTGTGAAAATCATGTAATGTTACAACGGCACCAGCTCCTACTGTGCCCTCCCCATCATCAAGAACCCGCCCAGCAACACGTGGATGAGAATATGGAACCCGAGGATGAGCACCAACGTGAACAACCTTCTTGTGTTTGTGTTTGAATTTGCGCGCGAGTATTTACTTCATAATGAATTACATCTAATGCAATTTAGCAGATCAGCGGTTCCACGATCCACGATGACGAGCAGGCGATGTTTCAAGTGGCCTTTCTGGATCAACAACGTGAAATGTGGGAGAGCCGTTTGCTGGTTCATCGATGTTGAATCTTGCTGTCGCGGTCGTCTTGGTGTCGGGAATGACATGGACTCGCTTGGGTCGTCATGCCGCAATCTGTTCCAGCTTGAGTTGTCGCTTGTGAAAACCAAACATTCATCAGGAGTAAAGTGGGGCGACAAACATGGGATTAACATCATACCACAAAGTTCTCATCTTTGAGCATCCTGGTCACGGCACCACTCTGTGATGTAACCCACTTTTTAGCATCACCTCCAAGGTCACGACGTTCTCATCTAGAGTGAGGTCTTCGAAAACATAGCAAACAGGTAAACAACGTAAAAAAAGGGGGGGAGGGGGGGTTGTGACGTTTGCAGCCAAATGTTAAAAAGTGGATTACATCACAAAATGCATTATCATTTGATAATTAATCGTCAATTTTCAATTCAGTCGAATATTGTTGAAATAATGAATTCGAGTTTTTGTTTTTTCCTCAAAATTTGTTTTTGAACTTTAAAACAGGCTGTAACCCTTCAAAAATTTGTGATAACATAACTTAGATAATCTTTTTGTTGATAACTCTTGAACTTTTTTTTTGAAATAGAAGAAAAGGTGGTAGTGTGTTAGAAAACAGTCAAAAACGTAGATTGACTGTAAGTGGTAACTTCAACTACGTACCGTGCTCTTGTAGTTTAAAGGTACTCATCGTTTTTCTGCGTGGATTGCTTTCACACATCACAACAAGGGAGGGGGGTTGATTAAAAACCGGGACGTTACAGACTTCCCCTTGCTTCGGACGAGAGGTTCCTGACTTGACGGAGGCAAATCTAAAGGGTGTTTTTTTTTTAAAGTTGAGCGGTTTTATGATTTTTTTATGATGATCCTAGATGTCAAACAGCTTCATTTGTCACAATATTTTGTGGCCATAAGTTCCAAGTTTTGTACAATATGGAGCGCTGGCCCATTGATGATCGCGTGAGAATAGTACAGCTGTTTATAAGAAGTGGTTCCGTAACGCGAGCTCAACGAGATTTTCGTAGAGAATTCCACCGTGATGCTGCCCAGACATTTTTCGGTGATGCTATGAATCAGCTGCAGCTTCCTGACGGTATGTGATTCCAACAGGATGGAGCAAGGCCTCATACAGCCAACGTAAGCATGAATCTATTGAGAGAAATGTTTCCAAATCGACTCGTTTTGCAAAATGGAGACGTTGCTTATCCAGCGCGTTCTCCAGATTTGAGCATTCTGGATTACTTTCTATGGGGATTTCTGACATCCAAAGTCTACATGGATCCTCTGCCAGATTTGGATGACCTTGAAAACAATTCGACTGGCCATCGACTGGCGACACATTCCCGCTGAAATGTGTCGCCGTGCAATGCACGATTTATTGCAGCGGGCGGAAATTTGCGTTCAAAGACGTGGAGGTCATTTATTGGATAAAATCTTTGAAACAAATTAGTGTGAGTTTTAATATAAAATCTTGAATGTTTGCTCTTTGCCCACAACATACTTTGAATAAGTTCCTTTGGCTAGTTAAATTTTTATTGAAGTTTATAACCGCTCAACTTTAAAAAAAAAAACACCCTTCAGTTTATAGGCCATCCACAATGATGTTAATGTTAAGGTAATGTTATCGGCAATGGTAATGTTAGTATTCAAAGCAACGAGTTTCAATGGTAATGATTACCATTGCCACTAACATGATTGTGAACGTCACCATTTGACACTCGTTGCTTTGAATGCTAACATTGCCATTGCCGATAACATCACGTTAACATTAACATCATTGTGGATGGCCTATTAGAAGCCTCGCATGGAACTGGTAGCGCTGTTGTGAAGTGCTGAAACAAAATCAAAGTTCCCATGTCGCCGGGCGACGTGACCTCACCTGGGAGATTTACCTTGGGATTATTGAAATAATTTGCTTTGGCATATGGATTGGTGGGTCGACGGTGGAGGAATCGAGGTTTTCTTGAGGACTGGGTGATGGTGCTGGGGTGATGGTGTATCGCAACACTTCCAATAAGTCTTCGCGGGGCACTGGCCAATCCTCGGGTCCTCGGCATACAACGGGCGGAAGAGCTTATATGGGAAAGTACACCCTGGTACGTGGCTCCAATCCCGCTGTTGGTTCGTTTCCTCTCAAAAAACGGGACACCTCTCTCTGTAACAGCTGAACTTAATCTCATTTGTAGAGGTAGTTAAGTACCTATGATCAATTTCACGCCTTTCTGCGTTAGAGCAAGCTATGGAAAAATTGTGTTGTGTTGGTACGAATGATACGATGACAAAAGGATGCCAGCCAATTGTCTACACGTGCAATTTTTAATTGACACCCACCGTGTCGAGGTATCATGTACGCGAAAGTGAAAATTTTTGAGCATAGGCCAGGTACCGTAAGTTTCTTTGGAGTGCTTTGCAGTGTGGACGATAAGCGACATTGTCTTTAGTGATTGGTGGGTCTCCGCCAAGGTTGTTGAGTTTTTGGCGGCTACTAATGAATGATGTCGAAGATCGACAGGAGACTACTCGGATGAAAAGGCTACATCTTCTTATGCACATCACTGGAGTAGCGAGTACTAGGTACCTACTCTAGCTCTAGCTTTACCTATTATACCTACTGCAACAGCAAGCAAGGTATGGAGACACATGCTGGCAGACAACACAGTGTAGGTACCTACCTACTCACGCCCAAATTGTCTCGTCTCCGTACAGTTCAACTCCATGAATTATTGTCCTACTATTCGAATTGTCCATCTAAATAATAAGTTTCCTGTTGGGCAGTGGGTGTTTACTTTTAAATTTCATTTCCTCACGGCAATCACGGCATCACGGACTTTCGGCATAATTTTCTCAGTGACCGGCAAAAACCCAATGGTCTTGGCAAAGACCCACCAACCAGTGAAGACAATGTCCCTTATAGTCCACACTGCAAATCACTCAAAGGAAACTAACAATCCCTCGCATATTCTCGAAAAGTTTCACATTCGCGTACCTACATGACTCCCCGAAATGGTGACAATATGTCATATTGAAAATAGCAAATGAAGACAGCTAGCTGCCAACAAGTCGTCAACGTGCCATTCGTACCAACGCAACCCATTTTTTCCATACCATACACAAATACAGTTTTACAAAAACACAAAAACTTGAATTATTGATCTATTCGAAAAGTCTAGTTCCGTAAAAACAATCATCTGTCATTTTTGACAGTGCAATGACGTTTTTGTTCGACATAATCACGAAAAACAAGCTCTTTTTCCTGTCTGTCGTTCAGATTTAACGCCGTCGCGCATACCAAATCAAGGTGACCGTGTCATAAAGGTGACCCGAAGTAACCAATTCTATAACCCGATTCTATCATCATTCTCTTCCTTATGCAATTTTGAGTCTATGTAGGACGGAAGAATGCTATTCACTTATTCCATTTTCGCACTTGAATATCGCCCCCCTAATCGCCCCCGACTGCTGCGTGTGACATTGTCAGTGCAGGTTATTGCCTGTGGTTATTGTGTCTTTCAAAGTGTATGCTGTGAAGAAGGAAACAGAATACGTGCCAGATATTTCAGCTTTTGTGTCATGTATGACCAATAAAAACTCTCGATGGGCTTCCACGGGCTCGACGTAAGCAACAGGGAAAAAGCAGCCCTGCTGTATTGTTGGTTGCGTAATATCACTGTCGTGTGAAAATGCATGATGTACTCCACACAAAGCGCAGTTACGTTATTGCCATTCAAAAAAAAAAACACCAATATGAATTGAAACGCAAATACACGTCTCAACTACCTATTTCTTGCGACTCTCTTCCCATTTTCTGTGTTTTATTCCTACTTTTTGAACGTACTTTAACTCCTTTCGCGCGATACTCTCCATGCGTCGTTATCCATTTCTTTTGCGCTCTTGCGCTGTTTTTCCCTTTATTCCATTCCTTCTTTACACGCGTCGACTGCCTTTTTTGCGAGTTTCTTCCCGTTTCGTGTAATTTACTTCTTTTCAATGTTTTACTTCCCTGACTCACCACCCAACGAGAAGGGGAAGTATTGTGAACGCGCTAAAAAAAAATTTCGAGATGAAGACGGATATATCCATTGTAAGGTCCCCCAAGACGATTAAGAACATTTTTGGAGTGATGTCTGTCTGTGTGTGTGTGTCTGTCTGTGTGTCTGTGTGTCTGTCTGTGACCTTCTACGATTACAGCCGCAGCGTTGATCCGATCGACTTGAAATTCGGCATGCGGACATTGTTGGTCTCTGGAATGAACCCATTCACTGATTAGTTTTTGGCTGTCATTTGTCAAACGGAAAAGTAAGTCACTATCAAAGAATGACAGATGCTATTGTAATCTCCCAACCCACCCCTCTTATAAAAATAAACTTTCCCCAAAGAAGATGAAGAATCCCCTTCAAGTTGAAGACTTAGGTTGGCTGTTCGTGTTCGTCTAGTGGTGTTCGTTAGGACTTTAGTTGTTCCGTAGTTACCCAAGGTAGTACAGGTAAGTGAAGGCTTGGAAATGAAACGCAGAGACTTCAAAATCAACAAAGAACAATTTTATTCTAAAGACAAATATATCAACTCATGTTCAAGCATGCAATATCAATTCAATTACCCCACCCTCCCACTATTTGAAATGCAGTGTGTAAGTCACTGATGCAGAGAAAACAAGAGAAAGACGAGAGAGAGAGTCGCTCTCGCTAGAACAGATCATATTAGTTCCACGGACCTAGATTGTTGAGGAACCTGTAAGCGGGAAAGAATACTGCAGACCAAGTGCTCAGCGCAGTGTAGCCACTTGGTGCAGTGTGAAACAGAGACAAAGGTTTATTAGTAAGTTCTACGGTGACCTAAATTGACGAGGGATCTGTAGGGAAAATAGATAAGATTTTGGCAAGGACAGTGGCCGAGCACTGCTGCAGAAAGAAGAGGGAGAACACATGATATACAAATCAATAACAATCAATATCACCAATAAAACGAAACAGTGAATAATCACAGTACATGGGTTCATACATAATGAACATGGTCAATGGAATCATCATCAGTTATTTATCACAATAAATACCACAACAGGATTCAATGTAAATCAACAATATCAACAACCAGGTCTCAACAGTTGAAGACGTATATTATTTCCATAAGGTAACAAAGTAAGGAAAGATATCTTCTTTCAAGAGATACCCTTCTCTCACAAGACACGACAATAAGAAAAACATCTGTTGTGTGCAGATCCCTTTCTCTCACAAGATCCAGGCATGGATACAGAAGATAGTTGATCAGTGTAATATGTAACATGGTAAACAGAAGTATGAAGAATTCATTAAAGCAATTCAACTCAGATGGAGGAGAATAGCCCGACCAGGTACATCAAGTATGACAGTATACCTCAGAGCTCTCAAAACCACGTCACCTGTTCTACAGGTCATCGCTTTGTTGTCCCGCCAGACGCTGTCTCTCATGGTAGCTCGGTCCCAGTTCATCTGGATATCTTGTGGCGACATCGTTCTACTCTTTCGTCTCTCTCAAGCTCCCAATAACAGTGACCCAAAAGCTACGTGTATTCCCTTTACTCCCCTGAATGTGATTATTCCGTTAATTGTTACAATTAATAATGTCTAACTGACAGGAAACAAAACAACTGAATCACTTATCTTCGAGCGTTCTGAAGGCACGGCAGCTATACTCAAGAAGTCGCCAACAGCGGAAGATACTTGAATCTTCTCTTTTCTATGATCTGGAGTAGGAAATACCCAGTTTTTCTTGTGTTTTTCTCTTAGACATCTGCCGACTTTTTTTCCACCTTTCAACTTTTTTCGTTACTTGACGACCGCCTCTCCCTTTTCAGGTGTATTACCAAAGCTCACGATGTTTTACGTTTACTTTTTATAGGCTGAAGAGCCGGTCGATTTCACTATACATCACGGAACTTGACTTGCGATATACCGTTTGAGAGCGCATAAAAAACTGTATTCAGAACAGTTAAAAGTTTGTCCCTATCTGTCATCTGTCAAATAATAAAAAATGTCAAAGTTCAAAAGTTTACCATTTTATTATTCAAAATCTATCTGATGGATTGGAACCAAATTTGGCAGCAAGCAACAAAACAAAAGAGTCAAATCAAGTCTGCAGTTGCAATCTTCCATCATTTTCCAGTCGAGCTGTATGAATTTTCAAAATTTCTCCTAGCTGTTGCCACCCGAGAGGGCCTCTCGCCCGAATTTTGACTAGAACGACATGCTGAGAATGAAAGTTGGAGAAAAGATTAAATTAATTTTTGGGAAGAAAATTTTTGAAATCGGACTCACGGTCTCCGAATTTTCATCTTTAGAAAAACCGCAAAATTTCCAACTTTTCATCCCGTGAACAGATTTTCACCATTTTTTTTCCAAACAAGAGGTTACCGGCTCTTGAACATTCTCCAATAATTTTCTTCTCAATTTTCCGGGAATTTCCCTGTTGAAAATGTAAAACAGGCCTGGATTATCAAACCCGGATTTGAATGATGGAGCTTAAAGTGAAGCCGTAATTGACGATCTTCATAATAAAATGATTTGGAAAAAGATTCGAGGTTTTCCCAAAATTCAAATTTTCAAAAATTTCCAATTTCCTGCAAACCATTTTCAATCTTTCTGTTGTGCCAGTTTCAGATCGTTCACCTCTATCCATGTACTAATGCGTCTGACTGCCTCACCCGCTTTTCTTTCTACATAATTTGGTTCCTGATGAAAACCTGCCAATTTCCAACTTTTTAGCTTGTGTATAGATTCATACTAACGTTCTTTAAATAAAGGGTAATTGATTCTTGAACATTTCCAGGCAATTTCTTTTGAAATTTATTCAAGTTTTCCGAGAGTTTTCCGCTTTAAAATCCACCGGCCTAGCTTATCGAGACGAGACTCAAATGCTGGAGCTCTGAATTAATCCCTAATTAGAGAAAATGTCTCAGTTCTTCAACCTTTTTCTCTAACACTTCCCACCCGAAGGGACATCATTTCATAATAAAATTTCCATCCGTTCCTTGCTACTCGCCGGGGAAGTTTTGGGGTGACACAACCGATTTTTTTACGATTGCTGCGATTTTCAGCCTTGTTTCTTGTTTTACGACGCGTTCTTTTTAGCTTCTCCACGCCCAACACCCATCTTTTGCTCCCAGGTCCCGATGCTGTCGTTTGGTAGCGTATTGCCACGAAAACAATGCCAATTTATTTAGTGGTTTTCTTGAGATTTCTTGCGATTTTTCGCCCTTTTTTTTTTGTTTATGACGCGTTATTTTTAGCTTCTCCCCTCCCAACACCTCTATTTTGCTCCCCGGTCTCGTTGGTGTGTTTTATCTTTCGTTTAGTACCATTTCCACTTCGTTCGGGGAGTTGCATATCCGACCGGCGCCGGCGCTAAAAATACCCTGCGTTTTTCCTAAATTTCATAATTTTTTTCTCGAAAGTTTTTGTATCTTCCGCAAAATTTCCTTTGAGAAATCTTCTTGCCCACTGTTAGAATGTCCATCGCTACTTTTGGAATGATGAAAATCGATGTCCCCTTTTTATGACACGATCACCCAGATCGGAATTCTCAAATGCAGTTTTATAAAAACACAAAAACTTGAATTATTGAGCTTTATTTTGAAAGTCTAGTTCCGTAAAAACAATCATCTGTCATTTTTGACAATGATGACATTTTTGTTTGACTAAAAATCGCGAAAAAACGAGCATACCAAATCAGTACATGGTCGAGATTAGTTGAACGGTTTGGGAGTAAAACCTCAGTTGTCAGTTGAGAAAACGGCGACGCCACATAACTTTACATCTGTACATCTACACAGAAATATGCAGAAATGTAGAATGACATGAAATAGCGGAACAATTTGAGAGAAGAAAAAAAGCATAGAGGTGAATATTTTTTTTATTAGAACATTTTCAGTTTCCAACATTGTGTTCTAGATCCCTTTTTGGTAATAATTGAGTATGTAAACAATTACAAGCACCTGCCTAGCGGAAAATGAGAAATTAAACAAACAGTATGCGATGCGTGCGTGAGTGTGTTTAATCCGTTGGTTCAATCGAAGTGCCAATTACCATGTTATCCTTTATCAATACACATGTGTAAAGCCGCGTCCGCGTGTAAATATTGTCATTCAACTTGGATTTAATTAATAAAACTCTAATCAAAACGGATTGTGTACCCGCGATTACCAAAAAAAACACCTACCATCAGTCACTTCAACAATTCAAAATTTTTATTTGACAAGAGTGACAAGACCCCTAGTTGTCAGGACTGTCATGTGTCAGCAAAGTCAAAATGCACCGCCGACTCCATACGAATTTGAATATTCCGCGCCGCCAGCTGTGCCGGCCGGCAGAATGTGGCGCGGCGCTTCGTCCGCGGTTTTCTCTCTCGCACACGTGCGACCCTTAAATCGCTGCGTCTCTTTCTGTCGCCCCGACCCGCAGTGGCAACAGGAGATTGGTCGAAGGTCAGTTTTTTCACCGCTCTCCATTATTATCTCAGCGACTGCTTGGCACGAACGTTGGACCTTTATCGGGGGACCTTTTTGTGCGCATTTACCCACAGGAAAAAGTGAACGTTTTATCGGCTACGCCGGCAGCAAACCGCCATTTGCTTAGAACTCCTCGTCGAGTGCACAACTCATAACTTCAAGTACCTTCTCTACCACGCACATTACTACTTCCTATCACAATGCCTGTACCAGCGATTGGAAAACCAGCACCGGCTTTCAAAGGCACCGCCGTGGTGGACGGCCAATTCAAGGATATCCAGCTGTCCGACTACAAAGGACGCTACGTGGTGCTATTTTTCTACCCCTTGGATTTGTAAGTAGTTTTTTTATCAATTAAAATTTTTATTAGTGTAGCGCTAGCTAGGCCAGCAAAAAATAGTGGCCTATGGTAGTAGCGTCAATTGAAACGTCAAATTGTTGTGCAAGAATTTGAAACGTCCCTTCGGCGGAAAATTCCCACGGGATTACGCAATTTGCAATAAGCTGTTGAGATGTAATCGGTAATTCGAAACGTCCACACGGCAATAATAATCCTTCCCTGGGGAGTCTCGCTCGCGGCGGCCGTAGACTCGGAAATCTCGGTGACCTTGACATGCAAAATAATGTCGTCACCAGTGGCGTGGATTCGGGAGTATTCCAGCCCTCGCCGTGTCACTGATTGAATAAAAAATTGATTCTGGCTTACCGTTTTAACCTTTTCAACCGTTTGAATTGAGCTTGAAACGATTAAAATGCGCTGCCTAGTATCACAATATTTTGTAGGCTTGAAAATTTTCAAACGTCACTTCAACAACTTTGACTTTTAAACTGTTCAGGCAACTTGATTTTTACCAAACCCGATCTAGGAATTTCATTCATTCCATTAGGGTTATTTTTATTTGATCACTAGGTACCTATCCTATTATTATCTTGACAAGTTTTTATTCTTTAATTGTAGGAAGGTAGTACCTAGTCATTAATCATTAAAACCATATCAACGACCAGTTTGCGAGTTGACGTCGTTTTTTACAACCACATATGTCCAAGTAGGCGAAGAGGTTATTAACAATATTCCATTGACATTCTCGCCTACTTGACTATCAGTGAAAATGTCGCGTTTGACAGTAGCTGATATAGTAGGTTCACTTGTACTGTGACTCTAGTTGGCTGGGCAAATTTTCTACTTTAGCATTGTAGGCTTGCCGCCTTTTCACCTGGTGTGAAACTGACTTCTCTGGAAGTGAAGTTATATTTCTTATCAAATTGATATTAAAATCTTGGTAAACTGACCTGGTCATATTATGTGGAAGTGCAACTAGGGGGACGCAGAGCTGTGTTACCGTCATGTAGACACCAAAAAAGCACGGGGCGGTCGCAAATCTAAGCCATCTTGACGGCGGCCCATTCAGGGTCGACAAAAACTCGTCCCGGGAAGCCCCAAAACGAAAGCAAATTGCAAATTGAAGGTTTTAACATCAATTTCGGTCCAATACGCAACTTTGAGCGGCTGGGTTTTTTGAAATTTGGTTTAATTCACTTTTTACACGTACATTCTTTTGCCAATGACAGACTGCACGGCGATCTTTGTATCGCCTATAATTCTTCAGGGTTTGGCTTGTATTTTTGATTGGAAGAGGCGAAAGGGTTGATGATTGCATGGGGCCACTTTTTTGGACGAAGGGCATTGTATACTCTTCAATTTGAACCATCGAAAATTGAACCGGCTTCAAGAGGTTAGAAATATTTTTTACAACTGTCAAATGTCGAGGCTCTTTTGATTTATTTGTTCATTGGCGAAAATTGAAAAAAGGTCGGAAAATTGCTACATTTTCCAATAAAATGGAAAAAAGCGTCAGACATCACGTCCCGCAAAAATGTTCAGGCTATCTGCAAAGGAAATACACAAAAAATGTGTTTCAAAACTGGTCCGGCCAGAGCAGCCAACTGCAAAGTTTTGGGGATTTTCTATATTTCACCTTTGGAAACTTGGAAACAAAATCTCACAGCCGACTAGAATCACGGTTCACGGTACGAGTGAACCTAGTATATTTTAACAATTCTACATCGTTTTGAGACAAAGTAATTTGATTCATCCAGGCATCCAGCACATTTTGTCTACTATTTTCATTTTCTCATTGTCAGTCAATTGTTACATTTTCACTACTGACTGATAACTACTGATTTTAAAGACGTGATTGGTTAGGTAGGTACTCGAAACAGAACAGATTGAGAATTTGACTTACCTATAAAGCTGGATTCCCAGATGCGAATATTCGGACAGAAAATTGGAAATTTTATGTCAAAGACCTCATATTGGCCAATCATGGCCCTCGAATTCATAATTTGACATACAAAATCGCATTTCCTGTCCGAATATTCGCTTAAGCTGTGTTCCCAGATGCGAATATTCGTACAGAAAATACGAAATTTTATGTCAAAGTCCTCATATTGGCCAATCGCAGCTCTCGAATTCAAAATTTGACATACAAAATCGCATTTCCTGTCCGAATATTCGCTTAGGCTGGGATCCCAGATGCGAATATTCGGACAGAAATGCGAAATTGTATGTCAAATTTTGAATTCGAGGACTGTGATTGACCAATATGAGAACTTTGGCATAAAACTTCGCATTTTCTGTCCGAATATTCGCATCTGGGAATCCAGCAAACGCCAATAACGAAACGGAAAATTTCATTTTGACATTCAGAGGCGGCTTGATGTTTGCGGGAATTAATGAACAAGTATCGGTTATAAAATAATAATGTCGAGCTGTTTCGGTAGTTACACCTAGTTTATCGAGGGTAGGGTCTAGGGGAAGTAGGATAGGTAGGTACCGGGGTGAATAAGCACATAAAGCAGTCGATTTATTACCGGATGAATTGTTTTGACTCGTGTTGGTCGTTACCATAAGCATGCATGCAAGCTTGAAGTTAATCGAGAAAAGTTATACTCGAATGTATTTCACGGTTAATTGCTGTAGGGGAGTTAGTAGGTATTGTTGTAGATTGTAGGGAGATTAATATCTGATTTACCTTTTGCGGCCAAAGATCCCTCTGAGTCAATGCCAAAAACATGCCAAAATTCGCGCAAAATAGCATATCTAATGCACAATTTCCAGACTAGAACCCCTCGAGTAAAAATGTACAATGAGGCGCCATGGCAATTTTTTGTCATAGGCCGTAGATGACGCCACACCACAAGCAACTTCTGAAACTGGCTTTGCAGCGGATCGTTCCCTAATCTAAATAGTGAAGTACTGAAAGAACTTCGTTCTGTTGTTAGTTAACGCTCCATTTTTTCTGAAAAATTCTTTAGAATAAACTAATGAAGCCGCAGTTCGCACCTCACCATGTGGGTCATAGCAAGCGAAAATGCCTTGTCGTCAAAACAATCATCAGTGTCAAAAATGTTACCCGTGGCGGCTCTTGTAATAATTGTTCAGCCTCGTGTTCAGCGCTTCTATTCAAACTGAAAATTCGAAAATCCATTCCTGACGATTTCTCCTTCCAATCAGAATTGTCAAAAATTGTCGCAGTTTTTTTTTTGTCTGCACACTGTCACTCTTGTTTTGCTTGAGAGCTGATGAATTCAACAAAATTCAAAGGCGTCTTTTCGACTTGCATTTTTCAAACAGTACGTGTGATCGCCCCCCGTTAAAATTTTGCCCGTTGGAAAAAATTCACGGAAAAAATACTTTCTCGCAATTTTTTCCCGCAGAAATCAAACTTGGAGAGAAAAATTTTCTATACTTGCAATTTACAGAGTGTCTAAAAAAAACTTTGTTTTTGAATATTGGAAATTGTGCGGTTATTGTTTCGAGTCTGAATATAGCCGGCACGGAGTCCAGATTTCAGCTCATTGGATTTTTTTTTGGGTACGCTGAAATGAAGACATTGATTAAATTAATAATAGCCCTGATATGTTAGAGAAGGTTACATTGAATTTGATTCAAGCCAAGCATTGCAGTTTAGCTATAGAAAATGATAAAATTCATATCGAGTAAAATTTGTAAACCAGTTAAATTGTTTATTACTGTTGAAATTACAATTTTCATTCTCTGGATTTTTAGTTCCATACAAAAAGTCTGAAAGAAGGTCAAGCAACATATAACATCAAGTCAATATTAACGCAATTCCTAATTATTGGTCTACCACAGATTTTTAAAAATGACTATAGTCGGTTCACTTGTACTGTGACTCTAGTTGGCTGGGCAAGTTTTGTACTTTGGCATTGTACGCTTGCCGCCTTTTTACCTGGTGTGAAACTGACTTCTCTAGAAGTGAAGTTATATTTCTGAAAGCTGTATTACACGAGGTATTACACTACACAATTTCTTGTACAATTTCTTGAACAATCTGCCAAAATAGTGTCAAAAAACAATGAACTTGATTGTTCAACTGACAGATTGTACAGGAAATTGTACAAGAAATTGTGTAGTGTAATAAAGCTATTATCAAATAATTATTAAAATCTTGGGAAACTGACCTTGTCATACGTGCAAATGCAACTAGAGGGGCGCAGAGCTGTATTACCGACATTTAGACATCAGAACCCTACGGTTCTCTTGTACTTTACGGTACCGTCTTCAATTCAAGTCATCTTGACAGCGGCCATTCAAGGCCGACAAAAACTTGTTCCGTCAAGGTTCAAAACGAAAGCAAATTGAAAACTGAAGGTAATCACATGAATTTCGGTCCAATACGCAACTTTTTCTATATTTTAGATTCGGAAACTTGAAACAAAATCTCACAGCCAACTAGAATCACGGTACAAGTGAACATGCTATACTAATATGTATGATGTATTCGGATTAAGAAGAAAAAATTACATCATTCCCGGTATCCAAGTACAGGGTGCTCATCAGAAAATTTGGAAGAGTTTTTGAAACACTCTGCATATTGCAAGTTATAGAAAATTTTGGTTTCCGAATTGGGATTCTACGTAAAAAATTGTTTGGAAAAAGTTTTTTTGTTCCCAAATCATTTTCAACGTAAATTTTCCAGCAGAGGAGAATCAAGTCTAAAGTAAACGCAGTTTTTTTATTTTTTATTAGTACATACGAGTAGAAATATTTTGTTAGTGATATGTATATTCGGAATCAAAAGAAAAGCCGCGCATCATTTCCAGTATTTAAATACAGGGTGTCAAAAAATTTCGCAGTGTACAGGGTCTTCCATTTTTTTTTTGTCATGTTTTAGGAGATGGTTGAGCATCAAAAGGTGGAAATATGTGGGCTTTCTCGAAAAAATTTCTATCGCGAACGCATCATAACGGAGATAGAGGCTTCCAAAGTTGAGTTTTGAACAAATGGTTGAAACTCCAAAAATTGCTAGATTTTGACCCAATTTGACACACAAAATTAGTTGATGCATACCCACAAGCTGGTCATATTGACTCTCGTTACATTTGTAGAATTGGTAATTTTTCATTATTGTTTTCAATTTTTCAACTTTCATGTTTTTTTGGCGGAAGTACTTACTTTTCGATGTTCTATCATCTCCTAAAATATTGACTAAAAAAAAGTGTAACACCTTGTTTTCTGCTCAAGTACGTACCTATCATGTGCTTGAAAAATCACGACTTTCCACAAACAAAACAATTCCTCGACTTTTATATTTCCAAAGTAATGAAGGGTCAGAGGAGGGTGCTCCCCTCCCATTTTTACAACAGGAAAAACGTACTACAAGCTGTAGATTGTCACTGCGACGATGGTAACACGCTGAGAATCTCACCTAGTGTAAAATATTTGGGCATTGAGATAGATGCGAGCTTGACCTGGTCTTTGTACATAGACACCTTAGCGAAAAAGTTGAATAGTACATATTTTGCTCTTTATCAGCTTAGAAACTGTATTGATTTAAATAGTTTGAAAAATGTTTATTACGCCCTGGTCCATATAGTGCTAGCGGTACGCAAAAAAAAGTGGCATTTGATGATACAAGCAAGCCACTTCGCGTATTTGTTGTCTAAACCCGTTAGAAAAATTTGACCCGCAGTTCCTAAAAATTCATCCCTTAGGACCCGAGATTTGGGGAGGGGGAGGGAATACTTCAAAAAAAGACCAAACTTTTTCATCCAAACCTGCTGATGCGTGTTTGGTGTCAAAACTATATAACTCAGACCTTCTCGATACAATGACAATGTCAAAACTCTCGTACGGTCACCGGAAGTCGAGTTAAGTCGTCATCTTTGAAAATTAGAGCTGAAGGTCAAAATTACAAAGTGAGCGTCAATTACCCATATGTTGGGTATCGATTCTTAGGTTTTCGGGGTCGCTGAAGACGTATGAAATGAAACAAAAACCATTGGGTACACTGTTCGCCCATATGGTCTACCCATGGGCCCAGAAGTCAGGCAAGCGAGAAAAATCCTACAAATTTTCGAAAATAGAAGTGAAATAATAATGTGAAATAGCTCCAGTCTGTACTTGGTGATGATGCTGTATTAGCTGTTCTATGTGAGATTCATGATGTCCACCTGTGAGCTGTCAAAAATCCAAAATGGCGCCCATTTAAAACACCCACGGGAATAATTCATCGTGATTTTCTTTAGAAAGCTCCTACGTGTCACCAGCTAAGCACATGTTGTTCATCAGTGAACAACGACTAAGAAAGTTCCTCACACTATTGGTGGTATCTTGCATCGTTTAAAAGATATCTGCCGCGAAACTGTTTCGGAACCGTTTTTGGACAATAGATTGAATACCTGAATAGTAAGAAAAACTATGCATGTAGAATTGAAATAACCGACCTAGAGATATTTATTTTGTTATATGTAGTCATGTTTTATAGTTTAGATTGCGTGATCTGTCATTCCTGGTCTATGTGTGGAGGGTCATAAATCCAAGATGTCCGTCTCTGTAAGTTTAAAAATTTCATACCAACTTTATTGTTGGATTTCGATTAATAATAATTATCTATCGCACCTGTACATTACTTATATATTTACGTGTTTGTTGTGTTGATACATAAGCTATGAAGACTTTTATATAAGCTGTATATGGATTTTACAGTTTATGTACTTAATTTGACACTTGTCAAAATAACCTCAAAAACTACAACATTTTCACAATTTGCACTGGAACAAACACGTAAAATGTTGTACAACACTCGTGGCTTGTTACACAAGATATTTTCCGACACTCAGCCTCTTACAGAACTCGGGCTGCGCCCTCGTTCTGCAAATTTCGGCTTCGTGTCTGAAAACCACTTATGTAACAGCCAACTCGTATCGTAAACTACTATTCTAAAGAGTTCCTCACATTTTTATTTCTTCAATAATTTGAGAGATATACCAACTACCTACCTACCTATCTAGAGTAAAAATGTACTTACGTGAAATTTTAATTGAAAAATGACACCTACATGATAAAAACTAATGAAAAAATCTTTCGCTCTGCCACCGTTTTATTCAATAATAATGCACTGTTGCAGAGCATAGGAGGAAATAGAGTGGCGGAAAAAAGATCCAATTACAAAAAATCTAAGAAAATATCTAATGCGTTTGATCCAAAACGCAAAATATTTAAAATACAAAAGGTTACAGTACCTAAGATGTAAATCTAGTATGTCTAATATACAGTAGGTCCAAAATATAAATACAAACCACCGAAAATAGAAAAGGTCACAAGTTTCCTCCTTCATTTCAGATCCACTGGATCAGGAAATGCTTCTTGACTTGAGTTTCCTCCATTTGTGCTAAGTCCACCAGATAAGAAGCTGCTTTTTGACTCGAGTTTACTCTTTTTGTTCAAACTTACTAAGCAAGACTTAGTCGACGACTCTAGAGTCTAGACATATCTAGAGGGTCTGAAAAGATAAAGGAAACCTGAATCATTGAGCAATTTTTATCTGGTGGGTCTGAAAAGGAGGAATCTGAGTCAAAAACCAACTCCTTTTGATAGGTTTGGAGAGGAGGCAACTTGAGTAAAAGCCAGCTCCTCAACTGGTGAGTCAAAAAAAGCAACTTTCTCATTGGTGGATTTGAAGAAAAGGAAGTACCTAAACTCAAAACCATTTATATTTTTGAAATTTTCTACATTGTACGAATTGTGCTATAAATCTTTCGAATTTCAGCTCTTTTGTACTGTCGATTTTTGTACTTTGAATCTTTTGTACTTAATTTAGACATTTTGCGTTTTGGATCTTTTTTATTTTCGATATTTTGCACTTTGGATCGAAGGCATCAGCCTATCGTTTGTAGACCTTCCATGTTTGAGTTTTTCCGCCCCCCCCTCCGCTTTTGGACACAATTAGCATGAAATTTTCTGAATAACCCTACAGCGGCGGACATCTTGGATTTATGACCCTCCATATACCAGGAATGACAGATCACGCAATCTAAACCATAAAACATGACTACATGAAACAAAGCAAATATCTTTAGGTCGGTTATTTCAATTCTACTTGCAAAGTTTTTCCTCCTATTCAAGTATTCAATCTATTGTCCAAAAACAGTTCCGAAACAGTTTCGCGGCGGATATCTTTTAAACGATGCAAGATACCACCAATAGTGTAAGGACCTTTCTTAGTCGTTGTTCACTGATGAACAACATGTGCTTAGCGAGTGACACGTAGGAGCTTTCTAAAGAAAATCACGATAAATTATTCCCATGAGTGTTTTAAATGGGCGCCATTTTGGATTTTTGACAGCTTACAGGTGAACATCATGAATCTCACATAGGACAGCTGATACAGCATCATCACCAAGTACAGACTGGAGCTATTTCACATTATTATTTCACTTCTATTTTCGAAAATTTGTAGGATTTTTCTCGCTTGCCTGACTTCTGGGCCCATGGGTAGACCATATGGGCGAACGGTGTACCCAATGGCTTTTGTTTCATTTCATACGTCTTCAGCGGCCCCGAAAACCTAAGAATCGATACCCAACATATGGGTAATTGACGCTTACTTTGTAATTTTGACCTTCAGCTCTAATTTTCAAAGATGACGATTTAACTCGACTTCCGGTGACCGCACGAGAGTTTTGACATTGTCATTGTATCGAGGAGGTCTGAGTTATATAGTTTTGACAGCAAACACGCCTCAGCAGATTTGGATGAAAAAGTTTGGTATTTTTTTTATAGTATTCCCTCCCCCTCCCCAAATCTCGGGTCCTAAGGGATGAATTTTTAGGAACTGCGGATCAAATTTTTCTAATGAGTGTAGACAACAAATATGCAAAGTGGCTTGCTTGTATCATCAAATGCCACTTTTTTTTAATAATATTGGTGTACCGCTTGCACTAATAGCAGCATCAATTACAATATATTGTTATGGGGAAATGCGACGGAAGCGCAAAGAATATTTGTAATTCAGAAAAGAATACTGCGCCTGCTCCTTACACTTAAGCCTAGAGAATCCTGTAAAACAAAGTTTGTTCAACACAATATCTTAACCGTTCCTAGTATGTTAATTTATAGTGCGGCAATATATGTAAAAACAAATATAGATAATTATTGTACAATTGGTGCAATTCACAATCATAAAACTAGATTTGGAAACCTATTAAGAACTGAAAAGCACGCCTCAACTCAATACGAAAAATCGCCGTCGCACATAAGTCTCACTATTTACAACAAGCTTCCAGACTCTATAAAAAATATAGGAAGTATCAAGGTATTTAAACAAAAACTTAAGCAGATACTAACGCGTAAGGCGTATTACTCCGTGAAGGAATATATGATGGATGAAAATTTGTCTTGTTTGTGATTTTTTATTTATTGTTATCTTGTTATCTACATGTTTCAATTGTACTTTTGGTTTGTTATCAAACTTTTTTATGACGTATACAATACGTACGAACTTTTGTATGTCCAGTATGAAATAAATCTATCTATCCTTGTAATTTCGTCATTTCAAAAGATTTTAGTAAACTACTGGTGGTAGAATCATGAGAAATAAATATGAACCGGATGTGTATCGAATTTCCATTTACTACTACATACTACTATACATACAGGGTGAGTTAAAAATTTCGAAAATCAGTTTGCTTCAAAAATTCATCAAAAGCCATCCGGTTGGTTCCTCAACCGATGTAGAGCAGATGGTCACACGATTGCCTGCCAAGGATTTTTTCTAAGGGATTTTTAGAGCAAAAAGATATTTCACTTCATGACTCACCCTGTATAGTAAATAGGAATCTAAAATCTAATACAGCAATACACACCCAATGGTTAATACATATATTTTTTTCATAATTCTGCTTCCAACAGTTCACTAAAATCTTTTTAATTAACGAAACCAAAAGAGTCCACTCGAGGGTTCGTAGGAGCACCATTCGACCCTTCATACTTGAAAAATTGAAGTCAAGACTTTTAATCAAATTCAGGGTGTTTCAGTTTCATTTGAGAAAACTTGATTGAAACATTGTTTTCCTGATATGTAACGAAAAAATATGCAAGATATCTATCTCGATTCGTAAAAAAAACACAAGGTGTTGAAATAAAAAGAAAAAACTTTTTTGGTAATAGCTTCCATACGAAAGCTTGGATTTCAACAAAAGTTCACAGGGTTACTTTCCGAGGACAATTCTATGGAACAGATATTTTCTGCTCAAGGTGGGGCACCAGTGGTGTGCAATAGGGTCATCTCTGAATTGTTTCAAAGAAAAATGGGTCCCACCCCACTGTAATCTTTTTGATGCTTTTTTTTATTTATTGAATTCCCTGTTCAATTCAGGGTACAATTTTTTCAACAGATCACTGATCAAAATCTTAGTTTCGGAGATATTGGCTTTTTCAAAAGACGTGCAAGCTGAAATTAGCCATACCATTTTTTCAGTTGAACCATCAGGGAATCACTGGGACAAAATAATGTTGTTATTTGTTTAGAATGGATCATTTACTAAAGTATAGTTGGTGTTTTTGTAAAGAATTATATCTTGATCTTAATAATTTAATCTTAATCTTTATTAGTCTGTAAATTTTGACACCCTGTATCTTTATTAGGAAGCGAGATGAAGACTACTACTACTACTACTACTAAGGTGACCAGATTTCTCAGTGAAAAAATCGGAACATGGGGAGACTTTTTTTTTTTTTTTTTTTTTTTTTTTTTTTTTGAAAAAGTGGCGTTTTTTTTATTTGCTGATTTAGAACTTCCAGGCACCTACCTATATCCCATACACTTTCTATTTTCAGTAAAATTACTTTTTGGAGCAAAAATAAAGCGACAAGCTGGGGCGCTACGACTACGGCTGATGGAACCTACCAAGTTTGGGAGCGAAACTATCAGCGGGCATCGGCCGTATTCTCCCAGCGTTCCAGCTTGTCACTTTATTTTAGCTCCAAGAAGTCATTCTACTGAAAATAGAAAGTGTATGGGATATACCATCTATTCTCATTCTTTCGCGTCTGTTCCTTGTTGGATAGACCGATATTTGGGGATATTTTTTGAAACCGAGCCCGATACTTAGTTTTTCTGATCTTCGTTCTGAGCATTTTACTGCAAAAAAAAACAGCAGGAGGGCGGGTAAGTGCTGTCCCTTATTTGCCCCCTTTCCAACCAACAGTGTTCATAATAATCCCAATAATAATGAAATAATGTTGTTAATAAAAATATGCTTTTTTGAAACAACATGTACCGTATGATCCAAAACTTTCTTACTCAAGGAAGGCTGTGGTCCTGGTCATTGGCGGGAAAACAAGGCTGATTTTGGCCAGGCCACAGCCTCCCTTGAGTAAGACAGAGACAGTCGAGACCTCGGTCGAGACCCATTTGCATAGCGTGGGTGCCAATCGAAATAAATTCAATATTGTGAATAAACTACTATCTACATGAATTTCAACCAAATTTACCGAAAATATAGAATGGGTGAAAAAAAAAATTGAAATGTTCGTTGCTCAAATCGGAAATCGGAGCATTTACGGAACAGTTACTCAAATCGGAACATTTACGGAACAGAAAGTCCAATCGGAAAGTGTCTCCCGAAAACGGTACAGTTCCGATCAAATCGGAACGTCTGGTCACCTTAACTACTACTAAAAAAGTGCTATAATGCTAGAGAATCACGTTGAATTCTTTGACTTGAAGACCTGCTGTTTGACTTCTTACGCACGCCACTGGCGTGGACCCGCAGTGCAAGTTCAAAGCCAACGCTCTCGTAATAAAAACTCTTCTTTTTCCTCTCTTCATTCTCCTTTATTGCAATTTTAACGGTTTGTTGACGTCCTTTTACGTACCGTAACCGAAAAAAATCTCATCAAATCGTGTCAATGTTGTTTGTATACGAAGCAGGGCCGGTCTCGGATTTTAATTCAAGCGGCGCGCGCCAGTTAATTAGATTTCTAAATTGATTTTCTCGCCTGGTAATGAAATTATGGTTCTAGAATTAACTTCGGTGCTTCGTGTACACTTATCAGGATTTTTTGTTTTTCGCCATTTTGACCCCAACCACAGAGATAAGCGACAGAAATGCTTCGAAAAGATAGTGACGGTGGGCAAGAAATACTTATTTTTCACTACTAGCCGTGAAGTGCATCATTATTAACCTCTCCCTGAATTAAGATGGCGATTTTCTAGTAGTAAAAAAAATACTATATAAACCACGGTTGAGAAAATTATTATAGCTTCAGCGCCTTATATCCCTCAGCTGCGCTTCGGGATCTAAACTGGCGCTTCAGCTATAATAATACTTTCTCAACCTTGGTATATAATATACTATTATATTTTTATATCTATTCACAAGAGAACATACTTAGTTATTTTTACTGACTTGATGATAAACGGTTTGAATAAACAAGACAAATTTTGGGATAAGTTCTAAAATTAGATTTTGTGATATTTTGATGGGCACTCTGTGTGAGGGGGTTTTAAAATTTTCCTAGCCTTGGAATAGAATTGTGTCCTAGCGTATTCTTCCAGCATACACAGTAGATAATTTTATTAAAGTACTTTTTTATGATAATGATTACGTAACGACAGAGAGAAGTATATTAGGTCGCGATAGCTGCCTACAACGATCGGTAGCTTTTCAGGTAACATTCTTCCCAAGTTCTGATCGGAATGCTTATTAGATTCTTGGATCAAAAGATTTTTGTTAATTGGAGTGATTTGTGAGGGAGCAGCTTTTGATTTATTTACTTATTATGGTCGAAAAGCAGAGAATAGTGAATTTTTCTTCTGATCTTGCGTGACGATAAGATGATTTCAAGTTAAGGACAGCGTAAAATTAAGGTCGAAAAACTCCGAAACACGCTCCCGCTGTTCGTTGTAATCGCCCGATAATATAGTACAGGCCAGTTAGAATAAAAACTGGCTCAACCTGGAAATTTCAAATAACAAGCTGAAATTTTGGGGATATGTTCAGGAAGCTACTGTGAACAAACCCTGAAAAGTCCCAAAAAATCCCACTTGGGCAAACGCCGCCATCTTGATTTCCAACATGATCTCAACTTTTTCTCAGTTTTTACAGTTTTATTTTAATTTTTCGTTACAACTAAACTAAGTATACATATTATAATTAAATAGGGTAAAAAGATTCCTCTATATCCCGTACACTTTCTATTTCCAGTAGGTAGAATGACTTTTTGGAGCAAAAATAGCGTGATAAGCTGGAGCGCTGGGAAAATACGGCCGATGGCCGCTGATGAATAATTTCGCTCCAAAACTTTGCAGGTGCCATCAGCTGAAGCTCCCCAGCTTGTCACTTTATTTCTGCCCCAAAAAGTAATTCTACAGAAAATAGAAAGTGTATATTGGATAAAGCTGATACGCCCGCGCCTCCTGCGTATAGTGATGCGTATACTCCTCTCCTCATAGGTGAATTTTGTCATCTTCGTCTACCTACACCGACTTTTTGCTGCAGTCATGGCCAGTGCAGAAACCACACTCATTATCAAAGTGCAATGGCTTATTATGGGCCAATTATGGCCCCGGTTCTTGATTCGATGTTTTAGGCTTGTATTTCCCATCCGAGTTGCTACTGGTTTTACAGAGTTTCTTTGATCATGATGGCTAATGCGGTTTTAAGAGGAATGAATTACATCATTGAGGCATTCTTGTGCCCCACATTTAGTCAAATCAATCCACCAAAATCATCATCATCAATGAATAAGAGGTTCGTTCCAGGCAGCTGGCCAAACTAAGTTTGTGCCATTTCAAAAATTATAAGGGATTCGTTGCCATCAAATGCTTGGAAAGAGTATATGGCCACAAGATTCACCTGGAAGTAATTTGATAGGATTTGGTGTTGACACTGTTCTATAGTCTCTGGTAGTTCAACGCAGAAAGAACGATAAAGGCTCAAAAAAATTTGGGTTGAAATTTTCGTGGTTGTTCCACTTCTTTTTCCTATATACAGGGGCTACAGGGTTGGCGCCGATGGCTACACTTCTAAATTGGAAGAGTATATTTCAAACATTCACTGTGCCAAGTGTCATGTTCTAACCATAAAGTGCAGGGTGCTTTCGCCTACTGTCCTGATCGAGGTCCAAATATAGTTGAAATTCCCCTTTTCTACTCTAGAACGTCTTCCTCGTCTTTTATGCCACAAGTGGACACATCTCACCCGTTTTTCTTACCATTCTTAGCATCACTGTAAACATCAAATTTCATTAAATTATTTCCATGCCAATTCCCACCTTCCGTGGTAATAGATTTTTCTCCAAATGCATTCGATCACGATGAAACTTTATATAAATATTTTTGCAATTTTCACACTGGCATGGACAAACGCTTTCACTGATGATAATAAATCTTTGTTGATGACTTGAAAAAATGTGAGGCATAAAACTGCCTGACGTAATAATTCTCCCTTTCGAAAGCCATCTTGACGAGCAAAGAAAGTCAAGACAATGTTTACTTTACAAGAAAGCAGTTCTCAATGTTGAGATTACTGTTTGTGTGGAAAAATGATTGTACTTCACCAACCTTATAAGTACCAGTCACTTTCCTAATTATTTTGTGAATAGTGAACGCAAAACGGCTCTCGGGAGGAGAAAAAAAGGAAAATGTCGTTTTTCTGGGGATAGGCATAGGCACTGGCTACCGATCATTTTCAATTTGTTACATTACTGAATAAAAAACTATGAAGTTTCAATTCCATACTTTGATAATTCACTGATTTACTTGAAAATTAAATTTCAATGGAAAAGACCAGTTTTTTTCAGAATATCTCAGGAACGCTTCAGAACATCTGAAATGGTTTGATGGAGCTTCATGGGCATGAACAGCAGGCTATGTTTTCGCGACTCTACGACTCTTTCGGTTCATGAGTTAAATTTTTTTCTTCTTCCTGGTTCTTTTCCAGTTTGTATTCACAGCTGTATGTCCGTCTCCGATGGCTACACTTCTGGTCCATGGTTATGGTCAATACAGCAACTATATGCCAAGTGGAATGTTTTAACGATAAAATACAGGGTGCTTTCGCCTAACATCTGGACTATTATAACAAGATCTCCATTTTTTATATTTTGTAATTTTTTTGTGTTGACATTGTGTTTTTGAGTTAAATTAATGATTTATAAATTTCGAGTTACGCTTATCCACTCTTAAAAACCTCTGGAGAAGCAAAAATTTATAAAAAGTGAGTCGCTGTGATGTTTTGTTGATGAACAGGCGAGTAAAAACCAAAAAAAATGGAAGTAGGATGAAAAATCGGCGTTTGCCCAAATGGGATTTCTGGGGACTTTTGAGGGTTTGTTTCTATCGAGTCTATGAAGATCCCCTCCAAATTTCAGATCGTTATTTGAAATTTCCGTGTAGATATCTAACTGCCCTGTACTAATAATGAATTGAATTCTATTCAGATAGGAATGATCACAAAAAATTGAAGATTATGCTGGAATAATATTCGTACGAAATTTTTGGGCCATTCTGGAGCTACAACCCAGTCGAAACCCTCCTCTAAAGTTCACAAACTTCAAACACTCGTTTAAATGTTTGCAATTTTGCCAGCAAAAGACAAATTCTTCATCTTTGCATTCTTGAAAACGAAAATGTCCTAGAGGTTGTCGTTTTCCCCATTCCTAGAAACTTGGGCTGACAAATTTTTTCTCGCGTTATCGCTTCCTATTTTAGGCAACTGACTGTGCGTTAAACGAATAAAAGTTTCAAAGACTCCCAGATCGAGGATCAAGGTGCTATTGTTACAAATTATTTGCAACAATATCTTCAACTGATTATAATCTGAACGTGAAAACTGACCTAGAAAAGATCTTCACGCGTTCTTTAGGTACCCAAGTTTCAATAGTTTACATCGCTGTGATCGTCTAAGATTCCGTTGCTTAATTCGAGTTCAACTCTTACTTTCTTCACCATAAAACAGATAAATAAACTGGGCCTAGTAAATATTTCGTAACAAAACAATTTTGTTCTTCAAGAGCAATCACCAGTGGGCGTGAGCCGGCAACCAGCGAGGCAACCAGTTATTATTTTGGTTTTTCATGTTCCATCATTTTTTGCATCCATTCTTCAATTTTCATTTTATGCAGAGAAGTACAGAAAATTTCAAAGAAGTGGTTTTGAAGTACGAAAAATTGAAGTATCTACCTCGGTAACTTTCGGAAAATTGAATTTGTATATTTATCGTTTTTTCAGAAAAACTGCAAAAAGTGTGAATTTGTATAACTGGTTGCCTGCTCTCTAGTGATTTTTTTTTACCCTAATCAGTTTGCTGTTGTGTACTGTATGTGAACTACTTTACACTCGACTTTGCACCTATTCGACAACTGAAGATTATCCTCTCAAAATATTTTCATCTTGCAGTTTTATTGCTCTTAGTGCTTCGAAAGGAAAAATGGAGAAAAAGGGTATCCGCAAAAAAATTTACTATCAAGTCAAATAGCTATTTGTTTTTTGTTGCTGAAAATTTTGCAAAGATAATTTTGCCTTTTTTGGAAAACAGCTTCTATAAATAAAGGTATTGAACTGGCCAATTTAATTTTAGAAATACATTGTTTTGTTCTTTTGTTGTTTGTAGCAGTTGTATGACCGCAACTGCAGATTTTTTTCATCTCTATTTCTTCCTCATTCAAGACCTGCCCTTCACGGTGATTCAGCGCCAACCCTTGTGTCCAGCTTTTCGTTCAAATTCATTTTATTCCTCACGCATCAGGTAAATCTTTGGCTTTTTGCGAATTTCCAGTTTACACGACTACGCACGACTATAATACCTATTCTGATTCTTTGGTTCCTGCCTTGGGTTATACTTTTGTAGTACCTAAGCTGCTATTGTCAATTCAGTTCATGTCCAGGTATAAAGTATACAGCTGTTCTATATCTTGGAACATCTGCTATTTGATCCGCTTTTATTTTGCAATTCTGTGTGCATACAAAGTGCAAAACCATATCCATATCATGCCAATTTTCACATTCCCTAGAAGACCAGTCGCAATAATAATTACGAGAGCGGGAAGAGGGAAATTAATTACAAACTTTTTACTCACTATTCCTTGTGCCTGATGTGCCTATCCGTGTCTATTTTTTTTTTATTTCACAAATTTCACACAATTTCGAAGCAAATTACAGTGTTCATTCGTTCTCAATTGTCATAAAATGACGGAACCGTTCCGAATGATTAATCGATTCAGTCAGTTCAAAGTACGTTTCGAATAATCGACTAAACTGCTCAACAATGAAAGTGTTACAAACCCAATTTTGAACCGCTATCTATAACTTTTGATTGCCACAAATGATTCTGATTTTGTTTCAAGTACTGAATAGCCCAATCTTTTGGCCATCTTTCTTGCCAATATGGAATGCATAGAGCCTTTCATAAAATTTCTACAGGGTGATGCACAGAGCAGTGCAAAATTTATAAAAGCTCAACATACCCCTGTTTTCGTAAAAAAAAAATCGAGAGTATTAACACTGAATTTATGAAGAATGATGTGTATTCTCTCGTAACGGTTTTTGAATTTTCGGGATACCAGTCGAAACAGCCAAAATGTGATTTTTTATTGTGAATACTGTACCGGGTGATCATTTGAAAACTATTCACCTGCAATAACTCTCGATTCCTAGTGAATATTTCTTCGAGTAAGAACAGGTCGATTTTTATATCAAAGGGAACATCTAAAACATACTTGGCAAATTTCTATCTTCAGCCTCCTCGCCCCCCACTCACCCCAACTTTGAAATTTCGAATGACACGACCTACCTTGCGATACATCAAATTGGAGAGGATGGAATTTTCTTTCTGAAAAAATATTTTCAAAATTTTCAACTCCACCTTCCTTCTCCCTAAAAATTCGCTGACTGTCTTATTTCGATTTCTGAATCCCTCAATTATTTTCAATTCAGTCAGTGTCATAAAAAATATCGAAGAAAAGAATTGAAGGTGGAAAATGTGCTACCCAAATTGACCCCTTTGCTCTCCCCCACTCCAACTTCAAAATTTAACAAAACACCAACTACTTTGTGATACATCAAATTGAAGGAAATTAAATTCTCCTTCCGAAAACAATTTTTTTGAAATTTTCAATCCCTCTCTAAATAAATTAGACATTTAGAGTATTTTGTGAGGAAAATGGGGGGTTATAAATGTTTTGAAGAAATTTTGTTCATGGAGAGAATTCAATTCCCTTCAATTTGATGCATCACAAAGTAGGTATAGGTAAATATTGCCATTTTAGATTTTTGAGATGAGGTGGGGGGAGCGAAAGGGTGAAATTTGGGTGGCATTTTTTCCACAGAAAATTATCTCTTCCGATGATATGCTGGATGACGTTGACATGCATTGAAAATAATTGAGAGGTCAAGAATATTAAATTGGACACTCAGAGAATTACAGGAAGAAGGGGGGTGGAGTTGAAAAATGTATAAATATTTTTTCGGGAAGAGACAGACAGATAAACAAACAGATAGACAGATCTTATTAACAGAATCCCATTTAGTGGACCAACATTTCAAGAAATGATACCAAACATGCCTATGTTTTAAAATGTGAGGTAAAGGCAAGAAATTCCAAAATGGCGGAAATGTGGTTAATCCAATTATTCTAATGACGTAGTCCCATGTTGACTGAAGAGAGTAAAAATTAACCTTTTTTCAATGCTAAAAATCCGAATTTTAGGAGTACTACCGAAAAGTACGCTGCCAATTGGGCTTTTCTTCACCCCTACACTAGACAATAGGAACGTGTTGCAAGGCAAATTGCTCAGAATTGTTCAGTGAACAAGCCTATTAAGTGGCGTCATCTTGATATGAAAAGTTCTGTTTTTGCGTTGCTACAGGAATAACATACAGTATTCACAATAAAAAGTCACATTTTGGCTGCTTCGACTGGGATCCCGAAAATTCAAAAACCGTTCCGAGCGAACACATCATTCTCCATAGTGTTGATACACCCGAAACAAAATTTCAACGAAAACTGGGGTATGTTGAACTTTCATCAATTTTGCACTGCTCTGTTTATCACCCTGTAGAAATTTTATGAGGGGCTCTCTACGGATTTTATATTGACAAGGAAGATGGCCACAAGATTGGGCGATTCAGTACTTGAAACAGAATCAGAATCGTTTGTGCCAATCAAAAGTTACAGCGGTTCAAAATTAGGTGAATTTTTGCTTTGTAACACTTTCATTGTTGAGCAGTTCAATAACCTAAACCTAACAGCCTAACCATTAATTTTGAGCATCAAGCCCCTTTCTAGGTGCGAATAACGTTTTGGCGAGCGTTTTGGTTAATAAAAATGAATTAAGACAAAATGGTTCATTTGACTCAATATCATATTGTTGAATGTTATCAGGAAACTAATATCAAATCGAGACATTTTTGCGTTGTGTAATTCTCAATTTTGGAAGTCATTGTACCTACCTAATCATTTATTTGGAGATAACATAATAATTGATAATAATGCTTTTGTACGTCCACAAACTCCTGCTCAAGCTCGACGCTTTTCAGCTTCAACAAAACAGATAAAAGAAGCAATTTAAAAAAATGTAGCGAGAAATGTAGGCAAATTGTTTATGAAATACATACAATGAGACATTGCTGCTACTTTTATTGCTAGCTCATTCTTCCGAAAGTTGCACATGCCTGGACATTGAAGAAACAAGACGAATTTCTAACTCACCAATTTTTTTTTTTCAATATAAAACAAGTTGAAAAATTCTGAACAAAACTAACATAGGTACAAAATAATGAAATGGAAAGAATAACGTTGAAGAATGGAGAATTTTCAATAACTAAAAGTCATAATGCAAAAGCACTTGTTCTCTGCAGCAATAATGGTAATAGCCGATGTAATAGCAATGAATCCAGTCAAGAATCGCAGAAGAAAAGGCCGACCTGCCTTGTTGCTAGTTGACATTTTGAAATATTGTATTGAGGTTTTTCAAAGGTCAACTCAATATTTTACAATTTATCAATAATATCATCAATTGCATTTTGCAAGTCATGGCTTATTTGTTCTTATTACAAGACTATATCCATGAATTATTATCCTGCGCTTACGCTGCTAAATCACCGCACAGCTCGTCATTGCGAAACGTAATATTACAAGGATTTTGCTACAAGTATTTTATTCCAGATTTTATGACACATTTTATATGCATTTTGTGTCTTATTAAAACATATGGACGGTGTATATTGACAGCAACAATCATCATTATCGATCCAATTTTAGCTATTATTGTATGTTATAATGCTTTTTTGCTTCTGACTCAAAAATTACGAAACATCGTGTAAAATTTTAAAGCTGAAGTATTCTGTTCTAGACTATGCATAGATAAATGTATAATGCATCACTCTTCCGATAAATTAATTAATTATACGCTCCTAAAAATACACTTACAATTTTAATTACACTCCAATCATTATTTTAATGACTAATAAATATTCACCTTGATCGCCGCGTAACAATAGACGGCGAAAGAAATGCACACCTGTGTTCGGAAACATGCAATAAAGTCACGCCATGTGAATTTTTCCCCATCTTTCTGCATCCGAAGCAATTTTACTGCATTTTTTCTCATTACCTTTTACCCTAGACTCAAATTAATTTAAAATAACCAGACTTTTTACATCTAGATTTTTCCATGCGAATTATTCATGCCGATCTTTTTGCCTTCAATGGATTCGTATTTTGTTTATAAAAATATATACGGCCGTAAAAATCACCAGACTTGTGTCCTATTGATTTGTTCATTGCTAATTTTGTATTTTTGCTAATTTCGTATTTCTTCTTTTCAGCACCTTCGTCTGCCCGACCGAAATCATCGCCTTCTCGGACCGCGTCGAGGAGTTCAGTAAAATCAAAGTGCAGGTGATCGCCGCCTCCTGCGACAGCCACTTCTCCCATCTGGCATGGGTCAACACGCCACGCAAGGAAGGCGGCTTGGGAGCAATGAAGATCCCCTTGTTGGCCGACAAATCGATGAAAATCGCCAGGGACTACGGCGTCCTGGATGAGGAGACCGGCATTCCTTTCAGGTTAGCGAAATGAGTTGACTAGTAACATTCTGATGCTTCTTTCCTGACTGTAGGCCGAGCTACATTGCTGCCAACTTCATTTGAATTTGTCATGAAATTTCCACGATTGTAGTTCAGGGTCCCTATCACGATGAGTAGAGTTCCACGCTTGTGACGTTAAGTTGCTTAGCAGCAGCCTATCAGAGGGGTGGTTGCTACGCAACGTGATGTCACAAACGTAATAAAGGCTGTCTGATTTCTACATGATTCTAGTAGGCTGCGATTCAGGCCGCAATCGGCCGATGGTGACCAAAAACACAGCCCACTAGAATCATGTTGAAATCAGACAGCCTATATTCTACTGATCGTGATAGGGCTCCTGTACTTGCCAACTCTTTCCACGTGACTATCACACTGGTTGTCATTTTTGACTTTTTTTTTAACCTGCCTATTAAATCGGAAAGTGTTGAGCCGGCACTGCCGAACCCTAGCAGGTAAAATTGGATGGAAATGTCTATTATTGAGCTCCTGGCTATTTTCTTCTAATCTGGAAAACGTGAATCAAGACTAGGCAATTTGGAGGCAATTCGGCTTGTCTGACAACAAATATCGTAGACACAGTTCTCTTATCCAGTCTCTAGTCAGTTTCGGAAAATGCTCAAGGACGGAGTTCAATTGGTAAAATAAGCGTTGCGAAATCAATCCGTCTGGGTTTATTCCTTGACGGATTTTCACCATTTTGGCCTCTCTCGAAAGCTACAAGGATGTACTTTGGTTTGAGCCCATTGGCATTTCCAAAATCCAAAAATAATTTTTTCAAATGTCCAAATATTAATATTTTTTTTGGATTTCGGAAATGCCAATGGGCTCAAACCAAAGTACATCCTTGTAGCTTTCGAAAGAGACCAAAATGGTAAGAATCTGTCAAGGAATAAACCCAGACGGATTGATTTCGCAACGCTTATTTCACCAATATGACTCCGTCCTTAAGGAGCGTCAGAATTATATTGAAAAAATGTTTGGTATGTGTTTTAGAAGTATGAAGGGATCAAAGGGCGGTACTACAAGCCCCTTCATCTTCGTTATCTCATATGATCTTCGAAAATACTATGAGGCTTTTTTTTTAACCGTTGAATGTGTTTTGAATTTTTATCACTCTGTCATACAAGGTGAGTCATAAATTTTGAGCAGTTTTCTTGAAAAAATGCATGCAGTTAGTTTTATGGGAGCGAGTCGTGTTATTGATTGCTTTATATCAGTTTAGAGTATCCCTGGAACCTCTTGCAGGTGTTCTTGAAGAATACCAATTTCCAGCATTTGTGATGCACTCTGTATAGTGAATGAGATTTCAAAACACATCGACAGTAAAAAAAATCGGTTTCTCTAAAAGAGTTTACAAAATACAGATAAAGAAAATAGGAGGCTTCAAGTCCCATCCTTTGGCCTTCCTAGATTTCCGAAAATCAAGACCACAATTTTTTTGGTGACTTCAGAACACCTGTGTAGCCTGAAGATTGAATGGCAAATTTACGTGAAGTTGGCAGTAGTATCTGTATATGCGCATATCGTTTCTACAAAATCTATTTAGGTAACCAAATTGATGTTTTGTCATCAAGTTGAACAAATGACTAAATTTGATTGAAAACTTCAATTGGCAAGGTTGGAATCACTAGCGACGGCGGTTTCAACACAGTTGCCTAGTTTTGTAGTCAAATTCTTTTGTCAAATATTATCATCGCTGTTCAAGATGGACTGTCAGTACCATCACCAAAATTTCTTCACGAAATTGGAGTTGGAAACTAAATATTCACTTATTCAGCCAATCCAGTCTCGCAAATCTATCACTATTTTTTGTTTCCAAAGCCACGTAAAATCTCATCGTTGATCGCACGTTGAAATAATTTTGTTGCCAAGCTAACGGCCGTGGCATCGTGGCCGTGGCGTAGCTATAAAATCACTAAAACTTACAGTTTTTTTGCGTTTCCAGAGGCCTTTACATCATCGACCCCAAGCAGAACCTGCGCCAAGTGACCATCAACGACCTGCCCGTGGGCAGATCCGTGGACGAGACGCTGCGCCTGGTCCAGGCCTTCCAGTTCGTCGACGAGCACGGCGAGGTGTGCCCGGCCAACTGGACTCCCGGCAAGAAAACCATGAAGCCCGACGTGGAAGGCAGCAAGGCCTACTTCAGCACCTCCAATTAATTATTCTTAAGACCACCTACCAACACCAAGTACGAACTATACCATTTACATTATATATATATATTACCAATACTATCAAGAAACGAACCCAATGCGTAAATCCTCAGTATTACTCAGTTACGATGTTATAAGAATAATTATTGATAATATAGTGATACGCCTCACACTTTTTTTTTCAATAAAACTTTGAATTGTCTATAGCCTGGTTGTTTACTTTTGGTCTAGCCAATGGCTGGGTTCAGCTATAATCTTGGTGTAGGTCAAGTTTGGCTTAAGGGAATTTGAAATTCACTTTTGTTACTGGTGAATAAAAGATGTTTAATAACTCATAATTGCCTATAAATTTTTGCAAATTGAAACATAGATTCACTACTCACATCAAAAAGGTATTCTGCTACTAGAGTAATTTTTTTAGCTGAATTTTGAAACGTCTGTACAATGTACATGTTACAGGTTACAGTTCAAAAAATCAGGTACATACATGTTACTAGTTCAAGCTGCAAGCAAATGCAGAAGTCTGACTTTTTGGATAAAAAATGTGACAGTGACACATTTGTCACAGTGACAGTGACAATCGTAGCCTTAGTTAATCTTGTTGTCAACACCCTGTACCTACCGTATCTTTACGTCCTTTGAAATTCAACTGACCCGACCTCGCTCACTGACAAATACATCCCTCTCAATTCGATCCTCAGGACATACAAGACAAAACTTGCGAAACACACGAAAGAATAATTCGTGCTCGTATAATTCTGCCGTGCTCTAGAACCGGCGCCAACGCCAAAATGAACAGATGTGTCTTGATCGAGAGCGTTGAAGGTTCCCAATGCCAAGCCATCGCGTATACTTCTGGAAATGTCTAGAGCTCCGCACTTGTATCTACACCGCGACCTAATGGATGGAAGGATCTAGAAAGATCGCGTGTTTACCAGAATGCACGGGATCGCCGCTCGTAATAGTATTTTTATCACCGGCATTTCGACTTCCATGAACGTGGGCGTGCCGTGAGCTCAGCTGATGGTGGTAGGTAAGTAGAGGAGAACGGGAATGGTTTGTACAATGGGTTGGTGGGGACAGCTTTGAATTTCCTGTAAAACGTACTTGGTTTTCACTGATACTCGTCTGATATGTAGGTTCAGTGGTCGCTTCATTGCGAATGCAGCAAAAAGTGAATTGGTTGCGGTTTTAATCGATCAAGTTGAGAAAAATGCATTCTCATGATTTCCTATGTAAAATTTTACCTAATTATAAACAGGGTTGTGCAATGACGAAAACAGCCACTTATCAGTGGTCCTAAGTGACCACCAGTAATACCTACCTGATGTTTGTGTATTGCTTTTCTGTAGTTGAAAACATTGACAAATGATTTATTCCATTTTGAATTCTTTTTTTTCACAGGAAAGATGATTTATCCCAGTCGGATGAAGAAATGGACGAAGCGGATGAGATAGAACGGTGTGAATCACGCAAATTGGAGCCTCGAAGGTGGTTTGAAAATCCGCTTACACGGCGCACTTTTCCTCAGGAAAATCGGGAAATAAAACGTTCACTCTGAAGACTGTAGACAATAGAAAGAAATTGTAGGTGGCGAAGAAAATAGTGGACGTGAAATAGCTCACCGGAAGAGCCTGTAATTTTGTGTTCAACTTTCGAAGATAACGAGAAGCAGTAGCTATATGATGGAAGAGACGTCGGTGCTCAGGCGTAAAAATCCGCAATACTTGCGTAGAAAATCGGACTTTTTTCCAGGTACCGTTCCACTGATGAAATTTTGTAGCCTTAGAATCCTAGAAAACCTCCCTGGTAGGATACTAGCTAACCCTTTTGGCTCCAAAAATTTCCAACGCTTACGGCATGACTTTAAAACTAGTTTCCTCTATCTACTTTTCTTATTTCAACTTTCCTGCGAAAAAAGTGATCGTTACAACTCCCCCCCTTCCCCTTTGTTGGAAGACGTGAACCTCGCCAGGTTCTTGGTCAAGTTCGTCAAACTAAACTCAAGTTGGAAACCAAAGAAAATAAAAACCAGAAGAAAGAACACGAAATGAAGAGAAAAAAATGAAGAAGAAAAACACTGAGAAGCAAGTAAACAGGATATCCACTCACTTTGGCTTCCTCTGTCTCCGTGTATGGTTTTAAGTCCTTGTCATGCCAGGCGGCTTTCAAGCGCCCGGAGTCATCTTCTAGCTGCCAGGTTCATGGTGAAACCTTCTTCCGCGCCACAAATGGGCCAACAAACTCAAGTGCTGATTTCGCTGTGAAATCCTTGGCTCTGTCCAATAAGACATAGCTCCGCCTCCGTACCTTTTCGCCCATCTGGATAGTTGCGGGCCGTCGTCGTTTTAGATCATACCGCCCTTTCTGTTGAATTGCGGCTCTTCTCAACCGTGCTTTCACTTCTAAAAATAACGTTCGGAAGACCTCACCACGACTGGATTCTGCGTCATCTTCCCCGGGTAATCCGACTGGATCTACGTCTCCTGTCATTGCCATTTCACGTTCGTGGTTGATGAAGTATGGGGTAAGTCGAGTAGTCTCCTGTACTTGGGGTCGAATAGCGCAAGCGATCCCAGGCAGATTTCGATTCCATAGCTTTTGAATCTCGCCAACGTAACACCCGCAACATCGTGCCGATAATCTTACTGAGACGCTCCGTAGGGTTGGCTTGAAGGTGATAATCAGCAGTGAACGAGATCTTGAATCTGTATCTTTCCGCTAGACCGCTAAAAAATTTGCTGTGAAACTGAACACCATTAGCTGTGATAAGGATCTGTGGCACCCCAAAAGTCAATAATAGAAGTTCCTCAAGGTTGGCACAAGCCACTTTGGCAGTCGCGAAAACTGCCAGAGAAGGTGATGTTTTTTTTTTCATATTCTAAGAATACACACTTATTGTTTGTGATGATTACTTAATTGGTAACGATGCATTTTTAACAAAATAATGGAGCCGTCTGATTGTGGGAAGGTTGCCATGGTTTGAATCTGCCTGATAGGGTTTTTGGGGTATTTTAAGAATGCGGTCATGCATGTGTGGGTTGTTTCGATTGCGATGCGTATCATGACGATTTTATTATTGTAAGCATAAGTCCGTCAACTAAAAACCACATCAGCAGTCGAAGGGTTTCGAATAGGTAGGTTCCCATAGCTTGACCTTGAGACTTCGTAGCTAGTATCAATAAAATCGGTACTATGTATGTTAATCGATAGGACTGAATTGAATTCACTTTAACCTGACATGACTATTTGAAATCCATCAAGATTGAACACATGTATAATCAATTTCACGGCTTTCTGCATTGAATCAAGCCATGGAAAAAATGGGTTGCGTTGGTACGAATGGCACGTTGACGACTTGTTGGCAGCTAGCTGTCTTCATGTGCAATTTTCAATGTGACATTGTCACCGTCTCGGGGAGTCATGTACGCGAAAGTGAAAATTTTCGAGTACATGCGAGGAATTGTTAGTTTCCTTTGAGTGAGTTGCAGTGTGGACGATAAGGGACATTGTCTTCACCGGTTGATGGGTCTTCGCCAAGACTATCATGTTTTTGCCGGCCACTGAGAAAATTGTGCCAAAAGTCCGTGATGCCGTGAAGAAATGGAATGTAAAAAGTAAAAACCCACTGCCCAAGAGGAAGACGTACGGAGACGACACAATTTGGACGTGAGTAGGTAGGTACACTGTGTTGTCTGCCAGCATATGTCTTCGTACCTTGTTTGCTGTTGCAGTAGGTATAATAGGTAGAGCTAGAGTAGGTACCTAGTACTCACTACTTCAGTGATGTACATCAGAAGATGTAGCCTTTTGGGCGGTAAGTCTTTTCATCCGAGTAGTATCCTGCCGATCTTCGACATCATTTATTAGTGATAGTAGCCGCCAAAAACCCAACAACCTTGGCGGAGACTCACCAACCAGTAAAGACTGGCCCGTATTCATATCCCACTTTTAAGCTAAAAGCGCTTTTAGTGCGATGCGCATTTAGGGGCATTTCTCATATTTTAGTGTTCAAAAATACTAATTAACGCGCAAATTAATTGCAATTAAGTACATACAATCGCTCCCAATCGCAATAATGTATTTTTGAACACTGAAATATGAGTAATGCCCCTAAATGCGCATCGCACTGAAAGCGCTTTTAGCTTAAAAGTGGGATATGAATACGGGCCAATGTCCCTTATCGTTCACACTGCAAAGCACTCCAAAGAAACTCACGATTCCTGGCGTATGCTAAAAAAATTTCACTTCCGTATACATGATACTTCGACACAGTGACAAGGTGTCACATTGAAAATTGCACGTGTAGACAACTGGCTGGCATCCCCTTGTCATCGTATCATTCGTACCAACACAACACAATTTTTCCATAGCTTGCTCTAATGCAGAAAGCCGTGAAATTGATTATAGGCATATTGAGTATTTAGATCTAATTGATATGGTCCCTTATCTGATAATGTTGGCTACATTCAAGCTAAGGCATAGCCTGTTCCGTATCTGAGCACTTCAACCAAACTCAAGTGAATGATTGAATCAACCTAGACCAAACCTGAGTTCATCGAATGAATTCTAGTTTGATATGATTGTAATCAAAGTCAAGGTACCTTGACCTGAGCCTTCTGTGTAAAAACTTGAAAAGTAACACAAAAAATGCCTCCCTTGAAATTAAACCATGGTACAAATACGATACCATTTCGCCGACGGAAAAAAGCTTGAGAAAGAATAATTGATAAAAGGACCTGAAATTATATGCGATCGGCAACTCCAGGTGATAACGACTTGAGTGGAATTTTCGCTGGAGATTTCCATAGAAAAAAGACTGAAGTGGATCAAATGTTTTTCCTATTGTTGGGAGGATGATGTAAAGATGAAATAAATGTAGATTATACAAGATGTAAGATTACCGCACTCTGCGAGGCACTCTGAGTCTAGCGACTTAAGGACGGAGTCATATTGGTGAAATAAGCGTTGCGAAATCAATCCGTCTGGGATTATTCCTTGACGGATTCTTACCATTTTGGTCTCCTTCGAAAGCTACAAGGATGTACTTTAGTTTGAGCCCATTGGCATTTCCGAAATCCAAAAAAATATTAATATTTGGACATTTGGAAAAATTATTTTTAGATTTTGGAAATGCCAATAGGCTCAAACCAAAGTACATCCTTGTAGCTTTCGAAAGAGACCAAAATGGTGAAAATCCGTCAAGGAATAAACCCAGACGGATTGATTTCGCAACGCTGATTTTACCAATTGAACTCCGTCCTTAATTCCAAGTTCAAGACGTATATACCTACTTAGGACCGGCGTAATTTGCCATATAAAGGCTCCCATTACTACGGTATTAAAGCTGGGTTCCCAGATGCGAATATTCGGACAGAAAATGTGAAATTTTATGTCAAAGACGTCATATTGGCCAATCAGACCCCTCGAATTCAAAGTTTGACATATAAAATCGCATTTTCTGTCCGAATATTCGCATCTGGGAACCCAGCCTTAGGCTCGATTCCAAATTGGAGATACGCCAGTGCAAGTGTAGCGTAAGTCCGGTCAGCGCGGTCACTATGGCAACGTAACAAACTCCAACGCGATGATTGGCTTATCAAAGCCGTAAATGAGTGGCGCAAGTTGTGTCACTGACTTGAAATTCAGCCCTTAGCCATTACTCGTTACGGCAAGCGTAACGTACCGATTGCGTTCTTGTTCCCGGAGGTAATACCATGCACGCAGCAACGACACGAATTTGATATTTTTGTCAGATCAACAGTTTTAACCTCATTCAATTTTGTTCGTGGTCGCAATCAGGGTTGGAATGGGTTGTTTTAAACATCAAGCATACAGTTGCAATAATTCAGAGACCAATAACATTCGTGTTGTGTTGTGTTGTATTGTGTTGTGTTGTGTTGTGTTGTGGATTGTTGTAACCACACCAATAATCGAGTGAAAAATGGAATCGTAATTTTCTCAATCCCAAGAGATCCGAACGTTAGATAATGGCTTTGAAAACGGAAGCTGCATGAATCACAGACGATTTGGTCTTGTTCAAGCTGAAGTCCTCCTGAAATAAGAAATCTTTGCTCCACGACGGCATGTTAGAGCACCTTCACGTAATAATGGCACAATCATGACAGGTAACATTATTTGAAAATGTCGCCACCTCCAAACAGAAAATGCAGTGATCCAAATCTACGAAAATCCCAAATATTGCGCATGCGTTTTATCGTCAGGAACAGAAACGGAATTGGTGGGTTGAACCTTGAACCACGGAAAAGTTGGGTTTTCATTATGATCATTCAATTCAGATCAACTTCATCGTTTTTTTGCAAAATACATTTTTCAACAAGAAATCTGGTACAAAATAAGACAAAAAGTACAAATTCTAGGAATAACACATTAACATGTGATGCTAATCATTCAGGCTACCATTCATTGCGATCAGGTTTTGGAGAGCTAGGTAATGGAAATAGATATCCTACCTCGGTTATAGGCTGTTTTGTGTTATAGGTACTTCCGTCATTGCTCATTGGTACTTACGTTACCTGTCATAATTGGTTGAAACATTTTATGCAAGAGGAGCTTGTAATGTGGTGGTCAGCGCGTTCGACTACCACTCCAGGGGTCGTGGGTTCGAGTTCCACTGTAGGCTTCCGGATTTTCGTCCCCAAAACAAGCTCTTTGATTCAGTTGGAATGCTTGCTCGATGCAAGACGCACCGTGTGTCGCATAGCACGTAAAATACGAACGATGGTGCCGACCCCATGCGATGTTGGTGGTCGTTGAAAATCCCTACACTGTGTTGGAGCTTGGAACACACAGGGGTTCGGCAAAATTTCCGGTATAGTGGAGGAAAGCATTCACCGGCGTCGGTGTTAGGCCTCGTTGCGGAAATAGACGGACGTTGAATAAACGAATATAAAAAACATTTTATGCAGAAAGGTAGACAAGACAAGATATCAAATACAATAGGTACACTTTGAAACATGAACAAAATACAACAGGTACACCTCGAAACATAATAAGTATATCACAATCGCAAGACTAGGACAGCTCTTGCTTCAAGATTCAAGAAGAACAACTGTCGACTTCTCGGTTGACTTTCTTGAAGCCCAACCACGTGCCGCCCTTCATCGAAGGATTGCAACTGAAGCGGTCCAGTTCCACGACAGCCTTCGTCTTCTTCACCGGCACAATTTCGTACTCTTTCAAAATGTGAAAAGTCAACAGTTTAGCTTCCAGCAGCGCAAATCTCGACCCGATGCAGTTCCTTGGACCGGCACCGAAAGGCAAAAACGTGTACGGATCCACTTTGTGCCTGGCTTCGTCACTGAAACGTTCCGGATCGAACTTCATCGGATCCGGGTAGTACTTGGGATCGCGATGGATGCCCAGCGCGGAGAACCAAATGATCTGGCCAGTTTCCAGATGCAATTCTTTCTCGCCGGCGTTCTTGGGTTGGACTGTGAAACGCTTGTTGCATCTCCTGTCCCCATACGGCTGCGGAGGCCACTTCCTCAGCGCTTCGTTCACAACTTTGTCCATGTACCTCATCCCCAGAAGATCTTCGTACGAAACCCTACCTTTTGCATCCCAGACTTGTTGAATTTCCTTTCTGAGGTTGGCTTGGATGTGGGGATTCAAAGCCAGTTCGTAGAACATGAACGACATCAGCGTGGAAACTGTGTCGAAACCGGTGAAGAAGAAGATGAAAGCTTGTGCTGTTATGTCGATGATATCCATTTCGGTGCTGTCCGGGTTTTCGGTCAGTTTCTTTTTTCTGGCTTGCATGAGCAGGTGGATCACATCAGGGCGGATGATGTTTTTTTCTTCGCGTGTGCGCACAGTATCAGCAATCAGACTGTGGAAATACTTGGCGCAATCCACTGGAACTAGGGATATCTTCAGCAAGGAGCACAGCGCAGGGCTGAGGGCGTTCAAGTACAATTTCAACGTTTCCGTGTAGCCAAGATGGGTGGCTTTTTTGCCCATCAGGAAGAAATCGTTGTCGGTTTCCTTGAGCGAGTCGGTTTTCAGTCCGAATGCCGCCGAAGCTATGACGTCGTTCGTGTATCTGCTGAAGGTGTCTTTGACTTCCCACTCTTGCACGTCGCCTTGGTCGTGTTCGTTCAAGTACGAGATGAACTGCAACGAGCACTCTTCCATCAGTTCGTACATGAAACGCATTTTGCTGCTGGTAAACGTGGGGGTGAGGATCGCCCTCAGTTTTCGCCAGGTTTCGCCAGTGGAAGCGAACAAGTTTTTGCCCCAGAGCACGTCGTGCTCGGCATCCACGTAGTTTTGGTGGTCCATGAAACTGTCGAAGTCCTTGACCATGATTTGCTTCAGAAGCTCCAAGTCCTTGATGAAGAGAGTCGGTGTTAGACATTGGTACACCCCGAAGTATCTGGAATTTGAGAGGTTTTTATGACGTCGATTTTTTTTCGAAGTGAAGTGAGTACAAACCGTTCTTCTGGGAATTCATTGTAGATCATCTCGGTTCGGTCGTACACAGACCTCGTGGGGAGGAGCTCTAGGTTGCCGATGAGGAATTTCGGGGGAAGACATTTTGCTCCCTGGCGCTGCCAGAAGCTTTGGATGTGTTTGATTTTCCATATGACTGCGGCTACGACTAATGCGACTAGTATTAACATCAACATAATGAAGATGAAAAAACGTTAGGAAATCATGGGTGGTCGTTACAAGACTGCGTCGTACTGGTTTTGCACGGTTGTTATTGCTACTTATTAGCACACATTTAATTTTTAATTGTATATGGCATTATCAGCGTGGTACCTCTCTGATAAGGAATAAGAATTATGTTTTGAGTATTTATCATTATGTCAAGCGAAGATTATACGTATAATTCATTCCATCTCTTTCTGGATCGCAAGCGCAGCAAGCCATGTCGACTTCGCACATTACATCACATCTCGGGCGGCTGTGAAATTCAACATTTGCGCCAGAAATAAAACGTTTTCTAAACTTATTCAAGTTCATTAATCACATCTCGTAATCACTTTTCATCAATTAGTGAACATTTGATGATAATCTACCATATCGCTGTGCTAGAATGATAGTAAGATTACTTCAAATTTCTGATTTTCGGATTATTTCAAAATCTATAGCTTCAAGCTATTCTCTACCTGGTAAAAAAATCGAATTACTCAGAATCATCATGGAAGTACATAAAAAATGAATATCTCACTGTTATAATTATCTGTTTTTTCAACAGTTCTGATCTAATACTCGGACATCTCAAAATGTTCTATTTCTTCTACTGAGAAATAGATCGAATTTGATCTTGCCTTCTGGTATAATACGAAGACATTTCAACATGTCCCAATTTTACAACAAATCTAATTTGGAAATTTCAAGTTGTCCTTGTTTTTCATGTTATCTCAGTATTTTACTGTGAAAGATGTCTCACTCTTATACCAAAAAACCAACTGATTCAATGAAAGTCTTCAGATATTTCATTTTAACTCACTATTGCACAAACATACCCTTATGCGTTTGTAGAATATCTTACTTTTCTCTAAGTTGTCCCACTATTTGACCAGAAATGTTCCGTAAATTGTTTGAAATGACTCAATAACTTTAACTTATCTCCAATGTACATTGCCATGATTTCGTTATCCACAGGTCAGTTTGTATTGGGTAAAACTGACCCAAAACGATGGATAGATGCGGAGGCAGACTATATTGGTTATAGCTATGGCCAAGACTGCCAAAAGTAAAAGAAATCGTGAAAATCGGTTCACAGGATGAAATGTTTGATGAAAAATCTTGAATAATTGAATGACAAAGTTATGAACTTTGACATTTTTCAATATTTGACACACGACATCTAGCGAAACACTATCTACTGTTCTGAATACAGTTTTTCAAGGACTTCCGAATGAATTTCCAATTTCTGATAGTGACACTTTTATTTGTCAGATGACAGCCAAAAACTAATGGGCTTATCCCATGTCATACAATACTTAAGGATAACTATGAAAAATATGTTGAACCAGACTATGCTTACTGTGCAATACTCGGACAACTTGAAAAAAAAGAGGGATAAATTCAAAATCACTCTACGAATTCCCGACGAATAGTAGGATAACTTACATGAAAAAACGGACAACTTCCAACATAACCATTATTTCTAGCGATATACAAGGATATGTTCACTTTTTGATTTTTTTCTCAAAGAGTAAATTTGATTTCACAATGAATTCCTCACAGGTCTATCAGGAGCGATATAATACACCTGGAAAATTAAAAAATCTCCGAAATTTCGAGAAGAAGAGTGTTTTTCGTTCTTCTGAAATGTTCAAGTGGCGATTACTCGAAACTATGTTTTTCAAGTTGTCTTACTATCATTCTAGTACAGCGATATAATACTTTTATCGCGACGGTTTTATGAAAAAATCGACACGATTTTAAACGTAAGAAGAGATTAAGCATACCAACTGAACTCAGATTTCCCACAGCTTTCTGAGATAGATAGAGATGGAATGGATTATAGGTAACACGCAACTTGTAAGATCAATCGTTTAACCGCTTGTTGAATTGCGATTACGTTGCTTAGAATATTTTTGTAAGCTGTAATAAAACCAGATTTTATGTTCAAGTCGGTAGGTACCTACCTACTTACTCTTACGACTAAAAATTAAGCCGGGGTCAGGAGTTGGATTTTCCTTCAACTTGGTATCGGGTTGGGTTGCAGCTCGGGTTGCAGGGTCTAAACAAGAAAGACGCAACTATAGTGCAACCGCGAATGAATGTCTCGCTGTTGTTTGGGTCATTCAGAAATCGCGACCTAACTGGAGGGAACCCACTTTTCACTGTGGACTCGATGACTTTGGGCACTTACCGCTGTAGTAATTAAGATATCTTCCGAGGTATCTACCTACTTGCTTTTGCTGGTTTGAATAGATTGAGTCTCTAGACAGCGTAATTCATTGAAGTTGTTTACCTACCTACGTTAGGAACCAGGGTAGGCGGTAATCTTCGTTTCCTTTTGATTTTAATAAGTGGTAACCTAATCACTTTGCTTGTGATTTGCCTATCCAAAACATGATTTAGTTTTTATTCGTTCATCAGAAGTGCTATGCCTACTGACGATTTATTATCTACTAATGATAAAGATTACTAATTGTATGTGACAAGTGAGTGGGTTGCAATAATTGTGAAAAATCAGCGTAACGTTCTGACCTACCTACCTATATTCGTTCCGAACGAACGATCGCTCATGTTTTCTTAGTTTTTCAAGATGATTTGGCTCATTTTAGTTGCAGTAGTCGTAACTGGTGCCATATGGAAAATCAAACATGCTCAAAGCTTCTGGCAGCGCAAGGGAGTGAAATTTGTTCCCCCGACTTTCCTCTATGGCAACATAAAGCTCATCTCCAAGACACCCGTGTTCGACCAAATCGAAATGATCTACCATCAATTTCCAGAAGCACGGTATGTACCTGCTCACATTCGCTTGATTTGAACCAAGCATCAATCGATTAAATTCCAGATACTTTGGGCTGTACCAATTTTTAACACCGACTTTCTTCATCAAGGATCTGGAGCTCCTCAAACAGATCACCGTCAGGGATTTCGACAGTTTCACGGACCACCAAAGCTACGTGAGTGCCGAACACGACAAATTGTGGGGCAAAAACTTGTTTGCGGCCAAAGGCAATACTTGGCGAAAACTGAGGGCGATTCTGACGCCCACGTTCACCAGCAGCAAGATGCGGTTCATGTACGAGCTGATGGAAGAGTGCTCCTTGCAGTTCATCTGTTACTTGAAGGAACACGACAAAGGCGACGTGCAAGAATGGGAAGTCAAAGACACCTTCAGCAGATACACGAACGATGTCATAGCTTCGACTGCTTTTGGACTGAAAACAGACTCGCTGAAGGAAACAAGAAACGATTTCTACTTGATGGGGAAGAAAGCCGCCCACCTTGGCATCACAGAAATGTTAAAATTGCACTTGAACTCCATATTCCCTTGGCTGTGCTCCTTACTGAAGATAACTCTAGTCGATGGTGACGTCGCCAATTACTTTCGCAGCTTAATCGCCGATAACGTGCGTACACGCGAAGAGAAGAACATCGTCCGCCCTGATGTGATTCACTTGCTCATGCAAGCCAGGAAGAAGAAACTGGCCGAAGACCCAGATAGCACCGAAATGGATATCATCGACATGACAGCACAAGCTTTCATCTTCTTCTTCACAGGTTTCGACACGGTTTCCACGTTGATGTCGTTTTTGTTCTACGAACTGGCTTTAAATCCCCACATCCAAGCTAACCTCAGAAAAGAAATCCAACAAGTCTGGGATGAAAAAGGTAGAGTTTCGTACGAAGACCTGCTGGGGATGAGGTACATGGATAAGGTTGTGAACGAAGCGCTGAGGAAGTGGCCTTCGCAACCGTTCGTGAACAGGGAATGCGGTCGGCGTTACACCATCAGTCCTCAGAAGACCGGCGAGAAAGAGCTGCATCTGGAAACTGGACAGGTCATTTGGTTCTCTACGCTGGGCATCCATCGCGATCCCAAGTACTACCCGGATCCGATGACGTTTGATCCGGAACGTTTCAGCGACGAAGCCAGACACAAAGTGGATCCGTACACGTTTTTGCCGTTCGGTGCCGGTCCGAGGAACTGCATCGGGTCGAGATTTGCGCTTCTGGAAGCTAAGCTTTTGACGTTTCACATTTTGAAAGAGTACGAAATTGTGCCGGTGAAGAAGACGAAAGTGTCTGTGGAACTCGAGCGCTTCAATTACAGTCCTTCGATGAAAGGTGGCATGTGGTTGGGCTTCAAGAAAGTTGCCCGAGAAGTCAACAGTTCTTCCTGAAACGGAAACTCATTTTGTTGCTCTGTGATATGTTCTGTTTCGAAATATATATTTTGTATTTAGTCTTGTGTACCAATACTTTTTTCTTTTTCAAGTTGAAGTGATCAGAAATATTTGCTAGAAGTCATTTTCGAGAGAAACGTTGTCGTGATTAAGTGTCAAACGCACAGCCGTGGGATCTACTGCATCTGTTCCTCGACCTTGGTGACATCAGAATCAGCAAAAGAATTTTGCAATTTCGGTAACTTCGAAAATGGTGGTTCCGAGGGCTGGTTGTACTCTTTCTTCGCAAGTACGCATGTCAAGGGTAGTATCTGGTCAGGTCAGGTCATGTCAGGTCAGGTCAGGTCAGGTCATGTCAGGTCAGGTCAGGTCAATAAAATATAAACGTTTATGATAGCGGCTTCTGAAAATTTCAGAAAGAAACATTTGACAAAATGCAATTTGATTTCTACTAAAAGCGAAACTGAAAGTGAGTAGGTGAAAATTGAAAATTCCAAGTGAATTTATTGAAAAACGCCAAACTTCAATATGGCGGTCCCTTATTGGAATGTCAAACTTCAAAATTTGTCTGATGCTTTTCGACTGTCTCCCAAAAAGTACCAGTGTCGGTACCTTTGATACCTATAGTATGTTCACTTGTAGTCCGTGATTCTAGTCGGCTCGGCTAAGAGATTTTGTTTCAAGTTTCCAAATCTGAAATATAGAAAATCCCCAAAACTTTGCTGTTGGCTGCTCTGGCTTCATTTGGCACAATAATTCACGAAGGGACACGAAGTCGTTCGGACCACTTTTGGAACCCATTTTCTCTGCACATAGACGGAACATTTTTGCGGGACGTTATGTCTGGGGCTTTTTTCCATTTTATTGGAAAATGTAGTAACGTTTCGACCTGTTTTCAATTTTCGCCAATGAACAAATAAATCAAAGCAGCTTTGACATTTGACAGATGTCAAAAATATTTCTAACCTCTCGGAGCCGGTTCAACTTTACGTGATGGAAACTAATAAAATACTAGCCCTTCGTCGAAAAAGGGGGTCCCATGGAATCATCAATCCTTTGACCTCTTCCAGTTGAAAAGACAAGCCGAACCATGAAGTACTATTGGCAAGACAAGGAACATTCCAGCAGGCCTGCTGTTGCAGCAAGATTTACGTGTAAAAACTTTGTTAAACCGAATTTCAAAAAACCCAGTCGCTCAAAGTTGCGTATTGGACCGAAATTCATGTGAGTACCTCCAGTTTTCAATTGGCTTTCGATTTGAACCTTGGCGGAACGAGTTTTTGTCGGCCTTGAATGGCCGCCGTAAAGATGACTTAGATTAAAGGCGGCCCCGTAGGGTTCTGGTGTCTAATGACGGTAACACAGCTCTGCGCCCCTCTAGTCGCATTTCCACGTACGACAAGGTCAGTTTTCAAGATTTTAATACCAATTTGATGGGAAATTAAACTCCACTTCTAGAGAAGTCAGTTTCACACCAGGTAAAAAGGCGGCAACCCTACAATGCTAAAGTAGAAAATTTGTCCAGCCAACTATACGTTGTTCCAGAAATATTGCTATCCCAGTAGGTCATGAAAATCTAAATGCAGCTTTAGATTTAGTTACAAAAAACGTCATATCAAAAGTGTAAATATCATGGAAACTTCATTATTTATTTTCAGGTTATAAGTCAGATCTTTCACTCCTTTCAGTCAGAAAGTATTTCTTTAGTTTTTTATCAAGTATCACGTGCGGCACCCCATTCAAGGTGCACTTGAAGAAAGATACATGCAGTTTTGATGTCGAACCGTCTCTGTTTCCGATCTCAGGACTAAAAAAAATAGGCACCTGGGGAGTCAGCAGATTTCGTTCTTGCCACAGTCTCAATCAACATTGTGCACATATCACACAGGTAGATAGTAAAGCAGTAAAGCAAACTCCATGGCCTTGAGAGGATCAGATATCAAGGAAGATCTGCTTCTAAAGCCGAGTTTCGCTGTTCTACTTCAACTGAGCCTTTTAGTGAAGACAGAAGCACGAAATCTGGTAGGATATGGCACAACAGACTGTACTATACCTACTCTTTTGATTGAGAACGGGCGCCTGACTGATTTTTTTCTCGACTGGGCTCAGGGATCCACAGCCACTTTTTGGTTTAAGTAGTGACGATCTGGCTTCTTTTTGCCAGTATGCGTTTGACCGTGCAAAACGTTACTAAAGATCAAAGCAACTGAATGCTGGCAGCTGCATTGTTGGAATCTCTGAAGAATTCTTCGTAACAGCGTCAAAGTATTTCACGTTCTCTCGCAGATAAACGAACTGGATCCCCACATATGGCGTGAAAATTATCAGGTAATCAAAACCAATGAAGGAACAACACAACAGTAACAGTAGGTATAACGTAACAGGAACAACGATAACTGTATAAGTAACACGTACAGATTCTTAAAACTTGCGTCGATAGGTGCTTATTACGGTTTTCTTTCCAAAAGCTATCTAGGTGGACAGAAACATGACAGTTTGGATGACAGTAAAAAACTTCGCGGTTGAATTTGATTGAGATGTCACACTGACTTGGGACTAAAACAATAAACGTTTTAGAACTAGACAAAGCTAAAGCGACTTTTACCATATACTTCCAATGCCTACTGAGATAGCAATCAATCTGAAACAACGTATAGAGTCACATTACAAGTGAACCTACTACAGGGTGTCCCGAAATTAATGCAACAAAATCCACAGGGAGATGGAAAATGAAAAATTAAGGCGACTTTTCTAATAAAAATACTCTCGCAAACGTACTAACGGAGATACAGGCCTTCAAAGTTGGTTTTTGAAAACAGTTTTTTTTTCATAACTTTTTAACCGCTCAACCGATTTCATTCAAATTTGGACCAAAGTTCACTTAAATAAGTCTCTATTGAACAATGATAACGCATTTCATGAAACGTTTCTAGGGGCGAAGATAATAGGGGGTATCTTCCCCCCTTTCCCCCCTATTTTTCACCCCCTTGAATATTTTTGGAAATGGATTCAATTTTTGAATTATACGTTCAATTTAAAGAAAAAAACGTGAGTGCGTGACCATAGTCACCCTCGGAAGAAGTGAAACTTTTATAGATATGAATCAATCAGCAAACAACGTTCGAAGAGCTGTTCTTTTCGTACTCCCGCTCCGCTCCCTCATGGTTTGTATCATCTTGTTTTTCTTATTATCAATCTTATTATTATTATTATGAGTCACTCAAAGGGCAGAGTACTTTCGACATGATTTTTTTCGATTAGACTTCTTTTATTTCTTTTCTCGCTGCGCTCGGCAGTGGAGAGCCCCATCAAAAGCGGGAATGAAAAGAATCCTTCGAAATTCAACTTAATTATTATATTACCGCCCCTATGACTTGCCGCCTGCCGTACTCGCCTGCGCGCCGGAACGCACTGCTCGCCTGCTAGGCCCGGCACTGAATATACCTTCCCATCCCTATAATAAATCACATCCGCTCGAATCTATTCAAGCCAAGTCAAGAGCCATTCTTGTCGGGCCAACAGTACGACAACACGAAGAGCAGTCCAGTGTCGGCGATTAGTAAAAAATAGAACCGAACGCGGCGAACGCTGCAACAGCTTATTCTTTCATTTCCTGGGACGACGCTGGTCACCCCAAGGTCAGACAAGACAACGTTACAGCACATCGTTACAGGCGTTCGTTACAACCACTGATGCTATGAAGCAATTTCACTCCCATGTGTGGTTCTGCGTTAGTGGTGTGTTGTGATCTAGGCGCGAGAATGGAAGTTTCACTTCAAAAAATTGGTCTTGCAAAATTTTGATTAGAGGTTTCGTTTTAAAGATAATTGGGATTGGAAAACGGTTTCTTGTGTGAGCTTGGTGATAAGACAGTGTCGTATTACGAGCAGATAGAAGGCCTCAAATCTAACATACAAACCGAAGCGAGAGTGCTGAAAACCGCCTGGACAGATAGAACAACAATCACGCATCCCCCTGGCAAAAAAAAGGGGGCAAATCGGAGATAAGCAACCCAAAAATCAACAAGACCGCCGGCGACATCTAACGCCAAAAGAAGCAGATCCAGCGGGGCGGGCAAGTTCTTGAACCGAGTAGGGAGCTTGGCTAACATAAACGGCGTGAGGTGCGAGCTGCGCCGCAGAGGTATACAACACAATATACACGGAAAGACAACCACAACAAATCGGCTTGATGAGAAAGAGGGATAAACCGGAACGCGACGCCTCCCCGCAGACAGAAAAAGAAATCTCTCAAAGAAGTAAAGTTGTGGTGAGAGCACAGCAACAAACACAGCCAATAACTTTCGAAGCAGGAAATTTAGAAAGAGAACAACATGGAGGAAGTTATGGCAGCACTCATAGAAATAAAAGGAGACATAAAGGATATGAAGAGGAGCATTGAACGGAACAACGATGAAATGAGAAATTTAGGGGAAGAAATAAAGGTCATGCGAAAAAACTGAAATGAAGAGAAGGAAGAAATCATGGAACAACTGAGGAACGCAAATGAGAGGATCGAAAAGCTAGAAAAGGATAAAATACGCAACAACCTAGTGATAACCGGCATAGGAAAGAACCGAGGAAAGAACATTGACAACGAGGATTTCTTAAAACTTAAAACAGACAATGGAGCGCATGATAGAGACGGAACTGAATATAGAAACATAAATCAAAGGAGTTTATAAAATAGGAGAAGAGAGATGTATTGTGGAAATGGAGAAATGGACCGAGAAGCTAGGAATTCTGAGAGCAAAAAACAGGTTAAGAAAAAAATATGTATTTATCGACTTCGCCATGACAGCCAAGGAAAGAGAAATCCAAAAGACCATCAGAGACTTAGCCAGAGCAGAGAATGCCAAGGGAGCAAACGTAAAAGTCAAATACCAAAGAATTGAAATCAATGGCAGGACCTCGATATGGAACGCGAAAGAGCAAAAGTTAATCGACGCACGGGAAGCTCACACTAAACCAAAAAACTGAATGCGGGCATAACTATCAAGCAGAAGACGACCAGGCAAAGGAAAAGGTTCACGACTGCGAAAGAAAATGAAGGAAGACTAACAGGGAACATAAGAAGAAGGAAAAACAGAAAGGGAAACATAATGAGGATTGGAACATGGAACGTTAGAAGTACCTATGTTGATGGCAAAATGACGGAGGTTGCGCGGAAGATGAGACGATATGAAGTAGAGATTTTGGCACTGCAGGAGATAAGATGGAAAGGACATGGAGCGATTGATAAGAAAGAATACACATTGTACTACTCAGGAAGCGAGAGACAGGGAAGAAATGGAACGGGTTTCATGATAAGTGAAATAGTGAGAGGAAGAGTAATGAGTTTCAAAGCAATTAATGGAAGATTATCATACATAATAAGAATCAAAAACAAACAGGCGAATATCTCTCTGGTGAACGTTTATGCACCCATAGTAGTGCGGGCGCTAAGAGCCAAAATCGGGATGAACCTTGCAAATGGTGATGAAAGCATGAAATTTGGTACACGTACTCAGAATGAGCCCCTCTTTCATATAAGAGGTGGAGCCACGCCGAATTTTCACCGGAAGGGGGCTTGGGGGGCTCCTGAAAGTTGGAGGTGCTAGGACTCCCACTAAACGGCTTATCAGTTCGTTTTGACAATTAAAAAGGAAACTTATGAATATCTTGTGAACATTGACGGCGTTTATCGTATTGTCCCGGGAATTTTTCATTATGAAAAAAAATAAGTTCTTCGGCAGAACACACAAATTCGTTTTATTTTATTTTCACCTACAAAGAATTAATAAGGAGATGTGCAACACGTTGATTCCCACAAATTCGTATCCTCTGAATTCGTTTGTGAAGTCAAAATTTTGATGGTGTATCTTCTTGAAGAGGGGCATTCCAAAGAGTAAGCTATTTTCAACACTAAGTTCAAACAGAATTTTTTCAATGTTCTGAATCGAAATTACTGAATTCCTTCCAGCAATGCATACCCTTAACGCTTCTTTGGAAGTACCGCGTGCGATTGAACGTGGAGCAAGTCCTGAAACACTATCAGAATTTTTCTACTGTGATGCTACTATTCACTCTCGACCGGGGCAATTAGGTTCCTACACAGCATGCGCGGAGTGTATACACGATGCAGCGTATTTTCTCGGTTCAGTCAAATTTTTCATGATTGAAATTGTGTCATAATATTGAATTAACGTGTATACACTCCGCGCATGCTGTGTAGGAACCTAATTGCCCCGGTCGAGAGTGGATAGTAGCATCACAGAAGAAAAATTCTGATAGTGTTTCAGGACTTACTCCACGTCCAATCGCACGCGGTACTTCCAAAGAAGGGTTCAGGGTATGCATTGCTGGAAGGAATTCAGTAATTTCGATTCAGAACATTGAAAAAATTCTGTTTGAACTTTGTGTTGAAAATAGCTTACTCTTTGGAATGCCCCTCTTCAAGAAGATATACCATCAAAATTTTGACTCCACAAACGAATTCAGAGGATACGAATTTGTAGGAAACAACGTGTTGCACCTCTTCTTATTAATTCTTTGTAGGTGAAAATAAAATAAAACCAATTTGTGTGTTCTGCCGAAGAACTTATTTTTTTTCATCATGAAAAATTCCCGGGACAAGGCGATAAACGTCGTTCATTTTCACGATATATTCATGAGTTTCCTTTTTAATTGATAAAACGAACTGATAAGTGGTTTGGTGGGAGCCCTAGCACTTTAAACTTTCAGGAGCCCCTCGACCCCCCTTCCGGTGAAAATTCGGCGTGGCTCCACCTCTTATCTAAGAGAGGTGCTCATTTTAAGTATGTGTACCGAATTTCATGCTTTCATCACCATTTGCAAGGTTCATTCACCTAGTGCCCCCACTATAGAGGATGCAGACGAAGATAAAAAAGACTTGAGTTCTACGAAGAATTAGAGGCAATCTGCGGAGACATTCCAAGACACGACATATTAATTATGATAAGAGATTTTAATGCGAAGATTGGGAAGGAAGAATACAATGAAGGGGTGTCGGGAAAGGAAACAATACACAATACCACCAGCGACAATGGAACTAGAGTGTGCAATCTGGCCGCAATGACAAATACATTTATCGTGAGTACACGATTCAAACACAAAAAGGAACACAAAATAACATGCATGATTCCAGGCAGCACGCAAGGAAATCAAATAGATCATGTACTAGTTTCGAAAAAGTGGAAAAGCATAATTCAAGATGTAAGATCATACAGGGGAGCCAATGTTGACTCAGACCATAGATCTGTTGATAACTAAAATGAAAATGAAAATTATCAAAAAACCTTCTGTTAAAAAGAGGAAAAGATGGGATACCAAAAAACTGAAATCCACGGAACACAATCAAGAATTCACTAAAGTATTGATTGAAAGAGGAACTGAACAAACGCGAGAAGACTAACATAGAGGAAGAATGGATAAATATAAAGGAAAGCATAACACACGCAACAGAAAGAGTGCTAGGACAGAAAACACCAAGGAAATGGAAGGAATGGTTCGACGAAGAATGTGAAAGTAAAGTAGAACTTAAAAACCAGCCAGAAAAAAATGGATAGACACGGAAAGTAAACAGGAGTTGGAGAACTATAACAAAAAACGAAAAGAGGCGACTAAATGCTGCAAAAAGAAAAAGGAGCAGTGGATTAATGACATCATGCAGGAGATTGAAGCAAATAGCAGAGACAACAGAAAGTTGTACACATTAATAAAAGCCAAAAAAAAAAAAAAAAAAACGCTAGCGAAAATCGAAAAAGAAAGATGGGAAAACCACTTCACGCAGCTTTACAGAGAAAACGGATATGGGGAAGGAGAAGACATGGACATCATTGATGACAGGGATCAAGAAGAAGACATACCTACATACGACGAATACATACAAGTCATCAAGCACCTGAAACTGAATAAAGCAGCAGGACCAGACCAGATCAACAACGAACTCATCAAGAATGGAGGAGATGAACTAACAACCCGAATATATGGCCTGATTACGGAAATATGGAAGAAAGAAACCATGCCAAGGGAATGGAGAACTGGGCTACTCACACCACTGTACAAAAAAGGAGATCCCACGCAATGCAGTAACTACAGAGGAATTATGCTACTGAATACAACATACAAAAAATTAACATCAATAGTTAGGCAAAGACTATCAAAGTACACAGAAGCCAGACTTGGAGAATATCAACACGGATTTAGAGGAGGAAGATCGACAATTGACGCCATTCATATTATGACACAGACGATTGAAAGGAGCTATGAACACGACATCGAATTACACATGCTCTTTATCGACTTCAGGCAGGCGTTCGACAGCATACGTAGAAAAATACTACTGAAGGAGATGAAGAACATGGAGATACCGGCGAAGCTGAATAGGCTGACAAAAATGACCATGGAGAAATCACAAGCGAAAATTATGACACTGGAAACAAATACAGATGAAATTGCAATAGAAACAGGAGTCAGACAAGAGCCAATAATATCGTCTCGACCAACTCCACACAATTAATAGCTTAATTACGCCGACGACATAGCACTAATAGCGAGAGATATTAGAAGTCTGAAGGATGCGTTCAAAGTGGTGACAACAGAGGCACAAAAGAGAGGACTAGAAATAAACCAGAATAAGACCAAGTACATGATCAGCTCAAGACGAGAAACAAAAAATATACAGCAAAATAATATTGGAGAACACAGCTTCAAAAAAACCGAGAACGTCAGATACCTCGGAGTGACGTTAAACGGAAGGAACGAGAGAAGCGTGGAAATTAGCGAACGTATACAATCTGGAAACAGAGCATACTGGTCTTATCATGGATTTATGAAGGACAGCAATATAATCAAGGAGACAAAATTCAAAATATATAGATCAGCAATCAGACCGGTAGTCACTTACGCCGCTGAAACCATGTGTCTCACCAATAAAAACGAAGAAAAGTTGAGAATCTTCGAAAGAAAGATATATCGAAGAGTTCTAGGATCAGGCACATACTTGTCTGGAAGCCAATGCAAGAAAGACCGAGAGAAAGGCCAATAAGGGCACGGTGGGAAGATCAAGTGAGCGGGGACATTGAGAAGCTGGAAGTGCTAGATTGGAGAAACAAGATCAGGGACAGAAAAGAGTGGAAAACAATCATAGGTGAGGCCAAGAAACACAAAAAACTGTAGAACATAACAAGTACCTAAACGAAGGAAACCAAGCGGAGAGATTCACCGCCAACCATAAATGAATCTTTTAGTTCAAATGAGGAGCGGCTTCTATTTTGTAAAGAATGTTTAGCCAAATATATATACATCTCATGCATCATGGGAAGCATCTCGATATCGCCACTTTCCAGGGCCCAATTGTTTTTACTGAAAACTGCATGTTTCCTAGCAAAAATGGTGGTTTATCAACGTAAAACACCTGAAATTCTTATTTTACTTGAGGCATCTTGAGTTTTCTTGAATTTTAGGGCCTTTGAAAGTGGTGTTTTTGATACGTTTTCCGAAGTTTCAAACCCAAATATCTCAAAAATGAAACCTTTAATCAAGATTTTGCAGGAGTAACTTTTTTCTTTAAATTGAACGTAGAATTCAAAAATTGTAACCATTTTTAAAAATATTCAGGGGGTGAAAAATATAGGGAAAAGGGGGAGAGTACTCCCTATTATCTTCGCCCCTGAAAACGTTCAAGCAAATGCGTTATCATTGTTCGATAGAGATCTATTTGAGTAAACTTTGGTTCAAATTTTAATGAAATCGGCTTAACGGTTCAAAAGTTATGCAAAAAAAAACCTGTTTTAAAAACCAACTTCGAAGGCCTGTATCTCCGTTATTACGTTTGCGAAGGAATCTATTTTGAAGAAGTCCCCTAATTTTTCTATTTTCTACTTCCCTGTAAATTTTGTTGCATTAATTTCGGGACATCCTGTATATGTATGTATATTTTATTTTATCAGATAAGAGGCGCCACCATACTTAATCACCGACTGATACAGGTTTGGAAAAATTTCACATCATATTTTTTCATTTTGCTGCGTGCTTATACCTACGTGAAACTGTGCAAGATTAAGACATGAGTACAAAGTAAGTCCGCCTATTGCTATTTGTAATATAACGACTCTTTTGTTTCCTCGCTCTCCAAGATGATTTGGTTGCTTCTACTGGTTGCATTATTTGTCGCCGGTGCGATATGGAAAGTAAAACACAGCCAGAGCTTTTGGCAGCGCCAGGGAGTAAAGTGCATTCCCCCGACTTTCTTGACCGGCAATTTGCAGCCCATCTCTACGAGATCTTTTTACGATCAAATCGAAAAGCTTTACGAAGAATTTCCAGAAGAACGGTTTGTACTTAATACAAGATCATTATTGACTATAAAAACAACGATATATCCCAGTTTTGGATTTGCAGATACTATGGAATGTACCACTTTCTAACACCGGTTCTTTTTATCAAGGACTTGGAGCTTTTGAAACAGATCACTGTGAAGGATTTCGACAATTTCATGGACCACAGTAGCTTTGCAGATGTCGAACACGACGTGCTCTGGGGCAAAAATTTGTTTGCATCCAAAGGCGAAACTTGGCGAAAACTGAGGGCGATCCTCACGCCCACGTTCACCAGCAACAAAATGCGTTTCATGTATAAACTGATGGAAGAGAGCGCTCTGCAGTTCATTTCTCACTTGAACGAGCACGACAAGGGCTGGGTACAAGAATGCGAAGTCAAAGACATCTTGAGCAGATACACGAACGACGTCATAGCTTCGGCAGCGTTCGGGTTGAAAACCGACTCGCTCAAGGAAACGAAAAACGATTTCTTCCTGATGGGGAAACGAGCTACCAGAATCGGATTGGTGGAGATGTTCAAGTGCTACTTGAGCGGGATGTGCCCTCGGCTTTGCTCATTTTTGAAGATTACAATGATCCCAGCGGATGTCGCCAATTATTTTCGCAGTATAATCGCCGAGACTGTGCGTATACGCGAAGAGAAAAGAATCATCCGACCTGACGTGATTCACTTGCTCATGCAGGCCAGGAAGAGGAAACTGGCCGAAAACCCGGAAAGCACCGAAATGGATATCGTTGATATAACAGCACAAGCTTTCATTTTCTTCTTCACGGGTTTCGATACCGTTTCCAATTTGATGTCGTTCATGTTCTACGAACTGGCTTTGAATCCCCACATCCAAGCTAACCTCAGAAAGGAAATCCAACAAGTCTGGGACGAACGAGGTCGCGTTTCGTACGAAGACCTCCTGGGGATGAGGTACATGGACAAGGTGGTGAACGAAGCGCTGAGGAAGTGGCCTCCGGTGGCAGCTGTGGACAGGAAGTGCATGCGGCGTTACACCGTCAGTCCTCTCAAGAGTGGCGAGAAAGAACTGCACCTGGAAGCCGGACAGGTCATCTGGTTCTCCCCGCTGGGCATCCAACGCGACCCCAATTACTACCCGGATCCGATGAAGTTCGATCCGGAGCGTTTCAACGAGAGGAGCAGACACAACGTGGATCCGTACACGTTTTTGCCGTTCGGTGCCGGGCCGAGGAACTGTATCGGATCGAGGTTTGCGCTGTTGGAGGCCAAACTGTTGACTTTCCATATCTTGAAGGAGTACGAAATCGTTCCGGTGAAGAAGACGAAAGTGCCGGTGGTCTTGGACAATCGCCAAGGTAATCCTGCGGCGAAGGGCGGCATGTGGTTGGGTTTCAAAAAAGCTGGTTCTCGCTGAAAGCAGCTTATCTGATCGTGCTGCCAGCTTCACGTGAAGACAGTATAGTCTTCAAGTCAGGTATATGTGCTATTCACGTACCTATATGAAAAGTGAAAGTCTGAGACTGGGAAGGCCGAATGACATAATTTTCGTGGACTTGACAACAGTGCTTGTGGTAATATGTTACGTACCTGTTGTATATTTTGTACTGCTTACCCCAATAATGAATTATTTTTTCAACTTATAAAATGTGAAACCAAACAAGCTTGTTTTTATTTCAAGATTATATTTAAAACTCAAATAGGTACTTGGAGACAACAAAACGCAGTACGTTTCTAACTAAAATAAATAATCAGTATTTACATCACAAAAGAAGGGAAGCTTCTGCTTCAGACAGAACTGTCGACTTTTCGGTTGACTTTCTTGAAGCCCAGCCACATGCCGCCCTTCATCGAAGGACTGTAGTTGAAGCGCTCCAGCTCCACGGACACTTTCGTCTTCTTCACCGGCACAATTTCGTACTCTTTTAAAATGTGAAAAGTCAAAAGTTTAGCTTCCAGAAGCGCAAATCTCGACCCGATGCAGTTCCTCGGACCCGCACCGAACGGCAAGAACGTGTACGGATCCACTTTGTGTACGGCTTCTTCGCTGAAACGTTCCGGATCAAACTTCATCGGATCCGGGTAGTACTTGGGATCGCGATGGATGCCCAACGTAGAGAACCAAATGACCTGCCCAGCTTCCAAGTGCAACTCTTTCTCGCCAGTCTTCAGAGGATTGACGGTGTAACGGCGACCGCATTCCCTGTCGCCGAACGGCTGCGGAGGCCACTTCCTCAGCGCTTCGTTCACAACTTTGTCCATGTACCTCATCCCCAGGAGGTCATCGTACGAAACTTTGCCTTTCATATCCCAGACTTGTTGGATTTCCTTTCTGAGGTTAGCTTGGATGTGGGGATTCAAAGCCAGTTCGTAGAACAAGAACGACATAAGCGTGGAAACTGTGTCGAAACCGGTGAAGAAGAAGATGAAAGCTTGTGCTGTCATGTCAACGATATCCATTTCGGTGCTATCTGGGTCTTCGGCCAAACTCTTTTTCCTGGCTTGCATGAGCAAGTGGATTACATCGGGACGGATGATGTTCTTCTCTTCGCGTGTACGCACAGTATCAGCGATTAAACGGTGAAAGTAACTAGCGACATCCTCTTGGACAAAAGTTATCTTCAGTAAGGAACACAGCGAAGGACATATAGAATTCAAGTATAATTTCAGCATTTCTGCGTAACCAAGGTGGGAAGCTTTCTTCCCCATAAGGAAAAAATCGTTTTGGGTCTCTTTCAGCGAGTCGGTTTTCAATCCAAAAGCGGCCGAAGCTATGACATCATTCGTGTATCTGCTGAAAGTGTCTTTGACTTCCCTTTCTTGTATGTCGCCCTTGTCGTGTTCGTTCAAGTAAGAAATGAACTGTAAAGAACACTCTTCCATCAGTTCGTACATGAAACGCATTTTGCTTCCGGTGAACGTGGGGGTGAGAATCGCCCTCAATTTTCGCCACGTTTCGCCTTTGGCCGCGAACAAGTTTTTTCCCCACAGCTCGTCGTGCTTGTTATTCACATAACTATGGTGGTCCATGAAACTGTCAAAATCCCGAATGGTTATTTGTTTCAGAAGCTCCAGGTCCTTGATGAAGAGAGCCGGTGTTAAAAACTGGTACAATCCAAAGTATCTGGAATTTAATTGGTTTATGTTTGATTAAACTCAAGTGGGGGTACTACCGTTCTCCTGGAAATTGATTGTAGAGCTCTTCCACTTGGTCGTACAAAGATCTGGCAGGAATGAGGCCCAGGTTACCGATGAGGAAAGTCGGGGGAGTACATTTCACTCCTTTGCGCTGCCAGAAGCTTTGGACATGTTTGATCTTCCAGATGACAATGGCTGCGATTATTGCAACTAGTATCAACCAAATCATAGTGGAAAGAAAACACTAGACAAAACATAGATGATATTCCAATCTGCGTCGCACTGGTTTTGCAAAATATTGCAACCTGCTTGGCACACAGTAACTGTCATTAGGGTAAGATAATATGTTATCAGTACAGCTCACCTCTGATAAACTAACAAAAATGTAATTACTTATCGCAAGTGAAGATTAGATCTACCTATGGAGATATCCTATCCTACTACCGATCCAGTTTTCAATATTACCTAGTTCACTGAAAGGTTTGCCATTCTACAAGTTGTGAGGCAAGGATGTTGGGATTCAAACAAAATATATATTGTTACAGACAGTTTTATTTCAACATAAATTTCTTCAATTCATATTTAACAATTCACGAGTCAAAACACTTCCAGTGGGATTCCATGGTGCGTCTTTCCATTGGTTTTGCCTCATCACTCCCGGGACATTACAGGCTAAAACAAAAATAAAAAGCGTTACAATTTTTTTTCCGATTCGATGAGGATGATACAAAATCAATGGAAAAACGAGGCGAACCTGGGGGGTAAAAATATTTGATAATCGGCAATTGCATAACAAGCCTGAAATTCAACCCCCAAGTTTTCCAAAAATACAACAGTAATACATCAAGCTAAAAGATAGAAAATATTTACATAAAATAGAATAGAAAAATATATAGGTACTTATAACCAATTTTTTTTCATGGTCATTGGAAAACATTGTTCAAGGAATCATACAATAGAAAAATATATATGCTCAAAACTCTGTTAATGGATATGAAAAACAATGGTTCAAAAATCATCAGTGACTTTGTAACCAGTCAAAGTGTAACCGTTCGTAATCAGCTTGACTGGTTTTTTGTCTTCGATTATCGTTCTAGACGAGGGTGGGAATTTGAAAACTGGAGGGTTTCTGTGATGGCGCCGTTTATGCCCATGTTTCTGTTCATGGTCATTTCTTTGGTTGTGGTAACTTCCAACCATTTGGTCATAGTGACGGCCAGAATCTCTGCCACGATCATGATCATTTTGGACGTGGCTATGATCAAGGCTGCGATCTATCTGATCATACCGCTCACTTTGCTCAAGACGATCATTTTGATCGTACCGATCGTTTTGCTCATATTGACTTTGATCATGCCGATCAGGCTTTTTCTCGTAGAAATAGTCGTGCTGCTCGTGGTGGTGATTCCCAAACAACTTGCTCTGCTTCTCTTCGCAGTTCTCCAGCTGCCTCAGCAGATCAAAAAGAATCTTCAGCTCTTTCCGTATCTTTTGCCCTTGACCCAGCTTCACCTCGATCTCTTTGATCGCGTCCTTCTGCAGCTTTTCCACGTTCTTGATCTCCCACAGCAGCTTCGCTTCCTCGAACATCTTGTCGCTTTGCCCGCTCTCGAGCATCCGCTTCAAATTGCTCAGCAGCTTCATCTCGCTTTCCAAAGCTGCGTCTCTTTCGTCCTTCAATTCGTTCTCTAAGCCGTGCTGGTTCTGTCCCAGCACGAAGCGAAGCTCGGACAGAAAGTCGATGTATTTGATCTCCTTCTTCGGGTCCAGAGACGTGCCCATTTTGATGGCCTCGCCAAAGTCTTCGACTATTCTGTAGATGACGCACTGGAGTTTTTGCAAGCGCACCAGCATTTTGATCAGCTTCTTGGTCATGAAGCTGTTGCCGTTGCTGAGGGCGGTAGAAATGTCTTTGACTACGTCGTCTTTCAGCGCTTGCATTTCTTTGAAATCGTCCAAGATTCGTATCTGGCTTTGGGCTTCGGTATACTTAGCTTCGATCAAGATCTTTTTCCAGTCTTCCACCAAGAAGTCTTTGAAATGCTGGAGCTTGTACAGATCGTTGTGGATTTTCCAGTACGCCGACGTGTCCATGTCGATTAAACCTTGAATCTCGTCTAAAATTTGCTTGATTTTGTCTTTGACAATCTGCAAGGGCACTTCTTGGCTCTGGGGTTGCCCAACGATAGGCGCTGAGCTGCGCGCTTTTTCAATCAAGCTATTAATTTTGTCTGTTATATCTTCTTCTTTCGGCTCTGGCGCTTTCTTTTCTTCTGCTTCCGCTTTCTTTTCTACCACTTCCGCTTCGACCGCATCTTTAGACTTCTCTTCTTTTTCTTTGCGTTTCAAAAAAAGCGGACGCTTGACTCCGTTGATTTCCAAAAACGGACGACCTTTATTGTCGATTATGATCTTGGACTTCAGTTTTTCTACCACCAGCCTTTTCTTTGGCTTGTGCCTCGTTTCGGGTTTTACAACTTCCGGAGGTTCAACCAACCCTCCCAGTTTCTCTTTCAAAAACTCTTGGACTTCGTCTTCGTCCACTACTTTCAAAATGTACCGCTTGGTGCGAGCATGGTCTTGGAATACCAAGCTGTAATCTGGTTCGTAAGGTTCGGTTTGGTTTTCAACAACGCTTCTTCTGTGTCTAGCATGCAGTAAAGTTCTCTGCGGACTGAAGTCATCGAAATCGCCGATGAAGTTGCTGGCGAAGTTCAACACGTCGTTCTTCAAGTGCTTGCCGAAATCCCGCAGGTACTTTTTCGACGACACGAAGACCTGCGGCATCGACTTGAACACTGGAGAAATCTGCTCGCCTAGCCTGTGGAAATGGTGGAGAAGCCGTATGGGCGTGTTGAGCAAGTAATAAATCGGGTTGTGCGGTATCATGTGGTTGAAATTGAGCGGTCGCAAGTACTCTTCTCTTAAATCAACGCCGTTGTCGAAGTCTTCGGCGGAAGCTTCTTCGAAAGAGTCATCTTCCGAAGAGTCATCTTCCGACTCAACGTCAGTCACGCGAAAAAACGGCAAAACCATTTCTTGGCTGTCGCCTTCGAAGAACGCTGCTCTCTTGTGCCGCGCCACGGGTTCTTGGTTGAGCTGGTGCAGCTTCTGAAGAAGACTGCCTCTGGTAGCTAGTGCATTCTGCACATGCCTGGGGCTTTGAACTAACGAAGGTTTCTTCAAGTTTGAGCGGGGATCGAAAAAGGGACGCATCGGTTTGAACTTGTGCAACATGTCGTCGTGCTTGGTCACGAGCTTGTGGTGGTTCCGTAAAGTTTTGAGCGTGTGCTGGATGGGGAGCTTGATGAAGCTGGGCAGGAGACCCATCAAGAACTTGACCGAAGTCTGGAGGAGAGGCATTTCTCGTTTGGTTCTTGCACGTCTTACAGTACTTCTCGTGCTTTTAGGGTTTGGTATACTTCGTGTACTTCTTTTGGTTCTAGAACTGTACCTGCAACCGCATTTCTTGAAGAAGTTCGCAGGCAGGGGCTGGAGGATTGGTCCGTACGAAGGGGCCGGGGCGCCGCACATCGGCGAGGGAACCGGGGCGGCGTACATTGGGGGCGGCATGGGCATGGGCTGCGGGGGCTGCTGGTAGTACCTCGGCGGCTGGTAAGATGAGCAATCTGAAAAAAAAGTATGTTCTATTAGAAACCTGAATCTATCTCGAGAAATTCAAGTTCTTTTTCCAGAATTATTTGGTTTTCAAACTTTCAAAAAATGTACACACATCCAAATAGACAGGAATTCAAAGTGAGTCTGAGCCAGGGCAAGCCTCCCATTGGCTCACATTGAGGGCTTCAGCAGTCAAAGTTTTTATTCGAAAGTGCCGTCAGTTATCGCTACTGTTAACTCAATTTTAAGGGTGTATTTGTTATTTATACAGGGTATCGCAAAAATAGTATTTACGAAGCCAAGGAAATTTGGAGAAATGCTTCAAAAAGCCCGAAATATTTAAAAAAATTCAGGTTAAATTTTTGGAAATACAGGGTGTCCAGAAAATGACTAAAAAGTTCTGCAGCAAGTTGTGCAGGACCCTCCAAGGAATCCAAAAAAAAAAAAAAAATATCTTAGATATTCATTTTTGAAAAATTTTTGGGTAAAAAACTGGTCCTTCGAATATCAATTTTCTTAGTTTATGACTCACCCTGTATATAAAAAAAAACAATACACGTCCAGTGATGGATATTTCTTTCTCATAATTCTGACGTTAACAGTAAACTGAAATCTTTTAAATTACAAAACTAGAAGGGCTCAAAGAGCCTTCCCTTGACCCCAAAGTTGAAGAATTTTTTCATCATTTTTTCGGAGCTCCTTAAAGGTTCCCTTACAACGTACTGGAGAGCTTTTCCGTCATTTTATGAATACCCTGTATAGGGGAGCGGGTTTGAAGAACGGAACTTTTACATACTCTATTTTCGTCATCCGAAACGATTTTAATGAATTCTCCATAATCTGAATGTTTATTATAGATTGACAAGATTCTTTTTTGATTTGTTACTCAGTGTTCTAAAATTTCATCGGCTATCCAAAGTGAGTCATCAATGGATTTTTTCAAAACCATCCGAAAATTGTTTCAGAGGTTCCTAAACTGATCGAACAGAAAGTGACGCAATTCGTTCCCACAAAGCAATACCTGCTTTTCATATAAAACTGCTTTCTCAGGACTTTTGACTCACCCTGTATACAAAGTAAAAAAATATTTAAAAAAAACACCCAATATTTGAAAAAATGATTTTGTGAGTGTGATAAGTAATGATCGAGGTAATGATGATTTGTTCAATTGTTTCAGGCAACAAAAGTAGAGTGGGTTCAAACTTCATAGTTGCCCCCCCTCCCTCATTGAGTATTTTAATTTAGACCTCATGCTAATGTATTTTTTCATTAGTCAGCTTGAAGGACCGGAAAAATCAAATCGGACTTTGGCATCTCCACCATATGTCATGTTTAGGGCCTGAAGGCAAGTACAAAAATCTAATTCAAAATTCTCTGTTTATAAAACAGTTGTTCAGTGTAGCCAGGGCGTTAAAACGAGTTTTGGTCCAATGACGTGAAAATCAAAGCTTGACACGTTACCAGAGACGCGTTACCCGAGGGCAATGACATGACGAGAGCCCATACATTCAAGTTACGTTTGCGAAAAATAAATTTCTTGCGGGTATACCTAGGTATGAAGCAATTTTTGATCCACGTGAATGGATAATTATTACTTACATAGACAAGCACTTGACACTACATCACTACTGGGTGGGGTAAAGAACCGTTTTGCTAGTCAGATTTTGGTTTCTTAGCAAATTTTCATACTAGCTTCCTAAATGACTGGAACACCAGAATACACAGGTGTCCCAGAAATAAGTACACAAGAAGATATCACCCATTCCTGGCAATAAAATAGCTCGATTCAACCAAACTTACTTCCATACCAGAATGCTTCCTAAGAGAGATACAGGCCTTCAAAATGAAATCATGCATTCCATCGAAATTCAACAATAGCACTATTCGTCTGTGGAAATGTTTGAAAATTCATATTCTTGTGTTCAACTTTGAAAAAATTCACACGCAAAAAAGTTGGAGGGGATTTTACTCCCCCCTCAATCAGTTTAAGGGGTGAAATTTTGAAACGGGCTAACGTCATATTATTGTGAAGCATGAAAACCTGAGTAACTACACAAAATTCTGTCTTTCTATCACAAACGGTTTTCGAGATATGCCGTAAAAATTACATCCAAAACTCAACTTTGAAGGCCTGTAACTCTCGCAAAAAGCATTCTGATATTGAGGTGAATTTGGTTGAATCGATCTATTTTGTTGTCAGGAATATGTGTATCTTTTTGTGTACTCATTTCTGGGACACCTGTATAATAAAATGAGAACTCAAGATGGCCGAAACGCCAAATTTAAGATGGCGGCTACACCAAAAAATAAGCCCCTTCACTCTAGTAATTATTTTTAAACTAAAAAATGTCATGATAATAAGAGAATGACGATTCGGAAATTTTTCGTTTTGTTGACATTTGAAGACTACAATGACTTGAAAATACGGAGATTTAAAAAAATTAGGGAATTTAGGAACAGCGTTCAAATTCAATTTTGGTTTTCTATCTGCTAAATTTTCAAACTAGTCAAATTCAGCGATTATGGCAAAAAATTCAGCTATGTATTCAATGACTAAGCTACAAAGATCAACACTGAAATATTGTTAAAAAGTCAAAATTCAAGAAAACGGATGCATTCAAATTACTAAGACCGTTTTTTTGCGCCATTCTTGGGTAATTAACTGTTACGCGACTGACGAGTGGGGTTCCTCCTAAATAAAGACTGAATACATTCTTAATGATTACAAGATATAGGAAAAAATGCAAAGTCTTTTCTTTAGAAATCAACTATTCCTTAGTTGTCACTTGAAAAAAGAAGTTGGAGAAAACGAATGAGAATACTGATACCGAACAGACTTTTTCCGCTGAAAAGGTTATAATTTTTCAAAATAATTTGTCAATTCTGACAATTAGCATGAGCTAGAAGGAATTAGGAATTCATAATAACCCTGATGGTGATTATGAACCCCTTAATGTATACCGCAGAATCGGACAAATGAGATGAATTTCGCCAGAAAATTGTAACAGTGTGGTTTTCTGTTTTTAGCCGATTTGTCGCGACTAGTTTTTCCTTGTCGTACCAAAAAAAAAAACTTGAAAAAAACGCAATAGCTTCCACATTTGGATTTGGAAAACTCACCAGGAGCAGGAAGAACTATGCGGTCAGGAGCAAAGCTCACTCCCAGAACCTTGGGCTGGCAAGGTGGTGGTGGAGGGATGAGCGGCACTTGGAGCTGGTATTCGTAGACGCCCATTGGTCCCAGGTACTCTGGTGCAGGTTGTGGTTTCAAAGCTGCTGCTTCAATCTGTAAAATTAATCAAATAAATAACGGTACTAAATATAAACCCGTATCGGATTGGACCAGTTTACACCATGCTATTACGTTATTTTCTACAAAAATACTAACTATTATTTAGTAAAAGATACATGCCAAACAATTATCAGTACCTAATTCCATAGCTAACAGAAAAATTGATGGAGTCTCTTTCAACATGTATGTTTTTCAAAAACGAGAATATCTCCGGAACTAGGGCCATCAAACTGATTAAGAAATTTGATAGTAGATTCAAAAAATAAATTACAACGGCATCTTTTTCATTGAGAGATTTGAGATGTGACCCTATTGCACGATCGAAAGAATCTAATTGTACTTGAAGAGGAGGGTGAGTACGTAAACGCATGCGATTTTTTTTATCTAAGCTTTTCCCAGGAAGATATTGCAAAAAATGTGTTTTTTGTAAACGTCAACATTTTGAATCCTTCTTAGCAAGCGATTTTTTTTTTCAACAGGACTTGAAGACGACTAGCAGAATTTACCATTAAAGTTTGATCAACTTAAACTAAATCACCCTGTCTTAATGAAAATAGTGTGAAAATTCGAGTTTTACTAAAAATTAAGGTCAAAAATGATCAATTTGCGTGAAGTGGGCACGAGTAAAATTGGGAAAAATATTTTGTTTGTCAAGAGATGGAAGTCACCGAGGACTGCAATCACCGAAAGTGATAGTGAGCCGGCCAACCGGTACACGAAAAAGCTTCATCGTTTCAACTCACCCTGTAGCCGTAAGCTTTCGTGCCGCAAGGCGGAGGCGGGGGCAGCAGCGGAACTTGGAGTTGATACGGCAGGGGTTGTCCTGGAGCGCTGCACGGTGGCCCCCTGAGGATGATCTTGCATGGAGCACCCGGCGGTGAAATCACATTCAAATGTTTGCTGCACTGTGTTGGAAAAAACGCGTTAATTTCTCTTCAAACTATCTTTCCCTCAAAGGCTGAAACATGAAAACTTACTTTCAGGCATCCACAATTGGCGGCCGCGCTCGTCACAAAGGCCGCCACCAAAAATAGGGCTAAAAATTTCGCGTTGTTCATGTTACTGTCTGATTGAGATTCTCGTTGACTGATGCCTGTGGTGGCGAGGCATTGCCGTTTTATATCTTCGGAAATGTTGTGTACGGATTTGGAGGATTGTTGAAAAATTTTCGAGTGGCGAGCGTGATTTTTGCATATACCATACCTACCTGTGCACGCCGTACGTAGCGCCGAGGAAAATGAAGGTGAAGGTGAAGGCCGTGGAAATGTGATGACTGCGGTGGTAAGTGAAGTGCCGATGGAAGTGCACTGCACAGGATTTTGACCTTTCGATTAAGCGTAAACAAAAACAATAGTTGTTGCACACAGATTGATTGTTGATTACGTGCATAAAAAGAATTTCCATGCCTAATGTTACTAATTGATTTAGATATACGGAGACTTTTCTTAAATTTCCACTGAAGTGTTTGGAGGATCCAGCGCGTTTTGGTTGGCCACCCCTATCACACGATCTCCCATCAATGGACTTCAATTGGGATCTTTCTGGGAATTTTGATGGCGCTTAAAGCAAAGCTTTCTTGATAAATCAGTTTACCTAAAAACTGATTCGATAGATTTGTTGAGCGGCTTTGTCCAGCTGAGTCTACCATGGATAAATAAATAATAATAATAATAATAAACAACAGAACACCGCAGCGCTATTTCACTATTTTAAGATGAATTGGGAAGTGTCACTGATAGAGGGTCATTACAAAGTTTTGTCATGCAAACTGCGAGATTTTTCGAGTCGTCGCCGTCGGCGTCGTCGTGCTCATGATTCCCAAAAATTGTGTTTTTTTAAAATTTCAACACTTCTCATCTTTTAGGGAGCGAATGAGGGACGATTAGAAAAATCGCTTGAATTCATTTGAATCACCCTGTATGGTATATGGTATGGTCAAATTGGGGTTGGAAACTTGGCATTCGTTGAATTGTGACTGTGTTGTTAATTTATGCTTTATGCGAAATTATTATTCAAGATTTAATGTTGCTCAACATTCAACTAAGTATTCTATACTAAACTGCTGGACAACGAAGTTGTCGGTATCGGAAAAATGGTTCAATTTTGAAGACCAATAACTTCCGATGGCTGGATGCGATTTCCGTTTTGTTTATTGTGTTAATTAGCCTAATGCTTCCGTGACCTATCCTGTAAAAGTGAATATTGAGAAACTTCATGTAAAATTTCTACAGGGTGATACGTACAATTCTGCAAAATTGTACCGACTTCATCGTACCCCCATTTGTCGATTTTTTTATGTATTCTAATACAAAAATCATGAGGTGTGGTGTCTTACCTCGAAACGGTTCTGGCATTATCCGGATTGGGAGTCCAACATCGAAGATATAAGTTTCTATTTTGAATGTTACAGATTTGTCTTGATGTTGGCACGCGAGATTAAGTCACTTTTGATGAATAGATGTTGACATTGAGCAAGATTGTTTGTACAACAGTCCAGGACAATCTGACTCTCAACACAACCCGAATATTTGCTGTGGGGCCAAGCAGGGGGCACTTTTTCAAGTGGTTGTCCCTGCCTGTTTTTCGTACGTTGGATTTCGTCAGAATTTCATCAGAATTTTAGATATGGAACATGTTCTATTTGCAGATTCAATCCCCTGAACATGGTAACGATGTGAAACTTCAGTGTCCGAGGGAAGTAAGCCCCCCTGGACGTTATACTTTTTGTGCTTGTGCTATGTCTGAGTTTCGTAAATCCGCAGCATTCAACATAAAAATTTATACCTTCCATGTTAGACTTCCAATCCGGGAAATTCCAAAACCGTTTCGAGATAAGACACCACACTTCATAATTTTTGTATTAGGAAATTTAAAAAAAATATTTTTGAAAAATGGGGGTACTCGTGGGGGTACGATGAAGTCGTTGCAATTTTGCACCATTTTACGTATCACCCTGTAGAAAATTGACATAAAGTTTCTCAACATTCACTATTATAGGATGGGTTGCGGAAAGATTAAGCTAAATAGTTAATGCAACAAACAAAATGGAAATCGCAATCGACAATCGAGAGATATTGACCTCCAAAGTCGGACCATTTTTCCGATACCGACAACTTCGTTGTCCAGCAGTTTAGTACAATTTATCATCCCAACGTTCATAGTACCATTGTATACAGGTGTTTTAGAAATAAGAAGTAATGGTCAGATCAATCACATCATACCTATGGCCCAGTGGCGTAACTAGAGGGGGGTTCGCGGTCAACCTCCCCCCCCCCATTAGCCGTGGAATCTCATAAAAATGTTTAAATGCGTTTTTTTTTGTTCGCTTTGCTCGCATTATCGCATATTTCTCAGTCGTGACCCCCCCCCATTGGACACTTCCTAGTTACGCCGCTGCTATGACCTGTCAGTGACGAATTTTGAAAGAATGGAAGTTAATAACCAAAATAATCAAAATAACCAGTGGCGTAGATATTAATACAGCTAGCATTTTATCCTTGTTTTCTCTACGCCACTGAAAATTTTAAAAAGTTATCCGATTTTGGGATATTACCTACGTTCTATTTTAAGTTGAAAATTAGCATACTAGAATTCGAACTAGAGTTCAACTCAAAAAAAGCTCGAAAAAAAATTATTTCAAGCGACTGGCTATTTTGATTTTAAAATTTTTTCACGAGTTCTTCATTGAAGTGAGTTTTTTCTTCGAACTCAAATATCTATTTTAGAAACGGCTGCTTCTATCGTAGTTATCGTATATCAGTTTCCTCCTTGAAATAAAACGTGCGGGGTCTTCACATATGAATAACCCCCTCCCTCCTCCTGAAGACCACCCCTTATTCATAATTTTAAAAATGAAAAACGATCCTTATACAGGTATCTCAAAAGTATCGCATCCGAGTCCAAAACGGTATACAGGATGGCCCAACGAAAACACAGCAGGGGGGTTTTTGAGCATTTCAGCTCTTTTTTTTAAACTCGGACAGGTCGATTTTAATATCGAGGGGGACATCTGAAACATACATTGGCGAATTTTTATCTTTAGCCCCCTTAACTCCGCCTACCCCAGCTTCGAAATTTCAATTGACATCACCCACCTTGTGATGTATCAAATCAAAGAAAATAAAATTCTCTTCCTGAAAAAATATTTTTAAAATTTTCAACCCTACCCCCCTTTTTCCTAAAATTTTCTGTAGCCGCCATACCCACCCTTCGCCTCGTTCCGACCCATATTTTTGGCAACACTGAAATTTTTGGGAGATAATCGAATTTTTGAATTCTCTATTGAATTTAGAAACAGAAATTTGTGTATGAAACCCATGGAATGAAACCTCATCGGATCAATTGTTTCGGAAAAATTGATTAGTCTGTCAACAGTGTCAAGTGTAGCATTGACAGTTCAAAGAATGCAACTTTGTCAAGTTCTAACTTTGATGAGTCACATTGATTTTTCAATAATTGTTGATGTTATGGTGTTGAGTTTGTCTTGTCAGTGTTTCATTATTGGTGTTGCAAACTTCCAGGGAATACTTCCTATCATAAACCATCTCTAAAAATACAGAGTGCCCCATAATCAAGTGCTCACCTTTATACTAGAAGTTACCCTTATGAAGAGGTAGATTGCCATCTATGCCATTTTTTCAAATAGGCTTTTCGTTTGGGCAAGTGCGCATGCATAAAGGTGCCAAATTTTGAAAACTTCGTACGCCTGTCAGTTTGAATGACAACGCTGCATACTCTATCTAGCCCCCTGACCACTGGTTCCTGGCTGTCACTTTTACACACACCGTAAAAACATCCTGTTGTGTTCTTTCGTCAAAGCATGAGTAACTGAAATGGAAGTTAGGTAGAAATAGAAACAAGAAGTGTCATAATGATCACAAGTGACAGTTGGCGCCGATCTTTGGTTGTTTCGAGCGTTGTTGCCATTTTCATTGTTCCTGTACTTCCACAAATGATCATTGAGCTTAATTTCAATAAAACATTTCCTATTTCAATCAAACATTTCCTTTGAATACCAAAACGGTGTTCAACATTCAACCCAATTATTTGTGGAATTTTAGGTGCACTACAATATTTTCTACGGCTAATTTTCAATACAGGGTGTACGAAAAATAAAATTTGCGTCACACCGCCACACATGCGCAATTAAAAAAAAACCCAAACGAAACGACCTATTGGAGCTTCGTTACCGGGTTATAGCTCTCCAAAGTTGGGAGTTTTTTTTATCGTTTTTAATCTTAACTTTTGAACTGCTTGACCGATCTCAGCCAAATTTTTAGCTCATGTAGTTCTCAGATGCATATCTATAAGATGATAAGACCTTTTCTCAAAAATCATCCAGTAGCGTAGAGGGGGGGGAGTTCCCCCATTTTCCCCATCCTATTTTCTACGCCACTGGTTATTTTAGATTTTTTGTTTCTTCTGAATTTCACGTTCAATTCAGAAAGTACAGTTGTACTCATGCAAATTTTTGACACGATGCAAGGTGTTTGAGATACTGGGCTTGAGAAAACCTCTGAAAAACACCACTTTCAGAAGCCTAAAATTTCATTTCCTCAAAAAACTTGTTTCTTAGCAGAGTGGTGTCTTATTAACACAAAACATCAAAAAAGACCTAATTCAGTGAAAAAATTGTGAGTTTTGTTGGATTTTAATTCTCAGGCCCTTAAAAGTAGCGTTTTCGAAGTTTCAAACCCAAACATCTCGAGTATCGTCCTTTTTATCAAAATGTTGTAAAGTAACTTCTTCTTCTAAATTGATTGCAAAATCTAAGAAAAGTAAACGAAAGTCCAAAATAACCAGTGGCGTAGGAAACAGGGTAGAAGAAAGGAGGCAATTCCCCTGTATCTACGGCACTGGATGATTTTCGAAAAGTTATCATTATTGAGTTATGGGTATTTATCTGAGAACTATTTGAGCTGAATCACTCAAGCGGCTGAAAAGTTACGATTGAAAAATGATTCGAAAATTCCAAATTTGAGAAGCAATTGACAAACGGCATAGGTACTTAGATGGCATTTCATCTCTTCGTAAAGACTCAATAACACTCTATATGCGTGAAAGTAAACCTACTTTTTGAAATAGATTTTTTACAGTGACTTTTGAACCGTTCAACCTCGCGTTCAACCGATTCTGATTTTGAGCATCTGATTTGAGCATCTGATTTGAGCAACTTTCATAAAAGTAGTCTTCATCGAAGGACAATCACGCTTCATTCAAAAAATTCCAGGGGCGTAGTTAATAGAGGACCCCCCCCCCAATCTTCAACTTTTCTTGTTATTTTTAAAATTATTCAAATGTTCAGTTTTTAATTTAGAAAAGAAGCTCTTTTTGCGCAAACATTGAAACTCAAATATCTCCAAAACCAAGCCTCTAATCGCAATTTGGAAGAGGAACTTTTTTCTGGACAGAATAATGTACAGGGTCATCCACCAAGATCCCCCCGTTAGAATTTTCTCCGTTGGAATAAATTAGCAGGGAAAAACAATGTTCGTAACAATTTTTCCCGTAGAATTCAAATTTGGACACCAAAATTTTCTATATCTTGCAGTATACAGAGTGATCAAAAATTTAAACTCGAAATTTCGACTCCGCTTCAGGGCACTCCACTTGTAACTCAGCTGCCAACTGTTTAAAAAAACTCAAATTTTTTTGGCACCCTGTATAACCCAGGCCCTAGCAGTACTTCTGTAGGAAAAACGATGTAATCAAAATATTTTTTTTGGAATCGTTAGAGGATCATCCCAGGACAAATAATCACTCGGGTGCTTTCGCGATTTCTGGTACATTTTCCAGCAATATCGCATCAAAGTTGGCGGCTGGTCAATTCTTCAGTTCGCTGATATTTCTTGGAGTTTTTGCGATTTTTTTCAAATAAAAGTACTAATCTACTCAAAAAACAATTCCGGATCGAATGGTGCTGTCAGATTTTGAGTACTCACGTTATACCGGGTGAAAAAAAAAACGAGTTTTATATTTTTTTCCAACTTTTTAGTTTCTTGGCCGATTTCCACAAACTTTATGTCAAAAGCTTGCTGACTAAATCGTCTACTCAAATCAATTGTCAATATAGCCAATTTATCAAAAATCAAGATGGCGGCGGAGAACCCAAATAAAAATGTGTCGTATTTCGAGAATTTTTTTTTGATTTCTTAACTTCGTAAAGAACGACACTGATGGTGGATTCTGGAAGATTCAGCTTTCTTCTGCAATTTGGGACTGGATTTACTTGATTCGCACATTACACTGTGAAAATATAGTGAATTAAAGGAAGGTCCACTTGTGATTTTTTCCAAATTCACAATAAATCAGCAGTTTAAAAACCTCCCGCGAATCCTTATTTCTAGAGCAATTTCTACACACTTGGTAGTGATCGTAAGCTGTATGCATAGGCTACAAATACCGTGTTGGTGCATGGCCGAAGTTTCGAAATTTTAGATGATAGATGACGTAAATGGTGGAGGTGCGCATGTCAAATATCGAATATTCTACTTTTTGTTCTCACATGTTCTGAACGAAATTTCTATAAATGGTTGGCTTAATGGTCAGCTGGATAAACACGCAACGAGAGTCAAATGTTGAAAGAGTCGAAATGTGAAATTTTCAAATAAACGACTTTACTTCTTTGGAGAAAATAAAACGGTTCTATCCGTTGGTCCAGGAATTTTAGCTGTTAAAGTCGCAAATAGCGAACAAAAATGAAAGCCAGACGGATTTTTGCATATAAGCTCAATCAAGCATGTAGTTCAACATAGTCAAAGTTCTCAAGAATCCGGTGTGAGCTTCGGCCGTTGTGGCCTCGAGAAGAACTTGAGGATCAGTTTTCCGCGTATTTCTCGTGAACAATGGCACTTGGAAAGAACGTGCCAGGGAAGAAATTGTTGAAAATTTTATTGTCTATAAGAAAGGTCCTTACACGTTTCATCGTCAGTCCACTCTTTCTTCGTCAAAACACATGAAAATTAAAATAATCCAGATGCTCGATGCTGAAGACTGTATGGACCTTGAGTTTTATGATGGCGAAGTGCCACCTCGTAGAGGTGTTGGTTGGTCCACTATTTCTTGATTGAAACTTGAAGCCATCAATACGAACTATGCCGGCGGCATATACAGGGTGAAATAAAAATAAAAAGTTGAACATTTGTTCCTATCAAGAACCAGAATAGGTGAATACATGTAAATCGCCATAAATAATTCTGATTTCATGGTCATGAAGTCGTCGTGAACTTGAATCAGATATCTTGAGCCGTTCTAGAAATATCTTCAAAAGACTGAAGTTGCTACCGAAAAAAAATAATTTTTTCGTCTAATCATCAGAAAAAAAGTTGACTGTGTTTTTTCTTAAAGTAGTTGGCCTAGAAAGTGTTTTTCACTATTATTTCATTTTAAATGTGATTTATCATTGTTTCGATTCAAAACACCAAGTCTCGATTCAATATCTGAAGTGTTACTGATAGACGGAAAACTAGTTTTTTTTCGTAACGACTTCAGTCATCTGAAGATATGTCAGAAACGGCTCAACATATTTGATCCAAGTTTACGACGACTTCATGACCATGAAATTAGAAAATTTTTTGGCGGTTTATATGTCTTCACCTGTTTTGGTTCTTGAGGTACATTTCTTCAACTTCTTATTTTTATTTCACCCTGTATATGCCGCCGGCATAATTGGTATTGATGGTAAATAGTTACAGTCAAAACAGAATAGATCGAACAACACCTCTACCAAGTGGCACCCCGTCATCATAAAACTCAAGGTCCATACAGTCTTCAGCATCAAGCATCTGGATTATTTTAATTTTCTTGTGTTTTGACGAAGAAAGAGTGGACTGACGATGAAACGTGTAAGGACCTTTCTTATAGACAATAAAATTTTCAACAATTTCTTCCCAAGCACGTTCTTCCCAAGTGCCATTGTTCACGAGATATACGCGAAAAACTGATCCTCAAGTTCTTCTCGAGGCCACAACGGCCGAAGCTCACATCGGATTCTTGAGAACTTTGACTATGTTGAACTACATGCTTAACTGAGCTTATATACAAAAATCCGGCTGGCTTTCATTTTTGTTCGCTATTTGCGATTTTAACAGCTAAAATTCCTGGACCAACGGATAGAACCGTTTTATTTTCTCCAAAGAAGTAAAGTCGTCTATTTGAAAATTTCACATTTCGACTCTTTCAACGTTTGACTCTCGTTGCGTGTTTATCCAGCTGACCATTAAGCCAACCATTTATAGAAATTTCGTTCAGAACATGTGAGAACAAAAAGTAGAATATTCGATATTTGACATGCGCACCTCCACCATTTACGTCATCTATCATCTAAAATTTCGAAACTTCGGCCATGCACCAACACGGTATTTGTAGCCTATGCACACAGCTTACGATCACTACCAAGTGTGTAGAAATTGCTTCAGAAATAAGGATTCGCGGGAGGTTTTTAAACTGCTGATTTATTGTGAATTTGGAAAAAATCACAAGTGGACCTTCTTTAATTCACTATATTTTCACAGTGGAATGTGCAAATCAAGTAAATCTAGTCCCAAATTGCAGAAGAAAGCTGAATCTTCCAGAATCCACCATCAGTGTCGTTCTTTACGAAGTTTAGAAATCAAAAAAAAAAATCTCGAAATACGACACATTTTTATTTGGGTTCGCCGCCGCCATCTTGATTTTTGATAATTTGGCTATATTGACAATTGATTTGAGTAGACGATTTAGTCAGCGAGCTTTTGACATGAAGTTTGTGAAAATCGGCCAAGAAACTGAAAAGTTGGAAAAAAAAAATAAAACTCGTTTTATTTTTTTTTCACCCGGTATAACGTAAGTACTCAAAATCAGACAGCACCATTCGATCCGGAATTGTTTTTTGGGTAGATAAGTACTTTTATTTGGAAAAAATCGCAAAAACTCCAAGAAATATCAGCGAACTGAAGAATTGACCAGCCGCCAACTTTGATGCGATATTGCTGGAAAATGTACCAGAAATCGCGAAAGCACCCGAGTGATTATTTGTCCTGGGATGATCCTCTAACGATTCCAAAAAAAATATTTTGATTACATCGTTTTTCCTACAGAAGTACTGCTAGGGACAGGACTAGTATTTGAATATTGGAAATGATACAGCTTTTCTTTTTGAGTCCGAATAATATTATTTGATATGTGGTTATGATTATATACAGAGTGTTCTTCTCTTTCCGCCTCAGATTTTTTGCCACCCATTTTTCTTCAGGAAAACGCCGAAACAGGTCGATATTAATTTTGGGGACCTCTAGGACACGTATTGCCGAATTTTTACCTTCAAACTCTTCGCCCCCACCCTACCTCACTTAAAAATTTCGAATAGAATTCACCTATTTTGTGATACATCAAATTGGAGTAGTTCTTTAAAAATTTATCCGCCATCGCTCACAGTGGGTGTAGAATGTAAAAATATAAATAAGAAGTTGATCAAATTCTTTTTCTGCCAAACATATTTTAAAATTCCAAACTCATCCCCTACTCTTTTTAAAGTAGAGTAGGGTGGGGACAAAGGGTTTGAAGATAAACATGTGGCAATACGTGTTTCAGATGTCCTTTTCAAAATAAATATTGACCTGTTTTTGCTAGAAAATCGATTCTCAGGAAACGGGAGTTATTAGGGGGAGAACTTTCCTTTAATTAACAATGAGTGAATTTTGAGGATTCTGGGAATGGTCTAGAATAATATGAAATATGCTTATCAGAATGAGAATTATGATACCTTCAATTTTTTTCTATCACAAGGGAGGTAATAAATGCTATTTGAAATTTGAAAGTAGGGTATGGTGGGGACGAAGGGGTTGAAGACTAAAATTTGGCAATACGTGTTCTAGATGTCCCACCTGAAATGAGTATCGACCTGCTTCGGCGTTTCCCTAGAAAAAAAATGGGTGCTAAAGAAATCTGGGGTAGGAAATTTGAAAATGAATATCCTGCATGTGATCATAATCACATATCAAATCATATTATTCGGACTCAAGAGAAGAAACCGCAAGATTTCCAATATTTGAATACAGAGTGTCAAAAAAATTTGCAAGTTTTTTTAAACACTTTGTATACTGCAGGATATAGAAAATTTTGGTGGAACATTAGTGGACTTGACGGAACATGGACAGCTCCGATAAAAATCAGGCATCCAACTTGAAAAAAAAAAACAGTTTTTTTTCCGGAAAACTGGTAAAAATGGGCTTGTCCCTCGCTTTTTTTCCAGGTTTTTTGGAGCGATTGCAATACAACTTTGTGAACATGCGTCAAATAGTAACTAGACGTGAAAATAGGCGTTTGGCCCCAAAACATCAATCAGGTGTACCACAACCACAACATAATTAAATTGAAATGTCCGTTTTATTTTCACATCTTTGGAACGCTTCGATAGATTCTGATGAAATTTGGTATGTGGGTAGTATCTGACGGGTGAAACGTTTGGTTGAAATTTTGTTTACATCAGGCAATCACGGCCGCCAAAACTGGGAGAAAATAATTGTCCACCATCCACCCCTGGCCGTTGCCACCTGAAAGGGCCTTTCGCCCGTGATATGGCCAGGACGACAGGCTTTTGATGCAGTACTCCACTCAAAAATTTGTTCCTGCTCGGGGATCAACTTTTTTCGAGAAATTCCAAATGATATCGAAAGCAGATTGGATTGGGCGTCGTGTAGGCCTATTTTCAAGATCGAAACGTTTCCGGTTTTTCGACGGTAATTTTTCCAAAATAAAGTTTGTGCCTACATTCCGTGAATTTGAAAAAAATGCAGTGCAAACTTCCACATGCGACGGACCAATGGACGGACCCCACGAAATATTCATTTTAGGTGCAGAAATGCTGGGAATGAAAGTTGGAGAAAAGATTGAGTCAGTTTTTGGCGGAGAAATTTTTGAAATCGGACCAACGGTTGCGGTTGCAAATTTTCCAACTTTTTCTCCCGTGAACCGATTTTCACCTTTTTTTTTAAACAAGAGATAGGTAACTGGTTCTTGTAAATTTTCCAACAATTCCTGGGATTTGAGACCGGACTCGAATGATGGAGCTTAGCGTGAAGCCTTAATCGACGATTTTTACATAGAATGTTTTAAAAAAACATTCGAGGTTTTCCCGGAAAATTCAAGACACAATTTTTAATTTTCTCCAAATTATTTTCTATCTTTCTCTCTAAGGGCCGGTATTCCCTTCTCTAGATAACTTTATTTGGAAGGTAAATATGTAGATACAATTGTTGAAATAATTGTTTCCGCAGTATTTGCCTTCCAGTTTAGGGATACCAGGCAATTATTTGATATGAAAATTCGGATCCTAATTCCAACTTGGAATAAAATTTTCCATAGGTTCCTGGATACTAGTCTTCAAAGACGATGCAGCTAGGATGCTACAATGAGAAGTCCCGCGGCAGACATGACGACGATTTTTTTTTACTTTTGAAGCATTTTCGTAATTGCGATTCAATTTTCTACCTCAAGTTTGCAAACACCCTTCATAGGTAGGTATCTACTTCTTCAAACCCCAAATTTTTAACAATTTTTTTATAGATAGATAAATTACAAGGGGTGGAGCCTGGTTTCTGAATTACCCTGAATAATGTTCGCTAAACACTAATTATTCGGTTGAGCTGGCGAGATTTCGACTGTTGAATTCCAACATAAGAAAATTCAAAAAATATCCTAGGAGAAACTGATTTTCTCTATTTTTTATAGTTTTACATCCATTCCCTAATGTTTTGAATGAAACAAAAAATTTGTATAGGTCAGGAAAAATCTGACGACTTATTTTATACGAGTCTTAATAAAGAATTGATTGCGTGCAAAAAAAATCACTTTCACTAGTACTTACTAGAAAATGCTGCCTATGCAGAATAATTGCCTTTACATGTAAATACAGTATGAATGGATTCGCGTATCTATCGTGTGATCAATTGAATTCCTAATTTAGGTAGGCTGTGGCCTGGTCGAAATCAGGGGTGCAAAGCTGGATTTGGCTAGGGCACAGCCTGTCTAAATTAGGAATTCAATTAATCACACGATACGAGTATGAGCTAGAATTGAATTGAAAATTAGAAGTCATCAACACCCGAAAATGCAACTCAAATTGTTAGAAGAATGTTATACGTTTGGTTCACCAAACATCACGGACAGTTCCCAAACAAAAACATTTACGCACACACGCATACCTCAGCCTTGCCCAAACGCCAAACAAATCGTACTCGAATCAGAGTATAAAAACCGAAATGCCCAAGTCGAAATTATCAAATCATCTGGTTCCATCAGCACTAGCAGATCCAACCATGTACATCAGTTGCATCGTCTTCTTGCCTTTGGTGGCCGTATCACTGGTAACAGTTCTTCAGCTTTTTTTTAATCTCAAAATTTTCTTGTAGCAATTCTTGAAATTAGCAATTTTACATAAAAATAACTGTATTACAGGCCTGCCCATTCCAAGTCCCATGCAACTGTGGATTGGGTTCCGGCGAGAACCCTTGCGCCAACAACCCTAACAATCCGAAATGCCAGCCGTTGGTGGTGCGTCCAGTGGAAATTCCGAAGCCGCTCCTGCCTTCGCCGGTGCCCAAAGTCGTCTGCAAAACCATCCCCGGTGTGCCACCGCTATTGCCGATTCCCGGACCGTGCTCTTGCCAATCGGCCATCGTGAAACCGGCCGTGGTTCCCAAACCAGTCTGCAGAGTCTGCCAGGCTTCATCGCAGACGCAACAGATGCAACAAATGCAGCAAATGCAGAACACGTACCTCGTCGGAGGATGCGGCGGTGCCCCGGCACCCGCTCCGGTCATGTACGACGGCATGATGATGCCCAACCCTGCCAACCCGGCCGCGTACATGCCAGCTGACGCCGTCTCCATAGCCATCGCCCAGAAGCTCGCCCAAGAAGCCTGCCTGCACGCCGAAGACAAGCTCTCGTTCGGCTTCCGCAAGCTGCCCAAGGAAATGCCGCAGGTCTTCGCCAAGAAACTGAACAACATCAAAGAAGAGAACTTGTACAGCATGAACGGCGCCATCGTCGAACTGAAACCGGTCGCTTGCGCTTCGCCCATGTCCCTCGCCGAAGAAGCTGCCGAGGAGCTGCTGGACATCTCCGAAGAAGAAGCCCTGGACATCGCGGCTCCCTTCAAGAAGATCAGCTTGGGTGAAATCGGCTACGGTCCGGCCAAGATCAAGCCGGCGCCTTTCCTGGACGTGCCCCTTTCTCCCGTGGCTTTGCTCGAAGAAAAGTACGTCGAGAACGACAGGCCGATGTACTGCAACGACGGCTTCAAGCCCGGCAACGTCATCTTCGCCCAGGCGCCGAAGCCGGAGTCTTTGGTTCTGCCACCTCCGATGCCTGAACCGTGCTCGTCTGAAGAATTCCTGCCGCCCATGCCGGTCCTGCCGCCCATGCCAGCCCTGCCGCCACCACCGCCACCACGTATGATGCCTTACTACATGCAGGAGAGCTCGTCGTCTGACGCCAGCTACGCCAGCTATGCCAGCTACGCCAACAAAATGTCGTCGAATGCCCTCATCAAGAAGCTGGGCGGATGCGGGCTTTAATCTCAACTTGAATTCAAACGTTGATTTTTGCTTGTAATAAAGTTCTGTACAAATATTTCCTCTTTATCTTCTACATTTCACGATTCATTGTGACTGCTGACCTTAGAATCACAAATCACTGAACAGTTGTGTAGATCATTGAACATGTAACATATTGAAAGCTAGTAACCATGGTCCTTGTGCGAGGTAGCTAAGTTGAGTAGGATTCATCCCAGACATTGCAAAAATCAGTAGCTGCCAAAAACGCTTATCTGCTACATCAACGAAAGACAAAGACCTATTCATTGCCGGATACGGTGGCAACCATTCCTATGGTCTAGGACTGAATGCAGCTTAGCTCATCTCAACTCACTCAAGTAATGCTAGCTTATGCCGACACTACAGCCATCGTCCAGAACTCGCTAAAGCCTGATGCTTCTATGCCGAAGACTAACAAAATTATCCTTCAATTCAAAAGGAATTCCTCTTTCCGAGAGCTGCAAGTCTTTACCAAGAACATGAGCAACATTGAATATGGAAAGTTGTTCACTAAGAAGGGGGATGCCGCAGTGACGTTCCAGAATCAGACTACTTTGATCAACTTTAACTGACCAGACCTTACTCACTAACAGATAAGTCTCGACAAGGCTGGTTTATATTGGATGTAACCGGAACCGGTAACTTATTCCCTTACCGTAAAGTTCAGAGGTAGCATTTGAATACAAACGTTTATATTGACAGGGAATAATCCCGTGATTTATTCCCTTACCGTAGAAGTTCGCCAAGTTTCAAGTTTTACGGCATAGGGAATGCGGACAGCCAATCACATACAACCAGTTACACAATCATATCGTCGAACGTCACTGTCGATCTGATGTTGGTTTGTTGGTTATTTTTGTTCTCACTACTTGTGCGAAAATGGAGGGAAAAATGGATCTCGACACCAAGTTGATCCAACTCGGTTGCTTCGTTTCACCAGTTCTGTCCAACATCGCCCCTCCTGAGATCCGTAGAAAACTTATCACAAAAAAAAAGGTTCAAATGCCACCCAATCATCAATTGCCAGTCCACCCGGACTGCACAAGACGAACAAGACTGAAAGAAAGCCAACGTGGAGTCTGACAAACGAGGTCTTGAAACAAAACTTCGACACAGAAACGGCCTGGATGAACTAATGGTCAAGAACAAATCCAGACAAACTGAATCTGATCGAAGACCCGAATAAATGCAACCTGCAGGATTCGAACTAGACGGGCATTTATGGTGTAAACTGAACCGAATCAGAACCGGCCATGGGAGGTGGAGGTTTTCAAGCATAAATGGGGACTTTCGGAAGAACCAGGATGTGACTGCGGACACCCAATCCAAACTATGGACCTTATCGTGTTAGATTTCCTCATTAGACGTTTTACGGAAACAAAATGGAAACACACCAAGCCTGTGAGGACGCAACTGACTGGATAGCGGCACTTGATGTTGAAATTTGATACTTTTTTCTTTTATTTGCTGTATACCATTCTTGCTTTTGAACTCTACGAAATATATACGAGTATACCAGTTTATGGCACACCATGGTTTGAAATAAATTACGGAATGCCTTTTTTCATTTCGTTCCGTAAATATTGGCCGGACGCTTCAGCGCATCTTCCTTTGTGGTCTCTTCTTGTTTTGTTCTTCAGCTGCTGCACTGGCGGCACCGGCAGCTATAATGAGTAAACATGGCGGAATCGCAAATGGCAAAATCTTCGGTATCGTATTCATTTTTAATATTGTAATGTAAGTTCTATCACTTGAGAGGTATCGCCACGGAGCAGAAATTATTATTTTTTTTAGAGGTGAGCGATCGCACTATATGACAGGCAAAAAAAAGCAACGTCACAAATTACTCAAAATTTAGGCAAACATCCGACCAATGTGGTTCAACGACACATGACGTTTAGAGCAACGATAGTGGAGCCAGCAGTAGTTAACAGCAATACCCGCAGGGCGGCTTCAATACTAACAGAGGTCAACAGACTTATGGAGAAAGTCACTATAGAAAGGCGCAATACAAATAATAAGTAACCTTACTGTGGGCCAGCCAAGAGCATAAAATAAATTGAATGAAAATAATAATGAAGTACGTTCAGAGGAATCGTGATTCAAGTGACCTGGCCAAATTCTCCAGTTAAAAATTGGAGGCTTGTCGCTTTTTACCTGGTATGAAACTGGCTGGTCCAAAAGTTATGTTTCCTGTTGAAACTTATTCAAAATGTTGTAATATTAAAAAAAATCACTGTGTCATGCGTGGATATGCGATTCGGGGGTCCTCGAGACGTGTTACCGTCGTTTAGACACCAAAACCGCACGGATTTCACGGCACTATAGATTCGTCTTGACGGCCTGGGAGCGCGGATACAAACTTGTCTTGCGTGAGCCCCAAAACGGGGGCCATAATCACAATAATTTTGGTCTAATGCGCAACTTGGAACTGCTGGGTTCTTTGAAATTTGGAATTTGTTTATTGAACTTCTACACGTAAATCCTGCTGCAAAGGCAGATTGCCGGGACGTTCCTTTTACTAAACATCCTTCTGGGCTTGACGCGTCTTTCTGGCTGGCTGGAGCAGGACAAAGGTCGATGCTTTCATTGCGGGATTTTTTTGAGCGACGGCATCGCATTATGTAGAGTAGAAGAACCTAGCTCGCTTTAAAAGGTTGTAAATATTTTTCTCAAGGGTCAAATGTCACTTTGAATTGTTTGTTAATTATTGATGACTGAAAAAAGGTCAGAGAATTACCCATTTTCCAATAAAATGGAGAAAAGCGTCAGACATCATGCCCTGCAATTTTTTTTCTTTTGTAGTTCATATTTGAAAACTTGGAAACTAAGTCCCTCAGGAGTCTCAGGTCACTCAAATCACAGTATCGCTGGACGTACTATAATAAAAATAGTAACAGTAGCATCAATAATGCAAATATAATACGAAACATGTATATTACCATGTATTACGATCGACATTATGTACAAAAAATTGGAAAATAACTTGATAAATAATAATTTGAGTACCTAGGCAATAAACTTCTCAGAAAAAGTCCGAAGCTTTGTGTCGTTTTGGCAAATCGATTTTCAGCAGGTCGTCAGTCAAATTGTCGTCACTCCTCCGGATGCCCAGGTTCAGCTTGGGAGTGGTTGCCGTCCTCTTGGGCGTCTTCGGGGTACCGCCCGTGGCCGATGGAGTTTTGAGCTGTCTGGCCGAAGACGTGATGGGACTCGGCGTGTAGGCGGCGCCGAAGTCCGACGTCATGCCCAATTTCAGTTTGGTCGTGGCGAGTCGCCTCGCCGCCGGCGACATCGTCGCCAGTCTTTCGGCGTTCGTCGCTAGTCTCGGCGAAGGCCTGGAAAAATATTTTAAATTTTAACCGTATAGAAAAAGAAGTGCATATTGTGATTGAGTAGGAATTTCAATTTTTTTTTTTTGATAGAGTGATTTACTCCGAATGAGGCACCTTTGTAGTCAGAACTTTGACTAGCGTGAGGTACTTTGAAGTACCTGCAGTGCCGTAGTCAGACATCTGTCCCACCCTTTCTTAGGGAGGCGCGGTGCTGACTCCAGTGGCTACAGTTTGAGGATTTCCTTTACACAGGTTGTCAAGTGTTGAACCGTAAAGATTTTGACAATCTTGTAAAAAAAAAGTAAACTTCCAGCCAGTAATTCAACACAACTTTAAAAAAATATTAGATTGTGAAAAAAAGTTCAAGTCCAGAAGGCTACACGTGATATCGTATTGTTCATCAACTTCCAAAAGTGATTTGCTTCTTCTGTTACTTCTGAAAAATTGAATTTCTTGGACTTACGTGATTTTCGAACAAATCAGGTTTTTGACATAACTTCTTTTGACAAAACTTAATTTTGAGGTGTAACTGGGAAAAGATTGTAGAAATGACATTTTGAAAAATTTTCAAGGGCGTAGAAGCTAGAGGTCAGAAAAGAGGGGGAACTTTTCTTGAGTTAATCCATTTATTTTACTTACCAAACCTCTACCAACAACCAACATGGGAGGAAAAATATTGTGATCGTGCAGAAAAAAGTCAGATGATGACGGATATATTCTATTCCAGGTCGCCCATGACGACCGAGACAATTTCCAGAATGAATAAATGGATAAATAATAAATAAATGCTTCTCTCCTTATCGGCTTTAGTTTTTGCCATAGGAGTTTGTCCATTTATTTATAAATATTACATACATGGAGAAAAGTGCGATTCCGGACAGCACAACACAAATTTTCCAACGGGAATTGAACCCAGGACTTCCGCACCGCAGCAGCCACAGAGCCACCTGCGCCACAGTGCCGTGAAATTTCCAGAATGATGTATGTGTGTAATCTTTCACGATAACTGCCGAACAGTGGATCTAGACGACTTGAAATTCAGTATGCAGGCATGGTTTTATATGGAATGAGCTTATAAGTTTTCGGTTGTCATTTGTTGAACGAAAATTTAACTGTCACAGAATGACAGAAGCTATTTTTCGCGGAGCTCAACGTGCGTATGCCATTCCATCTGTTATCTCCAAAAATTATGCAATAATGTAACAAGTGGGAGGATCGATACTGAATTAGCGAAGCGCGAATGTGAGAAGGACTTGGTGAGAAACATCGAAAGTAATCAAATGAGATTTAAGAACCTGGCGAGTGTCAAGATGACTGGACAACATAGAGTGAAGTACGAACCCCTCACAAGGGTGGCAACCCTTGTACGCGACATGGTGGAGGCGCCGGTTCTTGTCCGCGACAATAACAAAGTTAAATTTAGTGTTTGAAAAACTACTTTACGGATTTTGATCAAATTTGGCAAGAAAATTTTAGCCAGCTTTAGTCGGAGATTTTCACCATTTTCCGGTCGACCGCTACGAATTTCTATACTTGCGGAAAAACCTTTCTTGGTAGAAATCAATGGGGAAGGGCCGGACGCCTGCGTTCGCGACACATACACACGATACACATGATCATGGTTCCACGATATATCTAGCTGTTAAAATAATTTTCCTGACAGGACTTGTCGGCTGTGAACATTACTGTGCCATTTTTTACGAACTTTCAAGTTGATTTTGGGTTTTGAACCTATAACTAGTTGAAATTTTGCTTTGAAAGTTTGCCGCAGTGACAAGAAAATTTCTGCCGCATGTCGTGTGGCGCTATAAGAAAGATTTTGACTTCTGACTCCGGCGTTTAGGTGTTACGTCAATCTGTGTCTGGTCCATGCGTAGCAATTAATGTCTTCGTGTACAGGGTGTTTCATGGTAAGATCGAAATAGAGTAAGGGCAGGTAGCGTTTTTCAAGGCAAATCAGGATCTAGCTTCGAAATTATTCTAACGCTATTCGTTTGAAAGTTACAGGGTAATTAATGTAGGTATTTTGTCGATTTTTTTGATCGGCCATATCTTTGAGAGGAATTGATAGAATAGAACAAAATTTTGCAGATACATTCTACCACCGACACTTGATACATTACACTATAGTCTTTTTCGAGCGAGTAATTTCGTCGGAATTCGTCGGAAAGTCGGAAAAATAATAAAATAGGTAAAAGTCAAATAATTTTGTTTCGCGGCAAGATGGCTTTGGTTTCTACAGTTCACTTAAAAAAAGTTATTCTCGCAGCATTTTGTCTGCAGAATTCATCTCTGCATGGACAAATGGTCTAATTCGTTCCTGATACAGGGTGTCGCGTAATTGTTAATTTCTTTGACTACCTATTTCATTATTTTTTAGACAGTTTCCTTGTCAAAATAAATCATAAATGTTATATATCTTTGTAATCAGAAAAAAAGGCTTCATCAAATGACGTGATAAAAATGATAACATATAGGGTGTTGCATTTTAAATAAAAAAGTTACATGTTACATCCTGTATACGGTATCAATTGAAAACTTTCAGACGATCGATTCAAGATCCCTGGGAAAAATCGTTGAGAAAAGTTTTTAGCTTTTCAAAATATTTCAAAGGGGAATCTCCTAGAGGGGGGGGGGTGAATTTTATCGTGAACACCCTGTATGTATAAAACCATCTTGGTTCAAGCCTGTGTCTAAATAAACATGGTCTTAAGATCACCTTATATATAAGATCCGACTATGAATACGGGCCATAGGTACCCATTTGAAGTGAGGAGAAACGAGATGGACCACTTCAAGTGCTGACCGGTTCAAAACACCCGGTATACTTACGAAGCAAACTGCCGCCTGGCGGCATCCATGGCCTTCTGCTTCCTGTCCCTGTTCTTCTCGCCGACTTTCTCGGCCAAAGCGAACGCGATCTGCTCCCTCCTCGGCGGCTCGGACATCTTGAACGAGGGGCCCTGCGACCTCGGCAGGGGCGTATCGCTCCCGTCCAACCGGAACGGCGTCCCCTCGATCTCACCCCAAGTCATGAGCGGCGTATCAGCGAGTCCGGGATGCGGCGAGGGCGTCTGCACGAACCCGAATCCCCGGACCTTCGGCGAATTGCTCTGCACCAGCTCCTTCCCGTCGACGCCGATCTTCCCATCCAAAACCTTCGCCTGCGTTTTCGCCAGTTCGTTTATCGTTTCTTTGCTTTGGCTTTCGTTGAACGGATTCAAGACCAGCCTGGTATTGGAATGGACCACTTCTTGTCGCAGCTTGTTGGCTTCGATTTCTTCTTCCGGCGTGAGCGGCACGCCATCCGGTACGTACATGATGTAGTTTTTGTTTTTGTAGCCCCACGTGTCGATGTTGAGCTTTTTCTCTGGAAGCGCCGCTTGTTGCTCGACCGACGGCAACGCCAGCAGCTTTTGCACCCCTTCTTCGCTTTTGTCTTCTTCATTGTAGAGGTAGTGGTACTTTGCTCGGTGTTTCTTTTCGGATTCTTCCAAGATTTCGGAAAAGCTTTGATTGTCTTGCGACGTGTGCGAGTTGAGGAACTGATCGAGGCTCAGCGTCTTTTTTGGAGGCGCTTCCGAAGGCGCCGGTTCAGTGAGAATTGATGGCTCGTCTTGTGAACCGTGAATGTTAGCTGGAGTTTCAAATGTCGCAGGGCTGGCCACTGTAAATAATTAGATATTATTGAAACGCAACTATTTTATACCGTAAACACGTACTTCTTTGAGTAGGAGTTCGATTGCCACCGCTGTACTTTACGTAGAGCTCTCTCATTTTTGTAACATCATTTCGTTCGACTGCTTCCAAGTACTCGTTCTGTGCTTTGAGTTTTTCCAAGTCCGGGAAGAAGTCTCTTTGGATAATTTTCCCGATTTCCTGCAAAACGATTATAATCAGCGCTGAGGGAAGAGCTCCAAAAGACCTTGTCTTACCTCAACGTACGAGTCTTCATCCAAGATTTTCTCTTTGCGTTTCTTTCTCACCGATCCTGGTTTTTTGAAAATCACGTCTTTGTGGAGGTCTTGCATGACGGCCATGGCTTGGCTTCCGGGCGTATTTTCCACATTTTCTCCCATTTTCCACACTGCTTCTACGATTTTCTTGCCAATTTTGAGGTTATGTTATGACATTTGCATTTTGCATTGCGTTCACAAAACGTCAGTTGAATGTCAACCTGTTGACGTTGTGGCAAAAGCGGCGACAGAGATAACCCGAGATAGGCAACTTAGGTCCGTATTCATATCCCGCTTTTAAGCTAAAAGCGCTTTTGGTGCGATGCGCATTTAGGGGCATTTCTCATATTTTAGTGATCAAAAATACAAATTAACTCGCAAATTAATTGCAATTAAGTACATACAATCGCTCCCAATCCCAATAATGTATTTTTGAACACTGAAATATGAGAAATGCCCCTAAATGCGCATCGCACTAGAAGCGCTTTTAGCTTAAAAGTGGGATATGAATACGGGCCTTAGTGTATAAATTTAATCCGCACTACTGAACTGGTCGATTGTAATGGGAAGGTGCTCGAAGGTGGCGCTAGTGGCGAAAGCGCGAAAAATTTGAAATATGCCTCTTGTGTACCTAAAATTTGTCTATTTTATTATCATGTTATCAAATGAATTTATAGTCTAGGCAAATTGTGACCTGGTCATTAGGCAGCGAATTCCGCTGATATTGACCAGGCCACAGCTAGCCTAAATCATAAATTCATTTCATCACACGATAGGTGTTTCATTCTTACCTACCACGATGCAAAATAATCTGAACTAAATTACTGAGTTTCAACATTTGCATAGATATAATAATAGGTAATAGCACAGGTTACAGGAAAGAAAACATTGTAATTCAACAGTTGTTGTGTTATTTTATGTTTTAGTACAGGGAATTTGAAACTCGTCCCTGAACAAATAATGAAAATAAATCACTCAAATCTGATAAAGCTTCAATGTCATGGCCTCTTGCTCTATACATAAGGACTTCAACTTCCTGAAGTGGTCATCTTTTTGCAAACCCATATCCAAGAGCTTCAATTTCCTAGGAGTTGCTTCGGTTAGACTTGAATTTTCTCTCGGGTTTTCTATTCCTTTGAACATGGATTTTCTTGTCACTTTTGGTCTATAAGAGGTAGGGACAGCCTTCGGGACTGCCATTGCTGATGCTGATGTACTTGCTGTGGGCTGAGTGACAGAAACTTCACTGGTGCCAGGAACTCCAGATGTGACACCAACTGCGGCAGCAACTTCTTGTGGTGTTATTGCTGGTCCTTTAACAAAGTAAAAATACAATTACATAGTGCGAGTTGAAAAATGAACATCCTGTATAATGAATCAGTGGTTGTGATTTATACAGCATGCAAACAATAATAAGTCACTGAATGGCTGTACTTTTTCAGCAAGCAACAATCACCAATAATGAAATTATTTGTAAGGCCAGTTCAGTTCAGTTTATGAAATTGAGAAACAAACCGCACATATTCTGATGACCAAAGTCATCACATATTTCTTTATCAATTACATACATAACAAACAAGTTTTGCACCACCCACTTAAATTACCAAGATAGCAACTACTACATTTACTAACACCAATTAGAGACTAGAGTTGTGTGCACTACTTCTGTGTATTTATGTTCTCGGAGTAGGTACCTATTTGAGCATTTATCTTATTCGATTTGGATACATTTTTGGGAGTAGCCAAAACGAGTCGAGGTGATGCAGAACGTTTTTGTTGTGTGTATGAAAGAAGAAGCAAGATATCGGCATGCTTTTTTAGATAACCACTAACCAGCAACTTACCAGAAACCATCTCCTATGACTAGCACTTTCTGCGCTTTATATTTTGCTTGATCCTGCTTGGGAAGAGAAAAGTGTTGGTGCAGCAGTTGGCAACAATTTGCGATCAAGAAGATTCCTGTAGCACTCGTCAGTAAAATGCTGGCAACAGATTTTGTGATTCCGAAGCGAGTCTCCGGAGTACTTGATACCCATGCTTTTTTGCCAAGTTTTTGACCTAAAATGATATTTTTTGTTACATTTTTTGCTACGTTTTGGCGATTAGTTTTGATTACTTCACTAAGTTTGAAAGAAAATAGTGCATTTTGATGACTTCGTCACGTTGTGAGCCACAAACCAGACATAGTACCGGCTTCTCCATTTTGATTGTTGAGAATTCTAGAAGAAAAATACAATGGTTGAGGTGTTGTAGAATGCAGAAAAAGAAATTTCATTATTGAACTTACTTACTTGACAACTATTGATGATCAAATCAAAGTTGAAATGCAGATTTAGATCAGATCGCAGAGATTTGAACCGTTTGAAATTACCAGAAAGTCAACTTTGTAGACAGTAGAATGACAGAATTGACTTATAACAGACAGACGCATTTGACAGTTTAGCATGACCACAAGTGCTGTCATCTCGCAGCACCTTCCTCTGAGCCGACAAAGATACCTATACTGCGGATTCTGCACATAAGACAAAGACGGACAAATTTTGACAAATGGGATGGCTTTTCAGGCCTGCTTGCCCATCTCGGGTTATCTCTGGCGGCGATGTCAGTTTGCCGAGCTTGCATCAGATGGCGTCACCTGATTCAAATTTTATTTTACTTTTTCCGATTCGAGCCTTCCGGTGTTTCCAAAACGGACCTTTTACAAGTTCTGCCGTTTATAATAATTTAATCAATTTGAAAATTTTTATTGCTCGAGCTTGGCAATCAGACGGCTCTGCGATCGATGCAGCTTGGTTTTTGCATCAAGTTGGTGCTTTGACAGTCCATGACAAAATATTGACAAGTTTGAGTGACATTTTTGGTTGACGTTCTATTGTTTTAAATTTTCCGTTAGGTACAAGCCTTGGTTACCGGTGGTTTGTTTCAGTTACAATAATTTATTGTTTGTTAGCTTGTGGAATCGTTTTTCCAATTCTTGTTAAAACACCTTGCTCAATGAAAAGTGCTTTCTTTCTGATATTTTCGCGAATCAAATGTGCCCTAGCGTTTGATGGCCCATGAAGGCTCTAACTCCTTCAGTCCTTTGGGGAAGAACCTTCAACACAGGCACGCAGAGTTTCCAGGTAAGATTATGATTGCAATTATTATTTTTACGAGCATTTCCATTTCCACCAGAAATTTCCCCTGGCATTTACAGTAATAATTTCCATTTATTCTTGCCAGGAATCTGGAACGGACATGTTCAAAACCGTTGTGCTTGGGGCTGTGACCTGGTCGTGGACTTCATCCTTTACCTGAAATCTGGAACCTGGAAGGAAGCCCCTTTGCTGTAAGTTGTTATTATTTATGCATAGGGGAGAGCTGGGTAATGGTGCGTAGCGTATAATAAGGTCACCACTTTCGTCATCAAGGTGGCTGCATCAAAGCGCCGAATTCGAATAGGTCATTTCCCGTAAGGATGATCTAGTGGGGCCGTGCGCTGCGCGAAATTTGAAAAGTTTCTTAAACCCAATAATGAAATCGAGAATAAAATTTACACTGTTGAATCAGGGATGGTGCATTTTGAATGCCATTAATTCAAAGAAATATAATGGTTAATGAAATATTGTAATAAAATCACACGGACTCTGAGGACAATATATTAGATAGATAGATAAATACTTATTCTTAACACTTTCGCTGCGACTTTTGGAAAGTGCATGAACCCCCGGTGCTGCATCACCTTTTCCTCATCATTGGTTTTTTTTTGTTGGTCAGAAGTTGATTATTGTTCGTAATAAACGATAATATGAAGTTATTTTTATTTTTGACTCTTTTTGAAAATGCGACTCCGAAAGGAGTCATGAGTAAAAACGAGCGAATCTCTACTGCGCTATCTTGGCACCCCCCAATGCGCAAACGCGGACAAGAAGCTGGCAAGAGGCGCTTCGTTCTCGACTCCGTTGTGCCGGCGTGCCTGCAACGTTGCCATAGCGGGTGCCTATTTAGCTATATTTTTTGTTGCCGAGTGCTGAGCAGCGCCTATCGGAGCCGCGTCTATTTTATTGAATTTTCAAGAACAGGGGAGAAATAACGCTAGCTAAACACTAATCCAACCATATATTGATGAAAAAAACAAAACGAAAAAAAAAAACAGGTTTTTCTACAACTTGAGGGTCGAGGCAACACTCTCCTATCGCAAAATCAAAAAAAATCGGGAACGGCGGTTGAAATAGAAAATTCTAACACCTAAGCTACATGCTCACTTAGACACATGCAATTCAGAGCAGTGCTGGCTTTGTATTTGGTCCATTTATTCAGAAGGAGAACGCGACTCCGATCGGAGTCGCGAGCACCACGTACTGAACTGCTGTGGCTCCGATGGGAGTCATGCGCAGCGAAAGTGTTAAAGGAGACCACAACACAAAAATCGAGTCTATATTTTATTTAACTAACTCATGGGGAAGGTAGTTTGAGAGTATAGGTCGCGGGAACATAACCGTCACCCTGGCACCCGCTATGGCAACGTTGCAGGCACGCCGGCACAACGGAGTCGAGAACGAAGCGCCTCTTGCCAGCTTCTTGTCCGCGTTTGCGCATTGGGGGGTGCCAAGATAGCGCAGTAGAGATTCGCTCGTTTTTACTCATTACTCGGCCAAATCTTGAGTTCAGCGCATTAATTTTTTTAATACAGCGACAGTTCTTCGATAATTTATCCTTGTATTTATTACAACCAAATAAAATTATATTACCAAGTACTAGTGAAGATAACATCATACCATGTGCCTATCTTTAGGCAGCCATTTTTGTTCCAAGCAAGTTTTCTAGACGAGTCCGATCGGCCGCAATAAAACATTTTGAAAATATTATCGTGACGTCACTTGGGAAGATGTTTTTGCCTAGATTTTCACCTATCACGTTCCCATGGTCTTGATATTGCTATTGTCGTTTTGACAGACGTCATTGTCTTCAAACAATCAGTAATAATTTTATGGCAGGCTTGAAACCGTCGTCGTCTCATCGGCAACAGAATCAGGTACAGGTATGCCCGTGCGTAGCTATAGGTAGCCCGTGAAAATCTGCCCTTCTGACGTCATTACCTCCTACCTCCATACCTCCTATACAGAGTGTCTCAAAATAAATCTTTTTCAATTGCAAAGGGTACTATTCGGTGGAAGAATTCCTGAATGACGATGCGCGTTTTTTAAGTGTTTTGTTTTGTTCGATGTTTTTATTCATATTTATTTATTTATTTCTTTCTTTTATTTATACATACTTTGTACATATATTTTTATTTATACACTTATCTAAATTATCTATATACATATGAATGACGGGCTCAACACTTTTATAGTATTATATGAACGAATAAAGAGTATTGATTGATTGATTGACTGATTGATTAATGCAACAAAATGTACAGGGAAGTAGAAAATTGGACAATAAGGGGACTTCCTTGAGAAAAATACTCTCGCAAACGTAACAACGGAGATATAGGCCTTCAAAGTTGGTTTTTTTCAAACAGTTTTTTTTTGCATAACTTTTGAACCGCTGAGCCGTATTTATTCAAATTTGAACCAAAGTTTACTAAAACAGGTCTCTATCAAACAATGATAACGCATTTCATCAAACATTTTCAGGGGTGAAGATAATAGCCTGACCTCCCCCCCTTTTCCCCTATTTACCCCCCCCCTAAATATTTTTGGAAATGGTTACAATTTTTGAATTCTGCGTTCAATTTAGAGAAAGAAGTTACTCTTGGAAACTTTTGATTAAAGGCTTCATTTTTGAGATATTCGGGTTTGAAACTTCGGAGAACATCTCGAAAACACCACTTTCAAGACCTTAAAAATTAAAATTCAAGAAAACTCAAAATTCCTCAACTGAAATGAGTTTTCTAGGTGTTTCAAGTTGACAAACTACCATTTTTGCTGAAAAACATGGAGCTTTTTAGAAAAAAAAAATTGACCCTGAAAAATGGCGATTTTGAGATGTTTTCCAAAGTGTCAAACACAAATATCTCGGAAATGAAGCATCTAGTCAAAATTTTGCTAGAGTAACTTTTTTCTCTAAATTGAACGTAGAACCCGAAAACTGGAACCATTTCCAAAATTATTCAGGGGGGGTGAAAAATAGGGGAAAAAGGGGGAAGGAACCCCCTATTATCTTCGCTCCTAAAAATGTTTGATGAAATGCGTTATTATTGTTCAATAGAGACCTATTTTAGTAAACGTTGGTTCAAATTTGGATGAAATCGGTTCAACGGTTCAAAAGTTACGCAAAAGAAACTGATTTGAAAAATCAACTTTGAAGGCCTGTATCTCCGTTATAACGTTTGCGAGGGTATTTTTATCCAAAGCTGGGCACCAAATCGTTAATAGGTTAATCGTTAATTAACGAAGTCAACTTTTTCGTTAACGATTTAACTTCTAAGTTGACTTGAAAAATCATCAAGGGACTAAGTAACTTCCGTTACATTCAACTTCCGTTAACTCAAGTCCGTTAACGTTAACTTTTATAGCTATATCTGTCTTTAAAGCCCGAAATAGAAAAAGGCTAGAAGAATAGGGCGAAGATTTTACTCTAGAACTTCTAAAAGATTATCGAGCACCACAAATATTTTCAGAATCGGGCAATTTTTTCTCAAGATACTCTCATTTTCATGAAGGCAAAATTTTGAGTGGTACACTTCAATTTTGGTCCAGGTTAGTTAAGTATAACTATAATGCTGGTGTAGATAGTTTCTTCGCTTTCAAGGTGGTATTCGGGTGGTTTTTGAGATGATTATTTGGTTTAAAATGAAAAATTCACGTTAACGGTTTAACGTTAACTTCCGTTACATTTCCAATCAATTAACTGATTAACGATTAACGAAGTTAACTTTTTTGTTAACGATTTAACGTTTAACGGAGTAACGGAGTTAACTTTTTCGTTAACGGTGCCCACCTTTATTTTTATCAAGATAGTCCCCTTATTTTTCTATTTTCTACCTCCCTGTAAATTTTGTTGCATTAATTTCGGGACACCTGTACAGGGTGTTCGAGTCTGGTTATTACAAACTTTGAGGGATGATTTCCCATAAAAAAATAAAGCCAAAAGAACAAAAAACTCATGGTTCTAAAATGCTTCCTTAAAAAATACCACAAGAAGGTTGAATTTGACTTTTTTAAATGGTTTTTTTCACCGTAACTTTTGAACCGTTGGACCGATGTTATTCAAATTTGAACCAAAGTTTAATCAAATTAGTCTCCATCGAATATTAATACCACAGCTCATCAAAAATTTCTGGGGGCGTAGATAATAGGGGACTGTCCCCTATTTTTGCCCCTATTTTTATCTCCCCTTATTATTTTTTTAAATTGTTGATATTTTCGGATTCTATTTTTTCAATTTTTGATTTGAGGCTTTGTTTTCGAGATATTTGGGATTGAAACTTCGGAAAACATCTCGTAATCGCTACTTTCCTAGGCTTAAAAATTACAATTCAAGAAAACCCATGATTCGTCAACTAGAATGAGTTTTCTGGGTGTTTTGAGTTAATAAACCACCATTTTCGCTGAGAAACATGAAGTTTTTCAGAAAAAAACAATTTTGGCCCTGGAAAGTGGCGATTTCGTATAAACAATCTTTTACAACAATAAAGAATGCATAAATCGTGAAACTCTTCAAAAATTGAGAAAACGCACATACAGAGGAGTGCATAAAAAACGGCCACCGCTGTGGAATCGTTTTCCCTTATCCGATCTTCAAAACTCAAAAACCATTTCAAACGGTATAATGTCTTCTATGATTTGCCAGTGAAAAATATATTTTTCATTATGATACTTCTGAGCACTGACAGTCAACTTGTGTTTTTCAAATGGCAACTATATTTGTTAATTTCTTTTTGAATTCCTTACGCTCATCTGGATATAATGATGTATCAATATCGAACTTTTTGGTATCAAAAACAAAAAAAAATAGATAAATTGCGAAACTTTTACACATCACAGTAACATCAGAACACCCACGATATGCACGCAATCCGGTAGGCTGGGTGCAAAATGATGTTCAGAAGCATAGAGTAGGTCAGGCGTTTATTGGTATATTTTAAAACGTAAATGTCAAAATGTTTTCTAAGTTCAAAAAAAGCTGCTCGTCCCTAAGACGTCTTAATTCTCTATTTTCAGCTTCCTGTTTTACATCTTTATAAGTACCTATGTATTGTGACCCGTCAGGAAAAAATGTCTTCTTGATTTTTCATTTCCACAACACGAACTGAAAGAAAAGAAATTATATAAAATAGTAAGCTAAAAATATAGAATAAACAAGTCCTAGAGACAGACAGCTTTTTTTGAACTTTGAAAAGATTTTGACATTCACATTTTGAAAAACCAACCGCCTGACCTACTCTGTGCTTTTGAACATCATTTTGCACCCAGCCTACCGGATTGCGTGCATATCGTGGGTGTTGTGATGCTACTGTGATGTGTAAAAATTTCGAAGTTCAATTTTTTTTTCTTCATGTTTGATTACAAAAAGGTTGAGATTGATGCATCAATGTATTCAGATAAGCGTAAGGAATCCAAAAACGAATTAAAAAAATATAGTTGTCATTTGAAAAACAAAAGTTGACTGTCAGTATTCAGAAGCATAATTATGAGAAAAATATTTATGACTGTCGAATCATAGAAGATATTATACCATTTAAACTGGTTTTTGAATTTTGAAGATCGGATAAGGAATAACGATGCTACAGCGGTGGTCATTTTTTATGCACTCCTCTGTATACCATCCTTTACATCATAATATCTTTCGATCTAATGAAGCTATGTGCCTATTTTTTTTTTTAATTTGAAGTACATGTCCAGACCTTTGTTACAGTGTGACAGCGATTGAGAAACAATGGTTCATTATTTATTAATTTAGTTTATAAACATTTTCATCGACTATGAATGCAACATGATTTTCAGTCAGCGAGGGATTTTTTTGTTTTCACAATTTTTTATATACAACCAGCAACGCAAATGGGGCCAAAGTATTGGAAACAAAAAATTTTGAACTAGGACTTATAGTTTTTTAGATATGATTTTTTCTGACGCAAACAATAACTGTAAAGAAGTGGTGCGCGCATGCCACTCATATTTGCTGTGCAAAATGCACTACATTATCTACTGAGTGGGCATTTTTCGTATAAAGTTGAGCTTTTACAGAAATAATAAGATATTTTGCTCTTTACAAAAAAAAACCGAGGCACCCGTTTAGGCGTTTAGGCTAGCCGAGTTATGGGGCGAAGACCGCCCTCAACGGTACAATGCTAGGATCATTTTTGAAAAAGTGGCCTGGAAAGTGGTTCTAGAGGCAAGTCATGTTAAAGTTTGGCAACATATGTTTTAAGGGTATTTGGACCTCGCTAAATACGAAAACCATTGTTGCCAAGCCGAATTTTACACCGGAAGCCCTCAATAGGGGGGTAAAGGGGGGAAGACCAAAAATCATCATTTTCCACCATTTTTGATACCGGGACTGAGACCTGTCATCAATGTGGAGTAAATTACTTCGTATCTTGATTAACTGGGGTCTTATGCTACCATCTTGATATGATTACTGTCAAAATTTTCATAGGGGGGCGACTGGTGTGGGGGAATGTTGACTGTGAAGATGATTCTTTTTTCTCTTGATTTTGAGTGAATATATACATGTTTGGTATCTTTTCGTATCAAGTTTCATATTCTCAGTTCAATTATGGGGTCAAAATTGCAATAGGAGCAAGTTTGAACAAGTTTTGGATGATAAAACATGTTTTTTTGTCAATATTTTTTTACCACTTTGAACTGTGTTATTTATTGCAAATCGGCTTTTTTTTCTCAAAATTCTTGCGTAATTCGTTAGTCTGGTGTATTTCACACAATACAGTCATGTAACTTATGTGCCTTCAACTTTTAAAATATGAAAAAAAAAATTTTTTTGTGAAAACTGTTTGGCGCTACTTTTCAACTTTATTTTTTGCTATTATTTTATTGTATGATGAAAAACTGTGGTCCTCCACCTCATTATTATAAAAAGAACCTTAACTGAGATATTCTAGAATGTACTTTTTTTCAAAAGAAGAGTTTTCATGTCAGAACCTGATGCCCAGTGGGCAAGAGTCCTCTCAGAGAGACCTGAGATGTTCTATTGAGCTCGAGAAACGGTTACCTCTTCCAAACGGCTTTGATATGACCTTTTAAGATACAGAGAGGTTACCTTATTCCAACTTTTTTGTGATGTTCTCTTGAGCTCCAAAAATGTTACCACTTTTGCACTTCTTTGAGATGTTCTATTAAACTCCAAAGAGGTTACCTTTTTCCAACTTCTCTATGATGTTATCTCAAGCTCCAAAGAAGGTTACCTTTTTAGAACTTATTCAAAATGTTTTATGAAATTATAAAGCTCCAGAGGTTACTCTTGAGGTTACTTTTCTCCAACTTCTTCAAGAAGTTCTATTTCAGCTCCAAAAAAAATTTTAAAATTTTAATATAAATTTTAAAAATTTATATTAAAAAGAGTAGAGGCAAATCAATTGGATGCCTAAATCATGGTAAATACATGAGACCAACGAACTACGCAAGAATTTTGAGAAAAAATGCCGATTTGCAGTAAAATAACACAGTTGACAGACGTAAAAAAATATCGACAAAAAACATGTTTTATCATGTGAAACTTGTTCAAACTTGCTTCTATTGCAATTTGAACACCATAGTTGAATAGGGAATATGGAATTTAGTCGGAAACGATACCAAACATGTTTATATTTACTCAAAATCGAGAGAAAAGAAGAATCATCTACACAGTCAACATTTCCCCCACCAGTCTTCCCTCTCTAGAAATTTTGACAGTTATTATGTCAATATGGTAGTATAAAACCTCAGTGAATCAAGATATGATATAATTCACTTCATGTTAATGACAGGTCGCAGTCCCGACATCAAAAATGGTGAAAAATGGTGATTCTTGGTCTTCCCTCCCCTTTACTTTCCCATTGCGGGCTTCCGGTGCAAAATTCGGCTTGGCAACAATGGTTTTCGTATTCAGCGGGGTCCAAATACCCTAAAAACGTATGTTGCCAAACTTTAACATGACTTGCCTCTAGCATTGCTTTTTATCCGAAAAGATCCTAGACTAAGATGAAACTATTCACCCCTAATTTATACATCGAAAACGTCCTATTTCGGACATGCTTTGTTCATCATGTCTCTCAAACTTTAATTTAAAACTAGTGAAATAATCATCCCTTTGTCTTACGTGTTGCATGCAATTTTTCCTCTACTTCGTTTTCTCTTACTTTTTGCATAAATGGCCATTTCATCTCTGGTGACGTTTGACAAGTACCTATATCGAAAGATTTTAGTAAACCGTTTTATGGCACAATTATGAGTACCAAAATGTCAACCACAAATTTCTGTTTGTTATACAGGGTGAGTCCTAGACACAACTGGTATCGATTCTCAAAAAGTAAATCATGATGGTTTTTCTACGCTCCCGTAGCTCCACCTCAAGCTATTATAATATTGTTACGTATTTTGCGTACGGGTTCGAAAATAATTGAGACGATCGTTTTAAAACACAAACTGTTTATTACTGCGTACTACAATAAATACACGCCAAAAATTATTTATTTAGGAATATCGCTGTGATTATCGCTCGCTTTTAATCCACTAGCTACTACATCGCATTCCAATTCATAACTGGTTGTGAGACGACAATTGATGCCTTATATAGGTCCGACCATTTCATCTCGAATGTTCCATGCATTCTCCAGCAGTTTCCTCAGTGTTGCATGCAATTTTTCCTCTACTTCGTTTTCTCTTACTTTTTGCATAAATGGCCATTTCATCTCTGGTGACGTTTGACAAGTACCTATATCGAAAGATTTTAGTAAACCGTTTTATGGCACAATTATGAGTACCAAAATGTCAACCACAAATTTCTGTTTGTTATACAGGGTGAGTCCTAGACACAACTGGTATCGATTCTCAAAAAGTAAATCATGATGGTTTTTCTACGCTCCCGTAGCTCCACCTCAAGCTATTATAATATTGTTACGTATTTTGCGTACGGGTTCGAAAATAATTGAGACGATCGTTTTAAAACACAAACTGTTTATTACTGCGTACTACAATAAATACACGCCAAAAATTATTTATTTAGGAATATCGCTGTGATTATCGCTCGCTTTTAATCCACTAGCTACTACATCGCATTCCAATTCATAACTGGTTGTGAGACGACAATTGATGCCTTATATAGGTCCGACCATTTCATCTCGAATGTTCCATGCATTCTCCAGCAGTTTCCTCAGTGACCCGGCATACGATTTCTAGACGACTCCCGAATAATCACACACCTTTCGCGTATAATTCTGCCGTGCATCCAGAGCCGGCGCCGCCGCCAAATGGACAGATGTGCCCTGATCGAGCGTTGGAATCTCTCCATTCAGTTTCACGTACACGCACGCTCTGGAACGCACAAGAACACTCCGCACTTGTACACTGCGATTTAATGGATGGAAGAATCCAGAAAGATCGCGTGTTTACCAGTATGCACGGAATCGCCGCTCGTAACAATGTGTACTTACAAAAATTGTGAGATTTCATTCTACATTCCTGTTGCTGGGGTGGGCGGCTTGTACAGTTCTGTCGAGGTATTTCGAGCAATCAAAAGAGATTACACATCGATGCTTTGTGAAGTCGACTTTATGACGACAAAAGGTAGTACGTGACAGTGAAAAAATGACAAGAACAAATCAGAATCTTTGCAGCATAATAACTGAAATGGACATTGTGACCTATAGGGATTAGGGGCCCTATTACGATCCGTAGAATTCTACGCTGCTGACCTCACGTTGCCTAGCAGCAGCCTGTCAAAAAAGTGGTTGCTACGCAACGTGACCTCACAAACGTAGTATTCTACTCATCGTGATACCTCAGGTTCGTTGAGGTAAGTTAAGCCACTCCAAACACGACAAACTTGACCCGACTGTAGGGACCTGCTTCGGAATGCGGGTGGCTATACCTACTTTCTCGCTTTCATAAATTGCAAACCAACAATATTTTGCAAAATTTTGCACCCGCTGCCGCGTCTCATACATTTATTTAATAATTCAGATGAAAACCCCACACATGTTCACCATTTTCCTCCAGATTTACGACCTTCAAATTTAGCGCAAACCGAGCGGCACAAACAACTTTCACGCGTCGGAAGCTTCGATGAAAGCTCCAATCCGTAAAAATTAGATTAATTTTTTTTGTCGTCTTCCATCTCCCTCCGGTTCTTTCAGTTTTTCCTGCTCCGCGCGTTAAACTTTTCAACGCCGCCGATAGGTCTATTTGTACTGATCTGGTTCCTCTTACTTCTTCTTTTTTTTATTAGTTTGCTTTGGGGAATTTTTGATTCTCATGTGTGCGCGATGCTCTCCTCTGTATGTTCCATTTAAATTTATATTCTTACGCATCACATGTGCATACCAAAGTGCGTCTACCAAAGTCTAAACACCGCGCGAGAAGATGCAAGAGAGAGTCAAAGTCGCCTTTGGTAAAAAAACGGGTGAATAAAGTAAACTCGTACGTGTTTCTAGCACCTCGTATAAGAGACTGAGGACGGACATATAGCTACCACATCCGCACATTGACTTTTGAGATATTGTGCAGCACAGCAGCAGGGGTTACCTTTATAAAGTGAATATGTAGGATGTGCCTTTTTCCTCTTTTACAGGATATGGACGAAATTATTAGTTGATGTTTTCAATATGCGCCTATATCAAGTTTCTAAAAAAAAGTGTATCTCTACTTATAGTCACAAGCATGGACAATTTCACATAGCTACAATGCTATTACATAATTATTATGGCAAACATATAAGGTAGATAGGTACAAAAAACCATAGCTGTAAATCGAAACATTGTATCGCACACCTAGGTAGTAGCTAGATACTAATTATTGCCCTTCATTATTCTATTTTTGGGTGAATTCCACATTTTATACCTATTAAAAGCTCCCATCCACCGATGTATAGAATTATTTCGGTGTGACTTGTTCGTTAGTCGGTTACTAATAGTTTTCGGGCACGCTCCGATTGTAGCTTATGGAGCTTTCGACGTTTCGCGACATTCATCATCAGGACCCTTCACGGAGATCACTTGGACGAAAATAGCATATAGGAGTATAGCCTTTAGTATGGTTCCAAAGCCAAAGCCGCCTCTTGATTCGTTTGAATGCTCTATGATTTGTTATGCATGAGAACGATCTGGTTGATGGAATAATTGCATTTTCGATTGGTGACCTCATTCATCGATATATCGCGCATGTAGGATGTTTCAGAATACTGGAGCCCGCAATGCCTATAACGTGCGATCATCATGATTATTTTAATGACTTGCTATTTTTTCAATCTCCCATCGTATTGAATTTTTGAAAACGAAAAATTTTCAGCTTTGGTGAGCTACGTTATTTTTGTGAAAATTCACGCTATTTTATTGTTGCTTTTCGACTTTCCCGAAAGCTAATTTTGATTTCGCTAATCAAAATGTAATCTGCATCTGGAGATTTACTTAATTTTCCTGCCTCCAATTTTAGGAAATGAGGATGCGGTTTGAAGTTGATAAATCTCTTAAGATTAGCAAGGACCAGATTAAGAAGACAATGATAATAATTATAATAAATACAGCTACTCATTGATTTGTTCTTGAAATCAAACATTTTTATAAACGGGACGAGAGAGAACTATCGTGACCAAGTCTTGTGCTAGCCGTTTTGTTTCTTGTCTTCTTTTACTTTCTTCTGTGATAGTTCAGTTACCTTTCCGCAAACTGAAACAAGACGTTTCGATTTTTCAATAAGAACTTAACTTGAATCTAAATCTAGACCTCCTCAAGCTATAAAATTAAAATTAAGCACAATAAAACTTTCTAGACCGTGGCCAATGGGACACTCGCGCGTCTGGAACACATCAAAACTGTGACTTTTTTCGAAACAACGCAAACGTTAAACCAGCATACCGAATCGAAATGGTGGTGGTGATCCCAGAGACGACCCAATAGACACATCAAGCTTGATAATATGGCTCTTAACAAAAATTTCACTTAGTTTTAACGACCCCATAACCAAGTCGCATTTTATATTTTTGTTTACTTTATTTATCGCTTTTGAGACATCTGATGGGGCATTGTGTACGATCGCATCGGGTCTTCCCATGTGGTTCCTATAAAATTGGCGAAGTGTGCTGTTCATCGCCCGGAGGTATACTGGGGTATACACACAAAACATAATTTATGCTTGCCAGAAACAGAAGTGGGTATGGCCCACCTATGTTGTGACAAATTTGGGTGGTGGTCTTATCTCGAGTAGTTTCTTCTTGCTTGATTTTTCCTCCCCTAGGTATACACAAACCCTCACGAGAACGCAGAGCTCAGCCAGTTCCTATACACTTCGGATGTCTTAATGTATTAATGTGTACCATCGATCGTGTTGGGTGATTTATGGCGAGCTATGACAAGGTAAGCCATGTGTTGATGGTGGAGATCTGCCCCCTGTGAAACGTGAAATTTTAAATTTATATACTCGCGTAACACGCGTTCACCTTTATTAATTTTTATTTTTAGACTTTTTACTCCATCTGCAAAAAGAGCTTCTTCTTTTGGTTTTTATAACATGACTTGCTTCAGTCTATGAGATTATTTTGCTTCTTCAAAAAATTCTTGGAATGGGGGTGCAAATTGCTTAGAATAGTTCTATTATCGAAAGTTCGATTATTTGGCATGCTGATGAGACAAAAATGCCTTATTCAAAATAAACATATTTGCTTAATTATTCCCAAAAGTCCAGGGGGTGAGGCGTCATATTGGCTTTCTCATAAAAATGTAAAGGCTCTATAATGAAGTTTCCTGAAATCCATTTCGACAAGGTAGATTACCAAGATTAGGCCAACCAAAATTAAGTTTGATTCTGATAACAGAATTGTTATACTTTTGCCAAAAATTGAAAGCTGCTGTGGTTAAAGTCGAACCAAAATCTTAACCCTGATAACTATTTTTTGCGCGATGTAGAAGGTGGACGTCATGACGTCAATAATGAAACGATCATTCTCCCATGGCGTTCACTCGTTTCTAAGATACCTGTATTTATGGTGAGCTGCGAATTCTAAATAGCGTGGCCTAAGCTAATTTGTTTTGTTTTACTATTGTTTTAGAAAAGCCGACTCAGCTAAAAATATGCACAGACAACTCTAGATATGTACGAGTATATTCATTTATTTGACTCAAATGAAAAGACATTGCAATAAGAATGCTACGTTTTCCGAGCCTGTTCCATATATTTTAAAACATTATCTATGATTTTCTCCTTCCGATGTCTTCCATAATGATAATCGCCGTGATTCATACCGGAAATATAAGTTGGCTTGTAGATTTTGGCCGGTTCAGACAACACTGAGTGGTACAGGTATTCTGCGTCCTATAAAAAGACATTTTTATAATTTCATAAGTAGAGTTCAAAAATCAAATACTTATTCGAAATTTGACTTAGAAACAAACAATTTATAATTGAATAGGTATAGTAGGTTCACTTGTACTGTGACTCTAGTTGGCTGGGCAAATTTTCTACTTTAGCATTGTAGGCTTGCCGCCTTTTCACCTGGTGTAAAACTGACTTCTCTGGAAGTAAAGTTATATTTCTCATCAAATTGATATCAAAATCTTGGAAAACTGACCTGGTCATACGTGGAAGTGAGACAAGGGGGACGCAGAGCTGTGTTACCGTCATGTAGACACCAAAAGAGCACTGGGCGGCCGCAAATCTAAGTCATCTTGACAGCGGCCCATTTAGGGTCGACAAAAACTCGTCCCGGGAAGCCCCAAAACAGAAGCAAATTGCAAATTGAAGGTACTAACATCAATTTCGGTCCAATACGCAACTTTGAGCGGCTGGGTTTTTTGAAATTTGGTTCAATCTACTTTTTACACGTAAATTCTTTTTGCCAATGGCAGACTGCGCGGCGATCCTTGTATCACCTATAGTTCTTCAGGGTTTGGCGTGTATTTTTGACTGGAAGAGGCGAAAGGGTTGATGATTGCATGGGGCCCCTTTTTTGGACGAAGGGCATCTTATACTCTTTAATTTGAACCATCGAAAGTTGAACCGGCTTCGATAGGTTAGAAATATTTTTGACAACTGTCAAATGTCAAGGCTCTTGATTTATTTGCTCATTGGCGAAAATTAAAAACAGGTCGAAAAATTGCTACATTTTCCAATAAAATGAAAAAAAAACGTCAGACATCACGTCCCGCAAAAATGTTCCGGTTATCTGCAGAGGAAATACGCAAAAATGTGTTTCAAAACTGGTCCGGCCAGAGCAGCCAACTGCAAAGTTTTGGGGATTTTCTATATTTCACATTTGGAAACTTAGAAACAGAATCTTACAGCCGACTAGAATCACGGTACAAGTGAACACACTATACTTCACCCTGGGTTGCATCAAGCTCTGTTACATTTTATCATGACAATAAAATCTATGAGAGCTTGAAATCAATAAATAACTTAATATTTTGGAGCTACGTATGCCTACCTTGAGCGTTGTTAAAGTGTCTGCATCACTGATGATAAGACATAATGGCACGGTAATATTCCCCAAAGGATACTCAGGAGGCAGATCTGTGCCGTACACTTCCCTGTTTTTCCTCCGGCCGTAATCGTACCTTTGAAATCTCGTCTTGGTGTTCTCGATTTGAGCATAATGAATCACAAGTTTCACCGGCATGTCGTTGAAGACTACTGGGATGTCGAGATTCAAAATCGCCTTAAAAATGCACGAAGTATAACTCAGTGTATGAGTAATGAAATGTCATAAAACCAACAGGATCGGCTTCTTTAGCAGTCCATCCAAAAAGCCACGTAAGCACCCAATAAGTGATGGATAAAATTGGCGGAGTTCTAGTGAGGTATCTGAGCAGCAAAATGAATTGTCCAGTTCCCGGAAACGTATCGCCTATGTGAAGAGCTCGGTTTAGTCCCTGTATAAAATTATACGTGATTTGAATGAAGTACTGAAAAATATCGAGGGCTTTCATACGCCACCCATTGTTTGTATTGGGCTTTCAAAATCGATGATTGGGGATTTTAGGGACATTCCAAAATTTGCTCCAAGAACATACCTTTTGCTGCATAGCATCATAAGGGGCTACGCCTTCAGTCACGTTACGCATCACCGTATGATTAAAAAAGAAATTGCAGAAGTTTTACCACTTTATTTTTGGATAGCCTACATCAATATCTCGAAGCGATTCTTGATTTTCTTTCTCAGACGCTTTTTTTTATAAGTCGAGGTTTTTTGCGACACTCAAGTTTTTGAATAATGGGTTCAATTGACCATATAATTGACTCAAATTTGACCCAAGCATGTTTCACTTTAGAAACCGTTCCATAAAAAAATTCACAGATATCGCATCTGACGCAACCTTCATTTTCGTATTGAAAATAATGAGGCAGTTATGCGATATCCGCATAGACCGAGGCATAGACTATGCCACACCATGTCAAAGGGCCAGCAGGATCATAAGATGTAGAACCATAGGCACACGTCAAGTGGCATACCGCATTAATAAATGCATAATGGGCGGGCATCCACAATAGGGTGATTACATGAAATTAGTTCGCGACTCTCACCCTCACCGCCAGGTGGAAGTTGGGATTTTGGAACATTTGGTTTTACTGCGAAGATTAGGTTGGTAACACTTTGACAAGCCGTCGAAAACGATAGAATTTTAAGGTGCGTTCAGTCAGCTTATTTAGTCGCTGTTTTAGTTTTAGTCGTTGTCTTAACAGAGAAGAGCGTTCATACAGCAAGATTTAGTCGTAAGAATTGACCAATAGGAGCTCGAATGATACTGCGCGAACCTTCATCTTCATACGGTCCGTGTTCATAATGGGTAGTATCAATGTAAAAACTCGTAAAAAATAAGCATAAATAAGTATTTGCTTACATTTATGAGGAGTACAACTCCTCTGAAATCGAAGCAAATGCTTATGCTATTTTTTTATTGATACATACAACCCATTACCATCACCATCCATGCTCATACCTTATACCGGTAATTACGCAACCTGCAAGTCGGCATCATACGACAAAGTTCGGAATTCTTACGACTAAAATTAAAACTAAAACTCTGTATGAACGCCGCGCATATGACGTGTGCTTTCTACTTTCAAATTTACGACAACGACTACGACTAAAACTAAAACCAAGCTGACTGAACCCACCTTTATCCCCACCGTAGGCGACACATAACAGCACTGGGACACAAAACAATTTCGCGGCATTTTCGATGGTCGTGGTCAGTTGGTCACAGACAGTCGTGGTCAAAACTTCGTGAAATTATTTATTTAGGTTAGGTTACAACGATGAGAGTGACAGACTTTTGACGCAAAACATTGACACTAATGACAGTATTTCTCAACTCATGCAGAAGCGCCCCCTACATGTAATCACCCTATTATTGTGTACAAACAACTTACCGGCGCCGGCGTATCGATTTAAATAACCGAGTTTAATAAAAAACGTTTTCTGCTTTACACATTTGAACTGTTTGTGCGTATTCTCGCATGACGCAACGCCCTGAAATGTATACCCAGACTCCCGCACAGAACTGTCGCATGTCGTCGCTTTCCTGCTCGCATGACCCGTATATACGCGGCCACTAGTATTTTCAATACTAAAATTGCAACCGATACAAAGTTGAACGCTGTCAAAATATCCAAACGGTAGATTGTCATTCCGATCTACCAGGTTTAGACCCAGGAAGAGGCTGCAAATCGACATGGACGTTTGGCATTTTTTTGACGTTTGGCATTTTTTTGACGTTTGGCGGCGCAGTATTGCATCGGTTGCAAGTCGGACTTGAAACTGAGACTTTCTGTCTTATCTAATAAGGATGGTGACTGTTTTGCAACCGAGCATTTCTTTTTCGAGACATCCTTTTTAGGATTCGAAGCAAATTTTGGAATATGCCTGTTTTTGTTGAGCAGTTAAATAAAGATCGCCTATAGGTTGTATCGACGAGGCGGCCATTTTGTAGAAGCTTATCAAAAACAGCTGACTGAGATTTAGATTTGTCACATACTTACATCAAGACTGACATGGCGAAGTTGTCAAACAATTACAGCAAGGCGCTTGCTGACGATGATTTGCCCAGCCGCGAGTAGAAACTTGCGGTGCTGTGTTTGTAGGGTCATCTGTGGTTTGTAGTGTGACCCATTTGAGCCGGCGAATCAAAATCTCGGCTAGACATTGGATATGATGCAAAAACACAACGCGGGAGGCCCTTGTAGGCTACTTGCGTTGGGTACAGAATTACAGAAACGTTCTCAGTCAAGCAACTCATAGCCCATAAAGCAGAAGAAGCACACGACCTACTGCAAGAAGGGTCTCTGCAAGCTTTCAAGTCTCTTGTGAACTATCAGGATTTCGTTGTTCAGATCATTCCTGCGCTCGATCTCCACGGGATATCAACACTCCAGGGTAGTCCAAAACAGTGAAAACCGATGCTCCCATGCGGGAGTAGGTGACCGAACAGCCATATACACAGAGAACAGCGCCAACTACCACCTTCTGGGTTATTGAAAACATGAACTTTGTGACACTCTAGTTGATGTGATAAAAGTCAGTTTGATTAGCTTCTACAAAATGGCCGATTTTCAGGAGCGTGACGTCACGTCGATACGACCTATTCTAGGCCTGTATGACATCATTGACTTCTGATATCTGACAATTTCGTACAATTCCTCGTATATGCTATCTTGGCCGCATGCGCATGCGAGAAGTCGTATGAAATTGTCAGGTGCTCTACTGGCATAATGGTGGCCTTACATTGAGCATCAAATGCTGCAGCTTTCTTTGCAGCAAAATTCTGATTGGATGGGCAAAATTCAAAAAGTTTTGCCGCCATGCTGCTAAAGAAGTTGGTTAGACGTGAACTTCTTGAGCAGCATGGCGGCAAAACTATTGAATTTTGCCCATTCAATCAGAATTCTGCTGCAAAGAAAGCTGCAGCATTTGATGCTCAATGTAAGGCCACCACAAGCCTATCTATCACCACCTGCCTGTCTACCTCATAGAAATTTGCCAACATTGGCGCCACGGTCGCCAGAACGGACGTGCTGTACCGAAAATAGCAAGACGTTCCGGCAAAAATGAAAGCTTCCACGGCCCGCTCCGCTTCTTCCGGTTGAGTTGCAGCGTAAATCATGGAAATCGTGGTGGCCAGTGAGGTGCCGTAGACGAAAATTTTGGAGTCGGTCAGGTTGCTCACCAACCCGATGGTTTGGCCCAAATCATAGTTGGCTATTTCGTCGAAGGTGACGTCCCAGTATTTGGGGTCGTTCATCGACAGGTTAATGTGACCTTCGGAATGAAAGGTGCCCCTTTGGTTGTAGAACCACACGTCGTAGCCGGCACGCCACAAGTAAATGGCTGAAAGATAAATTCGGTATCGATTTCATGCTTAGTTTACACACAGGGCCGTATAAGTGTCAGGGTCGTATCATGTCCCTCATAATGGAGCATGTTAGATAAAAATTTCAATATAGAGATCTAAATCTGCAAATATTCCAGCACCAGAATCATTTCCCAGCGAGTTTCCAGGAACCTGTCAAAAGTTTTGCTCGAGGCGTCCCTTCGAGAGGGAAGTTGCAATTTTGTTGCAGGATTGGAAATTTCAGCATTCTCATGTTCATAACTAAACTAAGTTAAAAGAAAAAGCTAATTAGCGCGTTAGAGGATACAACTATACCTCCGTACCAAATTTCATCTTGATCGGGTGGACGAACGAGTCCGCATTTATCGCGTCTGAATATTTTTTTATCGCGATTGCGTAACTTTCCGTTCTAAGTGAGAAGACGGGTCCGGGAGAGTAAAATAATTTGTGAGTAATGTAATATAGAAAATAATAACCTGTCGATTGGTTTCCTTGAATTAGAAATAGTTTGGCATCCGTGCACAGCGTATGTACCAGTAAGACTACGCCTCTGGGGTTTTTTCTTGGCATTCTAAAGATGGTCAGATAGTATCCGTCTTGGGTAGTGAGGTTGTACTCTTCGAATCCTCCGGAATATTTCCTTATCAGATCTTGCTGAAAAATTCAATTAAATTTTCAACGTCCAAAAGTGTTTTTAGAACAAATTATTTTAATGGAAGTTCAAAAGCTTTTTCGTAATCGTTTTATAGAAGATACATAATGCGCAAAGTAATATACAACCAAATATATAAGTTTTGTAGTTAATGTATCTATCTTGACATTTGTTAGAGTGTGTCAAAATTCACAAGAAATTCGAGTTTTCTCTCAATTTAAGCAATAATTATGAAACACGTTGTTCGACACACAAGCGCTGTTTTTTTTCCATCCTTTTTTGCGGCACCCGGCTATACGCCTCATGATGGTAAATACGGCTTCAGGCCTGAAAACGCGCTCTTATATCGAAAAGTACTATTTTGATTGAACTTGAAGGACCGTGGGTTCCACCAAAATATTCAACCAGTTAATAGGTAACTCGAGATTGCTTTTGATGGATTCTGGCCAAATGATCAATGTAAACTCATGTTTCACGCTGAGTAATTAACGGAAGAATGGTATACTTGCGATTTAACTTATTTTCCATGATGAATCTACCATCAGCATTGACCATGTAATTGGCTTGTAATTTTTTTTTGTGAAACCCGTGATTACTTATCTAGTGGCACTATATAGTCTAGACTATTTTGGAAGTTTTCGAGATGCCCTGTGTATAAATTCCTATACTTACTGAAGACATGATGTAGTCAGGATTATACCAGCAATTTATGCTGGTGTGCCGGTGAGCGTAATCCGATAAAGATTTACACGCATTGTTTCTACCCAGGACACTTTCAGACAACACTTCTTGTCCTAACACAGTCAGTAATACAATGAAAAACATTTCTTTTTTTTTGTTTCAACTTTATGTCAGCAGCATTAGGTCCTTCCATTCGCCCGCCTCATATAGCACTACATTGTACCTAACTGCACTGCCAGTCCTCGTTAATTTGTTTAACATGATAATAACATGGTAATAACATAATCTGCATAAAAAAGTTTATAAGGTTGAACAATAAATTGCAACAATGAAAAGTAACAATAACTTGATGAACTTACGTAAATATCTTGGCCGTGGCTGTTATAATTTCTGTGTCACATACAGGGCTATTCACAAAACTTGTCTTGCATGAAATCTATAATTTGCCACTTACTGCGGGTTCCACTAAAAGCTTCATGAGCGAGTCAACTTCTGAGCCAATAGCATGGCCAGTTGCTTAGAAACTAACACAGAATAAAGAAAACTCGCTCATAGAACTTTGGTGGAACCCACAGTGAGTAATGAACCCAAAGTGCTTGAACAAATCGATTAGTAAATAGGATTAGTCGATTTTCGTCACACATTTTGGTGATTCAGGTGGTATAAGGTATAAAAATCCTACTACTACTACGATTTTGGAAAAGCTGGATAACTCCTACAAAATCGGAGTGTAGTATACTACGTTCAACCTTACCGTGATTCTAGTTCGCTGTGAGATTTAGTTTCGAGAAATCCCTAAAACTTGACAGTTGGTTGCACTGATGTTCGAGAACTCAAGCTTGCGGTGTCGTAATTTGATAAAGTCTCCAAATGAATTATGGTCTTGCGGTGTCGTAATTTGATAAAGTCTCCAAATGAATTATGGTTCCAATACCCAAAGCTAGGAAAGAACATGTGTTCAAAATTATATTATATTAGACCTAAGTATACAGAGTCTTCCACAAGTGAAGATTTTTCTAGGCTCCAACCTAGCTGTATGGTCATGTGGTCTCGAATGGGTTACAGGGTTACGGCGACATTTTTTCCCATTCCTTGTTATCACCCATATAAAGGTCAGTCGTGTCCACGAACATTCTGTAAAACATAGGGCTAAGTATGAGGAACAACGTAAACTTACACTTTTAGCAGCCAATGCGATTACCAATATCATAGTAATTCCCAATCACCTCATCTCTTGACACGTTGCAATACTTCCAATGTTTGTTTGCTTTTTTCATTTTGACAGGAACACACCAACATAACCTATCTGTCGAGATCAGAACTCAAGCCAGACGCACACTAGACAGTTGGACGTCAAGTCTACAATGGCAAACTGATGTAAAATGTGCCCAGCCGATTGGAATCGCGGTAGGGCTGAACTTACTATAGCATCTACTTCGTTTTATGCATATCACCCACTGTCTTCTAGACCTCTATAGCCGCTCCCATCATTTGTGTTTTCAATTAGTACCGTAACATCTTTGGGGGGTGGGCTCTTTGAACGTTGTTAAAAGCTGGATTTAGATGGACTAGTGATACCGCCCTAACAAGAAATTTTTTCCTGCAACTCAACGACAAAAGTATCTCGAGAATAACGAAAGAAAACAGGGAACACTTAAAAGCGAGACACTCTCTGTATAATACCTAATCCAAACATTCTCGAACACATGTAAGTAATGTTTTCTGCTGATACACACTTGGGTACTGTCAATACTTTTGACTTTTGACTTTTTTACACAAATCAAATTAGCAGATTGTTTAAATCGCGTGTACCTGATAATATGTTACATACATTGTGATTGAAAGTATTCTTTCTTTTACCGGGTGGGCCATGGAAAACCGGACGCTGGATTTTTCCCTCTAGATTTTTTGTTTTTTGGTCGATTTCACGAGCCTGACACCGATGGATAGCTAATTAGTCACTATACCTCACTGGCTACCACGTCGATATTTCCATATGGCGAAATTCTTGAAAATCAAAATAACGGACACGATTAAAAGTAGGGGAACTTTCAAACTCGTTGAAAAAAAATTGTAGTGACACAAAAACTGATTAATTTTGGAAGAACAGACATTTCTTGACAATTCAAGATCGAAATGAAGTGAATCGGTTGAGCCGCTGAGGAGATACTGAGTTTTGTACTGACGCCTGGTTTCCCCCCGGTGACAGCTTAATACTTGTCAAAGAACAGACATTTCTTGACAATTCAAGATCAAAATGAAGTGAATCGGTTGAGCCGCTGAGGAGATATTAGGATTTGAAATAACGCTTACTTGTTACCTTTTGATCCGGGAAGAGTGGCTCAAATTTTGGTTTTCCCTGGTGTTTATTCTTTATCGTTTTTGTTCCAAGTAATTTTGAGAACTTCTATACCAGCGCCTAAAAACAGGCTATAGATATCATCCCAAAATTTCAATATGGTCGAATTTTCAAAATTCAAAATAATACAACGACACAATTTAAAATATTTAATCTTCAATTCAATATCATTGTTTATATTTTACAGTGGGTAACAATTAATTTGAAAAAAAAACAATAGCAAATGAATTAAACAACAGCTTTAACGCATTCCAGCCTGTAAGAAATCAGATGAATGTTATCGGGCTCACTAATTATTATTGGAAAATGATTACTTATTTCTTGAATGTGCCTTCCGCACGCGCAGCCACAATTTCTGCTACCATTCTCCTTCAGCTGCGTATTGCTTTTGCTATCGATCTCTGCGGAAGCTCGTTCCAGTAATGGGTTTACCCTTGACGCAATTCTTCAATGTTTCCAAACTGATTTCTGCCGTTATCGTGCAGCAGCTGATTGAAGTAAGGCCAAACAAAATCAAGGAGATTCAGCTCTGGCCTATAAAGCGGCCATCTTGCTCCAGAAACTCGATATCCGCAGTTTGAAGGTACTCAACATCGCATTAGCATTAGGGCTCTCATCTGCGGTAATGCTGTTTCGAGGATTGTATTCTGGTAATCTTGGGCGCTTAATCGCATGCCCTGCTGTAATAATACCAGCGGCAGCTTATGATTCTCTCACACAGCTGCCAAAACCTTCAAAGATGGGGCATAATGCTGCATTTCTCTGCTAAGACACATCTGATTTCCTCACATTTGCTGGGATATGAAGACTTGAAAACGATAATTTTGTGCGTTCTTCGGTGGGTTTAAATTAAACTCTCTACTGTCAAAATTCCTTAAGAGAGGCTGACACCTCACCAGCCTCCGATGCTTTATAGAAGTAATAAAGTAATAACAGGAAAAATGATTATAAAATCACTATCATTATAATGAATTATCAGGAAAAACCAATAAAATAGTGGTCCAAATACTGAATATTATCAGGAAGAGTGGTCAAAATAGCGGTACCGACCTAACGAATTATCATGACGGCCGAGATGACGGCTAACAAAGCTGAAGTTTTCTTACCAATAAATCCAAATGCAGTGCCAATAAACTCTGGGTAGTTCTCACGATAGTTTATTATAACAGTCGCTCTGATCTAGCGACTGTCACAATTTCATGTTACGTTCATGACGTAAAAACTTCTACGTCATCTACTCTAAGCGGACTGTGAATGATACTTTATCGTGATATTAGTTTACTGTTACTCTATTGGTTAAGACGTCAAGTCGGTTTTCAACAGGAATACGATTAATAAATGCTGTAGGTATTTCCGTATAAAAACGCCGTACATTTTTCTCCGTCTGTATAAATAACTTTTTATAACTTCAATAAAAAAAAAACATTGCAATAAAAATGTTACGTTTTTCGAGCCTGTTCCATATATTTTAAAACATTATCTATGATTTTTTCCTTCCGATGTCTTCCGTAATGATAATCGCCGTGATTCATGCCCGAAATGTAAGTTGGCTTGTAGATTTTGGCCGGTTCAGACAACACTGAGTGGTACAAGTATTCTGCGTCCTGTAACAAGACAATGCTATAATTTGAGAAATGAAAGAATTAAAAAATCTAACATTTAAAAATTATCTGAAAACAAAGCAGTTGATAGTTGGATAGGTACCTACTTTACCCTTGGTTGCATCAAGCTCCTTGAAATTGAGATTACAATGGTATTTCAAGCTAACAGGCAGTGAAAACAAATTTGAAATCGAACACGGCAATCCAAAGATATTTCAGCTTTGAAATTGGATCAAATTGTTTATCACGACGTTTCGGTTGTTGAACAATGAACAGCTTATGTTTTTTCACGCTCTAATAGTGCGTAGGCATTTTATGTACAGGGTGATCACACGAGGTTTCCTCTCGTACTGGAGGCTTCTCCTTCAAAGTAATTTGGAGGGGAAAAATCTTTTCTTGGACAATTTTTTCCGTATAGATTTCAAAATAGGAAACTCATTTTTCACAACCTGTAATATGCGACACTGTAGAAATACGAATCGACCTCGGCTACTTGCCTCAGCTTTCGAACTTATCTCGAATATAATCTACTTATATTCCTTGTGACTTGAATAACTATTTCTAAAGAGCTACGTATACCTTAAGCGTTGTTAAAGTGTCTGCATCACTGATGATGAGACATAATGGCACGGTAATATTCGCCAAGGGATACTCAGGAGGCAGGTCGGTGCCGTATATTTTCCGGTTTTTCCTCCGGCCGTAATCGTACTTTTGAAATCTGGTCTTGGTCTTCTCGATTTGAAAATAATGCAACACAAGTTTCATCGGCATGTCGTTGATGATGACTACTGGGATGTCGACATTCAAAATGGCCTAGAAAAATGCACGAATAAACTCGATACACATTCGAAAAGGTCTTGAAACCAACAGGGTCGGCTTCTCCAGCAGTCCATCCAAAAAACAACGTGAGGGCCCAAAGAGCGATGTAAAAAATCGCCGGAGTTCTAGTGAGGTACCTGACGAGCAAAGTTATTTGCCCACGCGCAGGCGCAGGATATAAGTCGCCAAGATGAAGAGCTCGGCTTAGTTCCTGTAAAATTACACGTGATTTGAATAATGTACTGAAAAACATGGAGGGCTTTGATCCGCTACCCACTGTTTGCACTGGGCGCTCAAAATAATTGATTGTCTCCCACCGTTTCGGGAATAGCAGTTGCAACCGGTGAGTCTGCGCCGCTTCAGTTCTCTGAAATAATTTTAAAATGCCGCGGATATAGTAACGGAACTGCAATAGACATCACGTCACACTGACTGATGTGAAGAATGTGAGGTTGACAGTGACAGCATCAGTGACAGCACTGACGGCTGCGGTGAATTATGAGAAAACAACTCAACGGAACGGGAATTAACCTGCTGTCAATGCCGTCAGTCTTGACCTCACATTTTCCATCGTTAAGTATGACGTGACGTCTCTCAGTTTCGTTACTACGCCATTCCAAATTGATTTCAGTGAAGCGGCGCAGGCCAACTACTTGCGAAAGACGGCGGAGCGGATACAATTAATTTTGAACACCCTATATCAGAATTCAGAAATCAATAATTCATCTTTTTACGTGTTTGTTTTTCAAAAAGCCTTTTTAAAAAATATCAACTTTATTAAACTGTGAAATAATTTAATTCGTACAAGTTTTAGAACGTAATAACGGATCGACAATTTATGCGTGCGACGTGCACTCGGTCATGATACAAAGAATTGTGATACGTGCTAACTGCATGAAGTCGTATATATAAACAGCAGGTGCTAAGTAAGCAAAACTAATCTTATTCATGACGGGGTCGTAACACCTCCCCCTTTTAGATAGAATTTTATAAAATTAACTGAAAATAAAAATAGAGGTAAATTTTTTAAAATTCTAAAAATATAAAATTATTGACATAAAAGGTAAGTAAGCTAAAAACTGAAATAACAAAATCGTTAAGTACTAAAGACTTAAAATTAAAAGATTACAAATTAAAAGAAAGTGTCTTTTAGGGTCACGAGCACTTTTCACTTCGTATAAGCTCTGCTTTTAAACACTTCGCGCACTGCAAAGTTTGTTCACAAGGCTTTTCTTTGCTGCCTCGTATTTCTTGAGACGGCTGCTGCTTCCAGAGGCGTCTCTTCAGTTTGTAGTTCGAGTGTCGGTTGCAACTCGATGTTCCACTGGTGAATAGATGTTCTACGGTGTGGTTTTGGATTGATATTGCAAAAGTTATAGATTTTTGCACAGCAACCCCTGTCGTCAGGTCTGGGGTTGTTAGAAGGTGAACTTTTCATGTAGCCAATGAAGTGGCGGCAACAGCCACATTTACAGCAGATGACTGTTACAATTATTATAACAAAGATGGTCAGGGTCCAGATGGTGGATGCGCTGAGGTACTTTGTTGCGAAGGGCTCTTGATTTAACGTTTTGAGTTCTTCTTCAAGCTCGCCAAGTTTGTGAGCGGCGACATTTAAGTCGTCCAAGTTGAACTGGTTGATTTTAAGTGGTTTTAAATGGAACTCTTCTTTTGATGTTTGTTCCTCGCAGCATTCGAATGGAATTTGAGGGATGAAGTTCTCTTCTGTATAGTTGGAAGTTTGTTCTTCTTTAGCATATAGTTGATAAATGCCAGTATATGCATTACACCGTTTTTGTAACGTGATGAGTTTGTTGCCCTCCAGAAGTTTGGTGGTTGTACCTTGATTAGGGCAGGTGTAGGTAATTGCCAACTTTGATGGTAGGACTAGTAACCATTGGTTCTTGCCGATGTACTGAATGTTATGGTTGATTACATTCATAATTAGTGGCTTGCATTTGTCGGAGTTTTGGAGTGTCGTGATGAGGATGACCTCACATGGTCCTTGGGTCGAGTCAAGAGGAATTAAATCTTGACATATGGCGGTTCTGTCGTCCATTTCTTGGCAAGTGTCGAGGTCATGGATCTTGATGTAAGTTCTCTTATCTTTTGATAATGCTATCATCTTTGATTCGGGGATGATAGTATGGAAAAGGTTTGTAGAAGGATCTTTGGTTGGTACAGAGTAGAGATGGTAAAGGTCGAAGGTATCCTGATTTATTAAAGGTATTATTATTACAAATATTAACCTGTTTTTTGTCTGAAATGCTTGAAGTTTAAAAAGATTTAATAACTGGGGAAGATTTTCCAAAGTGGGTTTGAATGGTAAGTTATTTCGCGTTAGATGTCTATTGGTGTCTATCAATTCGCTGAGTAAATTTCTAGGTTTAATTATCGATGGGTGGATTACTTTTAATTTCGCAAAGGTTAAACTGTTGACTATATCAGTAAGTTCTTCTGAAATTAATGTGAATGATTCTAGAAGTTGTTCACAATTATTCATCAATTTTAATTGATGCTCAAAATATTTTTGACTCCCAAAAAGGGTTTTAATTTCGTTTTCTATTACTTTCATATCTTCGTTGAATGTTTGTTCGTCAATTTGTAATTTTCTAATCGTTTCGTTAAAATTTCGAATGGTACTTGTTGTGACTTTAATTTGGTCTTTAATCAAGTTTTGAATTTCTGAATCGTCTCTTTCTAATTTGTCTATACATTTGCTAAAATATTCTCCGTCGGAGGCATCTAGATTTCCTGTTATAAATTTCCATACGGTTCCAACACCGTTTGCAAGTCCTCGTCTTACTCGGATTGTTTCGAATTTAATTTCTGTTAACATATTATCGATTTTATTTGAAATCGCTTTTAGAATATCAAGATGGGGTTTTATCGTAAGGGAAAAAGTTCGAAATCTTACATTTTCATCGTGTTCATCTTTCAAAAGTACAGTTGTTAGGGTATTTAAAATTTGCAAATTATGTTCGTACGTTTCTTGTAAGTGATTAATGTCTTTATACACTACTAGTTTCCAAATATCTGAAGTTATTTTTATTTCTCTCTCTTTTTCGTAAAATAGTCCTATGGTATTGTTTAGGTCTTTGATTTGGATATTGGAATAAGAAAAATTAATGAGGAATAGGAAAATAAAGATTTTAGATGGAGTCTTGTCCATGATGGATCTGTAACAATTATTTGTTCACAGATGACTAGATAAAACAATAAAGTTCTTAATTATGAAATTAGCTGATACGATAAACCAACCTAGGAATTATCGCTAACACTACTAAATTCGTACTATAATTGAATTTTCGGTAAAGCCGAAGGATTTTACAGTCTGAATCCTAAGATGTTATTCAGATGACAGGGACAATTTGGTGACTTCCAAAATTGTATATCAGGGCAAATCTGAATTTGACCGCAATAAAAAATTAAAATGTTTTCCGTGAGGCGGGGGTTTGGCGGTTAATAAACCCAGCAGTTTTACAGGGAATAGAATTATGTGTATATAATCATAATTATGGGGAAAAAGGTGTTCTTTGAACATAATGGTTGACGTCTGCCAAACGTCGTCAGAGTTTTTCAAAAATTCTTGTATTAAGTCCTATTTAGTCGCCTTTTACGACACGCATTTGGATTTACGTCTGCTTTATTCTTAAAGGTCCCAAAACAGCAGGGATTATTTGTCAAATACCTAGTCTGAGGTATTTGGGTCTTGGTCTTCGTCTAATTCTATATTTGACGGTTTTATCCGGTCAAAGTTGACAGTCATATATTTATTATTGGAAGTTAGTAGCTCTACGCAATTCGGAGGTAAAAGTCTGGTTATTTTGTAGGGACCAAGATATGTGGGGGACAATTTAGATTGTCTTGATGGTTTTCTTAAAAACACTGATTGACCAAGTTTGTACTGAGGTCTATTTTCTTTTACATGTTTGTCAAAACGTTCCTTTGATTTTTGTTTGGAACTATCGATATTGGAAATGACTTTTTTGTTAACATATTGTGCGTAATTTCTCATGAGTCTCTGGTAATCATCTTGAAGTTCTGCTTCATTGGTAAAAATATTATCTCTAGATGGATCAATATGTCCAAAAACAATTTCCTGAGGGGTGAATTTGGTTGAAGCTGATTTGCTAAGGTTATATGTTTTTATAGCGAAAGGTAGTGCGTCAACTACAGGTTTATGAGGATAATCGATGTGGAAACTTCTAATAGAATCCATCAATGTGGCGTGAAAACGTTCCACTTGCCCATTAGCTTGGGGATGATCAGTGGGACTGACAGTTAGTCTAATGTCGTACAATTCGATTAGATTTTTGAACGATTGGTTCATAAATTCGCTTCCGGCATCTACATGAATTCGTTGTGGTACAGGGTAGTGTTGGAAGTACAATAATAATTTATCAGTAACGCTTCTTGCTTGTTTGTTAGGAATTGGATAAGCCTGTGCATATTTTGAAAAGTTATCAACAATTGTCAGAAGATGTAACTGGGGATGTACGTCTAGTGTGTCCATGTTTATGTGTTGAAATGGTCGTTCTGGTGTTTTTGTAATTACGAGGGGAAAATCTGTGTTTTGCCTATTAATCTTCGATTGATTACAAGTCTGACACCGTTTTACAAATTCTTCTATATCTGTTTTCATATTGGGCCATAAATGTTGTTCACGTATTCTTCGAAATGTTTCATTGATACCTTTATGTAAATTATTCTTTGAGGAATGCCATTTCGACATTATTTCGTTCTTTTCTTCAGGCGTTAGGTCTTTTTGCAATTTGATTATATCATGGCAAATATGGAATTTGAAAGTATCAGCGTTGAATAAATGACTCAAAATTCTTTTCAATGGTAGGTGATTGACCTTGTTCAAATGATATTCTTTAGGTTCTAAATTTTCTTTGATCTCGTAGAGAAGTCTGAATAAATCTTTTTGAGAAAGTCTTGATAAATTGTCTACGGGCAATTTGATGAAATAGTATTTTCGATTAGTGACCTTTAAGCTGTTTTTGATAGTTAATGTTTCAGTTAGATTCAAATTTCTTTCTGTAGTACATGTATCTGCGACATAGGTTGCAATATGGGGTGTATCCTCATTTTCATTATTGGGAATGAATGCTATTATATTTTTGTGGTAAGCAAGTGTCACATAGTCGTTTGTCTCTTTTATTAAATCAAAATTTATTGAGGGTTGTTCGTTAATAAATCTGTCATATTCGATTTCGAATTCGTAGTCTGGATTTGCATTGAAATCAATTAAGTCTGGTGTCTCGTTACGATTGATTATTGACTCATCTTCTTCACCTGAAGATGAAGGTGGATTTGCTGTGACTGGATTTATTCTGATACGCGAAAGCGCATCAGCATTTTTATTTAATTTCCCAGCTTTGTGAATGATCTCTTTTTCTTCTAAATGAGGATGATCGAGCCTTAATTGGTTTAAAATATTTTGTTCTCGATCGATATTATTTGAGTGATTAGTAGTGACGTTGTAGTTATTCACGTTAAAGGTTTCGAAAGGTTCAAGAATTATTTCAGGAAGTTCAACTTCCTTGGTTTCATTGCTTGAGTTCAACATTGTAGTAATAATTTGGTTATCATTTATCTTTACGATGGAATTAGGAATCTCTTCTCCATTGATCTCTAGTTCAGGACATATAAAGGTTGAATCAGCATTATTATTTGAAAATGAATTTATTTTTACTGGTAGTTGAACTACCTCGATCGTTCTAGGCGATATATGAAAAATTTTCTTCAAAGTAGTATTTGGTTCTTCGAACTCATAGATATAAATTTTAATCCGACTATTATTAAAAATTTCTTTTATCATAGAAAGAACGTGCTTCCAGTTTAAGTTATCAAGACCGCATCCGAGCTTTGGCAGTGCTAATTCAGCGATTTGATTTTCTTCGCATATAACCCGCAAGTTCATTAATGCTGTGTTGATAGAATTGTACGTGGGCTTATCTTGAAAGCGTTCCTTCGTGATAAGGTGAAAAATTTCTCGCGTTTCATTTACGCTCGAGAAAAAGGAATAAGCAACTTGTCCTACTATCTTTTGCTGAGCCAGCATCGCGTCGGTATTGTGTGGATATTTTATTGCAATTTTTCTTGCTAAGCCTTGGCCCATTTTAAAATCTTGAGACACTGCGTGCCCAATTGGAATGTTATTGGGTGCATCTAAAATGTCACCTCTTATGAATTCGATTGAAAATTGATTAGAAAATCCATTTATTGGATTATTATTATTAGAGAGACTCACGGCGGAGCTCGAAGAATTCCCGAAGGAAGTATTTAAATGATTCTTATCTGAATCGACCCTAAGGCTATTATTTGCCTCGGAAATATTTATTCTTTGATTCTCTACTTTGAGAGAAGTATTTTTATTAGAAGATCCATTTATAGGATTATTATTATTAGAGAGACTCACGGCGGAGCTCGAAGAATTCCCGAAGGAAGTATTTAAATGATTCTTATCTGAATCGACCCTAAGGCTATTATTTGCCTCGGAAATATTTATTCTTTGATTCTCTACTTTGAGAGAAGTATTTTTATTAGAAGATCCATTTATAGGATTATTATTATTAGAGAGACTCACGGCGGAGCTCGAATGGTTCCCGAAGGAAGTATTTGATTTTTTAAATGAATTAGTATCGACTTGGATTGAACACTTTGGTTCTATTGCTTTTTTAGCAATTCTAAGATCCACAGAGGGAGTATGAAATTGTCGATTTTCTTCGTTGATTATACGCGGTTTATGTACCGGGTTTCTTGTATTATTTTTATTAATGGATTCACAATGATTTAAAGTAGTGAGAGAAGTATCACCGTTCCTTGCATAGGAAAATAATTGAATTTCAGGATAGTCTTGAATTGAACAAAATAGTTTTCTTTTAGGAAAATCGATAACACAATTGAAATTTAAAATAAAATCCATACCCAAAATTCCGTCGAATAATCCAAAGTCGATAGGTGCAACATGCATTGTGTGCGAATTGAATTTACCGACTTGGTATTCGTAAACATGACTGGAAAGTACGGGAATATTTTCAATCCCGGTTATATGAATATCTTTGCTTCGGATTTTACTTTCGGGTGAAATAATATTTGGGTGAATCAAACTGATAGAGGCACCACTGTCTAAAAGAAGTTTAAAATTATTTTTTGTGTCTAGAATATAAAACATTTTGTGTTGGCTATCATGGGACTTTGCATTTAAAATTACATTTCGGACTCGCTCACGTGCGTCTGGGTTACAGGAGACAGGACGTCCGGGGAATCCAGCTCCGCATCTTCGTTTTTTAAATAATTTACGCGAGGAGCGGGATTGTTTGAGAAATTATTGTTTGGTCGATTTTGAAAATTACTTTGACCTGAAAAATTTCTATTTTGAGGATTTGCATTATTGTGACTCGAATTATTTATTCTTCTGAAGCAATTTACTATTAAATGACCAGGTTTTTTGCAGTAATTGCAGAATTTCGCGTCTGGTCGTGGATTTGGATTATGAGCATAATTGCTCGGTCCTGCTTGAGGTGAAACATGTTGGTTATGGTAATTTTGTCGTGGAAAGCTTTTAAATGTTTTCGTATTGTTTTGACTGCTGCGCGTTGATCTTAGGTATGCAATATTTTCTTCCTCAAGTATTAGTTGGGCGGCTTCGCTAATGGATAATGGTTTTTGTGCTCTTATTAATTGACCTAAGGGGTCATTTAATCCGGCTAATAAAGTTTTCAGTCCGATCTTTTCGTGTGACTCGATTAAAGTGTTTTTATGTAATGGGTCAATTTCGTCGTCGAGTCGAACACTCGACCTTAATTTTGTTAATAAATTTTCTATTTTTGTTACGAAGCTTCGCGCTGTTTCAGTCGTTTTTTGGAAAGAATTTGTGAGGTCTCTGACGAGAGCTTCGGTATCCCTACAATCGCCAAAGTGGCCTATTAAAAGGGGCCTTATTGCTTCCCAGGTTGTTAGATTCCTCGAGGATATGAAAGTTTTAGCTTTTCCAGTTAGTTTGGATTTAATTAGGAAAACAAGGACATTTTCTTGTCCTTCTTCGATGTTTTCCGTTGCAAAATTACATGCTTCTATAAAATCATTCAGTAAGGCTTGTTCGCCATCGAATGAGGGAATTAAATCTCTAAGATCTCTCAAAGAGAGTTGAATTTCGTTATCACCTTCAGCCATTTCGAATTATCACAGGTAAATAATATAATATCAATACACTAAACAAGATAAAAAGGATATAAAATGGAAAGGGGAATACCCCGAAACAAACAATGATGATTATAAAAATAAGTAGACTTACTACTTGATGGAAATCGTTGCCGTCGGAGAACTTCAGGACAGGTTCCGCTGGAGCTTCCTTGGTTTGATTACAGATGTAGGCTGCTAGGCTGAAGTGCTGGAGCACACCACTTAACACTTTTTTACGTATAAAATTTTCAAAAATTATTTGTGCCAAATGGGCCTAGTATCCTACCGACTGCGCCATTTTTACGTGTTTGTTTTTCAAAAAGCCTTTTTAAAAAATATCAACTTTATTAAACTGTGAAATAATTTAATTCGTACAAGTTTTAGAACGTAATAACGGATCGACAATTTATGCGTGCGACGTGCACTCGGTCATGATACAAAGAATTGTGATACGTGCTAACTGCATGAAGTCGTATATATAAACAGCAGGTGCTAAGTAAGCAAAACTAATCTTATTCATGACGGGGTCGTAACAATCTGAATGATTAATAACTATAGCTACTTATTCAATGGTGGAAACTAAACTGAGCAACAAAAAATAGTGATATTTCAATTTTTTTTACAAATTCTGACATAGGGTCACAGACTCTGATGAGTCTGATGTGTTGTGATTTCCTTAGCTGGCTGGGCTCCTGTTATCGTTTGTCGCAACCATCAAAATGGCGCCCAGTATTACTGGTGTCCTAACAATCTTGGCGGATACCCACCAGCCAGTAAAGACAATGTCCCTTGTCGTCCACATTGCGAAGCAATCCAAAGAAACTCACGATTCCTGGCGTATGCTCGAAAATTTTTACTATCGCGTACATGAGGCCACGACAAGGTGACAAGGTGTCACAATCAAAATTGCACGTGTAGACAACTGGTTGCATGCCATAGCCATCCACTTATCATCGTATCATTCGTACCAACGCAACACATTCTTTCCATAGCTTGCTCTAATGCAGAAAGCCATGAAATTGATTATACATCAAGATCTCGAAACGGTTTTTGTCTTTTTTTTATAGGCGCTTTCTTCAGGAAGTTTAGATTTTTTGTAAAATTTACATTTGGGAATGATCGATCCAGTTGACCATAATATTATTGACTCAAATTGGGTAGAAGCGTGTAATTTTACACAAACTCACCATAAAATGTTGTTCCTTCCCAAGACGACAATTTTTTTTGTTTTTTTTTCCTCTCACACAAAAGTGTCAGAACTATGTCGAGCCATCCTGACATCAATCAACGTGATCAAATCCTCAAATATTTCTTCCCCCTACTTCTCCATCTTTTTGCCATTTTTTTTTGAAGTTTACATTTGTTATATATGCCCATCGCCCATCATTGTCCATTCTATTCGAAGCTCACCTACCTGCCCTAAATTTTCTAAAGCCGGTAGCACGGTCACCACAGGAGACGTGCCGTACCGAAAATAGCAAGACGTTCCGGCAAAAAGGAAAGCTTCCACGACCCGCTCCGCTTCTTCCGGCTGAGTCGCAGCGTAAATCATCGAAATCGTGGTGGCCATCGAGGTGCCGTAGACGAACATTTTGGAGTCGGTCAGGTTGTTCACCAACCCGATGGTTTGGCGCAAATCGTAGTTGGCTAGTTCGTCGAAGGTAATGTCCCAGTATTTGGGGTCGGTCATTGACAGGTTAAGATGGCCTTCGGAATGGTGGGTGCCCCTTTGGTTGTAGAACCACACGTCGTAGCCAGCACGCCACAAGTAAATGGCTGAAAGATGAATTCGGTGTCGATTTAAATCTTAATAGATCAGGTCAGGACTGTATCATGTCCATTATAGATCGGCGAATTTTGAGGGTTTAAGGACAGTGAGTAAAAAATTTTCCTTTGGGAAGATCTGCTGTTTTGGGAGTGAATGGCTTTAGGCACGTTGAAGTTAAAGATAATCCTATCAGTTTTTTTTTTCAATTGAGTAAAAATTCAAGTCAAATCAAAAAAATAATTGAAAATATGTTGTGACACCAGAATGCTTCCTTGCGAGTATTCAGGAGTCTATCGAAGGTTTTGCTGGAGGCGTCCGCCTAATTGCAGGATTGGAACTTGGATCAGTGCATTTACAATAATAGAACTGTACCTCCATACCAAATTTCATTTTGATCGAATGAACGAACGAGTCGGCAGTTATCGTGGCCGGACGTTTTCTTATCGTGATCATGTAACTTTCCCTTCCAAGTGAGAAGACGGGACCGGGAAAGTAAAATAATTAATGAGAAATATAATATAGAGAATAATAACCTGTCGATTGATTTCCTTGCATTAAGAATAGTTTGGCATCCGTGAACAGCGTAGGTACCAGTAAGATTACGCCTCTGGGGTTTTTCCTTGGCATTCTAAAGATGGTCAGGTAGTATCCGTCATCGGTAGTAAGTTTGTACTCTTCAAGTCCTCCTGAATATTTTTTTATCAGATCTTGCTGGAAAAATTCAACTGAATTTTCAACGTCCAAAAGTAGTTATATCCCATAACACTTTCTATTTTCAGTAGAATGACTTTTTGGAGCAAAAATAAAGTGACAAGCTGGAGGACTACGGCTACGGCTGTTGGCACATGCAAAGTTTTGGACCGAAATTATCGGAGGCCATCAGCCCTATCATCCCAGCGCCCCAGCTTGTCACTTAATTTTTGCTCCAAAAAGTCATTCTACTGAAAATAGAAAGTGTATGGAATATAGAACAAATTATTCAATCGAAATTTCATTTTATAGAAGCAAATTTTGCACACTGTATTTTATGGTTCACATATTTTGTTGGGAGAGTGATGAGAACATGATAATCATTCCTAATCGACAAGAGAGAAATAAGTCCCCAGATTTATTGTTGGACAGCACGAAAATTCTCTAGTTTCTGGAAAAAAATGAAGAATCATTCACACTAGATTTATAGTTGTTGATAATGAAAGATGCGAAGGAAATTTCCCAGACTGTGATAGAAAAAAAGAAAGAACTTTTTTTATTTTCTAGGCATGCAAAAAAAGTGAATTGAAATAAGTCCGTGAAATTTGGTTCAGAAGCAAGGAAAGTTGCTAGTTCTTGATGGATAATGAAGAATATTTCGGGCTACATTGACTTGCTGAGAATAAAATGAAAATATGAAGTAAAGTCCCGAAACTTTGATGGAAAAAAACCGTTTTCCTTCTTGGGTTTCGAGTGACGGGAAAAAAATTGAAAAACAAAAGGTCGAAAACAAAACATCGAATGCATGGGGTCGAAAAAGAAAAGGTCGAATTTACAATACATATATCGAAAGTGATGACGATCGAAATACATATGGTCGAAAATACATAATATCGAATAACATAATGTCGAAAAACAATAGGTCAAAAAACAAAACGTCGAAAAGCAATAGGTCGAGGAACACAAGGTCGAAAAGCAAAAGGTCGAGAAAGAAAAACCCCGAAAAAAAAAACGTAAAAATCGAAAAGCAATAGGTGTATGTACAATTGTTGTGAAGACAAATAATTTGAGAGTTTGAGACGGGAGAAAGAAGAACCGAGTCCAAAATCAACTAGCCCAAATTCATTTCCGTCAAAAACCTAATCAGGCATTGAAAAAAAAAACTGAACCTGACAAGTTCCGCGTACACAGGTTCACAAGTCTAAGTTGATTTTGCGTCAAAAAACCGAATCAGATCCTGCAAAAAAATACTGAACCTGACGAGGTCCATGAACACAGCTTTATGTGTCCAAGTTGACTTTGCGTCAAAAAACCTAATCAGGTCTGCAAAAAAAATTACTGAATCTGACGAGATCCATGCACGGGTGACGGAAAAAATATCGAAATAGAATAGGTCGAAACCAAAACATCGAATGCGTGAAGTCGAAAAACAAAATAACGGAACCACAAAACATCGAAAGCACTATTGTCGAAAGTACAAAAGGTCGAAAATCAAAATTTCGAAACTAAGACAGATCGAAATGCAATTGAGCGACCAACCTAACATAGAAAAACCAAAAGGTCAAAGACCAAATTATCGAAAAGTGAAATATCGAAAAGCAAAAGGTCGAAAACCGAAAGGTCGAAAAACAAAAGATCGAAAAGCGAAACATCGAATAATAAGATGTCGAATAACACAATGTCGAACTAGAAATACCTGTTTTGAATGTGATTACAATTTGGATCGATTGAGGGGCTGTGACTCCCTCAGAGAGCACTTGAGGAAAAAATTCACTCTCACTTTTCGACTTATTCTCCTGGGAGAAATCACTTCTCGAAGTATTATGCAAGGTCAATAAAACACCTGTATTTTTTTTAATCTGATCAGCGTCTTTGACGCAAAGCTAACTTGGACACATGATCTGTGTACATGGACCTCGTCAGCTTCAGTATTTTTTTTTTACCTGAGTTAGTTTTTTGACGGAAATTTAACTTGGAAACAAAAAGCTGTGTACATAGACCTCGTCAGGTCTAGTAGTTTCTTTTTTGAAGACCTGGTTTGGTTTTTCGACGCAAAATTAACTTGGACTTATAAACCTGTGTACATGGACCTCGTAAGGTTCAGTAATTTTTTTGCAGACCTGATTCGGTTTTTTGACGCAAAATCAACTTGGACACATAAAAAGCTGTGTACATGGACCTCGCCAGGTCTAGTTTTTTTTTTTTTTTTTTTTTTTTTTTTTTGCTGACCTGATTTGGTTCTTCGACACAAAATTAACTTGGATTTATAAACCTATGTACATGGACTTCGTTAGGTCCAGTATTTTTTTTTGCGGGATCTGATTTGGTTTTACGACGCAAAATCAACTTGGACTTGTAAACCTGTGTACATGGACCTTGTTAGGTTCAGTATTTTTTTCAAGGCCTGATTAGATTTTTTGACGGAAATGAATTTGGGCTTGTTGATTTTTGACTCGGTTCTTCTTTCTCCCGTCTCAAACTCTCAAATTATTTGTCTTTACAACAATTGTTAATACACCTAGTGCTTTTTGATTTTTACGTTTTTTTTTCGGGGTTTTTCTTTCGCGACCTTTTGCTTTTCGATCTTTTGTTTTTCGTCCTATTGCTTTTTGACCTATTGCTTTTCGACGCTTTGTTTTTCGACGTTTTGTCTTTCTACCTATTGCTTTTCGACATTCTGTTAATCAATATCATGTATTTTCGACCATATGTATTTCGATCGTCATCACTTTCGATATATTGTGAATTCGACGTTTTCTTTTTCGACCTCAAGCATTTGATGTTTTGTTTTCGACCTTTTGTTTTTAGTTCTTTTTTCCGTCACTCATCCATCCATGCACACAGGTTTATGAGTCCAAGTTAACTTTGCGCCAAAAAACCAAAGCAGGGCTTCTAAAAAAATGTGTATTACTGAACTTTATTTGTATTTCAACTCTATTCCGACTTTAGCTTGCATCAAAGAGCCTAATCGGGTCTGCAAAAAAAATTACTGAACCTGACGATGTCCATGTACATAGTTAGTTTTCAAGTTGAATTTGCGTCAAAAAAATAAATAAGGTCTTTAAAAAAAAATTACTGAACCTGACGAGGTCCATGTACACAGATTCATGTGTCCAAGTTAACTTTGCGTCGAAGAATAAGTCGAAAAGTGAGAGTACATTATTTTTTTTAAGTTAGTGCTCTCTGAGAGAGTCACATCCTCTCAATCGTTCACAATTGTAATCACATTTGAAACAGGTATTTCTAGTTCGACATTGTGTTATTCGACATTTTACTATTCGATGTTTTGCTTTTCGAACTTTTGGTTTTCGACCTTCTGGTTTTTTTATGTTAGGTCGGTCGCTCAATTGAATTTCGATCTTTCTTAGTTTAGACATTTTGATTTTTGACCTTTTGTACTTTCGACAATAGTGCTTTCGATGTTTTGTGGTTCCGTTATTTTGTTTTTAGACTTTACGCATTCGATGTTTTGTTTTTGACCTTTTGTATTTTGATCTTTTTCCGTCACCCTTGGGTTTCTTATTGGGAAGTTCGAAAAACCACATAGGTTTTTGACAGACCGTACACTTTATTTCGGGCTGCATTTATTCACTGAACCTGAATGAAGTCGATGGAAGTTTTTAAGCCTTGAACTTCTTGTAAATTTATTAATATACTTTTGACCAATGCGTCAATCGTGCATGATGAATAAACTTCAAATATATTTAGTTATGTTATGTATTAATATCCATTTCCACGTTGTGTAACTAATAAAGCGTTACGAAATAGTATTCAATTCATTTATTAATTCTTGCTTTCAGCATTGAATGGCCACAACTTTTCAACTTAGAGATTACGAAATAGTATATTACGAGTATATGTTCACCAAGGTTGAGAAAGCATAATATTATAGCTCATCACTGCGTTCGTTGTGCCCCAAAACCAAAAACAGTCGTACGACAAACTTCGTCTTATTAAATTCGTATATGTAATAATCTACTATTTCAATTGAACTAGGAAGAGCTAGGTACATAAGGCATTTTATCTTGTGGTACTACACTAGACTGTTTTGGAAGTTTTCGAGATACTCTGTACAGATACCTATACTCACTGAAGACATGAGGTAGTCGGGATTGTACCAGCAATTTTTGCTAGTCTGCCGGTGAGCGTAATCCGATAAAGATTTGCACGCATTGTTACCACTCAGGACATTTCCAGACGACACTTCTTGTCCTAACACAGTCAGTAATATAATGAAAAACATTTTTTTTGTTTCAACTTTCTGTCAGCAGCATTAGGTCCTTTCACTCCTTTCGTTTGCCCGGCTGATATAGCACTACACTGCACCTAGCTGCACCACCAAGCTTCATTGGTTTGACATGATAATCCGCATGAACAAAGTTGAACATTGAATTGCATGAATCAAAAATTATAATAAAAATTACTTAACGAACTTACATGAAGATCTTGGCAGTGGCTATTATAATAATTGTGTTACATACAGGGCTATTCATAAAACTAGTCTTGCATGAAATACATAATTTGGCACTGACTGTGGACTGCGGGCAGGGCTGGGCGGTATTTCAAATACAAGTATTTGAAATACGTATTTGAAATACATTGAAGTATTTTGTATTTTGTATTTAAATACATTTGATTGAGAAGTATTTGTATTTTGTATTTTGGAATAGTTCAGGCAGCTAGTATTTCGTATTTTGTATTTTAAATATATTTTTCGGAAAAGTATTTTGATTTTCAAAATACAAAATACAAAATACATTTGTTTCCCATGTTCTTTAGTTCGGGCCGAAATTATTCTGGTAATACTATTTTCACCCCATTGACATCTCTTGCTTTTGCACACTATCTGGGATCGATAATGAGTTCGATTGCATCTTTTACGTTTTGCGTTTTACTGGTAAGTGCATCCTACTGTCAGCCACGAGAGGTTCCATGTCGGATGTCGGACAATATTTTCGAAAAGCTGGTTGTCCCCAAAGGAAATCAACATATGTTATTTTGAAGAATTGATGATTGAAGTAAGGAATAGGTTTAAATATGAAGTTTTCTTCACTTTATGTTTATTTTATTTGTCTTTTCATAGTTCATAATAACTTACTTATTGTTGCGACTGAATCAATGAAGTGTTCCCATTGAAATACTTGCATTCTACGGATTTTCCAATAAAATGGTTAAAATACGCAATAGGAATGTATTTTGTATTCTGTATTTGGAATACTCTAGGTTGTATTTTGTATTTTGGAATTTCTCAGTTTTCCAAAATACGTATTTTGTATTTTGTATTTCAAAGACATTTCAAGAAGTAGTTTGTATTTTGTATTTCGACTATCTTGGATCGTGTATTTTGTATTTTGTATTTAAATACATTTTTCGAAGTATTTTGCCCAGCCCCGACTGCGGGTTCCACTAAAAGCTTCATTAGCAAGTTAACTTTAATTTTAGTTAGTTGCTATGACATATTGACACAGCCAATAGCATGGCTAGTTCCATCAAAGTTTTACGAGCGGATTAACTTCATTGGCAATATAACGTCTTGGCACCTGGGGGAGGGGGGAGCTCATATTGACACAGCCAATAGCATGGCTAGTTCCATCAAAGTTTTACGAGCGGATTAACTTCATTGACGATATAACGTCTTGGCTCCTGGGGGAGGGGGGAGCTCTTTGAACACCTTGTCAAAAGCTGTATTCAGATGAACTAGTGATACCGCCGTGACAAAAGAAAAACATTCTCGAACACCATGTAAATAATGTTTTCTGCTGATATGCACCTACTGTCACAACTTTTTATTTTTCACTTTTTTACGCAACTCAAATTAGCAGATTGTGTAAATCGCGTGTACCTAATAATCTGTACACAATAAGGACATTGTAATTAAAATTATTCTTTCCTTTATATTCAATAAGTTGGATTATTCAATTAATATATATACCGAGTCTTGAATCACTGTAAACAATCTACTCCCGATTGAACTCTGAAACATACTCGTACATTGGCAAATTTCTACATTCACTCCCCTCGCCCCCACTCACCCCAACTTTGAAATTTCAAATGATATCACCTACTTTGCGATACATCAAATTGAAAAGAATTAAATTTTCGTTCTGAAAGAAATATTTTCAAAACTTTCAACCCCACTCCCTTTTCCCTAAAAATTCTTTGACTGTCCCTTTTTATAATCTGAACCCTTCATTTTTTTTTTAAATTTAGTTGGCGTCATCCTAGATGGCATCGAAGAAGATTCTCGGTGGAAAAAGTTCTAACCAAATTCACCCCTTTGCTCTCCTCCACCTCAAAAACACCACCTACTTTGTGATACTTCAAATTCAAGGGAATTGAATTCTCTTTCTGGAAATATTTTTTCCGAAATTTTCAACCCCTCTCGAAATAAATTAGTCATTTGGAGTATTCTGGGAAGAAAATGGGGGGGCTTTATAAAATTGTGGAAAAAAAATTCATGTGGCACTTTCTTTGTAGAAAATTTCTTCTTTCGATGCTCTGCAGGATGATCTTGACTGCAGAGAAATGGAGGTCAAGAATAATTAATTGGACACTTGGAGAATTTTAGGAAGAACGTAGTGGAGTTGAAAAATTTAAAAATATTTTTTCCCGAAAAAGAATTTAATTCTCTTTCATTCGATGTTTCGCAAGGTAGGTAATGTCATTTGAAATTTCAAAGTTGGGGTGAGTGAGAACGAGGGAGCTTGAGATAGAAATTCTCCAATGTATGTTTCAGATGTCCCCATTGATATAAAAATCAACCTGTTTTTGCTCAATGACATTTTCACTAGGAATCGGTAGATATTGCAGGTGGATAGTTTTCAAATGATCACCCGGTATATTAGATTATAGGATCTATCTGTTGAAGCACCCTGTATCGGAAATTCCATGTTTTGTTTTTGTATAACTCAATTAAAAATTATCTACAACACTAAGTGCTAACATTACAATTCTACATCTAAATTGTTGCCCGGTCTTATTCTCTATTTCGTAACATGCATGTGTACGTCAATTGTATGCCGTTATTCATGAATTATTTACATCGACACCAATCATAATGATGCAAGCTGGGAGGGCAAATTGAACACTCTTCCAGGGTATATTGCGTTATGAAAAATTGTTTTTTTTTTACTTTGTTTTGGAGTTAGCCGAAAAAAAATAGTGAAAGAAAAATATACAAAATATAAAATACAAAAGAACTCTTAAGGCAAAAACCTTTCAAATGCAGTTTACTTCAATCTGCTCTGTAATACACTGAACATCAGGGTGTATCAGGTTTATGTGCACAAATTTTTGCAAAAAATTGAATTATTTTACTGAATTCGGCTCTACGGTGGAGATACGGCTTAAGTTCAACTTTTTCTGTGTTTTATATGCCAAAACTATGTGCTAAAGATTGGCGACGAGATACGTCAATTGAAAATGTCACTACATAAAATGAAAGACAGCTTATGTGATCAAATGTCGCTTGCTGCATAAAGTTGGAAAGCTGCTGAAGAGCTCTTTTCCACAATTTCAAATAAATCTTCAATTTTCATTCCGTCACAAACCACGAGTTGTCAAAATCTGATTTGGGTCTCTTCATTTATGCCCAAACTGTATTATTTAATTTTTAGGCAAGAGAAAGAAACTATCGAAGAAACTATTTTCTACTGCTCAAGTAGTCGTCAGTAGATCAGTAGCAAAGCTGGTGTATAAACAATTTTAAACGATAATTAAAAATAATAATAATAACAATAATAATGAGAGGTGAATGAGTCAGCGCTAATCGATTGCCACCAGAGTTGCGAAACTCCACTTGTATGCAGATTTGATCCCGTCCATTTTGCTCATGAGGTAAATAAATGTAAAAATTTACCATCTTCACCTATAGTGCGGGAGCTAAGGGTCAAAATATGTTCCTACCTTGCAAATTGTGAAAGAAGCACAAAATTTGGTAAACTTACTCTCCAAAGTACCCCGAATAAGACTGGGGATTGTGCTCAGCCGAATTTTTCTCAGGAGGGCTGTACCAGAGCCTCTAAGTTGTCCCTGGAGCCCTAAGATCTATCTTCGAAACGGCAAGTGATATCGGCATACTTCAAACTTCTTTTTGACCGAAGTTACTCGCAGGTGATGAACACAGATTGTACAAACCGATCTGGACCTCCCGTTTACCCGTTGCCTATCTTTCAGGGGTAAAATTGAGAAATCTGTCAGTGGGGGCTATTTCATTTGAACGTTATGGACTGATACGTGCATATACCTTGCGCTTTGTGATACAACCACGAAATTTGGTACACTTACTGTTTGGAGTACCCAAAACAAGACTGGAGATGGAACCCAGTCGAATCTTTCCTCCAAGAGCCGTACCGGCCCCGCCAAATTGTCTATGGAGCCCTGCGGCACATTTCCTGAACGGGAAGTGTTATCGACATTCTGAAAAATTCTTCCTGATTGTAAGAACTTCCAGGTGACAGATAAAGGTTATATGAACTCATCTTGACTTCCTGTTTACCGGTTGCCTAACTTTTAGGGGCTATATAAAAAAATAACTTAGTGACTACTATATCTCAGGATCTAAGAGCTAAAGTACGCATGTCCTTTGTGATGTAAGCAAAAACTTTGGTTCATGCACTCTCCAAAGTACTTCAAACAAAGCCAGGGATGGTGCACTGTCAAAGGACCCCGCACGTTTTATATGGAAAAGTGGTTTCGGTGAATTTGGCTAAATTTTTTATATGTTGTAGATCTTGATTCAAGAAATATATTCCTGAAAAATTGGACCCCTCCTATGAACAGTTTTTCCCCTACACCCCTAATAAGACCAAAATTAGGAATAGTCTCAAATTTTTTGAAATCCATGAAACTGGTTGACATAGAGCTTGTGATCAAAAGAAAAATAATTTATAAAATCCAAGTTGTGAATTGGGGTAGTTATCAAGGGGATTGGGGGTCGAAATTGAGAAAATAAATTTAAATTCCGAAATTTTTTATTCTTATAAAATCTGAACAGGATAATAATCGAGAAATAATTTTGGAAAATCTAAATCCAATATTGGGGGTTATTCTAAAGGGGGCTGGGGGTCAAAACCAAGGGAACGGAGTGACATTTCGAAACTTGCGATTCCCATTATTGGGAAAATGATTCAAAAAAATCGAAACCAATGAGTTCTGGTGTTATTGAGGAAGTAGAGGGTCGAAATCAAGATAACAATGAAATTCTGGACCTTACAGTTGATCTAGAAATATTACTGGGTGAATGACAAAATGATAATGAAACCAATCTGCATAAGGATTGAGTTCTTCATTTCTCGACCATCCCTTTTTCCACCCACCATAATATCTGCCTACAGCTATGTCCTAGTCCAAATAAGAATCTGTCTCAAGCATTTTGAAATTCATGAAACTGGCTCGAATTCGTGACCGGACAATTCGTCCCGCGGACAATTCGTAGCGGACAATTCGTCGCGGACAATTCGTCCCGCGGACAATTCGTCCCGCGGACAATTCGTCCCGCGGACAATTCGTCCCGCGGACAATTCGTCTCGCGGACAATTCGTCTTACGGACAATTCGTCGCAAAATAATGTTTTGCCCTTTGTCTTAACTTTAACAAGGCCCTTTGTCTTTCCTCGTTGCTTTTCGAACTTTAGTAAGCCCCCTTATTCCTTTATGTAGTATTTAGAGCCCTACTGCGCACCCTGGTTTCTTCATGTCTTTGGAGCTCTGCTTAGTCCCCTTGCATCATTCCGAGAATTTTTGCTAGTACATCAAGCTTTGGGAGCACCACGTCAGTGGGAGCACCAGTAAGCCCCCTTATACTTTCATGAGATATTTGGCCCCTATCGAGCCCCTCATCTTCTCTAGTGTAATTTTTGAGCTCTAATGAGTCCTCTTATGTTTTTTATTGCTTTCAGATTTCCATAAGGTCCCTTTTGCAGTCTTGTGTTATCAAAAGCTTCACTGGGCCCCCTTATTCTATATTCAACGTAACTTGAAGCCCTGCTGAGCCCCCTTGAATTTTCCATGAATTCCGGAGCAGCAAGCAGCGTTATGCCGTCATGGCATAATGAAGCCCTATCGGGTCCCATTGTGCCTTCAGGTGTAGTTGGAGCCCCGTTGAGCCTCCCTATGTTTTTTCTTGACTTTCGGAGTAGGTACCAGTAAGCCCCATTTCACGTTATTTTGTTATACAGAGCTCCATGGGGCCCCCTTGTCTCTTCAATACCGTTTGAAGTTCTGTTGGGCCCCCTTGCACTTTTCCTATAGGCTTTTAGAGCAGTAGTAAGTCCCTTGTGCCTTTATGTTATATTCGACTCCTAATCCCTTGTTTCTTCAAATATAATTTGGAGCCCTAATGAACCCCCTTAGAGCCCTTTGAGCCCCCTTGTGTCAACAATATCATTTGAAGCCCTACTGAGCCCCCTTGCATTTTTCCGCGACTTTCTGATTTTTATTGAGCCCTGCGTCATTTGGAGCCCTGAGGAGCCCCCTTATGTGTTTTCGTGGCTTGTGCGTTCTTGAATTGCTGGAGGCCCTAGTGTAAGTCCCTTGTGCCTTCATGTGATATACGGAGCCCTATCGGACCCCCTTGTGTCCATAAGTATAGCTTGGAGTCCTAGTAAGCCCCCTTGTGTTTTTCCATGACTATCAGAATTCCAGTAAGCCCCCTGTTGCCGTCTTATGTCATCCAGAGCGTCAGTGGGCCCCCTTGTTTCTTCAAACGTCTTTTGAAGCCGTGCTGAGCCCCCTTGCATCTTCCCGGGCTTCCGGAGCAGCAGTAAGCACCTTGTGCCTTCATGTGATATTCAGAGCCCTATCGAGCCCCCTTGTGTCTTCAAGTGTAGTATGGAGCCCTAATGAGCCCCCTTGTGTTTTCTCGTAGCTTCCGGAATTCCAGTGAGCCCCTTTTGCCTTCTGTTGTTATTTAAAGCTCCTTGGGCTCCCTTATGCCTTATGTGATATGCGGAGCCCTATCGGACCCCGCTTGTGCCGGTCACTGTAGTTTGGAGTCCTAGTGAGCCCCTTTTGTTTTTTAATGGCTCCCAGGAACCCAGTCACCCTCCTTTTGCCTTTTTTGATTATACAGAGCTCCATTGGGCCCCCTTGTTGTATTTCCATGGCTTTTGGAGCTCTATCGGGTCCCCTTCGTACCCTTATGTGTAGTTTGGAGCCCCAATCAGATCAGTCCACTTGTGTTGGCTTTTAGAGTATCATACAGTGAGCCTCATTTTGCCTTTTCTTGTTGTAAAGAGCCCCCTGGGCCCCCTTGTGTAACCAATATTTTATGAAGTTCTACGGAGCCCCCTCGCATTTTCCCGTGATTTCCAGATTCTTGTTAGGCCCCTTGTGCCCTATGTGTCGTTAAGAACCCTAATGAGTCCCATTATGTGTTTTCGTGGCTTTCAGAATTCCAGTAAGCCATCTTGTGCGCTTTTACTTTGCTGGAAGCCCTAGTGTGAGTCCCTTGTGCCTTCAGGTGATATACGGAGCTCTATCGGGCCCCCTTGTGCCCGCAAGAGTAGTTTGGAGCCCTAGTGAGCCCCCTTGTGTCCATACGTGTAGCTTGAAACCCTAGTGAGCCCCCTCGTTTCCATGAGTGTAGCTTGGAGCCCTAGTGAGCCCCCTTATGTTCTTCAATGCGACTATCAGAATTCCAGTGAGCCTCCTGTTGCCTTCTTGTGTCATCCATAGCTGCCGTGGGCCCCTGTTTCTTCAACGTCTTTTGAAGCCCTGCATGCTGAGCCCCCTCACATCTTTCCGTGGCTTTCGAAGCAATAGTAAGCACCTTGTGCCTCTATGTGATATTCGGAGCCCTCTCGAAGCTCCGTAAGGCCCCCTTGTGTTTTCAATATCGTTTGAAGCCTTGCTGAGCCCCGTTGCATTTTTTCGTGGCGTTCGGATCTCTGGCGGAACCCCTTGTATTTGCTTATGATTTTTAGATCCTTTTATTGAGCCCCCTTGTGTCTTCATGTGTAATATAGCCCCCTTACCTTCCGAAGCCTTCACTTGCGACGAATTGTCCGCGGGACGAATTGTCCGTGAGACGAATTGTCCGCGGGACGAATTGTCCGTGAGACGAATTGTCCGCGGGACGAATTGTCCGCGGGACGAACTGTCCGCGGGACGAATTGTCCGCGACGAATTGTCCGCTACGAATTGTCCGCGGGACGAATTGTCCTAGCACCCTCGAATTAAGTTGAAGAATAAAAAATATAGGTTGTGAATTGGAGTAGTTATCGAGGGGGCGGGGGTTGAAATCGAGTAAAGGAATTAGCATTCCAGGAAAAGGGTGATGGAGACATAATTTAAAAAAATCTGAATCAATAAATTGAGATGGTTGAGATTGAGGTAGAGTGATAGAACTTCAAATTGGAATGAAAACAAATGATGTCTGGGTTAACGATACCCTCGACGATACCTAATTGACTCTTTTGTGAAGGAACAGTTTTTAACATTATCCGTGGAAAATAACATCTAGTAAATGGCCTCCTAGACTTTGTCAAACGGCGTGCAGACGGGAAGTCCAATTTGTAATAACTTTCTGGCAGATATCGGGCTGCATTTTAGTAATAACACGCACAATATTATCCCTTAGGGCTTCAATGGTTCTAGGCTTGTTCTTGTATACCAGAGACTTCACATACACCCACAGAAAAAAGTCCAGGGACGTAATATCGCAAGATCTCGCTGGCCAATTGAAATCACCGTTCCGCGAAATTGTTCTTCCTTGGAAGTTTTCGGCCAACAAGTCCCAAGGTTTCTCCTGCTGTTGTGGCACGTAGCCCCGTCTTGTTGAAAGAAGATGATTTTGTTGAGATATACTGAGTATTTATGTCAAAAAATAACAGTAAAATCATATCAAAGTTCTATCACTCTTATTAAAAGACCAAATCTGAAAATTCAGATTTGAAAAATTGAGCCTATAACTTCCAATATCGATCTATTTTTGGAATCCCATTGAATCAACCAATGACCAAAAGCAGGATTTATGTTTATTAAAGAAAAGATAGTCCAGTCAATTTTTTTTGACACAAGCTATATGATGGACAGCACACAGAACCGTGGAGAGCTTCTCGAGAACTGTAATTAATATTGCTGTTGCAAGTCTCGATTCCACCCCCCACCCCCAGCCCTCATTGTGGTTGTGAGTAGGTATCATAATGGTTCCCTGGGAGAACTAAGGATGTAAGGGGTGAGGATGATCGAGAAACGATAAACTCAGTCCTTATTCACATTGGTTGTATTATCATTTTGTCATTCGCCCAGATCTTCCTAGTAAACTGGAAGTTCCAGAACTCCACTGTTCTCTTAATTTCGACCCTCTACCCCCTCAATAACACCCGAATTCATTGGTTTAGATTTTTTCGAGCAATTTCCCCATTGCTTGTAAAATCATATATTATAGAAACCGCAAATTACGGAATTTCACTGCGTTTTCTTGATTTCGACCCCCAGCCCCCTCTAGAATAACCCCCAATTAATTGATTCAGATTTTTCAAAACTATTTCTCAATTATTATTCTGTTCAGATTTTATGAGAATAAAAAAATCCGAAATTCTAATTTATTTTCTCAATTTCGACCCCCAACCCCCTTGATAACTACCCCAATTCACAACTTAGATTTTTTCAATTATTTTTCCCATGATCACGAGTTTGATTTGAACCAGTTTCATGAATTTCAAAAAAATTGAGACTATTCCTAATTTTGGCCTTATTAGGGGTGTAGGGGAAAAACTGTTCATAGGAGGGGTCCAATTTTTCAGGTATATATTTCCTGAATCAAGATCTACAACATATAAAAAATTTAGCCAAATTCACCGAAACCACTTTTTCATAGAAAACGTGCGGGGTCCTTTATAACTCAACTGCCGTACCAGAGCCATCAGAAAGTCTACGGTATCTTTGAAATGGCGAGCGATATCGACATGCTGAAAACTTTCTCCTGAGTGTCTATAGGTGATGGATGAAGATTGCATGAACAACCTTCCACTCAGAAACTGCCTACCTTCCAGGGCCAAAATTTGAAATATAATTACGCAAGTGGCTTACGAGTATTATAAGCAATTATCACTAAGTTTCGCATCATTTTCATTTTGGCTTCGATTTCGGCAGAACTGAATAGCGATGTAAATGAGAATGATATCCAGATGCCCATTCCACTTTCGAACTTTCATCCCAAATTTCTCGTTTTGCCTGTCAGGAAGGCAACGACGAATGAGCAGCATATTAATCAAATTGACGAAGTCTCCATTGAACACAAGATAATATAGAGTAAAACACTTCAAAAGTCGCTTCAACTCACCTCTGTATTCCAAGAAAACATTAAATGAATTATAGGGATACGTAATATTGATCACAGTGAAATTGTCACATGTCATACAGGCAAAAAACGCTTAGGAAAAAAGGTGAACGCCGAGATGCGCGGCACACTACGCATCGCGTTGAAGGTAGGCAATATATTTATGTGGACCAAAGATTTCATAGAGAACCCATTCTCTATGGATAACTAATGTTATCCAAATATTTTCAAATATGCCTTCAAACGTCCTACCCGTAGTAAGAGAAATCGGAAGCCTTCTTCCATTGTGCCTGTCTTCGATGCCCTTAATAAATAAGAAAAAAGCCTGTGGTAAGGGCGAAGGGGGAGAGAGACAAGCTTGACACTTTCCATTAGTCATAAAAATAAGAAATCTTCCGAAAAAGTACCTACTGCTTCTAATAGTAGCCAGTTATTATGTAACCAAGAATGTGATCGAGAACGTAATGTTTCTTAATTTTTTTCCCCTGAAAGGTAGGCATCGGGGAACAGAACAGTGAAATTCATCCATGGTTGAAATGCGGTTATATACTATCTTTATCAATTACCTACTTAGAAGTACCTAACTACAGTCAGGAAAAAGTTCTTAGCATGTCGATATCGCTTGCAGTTTCGAAGATGTGCCGTGAACTTTGGGGACAAATGACGGCTCCGGTACAGCAATTAAGTAGGTAGGAGATAAATTTGACTAGACACTATCTCAAGTTTTGTTTGGGGTACTATGAAGAGTGCATTAACAAAAGTTTCCGCTAGTTTCACAAAAGACAAGACATAAGTATGCGTATTTTAGCTCTTGGCTCCCGCCTCCCGAAATAGAGTGGTCACTAAAGGTGCCCATTCACTAGGGAACCCGGTTGGCCAACCCGGTTGGGTTCGCCGGATGTTGGTTAGTGTGTGGTTGGCGCCAACACCAACCCAACCAAGTTGGCCGGTTTTCCAGCGAGCTTGAAAACGCGGTTGGGTTCGTTGTTGGGTTCGTCAGTGAATGGGTAAGTTGGCCAACATAACAACCAACATCAGGGATAGTTACTACGGCTAATCACGGTATTTGAATTAATTGATGGAATATTGATATTAATTAGACATAAGTGATCAATTATCATCGAAGTAGATTAGATATTTTGTCTTTTTGATACGGCTATGAAAAAGAATATCTGCGAGGGAATGACATTTTATTCATGTCAGTGTATGTAATATAGGTACATGTGATACAGGATACCTTGATTCAATCCAAGAAATCAGAAATTTACAGTAGGTAGGTACCTACTTGATTTCCTTTGTTTTTGCTGCATTACAGTCGCGTTACACATCAAGGCGGCAAGATGCGGGGAGAGGGGCGGGGGCAAACGCAAGGCTCAATAATTCATCAAGAAATAATGTATAGAGTTGGGAACCATTTCCTTTTTGCAACACTGATAGTTTCTCGCGTCTTGTGGATTCAGGATGAAAAGCTATGTATGAGAAAAGAGAAAATCCTCAAAAATTCGCGATTCTACGCCTGATTTGTAATCTGTATTCAGATGCATTTTTACGTCGATGTAGATAGGTAAGTATACTCTATACACTGATAGAAAGGACCACCAGATTCCTCCGCTTGAAAAGTAGTCCCGAGCGTTACCCGCGAAATTTCAAATTCCAGTTAGAAAGAGGTGCTTATTTCCGCTAATCACACCTAAGTGCTATGCTAATTTTAAATGACACTAGTTTAATACCAATCTTAATGAATGAGAAAATAATTTTTTTAAATGAAGCTGATTTTATATTATACAACAACACTCACTCACACTCAACACTCAACACTCACAACAGCCGAGCCGACTAAAAATAACAAACATCATAGAGAAGTGGAGGTTAGAAATCGTACTAAGTGTCAATCTCGCTGAATGTAATGCCATTGGCTTGGTGTAGGAATAATTTGCCCGGGTAAGACTACCAACCGAACAAAACTAATATTACTTCCAAACGCGCCTATGTTGTTACAGTCTTTAGTGCTTTTGTTTGCTATAGGTTACATCACTGGAATTCAAAAAAGTCCGTTCTATCGGTGAACAGACTATAGGTAGGTAATTAGGTAGGTGCGTAGGTGGAGGTGGGTAGTTGGGTGGGGGTGGGTAGGTAGATACGTGAGTAGGTAAGTGGACACAGGCAGGCAGGTAGGTAAGTAGGCAGACGCCGAAGTAGGTACCTAACGGTCATAACCGTTTTTGAACTTATTTCTGGTACCTATTCATAGGTGTATACAGGACGTTTAAGATTTAACCGCCTAAATTCAAGGGTCGATAGAGGATCTAAGAAGGTGAAGATTCACTCTGGTAACCATATTTGTAAAAGTAACGGACGTAAGTACGTAACTACTTAAGGATATAGCTCTTCAAAGTTGAAAATAAATTACCTTTTTTCGACTAATTTTTGAGTCGTTAGACCGATGTTGCGTTTCTTGAAGAAATACAATTTTGCGTGTCGACTTTTTTTACCCACTTTTGTTTTGGTCAATGGTTTGCTGTATGACACATAGCGCCAGTAATTTTCTTTTTGATCCGTTCATGACTTCGTCTTCATCAACTATCCAAAGAACTGCGCTCGCCAACCCAGTTCGCCAACACGGTTCGCCAGTGTGTGGGCAAAGCAATAAAACGCGTGAACCTGACAGCCAACACGGACCAACCGGGTTGACCAACCGGGTTCCCTAGTGAATGGGCACCTTGAGTTATTTTTCAATTTAGCACCTGGAAGTTAGGCAACCGGTGAACGGATGGTTCACATGAGTTCATATAGCCTATATCCTTTACCTGGAAGTTCTTACAATCAGGAATAACTTTTCAAAATGTCGATATCACTTCCCGTGTCGAAAATATGCCGTAGGGCTCCAAAGACAATTTGGCGGGGCCGGTACGGCTCTTGGAGGAAAGATTCGACTGGGTTCCATCTCCAGTCTTGTTCTGGGTACTCCGAACAGTAAGTGTACCAAATTTCGTTATTGTATCGCAAAGCGCAAGGTATATGCACGTATCAGTCCATAACGTTCAAATGAAATAGCCCCCACTGACAGATTTCTCAATTTTACCCCTGAAAGATAGGCAACGGGTAAACGGGAGGTCCAGATCGGTTCGTACAATCTGTGTTCATCACCTGCGAGTAACTTCGGTCAAAAAGAAGTTTGAAGTATGTCGATATCACTTGCCGTTTCGAAGATAGACCTTAGGGCTCCAGGGACAACTTAGAGGCTCTGGTACAGCCCTCCTGAGAAAAATTCGGCTGGGCACCATCCCCAGTATTATTCGGGGTACTTTGAAGAGTAAGTGTACCAAATTTTGTGCTTCTTTCACAATTTGCAAGGTGGTTCCCCTTACTTACCGCACTACTACTCCCCCTATTTTTTTTTTTTTATCAAGAGCGGTAAGAAAGTTTTCAGCTCTCAGTTGTACCCAGGTGAAGATGGTAAATTTTTACATAGTAAGTAAGTAAGTAAGTAAGTATATATTTTTGCCAATAAGATACAAACTCAGGTATATGTGGCACGTCAGTCTTACAATTAAATGGATAAATACACACAAAAAATAACAGCAAACAAAGAAATAAATATAAATACAAAATATACATATGTACAACAATTGACAACAGCATATGGCCCGACCACTACTGAATAAATTCGCGCAAGTCATAGAACAGCCTGTCCTGAAGGTAATCCTTCAACCCACGCCTGAAGGCCGCCAAGCTGCCAATGGACCTAATTGACTCCGGGAGAGCGCCATAGGCCTTTATCATCCTGTATCTTGCGCTACGCTCAAAAAACGCCGTCGAGTGGGCCGGAATTCTTAGTGAGTGCGCGTGACGCGTCAGGACGCCGCAACCGTTGTACATGTCTCTATTTGTGGAAAAAGAAGACATGTTTTTTCTGACAAACATACATAACCTGTAGATGTAGAGGGTGGCCAAGGGCATGATCCGCAGTGCACTGAACAATGGTCTACTGGGTTCTCTATAATTGACTTTTAGCATTGATCTTATTATGCGCTTTTGAGTGATGAATGCATACCTCATGAGTACAACCGGTGCAGATCCCCAAAAGATCAACCCGTAGGACAGAACACCTTCAACATGGGCAAAGTAGTAAGTTCTGAGCGCGTGGATGTCGACAGCGTCTCTAATATTGTTAATAGCGTAGCATGCGCTGTTCAATCTTGAAATGACTTGCCTGATATGCGGCTCAAATCTTAGTTTGACTTCACTACACCAAGAGTTCATCTCGCGAACAGCGCCCGAGCCCGAAGCCGCCGCAGTCCCCGCGTCTAAACCCGACACTATGCAAGATGTATCATCAGCAAACTGATAGATTGACGGAATTGAGAGGGCTTGAGGGAGATCGTTAACATAAATGTTGAACAAGAGTGGTCCCAACCTCGCACCCTGTGGAACGCCTTGTTCTAAATCTCTAGGATCGGAATAGTGATATCCTATCTCATTGTTAGAAACGTGCCTTAGACACACTCTGTGGGTTCTTCCACTCAAATATGATCTGAACAGACTTAGGGCGACTCCTCTAATTCCATAACAATATAACTTATCAAGCAAGATCTCGTGATCAAGCGTATCGAAGGCTTTGGACAAATCAAAATACACACCTGCAACGGTGTTTCCCCTTTCCAGTGACTCAGTGACACATGATAGTGACTCAAATAATGCGTCCTCGGTTGACCGACCCTCTATGAATCCATACTGAGTCCCAGATAAAAGGTTATTACCACTCAAAAACTTATAGAGTCTTCTGTAGATCAGGCCCTCGAACACCTTGGAAAAAGAAGACAACAAAGAAACAGGTCTGTAGTTGACGGCGCTTAACTTTGATCCCTTTTTGTGTATGGGAATGACCTTTGCGTGCTTTAGTTGGTCCGGAAAATATCCACTTGAAAAGCAAGCATTGACCAACTCCGCAAGCGGTCCTGACACCTCCTGAGCCACACTCTTCAACAACGCACAAGGCACTCCATCCAGCCCACTAGACCACTGATTCGGCAAGGAGCTGATAACGCTTCCGACTTCTCCCGGATCTGTGGGAATAAAGAAAAAATTAGACAAATGACATGGAACCCCACGCCCACCCGGAGCCCGACAGCCAGCGGCGTTCAGCAAGGAGAACTCATCCATAAACATTTCAGCAACAGCCCCAACGTCAGAGACCGCCCTTCCCCCACCATCGACCAAGCGGAACTGATCAATTCTTGGAGCGTCCCCGGACTCTTCTCTCAGAATACTCCAAACTGCCTTTGACTTGTTCCGAGAACCCGAGACTTTGTCACTGTAAAACTGTTTTTTTCTTTTCGATAGCAAGTAATTGTAATGGGACTTTTGTTTCTTGTAGTTAGCCAACAACAGTTAATTGTTTGGTCCGTTGTTCAAACACAGATGATGCAGATCTCGTAAGTTCCCAGCCATAGTTCTCAGCTCGCCGGATAGCCATGGAGACCTCTTTTTTCTCGTCTCGCTGACTCTTACTTCTGGAAATACCATTTGAAAATAATGATTAAAAGCCGAAAAAAATATGTCGAACAGAGTCTGAGGACACTCCCCTTCTCTTCCCCGCAAGCAGGCCCAGTCATGAAGCATCAAGTAATTCTTAAACCTCGCGATATTTTCCTTAGAATAAATTCTCTGTCTACGGGCAACGCGTCTCTTCACCGGAGCCATCACAGTCCCGAACCTGAGGCGCTGACAGAAATGATCGGACAAATTCGAGTCCACGACATTACAATCAACATCTATCAAATTACTAAAAATATTATCCAAGCAACTTCCTGAGCCACTATGTGAATATCTGGTTGGCACACCCTTCACATGTTGCGTTAGTTTATATGAATGAAAAATACTTAATAGATAAGTCACATCAGGTGTATTGTGCAGAAAATTGACATTGAAATCACCACAAATAATTAGAAACTGGCTCTTTTTGCTTAGTCTGTCTAGAAGGTTAATTAAAGTTTCTACAAATGTGCCAAAGTTGCCGGATGGTGAGCGGTAGATACAGATAAACATATAATTAGTGTTATTGAGAGTTAATTTGCAGCAACAAAACTCCAAGTCTTTCTCCACTGCGGGAATCCCAGCCGATTGGCTAACCACTGGAACGTCCACAGCCCACATACTTAAATAGCTATACCGCTCATGAACCTATTGCGCATTCTGCTGCGCCGCGTAACAAAAGGAGTTAGAGAATGACGCCATCTTGATGGTTAATTTCCAGTGTATCTCAAAATACCGAGCTATATAGCTACCACAAAATATCCTAAGGCCCGTGAAACTGATCAAACCTTCTGCAATTTTACAATAGCGATCCAGTTTTCTCAAGTACCATCACGTAAGTGTATTTAGTTTTCTTGAAATTACGAAATACTCACATCGAGTTGGATGGTTGGGAGTCACTGTACTCTGAGTAAACGAAACGTCAAGTGACAGCTTTTTGACAGTGTAAATAAACATCACGTAGTTAACCGAACTTTTGGATGCTGGAATGATCGCACACCTTTTCGTCACCTGTTGATTCCCACTTGATGTTATTAGTGTTGATTCCACGTACTTTGAGGGAGAAATAAAATAATGTCGTGCTTAGTCAAGTGGCCAACTAGTGAAGTGGTGCCAGTCCACACCACCCAAAGTCCCTAAATAACCATCAAGATGGCGGCGCCCATAATTACAGGTGTCGGACGTCTCTCTTGCGCGGTATAGTTATTTAAGTATGTGCCACAGCCGCGTAAATAGCCACGCCCCCGCCCTTGTGCTGGCTCCGAGAATAATAACTGACGAGATTGTAGTTTGGAAGCCGGAAGGCACGAATTTCACCCTCACTCAACCAGTGTTCGCTCACAAAGCAAATCTCAGGAAAACCAATGCTATTAAGAAATGCGTCCAGTCTATTCTTCTTATTTCGTAAGCTTGCGATGTTTTGATGAATTAAATTCAGTTCCTTATCGATGCGGCAAAAACCAAAAGTCGGCTTCGTTATCTTCTTCCTCAAGGTCGCTACTGCTGGGTCGACGCTCGGCGATGTCGGTGGAAAAAACGCCTCACTAACGTTCCATTAGGCCAGTGTTTACTTTCATTTGCCCTATCCAAATTAGACAAATCAAGAATAATTTTGAACGCCTTGTGTCTGTGACTGTGGTTGGGATTCTCCTCGAGGTCCTCGCATACCACCTCCGGGAACGTTGGCTTCAGAAAACTTTCCACTTCTTCTCTCTTGGTGTCCAAGCTGAGTCTAGAAAGGTGGTAAAAAGCCTTCTTGGGAACTGTTTTAAGTGCACTTGAATTTGTATTATTGGGAGTTCCCTTTCCAATAATGACGTTACTTCGGGGTTGAAAGTTTTTCCCAATTTTAGAGGTTTTCTCAGCGCGTTCGCTTGGTGTATTTGTGTTTTTCTTCGCTGTGTTCTTCGCTGTGTTCTTCGCCGCCGGCCCCGAATTTGGATCAATTGGGACGGTATCTTCTGCGGTTTTCTCTGCTCTGCGGTGAGGCTTCCCACCCGCAATATGAGCGTACGATGTCGTCGTAGTGTTTACATTAGATTTCGCAACACCAACGGTGCCGTTGGGGCCATTGTCCACAGTATCCCGTGCACGGGTTTCTGTCCGTCGTTTTTTACCAGGTGTTGTAGCGGCAGGGTTTTTTTCTTCGCTTCTCAGGAACTGCGAGAGGTGCCGATGTAGCTGTCCAATGATGAAGTCCTTGTGTTTAAGAATAGATTTGAGGTACCTGATTTCCTTTTCCATGGGGCCGCAATTTATTTACCTCGTGAGCAAAATGGATGGGATCAAATCTGCATACAAGTTCACTTGGTTTTTGATCACTAACCTCCGGACTATAAAAGTCCGGAAAATTAAGCGGAGCAACATCACCGCTCTCTTTCCATGATGCTGGCCCGTGTGTGTATACTTAGAGGCGGTAGCTTAGCATTCATGACTCAAGTAGGTACTAAATTCGAAAACATTTATCTTACAACTGCAGAATTACGATAAAATTTGCAGTGATGGCAGCAACTATTTTGAACGTCAACCTACGATCGATATCGAAGAAACGCGCAGCCGTGAATGTGACCATGTAATCGCCTCGTAATTGTTCAACCAAATCTTCCATCCGCTTTCTTCTAGATCTTGATCTAGGTTCATTTTCATCCAACTTTTCAAGTAGCACAGTCACATTCCGTAAAGTTTTCTTCTTTTCCACCATAACCAAATCGCAAGACGTCGTTACCAGTACTGAAACAAACTAATTTTTGCAGAAATCAATCAATCAACCATCACTGATTTCTTGTGGGTGTTTCACATACCGTGCAGGCAGCGGAGAGTCCCATGTTGGCGAGAATCAAAAACCACTGGCGACCCATCCGCTCCACCCCATAACCTTTTTTGATCATCACCACCAAATTGTTCAGAGTCATCAACATTTGAATGAAGCCAATCGAAAACAGAAACAAGTGACTCCATCCGAACAGCCGATTAAAAATCACTGCCGCATCTTCTAGCTTTTCAATAATGTCCTCGAGATCACAGACATTTTCAATGTCTTCGTTCATTTCTCGGTATCTGTACTTGAAATTGCTGGTGATAAAGTACACAAGCACGGACAAAAACAAAACTTGCAGAACAACCACCGTGCGATAGATGTAGTATTGGAAAAAATTCGGCCAGCGCATTTCAATATAGGAACAGCTATTGCTAAAAAAATCAACAGAGCAACCACAAACATCACGTCTAAGCTTTTGAAAGTGCAACCGCTTTGTGCTTTATTCAGCTTGCGGTAGATAATCAGAAAAAGTTTGTTGAACTTGCACCAGTCACGGTGATTGAAAATGCATATTTTCAGCGTTAGGGTCAGCACAAATGTCACCATCAAGCTCGATCCGATGACGTCCAGTGACGCGTTTGTGATCGAAGATATTTCAAAAGTCGTGCTCAAGCGTGCTCTCGCCATGAGAACCGCGCCGGAAATTGCAAAAACGCTGTGAAATAAAGCGTAAGCTCTGGTGCAGACTGGATGACGGACGGTTGATTTGGTGAAATTTAGCGGCGGCACTACGGCAAAAACGCTACAAATCACGTAAATAAAGCTCAAGACGTGGACGTTTCTTGAAAAGAATCTCATTTTGACTGAGTTGTTATTGAAAAAGCGCTTACTTATTAGGTAAGCGCTCGCGTTTTAGATTGGGCAACTGAGCACTTCAAGTTTTTGTTTATGCGGTTGCACGAGTAAAGGCAAATTCACCCGCTAGTTGTGTAATGCCATGGAATCGTTCAATATTGACAACATTGACCTTGAAGCCACCCACATTTGGCGGGCCTAAAATAATCCGGAGGAAAATAATTCAAAGCCGTGAAATCGAGGTATGAGAATGTGAATATTCAGAGTCAAGGCATCATTAAAAGATGTCGCTAGTTATTTAATTCATTCGTGTAAATCCCGCAAAGCTCTACAACTAAATTTATTTGCTCCTCATCGACAATTCAATAACACCGTCCCTGCTCGACGTCCGATGAAACGGTGAATTGGTGCATATGGAGTAAAGCACCCGCACTTCAACCAAACCAGTTGTCGCCGTGTCGTACTCCTGCCGTTAAAGCGCTCCGTTCCGTGCTGCCCGCTAGCTGCCGCCATCATCCGATGTTCACGTGGTGTCACCCGGTGTCCCAGCGCAGTGGAGTAAATTACCCATTGGAATTTCACGGCTATACGCCGTTCGCGGTTGTTTTGGATGCGAAAAATTATTCCGAATTGCTGGGAATGGAGGATATCGCCGGAGATTGACCGTGGTACCTGGACCAATCCTCCTGGGCTGCCGTCCGCTTCCGACTTGTCGCGTCCGCTGCCGAGTGCTTCTGCGGGCCTGTTAGCGAAGAGTTTTAGTCCCCTTCGAGGAAGCTGAGTTAGAACCCGTTTATGTTGCGTCGCGACCCTCCTAGAGGCCGAAGCGTCGAAGCCCCAATGATGAGCCCCAGCCCACTTGGAAAATGACGAGTCGATTACCCCCCGGCTGATGTGTCTCAAAGGCCCCCTGGAGAAAGCCGCGTTGGAACCCTTCGGAGTCGTGTTTTGGTCCCCTTGGGGGCACGCTGAGTCGAGAACCCTCCAGGTTGAGTTTTGACCCTCCGAGAGACTGATGAGTTGCTTCCCCCGTTGAGTTGCAACCCGTCTCTAGGATGTCGTGTCAGAGCCCTTGGACGTTGAGTCTTGATCCGCCTCCAGGTGTCGAGTCAGAGCCCTCCGACGACGAGCTCCAGCCCTTTTTCCAGGTCGATGTGCCAAGGCCCTTCCGGGGTTGAGTTTCGACCCTTCTCCAAGTCGTAGAGTTGGGACTCGTTGACGAAGTGTTTCGAACCCCCTCCAGGATGCTGAGTCGCGTTCCCTCCACGATGAGTTCTAGCCTACCTCGAGGATGTCGAGTTAAAACCCCTTAATGAACCAGGCCCGATAGAAATGAGGTCTCTCGTTTCGGTATCTCGTGTGGCGGAGTGATGACCTCGACGAGCGGAGGGTTAGTCTTGGTGAGTTGGGATAGTTGCTTACGGTTAGGCTTTGTCGTGAAAAATGTATGATGGGGCTCACGCGTGCGTTCTGAATCTGCCTGCACGTGCTGGTATCTGCGCTACTGTCTGCCGTCAGGTACAGCCACTTTCAAGCCTCGTCCTTTGTTGGATACCTTCATAGAAAGGTATTCGCGCTCTTGGGCCCTCTGGACTTGGCTTTGTGACTGCGGTACTCAGAGCACCGGACCTAGTGGGTTAGATCTGGAAACTCGCGGGTGAGCTTCCTCTGCGTTTCTGAAGCTCCTAGTTATTCGGAAAATGTGAGTTTTGAGAACTACGTGAAAAATCAAGTGATTGGAAAAATAGAATCGCGTTGGTATCGGGGTTCGGACCCTGCCGTAGAGTCGCAATTGTTGATCGGATTGATGGACACCCCCCCCCCCTTCCTTGCAACTAATGATTTTGTTTTAGCGCCACGACAGTCCGGATATTCCCATGTAGGGCTTGTCCCGGGAATGGAAACGTTCTTATTCGAAACTGATGAATTCAATCCGGTACCCAACGACGCCACCGTTCAGATAGGGACTTTGTAAAAATGAATTGTTATTAGGGCTCGATCAGGAATAGTGTAGACGGTTATTTCGCTCTCCGCATCGGCTTTTCGGCGAACACCCTGTATAGTCTATTCTCTGCGTTTTGTTTCTCCTGGCTGCGGCCTTCTCTTACAAATTGCTAAATAACAACGAACTAGCGCGTATACGGGGCGTGCTCAAAACGTTCTTCACATTAAATTAGTACCTTGACTTGAGTAATTGTTTCGCGTACACCATCGGTTCGAAAGTTTTTGGAAGGGCGAAATTTGGTTCAACATTTCCGGTTATAGGCACTTTCGATCATGGGAATCTTTCTGAGCGTTGGGGGCAATTCACGGCGAAAACAGGTTTAAAGCCCACACAAAGGCCAGCCAGATCCAATCCCTTCCAAACGGGCAAAAGAGAACCATAGCCCAAAAAGAGCGTTAGCCTTTGAAAAGAGGCTCCACAAAAAGGGGGCCACCGCACACACCGGCCCACAAATCTTAGATTGCATTCGTGGTCGAAGTCACTCTTCTCTTTTCAGTGTCTAGAAGCCGGGCCTAACCCTAACATAACCTCTAACACTAACATAAGTGTTGGATCTGATTTAACCACAAAAAGAACTTTGAACCGCGAAAGCCAGTCAGAATTAAATGTCGGTCAAGGTGTAGAGTCAGGTGTTCGTCGGAGGGTTGGGGTGTTGGGACGTCGGAAATAATAAGGGGAAAGTTATCTCTTCGGGAATAGGTTAGATCTTTAAGATAATTTAGCCTGCGCTGTGATGGTAGGACTAGGTATAGGAGCGAGCCATTATTTAAACATTTTGAATTGTACATAGAGGTCAATAGATTGATGTTATGTTAAAATTTTATACTGTGTCTTATTGCGTTCAAACTCGTAGTCAGACCCGTCTCAACAATCTCGAGAACTCTATAATCGAACAACAAGAAGAGAGGCACAACGGGATGTCGTCCTGATACTAGATGATCATCGGCCAGGCGGTTCCAAGAGCGGGAAAAGTGATTTAATTCAAATAAGTTGAATTAAATGCCAGTATAATGGGTTGCCTACCCATTCAGGGGTACAAGACGATAGCTGGGGTCGTTTCAACCTGTCCCAGCTTTTTTCGAAAAGGGGAAGTTGAATGCTCTAAAACCTGTCTTTGATATAGTATATAACATACCGATACGGGAAATAGCCTGGAGGCTCTGCACGAAGCAGGAATGATGTATTTACCGTCGAGTGTATGTATACTATTTTACCGACAATCATCAATGCATATTAACTAATCTTAGTTAACAATTGATAAATACTTGTTCAAGAAACGTTTTAGTCGAGTAAACAGCAATAAATTAGGTAGCTGTGACTCAATACATTGATAGTTCGTGTGAAAATATGAAAACAATTGCAATCGGTGCAAATTTTTTAAATGTCGCAATCAGGCTCTTCTGATTCGACGTCTTTGACTCCTCCTAAACTGCGGCAAGCGGCCAATCGCTATTTTACGTCAACACGTGCAGCTTAGAATGAATGCAGATCTAGGCAGTGACCGATTTTTTTATCAGTTCAGAAATGGCAAGCTAACCAAACAGCCAGTTGTTGGCCACAGCTCAGTTGAGGTTTTTGCTGGAAAAATTTCCACATTTTTGGGGTTATTGGAACCGAAACGATACTGGCGTAGACACAGTAGACACAGGGTACTGTTTTCGGCGTTCGGCTAAAAAGGAAGGAAGCAGGGATGAGAAGAGCGGAAATCCAGAGAGATAGCGGAAAGGAAAATACGGTTATTAATAACACGTGTTATTATTAATACACTTCCCCATTTTAAGTCAGCTATTCATATAGCGAAAAAATTAGATCGCTATGTCTTCGGGTTTATGTTTTCCATTTTAAATTGATTGGGGGCGGTTTTTAGTAATTTTTTAATGTCGACGGCGCATATTCAAGATGGAATTGTTTCTAAGCTCACGTTTATAAGTGGCAACTATTTATTATCCATAAAATGAGAACACCAGAGCATTAAGTCTGGGAGAAATTGCATTATCATGTTATTTCAAGTTGATCGGGGGCGGTTTTCTCTATGTTGGCGGCGCAATATAGACATTCAATATAGCCTAGCCCAGCTTTGGGAGTGGCAGCTATGTAACAGCGGAAACATCAGAAAGCTAGGGCGTCTAGTTTGCGAGGAGTTCGAGGAACGGACGGACGGACAGACGGACAAAGCTGCTGCAATAGCGGTTTTCATCAAGATGGAAAATGCGGTAAAAATATTGTATCGCAACTACTGTACCTGCCTGTTTCCGTTTCCATAGAACACATTTCCTTTAGGTTAAAGTCCTGCAACCCTCTGAGACTGCTCAAGCCATAATGCTTTTTGGTGGTTGTAGGTTTTAGACAAGACCCAAGCTTGTGTTTCAGTATACCTATACTCAGCCTACTGCTATAGGGTTTCGTTGGCATTTCTTCCATCCTCTCGAAGGGACACTCAAGAAACAAAAACGTAACTATTCTTTCAAATACTCGCCTGAGAAGTATCTTGGTGGACCATAAGAATTTTTTTTATTAAAACAATAAATAAGAATAACATAAATAAAGTTACGTTTTCCGATTCCGAGCCTGTTCCATATATTTCAAAATATTATCTATGACTCTTTCTTTCCGATGCCTTCCATAGTGATAATCGCCGTGGTTCATGCGGGAAATGTAAGTTGGTTTGCAGATTTTGGCCGGTTCGGGCAATCTTGTGTGGTACAGATACTCGGTGTCCTATAATAACAGAATGAAAGTCAGTTGTTGAAATGAGAATCCGACAAAATAGGTTAACAGAAGATTTTATAAATTGAATACCTGAATACCTGGAAATTGGATTACATATTTAGTTAATTAATATTCAAGTAATAATAATGGTGACTAACAAAAACTCGGGTACGTTGCCAAACCAAGCGCGCGGTTGCAGTGAAATCTCTCATTATGAGCTTTGACCATGCATACATACTCAGCGCTTCTTGCTTATGGACAAGTAAATCCCTATGATTCCAATGTGCAAAAGCACAGCAACGTTGAAACGAGAGGGCAATATCTTTTCGCTCTCAGAGGAACGGAAATGTGCTCATTACAAGTATGTGGCTCATTACACGTGTCAAACTTATATCGCATGGGTGAGGCAGCGTTGCCTAGAACCTGAATAATACCTTACCGAGCAACTGTTTGAAGCAAATTTCATCAACAACTTTGTATAATGACGTTTTAGTGTATAGCCGAAATTCATTCATGGATTACTATTTTTTGTCTTCACAAGCTGTGTGGATATCACCTATACCGTTTTCATAACTCAAGTAAAGTTAACGTCAATCTGAACTAAACTACGCACAAATCAATACGTCGTTCCAAAAAATTTTGCCCTTTTTCAATTTGATGTAAATTTGGATAACTACAATGAATTTGTATTCTGTTTGAAGTGTCCGTTGACTTCATTCATTGACTATCAGTCCGTGGTTTTGCAAGACACTAGATAATTCAGATAAATTTTGTGCAGGGTGTTCAATAAGACAGTGCAAAATATTTGAATCGTCAAGAAACTCCCGTTCGAATTTTTTTTTTAGATTTTCACCACAAACAAGACGAGGTAAGCCTCAAAGTACGGGGTGGTGTTCGAATTATCTGCTTATTTCCTTTATTTACAGGGTGAGCACAAAGAAATCATCTTTTTGATTTTGCATGGATAACTATTTTCGTCGTTGACCGATTTTAAAAATTTATTCGGCTCATATTGAAGCTAAAACTCAAGATAAAAAGACCTGAGGATCAGAATTGACTCAAGACAAACATTCAGAATCAAGTATTCTGTTACGAGCGGCGATCCCGTTTATATTGGTAAACACTCGATCTTTCTGGATCCTTCCATCCATTAGATCGCAGTGTAGAAGTCTGGAGCGATCTGGTACATTCCAGAGCCTTCGTGTATGTGAAACTGAATGGAGACTTGAATGCCTGATCAGTGATCAGGGCACATCTGTCCATTTTGGCGAAGGCGCCGCTCCAGACCTCGGCAGAATTATACGGGTAACGTGTGTGATTACTGATTATTCAGGAATGGTCTAGAAACCGCATATGCTAGGCCACTATGGAATTTGCTGGAAGTAGACAGAAAGTTAGGGAACACCATTCGGAGGCCTTATATAAGGCGTCAGCCGGCAGCTCGCGGCAGTATTGAATTGGAATGCGAAGTAGTAACGCGAGCGAAACAAGCGAAGTACCTGCGATATAATTCCAAGCGTGAATAATTGTTGGTGTATTGATTGTAGTACGCAGAAATAAAGTGTTTGTTTTAAAACAATCGTCTCAATTATATTCGAACCCGTACGCGAAATATCGTAACAGTTCAATAAAAGTTGGCTCAAATCTTAAACGCCGTCTACAGCTCGTTTGATAGGAGGATTAGCTAAAAGTCACTTTTCTTTCGAAGAAATCATTTATTCTGAATACATTTAGGTTTTTCTTGCTTGTCCCAGTCAAAAATTGTAGGTGGAAGAATCCAATCACAACTGCATATTCAAGAAGGAGAATCACCCCCTTGATCACCTTAAGTTGGTCGTATCCAAGACTACGAAAATCAAAACAATGAGTAATGGACAAACCAGTTTAGGTAATTCATTGTTTTTATTTTCGTAGTGTTGGTTACGACCAATTTCAGGTGATCCAGGGACTGTTTCTCCTCCTTGAACATGCAGTTGTAGATGAATTCCTCCACCTACACAATTCTTGGCTAGGACAAGAACGAAAGACCTTGATGTATTCAGAATAAATGATTTATTCGAAAGAAACGTGGCTATTAGCAAATCCTTCTCCTAAACGGGCTGTCGACGGCGTTGAAAATTTGGGCCACATTTCATTGAGCCCTTGGCTCTGAATGTTTGTCTTGAGCCAATTCTGATCCTTAGGTCTTTTTACCTATAGTTTTAGCTACAATTTGAGCCGCAAATTTTTTAAATCGTTAAACGAGGAAAAAAGTTATCCATGCAAAACCAAAAGGATGATTTTTTGTGCTCACCCTGTAAGTAAAGGAGTTAAGCAGTGAGTTCAAACATCACCCTCTACTTAAAAGCCTACTTCGTCTTGTTTGTGGTAAAAATTGAAGAGAAAAAATTCTTTTTCGAAAGGGAGCTTCTTGACGATTCAGAAATTTTGCACTGTCTTATTGAACAGCCTGTACAAAATTTATGTGGATTATCTAGTGTCTTGCAAAACCACGGACTGATAGTCAAAGGATCAAGTCAACGGAATGCAAATTTATTGTAGTATTCCAAATTTACATCAAATTGAAGAAAGGCAAAAAATTTTGGAACGACGTATTGATTTTTGCGTAGTTTAGTTGTCAAGCATCAACTAGTCTTGATATTGCGGCTGTGTCAGAGCAACTAACTCGGATTAAAGTTAACTTGTTCTTCCTTCAAGGACTGTATAGCCCAAGACCATCGGCTGGTGCGAGCTTATCAAGATCCGTTTTGCTCATCAGCAGATGTAGAGGAATTTGAAAAATGTGCCACTTTCGTGTTGAAATGCTACGATAAATCGGTCGCTAACTTCCAGACTATATTAGTACCGTAATAGATAACCACAAACATTTTTAGGCTAAAGATTTAATAGAACTATACCTTTAGCGATGTTAAGGTGTCACCATCACTGATGATGAGACATATTGGCACGGTGATGTTTTGCAAAGGATACTCGGGAGGCAGGTCCGTGCCGTAGAGTTTTCTGTTTTTCCTCCGACCGTAATCGTACTGTTGAAATCTGGTTTTTGTCCTCTCAATTTGTAAATAATGAAATGCAAGCTTCCATGGCATATTATTGACAACTATGGGGACGTCCGGGCTTAAAATGGCCTTAAAAAAAAAAGATTTTATTGAATAGGAGCGTTTACATGGACGGTTTTGGAACGCGGTTTCTACGGCGTTCCCAGCCGATTTCCATAGCATCAGTCAAACATTTGGCCAGACCCTTTCACAAATTCGCAGGCCAAAATTGTTCGTGTAAACGCTGCTATTAAGATGAAAAATGTAGGTAATAGAAAAAATAGGAGAAAGAAAAATAAGTAGCTTTGTCCATATGTAAGTATACAATGTGTTTCACTACCACGTCTAAAGATTTTAAGGTGAAATCTCGGATGAAATTCGCTTGTCGAAAATGTGGTACCATTGCGGCCTTTTTAAAGTGGACGACAGTTGACAGATTTCTCAGGATTCTGGCCTGAACGTCGCATGGCAGCAAGGCAACTCGTTGACATTGTCGTCCACTTTATTTTGGCCGCAATCGTACAATGATACAATCACGTTATTTTAATTGTGAGGAGTAGGCTCCAGTAGGTTGTCAAGGAGTCATCATTGAGTCATCATCATCAATAATAATAAATGCCTTCATTAATTATTGGATGGCAGCGAGGTTCAGCTATTCCCCGACTTAACATAGTGCATAAATTTTGATTTTCTTTTGGAAACATCAGAGCCTTCAGTCGTATGTTGTGAAAGAACCAAGCTAATGGATAATTATGCAATAAAATCAATATTTTGAATAAGGAAGTTCAACTCCATCTTTCAAATACAAAATAAAGATTAAATTCGAATCTTGGCCACTGACAGTCTCACCTGGATAATTCGAGAACGTCTGGAAGTAAAACAACGAACTTCATTGTTTTGGCAACGGTATTACAGAAGGAAAGAAGTGGTTAAATCGGGAGCAGCTGAATGGAAGTTTCACATTATGTTATATATCACCCTGTAGAAACTTGATTTTACTAAGTTGAGATTAAGATTACTGCGAAAGATTAGGCTAACTAGACAGTGAAAACCAATTTGAAATAGATCACGATGACTCAAAGATATTCAACTTTGAAATAGACTCAAATTTTTTACCACGACGACGCGACGTTTCGCTTGTTCAGCAGTTTCTTAGCACCCAGTAGTGAAACACCTTGCGTGATAAGTAAGATAGCATGAAACTTACAGGGTCGGCTTCTCCAGTCGTCCATCCAAAAAACCACAAAATAACCCAATAAGTAAGGTTAAGAATCAACGGACTTCTGGTGATGAGTCTGAGGATCAAAATAATTGTTCCATACGCCGGAAATATATCGCCAAGTTGAAGAGTTCGGCTCAGTTCCTGTAACATTGAGAAATAGAAACAAATTAAATTGACAATAAAAAAATAGGCAGGTATAGCATATCTAAGCAATACCCTAAAAATCAAATTTTGTCTTTTTCCAACACGACCATTTTCACTTTCTGTTCTTTTCATCTAACACAAGTTCTTTTAAGACTTCTGGGCTCATGGTCGTGAGATATCCCATAGTGTCAGAACAGAGTCGAGCCATCGTGACCTCTATCAACGTGATCAAATCTTCATATTTCTACCCCTTACTTTTCCATCTTTTTACAATTTGTATGAAGTTAACGTTACGTTTTTTTTATATGCCATCATTGTTCATTTCATTCGAAGCTCACCTACCTGCACTATATTTTCTAAAGCCGGCATCACGGTCACCACAGGAGACGTGCCGTATTGAAAATAGCAAGACGTTCCGGCAAAAATGAAAGCTTCCACGGCCCGCTTCGCTTCTTCCGGTTGAGTCGCGGCGTAAATCAGAGAGGTCGTGGTGCCCATCGAAGTGCCATAGATGAAAATTTTGGAACCTGTCAGTTCGCTCACCAACCCGATCGTTTGGGCCAAATCGTAGTTGGCTATTTCGTCGAAGCTAAAGTCCCAGTATTTGATTTCGGTCATTGACAGGTTGAGGTGGCCCTCGGAATGGATGGTGCCTCTTTGGTTGTAAAACCACACGTCGTAGCCAGCACGCCACAGATAAAGGGCTGAAAGAGACTGATTCAGTATCGATTTCATGTTTTACACAGGACCGCATTAATGATAAGGTGGGATAGGCTATATAGCCTATAGGGACATAAGTTCATTGTCCCGCATAATAAGGGAGGTTCACATTTTAGCAGCGGCTGCTTTGCTGTTTTAACAGTGACGATCCCTGACGATAAAGCATGAAGATATTTGGCCAACTTCGCTGCGTTGGTAGTGAACATCCTTCATAACGAAGTCTTTTGATGAAAAGATCTGCTGCTTCAGTAGTGGATACCCCTCGTATTACGGGGGCTTTGATTTCTAATAAGGGGCCTAGGCAAAGCTTGCAACCGGCCTGTTTGTAACAATAAAGAAAATAATCACCTGTAGAATGGTTTCCTTGAATCAAGAATAGCTTGGCATCTGTGAACATTGTGGGTACCAGTAAGATGACGCCTTTCGGGTTCTCCTTTGGCATTCTAAAGATGGTGAGGAAGTATCCGTCATCAGTGGTAAGTTTGTACTCTTCAAATCCTCCTGAGTACTTCTTTATCAGGTCTTGCTGAAAAAATACATATATATATTCGAGACGTCGAGACGCCCTACGGGGACGCAATTTATGTGTTGTTTTTTTCAAATGCCCCTCAATGGCCACGTTTACGCGAAGCTGATGCTGGCAACAAGTCATCAAGAATGAGTTTGTCATTTAATTGATAGTATTGATAGTAGACGACAGTATCAACAAACGTAAGCATTGTTGTTAACATCAGTGCTTAGCCTCACGGGAATGTGGTGATAGGGCCTGATCACTGCAACCACAAACTGTTGCGGTTTTGTTACTTTACTTTTGGCATCACTGATCAAGTGACCAATATCAACATTTGGATTTCAACAATATCTTGATGAATACACTAACTTTCCAAAAAAGTGGCGTACCTAAAATTTTCCTCAAAACTGATCTTCGATAATTTTTCGAACAAGTTATTGGATTTGGACGATTATTGTTGATTTTGTAGTGTGATGCTACAGGAATATTCTCTCATGAGTAACATCTTTATTGATGATGAATTACATGAGAACGTGGAAAGTTACAGCTATGCATGTTTTTTTTTGGTAAACTTCAATTCATTGTACGAAGTGTACCAGAAGAGACAAAGAATCCGTCATGGAGTCATATCGAAGCCTTATCTCTCGTCTAGAACTCTGCTTTTGATTTGTGAATATTAATGGAGAATCAATGCCTCGTGAGAATCATCAATTTTTGAGCCAAAGCTTTATGGCAGTAGCACTAATAAGAAGTCCCAATGATTCAAACCATTTTAAAATACATGCTTGTTATAATCGGTTACTTACCTCCCTAGCTTTAATCAAAGCTTTCAATCATCTCGGCATGCTTCTTATCCAATTGACTCTGTTCTCCTGTGAAATGTTATTTCACTTCTCTACGAGTGCCTCGGTAAATTCGTTCAGATTTTCCAAAACACGATCTCGACTCCTGATTCGCCGGTCCAGCTGATCCCACAGGTGTTTGATAGGGTTTATATCTGGACTGATGGCTGGTCATCATGCGAAAGGAGTCAGAGGAGTGAATGTTCAGCAAAAGGACGAGTTTTGAAATTGTGTTCTGAGATGCGGTATGGGGTAGGAGACCCTGATTAGGGCTAGAAGGGGAAACACCAGGTTCGTTGATTGCATGACTGATTCCATGACTGATTCCATATTGTTATCATTGTTTTTGGCATGAAACTTTGCTTCAAAGATTGGACAATTTTCCTTGTTGAAAAGGTGCCTTTTTCCAAACAAAAATTTGTTTCTCAATTAATCATGGAGATTGAAGGAAGAATAAGAAAGCAGCTATAGAGAAAATATGGGTTTTCCATACAACCCTAAAACGGATTTTTCGTCGCTTCCGGTACACTCCGTGCAATTAACTGAATTTAACAATAAGGAAAACATGAATTACAATAATTAATTTGTCAGATATATGTGACAGCTCCAAAATCTCTTCACACCACCTTCTTCGCCTTCCAATCATCGTTTCCTCTATTCAACCTATCAAGTCCATCCTTTTCGTCCTCCTACACCTTCTTTCATTCCATTTTCTATCCGCAAACCCCAGAAAATCTTTTCATAAAATACGACGAAAATTTTGAATTTGTAGCCCAAATATTGGTTACTATATTATCTATTCATCATTAAGGGAGAAGTGCTCATACGAGAATGTTTTGAAGGATCACACTACAAAATAAAAAAAACCATCCAAAACCTCCAACCAACTCAAAAGTTGACCACTTCAAAAATTATTTATGATCAAACTTGAGGAAAATTTGTCACTTTTTTTGTTGAAAGTCAGTGTATTATACCGAGCGTTCATTAATTAAATGGGTCAAGGGTGCCTGTGACTTTGAAAACATCTGTCGGAACTAGCATCGTTCATTTGATGTCTGTAATTTTTTGGTTATCGTAATTTGTCAAACCAGTCGCAGTTTTCGTTTTCGGAACATTTTAAATGTGGTTTTCACGGCAGGGCACAGAACCTACATGATCGAGGACTATTTTTGAACTTGAAGTATTCTCGTGCACTTATAGCAGATCAGAGATCAATAAAATGGGACGTAGTTTGTCAAAGTTTGACAAATATATTACAAAAGGATTACGCTAGTTTCGACAGACGTTTTTGAATTCATAGACACCCTTGACCCATTTAATTTATGAACGCTCGGTACTTGGTAGTAGTTACTTGCTATTGCATTTTCAATCAATCGGCTGGATAAATTTTCTAGGTCACCATTGTAAGCTCGCTGCCTTTTTACCTGGTATGAAACTGGCTTGTTCGAAAGTAGGGTTATGCTGCCTATCAAACTGACATCAGAATATTGAAGTTTTGGAAAATCGACCTTGTCGTACGTGGAAATGCGACTTGAGGGCACCTAGACATGTCACCGTCATTTAGTCACCAAAACCGGACGGGCCTCTCCCGATTTCAGTCACCTTGACGGCAGTCAGGCCGGGCCGGCAGAAACTCTTCCCGTGCGAGCCTCAAAATGAAAGCAAATGGCAAATTGAAAGCATATTCAAATCAGTTCCTGTCCAATACGCAACTTTGAGCAGTTGGGTAGTTTGAAATTTGGATTATTAAACTTTTCACACGTAAATCCTTCTGCCCATGACAGACCGCCGGGGAGATCCTTGTTTCGCCAATGATTCTTCAGGGCTTGGCGTGTCTCTTTGATTAGAACTAGCGAAACGGTACAAACAAAATCTCTCAGGTAACTAGAATCACACTCAAGGTGAACGTACGATAAGCATCTATACGTTTTCAGGTACGTTCCTATTCTGTGGAGAACATAAACAGCCGATGGGTTGACCACGTACTAAATTCAAAATTTAGTGTATCAGAAATGATAATATGTATTTCTAAAGATTTTAGCAATCACCACTGATTTTTGCGACTTCAGCTAGCACTTCAGCGAGTTTCAAGTGGTTTTCAAATGATTTTCAAGCTGGATTTAACAGATATTTTACCGATGGTAGGTCCAGAATTTGCCCGGGCGGTCATCCGCTCAACAAACACCACAATTTCTTGAATAAATTCAACATTTTCATTTGAGGAAAGCCACGATTATTATTAGATATTATTATTATACTCACTGATGACATGAGGTAGTCAGGATTGTACCAGCAATTCTTGCTGGTTTGCAGTTGAGGGTAATCCGATAGAGATTTGCAGGCATTGTTTCCGTCCAGGACACTTGCAGACAACACTTCGTGCCCTAACACGGTCAGTAATGCAATGATAAACATTTTTCCAGCTTGTTGAAGCCGAAACAATAATTCCGCAGCATCAACTTTTTTTAAATATTCCAACTTCAACTTGTAGGACTAACAATGTTTTAAAAGGACACACGCGAATATTCCGACCGTGACTAGTCTCATTGCTACTTTATATTATAATCTACAATTATTCAAATCATACTTCCGTATCATTAGATGAGTGTGAAATTGGAATTGTTAAAAGATACAGTGCGCGGTTTTTCTCGAACCAACGAAAAACTTCTTATGATGAGTAAAGGTAAAAACGTACAGACGTATCGTATAGTGCTTAAGTCTGCATTATTAATTATGTAATCCCTAAATTAAGAATGCCAAAACTTCTATCAAGGTGAGATACCTATAACGTTTACTCAATATTATTACAGGTACCTTAGAACTGAAGCTCTGTCTTACCGCGTTCCTAATAAAGATTACGTTTGGGCTATTATAAGTGAATGAAAATAAAAGTGAAAGTGGCCCACAGCAAAAACAAGTTTGATGGAAAAGTGTGAGTTATTGACTGGTCTCGCAGGCTATTGATAATCCGTCTACTTTTTTTTGTGGGAAAACATTGGTCAAAGTTGTTAATAATTGACAAAATCCCGACGTACCTGCCAGTAATTTCCATGGAGAAGAAAACTGGAAACAAGAATATTAATTTTATAAAAAACGTATGTTAATTTGACCGTTCGATTATTATTATTATTTATCGGGTGTTTTTACATCGTGTCTGCCAAGTGTTCCAAGTTCTTAACATAACAAGAAACAAATAAGTTGAGGCTCTATGTATAAGTACTATAAGTACCTATATACAGGTGTCCGTTTTTCAAGGCTAAGCATGGGTATCTCGCTTATCTTGAGATATACAAAGTCGGTTAAATCAGGAAAAAGTTGCGCATTTTCATGACGATCAATGATCCAAAAAGAAATTTGACGTATCAATTTTAGTTTTTGAGAAATCGTGAAAAAACAGGAATTTGAATTTTTGTTTTGATTTTTTATTCAAAAAACGGTTGAAGGTGGTCTATTCTAATCTAGACATTGTCAGGGCACTTTTTCAAAGGGAATTCAAAGCTGCCAAAATCTTTATTCTAGCTTTCAAGGCAACCGAGATACAACATTCGACTGTTTTCTCCAATGGGCGCCATATTGGATTTTGATATTTTTGAATACGGTATTCTTTTCTGGTTACAATGATGTGCCACATGTAACTGTTGAATAAATGTTCAACATTTACGTTTTTTTTTTATTGTCGGTGCTGATTTTGTTTCCAAAGCACTCTTTGAAAAATGAAAAAAAATTTTTTGCTCAAAAGCATGAATTCAACAGTGACATGTGACGAATCGTTGTAGCCAGAAAAAAAAATTGTATTAAAAAATGTCAGAATTCAATATGTAATTGTAATTGTAATTGTAATTGTTTATTGTTCGTAACATACAATAGAATTCAATATGGCGCCCATAAGAAAAAAAAGTTGAATGTCATATCTCGGTTGTTTTGAAAGCTAGAATGAAGATTTTGACAACAATGAATTCACCTTCGGAAAAGCGCCTCCACAATGTTCTAATTAGAAAAGGCAAAAAATAAAAACAAAAATTACAAATTTCTGTTTTTTCTCGATATCTCAAAAACTAAAACTGACAAGTCAAATATCTTTTTGGATCATTGATCGTCATGAAAATTCGCAACTTTTTTCTGATTTACCGACTCTGTATCTCCAAAGATAAGCGAGATAGGTACGATCCCGCAGGATCGTACCCAAAATTTTGATTTTCGAGTTGCTGTTGAAAAAGTTATCCTTTACAGATTTTTATTCAAAATCTGTTGTCATATTCGGTAACTACATAAAAAATGCTACAAAATGCGATTCCTTAATTGTTTGGCAATAATTTAGCTGATTCGAAAAAAACTATTAACAGATATTTTTCAGAAATATTTTTGATACACTATGAAGTCACTATTTCAATTGTGGTGCTCTAACCAACAAAAAATAATTTCAGAAGACTATCCTGGAAACATGAATTTGGTACCTCAGATTCCTACCCAAATTCATGTTTCCAGAAAATCTCCTGAAATCATCCTCAGCTTAGTAGAACATCCTCGAGAACATCAAAATCAAAATTGTGACTTTGTTTGATCATCTGGAATAGCGTTTGAGTGATTTGAATCAAATTTTCAAAAATACTCATGACAAATCTTTGTTCATAATAATATATTATTCGTTTACTTCCTTGCTAATTTTTGTAATTTTGTTCATAATTTTTTTTCGAATCAGCTGAATTGAACAATTTAGGAATCGCATTTTGTAGCATCTTTTATGTAGTTACCGAATATGACATCAGATTTTGAAAAAAAAATCTGGCTATACAGGATGACTTTCTCAACAGAAACTCAAAAAACAAAATTTTGGGCGCGGTCCTGTATTTATTTCATAAGTAAATAGGGCGCTACAAAGGCTTTTGGTTCTAGAATACCCCTGCAAAATTTCAATAGATTCTATCGATGTATTCCTGAGATATGGCCAAACAAACTTTTCGGTTGAACACATAAATCACCCTGTATATCGGAAACGGGGGACGTCAGGAAACTTCGAAGGCAGATTCTGATTTGCCTCGAAAATGTACATCTACCCTTGAACTATGTCGGTTACTTCGTGGAACACCCTGTATATACCATAGGTGTGACGTATATTTTTTTCATTTTGGCAGTAGGTACCTACTGAATCAGTAGGTCAGTAGGTCATCAGATGTGCATTTTCCAGCAAAAATTGTAATTTCTGTCGCAGGACATTTCAGCAATGAATGGTGATTTCACTAATTTTTCTCGTGAGCGCTCCTTTCCTATAACTTCATTAAAGAATGCAAGATTCGTATAATGTACCCGAGAAAGGCCTGTTTTTTTACGAACTTTTGTCTCTGAACTACCAATTCACGAACGATTGAACTGATTTTGCTTTTACATTATTTCAAAGTGTTTCCCACAAAAATTCATAAAATGTTTGATACGATTATGGAATATCCAATTTTTGAATTGGAAATATTCATATTGTCCTCCTCGGATAGAAAATCGATCTGTGTCGACCTTTCTCAGTGAAAAATTATGAAGCGAGAAATCGGGGGTGGCAAGTTTTAAAATGAACGCGCTGTATATTGCACTGATTTCAAAATGCAATAACGAACGATGTGAAATAGCTGTTGGAATGGATCTTACTGAAAAATTGAGAGTTTTTTTTGAAAACTGGATAATAATAATATCGTTTATTCATAACCTTTACAGGTGTCGAATATATAATATTAGATACATGATAGTAATAATAATATTATTATTATGCCCATACCTCCCAAATTACACCCAATTACCCCATGTCTCCCATACCCGTGTCATTCATTCCCATGCATACTACCCATTCCCATATCGCCCATACCCGTGTGATGATAATTAAGAAGGTATGCAAGGTTATAATTTTTGACAAACTGTGTCAGTGTTGTCAATATGGAACCCTAGGTGAAACGTTAAAAACGTGGGAAGAGAAGGACATGTTTAATTAATTACGTTGTGGTACACCTGACTGACGTTTCGGAGCCAAAAGATTATTTTCACGTCTGGCTATTATTAGACGCATGTCCACAAAGTTGTACTGCAATCATCGATCCTGAAACATGGGAAAAACGAGGGACAAAAGCTCATTTTAACCTGTTTTTCGCAGACTTTTTTGCAGGTTGCGTACCTTTGGCTGAAAACCAGATTTGGTTGAAATCCGTTCGGTACTTATCGAGTTATGAAATTTGAAGTTTTGACCGGTTGAAATCGGTGTGACAGTTGAGAAATCAAATCAAGGGACAAAAAAACTGACACACATTCGGACAGACTGACACAATAATTTTTTCTTGGCAGATCTGGACGTTTTAGCACACCAGTAGTCAAAAAACGAATAGAAATCTTCAATTTTATCCGCAATCACCATATTTTCATTTTTCCAAATATAGGATGAGAAGTAAGAAGGAAATGCATGGGAATATAATATGACAGGCTGGTGATCGCTCCTGATGATGACAGCAGCGCCCTTAATGTATCCTCGAGATTTATGGACAGCACATCCCACTGCCAGAGCTTCACGCTCTGTGACGGTATAATTACGTTCTGGAGCCTTAAACAGGCGAGCCGCAGACTCAGCGGGCCTCTCTCTGGTGCCCTTTTAGGCCAGTGGGTGTCCGACTTCATGCTGATTTCTTGGCCGTGATGCCCATTCTCGGACAGCATCCAATTTCGTGGGTCGATTTAGATTCCTTTGGACGACACTCCATGCCCTAAAAATGTGACCTGTTTCCGGAAGTACATGCACTTCTTTGGATTGAGCTTCAGATCGTCACCTTGAAGACTTCGAAATACCTGCGGAGGTTCTCCAGATGCTCAAGGAACGTCCGATCGAAGATCATTACGTCGTCGAGGTGAACTAAGGAAATGTCTCATGTGAGACCTCGCTAAACGCACACCATCAGACGTTCAAACCAGACCGATGCGTTACAAAGTCCAAAAGGCATCACACTGAACTGATAGAGGTCTAAGGTCAACTACCCAAAACCATTTCAGACCAGACAGCGTGCACAAAAAGTCGATCCAAGGTAGTGGACGACTGGTTTCCTTCTTTTCTTCATTGCATCGTCGAGTTTCGCGTTGTCGTCTCCTAGTTCTCAACTGAGTTCGGTGAATCTGCGGGAGGTGACGGTCTCAATATCGAAGATCCAGCGTCCTGACCAGCCTCTCGAAGTTCTTCTGTTCGTTCAGTGGGACTGTTTGTAGCAGCTCCAACGCGGGGCCTCTGAGGGCCAGAACCAAAGCGGTAGCTTTCGATGGATGTATTTTGTACCGTATTACTTCGAAAACACATCCAAGTACATTATTCATTTATCGCCTACCTTAACGCTTGTGATACATCTGACAATCTGATTTTTGGACTGATGCTACATTTACAATAAGGTCAATATTAAGTTGGCTCTGATGTCACCGTATATTTTTGGCTCAGTAAAATGTGCTGCTGCCGGCCGGATTTGAACCGAAGATCTTCAGGTTGATGTTGTGTTGCTCTATAAGCTTCTGATATGGCGGCCGGTGCTTAAGTGCAGGATAATTCGTATGATATTGTCAGATGTCAGTCAAAAATACTCGGTTTATATATTATACATTTATTTATTAGTCACCAGATTAGTTTATTCTAGTCAAAATTTTGATTGCAGTTGAAGCTACGGTCTCGTGTCACTTGCATACGTTGGACACCCTATCAGAATTGTAGGTATTGCAAAATCATCATTGTTAAAAATATCTATTATAGAGTGAGTACATACTTATTTTTAAGTAATAAAACAAACATTGCTTTTCTCAAGGCACTGTATTGTTCATATTATACGATCCGTTGTTACCGCGATAACAGTCGACTTCTACTTAAGAAGAATCGTCACCGCTAAGTTCATTCTTGATAACGTCCAAAGCCGGAAGGTACCGATAATTTGGTGCACCTCAACACACTGCCTCGGCCTGAGCCCCTGAGCTGGTAAGTTTGTCATTGCACCGATTATCAATTCAATAAAGATTAACGTTAGATTTATTTTAGAACCTTGGCAGCAAGAGGCCTTGGGGGTATTCCTTCGGCTGATCACTACCACCGTGTCCAACTAAATATCGTCCGCACGTTCACACGATGCTTATTCTTCAACGCCTGACTCATTTCCGGATGGTGGGTATAAACCTTCCGAATAGCCCAATTCGCAGAACTTGTCGACGCTGCCGAACGTGAACCAATGCGTGACTTCGTCGCCAAAATGGATGAACAGGATCCTAGCGTAATCCACGATATACTTTGCCGTGCGTGGATTCGTCCATTCTCCATCCTTGTTCAACACCTCGAACAGATCCCAATGGTACATTGTTACGTACGGATCAATGGCACTGGACTTGAGCTCTTGAATAAGCTTTTGTGATAATCAAGTCCATTCTGATGGTGTACGGTACGTCTAGGAGCAAGATCCTCGACCAGGCTATGGAGAACTTGTAGAAATGTACGCCCAAGTTCTTGAGCAGCGCCACGTCCTTCTTGTTGTTGTGATAAGAATCGCACGCCTCGTCTCCGTTTTTTTTTTGTGGAAAGCTTTGGGGTACTTGTGGGTGCCTGTGTCCCAAATACTCTTGCCTTTTCCTGCAGTGCATCAGATTGAATGAAACATCAAAGTCACGAGAGCCAAATCATCATAGCATCTTTATCGTGACCACCTTCTATTTGGTAAGCGGACGTAGCGACGCCAAATATGAAATTTTCTTGGAACTCGTAACGTCGATGAAACGGAAAAACCGGAGGTTCGTGCAGACGAGGTTGCGTTGGATATGGTGGTGGTGGCAAGCCGGATGGATGGCCCTGGACAAGGCCTCTTGCTGCCGAAGTTCTGAAATGCTCAGGAAGAGTGGCAGGATTCACCAAATCATCATTTCCTTCCCGTTTGGGACGTTATCAAGAATGAATTTAACGGTGACGATTCGTTCGAACGTGGAACTCGATTGTTATCGCGGTAACAACGGATCGTATAATCTTAACAATACAGTCCATTAAAAAAAGCAATTTTTGTTTTAGTACCCACCTAGATATCAGTTGAAAACAAAAGTTTGAAAAGAAAATGTCTAAAGCACACAATATCAATAGTACCGTATGTTCAAGAACTTTCTTACTCAAGGTAAGCTGTAGTCCTGATCATTGGCAGACAAACGAGGCTGATTTTGGCCAGACCACGTCTCCCTTGAGTAAGAAAGTTTTTAATCCTGCCGTTTTTGAAATACAAAATATCCAGGGCACACAAAATGTTCAAAGCAGGAAAATTAACAACATTAAGATTCAAAATACAAAAGATCGAAAGTACAAAAAGTCACAACTTCAGAAGATCTAAAATACAAAAAGGTCAAAAGTACAAAAGATCAAAAATACAAATAAATATATCCAGTTTTCTGCTTCTTTACAGACTCACCAGTGAGATGAAGGTTTCTTATTTCTTTCCAGACCCAACACATAAGGTTTTGTTTTCATTCAGGTTTCGTTCTTTCCAGAACCACGAGACATGTCTAGTGTCTTAGATGTCTTATCTTGTGGGTCTGGGAAGGAGAAGGAAACTTCGGTCAAATAGCAATATCCCATCTATCCATCTTTTTGAAAGCATAAGGTGTTTTCACAATTTTTCATTAATCGAAAAATAGAAAGTACTCTATATCCCACTGGTAAATTCAGTTTTGCCAAAAAGTTCCTCACAATCATTTGAAAGGGGATACAGAGAACGAAATTTTTCCCGGAAAAAACAGCATGTGACGTCATTATTCGCAACCCGGCGGCTGGGCCGACTCAAGGAGGTTGTCCAGCCGGGCCGGCCGTCGTGATGGCTTTGAATGTCAGCTCGATGATGTCATCAAGCTTCTGCACAAACAGATCTCGAAGAAATAGGTGGTATTTTGTGCCTCGCTGTGCAAACACCTCGAAAAGTGCCCCATCAGAATTGTTCCTGAATGTTCCTGAAAGTTGATCAGTTTCGAAAATACAATAGTTAACACCCCATCAGCGTGATTTTCCTTTATCAAACACTTACGTGTTACGAGGATCACTGGCTGGCTTCAGGATAAATTACTACGTGTAGTCCGGCGGCTTAATGTAGAATTCTATAACAAGTGTGCAAAATGGGCTAAAAGCAATTTTATTTATTTAAGTTGTTATTTGGACCCTAAAGAGTATTTCTAGGTAGAGACCCCAACCGGTTAGACCTTATTTGGCCCCTCAAGGCGACGCCAACTTCGACCAATATCTGATCCATTTTTGTACACCAGTTTTATGATAATTGACGTATTATAGCTGTTGAGATGTCGATTCCCATGTTTTTGAGGACGAGGAATTCAAATATGATTGTCCTGAAGCTTTCAAAGTGATCAGTGAGAGTGAGCTTTTAGATGTGCACTGGTACCTTATTGGTTTAAGAAGATTAAAAAAGCTGTCTGACAATCTTCAAAAATAATTCAAATTGAAAGTCTAATGAGTGATCTAGGGTCATAATCTGACGCTCTACAACTGATTGGTTCATCGAAAATACGTGCTCGGGTTTTTCTCTTCGCAAGTTCAAAATACAAGAAGTTTTCCAAATAGTCACTCATTGTTTTTGAGTCAACTGAACTAACACAATGCGACCTTTGGCAATATTGCAATAACAATAACCAACGAGTCGATCAATTTCAAGAATACCGATCATAAAGGCCATTGAACACAATAATGAGATGATGAAAGGTGATGGTAGTGCAATTAGCTTGACCGAAGGTCCCCCAGCGCTTTTCAGGTAGCGAGACAAAATGGCTTGACTCGTTGAGACTTTTTCTGCCCCGCAAGTTGGCCGGAATATTGGTCAAATAACACAGTTTTCTTTCAGTTCTAGTAACCTTCTTCTCTGGAAGAAAATTCTTTCGGATTTTTTGAAAACTACAAGAATGGTCTTCAACTAAACGAGCTCAAATTTTGAATTTTTAAAAAATAATTTTCAAAACTGTGCTATTTGACCAATATTCCGGCCACCTTGCCTATAGTTCCCCATTGAGACTATTAACGAAGTGCGGTAATCCTTTCCCGGTAATAATTTAGTGTTTCTTTGAAAAAAAAAGTTCTTTCGTTCAGCATCGAGTCGTCAAATGCCTCAAATCCCACCAGAAGCTTCAAGTTGCGTCTCTGGAGGCGTAAAGAAGGGAACTTCCTTTTGAAGTTGCATAAATGCATATGTCTCTGACCAAGTGCGTAAAGGTAATCAGGGAGATTTCCTCCGTCACAAGAACCAGCCTTTTCCACAAGCTCTATCAGATAGTTATTGGTAAACTTTGTTTTTGAAAAAAATGCAATCTTCTAGAGTTCTCCAAGAGAAGACAATTCTTCCAAAGATTCTCTGTTTTAGCATTTGATGAATATCATCAGGATTGACTGAATGCTGCATTTTACTTGCGAAAAGGAAGACCGACGCCAGACATGGAGTTGAAGCAGTAAAAGTGATACATACCCAAGAACTGGGCAGAGTTTCTTAGGGATGGACGATGACAATAAACGGGAGATGTCCCGATCCCTGGGTGATCTAATTGGCAACAGAGACTTACCCAGAAGAAGGAACAAGTTGTTGCTACACAAAATGATGCAGTACTTAGGTACCTACTCTGTTCTATTCCAGCGAATCTGAATAACTTTATGCCCTGTAATCACGAGGGAGCAAATTATGGTAATGGAATGATACTTCATGCGCAGGCGAATGTGCTCTGCTGAAGGCTTGAAGCTAATCATCATCCGCACAGTAGATATGGACGTGGTCGTTCTGGCAACAGCGTTTTTGGACTCTACGAGGGTGTGAAGTCTGAGGATTGCTTTGGTGGTGAAAAAACCCTATCGTGTGCTTGATGTAGCTTCGATTCAGCAAGCTGTAGGATCAGATGAATGCTTCGGCCAGTTTTTTCATGTTTTTACTTGGAGCGATATAACTTTGAGTTTCAGGACCAAAGGCAAACGTACGACCTTTGTTGCTTGGGGAAAAGCCTTGTGTCAATGGAGTTTTTCACAATTTGTCAAATACATTATTAGTAGAAGAGGTAGATCAGGCTATGCCTGCGCTTGAGAAATTTGTTGTCCTCATGACCTCGTGTATGACAGATGTTCAAAAGACAAAGAAGCTGATGTTTCTCGTTTCCGTCTTTTTATCTCAGAAGGGACGAGATATAGAAATTATTACTCTCACTCAAAATGCTTCACGTCTCCACGATCTTCAAGCAGGGCATATATGGGCTCAGAGTTTTAGTTTGAAACTGCACCCCACCGGATCTTTCTAATTTTGGACGGCAAAAGACAGTAAGTCCCGATGACAGGTAAAAAAACTACCTGCTACCTAACATGTGAAGCTTTTTCTTATCAAGAAATGGAATTTTTTTCAAGTTAAATTAAATGGACTAGCTGATGGGCCATCACCAAAGAAAGCTTGGCACGAAATTATTTCATGCAGTTGCAAGACGTCAGCGGAACTGCATTCGCATTGGTAAGAAAGGTTGGTACAGCGGCGACGGACTTGAAAAACACACCACACCGAATGTTTGTCTTAACTTCGAAGCGGTGAAAAAAGAGAAGTAAGTTTTGGTTTGAGGTAGGACCAAGATGGAATGATGGTCAAAATCTGCTTACGTTATTTACGTCTCGATTTATCCTTTGGAAATAATCCAGGAACGTCATTTTGAAGTTCACCATTGTGCCTACCTACCTTACCTATTAGTTATTGTTATTACCAATAAAAACTAAGGTGGCATGACGAGTGAATGCAATCACGTGTTTTTTTAACTATACTATTGGGTCACTGGTACTTTGCATATTGATGAAGATGATCGCATTGTTTTACTTAAAATCAAAAACAGAAATTTTTTGAATAATCGTAACGAATAGTGACAATTTGGAAAACTGCGACTGCTTTGATTTCGATCTCGCGAGGAGAAAAACCCAAGCACGTATTCTCGATGAACTAAGGTAAGCTCGAAGGTAAGTTGTAGAACGTCAAATCATGACCCTAGATCTCTTATCATAGACTTCTCATTTCAATTATTCTTGAAGATTGTCAGCCAACTTTTTCAAATGTTTTAACCAATAAGGTACCAGTAACCATCCATCAGGTTCGCAATTTCAACTTCAAAAGTTCAAGACCATCATATTTGAGTTTCTCGTCTTCAAAAACATTAGAATCGACACCTCAATAAGTGGTATACGTCAATTATCATAAAAGTAATGTACAAAAATGGATGAAATATTGGTCGAAGTTGGCGTTGCTGAGGGGGGCTAAATAAGGCCTAATCGGTTGGGGTCTCTATCTGGAAATATTCTTTAGGGTCCAAATATTAGCTTGAAAAAATAAAATTGCTTTTAGCCCATTGTGCACAATTGTTACAGCTTGCCGCCGGACTAGTGGAGGATACTTTGGTTAGACGTCCACCATGTGCGTTCAACAAGCCTCGACTGACCTTACGTGAGTATCATAAATGGGGTGCCATATTAGCGCCCCATATTCTAATCTACTGCGGACTAAGGATGCGTATAACACCATCAAGCCCGACTGTTCACGAAAAAAATTACAATTTCTATAAATCAAACCAGAAACAGCTGAAGCAGATGAAACACAGCTCTCAATATGTCCGTCAAAAGAGAAAAAGTCGTCAAATATGACACCGAGATCCCTTACAAAAGAACACCTAGAGATCTGCACACCAGTCAGTTCGTAACGATACTCTATTTTGTTTTTCTTTCTTGTGTACGTCACAACATTACACTTATCAACATTTAGATACAGCTTGTTTTTTTTTCACAGCAGTCACCAACTGCGTTTAGATCGCTTTGAAGTGAGTGGCAATCATCAACGGATAGAATGCGACAAAAGATTTCCATGTCGTCAGCAAAGAGGAGATTGGGACATTTAATCGTCTCAGTGATATCGTTTATAAATATCAGGAACAATGAAGACCCCAGATTTGTACCTTGAGACGCTCCCGAAGTTGGACCTGTGTCCCATGTGCTGTACGTAAGATTTTCTGTCACAAAGATAAGATTGTATGAGTTTCAATAGAGGCTCCGACAAACCAAAGGCCTTCAACTTTCGAGGAAGAATGGAATGATCTACGCGGTCAAACGCCTTTTGGAAGTCGGTATAGATCACATCTAGTTGTCCTCCACTATCCAGAGTATCCACGACATACTGAGAGAATGAAGCCAGATTTGTGACCGTAGATCTGTTGGGCATAAAGCCGTGTTGAACTGGCGTGATTAAGTTCTTCATATGGCAGGACAGATCTCGGTATAGAGTCATTTCGAACAGCTTTGCAAAATTGCACAAAATCGAGATCGGTCGATAATTCTCTGTTTTTGACTTATCACCATTTTTTAGGACTGGACATACTTTGGTTTCTTTCCACCTTTGTGGAAATATAGATGTTTTTAAAATTAAATTGAAAATGAAAATGACACATAAAGCTGTGTACATGGACCTTGTCAGGTTCAGTGATTTTTTTGCAGACCTGATTCGGTTTTTTGACGCAAAATTTACTCTGAAACGTAAAGCTGTGCACATGGACCTCGTCAGGTCTACTAGTTTTTTGCAGACCTGATTCGGTTTTTTGACGCGAAATCCACTCTGAATCGTAATGCTGTGCACATGGACCTCGTCAGGTCTAGTTTTTTTTTTTTGAAGACCTGATTTGGTTTTTTGACGCAAAATTAACTTGGATTTATAAACCTGTGTACATGGACCTCGTTAGGTCCAGTATATTTTTTGCAGGATATGATTTGATTTTTCGACCCAAAATCAACTTAGACTTGTAAACCTGTGTACGTGGACCTGGTTAGGTTCAGTATTTTTTTCAAGGGCTGTTAGGGTTTTTTGACGGAAATGAATTTGGGCTTGTTGATTTTTGACTCGGTTCTTCTTTCTCCCGTCCCGAACTCTCAAATTATTTGTCTTTACAACAATTGCTTATACACCTAGTGCTTTTTGATTTTTACGTTTTTTTTTCGGGGTTTTTCTTTCTCGACCTTTGGCTTTTCGATCTTTTGTTTTTCAACCTATTGCTTTTCGATATTTTGTTTTTCGACGTTTTGTTTTTCGACCTATTGTTTTTTGACCTTTTGTTTTTCAATCGTTTGTTTTTCGACTTTTTGTTATTCAATATTATGTATTTTCGACCATATGTATTTCGATCGTCATCACTTTCGATATATTGTGAATTCGACGTTTTCTTTTTCGACCTCATGCATTCGATGTTTTGTTTTCAACCTTTTCTTTTTAGTTCTTTTTTCCGTCACTCATCCATGCACACAGGTTTATGAGTCTAAGTTGACTTCGCGCCAAAAAACCGAAGCAGGGCTTATAAAAATAAATGTATTACTAAACTTTATTTTTATCAACTTTATTCCGACTTGATCTTGCATTAGAGCCTAATCGGGTCTGCAAAAAAAATACTGAACCTGACGAGGTCCATGTACATAGTTAGTTTTCAAATTAAATTTGCGTCAAAAAACTAAATCAGGTCTTCAACTGGTCTTCAAATCGAGGTCCATGTACACAGATTCACGTGTCCAAGTTAACTTTGCGTCAAAGATGCTGATCAGATTTAAAAAAATCTCTCAAAAGAATAAGTCGAAAAGTGAGAGTAAATTTTTTTTTTTAAGTTAGTGCTCTCTGAGGGAGTTAGCCCCTCAATCGTTTCCAATTGTAATCACATTTAAAACAGGTATTTCTAGTTCGACATTGTGTTATTCGACATTTTATTATTCAATGTTTTGCTTTTCGAACTTTTGGTTTTCGACCTTTTGGTTTTTCTATGTTAGGTCGGTCGCTCAATTGCATTCCGGTCTTTCTTAATTTAGACCTTTTGATTTCCGACCTTTTGTACTTTCGACAATAGTGCTTTCGATGTTTTGTGGTTCCGTTATTTTGTTATTAGACTTTACGCATTCGATGTTTTGTTTTTGACCTTTTGTATTTTGATCTTTTTTCCGTCACCCTTGGGTTTCTTATTGAGAAGTTCGAAAAACCGCATTGGTTTTTGACAGACTGTAGACTTTATTTCGGGCTGCATTTATTCACTGAACCTGAATGAAGTCGATGGAAGTTTTTAAGCCTTGAACTTCTTGTAAATTTATTAATATACTTTCGACCAATGCGTCAATCCTGCATGATGAATAAACTTCAAATATATTCAGTTATGTTATGTATTAATATCCATTTCCACGTTGTGTAACTAATAAAGCGTTACGAAATAGTATTCAATTCATTTAATAATTCTTGCTTTCATCATCGAATGGCCACAACTTTTCAACTTAGAGATTACGAAATAGTATATTACGAATATATGTTCACCAAGGTTGAGAAAATATAATATTATAGCTCATCACTGCGTTCGTTGTGCCCCAAAACCAAAAACAGTCGTACGACAAACTTCGTCTTAATAAATTCGTATATGTAATAATCTACTATTTTAATTGAACTAGAAAGAGCTTGGTACATAAGGCATTTTATCTTGTGGCACTACACTAGACTGTTTTGGAAGTTTTCGGGATACCTGTATAGTGTATAGATACCTATACTCACTGAAGACATGAGGTAGTCGGGATTGTACCAGCAATGTTTGCTAGTCTGCCGGTGAGCGTAATCCGATAAAGATTTGCACGCATTGTTTCCACTCAGGACACTTCCAGACGACACTTCTTGTCCTAACACAGTCAGTAATATAATGAAAAACATTTTTTTTCAACTTTCTGTCAGCAACATTAGGTCCTTTCACTCCTTTCGTTTGCCCGGCTGATATAGCACTACACTGCACCTAGCTGCACCACCAAGCTTCATATTGGTTTGACATGATAATCCGCATGAAAAAAGTTGAACATTGAATTGCATCAATCAAAAATAATAATAAAAATAACTTCACGAACTTACACGAAGATCTTGGCAGTGGCTATTGTAATAATTGTGTTACATACAGGGCTATCCATAAAACTAGTCTTGCATGAAATACATAATTTGGCACTGACTGTGGACTGCGGGTTCCACTTGAAGCTTCATTAGCAAGTTAACTTTAATTTTAGTTAGTTGCTATGACATATCGACACAGCCAATAGCATGGCTAGTTCCATCAAAGTTTTACAAGCGGATTAACTTCATTGGCAATATAACGTCTTGGCTCCTGGGGGAGGGGGGAGCTCCTTGAACACCTTGTCAAAAGATGTATTCAGATGAACTAGTGATACCGCCGTGAAAAAAGAAAAACATTCTCGAACACCATGTAAATAATGTTTTTTGCTGATATGCACCTACTATCACTACTTTTTACTTATTCACTTTTTTACGCAACTCAAATTAGCAGATTGTGTAAATCGCGTGTACGTAATAATCTGTACACAATAAGGACATTGTAATTCAAAGTATTCTTTCCTTTATATTCAGTAAGTTGGATTATTTTAATAATTTCCAAATAGTAACATAATAAATTAGTCATTTGGAGTATTCTGGGACGAAAATGGAGGGCTTTATAGAATTGTGAAAAAAAAATTCATGTGGCACTTTCTTTGTAGAAAATTTCCTCTTTCGATGCTCTGCAGAATGATCTTGACTGATGTAGTGAAGAGAAATGGAGGTCAAGAATAATTAATTGGACACTCAAGAGAATTTTAGGAAGACGGGGAGTGGGGTTGAAAAATTTAAAAAAATATTTTTTCCAGAAAAAGAATTCAATTCTCTTCAATTTGATGTTTTGTAAGGTAGGTAATGTCATTTGAAATTTCAAAGTTGGGGTGAGTGAGAGCGAGGGAGCTTGAGATTGAAATTCACCAATGTATGTTTCAGATACGAAGGCGCAGAGCGGACATGGAAGATATTTAATTGTAATTGCGACTTTTTTCTGTCAATTATTCCCACTTTATTCTGGCAATTGCGACTTTTTTCTGTCAATTGCGACTTTTTTCTGTCAATTTAAAATTTTATTCTGGCAATTGCGACTTTTTTCTGTCAATTGTCACTTTATTCTGACAATTGCGACTTTTTTCTGTCAATTGCGACTTTTAAGCACATTTCGATAGAAAATGATGTTTATATGGCGGGTTTGTCCGTCTGTCTGTCCCGCTCTGTGACGGTAAAATTACGTTCGGGAGCCTCAAAAAGGCGAACCTCATGCTCAGCGGGCCTCTCCGGTGCCCTTCCAGGCCAGTGGGTGTCCTTCTGGCTGATTTCTCGGCCATGCATGCCCATTCGCGGACAGAATCTGATTTCGTGGGTCGATTTCGATTCCTTTGGACGACACTCTATGTCCCAAAAATTTGACCCGCTTCCCGAAGTACATGCACTTCTTTGGATTGAGCTTCAGATGGTCACCTTGAAGATGTCGAAATACCTGGAGAGGTTCTCCAGATGCTCAAGGAACGTCCTTATCTGACGTTCAAACCAGACTGGTGCGTTACAAGGTCCAAAAGGCATCACACTGAACTGATAGAGGTCTAAGGTCAACCACCGAAAATCATTTCGAACCAGTCAGCGTGCACAAAAAGTCGGTCCAAGGTAGTGGACGACTGGTTTTCTTCTTTTCTTCATGGCATCGTCGAGTTTCGGGTACTCGTTATGTCCTAGCTCTCAACTGAGTCCGGTGAATCTGCGGGAGGTGACGGTCTCAATATCGAAGATCCAGCCTCCTGACCAGCCTCTCGAAGTTCTTCTGTTCGTTCAGTGGGACTGTTTGTAGCAGCTCCAACGCGGGGCCTCTGAGGGCCAGAACCAAAGCGGTAGCTTTCGATAGATGTATTTTGTACCGTATCATTTCGGAAACACATTCAAGTACATTATTCATCTACCGCCTACCTTAACGCTTGTGATACATCTGACAATCTGATTTTTGGACTGATGCTACATTCACAAGGTCAAAATTAAGTTGTCTCGGATGTCACCGTATATTTTTGGCTCACAAAAAAGTGTTGCTGCCGGTCGGATTTGAACCGAAGATCTTCAGGTTGATTTTGTGCTGCGCTATAAGCTTCTGAGATGGCGGCCGGTCCTTGAGTACAGAATAATTCGTATGATATTGTCAGATGTCAGTTAAAAATACTCGGTTTATATATTATACATTTATTTATGATTCACCAGGATAGTTTATTCTAGTCAAAATTTTGATTGCAGTTTGCAGTTGAAGCTAGGGGCTCGTGTCACTCGCACACGTTGGACACCCTATCAGAATTGTAGGTATTGCAAAATCATCATTGTTAAAAATATCTATTATAGAGTAAGTACATACTTATTTTTAAGTACTAGAACAAACATTGCTTTTCTCAAGGCACTATTGTTCATATTATACGATCCGTTGTTACCGCGATAACAGTCGACTTCTACTTAAGAAGAATCGTCTCTGCTAAGTTCATTCTTGATAACGTCCGCAAAGCCGGAAGGTACCGATGATTTGGTGCACCTTAACACACTGCCTGGGTCTGAGCCCCTGAGCTGGTAAGTTTGTCATTGCACCGATTATCAATTCAATAAAGATTAACGTTAAATTTATTTAAGGACCTTGGCAGCAAGAAGCCTTGGGGGTATCCCTTCGGCTGATCACTACCACCGTGTCCAACTCAACATCGTCCGCACGTTCACACAATGCTGATTCTTCGACGCCTGACTTATTTCCGGATGGTGGGTATAAACCCTCCGAATAGCCCAATTCGCAAAACTTGTCGACGCTGCCGAACGTGAACCAATGCGTGACTTCGTCGCCAAAATGGATGAACAGGATCCTAGCGTAATCCACGATATACTTTGCCGTGCGTGGATTCGTCCATCCTCCATCCTTGTTCAACACCTCGAACAGATCCCAGTGGTACATCGTGACGTACGGATCAATGGCACTGGACTTGAGCTCTTGAATGAGCTTTTGTGATAATCAAGTTCATTCTGATGGTGTACGGTACGTCTAGGAGCAAGATCCTCGACCAGGCTATGGAGAACTTGTAGAAATGTACGCCCAAGCTCTTGAGCAGCGCCACGTCCTTCTTGTTGTTGCGATAAGAATCGCACGCCTCGTCTCCGTTTTTTTTTTGTGGAAAGCTTTGGGGTACTTGTGGGTGCCTGTGTCCCAAATACTCTTGCCTTTTCCTGCAGTGCATCAGATTGAATGCAACATCAAAGTCTCGAGAGCCAAATCATCATAGCATCTTTATCGTGACCACCTTCAATTTGGTAAGCGGACGTAGCGGCGCCAAATATGAAATTTTCTTGGAACTCGTAACGTCGATGAAACTGAAAAGGAGGTTCATGCAGACGAGGTTGCGTTGGACACGGTGGTGGTGGCAAGCCGAATGGATGGCCCTGGAGAAGGCCTCCTGCTGCCGAAGTTTCGAAATTAAACAGTAGTAATGTTTATTAAATCGATAATCGGTGTCAATGGCAAACCTACAGCAGGCCCAGGAAGAGTGGCAGGATTCACCAAATCATCATTACATCCCCCTTTGGAACGTTATCAAGAATGAATTTAGCGGTGACGATTCGTTCGAACGTGGAACTCGATTGTTCGAGTTCCACGGATCCTGGAATCGGAGTGAACGGATCGTCTATCTTAACAATACAGTCTATTAAAAAAAGCAATTTCTGTTTTAGTACCTACCTAGATATCAGTGTACCTACTACCTACTCTATAGTAGTTATTTTCACCAATGATGATTTTGCAATACCTACCTAATGATTTTCAACATCGCAATATTTTGGCGTATAGGTTAGTACTGGGTGGTTGAAAAAGGCGGATATAATGTCTCCTTTGATTATACATTCTGTAATTATGTACCAAACGTAATGATTGCTGCAAAGTAAACCCATTTCTCAGGCGAGGCTTCCTATTGAACACGCCGCAATTTTGGGAGATTGACTGTTTTTTTAGATGGGACATTTCAACAAAAACTCATCTAGTTCTTGGATAGGTACTTGCCGGGAAAGTATTGTTATGCCACATCAAGCAATTTTTATTACTACAACAAATAACAAAGGTGACATTCATACAAAAAAAGTACCTTTCCCGATTTCGGGTCTGTTCCATATATTTCAAAACATTATCTATGACTTTTTCTATCCAATGTCTTCCATAGTGGTAATCACCGTGGTTCATACCAGAAATCTAAGTTGTGTCCTATAAAAACAAGATGAAACTCAGTTGTAGAAATAAAAGTCGACCAAATATCATGTTGACAGAAACTTTCAGCGAGTCGATACTATTGAATCACCTATCAATTAATAAGTGTCGAATAATGCAAAATATGTTTCCCTTGTCAAGTCCTGCAAAGCGCTTGGACAGGTGAAAGTCAGTTTTTTCCCCAGGACTGTTTTGACATTTTTTCATTTTTTTACCTTCCCCGGTTTTAGACACACTGTCACTATTTTCTAATAGCACCCTCTCATTTTTTCACAGAAACGGATAGGTGTTGAGTTCTAATTCCAAAATATATACATATCCATGCTGTTTGGACTGGTAGTTTCCGAAATAATAATTTTTGATGTTGAAAAAATATAACAAGTATGTAACATTTTTCTATTGTACGAAAAAAGCAAGTGGGCATTGACAAAAACGGGTGGCAAAAAAAGATCTAATAATTAATAGCTGTATTACACACTACACAGTTTCTTGTACAATTTCTGGAACAATCTGCCAAAATAGTATCAAAAAACAATGAACTTGATTATTTAATTGACAGATTATTGTTCCAAAAATTTCACAAGAAACTGTGTAGTGTAATACAGCTACACATAAGTAAGGTTTAGGTTTAGGTTTAGGTAATAAGGTTTAGAACAAAAGTTTGAAAAGTAAAATGTCTAAAGCACACAATATCAATAGTTCAAAGTACCGTAGGTTCAAAAACTTTCTTACTCAAGATAGACTGTAGTCCTGATCATTGGCAGACAAACGAGGCTGATTTTGGCCAGACCACAGTCCCCCTTGAGTGAGAAAATTTTTGATCATACCGTTTTTGAAACAAAATATCCAAGGCACACAAAATGTTCAAAGCAGGAAAATTAACAACTATAAAAAATTCAAAATACAAAATGTCGAAAGTACAAAAAGTCATAACAGAAGGTCTAAAATCCAAAAAGGTCAGAAGTACAAAAGATCAAAAATACAAATATCTCCAGTTTTCTGCTTCTTTACAGTCTCACCAGCGAGATGAAGGTTTCTTATTTCTTTCCAGACCCGCCACATTAGGTTTTGTTTCCATTCAGGTTTCGTCCTTCCCAAAACCTTGAGACATGTCTAGTGTCTAAAATGTCTTATCTTGTGGGCCTGGGAAGGAGATGGAAACTCCGGTCAAATAGCAATATCCCATCTATCCATTTTTTTTTTGAAAGAACAGGGTGTTTTCACAATTTTCTATTAATCGAAAAATAGAAAGTACTTAAAAAAATTCCTCACAATCATTTGAAAGGGGATACAAATTTGAACGAATTTTTCCCCCGGCAAAAACAGCATGTGACGTCATCATCCGCAACCCGGCGGCTGGGCCGGCCCAAGAAGGTTGTCCAGCCGGCCCGGCCGTCGTGATGGCTTTGAAAGTCAGCTCGACGTTGTCATCAAACTTCTGCACGAACAGATCTCGAAGAAATAGGTGGTATTTTGAGCTTCGGTGTGCAAACACCTCGAAATGTGCCCCATCACAGTTGTCTTGAAAGTTGATCAGTTTCGAAAATACAATAGTTCACACCCCATCAGCGTGATTTTCCTTTATCAAACACTGACTGTGTTACGTCCACCGTATCACGAGAATCACTGGCTGGCTTCAGGATAAATTACTACGTGGAGGATACTTTGATTAGACGTCCACCATGTGCGTTCAACAAGTCCGAGGAGTGGAGGTTTCTTATCAGTCTTATCACAAGTAATTACTGGGCAAGTACCTACCTGCATTCTCCAATTACGCGGCAGCTTTCACGCCGTTTAATTCGGCCAAGTTGAAATAGTTGTAGTTTTTAATAAATTCAGTTGAGCATTTCATTTGGTTGAAGCTTTGGTAAAGCCATCTGAAGACATTTGTAAATGGATATGTGTGATTTTGGGGGATCTTTGAAACAGTGAAAACACTATATTCGTATATTGTCAGATATCAGTTTAAAATACTCTGTATATTTTATATAGATTTATTTATCTACGACCACTATCGTAAGTTGCCAATAGCACATGACTAACAATTCTAGTAAGTTGATCTTTACACACGGATAGCCGTGTGTAAAGTGAGGCGATCGCACGGTTAGGGAATTTATGGTTAAAATTTGGTTCCAAAACTGTCAATGTGACGTTAACGGCAAAGCAAATTTTCGAACGCCTATATGAAAAACGCCTACTTCTCTCTACACTTAAAAACCTTCATATTGCGAAAAGTCGCACTTGCAGGGCCGACCGCAGTCATGTCCTACGCACCAACAACACCTGTGAGGCAACTCTCTTATATCTTTACGGGCCGCAACTCCATGGAGGTGAGATGTAAGAACGACAAAATCTTGTATAACTTTCGTTTGAAGACGGTTATTGTAAACTTATGGAAAATTTTATGATTTGCACTTACAGAGCTTCATTATTCCTTAATTTTACTAATGTGAATTGCGCCAGCAATTTACAAATTGAATCCTGTTCGAATTCATCAGCTGCACCCCGATATGTGCTGATATCAAGTGTGTAGGCAAGCAGCATGACGTGTCATTTTGACGTGTCGTCGGGTCATCAACTGTCAACTACAAAAGTGCCCCCTTCGACTTTTGTTGGTTACAATTTTCATCAGGTTAGTGAAGTGTTACCCATTTACTTACTTTCTACATTACTAATTTACTGTTTAGGGTGGGCAACAACCGCAGCCACAATGAAGAACCTTGATAATGTAAAATCGATCACCTGTCCCAGCGCTTCGGCTTGTGATCTATCGCCCAGTGTCCAGCTGTGCCATGGAGGCCTGCGAATTTCAGTTTTTTGCCAGGTATGCACCTAGGTATACACTGTCGATACCCACCTAAACATTTGTGAGCAATGGGTCATTCTTATTTTTAGATTCTCAAAGAACAAACTTAACATGAACTACACCGGAGGAAGAAAACGTCCAGCCGATTGCACGGCAAGAAGTTTCGAGAAAGCTACCGGAGCCGCCAAAGTTACCCCAGCCATCAGAACAACATGAACATCAATAATTTATTGTGCTTCAGTTATTATTATTCGATGCCTTATGAATAGTTTTGACATAAGCATAAATTGTATCGTCTGAGGTTCCATGAAGTTTCAAGTGTAGTACCTAGTTGAATGTTCGAATGAAGTGTTACAAAAATCGACTTCCTCCAGTTTTATTCAATACAACATCTCAACATCCATTTATTCTTAGATAGTGATGGGTTCGATTCAGGTATTTTAAATATAAAATAAAATAAATATAAACGTATTTTATAATTCAGAAGTTTTTAAGATCAGTAAATTCCTGCACCGCTGCACTCCTCTCTAATTCATTATGAGTATTTTGTAGTAGATTAGTTTGGTAACATCTATTTGAAATTTGAGCGAAATTGGTGGCATGGTTTCAAAGTTATGACAAAAGAACGATTTTTCCATTCCAACTTTGGAGGGCTGTATCTCCGTCATTATGCATTCCTGAAAATGTTTTGTAAATGCAGACTACTCATTTTCCGATTCTCTATTGATTGCCAAAGTTTTCGCACATAAACTCTGATCACCCTATATTTTTTTCAAATTGAACTATTGTTGCTCAGAAGCTTCATTATCTGGATATTGAAGTAACCTACGCCAAAATATAGTGAGCATCAAACCATTCAATTTGACGCATCAATTATCAAAATTGGACAACAAATAACGGAGCTATGGGACTTTTTGCTTGGAATGGTAGCCAGGGGGAGGGGGAGGGGTCGAAGATAAAGTATAGTACGGAACACGAGTAGTAAAGCAATTACGCACTCAGGGAAATACTACACTCGCTCGCTACGCTCGCTCGTGTGCAACTTTTCCCTGCGTGCGTAATATGCTACTTACTACTCTTGTTACGTAATATACTATTAATAACCACAGGATGGTTTGTTATAGTCAAAATTTTCATTACATTTGAAGATACGGGTTCGTGTCACTTGCACACGCTGGGACACCCTACCATGATCGTAGGTATTGCAAAATCATCATTGTTAAAAATAACAGTTACAAAGTAGGTACATACTTATTACTAAGTACTGATACAAAAATTGCCTTTCTCAAGGCGCCGTATTGTTCATATTATACGATCCTTGTTACCGCGATAACAGTCGACTTCTACTTTCGAAGAATCGTCACCGCTAAATCCATTCTTGATAACATGTGTTTTTTTCTTTTTTCGTCCTTTATAAAATTGTTCAATATGATTTTTTGAGTATAGGACAAGACTAGGTATAAAAACTTTGCTTGATGATCGACGTTTCGAGTTTATTTTAATTCTTTCTCAAGATCATAAAGTGTATAAAATTGAGAAGTTTTGGAAGTTTTTGACATAATTGTAAAAATTGAAAAAGTCAGATATTTAACTATAAATATCTGATTTTTTTCAATTTTTTTCAATTTTTACAATTATGTCAAGAGCTCCCAAAACTTTTCAATTATATACACTTTATGATCTTGAGAAAGAGTTAAACTCGAAACGTCGATCATCAAGTCAAGTTTTTATACCTTTAGTCTTGTCCTCTACCCAAAAAATCATATTATACAATTCTTGACAACGTCCAAAGCCGGGAGGTACCGATGATTTATGCACCTTACCACACTGCCTGGGCCTGCTGGTAAGTTTGTCATTGCACCGATTATTATCAATTCAAAATAAAGATTACCGTTGAATTTTTTTTATAACCTTGGTAGCAAGAGGCCTTGGGGGTATCCCTTCGGCTGGTCACTACCCCCGTGTTCAACTCAACATCGCCCGCACGTTTACACATGCTTATCCTTCGACGCCTGACTTATTTCCGGATGGTGGGTATGAACCTTCTGAGTACCCCAATTCGCAAAACTTCTCGACGCTGCCCAACACGAACCAATGCCTGACTTCGTCGCCAAAATGTATGAACAAGATCCTAGCGTAGTCCACGATATACTTTGCCGTGCGTGGACTCGTCCATCCTCCATCCTTGTTCAACACCTCGAGCAGATCCCAATGGTACATGGTGACGTACGGATCGATGTCACTGGACTTGAGCTTTTGAATGAGTTTTTGTGATATTCAAGTCCATTCTGATGGTGTACGGTACTTCTAGGGGCAAGATCCTCGACCAGGCTATGGAGAACTTGTAAAAATGCACGCCCAAATTCTCGAGCAGCGCCACGTGCTTCTTGTTATTGCGGTAAGAATCGCAAGCGTCGTCTCCGTTTTCCTTGTGGAAAGCTTCGGGCTACTTGTGGATGCCTGTGTCCCAATTGCTTTTACCTTTTCCTGCAGTGCATCAGATTGAATAACGTTACGGGGGCCAAATCATCATACCAGCTTCGTGAGCACCTTCAATTTGGTAAGCGGACGTAGCGACGCCTAAGCTGAATTTTTGTTGGAACTCGTAACGTCGATGAAACGGAAAAGCCGGAGGTTCGTGCAGACGTGGCCGAGTTGGACGCCGCTTGGATGAAGCTGTAACCAACATTGAGCATGCAAAAATAGTGTAACGCGATTTCTTTTTCAATTCGTGTTCCGGAGGTCTGGAAGCATGAGAACGTGAAGGTTGCCCGCCGCGAACAGTGCAGGTTTACCCTGTGGTGGGGGGTTGGGGTATAATCCGGCCATTTTTGGATTCGAGGCTTGTAAGTTATAGTATCGACAGAACATCATGAGATGCCCAGTCCCTGGTGAAATTTTTTTTTGCCAAATGCGTAATCACGAAAATACAGCCCTTCGGAGTGGAATTTTGCTTCTGGCCATAGCTTCGGTACTTTTCAAGTCATTTTGCTCAAAGTTAGAATTTGCGCTTGTAAAGTCATTGCCCACCTCGTTGTCCAGAATACGGAATTTTAGTTTTGGCCATACGTGACCAGGCGTAGATAACGCGGGTACCCTAGTCACTATATTTTCTCCTACAATTTCTACGCCACGGCAATTAAAAAAAAAGCAAAATTATAGTCAAATCACAAGCTTCATTTGGGTCAAAAACCAACTCCAGTGAAATTTTGAATGAGGCTTCGTTCATGAGAAAAAAGTTATGATAAATATTTGGAGATTGCAGGTGCGTTTTCAAACTTTTTTCTTCATGAACGAAGCCTCCTATTGAAATTTTACTTGAGCTGGTTGTTCCCTTGAATAAAACGTGTATTGTGATTGTGGTTTTGATTTTCTAAAATATTCCACTGGCGTAGAAAGTTTGGGGGGAAATATCGCGACTTTTCAATTATCTACACCACTGGTCACGTGTGGCCAAAACTGAAATTCCGTATTGTGGACAATGACTTTAGAAGTGCAAAATTTGAATTTGAGCAAATTTGGTCAAAAAATGCCAAAGTTATGGCCAAAAATATTTTTCCAAAATTTAATTTTGAAGAGCTGTATTCTCGGTCATATGCATTTGTCGAGTTTTGTTTTCATTAAGGACCATGCAGCTTATGATGCTCTGTCAATACTATAACTTACGGGCCATGAATACAAAAAAAACGTCGGATTGCACCCCCACCCCTCACCACAGGGCAAACGTGAACGTTTTTATGCTTCCAGACCTTCTGAACACCAATCTGGCAAGAAACCGCGTTATACTATTTTTGCATACTCACTCAATGTTGGCTAGAGCTTGGTCTCGTAGTGGTAAGCCGAATGGATGGCCTTGGACAAGTCCTCTTGCTGCCAAAGTTCTGAAATTAAACAGTAAATGTTTATTGAATCGATAATAATCGGTGCCAGTGGGAAACTTACAGCAGGCCCAGAAAGAGTGGCAGGATTCACCAAATCATCGTTACCTTCCCGTTTGGGACGTTATCAAGAACTAATTCAGCGCTGACGATTCGTTCTTATGTAGTGCTCGATTGTTATCGCGGTAACAACGGATCGTATAGTTTCAACAATACCGTCTATTAAAGAAAAGCAGTTTTGGTTTTATTACCTAGTTATCAATATGCACCTACTTCTTACAACATACTTTCAACAATGATGATTTCGCAAAACCTTCCTGATGATTTTTCAGCATCGCAATATTTTGGCGTATGGATACTAGGTGGTTGAAAAAATTGTGTATGTGTCTTGTTTGATTGTATTTTCTTTAATAATGTACCAAAATGAATGATTGCTGCGAAGTTAACCCATTTTCTGGCGAAGCCTCCTAATAAACACACCGCAAGATGGAAAGATGGATTGGTTTTTATTTTCTTATCAGGCTCTGACCTTCCTCTGGAAGGGACACTCAACCCCTTTTTGCATGATTTTTTTTGTTATCGTTTAATTTATTTTCTTGTTAATGACAACTGTTCGGGAACATTGGAAAAATTTAAAAAAAAAATCATTACGTTTTAATCAAACGTATAATACGTAAAAATATGAGAAAAGTTGGCTTGTGCCACATATGGCATAGATTGCGGTTTGGTCAACAAAATAGGAGTAAATTTAAAACATATTTCTATGAAACGTAACGAAAGTCCTAATGAAAACATAGAAAAAACAAAAAAATATCAATATCCTTACAAAAAAAAAGAGATTATTCGTTAAAGAATGTATAAAAACAAATTCTCTCTTTTTTTGAGACAGAGGTTTATTTAACACATTTCACAGAATATAAATTATTTTCTTTTACATGCTCGATATTTGCATCGATGACGGTTTTTCCATTGTGGTAGATGGCTCTGGTTATCGGTACCTACGTACTTCTTGGGCTAGAATTTGAGAAAAAGGGTATTATTTTTTTTGTCTATTGGTTGGCCCTGGGCCTTTCAGCATCAATCCTTCAGCTATTGATGCACATCCTTACAAAAGATAAGATACTCTACATTAAGTTTTTACAGGGTGTTCAATGGACTGGTGCAAAATTCTTAAAAGTTTGATATGCTCCCGCTTCTGCAAAAAAAATTTCTTCCGAATTTCAAAACCGTAGAAATTAAAGTAGACCTCATACCTCGGGACCTTTTCTTCATTTTGAGTTTATCTCTTCTATTTACAGGGTGACCTCAAAAAGTCAACTTTTTGGTATTACAGTAATAACTTTTTTCCTTGTTGACCGATTTTTTTAATTTTAGGCTCATTTTGAAGCTAAAGATTCTGAAAGAAATACCAGAGAATCAAAATTAATCTAAGACAAACAATAATGATACAGGGTTGCATCAAAAGTAACCATAACCTGAACAGCTCTTGGGATGTGGGTTGGGAGGAGAATCGATTGAAAATCAACTAACCTTCGAAAGGACCATTGATTCTGAACACTTCGAGATGATTTTTTCTGGTAAAAAAAACTAGTTTATCGCTTTATATTTGACTTTTTTCTTTAATTCCGCGGAATTGGCGGCGTAGCCAGGGAGGATTCTGCAAAAGTGTCAGCGCATGTATAAGTATAATCCCATAACAATCAATGACAAACCGTGACAGACCAGCCTGTGATTGTTCCGATTTTCGTTACGATGGTTACCAACAATTCCAGGTGAACAAAGGCTCAAGTTTCTCCTCGGAAAACAAGCAGTTGTAATTTGGTTCCTTCATCAACAATTCTACTCTTATGCAAGAAAAAACCATCTCAAAGTGTTCAGAATCAATGGTCCTTTCGGAGGTTATTTGATTTTCAATCGATTCTCCTCCCAACCCAGAGTCCAAGAGTAGTTCAGGTTGTGGTCACTTTTGATGCAGCCCTGTATTCCTAATGTTTGTCTCAATTTAATTTTGATTCTCTGGTATCCCTACCAAAATCTTTAGCTTCAAAATGAGCCTAATAGTCCAGTAAAATGAGGCGATTTTTAGGCCAAAGTTGGAACAAATTAGGGGCAGGATGAAAAAAATATGACGATGTAGAGAATGAAAAACTGAATAAGAAAAACCAAACTTCCATTTCCAGTCATCCCGGGAACCATGGAAAAAAAAATGGAGAAAATGGAAAAACATGCGCCGCGATCTTTCTTTTGAAACGGTGAGAGAACGGTGAAAGATGTGTAAAAACTGTCAGGAACAAAGTTGTAGGGAATTCAATAATCTACAAAAAAGTCCCTGGAAGCATATGTCTAACTTCTTTGGTTTAGCCGTTTATCGCAGTCAAAGTTGCGCGCCGGTCTAGTGAAGTGGAAAAACTGTCCGCGTGACCTTCCTTCTTGGATGCTGTGAGAACGACAAGAGATATCAAAAAATTGTGAGCGACAAAGTTGTAGAGAATTGAATGCTTCACTAGAAAATCTTCAAGGCCAATTATTATCACTTCTAGTTCAGCCGTGAACCACGTTTGAAGTTGCGTGACAATCGTGTTGATAAAGTGGTTCTTCTGGAAAACTTACAAAAACCCTAAACTCGATAAAAAAACTATGACAATGTAGAGGATGAAAAACTGGATCTAAAAAACCAAAGTTTCATTTCACACCGTTTTGGGAAATCTAAGAAAAAAAAAGAAAAAGTTGGAAAATAGTGATTTGCACTCCCAGCTTCCTTATTGAATACTGAAATAAACGTAATAAATATGGAAAATCTGAACAAACTAGCTTGTAGAGGATTAAATCATCTATAGAAAATGCCGTGATGACATGTATGCATCTTTGTCGACTTAGCTGCGGAGCGCTATCAAAGTTGGGGTACATGACTAGTGACGCGTCGCATATGTGGTCAAACTGGCACGACGTTGCGGTCATTGTTCAATTGATTATAAAACATGATTGAATGATTTGAAAAAACTGCGTGCTTTGTTGAACGTCTGGTAACTATTGTTGGAAATGTAACTCCGCGGATGAACGCTTTGTTATGTATAAAGTTTCTTGTTTGGCAAAATTGAAGTCGTGAGTGTCACTGTACTATTTTCGTCATATTTTCATTCTAGAAATCTAGGACGAGAGACTAGGTTTCTAGGGAATTTCTGAATTTGTCGTTTCTAATCATACGGGGTGTTTATAAGAGACTGTGATCGCGCCAGGCTTGGGTCAGGCCGAAAAACGTAGTAACAGGCGCAATTGTAGTGATCGAGAGGGGATTCCAAAGGTGATGCGATCACAGACGTTTATAAACACCCGGTATATTTATAGAATCGAAATAGTACGAAAATAGTATCGTGGCACTCAGGCTTAAAACTGAGAAAGTACTCGTATTTTGTAACACAATATGTATAATAATTGAAAAACGTGATTCACGTTAGATAATGAGATGTTTTTCAACTGATTTCTGATGAACAATGATCATTCAACAACAACAACTGTCCACCTTAGCAATGGGGTTGGAAATTAAACATTTCTCTGTTGATGCCTATTAGAACCCAGGATAACGTAGGTCTCGAAAATCTGCTACGGCTGATTTCCTGCAGATGCTTTAAAAACTGCGAGAAGCTTTGTGGATGCAGAAAAGCTGACCTCAAGTGTACCAAGTTTTGCCACCACTGCCGTGGAACCACCTGTTCTCACGCTTCCTGCATTGTCGTTTCGGAAAACGATGATGATGACTACAATGATAATTCTAACAATAAGTAGCTACCCAGACGTAAACAAAGTACGCAATTATTCCAAATCATTCAATCATGTTTTATAATCAATTAAACAATGATCGCAACGTCGTGCCAGTTTTACCACATATGCGACGCGTCACGAGTCATGTACCCCAACTTTGATAGCGCTCCGCAGCTAAGTCGACAAAGATGCATACATGACATCACGGGATTTTCTATAGATCATTTAATCCTCTACAAGCTAGTTTGTTCAGATTTTCCATATTTATCACGTTTATTTCAGTATTCAATGAGGAAGCTGCGAGTGCAAATCACTATTTTTCAAGTTTTTCTTTTTTTTTCTCAGGTTTCCCGAAACGGTGTGAAATGAAACTTTGGTTTTTTAGATCCAGTTTTTCATCCTCTACATTGTCATAGTTTTTTCAACGAGTCTAGGGTTTTTGTAAGTTTTCCAGAAAAACCACTTCATCAACAGGATTGTCGCGCAACTTCAAACGTGGTTCACGGCTAAACTAGAAAGGATAATAATTGGCCATGAAGATTTTCTAGTGGAGCATTCAATTCTCTACAACTTTGTCGCTTACAATTTTTTGATATCTCTTGTCGTTCTCACAGCATCCAAGAAGGAAGGTCACGCGGACAGTTTTTCCACGTCACTAGACCGGCGCGCAACTTTGACTGCAATAAACGGCTAAACTGAAGAAGTTAGACATATGCCTCCAGGGACTTTTTTGTAGATTATTGAATTCCTTACAACTTTGTTCCTGAAAGTTTTCACACATCTCTCACCGTTCTCTCACCGTTTTGAAAGAAAGATCGCGGCGCATGTTTTTTCATCTTCTCCATTTTTTTTTCCACGGTTCCCGGGATGACTGGAAATGAAAATTTGGTTTTTCTTATTCAGTTTTTCATTTTCTACATCGCCATATTTTTTTCATCCTGCCCCTAATTTGTTCCAAGATAAATCCTTATTTTACTGGACTATAAAATCTTAGAAATCGGTCAACGAGGAAAAAAGTTATTACTGTAATACCAAAAAGTTGACTTTTCGAGGTCACCCTGTATAAATAAAAGAGATTACTGAAAATTAAAAAACGGTCCCGAGGTATGAGGTCTACCTTCATGTCTACGGTTTCGAAATCCAGAAAAAAAGTGTTGCTGAAGCGGGAGCATGTCAAACTTTCAGGAATTTTGCACCAGTCCATTGAACACCCTGTAAAAACTGTGGAGTATCTTATCTTTTGTAACGATGTGCATCAATAGCTGAAAGATTGGGCTAGTGAAGGTATAAGCATTTTTTTGAATTGCTCGTAGCAATCCAGAGTTCTACAGAGTTCAAAGTCAGGTCAAATTATTTTGTTGCGTTCTCTATTTTATTCATAAAACCATAAAGTAGAAACACTTACCACTATGGAGATATTTTAAAAATTACAAAATATGAATACCTTCTCTCAGTCCTGAACGCGTGAAATCTTTGAATTCAGTGGGTTTTGTGTAGTTCTCTAGTAGATTAGTTTTTTGCTTGGTTTTTTGCTCTTGACCGCTCAGATCAAGTGTAAGGGGTTAAACAAAAACTCAACTAAATGGCTCCTGGATATTCACCGGGAAAGTATTCTGATGCCACATCAAGAAATTTTTATTACAACAATAAATAAAGATGATAACATTCCTACAAAAAAATTACGTTTTCCGATTTCGGGCCAGTTCCATATATTTCAAAACATTATCTATGACTTTTTCTTTCCGATGTCTTCCATAGTGGTAATCACCGTGGTTCATACCAGAAATGTAAGTTGGCTTGTAGATTTTGGCCGGTTCGGACAACACTGAGTGGTACAGGTAGTCCGTGTCCTATAAAAACAAAATGAAATTCAGTAGTTGTGGAAATAAAAAAGTCGACAAAATATCATGTTGACAGAAACTTTCAGCGAGCCAATACCCAATAATTTTTTTATTGTCAAGTCCTGCAAAACACTCGGACAGGTAAATTTTGGTTTTTTCCATGGACTATTTTGACATTTTCCCATTTTTACGCTCCTCGTTTTTAGGCAGACTGTCGCTATTTTTAGATAGCACCATTTTTTTTTTACAAATGGATAGGTTGTTGAATTCTGATTCCAAAAATGATATTTATGCTGTTTGGACTGATAGCTTCTGAAATAATTTTTTTTTTATGAACAGGTAAATTTTTCTGTTGAACGAAGAATAATCAAGTCGACATTGACAAAAAAGGCTGGCGGAAGAAGGATCCAAAAATATAAGGTTTGAAACATAAGTTCGAAGAGCAAAATGTCTAGAGCACAAAATATCAAAACTTCAAAATATTGAAAACACAAAATATCTAGAACACAAAAGAAATACAAAATGTTCAAAGTAGAAAAAGTAAAGAATATAAAAAATTCAAAATAGACAAGGTTGAAAGTACAAAAAGTCAAAACTACAGAAGATCTAGAATACAAAAACGATATCTAGAGGGGGGATATCTCCCATGTACTAAGACAGCTACAACTCCGCTTGTAAGTCAATCAAAATTTTGCATTGAGAAATAAAATCAGCGACCCAAAAAACATTGGAGATGATGTTCAACACATCATATCTCAAGACCAAACTAACTTAATTCAAGACGCGCACCCCAAGTACAAAGAGTTACAGCCCCCACTCGGCTTGTGGTTGACGTATCGCTTCAGCGATGACAACATCGCATCGGCGTCATCATTTTATGCTGAAATGTATATTTTTTCAAGGTTCAAGGCGAGTGCTTGTGGATAAAAAAGAACAAAATCCCCATTTCATGATCCCCCTTAACATTGACAGAATTGTATTTTTATGCAAAAAAGTAGACTCCCTGAGTCTAAAGGCGGTTGAAATTATATTCCACTCTTTTTTGAATAGCCACTTTAGTAACTTTCAAGAACTTTTCCAATTCGAATAAATCCGTCATAACTCGACCTCTAGCGAACGCAACGCCTCGACATTGGTCATATCGTGACTTTCTAGCTTAGCCTAATCAAAAGTGGAACAAAAGTTGATTCAATGCGAATCGTGAATGTTTTATAATCATTAATCATAATTTTGATCCATCATATTTTCCAGTTTCAAACTAGTTATATTTCTGCAAAAAAAATAGGTTCGCAGACCTCGATTTTGTCAAAAATGATACCCCACACATCCCCTCCGATGACCAAAATTTGTTGATTTAGGAAGCCCCCATCGTAAAATTGACTGCTCTACCTTGGCTGCCGACAGGCGCATCATTCTGTCAGTGGTGACATGTGATCAGCAGGCTCTAGTTATTCAGAAATGACATCAATCATCAAACATGATTCGATAGCGGTGTTTAGTGCTTGCAGCAAAAAACAGTCATGTCCCCCTTGTACTCCCCAAATCCCGGACCAGCAGGGGGTAATCGAAAAGAACAGCGGGCCAAATTATTCATTATTCTTGTTTTGTAGAACAAAATGCAGGATTGTACCAGATTATGTTGTGAACCGCCAGTACTATTACCGAGTACGTTCGTCGCACACAATACTCACAATAGTTTTTTTTTTCGGGAAATCTACGCATTTGAACATGAAAATGAAAACGCGAAAGAAAATGTTGTGTTAGAGTGCGCTAGTTAATTTAAACATTTGCAAATACCTTCAGCGATGTTATGGTGTCACTGTCACTGATGATGAGACATATTGGCACGGTGATGTTCCTCAGAGGGTACTCGGGAGGCTGATCCGTGCCGTAAAGTTTTCTGTTTCTCTTGCGACCGTAATCGTACTGTTGAAATCTGGTTTTTGTTCTCTCAAGTTGTGTATAATGAAACGCAATTTTCCACGACGTGTTCATAACAGATACTATGCTGTCCGGACTTAAAGTGGCCTTTGAAAATAGACGACTTCATTAGTGAGTAACATTTTTAAGATTCAAGTGCAGGTAATAGAAATACGGTATGTTCGTTAAAATCATGAATTAGGGCAGGCTGTGAACTTCGAAACGTATGTCCAAAATGTATTCCATGACGACGGCTCATCATGTTGACATCAGATTTGAGTGATTATTGATAAATTCACGACATACGTTTTTACATCCATAGCCTGCCCTAATTCATGATTTTAACGAACATACGGTATATTCATAATAAGGCATACACTAGGCTGTTTCACTACTTAGGTATTGATATTTTAAAGTAAAATTTTTCTGTCAAAAGTATGGACAAATCCATGTTAGTTTGAATCGTGAGAGGCTACAGTTGGACTGAAAATTGTCAGATGCGGGTTCCAGTACTTTTGTAAAGGAATCATCAAATCAGAAAGATCTACAAAAAAAAATTTGCGAAGATTCCTCAATTACACCATAGAGTTTGATTCCAAATTCTATATTTACAAAAACAGATGAAAAGGACATTTGTTAGTGATTCCAAGTGAATGTTTTTCCAATGGGGTACTTATTCCTTTTCTTTTTCCACTACTAGACTCAAAACCTGCACATCATTGACTCGAAATTCTCGCCATCATCGACCAAGTCCACACATTTGAATTGAGGCACATTCTAAACCACTTCTGACTCGGAGACGCGAGTTCTGGAAAACTTTGTATGTACAGCTTTGGAATCGGCTTCACTTTTTGACCACGACGTTTCGGTTGTTGAACAGTGTGTTATCAACTAGTAAGTGATGAAACATCCTGCGTATAAATAGTAGAATAACATGAAACTTACAGGGTCGAATTCTCCAGTCGTCCATCCAAAAGACAACAAAATAAGCCCAAGAGTAAGATTAAGGAACAACGGACTTCTAAGGAGATATCTGAGGACCAAGATAAATGTTCCGTACGCCGGAATTAGATTGCCGATATGAAGAGCTCGGGTCACTTCCTGCAACATTAAAAAAAACAAGTGAATATACCCTCATTGGCGTGAGGCTCATTGGCGTGTTTTCTTTGGAGTAGATCCGCACAGTGATCAAGAAATTGCCCGAAAATCGGTTGACTTGTGGGAAAGTCGATATGGTAGGGTAACATGGCAGTGAATCGTTAACCAACCTCACAATCATTACAATATAGATAATTATACGAACACGACGATGGTCCAAATTTCATCAGAATCGCTCCGCACTTACGAAAAGACAAAAACGTCCATAATGACGGCGGGGTTAAGATGGCGGCGTTCCAGATCTCCTCAAAATCGGTCAGTTAACGCGAAAGTGCAATATGGCGGCGGGCCAAGATGGTGTCACAATTGAATTACAAAATGCCCGAATGTCAGCTATTTTGGGCACAACTATCTATCTGAAAAAGTTGCAGGGCTTTTACTTTATTCTTCGAAGAGAAGTTCAACTGCAAAAGTGTGTACAAAGCCAGACAGACAGACCTGTCACACAGATTTTTCGAACCTGTAATAAATCATACAGGTGAGATCTCTGGTAAAAATACGCTCAAATAGTCCCACGTGAGACACACAAGCCGGCCACGATGGAGCACTTTTTCCAATTCACTGACAGCTCATTCATTTATTGCTCTACATCTTATACAGGGTGATCCAGGTTATAGTAGCAATAATTCACCATTCGATAGTCGATCGAAAACTAGGTCGACATGCATAATTTTTTTTTTTCTAAAACGCTTCCTAAGTTTTTCTAATACAGCAGTAATACAACAGTAACTCTAATACAGCTTCAAAGTTCAGTTTTTAAAATTTTCTTTTTGCAATAACTCAAGTCATCGAAGCGATTACGACCAAATTTGGTACAAATACTTACGAAATAAATACCCATCCCTTGACGTAGATAACTGTTGTCAAAATTGTCCAGTGGCGTAGATACGGGGGAGCTGTTTTACTTTTCACACCCTATTCTTTACGCCACTGAATATTTTTGGAAAACTATATTTTTCTCGAACTCCTTGTTCAATTTAGAAAAAAAAGTTACTCCTGTAAAATTTTGATTAGAGGCTCGATTCTCGAGATATTTGGGCTTTTAAACTTTAGAAAACATCTCAAAATCGCCACTTTCCAGAGCCCAAATTATTTTTTTTCCGGAAACGCCTTGTTTTTCAGCAAAAAATAACAGTGAATCAACTTAAACGACTTAGAAAACTCATTTCAGTTGAGGAATCATTAGTTTTCCTGGATTTTAATTTTTAGGCCTTCGAAAGTCGCGATTTCGAAGCGTTTTCCAAAGTTTCAAACCCAAATATCTCGGAAAAAATAAAGCCTCTAATCAAAATTTCACAACAATTACTTTTTTCTGAATTGAACAAGGATTCAAAAAAAGTATAATTTTCAAAAAATATCCAGTGGCGTAGAAAATGGGGTGGGAGAAGTTGAACAATCCCCCGGTATCTACGCCACTGGACAATTTTGACAAAAGTTATCTACGTCAAGGGATGGGTATTTATTTCATGAGTATTTGTACCAAATTTGGTAAAAATCGCTTTGATGACTTGGGAGTTATTGCAAAAAGATGATTTGAAAAACTGAACTTTGAAGGGCTCTATCTCCCTCAGGAAGCGTTTTGGAGAAAAATTCAATCATGCATGTCGACCTTGTTTTCGATGGACCATCGAATGGTGAGTTATTGCTACTATAACCTGGACCACCCTGTATAGGTACCCATCATTGTTCATTTCAAATATCACTTACCCGCGTAAAATTTTCCAAAGCCGGCGCTAGGGTCACCAAAAAAGACGTGCCGTATCGGAAATAGCAAGACGTTCCGGCAAAAATGAAGGCTTCCACGGCCCGCTCCGCTTCTTCCGGTTGAGTCGCGGCGTAAATCATGGAGATCGTGGTGGCCATCGAGGTGCCATAGACGAAAACTTTGGAGTCTGTTAGCTTGCTCACCAAGCCGATGGTTTGGGCCAAATCGTAGTTGGCTAGTTCGTGGAAGGCGAAGTCCCAGTATTTGATATCGGTCATTGACAGGTTGAGATGGCCCTCGGAATGGATGGTGCCCCTCGTATTGTAGAACCACACGTCGTAGCCAGCACGCCACAGGTAAACGGCTGAAAAAGATGTATCGATTTCATGTCTCGTACACACAGGGCCGTATTGATGATAAACTGGGGTGGGCTGTAGCCTAGTTGAATAATGAAGCCTAGTAAGAACCTGTGACTAGTAAACTTGTGACTACATATTTGTTTACATGTTCCCACGATCCAACATCTACGGCATTACGGGTGCTTCATTTTCCAATTTGGAGCATAAATGAAAAACGAGAACTTGATGTTTGCACAGCTGTTGTGTCCAATACCATGGACGGTATCACTCGTTTTGTCCATTTGAATGGTTGTTTAAATGGACAAATGTTGAAAAAATTAACATATAAAGATAATAATAACCTGTAGAATGGTTTCCTTGCAATAAAAATAGTCTGGCATCTGTTGACATTGTGGGTACCAGTAAGACGACGCCTCTGGGGTTCTCCCTGGGCATCCTGAAGATGGTCAGAAAATATCCGTCATCGGTGGTGAGTTTGTACTCTTCAAATCCTCCTGAGTATTTCTTTATCAGATCTTGCTGAAAAAAATAAAATCATATTCGAGGCGTCGACAACAATTCGTATTAAGGATAAGGGTTTTCCTTAAAGTCTTGCCACACTTGTTTAAAAACAATTTGTATGTTTGTTATTTCAGGTACTTCTTTTTAGCGTATAGATAGATGACTACAACAAGAACATCGCTTCAGAAGAAAGACCGCGGCGCATGTTTTCCCATCTTCTCCATCCATTTTTCCCATGGTTCCCGGGGCGAGTGGTTGGAAGTGAAACTTTGATTTTTCCTTATTCAGTTTTACATACTCTATGGACAGGGAGCTGGTGCCTCAAAACTTACATCATAAGGTACATGATTTTAACCCTGCGTAGGTCTGATGTGCGTTAATAAGGTTGTTGAAAATTTCTTTGTCTTACATGTCAGACCGGGGGCTTTAGGCTGGTAAAGGCTTGTCAATTTTCGAAAAATGTCAAAAATTTATGTCATAAAGTACATGAATGAAACCAACGGGCTTTTGTGTGGGAACATCCCCTTAATCAAAAATCGGATCATAAGACAAAATTTTTGGGAGCTCTCGGTCCATAATAGCCCAGGCATTTTAGGGTTTGACCCTGAAATAAATATGTCCCTTTTGAAATTTTGCACAAACGGCCTTTGACCAATGCTGAACAACATACTAGAAGCTCCGGCCCGACAAGTGTGCGGAACATAGTTTTTTTGAGCAAGAAAGGAGTAAGTGCCATCAAATCAGATAAACTTTTGCTGCAGCTCAGAAGAGGGTATTGTAAGTCTCAACGTTCACCAACGTGTCTCTCAAGCAATGCTGATCCACGTACTAGAAGCTCCAGGCCTTGAAATGTAAGCGTCATAGTTTTTGATGAGCAAGAAGGGTGTAAGTTCCGCGACAGTGGTAACTCGGTAAAATTTGATTTCCTTAAAATTTTGAAGGACCCAGGTTTGTCTGAATGCCTTTCAATCAAGCTAATTCACATTTTAAAACAGAATTCTGTGATTTCTTTCCTCCCGACTTATCAACAAAAAAGAAGGGAAAGTATTGTGAAGGCGCTGAAAAACATTTTTCGAGATAAACCCGGAAATATCCATTTCGAGCCCCCCTGAAACAATCAGGACCATTTCCAGATGAAAGTTTGTTTGTCTGTGTGCCTGACTCTGTGTGTGTGTGTGTGTGTGTGTGTGTGTGTCTGTCTGTAATATTTCACGGTAACTACCAAAGGGTTGATTTGATCGAATTGACATTTGGTATGCAAACATAGTTTTGCTGTAGAATGAGCGCGTCAATTTTTGGCTGTTATCTGTCAAACATAAAAGTCACTGTTAAAACATGACAGGATCTTTATTTCACAGAACTTGGAATGCAATATGTCGTTCGGAAGCCGTTGGGAAACTGTATTCAGAACAGTTAAAAGTACTTCTTTATCTGTCATATGTCAAATATTAAAAAATATCCAATATCAAAACTTTACGATTTAATTATCCAAAATATATTGGATGGATTGGAACCAAATTCAGCAGACAGCAACAGAATATAAGAGTGAAATTAAGTCTGCAGTTAGTGTTTTCCGTCATCTCTCAATCAGGCGCTACGAGATTTGGCGGCACTTATTCCTTTCTTGCTCAAAACATCTATGTTCCGCACACTTGCTGGACGGGAGCTTTTAGTATGTTGTTAAGCATTGCTTGGGAGCCATTTGTGCAAATTTCTAAAAGGGACATATATTTCAGAATTTGACCAAAATTTCACCTGAAATTCTTGGGCTATAAGACAAGTTTGAAATTTTCAAAAAAGGCCAAAATTCACCTCCTCCTGGAGACTTCTCCTTTGGCATAATTTTAGAAATGAAAAACGATTCTCACATGATTTTTTACGCAAGTTTCAAATCTATCCACAAAAATTTCTGATGCTTCATCGCTTACGGGGTGCAACATCGAAATTTTTTTCTCAAATCGTACACCCTGTATTTTAACATGGAAATCGATTCCGTTTTTCATCCTGATTACAAATATACTGCCTTCCAAAAAAAGTGCAACACCTCGATGCCGTTGGCTGATTTTGATCAAATTTTCACAAAACAAGTATTTCATCTACACTAACAAATGATTAACATTCTGGATATCTAGGCGCTGTAGTTGTTTTGTTTTTCCCCTTGGTAACCGTAAAACACAAGAAATTGTTTTTCGTTTTTCCTGGTTGTTACAAACCACATTTTTTGCAATAAGTTTCAATAGTGAACCCCAAGTGTCCTGAAATGCCAAGAGCCCGTCAACCTCGGCAGTACCATCATTTAACCGAGTTCCAGAAGGGACAGATTATTGGCTTAAAAAATGAGGGGATTTCGTATCGAAGAATTGCGAGACTTGTTGGTTGCAATGCTTCGACTGTGATGAGATGGTGGCGGAGATGGAACGAGGAGGCCAATTATCGGCGACGGAATGGATCTGGTCGTCGTAGAGCCTCCACGGTACGTCAAGATCAACGTCTTCGAGTACCTAGCGGCTGTAAGAGACCGATTTACGACAACCCGAGCAGTCGGAAACGAGTGAGTTGCAGCTATAGGACGACCAATCTCAATGAGCACGGTCTATAGAAGAATTAGGTCTTTTGGGCTAAGTTCTTATCGTCCGCTGTTAACCCTTCCCCTCACTCCTGTTCACCGGGCCAGAAGATTGGAGTGGTGCAATGAGCGCAGAAACTGGGTCCAAGAATGGCATCGGGTGGTCTTCAGTGATAAGTCCCGCTTTTGTCTTTGAGCTCATGACGGCCGGGGGAGGGTGAGGCGCTTTCGTGGGGAACGGCATAATCCCGAATTTTTTGCCGAGCGACACACTGCCCGTACACCCGGATTGATGGTTTGGGGAGCAATATGCCATGGAAGCAGGTCACCATTGGTGTTCATTGAGGGCACTATGACAGCTGCATCTTACATCGCGAGTGTGCTGGAACCCGTTTGCCTTCCATACCTTCAGGGGCTCCACAACCCTATTTTCCAGCAAGACAATGCACGTCCTCATACGGCAAGAGCTTCAATGCAGTTCCTGGAAGATGCACACGTTGACGTGCTTCCATGGCCTGCTTGCTCTCCTGATTTGTCGCCCATCGAACACGTGTGGGATATGATGGGAAGAAAGGTGGGGCAATTACGCCATCCTCCCAACAACTTGGAAGATCTCCGTATGGCCTTGCAAGAGGCATGGGATGGCTTGTCACAAGCGGCAATCGACCACTTGATTGAAAGCATGCCTCGTAGGGTTAATGAGTGTCGGGCAAATCGTGGAGGAGCGACACATTATTAATTTTTTCTGATGTTCCTCCCTGTCCACTATATTGCCATATTTGTTTCATCGAGCTCCTAGAATTAGTTCCAACTTTAGCATAAAAATCACTTGATTTCACTGGACTACTGAGCGCGGAATTAGCTTGCGCGGCTCGCTTTGAAAATTCATCTCGTGGGTTTTTGGGCAATGTCCTGGCGAGCATTACTTATCGATTCAGAAAACTTCAGAGAACAATATATAAAAAAAACTGGGAAAATCGAAGATGTCCTATTTTTCAGTAAACACTAAACATACCGTTTTCTTTTCGAAAAACTGACTTTCCATACTTTTCTTTAACAACTGTCAAAAAAAAGTGCAATGTCCAAAATTCCTAATCTTTTAAGAGCCATGATTTTTCTTTAAGTAGGGTGCAAGTCAAAACTGAAAAATTTTCAACAATTGTAATTCAAAAAAAAAAGAGAACCGGCGAATACGAGTAGACTTATTTTCATGTCTCTACAAACATATCCGAAATTTATGAAAATCCGACGCCATGAGTGCAGGAAGTGATTATTTTGGCATGGAATGACTCATTTGCACTGCTCAATTTCTATTAAGAGAAGAAATCATTATAATACTCACTGGTGGCATTAGGTAGTCAGGGTTGTACCAGCAATTCTTGCTGGTTTTCAGTTGAGGGTAATCCGATAGAGATTTGCAAGCATTATTCCCACTCAGGATACTTGCCGACAACACTTCTTGTCCTAACACAACCAGTAATGTAATTAGAAGCATTCTTCTAACTTGTAAAGTTGAAACACTTTCCTTAGCCTCAATTTTTCTTGTTCAAACTTCAACTCGAAGGACCAACAATTATTTGAAAAACATACGTTCGAATATTCTCATTGCTACGTTATATTAAAATACACATTTAGGTCAATCATACTCGTACTTGAAGTATCATTAGGGTGAGCAAAATCGAAAATAATTGAGATACAACGTCGGTGTTTCTCAGATCAGCGAAAAACTTCTAATAATGAGTAAAGCAAAAACATTAAGACGTATATTGGTCGCGAATCTTGATGTTGCTATTCCTATATTAAGGATTGCAAAATTATGATCAAGGCCTGATATATGTAATGTTCAATCAACTGACTTACCGCCACTTGCAAAGGTCACATTTGTTGGGCTATCATAAGCAAATAAAAAATAAAGTAAAAGTGGTCCACAACAAAAACGAGTTTTTTTTTTGGTATAAAATCCATGGAGAATTTATGCTGATCATAAAAAGTTGCACGGAGAGAATAATAAGAATAGGTTCCTTGAAATAGTCTCATCACAAATTTTTAAATCTTATTTTTCAAAGGTACTGAACAAACAAAATAATTTTGAAATTTCTGCCTTGATTACGGTTTTTTTTTAGTAACGTAGATTAATAGGTTTTTTTAATAAAAAAGCATAAGGTTACGTTTTTCAAATAAAGATTTTTTCCCCGCCTCTACCATTCCGCCACCTCGCGCTCAATCTATCGAACATGATCGCTGTACCTGGGAATATTTGTTAATTAATTTGTAACTTTTCAAGTGTATATGATGTCTCTATATTTATCTTATCGGTTGTTTATTTTTTAGCATAAGCCTGATCATGCGATTAGTTTAATTTCAAGTTTAAAGTTTTATATTGAATGAAGAAGAAGGATCTAAATTTTCAATTATTCCAAATAAAAACGAGTTTGATGAAAAAGTATTATTTCTTTGATGATTTAGCACATTACTGATTATTCATCTGTTTTTTTCTTCAAGGCTAATATTAAAAATTGTGTAATTTATGCCAAAATTGCGACATACTTGCCCGGAATCATCCTTGGGGACAGAAAGAAGAATTTAAATTTTATCAAAAAGGCAGTCTGTATTTGACAACTCGCTTATTAATTATCGTGCATTTTTTTACATCGACTTCTACAAACTGTTTCAAATTCTTAACATAACAAAAACAAATAAATTAGGGCTCTATGTATAAGCGAGTATGTCATAGATACAGGCTGGTTCTGTGACAAAGATGGGCATATATGAAAAATAGAGAAGTCTATGCGGAATGACAGAGGCAGAGAAGAAATTTTGAATGTTTAACTTTGTGTATGGTATTCCCCTGGAGTGTCTAGGATTTCGCTTCCGAATCATCCATCATCCCTCGCGACGCATGACTTCCTTAATTTGCCAGTAGGTACCGACCTACTGATGCAGCAAAAAAAATTGTCGTCATTTCTGTCACGCGGGACTATCCAGGGACATTTTTCTCCCGGGCACTATCTTCTTGCAATAGGCTACTGGACATCAATCGCATTTCAGTATAAAAGTATCATAAACCTGATAAATATCTGAATGACGAATTTGTAGTTGGAAAAGTTTTTCGAAATATGATTTCATTTCGGTGAAAAATCAATTTGGAAGTGGACTTATTCAAATCAGTAATAATATGCTACGTCACAGCTTGAAAGTGGGCTAGGAGGTGGGAGGGAGGAAGGAGAGGGGAACGCATTTGACATTCGATCGAAGCATTCGTTCTGGATCTATTACGTAGTGGTGTATTTTCACGTGCGAGCACAACTTTATCACAAGGAACTAATTTTTGATGCCATTGCATGGAGTTCTTATGTATTCTGAAGCGAAATTGTATTGAAAAAAACTAGATTATTTGACGTGGGGTTGACATTTGGCATGCAACACTCGCAGTACTGCCACTCGTATGGCACTAATAACACTGTTGTGATATTAATTCGAAGCCTGCACGAGCAAAAATAAGTGAATTTTAAAGGAAGAATCGACCAAAATGTGAGGTCAAACCATAGTACTCCAGCATTTCATTATATTTCTTTGGTATAAATCAGTTCAAAACGAGAAGGTGTTCTTCAGTCATTGAATGGCCAACTAGAGTTTCTATTGGCTTTTCAAAATGTGACGTCACGCACTTGCCGCGCCATTCAAACAGACAAATCTTTTTCATGTTTTTTTTATATGTACAAAAACTTTTTTAAACCAAATCATCTTGCGAATGCAACAATTTTGGGAGGATCTTTCATAAAAAGAAATAAAAAAAACCATGTCCACTAGCCTATTCTCTTGAGGAATTTGACCCACATACCCAAGGAAAGCTTATATTTCGCAAACGGTTTGTCCAAACGGCCAATGGATGAACTATTGATCCAGTGCTATTTTATACTTTTTGTTTCAAAGTGTTCTCCACAATAAAACTGATAAGCGTTTACTGCCAATAGTGCCGGTGTTCTTCATTCTAGTTCTGGATCCTGCTGCAACCCTTATGCCCGATTGCACAAAGGTGGTATCAAATTTTAGTTCGGTACTAAACACGGGATCAGATTTTTGAAGTGGAATCGTGGAATCGGGTTTGAAAAGGCAAACCCAGTTACTTTAAGGGGTTTCTGATGCGACTAAAAAAGTTGTTGACGGTAATCGGTTCTATTCTATTTTCTTCGTCAAGTAGAAACTCTTTCAAAAAGAAAATGTACGGGCACCAGCATCAATTTTTGAACATTTCCAAAATTTTTTGCAAATGTTTGCTTTCGATTTTTGGAAATTCAAAAACCAGATAGCATCGACAATGCATCTTTCTTCAAGGAAGTCGCGTGCCAAATTTGAACTTTTTATTTTCAAAAAAAAGGTTCCAAAAATGATTTTAACTAATTCACTTTTTCATGTCTACGAGAAATCATTTTTGGAACCTTTTTTTTGAAAATAAAAAGTTCAGATTTGGCATGCGACTTCCTTGAGGAAAGATGCATTGTCAATGCTATCTGGTTTTTGGATTCTCAAAAACCAAAATCAAAAATTTTCAAATTTTTTAGGAAATTTTCAAAATTTGATAGCAATGCCCATACATTTTCTTTTTGGAAGAGTTTCTACTTGACGAAAAAAATAGAATAAAACCGATTCCCGTCAACAACTTTTTTAGTCGCATCAGAAACCCCTCAAGAAGGAGAGATTATGATGGGAATACAAAATATGGCTCCAAGCGACTGTTTGTATACAGAAACAAAGTTGTGGTAACACGCATTTGTCGCTTATTTTTTATTACAAAGAAATTATCTGACAGTTCCGGTAAGATGTGTTCTACAAGGGAGGAATGCAGGAAGATTCAGGCATTCGATTAAAACATTAGATAGTTAGGTAAATCCGAGGGTTAATCTAATAAATTGTTTTAATAATGATAAATTTATCAAGAAATATATTGTATAATACGTAATACATCAAAGAAGAATAAAACAATATAGCAATTCAAATCTTAACTTATTTGAATGAAAAAAAAAGATAATAATAATAAATAGACAACTAGCAACGTTTTTCTTCTCTCATTTGATGAAGGTCAATTTCCATTTTACAATGTTCTGGTACAGTTTCTGTGTACCAGGGTGCTCATTTTTCCGACTGAAAGCCGTTGCTTTCTACGGAAATAGGTGTTTGAAAAAACTAAGAAATGTAAGTCATAGTCGACCATATCGACACCCCCCAACAACAAAAAAACGTAGCTCATTTTGCATGCTTTGACATGGGAGGCGGGGTCAAGGTGGCTCAACGGTTAGAGCTCTGTGCTACCAATGAAAAAGTTTTGGTATCATAAAAATATTTTCTGCTGCCGTTCGTAAAAGCAGAAAAGCAATCGGCAAGGCGGCCTATCCAGTCGCCTCGTGTATACAGGGTGTTTCAGATTTAAATCGCGTCCATTCAGGAAGTGATGGAAAACGACAAAAGAAGTAGACTTTTTCAAAAAAAGATATGTCAGAAACGAATAATAACGGAGATATGGGCGTTCAAAGTTGAACCTTAAAAATCGATTTTTCGTCATAGGTTTGGAACTTCTCAACCGATTTTGTTCCAATTTGAATCAAAGCTTCCTGAAATAAGTCTGAATCAAACAATAATAACGCGTTCCATCAAAAATTTCCAGCGGCGTGGATAATTGGGGGTGCCCCTACTTTTTTACCCCTCGGGTAATTTGGTAGATTGATCATATTTTTGAATTTTACGTTCAATTATAAAGAAAAAGTTACTCTTGCAAAAATTTGATTAGAGGCTTCGTTCTCAAGGAATTTGAGGTTGAAACTTCTGAAAACATCTCGAAAACACCACTTTCAAAGCCCTACAAATTAAAATCCAAGATAACTAATGATCCATTTATTGGGATAGGTTTTCTAGGTGTTTCAAGTTGCTAAATCATGAGTTTTTGTAAGAAACTAGAAGTTTTCAGGAAAAATATTTTTTTGGCTCTTGAAAGTGGATATTTTGATGTGTTTTCCCGGAGCTTCAAACGCAAGAATCTTGAAAACGAAGTCTCTAATCAAAGTTTTGCAGGGGTAACTTTTTCTTTGAAATTGAACTTATAATTCAAAAATGTGAAAAATCTACAAAATTATCTCAAGGGGTAAAAAAGCAAAGGCATCCCTCATTATCCACGCCCCTGAAAAATTTTAATGGACCGCGTTATTATCGTTAGATACCGACTTACTTTAGTAAGCTTCGGTTCAAATTTGAACAAAATCGGTTGAGAACTTTCAAAGTTATGACGAAAAATCGATTTTTAAAGTTCAACTTTGAACGCCTATATCTCCGCTATTATCCGTTTCTGACATATATTTTTTCGAGATAGTCTACTTCTTTTGACGTTTCCCATCACTTTCTGGAAGGACACGATTTAAATCTGAAACACCTTGTATTCAGGTGCCCTCGTTATTTGAACAAGGGGTAATAATGCGGTTAGTTCAAAGTTGGGGGTATTTTGATGAACCCGCCAGAGCTTGTAGCCCAGGCGCCAGGGAAAACAATAAGGAAATAATTGTTTCCTGGCTGGAAATTAGCTTAAAACGATTTGTGAAGCTTAGGTTTCGACATACTAGTTTCCCCCCTTTCGGAAATGTCGGCGTCATGTCGCCATCATCAACAAGAAGTGCACCTCGAAGTGCACCAGCGTGATTTTTGCCGAATATCTTAATTTTGGGTCATCTGATAGCAAAAGATGTAAGGAGTCATTTTGAAGCCTATGAAATTCCCTACAGTTTGGTTTTTCAATCAATTCTCTGCGACCTATGGTCTTTGAGATAGAGCTTCTGGAAGCGAGAGTCATTGTCGTGAAAGCTCCATGGCCACTTGACTCGAAAAACTAAAATGTCGATGTGACAAAAAAAAATTCAAAATGAGATTACTCGAGAATTCTCCATGCTATAGTTGCGGTGATGGTCTCAAACTCTTCCACTTGAACCGTAGATTACGAATATTGAGAAGTCAAAAACGTCACATTGTACATATACACTATACAGGGTGTACTACGGGAATCAAATCAGAACAGAAAAATTTGACATATTTCTTCGATATAGCCTATGCGAAACTCTAAGCACTTATCACGAGTCCAATATCAATATGCATTGCTCTGTAAGCTTCACTTGATACACTCAAGAAGTGGTCAGCTCACAGCCTTCCTGTAAAATGTTTTGAAGGCCCTCTGAAATCATCAAAATTTACAGTGGCAAGAAATGTATTTAACAGTATATTTTATACCAAGGAACCAAAGTGAATTTTTGATCCCTCGGGTGAAGTTTGTTGCTCGAGGGCACTTTGGGCCCAAATCCCCAAATCAAAAATTCACTTTGGTCCCTTGGTATATGATATACTATTATATGCAATCCTTGGTACTGAATTTTTAATATTTTGATGATTTCAGAGGGCCTTCAAAACATTTTACAGTAAAGCTGTGAGCTGACCACTTCTTTAGTGTATTAAGTGAAGCTTATAGAGCAAATTCATATTGATATTGGACTCGTGTTAGGTGCTTAGAGTGTCGCATATAGGCTAAATCGAAGAAATATGTAAAATTTCTCTGATCTGATTTGATTTCCTCAGTACACCCTGATGTATATGTACAATGTGACGTTTTTGACTTTTCTATATTCGTAATCAACGGTTCAAGAGAAAGAGTTTAAGACCATCACCGCAACTATAGCATGAAGGATTCTCGAGAAATCTCATTTTGAATTTTTTTTTGTCACATCGACATTCTAGTTTTTTTAGTCAAGTGGCCATGGAGCTTTTACGACAATGCCTCTCGCGTCCAGGAGCTCTATCTCAAAAACCATAGGTCGCAGAAAAGTCATTTAAAAACTATTCCATAGGGAATTTCATTGGTTTTAAAATGACTCCTTACATCTTTTGCTGTCAGATGGCCTAAAATCAAGATATTCGGCAAAAACCACGCTGGTGCACTTCTTGTTGATGATGGCGACATGACGCCGACATTTCCGAAAGGGGGGAAATTGGTATGTCAAAACCTAAGCCACACAGATCGTTTTAAGCTAGTTTCCAGCCAGGAAACAATTATTTCCTTATTGAGCTGATTTTTGCTCCCTGGCGCCTGGGCTATTGGATGATCAACGATTTCTGAAAATTTAATTTTTCAGACAAACAAGATGTCAGATTTGCACCTATTTTTTTACGAACATTTATTTTTCGTTTCCCCTTATCTCTCGAATAAAACTACGCCAGAAATCATTTGCTGTTTATGTCCCATTCTGTTTCCTTAGTAATAATTTTGATTCAAAAGAATATAACTATATAACTATAACTCGTGCTCATAACTTCATAACTTTTTATGTTCGGCCGGCTTGTAAAATTAAGTACTTGATCAGCGATACCGGGCCACACTTAATTGTTATTATTGTAATTATTGTTTATCGTTATTTCAGCACGATTTTTCTTGGTTTGGGACCCAAGGCCGTGAGCTTTACCCATTGGAGTCGAAATTTTCCACAAAAATCTTTTCGTTCAGGACTCCGTCCCGTTTGAAGAAAATTTCAAGCGTCAGCAAAATAAGCAACAACTAATAATCCTTTGTCGCCAAGCCGTAGCATTGGGGTCATTTTCAAAAATAGTTGACCCTTGGGGTCGTATTGATTGATGTGAAAATATTGCTAAAAGAAAGAACTCTCCTCTCTCCTCATACTCTCTCACTCTCCTTTGAATACAAAGTGTTTCAGCGATGATAGAAAAAGATCAACTGTGGGTAGATTCCGTCAAATTATGACGGAAACCTATATACTATTTTGCAAAGTTTGGCCTAATAACGAAGATACAGACCTTCAAAGTTGACTTTTTTCGGATTTAAAAAAATTGTAGCTCAGTGACGTTCCGACGAAAATAACTTAAATTCAGAATACACTGATTTGTCGAAGCTATGATTTGATTCGTTCAAAATTTGGCAGGTTGATAGATAACTATGACAAACTAGCTTATGTTAAATTAAAGCTAAATTTGTAGAAACGTTCATGATCAGTTACAAATTTTTGAAATCCGAAAAAAGTGGAATTTGAAGGACTGTATCTTCGTCATTAGGCCGAACTTTGCAAAATGGTACATAGGTTTTCGTAATATTTTGACGAGATCTAGTTGCAGTTAATTTTTTTGCTATCATCGCTGAAACACCTTGTACAACCTCTCATATACAGGGTGTCCGGTGTTTAATCTTGGAAACTGAAACAGCGGATAGATCATCGAAAAAGAATGGGACTTTCAACTTTTTCTCAAAAACGAATAATGAGAGATATAGCCCTTCAAAATTAGAATTGAAAAACCGTTTTTTCTGCATAACTTTTGCACAGCTCAACCGATTTTGTTCAAGTTTGGACCGAAGTTCAACAAGATAAGTCTCTATTGAACAATAGTAACATATCGTTCAAACATTTTTTGGAGCGAAGATAATAGGGTGTGCCCTCCCCCTTTTCTCCATATTTTCCACCCCCATGGGTATTTTTGAAATGGTTTCAATTTTTCAATTCTACGTTCAATTTAGAAGGGAAAGTTACTCTTGCAAAACTTCGATTAGAGGCTTCGTTTTCGAGATATTCGATTTTGAAACTTGGGCAAACATCTCAAAAATACCACTTTCAAAAGTCTAGAAGTTGAAATCCAAAAAACTTATGATTCATAAGCTGAAATAGGTTTTTTAGGTTTTTTAAGTTGATAAACCACCTTTTTGTTTCTCCAAGAAACAAGAAGTTTTCAGGATAAAACATTTGTGCTTTTGAAAGTGGAGACTTTGAGATGTTTTTCTTTTTCAAAGTTTCAAACTCAAATATCACGAAAACGAAACCTCTAATCAAAATTTTGTAAGAGCTCCCAACTTTGAAAAATGCTCCATCCACGAGCCCACAATCCCCTTCAATAAAGAAAAATATGCACTTGAAGAAGTTAAGTGTATAGGATTGATGATTGGTCCGCGGGGGACCATTCCTAATTTTTCCATATTGAATTTTTGTACTTTTTTCCGGATTCCTTGTTCTCTAGCGAAGGATATTGGAGTAACCGTGTTGCAAGACCCTATTAAAATTTTAAAACATCATTTTTATCAAAATTAAAATTAGAATTAGAAATCAAAAAGATCTTTTCAAAATTATATTCAACACACATTAAACATTTAACATCCTATGTTGAAAGCAGGTCAAATTGTTTGGCAAGGTTGTTCATACTGTTCAATAAATATATTCTAAATTGAATGTAAAATTGAAAAATGGACACCATTTCCATGAATATCTAGAGAGGTAAAAAATAGGGGGAAAGGGGGGTGCCCCCTATTATCTTCGCCCCTATAAATGTTTGATAGATTGCATTATTAGTTGAAGTTGGGCCGAAAAAAACGGTTTTTTAATTATTCTAACTTTGAAGGGCTATATCCCTCTTATTATTCGTTTTTGAGAAGTTTATAATGAAAGTCTCCTTCTTTTCCGATGCTTTATCCGCTATTTCAGTTTCCAAGATTAAACACCGGACACCCTGTATATCCATGTGTTTTGATAAAAACTGGTCCGCTTGTCATAACTTTCCAAGTTCAGCCCGCTTGTGAAATTCAGCACTTCATCGCAACTAAATTGTCATTATTGTAATTGTTTATGATTATTTCGGCAAGATTTTTCTTTTGATCTGGGTTTCGAGGACATGAGCTACCCATTCAATTGGAGTTGAAATTGTTCGTAGAAATCCTTCAGTCTAGGACTAGACAGGATTTAACTATGGAAATGCGCTGAAAGCTGAAACCGTCTATCAAATTAATCAAGTCCCGGCCAAGTGTTAGTTGTACCGAGAGTCATAAATTAATAGGGTCAAGGGGTGCCTGTGAGTTTGAAAACGTCTGTCGGAACTATAGCATCGTTCTTGTCAAAGTTTGCCAAATTTATTACAAAAGGAGAAAAGATTACCCTAGTTTTGACAGATGTTTTTGAATTCATAGGCACCCTTGACCCATTTAATTTATGATCTCCCGGTACTTGAAAAAACACAACTTTATGTTTTTCCCAGCCAGAAAATGATAGAAGGTATGTAGGTGTGCGAATTTGATAAAACCATGTTTATCTATTTATTATCCATACTCAAAAAATGCGTGAGAAATGGGTAAATAACTATTCTTTAGTTGGAAAAATAACAAAGATATCGAAAGCAAAAAACTATAGCCAATTTTGGTTGCATGGTTTATTGATTGCAGACTTTTCCTACAAATACATTTAAATTTTCCCATCATTTACATATATAATATTTTATGCAAACGCGATCGTGAGGTAATTTTCAAGGAAAAAAATAGATAGGTGATTTCATGTGAACGTTGGAAATTTGTATTCTTGTATCACACATAATAACCAAGTTAGGACTCGATACCAAGTTGCAGGCGCAAAGTTTGGGACGGCGTAACTCGCCTAATACAGCGGTCTGATTGGTTGGTATCCTCCGTTGCTATGATGACCGCACTTACGGCGGTCTCAGCCCCAACTTGGTATCGACGTTAGACAGGTACCTACTTATCCTTCGAGGTACTTCTTTTGGGCGCTTCAAAACTTAGATCTCGTTTTGCTGTAGTTTTTCCACCGCCATTCACTATACCTAATATCCCTGATTATCTCAAATTTCACATGACAATAAATCTAACGCTTAGTCCTCTCTCTTACCTGAGGGGTGCGTATGTGTGTGGTAACGTGGTACCTATCACAGTGCGTATCTCAAGTGGCCCTACATAAAACTTCCAGTGTGTAACTTTTTGTCATGTTTTCGTGTGGTGGTGTAATTAACGTGAAGTGGTGGTAGTGGCACTTGAAGTAAACAAACGAGCTATAAATTTAATGGAAAACATTCGACGGTGTGGGAAATGAGATTGCGTAAACACCCACAAATCATCCTTTTTCTTGTATGTCACGCATTGTATACGGCTCACTATCCACCATACCACCGGTTTTGAAGTATACAAAAGCGATATTCTGATTTTGCTCAGCTGTAAAATTACAGTGGTATACCCGACACGAAAACACTAGGCTGGTTGTTGTGGTTGTAAACGTTGCAGAGCCGTCGCAAGATGCCTTGTTTTATCGGTGCGGATTGAGGTTATGGCTTGTGTTCGCTTTAACGACCTGATGATGGACGATTCAGGACGAAACGCGTTGTTAAAATTAATTGGGAAATTGAGAAACGCTACGACTATTACGTAGATACCTATACAAATCAAGATGAGCTTGAGTATGCGATGAAGAATTTAGGTACCTACGAAAAAATAAAAGACGCACACGAAGTTTTAGAGAAAACATAACAGGAGTGTGTTCAAAACTAATGATTAATTAGCAAGGGGACACGTAAAACTGAGCGTGTGACGACTTGTCACGGGCGGCATGATTGATGCGTTTTCATACAGGGTGGCATATCCATATGACCCAATGGAGGTATGGGATATATTATACACACACACATACGGACACGGAAAGATTTGTGAGGTCCAGAAGGCGGAGGCGGAAATGCAAAAACAAACATTAAAATCCAATCATTCATCCCGGCTTGGCAGAATCGGCGTGTCATAATTTCACACTCTTGCGATAAAAAGTTACAGCCTTGATCACTAATCAGGGCTTATAGCTACTAAATAAAAATGCCGCAACCAGCACTGGTCCATCAGCAAGGCATCGGGACCATAATTTTGTTTGTTTTTCAACTTGCGTTGCGCTGTTTTTGCTTTGGGTACGTACTTTCAACTCTGATTCCACAAAGTGTGTACCAATCATCGCCTCTCAGATGATGGACAAGCATAGTAGCGCAGTCAGTGGCTTTGGGTTATTATAAATAATAAATATTTTCGGCCATTAGCGGCTCTATTAGGTCGGTCCGCTAGGCAGCGCAAATCGTCAGCAAGACGGATGTCAATCAACATATTGTGTATAGGCGGAGGTATATGGCATCCATGTCTGTCTGTCTCTCTTCAGCCGCGCTGGTTTTACGAGTTTCTCTCAAAATAAACATAATTTGAAAGTCATTAAGTCTCGAGTATCTGTGTTTGTGTGCGTTCGGTATGGATATGTGCGGGCCAGAAGTACCTTGGGAATTTTTTTCCTGCTGGCGCTCTGCGGGTTGGTGCTGTTTTGTAACGCTGGGTCTTAGTTGAAGTATTTCGGGATGGAAATATCTAATAATTGCGTAAGGACTTGGTGGTATTTATAGCGTTAGGGGTGTTGATGGCGTAATGTGGGTGAGACGAGAGAGCTGGAGGATGGTGTCAAAGAGTATAGTGTTACAAAACTCACTGGAGACTACGACGCGCGAATAAGACACAACCTGCACAATTGGCGGACGAGCCACGGGAGTTCGCCTCAGTATCCGCGGAGCCAATAGATATAGTACAAGAAAGATAGATTTCAACCTCGGAATAAGTATGGACGTCCCGAAAATTTGATATCCTGTTCAGAATTGAGTGCTCTACAACATATCCAGAATCGCCAAAAATCGCACCCGGAGGTTTTGAGTTATTGGAGGGGGGTAAAAAGTTGCAATTTAAAATGGAAGGGATGAAACCCATCAATCCATTAGAAGCGAATACGTTATAATTCGACGCATCATATCCCGTTTATACCATTTTGGCACAAAAAGTGTCGATCACTGTTGAAGGGGGGTCGTGGGGGGCGAAGCTCTGCTAAATAGTCCATTTTGTTTTTCTGGTCGGTGGGCGGGTATCCGTGTAGTGACTGGCAGTACCTCCTTAGCGCCGTCTTGGTAGGCTGAGAGCGACGCCGGGTGATTCCCACACCACCCACCATTTTATGAACGCATCAACAGCGAGGTTATTAGCACCCTTTTTTCGGTGTCCTTCTCGTTTCACAATTTTTCCCTTGACGTGACTGCACGGTGGTACACGCCAAGGTACTAAAGAGCGCATGAAAATTTTCACCTGGCCCAGGCCGGATTCGAACCCACGATCCCTGGAATTGCTTCCAAAGACGAAGTCCGCCGCGCTACCGGCCGGGTTATAAATTTTGTTTCTCACAATAAAAAAAATCGATTGACCTACTAATGACCAGAACACTACAACATTGCATCTTTAAATGAAAGCAGCTCAAACTATTGAAAAACTATTAATTTATCTTTGAAAATTCGAGGATTCCTGCAGAACTGAATTCACTATAACATAAACAAATCACAATGAATCGCACTGCAGGATTTTGAGTTATTCAAAAAGGAGAATAACATTTTGTCAAGATTCGTACTATATGATTTGTTACCTCTCCCTCTAAATAACTCAAAATCTGCAGTGCGATTCATGGCGGTTTTGTTTATGTTATAAGGAATTCAATTCTGCACAGATCATTGATTTTTCAAAGATAAGTTGTTATTTCTTCTATAGTTTGAGCTATTTTCATTTGAAGTCGCATGCTGTAGTAGTGTTCTGGTCAGTAGAAGACGACGCGCCGGGCCGGCTGAGGTTCAAATCGATTTTTTAACTCAGAAACATAATTATACATCGAGTGGATGGTTTTTGTGGAAAAAACACTTCAATCTAATGACCCTTGAAATTTTTTCAAAGATGAACATCTCTAACTGTAAAAAAAATCGCCAAAATTATCAAAACTTAACTTTTTCAAACTTGTTTTCATCCAAATTTACACATCGGATTCGAGTTCAGGAGATGAATTAAATTTAGTCGGAAAAGATACCAAACTTGTCGTGATCGGTTCTACATGGCCAGAAAAACAAAATGAACCACCTAACAGAGCTTCGCCCCTCACCCCCATGACGCCTCTTCGACAGTGATCGACACTTTTTGAATTATAACGTATTGGCTTTCAATAGATTGACAGGTTTCATCCCCTCTATTTCAACTTGCAGTCTTTTACCCCCCCTCCGATAACTCAGGACCCTCAGGTGCGATTTTAGGCGATTTTGGATATGTAGTACGGTTTGGCCAATTTTTTTACTATTTTTCCTGTACTAATATGACCAAAGCCGCATCCACATAGGATTAGTGCAGTTGGACTGCAGGGGGACTGCGTAGGTAATGAACCAATCTTACCACGAGCATTCACATAGAATTAGTGCGGACCTAGCAACTTGACACGTGAGCTGCCGACCTGACGCAGCAACCGTCCAACGGCTCTTTCTTGTTAACGTCTTTTTGTTATTCGCATCTCACAGCAGCAGACTCGCATTATCAGTCAAGTCATCATGCCGCAATAATTATCTTAGCAACGGAATCGTGAATTGTGATTGGCGATGGCAAGGAAATGGGCAAGGGCAGTGCGGAATGCCAGAAAACTTCAAACTTCTTCTTCCAACTGCACTCCCACTGCTACTCGTTTCTTACCGTAAGTCTATGAGTGAACGCTCAATGCAAAAACCTATAGTCTAGCTTTTTTACCACACCGTTGCCACTGCACCAATCCTATGTGGATGCGGCTTAAGCTTTTGCGAATCGACTAGCAACCGATGCTGGAGCATGTCGCAATAATAATAAAGTGACAAGAACCTTCGAGGGCTTTCCGAAAGACGTCTGGAATGTTTTGAAATAGGTACAAGACACGATTCAAAAAGCGGCATGGCAATGGGGTAGACAGAGTTGAATTCAGCGTTCAGTGCTTGCTTACATAGCGTTTAGCCACGTGATATCTAAACACATGCGAAACTTCCTTGTGCGTGTAAATTAGTAAGAATATGTATAGTAGCACTAAGTATAGGTATACTTTGTGTTTGTTCGAACGTTTGTCTCTCAATTATAAAATTACCTAACGCAAACTCGTGTAACAATAGTAATATCTATCATTATATTATTGTAATAATACACTGGTGGGTGTGGCTATCTTACCGGTGACACAAGGGTATTTTTGTAGTAATGTCAAAGTCACTATTTTAATGGCTTCTGGGAAGCAAAGTGCGAAACTGGTTAACAGGGGCGTGTCGATGACGGTATCCGGTAGCTTACAGTTTGAAATTTTGTTGGGCACTACAAACAGTCAAAGTTGTCTGTCATCAACTTAGCGTACACGATGCAAGAGAAGATAGTTGCTCTTGGTCAGGTCAGGCAGGAAATCAGTCCTGAAAAGTCACTTTGACTTTCCTTTGAGGGCTTTGTCGCAAAGACTAGTTTTCACAGACAGGATTAGTGATACCATCAGAAAAAAAATAAAACATTGATTGAGTGGTACTTCTGCCTCTCGGTACACATTATAAATAATAATAATACCAATAAACAATAAATAGCTGCCCTTTTTTTGGGACCACCCTATATATTTCTTTGGTGTAATTGATATTAGATTCTCATCCTGAACACAACAGTTCAAAGTGAAATGGTTTATGCAGTTCGTCGTATTATGCGTCCTGGATAATAACATGTTATTATCCTTGACCGGGAAGGGGCACTTAGTGCCCACAATACTTATTAAAAGTTTTTCACTAACGAGCTTTTCACATTGTGTGATCAATAATTGACCCATTGAATCGCATAATAATTATAATATTATTTAAGGTAAGGTTCCTGGATATCCCTATCGAATCCATTAGAAAATCCAAAAATTTCAAATTGCCAAACGTTGATCTGTTGAGTTCAATTTAAATTCTAATATACTGGTCACAATTTGAAGTGGGTCACCCAAAAAATTGTTCGGGTTTTAATTTGTCAATTGTCAATCTTTTGAAAATCATCGGATTTTTAAGCAACTTCCACCAACCTCAAGATAAAACCTTCTACTTTCACCATCTGCAAGTGATTGTTGGCTCGTGACAGCGATATGTTTAATACAGGGTGATAAACTGATGAAGAATGCCTTGTAATTTTGTACTTTTTTGCAGTGGTACAGGAACTTTTGTGGCCACCCTGTAATTTTGGATTTTGCTGTATTTGTTAACAAATAAACCAACAGTATGAGGAACTCATTGTTTTTTTATCTTGATGCTCCAGGTTGCATAGTTACACGGTTTTTTTCATGAGGTGATTTTTCGCGCTGCACTGCTTCAAATTTTCACAGATGGCTTCAAATATCCAATCAAGTAGGTATTCAAGTTGAGTCTATTAATTAGTAACTAATTAATGTAACTAACTAGACAGTAATTAATGTTGCTATGAAGAGTTTTCCTCTGAGTTTAGCAAAAATGACTTTGACACAATAACAATAATAATAAATGTAACATGGCAATATAAGGAATGAATCTTTCGTGAATAATCAAATCAACTCAATGATATGGCTGAACTTATCGCCCGATATCAATCCAATTGAGCACAGGTACAGGCACAGGAGTAGTGCGGTCCAGACCAAGTCTCACTTTCTCTTGAAATTGTTTGCCCCGTTCATTTTCATTGCTCATAATTTAAATATATACAAAAAATTGTTCGTATAAATTAACGTGATCAAGTAACTAAATAAAAAAAAAACAAGCGAATATGCCTCATGGGCATAAGGCTCAGTAGCACCCTTCCTTTTTGAAGGATTAGTGAACGCAAGATGTCAATTAGAGTTCTACCGTTATTTGGGTAGAAATTTCAATATGGCGGCCAAAATAGCGTCAGAATCATGAAATTTGGCTTAAAAAATCTAAATGATCGTACTATAGACAAGGGCAAGCTCCAAGTTTCATGAAAATCGTTCCACTAAGAAGAGATTTCACAATGGCGGCCAAGATGGCGGCAGAATGTTGGAATTTGGCTGAAGAATAAGATTGATCATACGAAGCAAAGGTAAGTCCCAAGCTCCATGAAAATCGTTGAGTGATAAGAAATTTCAATATGGCATCCAAGATGACGGCAGAGCATCATTTGTCCGAAATCGGATGTATTTTGATGAAGTTCACATCGCCTGTGAATTTCACTCAAATCGGACCACTTTCAGAGAAATTCGAAATGGCGGACCAAAGATAGCGGCCAAGTGACAAAAATCATTGGTCAAATTTATACGGTGGACACGTACGCATTTGATTGGCATTTGCACCACATCGATCTCTCTTTTCGTTGAGGCATAATTCTCCTAGTTCTATCATGTCGAAACAAGTTTAATATGGAGAATACGGGCATCAATTGTCGAAAATTGGATAGATCTTGATGTGGTTTACATTTTTCGCAAATTTCATTTCAGTCGGATCACTTTTAGAGAAATTCAAAATGGCGGATTCAAAGATGGCGGCAGAATAACAAAAAACCAAAAGTCAACTTGACATCCTGGACATATGTACTATTGATCAGCGTTTACACCACATCGATATCTTTCTTCCCTGGGGAGTTATCTCGGGTACGGACGGACGGACAGATGGACAGATGGACGGAAGGACAAAGCGAAGCTAAAAGCGCCTTTTTCCCATTTTTTGGGAAAGTGCGCTAGAAACATATTTTCGCAACTAAGCAACGTAGAGCATCAAACTAAGAAAATAAGAGTTCCTCATACGATTGACTGTCGCAAACAGCAAATCTCAAAATTATAGGGTGGCCACAAAAGTTCCTGCACCATTTCAAAAAAGTACAAAATTGCAAGGTATCCTTCACCCTCTGTATAAGGCACATCGCTGTCACAAGCTAACAAGCATTTGCAGATGGTGAAAGTAGGAATTATCGTGAAGTTGGTGTAAGTTATTTCAAAATCTGATGATTTTCAAGTGATTTTAAGTTATTTACAGAGATTAAAAACCGAACAAATTTTTGGATGACCCACTTTAAATTGTGACCAGTATAGGTTCAGTTATCAATTTATCCATCTATTACAGTTACAGTTATCATTCTACATTGTATAAAACTGCGTGAAAGTTAAATTCAACTCAGCAAGTGCGTGGTTTCCAACGGGGAGAAGTCTGAAAAAAGTTACCAGAATTTTTGTAAATTGAACTTTTTCGAGTTGTAAAATTGTGTGAAACGAAAATGAACCTAATAAACATCAGAAAAGTTTTCCACCACTGTGGGATTTGGACAATCCACAATGCTGCTATTAAAATTAATGCTAGGGCAGGAAATAAGAGTTGACTTGAAACACTTCGTAATAAAACAGTAATGAATCAATCAAACAAAGTAATATATTTTTTATTGATTACTCACAAAGGTTACAGTGATACGCAGTAATAATAGTACTTATATACACATAAGCCTGTAATCTGCTACAATAACTGCCAAACCATTGATCCGTTTAAGTTAAAATTTGATACACAGGGTGATTTACCACCAAATGAACATAGCCTAATTCAGGTCCAATTTTTCCAGGCGAACCAGGATCTGGCTTTGAAATTTTTTCAATGCTGTTCGTTACGAAGTTACAGGGTGATTCATGTAGGTATTTTGTCGAAGTTTTTAACAACCCTTAACCTTAGAACGATTCAATGGATTCGATTGAAGTTTCGCGGGTTAATTTGTCTATTGATAGCTGACACATCGCCCTATCAAGCAGTTTGAAATTTCTAGGGCCGGACTTGAAAAAAAACCTCAAAGCTTTTTTTAAAGAAAGACATTCTGTATGCATACTTTTTAGCGCACTTCTCCAAACGGGTAGGCGCTTTTTTTAATTCATTCTCAAATTCAGAAACTGCATAAAATATGCTATTAATATCGCGAAAAAAGTTGCTTGGCACCATTGAGCTGTAAAGAAAATTTAGATAGTCCCCTAATGATTTTTTAGGTTAGGATTCTTGTAAATTATTACTTTCAAATATTCGCAAATGATTTATTATGGCATGGTCCTAAATTTCCGCCGTTTCGTCACAAAAATTGAAAAGCCATTTATCTCGTTTTCTTCGCAGGTTATAACGAAAAGATTCAGCAGAATATTAAAAAAAAAATGTCACGTCCCTCAATTTCAGCTCAGTTTAGGATAGAAGTGAAGTTGAGACACGTAACAAATTTTTTTTGAAAATTCTGATGAAACTTCTGTTGCTACTGAGCAGTGAGAAAACATGAAAAATATTGTTACGAGCGGCGATCCCGTGCATACTGGTAAACACGCGATCTTTCTGGATTCTTCCTTCCATTAGATCGCAGTGTACAAGTGCGGAGTGTTCTTGTTCATTCCAGAGCGTGCGTGTACGTGAAACTGAATGGGGACTCCAATGCTTGATCAGGACACATTGGTCCATTTTGGCGGAGGTGCAGATTCCAGAACACACGGAAAGCACGCGAAAGGTGTGTTTGATTATTCAGGAGTCGTCTAGAAACCTTATATGCCGAACCAGTTCGGGAACACTATTAGGAGGCCTATATGTATAAGGCTTCAACTGGCAGCTCACGGGCAGTATTGAATTTGGAAGTGAACGAGTGCGAAACAAGCGAGTAGTAATCACAGCTATAATTTCAAGTAGATTGTTGGCTTGTATTCATTGTAGTACGCAGTAATGAACAGTGTGTGTTTGAGAACGATCGTCTCAATTATATTTGAACCCGTACGCGAAATCCGTAACAATATTTCTTCCATTTCTTTGACGAAACGGCTGAAATTTAAAGCCTTGATAGATCATTTGCAAATATTCAAAATGATTGATTCACAAAGAAATTGAACCTCAAAAATCCTCAGAATTATCAAAAATTCATTGACAGCTCAATGGTGCCAAGCAATTTTTTGCTGTATCATTAGCATGTTTTATGTAGTTTCTGAATATGAAAGTGGATTTCAAAAGATATGCATACGGAATGTCTTTTTTTTAATCTTTGAAGTTTTTTTCGTTTTTTTTTCCAAGGCCGGCCCAGGAAATTGCGAACTGTTCGACGGGGCGATGTGTCGAATATCAATAGAAGAATCAACACACAAAATTTCAATGCAAAGCATCCGGTCGTTCTAAAAATACGGCTTGTCGAAAAATTCTACGGAATACATGAATCACCCTGTAGCTTCGAAACGAACAACGTAACAAAATTCCAAAACCAGATCTTGGTTCGCCTGGAAAAACTGGACATACCCTTAAGCTATCTCCATTTTGTACCTATTGAATTACCTTGTATAGACACAGTTTTTTTTTTACACTGAGATGCATGAATCAATTTTTAGCTGTCACTTGTCGAACAGAAGTCTCATTGTCAAAAAATCACTGAAGTTATATCTCACAGAACTTGACTCGCGACATGTCATTTGGAAGCCCTTGGAAAACTGTATTCAAAACTGATATGCTCTACGCGAAGTCTCAATTCAGCTAGCGTGATGTCTGGAAGCTCTCCAACCCTCAGCTCACCCACGTACCTTTTAAACTTCTGTAATCTGGCAGTCAACTCCCTGATTGCTTCTGACAATTTCGCTGTCATGTCTTGTTGTTTCTTTCTGGCAGACATCGAAATTGTGCTGGCATACAAAAATGTCACGCCAAATGGCATGAAAGTCGCTCAGCAACCTTTTGTAGAAATTAGGAAACAGGGATAAAGTAGGCACTTAACACCTGATGATTTGAACAAGACAATCGAATTCCCAACACCAACTATCTATTTGATATAATATGGTGAGCAAGTTTTCCTTCAGTGGAATTTATAGTCCAGGTGCCAGACTTACCAGCCCGAGTATCATCCCTTCCTTTGGAATCCTGGTAATTTCTTTTTTGACGCATATGTGGAAATATTGCAGGGACGGAATTTGAACGAAGCCTGTTCGTTTTTTTCATAATTTGAAAACATAGTAAGTACAAGTACATATCACAAAAATAAGCCGTACATAATTATGTATGTTGATTTTCCCGGAGAGACTCTCCAACTTTATTCATCAAGCCCTCGCGGCTGCAACCTTCTAGCCATATTTTCGCTCTGGAGAATTGGTATAATGTAGAAGTGGGTAGATATAACAATTTTGATGAACAAAACAAACCACCTTCAATAATCACTTTTCACTTTTTTTCTTCACTTTTTTTGGAAATTACATCACACCTTTCTGCCGTCTTTGACTCTTCGGTTACACATCCACGTACCGCAAATTTTTTGAGTCATAGAGGTTCATAGTGTTACAATGCTCGCTGGAGAGAGCGACGAGCGAATAAGACATACAGGCTGGTCCATCCTAGCGTAATTATCCCATAGAGGTCTTACCGTTCAAGATAGAGAAAAAGATGTAAGAGAAAAGTTATATGGTTTGATGGGACCTATAACCTGAAATTATTTTCAGCTATACAGAATGTCCCATTTTTACAGGATTAACGAAACGTCAATTTTTTCAAATGAAACACCAATTTTTTGGCATTTTCATGTTCAACTTTTCCAACTGTTTTATGCCTATACTTTTGTTTTTCGATTGTGTGGCAGTGCTACCAACTAAAAATTAAAAACAAAAAAATCGCATTTTCACAGTTTTCCTAGAAAAATCGTAGCGGCCTTGCTTTTTAAATCTAAGAGATGAAACTTGACACGGTGCTAGTCATGTTAAAGACCAATATCTCAATGTCAAAAAATTGGGATTTCTTGATACAGGGCGTTCACAAAAAACCATCAAACTTCATAATTTTCAAAGTATCATAACTCATTTTTTTCAAATGGCATGCCCCCTAATTTTATAACGTTATCTGATAGCTTTTTTTACCCTTTTTCATTTTTACTAGGGGTACCCTACCCTTAAACTTAATTTTTTTGGAGATAATCGGAAATTTTCACAAAATTGCATTGCATGGCATGCCATTTGAAAAAAATGAGTTACGATACTTTGAAAATTATGAAGTTTGATGCTTTTTTGTGAACGCCCTGTATCAAGAAATCACAGTTTTTTGACATTGAGATATTGGTCTTTGACTTGACTATCACCATGTCAAGTTTAATCTCTTAGTTTTGAAAAGCAAGGCTGCTACGATTTTTCCAATAAAACTCTGGAAATGCGATTTTTTCTAGTTTTTAATTTTTAGTTGGTAGCACTGCCACACAATTGAAAAACAAAAATATAGGCATAAGAGAGTTGAAAAAGTTGAACACGAAAATGCAGAAAAATATAGGGTGTTCTATTAAAAAAAATGACGTTTCGTTAATTCTGTCAAAATGGGACATCCTGTATAGCTGAAAATAATTTTAGGTTTTAGGTCTCATCAAACCATATAGCTTTTCTCTTACATCTTTTTCTATATCTTGAACGGTAAGACCGCTATGGGATAATTACGCTAGGATGGACCCCTGTACAATGTACATGCTCAATTGGTGGAAGAGTCGTGGATCGAGAGCTCCTCAAGTCAGGATATTCGCGAAGTCGATGGACATTTCTCACACAAATGGACTGCCGGCCAATGATGCTGATGGAATTTGCCGGAACGACAATGGCAGCGACGAGAACCTTCGAAACCTTTCCGGAAGAAGCCGAATACAAGGAATTCTGGAACATCCGCGAATACCAGACGCCAGTATATAATATGAGCCGTTGGAAGCCAGCATGGTGTTGAGTCACAATTTTGAGTTTTTCGGTTTCTGACGATGACACATCTAAAATTTATTTTTCTCATTCTTTATTGACAATACAAAACGCAGCATTAATAATAAAAAAAAGTTACACGCCTATATGCTTCTCTGTCTTGATGAACAATGTACAGTTGGGAGCGAAATGATTCATACGGCACCGCTACGAAGTCGGCTGGATTTTAAAAATGTTAGCTGCTTGGATTCTTCTTGAATGCCAGTTTTGATCCTTGACCTCTTTGAATTTGAAGAAATAAAGTGTTGACACTTTCCTGCCGGTTCCTGTACACTTAGATACCCAGTTTCTGTTTTCGAAGACGCTCAACCATCCAGCGGCCTGCATTGTGACCAGAGAGCATCAGCTCACAGTTTGAACCAAAACGAATGTCAAAACTTATCATACCTTTAATTTTACTACCGTTTGTAGAAAGACAACTTCCCAACCTTCAATAATTCACATTATAAATAGTTCTGAAGCCTATAATCTGGGTTTTCGATTAATTCCGTTGATTATGCAGTTTCAGAACGGAAAATTTGTGTGCAAGTTTTGATGCCAGCTAGATCCGGTTGCAATTCGTTTATAAATAAAATGACAACGTAGCTAATTTCAGCTCGATTTCCAACATAAAACTTTTACAAATTCACGTAAACAAGCCACATTTCTTTGTATTAATTGATCACAAAAGTGTAATGCCACAGTTTATGCACCTAAAAAAGCCTCCAAGAAGGAATAAGTAGTTGAAAATAAGGGGTAGATGTGCCAAAAAAGTAAAATATATAATTAAATTTTATTATACGTAATATTTTCAATAATAGATATATCGCTTTCACATAAATAAAATATTTTCAATAGTATTATCAAGTACACTTAATATTAACAGTAAAATAATAAATCTTTATTGCATACAGTTTCCGTATCATTTTTGGCATCGATAACAACTTTGGTACATATTTGAAATTCCCTGATGTTATTTCTTTGGCTCGAACATGGAGTGGCTCTAAAAACTATACAACCACTTGAAAAAAAAATACTACACACTCATGTTTTTGGCAAGTGGTCTCTCTTTATCTCGGTCCGAAATCGTAACCGTTTTGGTGCAGCGCCGTGCTGCGAAAGTTGCCGTTGTTGCTGTAGAAGCTCGGGTAGTTGCCGGCGGCGGCGTAGACGGCCCTGCCGAAATTCGAACCCCTCATGGCCTTCTCGTTGCTGTACACGGGGTTGTAGTTGTGGAGCAGGTTGTGAGGGGAGTGGTAAACGGGACCGTAATTGCACAGCTCGGCAGAGTACGGCTGGCCGATGGTGCTCAGCAGATTGGGAGGTTGGAGCGACGGAGGCGGCCCCTGCTGGGGTTGGTAGCGGCTCTGCGAGTGGAAGAGCGAGCTGGCGGCGGCGACGTGCGCCGCCACCGCCGAGTCGGCCGACGACGGGTGGAGTTGCTCGCTGGGGGTGGCTTCGTCATCTGCAATGAAAATTGTATCGTGGTTACTTCGTCCTCAACGTCATTGCTTCTAGTATATCGCGGAATAATTTTCTGTTTCGTGAGATGTCCTATCAACCCAGATGTCATGTTTGTAATAATTGTTTTATTGAGGGGCCACGTTTTATCTACGAGGCTCACTAAGAGTGGAAGTTCACTGCTGCTTGTCGATGTCGTGTTGAATAGGCAATGGTCTCATCACGGTGGCTCTTGTAATCGAAACAGTGTTAAAATTTGGTTGATTTTTCTATCGTTACGATCGTTACAACAATAGTTTCTTGTCCAGATTACAATATTATTTCAATTACAAGAGCCACCATTTACCGTATAAGATTCAATATCATATGGAAGTGAGTTAGTTAAAATTCAAATTGTTGTTTATACACCAAGGGACTAAAGTGAGTTTTTATTCCCGCAGGTGAAGTTTGATAGGGCCCGAGGGCAGCAATTCACCTAAGAGAATAAAAATGAACGTCAGTCCCGTGGTGTATATGTCGTAGGCATAACGCGATTTCAGGCTTATTACGCCTAAAGCCGGCAAAACGAGTGCATTTGATTTTTCTTGCGTTATGCCTAGTCAAAATGAGAAATTCCGGCAAAACGAGAGTTGAGGTTTACGTATCTCATTATGCCTGCTAATTTTTAGGCATTTCTCATTTCGCGTGCCTTGACTGCCTTGAGTTGGTCAAAACCCGAGGGCGCCAGAACAATAATATTTCTTCGCGTCGGACAGTTCCTCGCTGCATTGTGAGAAAGCACGTGACGAAGCTCATTGGGGCCCAAAACGACACTTGAAGACATAAGAGGACTCAGCAGGGTTTATCGAAACGCTATAATGTAGTCCCAAGGCAGGGGTGCTCACTTAGGCTTTGGAACGTAAGGCAGTTCATTAGACAAGAAGGCACAAAGGGGCTCAATAAAGGGCTCCGAATAACATGAGCATGAGCAAATACAAGAGGGTCCGATTGAGCTCTGAAAGCCATGTAAAAATGCAAGAGGACTTAGCAGGGCTTCAAACAATATTGAAGACATGAGGGGATCCAGTGGAGCTTTATCTCGAGCTTTATGTAACAAATGAATGCAAAAGGGGGCTTACTGGTACTCTTGAGGCCAATAGAAGCCCAATTGGGCTGATTAGGGCTCCATATACTACACTTGAGGATATAAGAGGGTCCGATAGGGTTCCGAATAGGTATCACATGAAGGCACAAAGTGCTTACTAATGCTCCGAAAGCCGCAGAAAGATGTAAGGGGTTCAGCGGAGCTTCAACAGACGTTGAAGAAAACAAGGGGTCCCAATGGAGCTGTGGCGGCTCTCATATGGGCATGTGGCGGAGGAACTGTTGTCTCCCCCGATAGCTTAGTGGTCAGAGTATCCATCCGGTAAATGGAAGACCCGGGTTCGAGTCCTGGTCACGGCAGACACTTTTTCTCTCCGCCACATCGCGCCATAAATGGTGACCCCGAACAAAAGCAGCACGCACGCAACATGCAACTCAAACAAACAGGTACAAAGCAAGCAACGACGCACATGCAGAAGGCAAAGAGGTACAAAGCAAGCAACAAACAAGTAAACAGCACCACCACTCTCTGTCCTACGTCCACCCACGTCCCATCTGTCGCCCTAGGTGGGGGGTACTGAACAACGGTCAATGATCCATAAGTACGGCGAACGCGGGGGTACATACGAGACGAACGACGTCTCTGGAGGGGAGTACTGTGGCGGCTCTCATATAGGCATGTGGCAGAGGAACTGTTGTCTCCCCCGATAGCTTAGTGGTCAGAGTATCCATCTGGCAAATGGAAGACCCGGGTTCGAGTCCCGGTCAGGGCAGACACTTTTTCTCCGTCACATTGCGCCATAGAGCTCTAGATAACACAAGAAGGCAAGAGGGGGCTTACTGGAACTCTGATAGTTATGAAAAAAATATAACTGGCTAATTAGGGCTTGAGACTACACTTTCGAACATGAAAGGGCTAGATAGGGCTCCGTATATCGCAAGAAGGCACAAGGGGGCTTGCTGGAATTCTGGAAGCTATATGACGCACATAAGGGGGCTCATTAGGACTCCAAGTGATACTTGAAGACACAATAAGGGGGCCCAATGGAGCTTTGTATAAAAAGATAACGCGAAATGGGGCTTATACTGGTACCTACTCTGTCATGAAAGAACATGAAGGGACTCAACAGGGCTCCAATCATACTTTAAGACATAATGGGGCCGATAGAGCTCCGCACATGACATGATGGCACCAGGCTGTTTACTGCTCCGGAAGTCACGTAAAATGTTAAGGGGCTCAGCAGGGCTTCAAATCACATTAAAGACGCAATAAGAGGGCCCAATGGGGTCTGGATAACACAAGACGGCAAAACCGGGCCAAGTGGCATTCTGAAAGCTATGAAGCACATAAGGGGACCCATTAAGGCTCCGAATGATACTTGAAGACAAAAGGGGGCCCAATGGAGCTCTGTATAACAAGATAACGCAAAATGGGGATCACTGGTACATACTCTGGAAGCCATGAAAAAAGATGACGGGGCTCAACAGGGTTCCAATCATACTTGAAGACACAGTAGGGCCCAATCGAGCTCCGCACATGACATGATGGTACAAGGCTGCTTGTTGCTACGGAAGTCACGGAAAATGTAAAGGGACTCAGCAGAGCTTCAAATTACATTGAAAACACCCAATGGGATATGGATAACACAAGACGGCAAAACAGGGCTTAGTGGAACTCTGGAAGCTATGAAGCACATAAGGGGGCTTATTAGGGCTCCAAATGATTCTTGAGGACACAAGGGGGCCCAATGGAGCTCTGTATAACAAAATAACGCAAAATGGGCTCACTTGGGTTTTGAAGGGGGCATTCTATCTGCCTCAATATCGGCGAGCTGGTGTTTTGCCAAACTCGTAGCAGGCAAAATGGGAAATGCCTGAAAATTATCAGGCATAATGGCTTATAGCGCCGTGATTTTTGAAACGCGACCCCATGTTATGCGAGACTTCATTTTCACCAAAAATCAAAGAACATTTCTGTGTAAGATTTTTCCAAATCGATATCGTGGAATCGAAAGTTATCTTGAATTTAACACAAACAGTGAAAGATTTCGTAGTCATTTTGCAGAATTTCCGAGCTTTTCCAGCCGATTGATAACAATGTGACTGAGTTGTGACTGAGTTAACTGACTGAGTGAGTGATACCTTGTGTGATCAACCAAGATCTCTTGAATTTTTACCACAAAGAAGAGGAGGTAGGCCTTGAAGTATAGGGTGGTGTTTGAATTTTCTGCTTATCTCGTTTATTTACAGGGTGAGCACAAAGGAGTCATCTTGTTGGTTTTAAAAATTTGCGGCTTATATTGAAGCTAAAACTTGAGGCAAAAAGACCTGGGGATCAGAATTGACTCGAAACAAACATTCAGAATCAAGTGTTAAATAAAAATTGGACAAAATCTTGAATTCTTGAACGCCGTCTACAGCTCGTTTGGGAGAAGGATCAGCTAAAAGCCACTTTCCTTTCGAAGAAATCATTCATTCTGAATACATTGAGGTTTTTCTTGCTTGTCCTAGCCAAAAATTGTAGGTGAAGAAATCCAATTACAACTGCACGTTCAAGAAGGAGAAACAGCCCCCTGATCACCTTAAATTGGTCGTAACCAAGACTACAAAACTCAAAAGAATGAGTAATGGACAAACCAGTTTAGGTAATTCATTGTTTTTTTTTTCGTGGTGTTGGTTACGACCATTTTTAGGTGAACAAGGGACTGTTTCTCCTCCTTGAACATGCAGTTGTAAGTGAATTCCTTCACCTACACAATTCTTAGCTAGGAGAGGAACGAATGACCTGAATGTATTCAGAATAAATGATTTATTCGAAAGAAACGTGGCTATTAACAAATCCTTCTCCTAAACGGGCTGTCGACGGCGTTTTGAAATTTGGGCCACATTTCATTGAACCCTTGACTCTGAATGTTTGTCTTGAGTCAATTTTAATCCTCAGGTCTTTTTACCTATAGTTTTAGCTTCAATATGAGCCACAGATTGTTAAAATCGGTCAACAAGGAAAACAGTTATCCATGCAGAATCAAAAAGATGATTTTTTTGTGCTCACCCTGTAAATAAACGGGATAAGCAGAGGATTCAAACACTATTCTGTACTTTAAGGCCTACCTCGTCTTCTTTGTGGCAAAAATTCAAGAGAAACCAATTCTTTTCCGAACGGGAGCTTCTTGACGATTCAGAAATTTTGCATTGTCTTATTGAACACCCTGTACAAAATATATGTGAATCATTTAGTGTCCTGCAAAACCACGGACTGATGGCCAAAGAATCAAGTCAACGGACACTTCAAACAGAATGCAAAATTCATTGTAGTAATCCAAATTCACATCAAATTGAAAAAAGCAAATTTTTTTGGAACGACGCGACGTATTGATTTGTGCGTAGTTCCGAAGAACTTCCGAAGAAAATTGAGTTTTTTATTGCAGGAAAAACCAAGAGAATAAAAATCTACTTTTCTTCCCGCAAAAGGGGGAGAAAAAGTGTACTTTTTGTCCCGGTATTGCGAAAAGTACTTCTTTGTACCTGTTAGGCACTGTTACCAATGAGTTTCTTACACCATTTTGCCATTTGTTTGGTGAAAATTTCAATCTGCAGGGTTTGCAGTCGTGTCCTTTCAGCACATATATCGTAAATATTTATTCAAATTCACCATTCACAACAGCACAAGACTGTGTTAATCATGGTCCTGCCCGCGCCTATAGCTAGGCAACTTTATATCCTTTTCTCTTTATTTTCTCAGTCATTCAGTAATTAGCTTGTTAATGTTAGCTGTTCCGCCGTTTAGAACGAATCGAACACTTTTCAATTAACTCAGCTGCATGCTGCATAATACACGGATTATAAGACTCTTGATCACAGATCTGATAACGGTTTTCAGTGCGAAAGAAAGGAGGAACTCTTCTTCTAGTGGAAAAACGCCACCCACAAGTCCTAAGTGCGTTTTATAACTCGACTTTAATTTTAATCGCAATTTTAGTCGGATCAATCGCAAGCGTATTTCTCTTGTCAATTTACAACTCGATCGCAACGATCGCATCTGTCGGAAGCAAGGTATGATGGAGGAAGAAAACCTAGGGTGCAGTGCAGTGGCGTAACTAGCCCAATCCACGTTTACCATCACGTACATCACTTCAGCGCATACATGAGAACGCATACCTGCAGAGCGCGGTAATTTCAATTTTGACGCACGAAGTGTCACTGTCAAAGGCAACTGTTAATCAATAATTGAAATGTAAACAAACAACAAACATAACCTCCTAACCATTCAACATTTAATATTGTTCAGAATGAAATGTTACGTGCCGTATGGCAGAAAGACGCAGAAAAGATTCAGGTGATACGAAACACAACGAGCTGCAAGGCGATCGACAAAACAAGAGCGTTATTTGGTTAGATCTGTCGAAACGTCAAATCGATGTCAAGCGCTGTCAGTTGAAATTTGCGTGACATTACACACGCACACCGTATTACAATGTTGTCAACTTGTTGTCGTGATATAGATAGATATGGCAACGTCCTACTTTCACAGGTATGCGCAGAAGCCTTTCGGGAAACGTGGATTGAGCAGGCAGGTATCTGTTCAACAAGACTTTCTTTTCTGGTAATCAAAAGATCTAGAAAAGGTATAGAAGCATTGTCAGATTCAATTTCAAAAGTGAACTTGATATTATCATGCAATATATGCTCGTGTGAATTGTAAAGGTTGAAAAGGTGCCGTTATTGCAGGGGTAGGAAACTGGGATATGATTGTTTACAGTTATATTGCGGTTCTGTCCCACAAGTATAGATGGCGACAGCAGCACCCAATTTGACATACACCAAACATCAAAACTGACACAATTGACAGTACAACACCTGACACCTTCAACTGACAGGAGAAAAACCGTTGAAAAATTTTCACTTATTTCTGTTTGGCGTCTGTTCTGTGTTTTTCGTCGGAAAATTTCAACATCCAAGTTTCCAGTGATTGTTTCGGACTCCAGTCCTTGTCAGGAATAATTGCTTGGATTAAGTTTGATTTCATTTTGAAGCATTCCTTTTAATTCAACCTCAAACACGGTAAGTTGCTTTACCTGCTTCTACATCGTATTTTGTTGGATTGATCTAGGTACTTCTCTCTTTCAGATGACTACAACAGAATTTCGCGTGGAAACACCATCTTGATGAGGTGCTCGTGTGCTTGTACCTAATTTCCCCGAGGTTGTCGAACAGAACAAAACAGTGAACATTGCGGCTAACAACAAGCTAACTGTCTGAGATTTTCTAAAACGAATTGGAAGAGAAGATAAATAATAAAGATTTTTTCAGAAGTGACGTCTCGAAATATTGTTTATTTCTGTATAATTTTCTGTTTGCCATACCTTCGAGTCCATCAGTAACAATATGAGTACCGTATGATCAAAAACTTTCCTACACAAGGCAGGCTGTGGTCTTGGTCATTGACAGGCAAACGAGGCTGATTTTGGCCAGGCCACGGCCTGCCTTGAGCAAGAAAGTTTTTGATCATATGATATTTTCTGAGTAAATTACAAACTAAAAAGTTCTTGTGAAAAGCTTACTTGTGCAAATTATGTGTGAAGGGTAGACAACAGTAAATTTTCTCAAATGATTTTGCAATATTATTCGAGAAAAATACTGCGAAATACCTTTCATGTATGATTTTTGCACTTGGGCTTAAAAAAAGTAAAAAGAACAAAAATACAGGGATTTCATATTTCCCCGCCACAATTTTTTACAGATTTCTTCCAAGATATCACAATACAATGCGAATGATACTGTCCCATTTCGGTAGATGGCGCTCTAATTCATACACGCCTGCTGTATGGAGAGTGGCCTATCTATTTAGGCTTGTCTATGCGTTATTGTGGTCAAATATTTGTACCGGTGGGTACGGGTACCCGGCTGACCCCCCCCCCCTAGTTGCGCCACTGGCCCACTGCTCACCTGTCGGCTTGTTACTAAAAGCCCCCAGAAAATCCTTAAACATATTGCTAATCAAAAGACTACTGTGTTCATTTTCGCTAATCTTGATTTTCATTGGTCGATCGTAAGGATCGGATCGCAAAAGTTGGATACTGATGGCGAGGTAACTGGCCAACTTCTTAAAATCCTTCAAATCGATGCGATTGCGTCTTGCGATTTAAATCGGGTTATGAAAGGTACAGAGGAAATCGTATCTTTGAACTTCGTTAAAATTGCGACTAAAATTCAAATAGAGTTGTGAATCGCACTTCAGACGGTTATGTCAATTATGTAACAAAAACATCGAATGGAGATGTCGGACTAACGTCAAAAAAGCCCACGGGACTTCTGAGCCCGTAGTAGTTGGACAGATCAAGTGTGAGACTCGTGGTGGCTACATTTCATATTGAGATATTGACATTCTAGCTGGGACTAATGTAAGCACTTCTAATAACCTATGCTTACGGGAAAAAAACTCGCTGAAGATCCCGACGCACGGCTCGGACGTATCTGCACAATGGGAGGCATGGACGATCTTGCTCCCGCCAGGAGGCGCTGCAGTTGGTTGGGCGACCTTTGGGGATTTTATCCAGCCTAGCTTGCAACCCTTTGTCGACAAGCAATAAGTGAGTGCTGTCAAATACAAAATCGTCAACGTCCAATCGTCAAACACGTCAAACATTTGGACGCGGTCAGGACGCGGTTTCCAACTCCAGGTGGACTGCCGAAGATGAAAATGATTTTTTGTTTACTTTTATCATTGACCTGGGCCCGGTATGGTACTGGAGAGGCAAATAGATGCTCCGAATAAGCCACTGCTGCTCCATTTTATCACATCGATAGAGACATGGATCATCGAAAAACATTGTCATTGCTGAGGCCCACGGGGGGATCTAGGTTTTTTTTTATTTGGGTGTTATGGGCGCATCGAGTACTAGCTCATTAGCTTGCGGTCACTTCCTCATCTGTTTCACCCTTTTTCCCTTGACGTGACCTCGGTTAGTACACAAGTCGCCGCGTAAATTTCATTTGACAAACCACCGCGTATATTCTGGGAATGTCCAGAGCTTCGCACTTGTACGTTGCGACCTGATGGGATCCGTCTAGAAAGATCAGGTGTGCTCCAGAATGCACGGGAATCGGCGCTCGTAACAATATACAAGGACACAAGAAGGGGCTTTCTAGAGCTTCGAAATATACGAAAGATGGAACTGTGAATAACAAAAACGCATGAGGGAGGCCAGCAAAGCTCCCAACAACATAAGAAGGCAAAGGGGGGCTAACTAAAGTTCTAAAAGCAAAAAATATAATGGGACTTGTAGTTCAAGTCAAGAGCACGAATTGTAGTGCGACGAATTAACCAGTCACCGACCGCGTTCACTGGAAGGGGTAAGTGCCGACTGCCGATCGAGAACGTCATCAACCAGGATAAAGCCATAGCTCAGAAGAAAGACGACACTGCGTTAATTGCGGAAGGATTGGACATCTACAACGCGAATGCAGGTCGCGATACTTTTCTGGAACGGGACAAGACACTGTTGATCGAGAGCGACACCGACCAGGAACAAGTCATGTCGACGCAGACGTTCTTCGTTGAAGCCCGAGCGGTGAAGACGATAAGCACTGCCAGAAGGTGGATCAGCGAAATCGCCAGGGCAATCTCCGCTGAGATTCCATAGGACATCCTGGTCAAAACCCAGGTAAGTAGCCGCCTCGGGTGATAACGGCCAGTAAAAAATTTAAAAACTCCTTACGCCCGACAGAGATGGTGAAACACTCCAACTGCTGACTTAATTTGATTCTTTTGTTATGTTACCTCCTGCCACACTGGATTCCAATCCATCGGATAGATTTTGAGTAATTAAATGGCATAGTTTTGAATATTTTTTCAATATTTGATGGAAGACAAATCAGAGTTTGATTAAACGCTTAGATTGTTTCCATATCAATGAATCATTCAGAACCTGGAGCTCTGTGTTTCTTTTTTGTGAATAAATTGCCATCATCCCATGACAAAAGCCAGCATCTTCCATAGTCTTCTGGCTGGACTAACTAATGAATCAATTCCTGATGATTTATATTTTTTTCTGTGTTTAACTCAACCAAAACAAAAATGATCTACTCTTAGCATTTTTCATATAATCAGTTTACAGCAGACTGAAAGTGAATTTTAAAGTAAACCATGTCCGCGTGTGCGGTTCGTGGTATAATTTATGGAGTCTATCAACGGCCATGTGCGCCACTCTGGAAGCCAAATCGTATAAACACACAAAATCCCCAGGACGTTGCATTGCATTCTGGGGCTCTTCGGTGCCGCGTATTGGCCATGGCTAATCAAAGAGTTTCAGATGAAAATCCTATAACGATACACCCCGAGTCCCGGCGTTCACTTACTTTATACACAACATGGCATTTTACGATGTATACTTGTAAACAGATGGTAATTGAGTTTATGTTTCAAGACGAGTAGCTGACTTTACGGACTTCTCTCGTTATATTATCGATACTACAACACACGCACACACTTACACAAAATCCAAACACCGATGGAGTAAAGGAGATGGATTTTTTTTTCATCATCAAGTATTTCTTATCTCTGCGCGGGTATAGTTAGCATGTATAGGATATAGCCAGTTTGTTTTTATAGAGGAGAATTTGTATATGCTCAGAGCTTAGTTCTACACGTTGTTGTAAACAGAAGCGGCCGTGATTGAGGTTGCCGGATTGAATATTGATTGGCGTTTCCAAAAATATTGTGTAAAATTAGAAGAAGCCCTTCCACTTCCATGTGAACAAAACTGGAACCCTTCAAAATGATTGAGAGTGACAGTATCAACTTTGGGTAGGCTTTAAAAGTAGCTTCATACAAGACCTTTACATTCCGCTTCAGAAACGGAAGTGCAATTCTATTAATAATTCTGGGTGAATTTTAAAATTTTATTTCGAGATTAGCTGTTGATAATTGAAACCGAATGATCTGCAGTTCTGACGCCTGGGCATTTCCTTGTTGAGGTGTCACTCACGGCGCTATCAGGTCAGCAGGACGTAACCGAAGCCCCCATTCAATCACCTTTCCTGCGATGTCGTCTTTTATAGAAACGTTTTGTTTCGCAAATGACCTGAGAAGTCATCCCCTGATATATTAACATGGATTATCCATTACACCCTTCATAAGAGAACAACATAAAATATGTAATTAAACAAAGCTTACCTTTGGTACTGTTGCAGCTGTTGGGAGTTGACCTCGACGTTCGTCGCTGGGCCTGAGTTGTGGACTGGACTGTTTCGGGACCGCTGAAAAATGATTCAAATTATTTAGCTAGGTACATTCAAATTTCGTTATTGATTCAATAGGGAATGAAATTTATTGAAATTATAATATGTGGTTTTAAAAGAGTTGAACGAGTGGCTAAGTGGCAAACCTAAACATTATATTTATTTGGCGGAAGTGCTAACGTCAAGATAGAAATGTTGGAGGTGCCGAACACGTGAAGCAAAAGCTGGGAGTGTTATCATTTGTTAATTATAATATAATAATGATATCACGATGATTGATGATGAATATCAAGTGCCTAGTGACATTTGTAATAATTGAGCTTTTCACTCGTGGGAGTCCCAAAAATGTGAGTTTCCGTGATATCCTGAGGAATGGTAATGGGATGGTATGGAATAAAAACTAGAGTGTACGTCAGAAACTCAAATAATCGTAGAAACGATATGCTCTGATGGAAGAATCTTCCGCAATTTTCCTAGGATTCCTGTTTGAGTGCTTCTCACTGTAAGCATTCAAAACATACCAAATTGATCTAATGGATGTTACAGAAAAAATGCTTTGAATTTCATATATGAAATGCTCTTACTTAGTATGGAATATACTTCAAAGAATGTAATATGGTACGTTCAACCCTAGTGTGATTCTAGTGAGCTATGATTTCCCGAATTTCTCCTTTCTATTCTAAGTGCGTCGCGTGAGGAGACTCGCAGCCAACTAGAATCATACTAAGGTTGAACGTGCTATAGTAGAAAGAGTTATTGTGGAAGTAATAATTTCAAAACATGATGAAACGATGACCTATAAAACAATATATAGAACGAGACAAATCAAATCCAAAGAATGATGATAAATGTACAAAAATGTTTTCAATTTTCCTTCCATGACATTCCCAATGCCAAAGAAAACATGTGGATTTTGCAGGACCATGCTGGAACACTAACTTTCTCATCGTCGTAGATTCATTTTCAAAGTGGCTGGAAGTCTTTCAAATGAAATCTTCCACATCGAAGAAGACTATTGAAAAACTCCGCGGAATATTTGCACGGTTTGGGTTACCACTTACGCTGGTAACGGATAATGGACCAACTTTTAAATCATTAGAGTTTGAAGATTTTTTGAAAATGAACAGAATCAATCACAAAGTTACAGCGCCATACCATCCAGCAACCAATGGCCAAGCCGAGCGATACGTACAAACGGTAAAACAACCTTTACGTACCATGGATCGGGAAGGGAGAGATTTAAATCAAAAATTATGCCGATTCCCAATGCTTTACGCCGGAAGGACGCCAAACTCAACAACAAAAAATGTAAGCCCAGCAGAACTTATGTTCAAAAGAAATATTCGAACGCGACTGGACTTGATTAGAAGAAATATTGGTAAAGAGATAAATTTCAAAAAGAAGCCAGATGAATCAACATCAAAAGTATTCGAAATTGGCGAAACAGTACAAGTCAGAAGTTATACGAATAAAGAGAAAAAATGGGATTTTGGAACGATTGCTGGGCGCGAGGGCCAGCTCCACTACAAAGTGTCCATAAACGGACGAGAACACACTCGCCATGTGGACCAAATCCGGTTATTCAAAGGGATGCTGCCTCGAGATGAATTGCCTTGGATAAGCCTGAACACTCCAAAACTCCTAGAGGAAACCGAAGAGACGGCATCAGCGCAAGAAGATAATTCGATTCCCGAAACGAGGGCAAGAAAATCACTAGAAGCTACTCATAGAAAATCTATGCTAGAGGCGGAAAAGTCCGAACCAGAAGTTCCATTGCTACGTCGATCTAATCGAACTAATGGGAAGCCAGAACGTTTCGAATATTGCGCCCCCGGCAGGTGTTCATCCAAAACCTGAATTAGGTATACCTACATTAACGGGAGTTATGGAAACAGCTGTTAGTTGTGTTACTGTTTTATTAATGTAAATACTATTATTTCTTGTATTGTATAAAACAATAGATAAGGTGACGCTAACTTCTTGCTGTAATAGCAGAAGTAAATAGACATCGATTTTACTCGCTCGAATTTAATTTCGCTCTTCGAAACTTCTGGAAAATATATAACAATAACAATCCGCCGGAAGTAGAAAAGGGCCAGTAGCTTGGCCAGCACGATCACCCGATATAACTCCATTAGATTTTTACGCATGGGACATTAAAACTGGACGGAAAATGACGGCATAACAAAATTAAAATTATTTCAGCACCACTTTTGCGAATTTTCGACTTTCATTTAAAGAAAAATTTCTGGCCCTTGTGCTTTTATTTTATGGCGGAAATAAATAATTGAGAAAATATTACACAAGTTCAGAAGTAAAGCTAGAATGCCAAGAAAAATACAAGATCAATCCGCTGACTTGCGGAGAATTGAATTTATGCCCTACTTGTGCAGAAAAACTACAAAAATCTACGTCTGACACTGTATAACTGGTTGCCTGCTTACTGGTGATTGTTCTCAAGTTTTTTGTAGCTACCTACGGATTTCAGTTGTTCACATTGTTAGCTGTTTCAGTTGTCAGTTGTTACAGTGATTCAGTTGCCTAGTAATTGTCGACACAGGTTCCATTGTAGATTACAAATAATTATTGTAATGTTGTAGACTTTTAAAGTAGGTATAGGTTAGACAGTTCATGCACAGCTGGGTTTCAGTATCTAATGTGGTTCAGTTATTTCATCGCCATCTTGGATCTAAGTACCTGATACCTGGGTACGTAGGCTAGTCGTTAAAAAAGATCTAACCTTTAAAGAAGAATTTCCTCCAATTACGCCACTGCATTTTTGTCGATGAATTAGCTATACACAACGTGATGCAACGGACTCTCAAGGAAAATTCCCTACCGGTGAGAAATCACGAAATTTCGAAATACACCACACGCACACTTTAAAGTTTAAATAAACGACGACGCTGCCGTCGCGGTGCCGCACGTACCTATATAAATTCACCTCCCGAAGTCCCGAATAATAACTTGTACAGGCGGCGTCGTATGTGTGTGTGCGTTACCAAACTTTAATTTCAAACAGAAGCGCCATCACACAACAAAACCGCATGTCTTCGCACGTCGGAGTCGAGCCAGCGGCGGGTCCTCTATATATATTTTAAAAACCCACTCGTCCAAAAACTAATAAAGCCCCTCGTAAATACGTTAAGTCGACGCGCTCTTTGTATAATAATTCGACGTAATTTGCTCGTAAATACCATAAAACAGTTCGTTGTGCTAAGTTATTGGACAGGCCGGGCTTTGGATGTGTGACAACCTAAATCCAGCATGGCACCATCCATAGCTGAGCTGCCGTGCATCAGGCACATCCAGGGCCGTAATTAGTCAGATGTGCTATCGGCATGCACATATCTTTGAATATGCATGGGTTACCCTCAGCCTTAAATAGCTAGCTGGTAAAATCGAATATAGCCTCTAGTTTTTCGTCTCCAAAAATGCCAACTTATTAAACAAGATTGATGACGATTTGATCACGGAATCTCTAAACGGTTCTTCTGTCCAACTTTTGTTTGTCGTGCTGTACTGACGAGTGAAATTCAGAGGGCGAAACGCGTGTCTATCCAGTTTTCATTTCTACGAAGAAACTATCCCCTTCTTAAGTACCTATACCTTTTAAAGCGGCCCTTATAAAAATTGCAAGATTTCTGTTGAAAGTAACATCTGTAAGAAAATCATCAGAGACATAAGTTCGCGCAGTGACAATCCTGCGACAAATTTGTTTTATCTGTAGATATCTCTGTTTTTTACACAATATTATTTAGTCTGATATGTTGTTAAACTCACAGACGGTCTCAATCCTCATAGATGCATTTTATTTTTAGCGCCAGCTCGTAATGGGTATACCTAGACACCCGCACATTTCCATAAAGTATTCGTGCCCCATCATGGGGGAGTATGCAAATAATTAATGAGCTCCAATATATTCCGAAGCGTTTGATGGGTGTGCAACACACACCACTCTGGGAGCGCAAAGCAAAAAAAAAATGTTTGTGTTGAACTCGGGCCAATGATGCGTCTTCACTGTTGCAATAACCCATTTCTCATTCCGGAGAGAGAGACTCAAAGGGGAACGGAAGAAGAAATAGTGGATGTTTTCATATCGGTTGACGTTTTCGTTTGAGTCCAGAACATGAGATTAATTTTTTCCATCTGATTTAAACTGAACATCGTAATAATTCAACTCGTTCCAACAACTTCTTTAGAACTGGAACTGTACACTATCAAAAAATTAAAGTAAGTAAGAAATTGAGAGAAAGCGGCAATTACATAGATAGAATAAATTAAAAAAGCGGAGCTTCAACTGGAAAAGCGAAGACCTGAGAAACTACCCTCAGAGATGAAGAAGAAACAGCTCAAACGACAACCACATTTTATTTATACTATTATCTATCATTTCTATCAAGAAATAGCTGTATACATAACGGTGCTGCTGTAATAAGTCCACAATGGGCCACAGGAAAGATAGGACAAGCAAGGGGATGGCGAAAGATATGGAAGAAAGCAAAAGCTAAAATGGACGAATAAGATACAAAGGTCTTCATAACTGGGATGGGAAAATGATCCACCATCAGCTTACATAGCATCAGTTCCCGTCCAGTTTCAACCACAAATAGGCTAAATGCGTTGCTGCCGAAAATTCCCACGTTGGACCACTTCTTGTATCAAGAAGGATGGGGCCTTGATGAGGTGCTTTTCTTGAAATTGCCAATGGCAGAACCATTGAAGAAATATATTTTAAATCAAAACATGTGGGTAACACAATCATGAGGAAGAGGAATCCATCCAACGCATCTGATCGATTGAGCAATTGAGCATCAACAACAACAATAACAACAACCGTCGAAATTTACCAGACACGTGTTTAAACCTGTTCGGATCTGATCGATGCCGGAAAATTTGTGGCGAAAGCCCGGCGGTTCAAGATCTGAGATTACCTACAGGGTTCGGCGACAGGATTGAACGGTTTTGAAAAGGCTGCTATGGAAATACTGTTGATCTGATATAAGTCAAATAGTGACAGAATTGTACCTTATTGTTGGAAGTTTTGTATACAATGGCAATTTTTAGGGATCTTGGACAACAATGCGGGAATCCTTGATAAACTCATCATGTCTGACGAAGCCCACTTCCCCCTAAGAGGGTACGTTAATAGGCAGAGCTTCCGCTATTGGGCAGAACACAACCCAAGAGAAATTCATGAAAGACCACTTCATGACCAAAAAGTAACAGTGTGGTGTGGAGTATCAGCATTTGGTGTCATTAGGCCATACTTCTTTGAAGAAAACGACCACACCGTTAAAGTCAATTCAGATCGATACATTAAATTGCTGGAAACGTTTGTGTCTACGGAACTCCAAAGAATAGATCAAGATGGGATATGGTTCCAACAAGACGGAGCTACGGCCCATACAGCTAGACGGAGTATTGATGTCTTGCAGGGCATGTTCCAGAATCGCCTAATTTCTACAAGGCTCGGCGACATTGCTTGGCCCGCAAGATCGCCGGACTTAACGGTCCCGGATTGTTTTCTGTGGGGATTCGTAAAGTCAAGAGTATACTCTACCCGTCCCTAAACAATTCATGAACTAAAAGAGAGGATTCGTGAAGAAATTGATGCGATAACCGAGGAATTGCTGAGACGTGCCATATATAAGCGGCCTTCCGCAATGTGTGCATGAAAGCAATAGTGACCACGAAAATTTCCACGAGCGACTACAGCGACTACCATTCTCCTTTCACACGATCGAAGAACTAGGGTGATTCAGTCTCCACGGAAATCGCATTTTATGCGAAAGTCTTTGAAGTTAGGTCAACCAAATTTTCACGACATGCATAATCAATCACATTCTTCAAGAAATTGGGACGTTGCAAAAACAGACTGATCCAGTACTCATGACGAAAATAATACAAAACTTGTCGTAGGTACACTTTGAATCACATGGTATTGGATTGAGACGGCCTTATATTGGGAAGGGATGTGATCGACAGAGTAAATCTTGAGAATTCAACCGATTCATGGTGAAAGACTTCCGAATAAAACGTGACTTCCCGGATAATGGTCCACGGAGAATGAATCATCACGTGAATTTTCGTTCTTTCGGAAGTCTTTTGTCCTAAATCAACCAGATTCCCGGAATTTGTTTTGTTAGTCACGACTTTCCAGACGATAAGGCCCTTTTAAATGATCTGGGAGAATTTCTTGTCTTTTTGAATCACCCTGTATATGCAGTGATTTTATTTTTTCGGAAGAGCGTGATTACTGGAGCATATCCTGGAAATTTGGCTTTGTCTTGAATGAAAGGCTCCTGAATAAACCATAATTCATGTCACATTGCGGAAGGCGGCTGATAGATGGCGCCGCACGGGGATCTCACTAGTAGTATCCTGCAGAGAGTATACAAAGGTAATTTCAAGTGTTGGACGGCCGAGGGGCCCCCAGTTGCAATCTGGTCAGGTCGAGAGACCGATGACCAGGACGAGGGGCATCGCGTCCTCGGTTGACGAAGGTCGGGTCGTCAACGTGACGGCCGGCATCCACGCCGTGTCACCATACCCCACAGACCACAGAGGTATGTGCACACTAGGGTCAATGAAAGTACACTTTCGCCTCGGAGAGCGGAGACGAGGACCGGACCTTAAGGGCAGTTATGTAAGGCATGCCCTGCGAGGTTTCCGTCGACGAGGTAAAGAGTGACTTGGTGGCAGAAGACCTCCACCAGTGAGCTCGATGGTCCACCACTGGAGAATGATCGGAGTCCTCAAAAAATCCAAGCAAAGTTCACTACCACCGATTCTCGGGGACAATGGGCTCGCCCATATTCCCCTGCAGAAACCTGAAGCATTCGCTGATGGTGTAGTCCTATGAACCCCAAAAACACCAATCGCAGACATATGGACTCAATTAACCTGCAGGTTCGTAATACATTGCAGTGAATTTATGCCAAGCCCCTGCTCGCCTGGCGAGCTGAAAAGTTACACAAAAGCACTGCGCGTTCCGAAAGCTCATGGTCCGGACGGCATCACCAACAAAGTGACAAAGCTACTGCCTCAACAGGCCATTATGCACCTGGTTTCGACCTTGAATGCCGTACTGAGAATCGGCTAATCGGAAACAAGCCGATGTTATCTTGATTTACAAGTTAGGGAAATCCAAAGACAATCCGCGAAGCTATCGGCCAATCAGCCTTCTCCCCATCCTGGGGAAGTTGGCTGAGAGGGTGATACTTGCACGTCTGCTTCGTGAATCAAATGAACTCAGAACAGTTCCGGACGAGCAATTCGGTCAGCAGGTTCACAGGGTGCTTGAATTCGTCACTGAGGGATTCAACCTGAATCAGAACTCTGCTGCTGTGTCCCTGGACGCGGAAAAAGCGTTCGACAAGGTGTGGCACGAGGGGCTTCTCGACAAGCTCTGGGAGGCTATAACTACTCCGAGATGATGGTCCGGCTCATCGCCTCTTTCTTAGAAGCACGGTCGTTCCGTGTAAAGATCTTCATAGACCCGTTCGTCAGTGCGATCTGTGAGGTCAGGCGTCCCTCAAGGGTCAGTCCTGTCACCACACCTATTCGCAATCTTCATGCATGACATCCCCAAACCTCCGGGGGCGGAGTTGTTCAAGTACGCTGACGATACAGCGCTAATGACAGGATCGTTGAACAAAAGTCGGCAAATAAATAGCAATCGTCAGACGCGGATCCAAACCGCGAAGGCGTGAAGTCGCAAAATTCGACAAAACCGACTCAGCCAAGAACAAAGGCTGATGACAAATGGAGAAATAGTTTCCAGTCTTTTATATTATGTGTACAATCAGGGTTCTGAGTTTGTCATCCCACGGACTCCTCACTGCTGTCTGTAACATTTAGCCCTATTTTGTTCGTAGATTGTTCACTAGTATTACTAAAAAACAAGTTGCTATGGCAAGGGATTCTTTGATTGGTTGTCACCATAGAAATTGAATAACTAGCAAACTCTAGCAAGGTAGCAAGATTGCTAGCTAAAAAAATTACGAACAGAATGACAACAATGGGCTTATTGTTGAATGAGCTAATTGCCAAACAATTTGCACAGGAAGGTGATTTAGCACCGTTTGAAATTTTTCGTTGAGATATATTGAAAAGTAAGACGTTAAGAAAAGTCAACTTTTAGATCAGCTGATCATACAAAGACAAGATCTACGATTCAAGCAATCACATTCGTGTTCGCACAATGAGGAGTTCGAATGCACATAGGCGCCAGGCGCCACTGATCTGGCAGGTTAAGTGGGAATTACACTTCGAAAAATTTAAATGCGGTTCTCAGTTGGATCAAACTCGTTTGGACTGGACTAATGCACACGGGAGAATGAGACATGTGAGTACGCAGAAAATTCTATAGAAGAATAGATGAATAATTCATTCTTACTGGCTTACTGCAAATGGGCTCTACATACTGCCAAAGTAGTAATTTAGAGCTACAACTTGATCCTTCAAGGCTACGGAAAATCAAAGTTCAAAGGCGCCGAGCTCAAAAAAAAAACTGACCTGTTGCAAGGCGCAAACCTTGGTTGCCCTCAAAATGGTTCAAGTCGATCACATGGCACTGAAAGCATATTTCAGACCGAATGGCATGATCTTGAACTGACACAGCTCACCATACATTGCGGAAATAGCCTAGAGCTCTTGGAAATACAAACTGTCAGAATTTGAAACTTGAAGGCAAAAAGTCAACAATCAAGTGGAATTTTAACACGAATCTTTGAGAAAAGAAACTCTTCTTGCTCCGGCTTGGCATAAGCCTCTAATAACATAGTTTTCGCCATATCATCGACAATATGCTCATAAACGTATACAGTGCTTCACAGTAGACTTTTCAGGGAAGGTTTTGATTTTATATCCCTTTCATGGACGAACACAATCATGAGGTTTGGTTTGATGTCATGAAGTCAGTTTCAAATGCACTTGGAAAAATGTGCAAAAAATTCCCTCATGGTGTAAGAGAATGTGGCCAACGACTTATCTACGATGGGGGGGATTGTGAATGAGTAAGGTCAATCGAAGGACGGGGAAGCTGGTGGCCATTGAAATGTGTCAAATGGTGGAGTTTTTTTGCATGTTTTGCGAACGCTGTGTTGATCTAAGTGGGTATGTTGGATAACGAAGTACATGTCAGTGAATGTGTTCTGGTCAGTTGAAGTTGATCGTAAATATCTGAACGTAAATGTTCCAAGCATGGGCATTTCATTTCCAAATTTTTCACAAAAAATTCTTACCGGTAATCACCTTCAAAACATACACCTACTCCATGATTGTAATCAATCAAATAAAGATTTGGGAAGACAATTCAGCTTTTTTGCCGAAAAAAGGCAACTTTTGCACGTGCAGACTTTCAAACTTTAGTTTCCTATAGCTCTCTCGCGTATGCTTTTCAAAACGATTCGCTAATCACTTTCAATTTTCGCCGTTTTCGCGACGCCATCAATAACGCTCGGATATCCCTGGATGTCATAATAAAAAAAGCTGCATCCAGTATTATATGGCGTGTGGATGTATTTATTTAAAAATCTCGCGCGCTACACTGAAATGTTTATTGGTTTTGTGCTAAAAATACCCGCCAGGGGTCAGCGCGGCGCGCGGATCTCGGAATTATTTAAAAATTGCCCAAAATCAAAATAAATACGCAAAGCACGACCATCGCGCGTCAAAATTTCTGTTTGTCATCAGAGGCGTATATGCCGAGCCGAGACCAAGAAGTGTTTCTTCTCTCAAAGATTCGTGTTTGAAATACTCCCTCATTGTTATTTTTTTGCCGTCAGAAGTCGCATTAATCACAAGTGTCAATTTAACCAAATCACCACGAATGTTGAACATATTCTAACTAGAGCCACGTGTTAATCCAACCTTCATCTTGTGTAATATTCAATAAGCTTGATAATAAAATAAAACTTTTTTGTCATTCACATTCAAATTAGAATAGGTTGTCAGAGGCCGATCCCGAAAAGTCGCACTCGAAAGACAGCAAGAGGTATTTAGTCTTTTTTTAGTTTCAGCATACTCTCTGCAATTCCCTGTACCCTGTACCTCTTCTAACTGTGGTGTCTCAGGGTCACCCGCAATGAAAAGTTACCTTATTAGTTAGGTATGTCTCAATTTGACTACAAAAGTAACAAATTATTTGAAATACTTTCAGTTTTGGTGGTCTCTGCTCAAAAAAAAAACGAAGAAGAGAACTCCCCCGAACATAATTGTCGATGTGTATATGTGAAAAATTTGTGGGGACACACATCCAGGAATGGCATCATTTGTAAGGAGAGACAGCCGGATTGGAAGATGGATGCGTTCGAATACTTCGGGGCTATTAATCCAAACGCTTGGCAGTTACAGAAATAACTGCGACCGCGCACACAGTCATTTTCTCTCTCTTTATTCGATAATGACAACCTTACGGGATCATTAGAACTCTCGAAACATTAGAGGTGGATGTTTTGTTCGGAACAATATGGTTAGCAAGTATAAGTATAGGAAATTCGGTTTATGTTTGTCGCGGGTTTTCGATTGCAGCAGGCCGGAATCGAAGCGGCCAGATATGACGAGTTGGCGGTGTAAAACCCTGCGTTTGCAGGAATTTTGTGTCATTAAACGGAACATTAGTTAAGTATGCATTTAGGTACGGTTATGGTGCAAGGCCTGCTAGAAAAGTTAATTTGATTATGATTGGTTGATTGTTATGTCACTTTAGTGCCATTAGCAGTTTGGTTGGCACTACTCATTTCAATTCGGCGGGAGAAATTAATTCAAATCGCGAATTGTTGTAAAGCCGTTACACAGGTAATTGAATAAAATCGACTGTAAATTTCTGTTTGAGCCAGGCGAATTGGGATTTCCTATTTCCAAAAAAAGGCCTCGAAAAACAATCCTATTCTATCCCACTTTGAGTCACATCTAAAAACCCCTTTGAAAAGTCGCTTCATGGATGCTAATTACAATAAAGTAGAATCGCATAAGCGGAATATCTGAAAAAGCGCAATGCGTCGACCTGACTTTTAGAGCTAGTGTTCACATTGATACAGCTTTGATGGGAACTCATTGACTTCCTCACCGTTCTCAATGATGAAGGGAAGATAGCTTCTTCTACATAAGTTTCTGATATTTGCGAATGGCTGGTCTACAATGATACATGAACACTAACTGTTCATGCCCGCTTGTGTTCTGCTTCTTGTAGCGCCGATGCCTGGTCGTCTACGTAATCAAGTTCCGCAATGAAAACCCTCGGACAAACCCTTTTTTAAGCCTGTGTTAGTTTTTGAACAAGCTGTGATATTTTTCTCAGTGATGACAAATTCAAATTCATTATGGGAGCCACTTTATGAGGGCGGGGGGAGCACGATAGTACATGAATGGTTACAGAAACAAAAACTGACTTACGTTTCGTCAGGATCACAGTCTCTGAAACCTTTGGCGAATGGATTGCTCGCAATTTTCAGTTGCGTTATCTGAAATAAATCAATTTTTGTAATTATGTCGATTATTAGAGTGATACAGTTAAAATGGGGTTGAGAAAATATGACAAAAATCAACAAGACTCGGCCACGAAAGTTTGAATGAATCTAAAAAGGACTTTTTTCGTTCACGTCTTGAGGGGTTAGAACAACGAAATATCCATACAAGAAAATGTGATGTGAATGTGTTTTTACCCTGTGGTTTTGGTATGCCGTGACAGCTGTGAAGGCAGTTTCCGGGAAGACGAATGTTTTGAAATTATCACTGCAGTTTTCTTCGCTTGCACCGTTGGTTTTTGACGGGAGATACACCACGTGAAACCTCGGTTGGTACCTGTGCATCGAATTCAGGATTATCTGGAATAAAAGTTGACTTGAAGTTATCAAAGGAAGCTTTAATTATGTATTTATTTTCCAAAATAATACCGTGATGAGAGATCAGAGCTCTTTTTGAACCAAAACAGATAAACTTACGTGTCCGTTATCATCCAGTTGGTTGTTGGTGAGCTTCAGCTTGTCAAAGCTGACGGTTTGTTTCATCCATTGAGCTCCAGTCGCGGGACTGTCGGGATGGACGTGGATCCGTGGTGGCGAGACTGGATCCGCTTTTCCTGCGACTACCCAACTGGAACTGGAACAACACATTTTGCTCAGAAACATAATTATTGGTACGCTTAATGGTTGTTACAGCAAGGAGGTGCGCGTTTCTATCAAATTGTTAAGTCAGCACCAAAATCAGCATGTATTAAAAAAGTAGGCGCGTTAGGAAGAGCGTCCCATTGGTTTTTATTGACACCGCATACTGTCAAACTGCTGTCACTGATAACGCTAGAAGCACCAAGCTGGAAGTTTGACCATAGCTCTTGTCCTAACAGTCCAAGGTACGGTACAGCCTAATTTAGCTAGTATACACTCGTACTTCCTCAGATGTTATTAGAAGGAAAGCATTTTCAACATTCTATATTTTTTTAATTACCTGTGAAAAGCGTATCGGTATCTTTTGTCGTCGACTGGGACGAAGTCCATCATCAACATGTATTCGCAGTGCAAATCCAGTCCGCACAGCTTGACTTGAAACGTCGGAAACATCCTGCGTCCCGCTTTCGTGACTATCATTTCCGTCCCAAGCGAATGGAATTCGTCCCAGAGGTGTTTCATTTCCAAGATGGCGCCGGCGTTCGTCAGTGCCGGACATACTGAATTTGTACTGGAAAAGTTTAAGTACATCTTATTCTTTGCAAAACTGGATAAAGAAACTTCTTTTTATTTTATCCGAAATTATACAACCAACAAGTCTACTGCGGGTACACCAAAAGCTTTTTGAGCAAGTCAACTTAAATCTCAGTCGGTTGCTATGACGCTTAGCAATTAACTCAGGTTAATGCTAACTCGCTCATAAAATTCTGGTGGAACCCGGAGATAATACCGGGTGTTTATAAACGTCTGTGATCGCGGCAGGCTTTGGTCAGGCCAAAAGTCGCAGTGAAAGGCACGATTTGAAAGAGAGATTCCAAAGGCGATATGATAACAAACGTTCATAAACACCCGGTATTTTCAATATTAATAGGGGAACCAGCCCGTGTACAGGCTCCGACACTTAAATGCCCTTCTTCCCGTCTATTTACGAAAGCAGTAACGCTATCTGCTAGGTGATGCGTGAATTTACACAAACACAGCGGCAGCCGGTAAAGTAGAGTGGACTTTACCGGTAAGGTAAAGTTTTTGTGTAAATCAAAGTTATGTTAACAGAGCTTCGACGTGTACCCGGCGACATTTTTATCGACAAATAGGAAATCAAAATTTCGACGGAAGGGAATATCAACGACCTCCTATTGGTCTGCGACAGTTCGATGCTCTGTGAACACAGCTTAACGCGTCAGCTAACAGAGAGCGGTTTTTGCTTCATAAATGGACTATTGGAGAAAGTGAAGGGGAGTATGGCAAATGCCGGGCTCATATTCGAACCGATTCCCTCTAATGATAAACAAAATATTTACCTGTGGTTTTTGTTGTGCGTATTCGTCCTGTTGTTGTTTTCCCTCTCCGTCTCCGCATCTATGGCTACGGCGTCTGCTTGATCCAGAGGGGAATACGCTTTTCTGTCTTTTCCGGCACTTTGCAGACATGCTGAAATAAATTTTGTATAAGTAAATTATACCCGAAATTACGGACTTTTTAATCGAAAGTATAATAAAGCAGGTAAAAGGTGAATTATTATCAGTGATGTTTTCATTCGTGGTTTCGGGGTGATTTCGTTTCAAGCCGGAAACAACGAATTGTCAACCGTGAAGATAATGAGTCCAACATTGTGTGGAAAAAGCACGAGACCGCAGATGTTTCTGTTATGAAATGACATTGAAAATTTCATGAAGAAATCAAACTTATAATAATTGTACAGTTTTTCACACTGGCTGGTGTGACAGTGGTAGCTGGCACAGCCATATGGCTAATGTCATCTTAAGAGTCCTCTGTACGCTCAGAGTGGCTTCAACTAAAATACTTCTAAATCGAAGCCGGTGATTTTCTTTGAACTGGCATTTGGAGATTCCACTTCATATTTCTATATAAACATGTCAACGCGAAAAAATCCGAGAAAAACCGATCACAGCCGAAGATAGTCAAATCTTACGCGCGCCACCCTGGGGCCTTTATTTGACTTGAAACAATAATCCTTTTTTCAGGGTGGACTCTCAACAGTATTCTGCACAATCGTACCGGGTGGTTTTTCAGTGAAAAATTTTCAGCTGAAGATATAAAGCTCCAAATTTTTAAGCATTTTTTAAATAATTTTCAGTTCCAAATAACTTCGGCTCCAGATATTTTATTAAAAAATCACCCGGTACGTTGGTGCAGAATACTGTAGAGAGTCCACCTTGAGAAAAGAAATTTTCTTTCCAAGTCAAATAAAGGCCCTAGGATGGCGCCTGTAAAATTTGACTATCTTCGGCTGTGATCGGCTTTTCTCGGATTTTTCTCTTTCACATGTTTTTATGGAGATATGAAGTATAATCACCAAATACCAGTTGAAAGAGAATCACCGCCTTCGATTTAGAGGCCTTTTAGTCGGAGCTGCTTTAAGCGTACAGAGGACTCTTAACAAGTGACAAAAATCAGTCCTGGACCGGAAGGAGTTCCTAATCCTTCGCTACAAGTGAGATTATTTGGCTTTTTATCGTGAACTTTGAAAGAACTTAATCAAAACTTTGTCGTAGGAATGACAATTCAACAAGTAGTCCCTTCGATAGGTAGGTACCATTCCGGTTTTTTTTTGCGTTGGGCGGGTATCCGTGTAGTCACTGGCAGTACCTCCTTAGCGCCGCCTCATCACTCCGACAGCGGCGCCAGGTGATTTACACACCTCCCCTATTTTATAGACGTATCAACAGCTAGTTATTAGCACCCCTTTTTTTGGTGTCTTTCTCGTTTCGCCCTTTTTCCCTTGACGTGACTGCACGGTAGTAAACGCCAAGGTACCAAAGAGCGCATGAGCATTTCCATCTCGCCCGAGCCGGATTCGAACCCACGATTTTTGGAATTGCTTCCAAAGACGGAGTTTGCCGCTCTACCGGCCGGGTTATTCCGTGTTTTTGGAGTATTCGCTGTGAGTGGCTTGTCGTATGTAATACACCGATAAGTGAGGTGTATTATCGATATATCGAGGATTTTCACGAAGGGACCCAAGTGTAAATCGAGATGTAAGCGATAATATATCGAACTTAGAGGTGTATTTGTCAGAACAATTAACCGAACAACACTGAAAATCTTCCTGAAAAAGTGAAAACTATTTGAATGTTCGAGGTTGGTCATTCTGAAGGGGTGTTTTTACTAATGACCTTGGTGGTAATACACTTATACGGCCTACTGCTTTGAGGAGTGAGGTGAATTGTCAATGAAATTGTGACTTAGGGCACACTCTTTATTCAAAATTAACAAATTCATTTTACAACAATGAACGACCGTAGAAATACCTTAAACTAATGTATTACACCTGAGGGTAACTACGTTAAAGTAACATTTTTTTTTAACATGGCGGAGAACTTTCGCTTTAAAAAGGGGAACATTTTTGGGACAAGGCGCGCACTTGTAAAGGCTAAACAAAGGTGTCAAGGTCACAACGAGTGGCAAGAGGACATGTCCTGGGGTCGCGACACTAAGTTTTCTTTGTTTGCCATAAGGCAACGTACTGACGGAGGTAGGGCGCTCACTACACTCGACGACGCGGTCGTCTTGGAGCTCTTCTAAGTTTATCCACGTGGTACTTGACGAGTCGCTCGTCGATGTTGACGATGAAGACGCCGGGACTGACGTTCCGCACGATGGAGTGAGGACCGAGCCATTTCGGATGAAATGCTCCTGGAGCCGGAGGATGCCGGACAAGAACGAGATCGCCTGGCAAATAGTCGGGCACAGGTCGATCTGGAACTCGGTGGCGAGCTTCAACATATTCGCGCTGGTGTTCGTGGGCGGCTTCGGCACGTTCTGCTGCCGATGCTCGAGGCAGGGGTTCCGCGGCTTTCCACTCGCCAGGAAACCTTAAGGAGCGGCCGATCAACAGCTCCGCCGGACTTTGTCCGGTGACGGCGTTCCGACGCCGACGGAGACTGAATAAGGTCGCTGGCAAGTGAACGTCCCACTCGGTAGCCGGTCGGTCAATAAGGCGACAGCGAAGGCCCTTCTTGATTTCCTGGTTGCGACGCTCAGTCGGGTTTGCGCGCGGATGGTACACGGCAGTCGTCCAGTGGTGACTCTGCCACCTATCGCAGGCGCGGGACCAGTACGCGGACGAAAACTGAGGACCGTTGTCCGAAATGATAGTACGGGGGTACCCATGCAACGGGAAAAAGTGTTCGTCGAGCGTGGCAACGATGGATTTAGTCGAAGTCTCACTTAGCGGCCAGGCGTCGATCCAACGTGTGAAAAGGTCGGTGATGACGAGAATGAAGCGATTTCCCTTTTCGGAAGTTTCGTACGGTCCCATGAGATCCAAGGCAACGGCCTCGAATGGCTCACGTGGTTGACGGGGACGCTGTTCCGCGGGAATGTGTGACGATCGGCCCTTCACCAGCGAACATATTAGACATGATCTGACGTATGCACGGCAGTCCTTGTCGACGCTTGGCCAGTGGTACTGCTCGGTAATCGATCGCTGCGTTTCTTCTTCGCCAGGGTGGCCCGCTAAGTGAGCGTCGTGATGTTCGTAGAAAATTCGGGGTTGTAGTTCGGAAGGTACATACAGCAGTCGACGTCCATCGTCCGCTAGTCTGTACAGCACGTCGTCCTCCACCTCGTAATTTGCCCTGAAGCCGGCATGCCAGTCCTCGGTATCCGGATCGTTCTGAAGAGAGCGCCGTATGCGCATCATCTCCTGTGCCGTCCTGGAGTTGACCTGAGCCTCTTTGACCTCGTCCGACAATGTCCTGACGTCCGTCAGGAACACGTGCTCGCGCCGATCGGGTTCGTCAACGCTAGACGTCTGTGGCGCGCCGTCGGCCAACTCAGGAGGCAACATTCTGGTGGTACAATCTGCGGAAATTAGCGACTGATTCGGCTCTGGATTCCGTGAGAGAGCGTCTAGGCCAGTCAAATAAGGAAAGCTGGAGGGGAAAAAACTGTTGGAGTTTTGGAAATTTGACAGTAATGTCCGGCAAGGTGTACTGATAAACATACTAAAAGTCCCCAACTCTACCTATTGAGCTCGAGCCGCCATCTTGGAAAAATGGTCCTTCGATCCAGTTTTCTGCTTATATTGCGCGCTGATCATCAGAGATCAGAGATATTCGATTAGGTTTCATTAAAAATCAAGGCTATGAAATTGTCTACAAAAATTGTTTCATACCGATTTTTCTCTCGTACCTGTTGATATAATTAAAATAAAATTAACAAAAAATAAATAAAAAAAAAGCGATTTTTTGCCTATGGCTGGAGATATTGTCTTCAAAATTTGTATTTTTTTTTTTAAATTAAGCAAAAATTTGGTTTTCGAGTTTGACATTTCCAACAGGACGGAGTGAAGGTTTCAATCGAACATCAATCAGTTTTGATATATAAATATTGTAAGACAAGATTTCATCAGTATTGTGTCTTCACGAGCTTCTGGAATGCTCGATATGGATTAAACTAAAAGAATAATCGCTAAGTCCAAAAAGTGTTGTCGATTGATTCTGAAGGAAACATTTCGAAACAAAAGACATCAGCAAAGGATATACAGAAGGTCCAAAGGTTATTCAACTGTATATGAGCCCCATATTGATGTGCCTCATCCAAAATAGTACAAAAGAATCAATCAAAATGTTAAAATCCACCCTGTATAACAAAAAGTAACGATACAAAATGAAAGTAGTAAAGCATACCTGGTGCCAAAAATACAGCCTTCACATTGCTAAAAAAAAAACAAAATTGATCGATTTATTTGAAAGTTATTAGTCCTCAAACTTGACTTTACAAAGGACCCCGCACGTTTTATATGAAAAAGTGGTTTCGGTGAATTTGGCTAAATTTTTTATATGTTGTAGATCTTGATTCAAGAAATATATTCCTGAAAAATTGGACCCCTCCTATGAACAGTTTTTCCCCTACACCCCTAATATAGCCAAAATTAGGAATAGTCTCAAATTTTTTGAAATTCATGAAACTGGTCCAAATCGAACTCGTGATCATGGGAAAAATAATTTAAAAAATCCAAGTTATGAATTGGGGTAGTTATCAAGGGGGTTGGGGGTCGAAATTTAGAAAATAAATTAAAATTCCGAATTTTTTTATTCTTATAAAATCTGAACAGAATAATAATGGAGAAATAATTTGGGAAAACCTGAATCAATTAATTGGGTGTTATTCTAAAGATGGCTGGGGGTCAAAATCAAGGGAACGGAGTAACATTCCGAAACTTGCGATTCCCATTATTGAGAAAATAGTTCAAAAAAATCCAAACTAATGAGTTCTGGTGTCATTGAGGAAGTAGAGGGTCGAAATCAGGACAACAATGAAATTCTGGACCTTACAGTTTACAGTTCATCTAAAAATTGATCTGAGTGAATGACAAAATGATAATAAAACCAATCTGCATAAGGATTGAGTTCTTCATTTCTCGACCATCCCTTTTCCCACCTACCATAATATCTGCCTACAACCATGTCCTAGTCCAAATAAGAATTTGTCTCAAGCATTTTGAAATTCATGAAACTGGCTCACATTAAGTTGAAGAATAAAAAATATAAGATGTGAATTGGAGTAATTATCGAGGGGGCGGAGGTCGAAATCGAGTAAAGGAATTGGCATTCCAGGAATAGGGTAATGGAAAAATAATTTAAAAAAATCTGAATCAATAAATTGAGATGGTTACCTACTGAGGGGACAGTGGTCAAAATCTAGAAAAAGGAAGAAATTCCGAAACTTTAAATTCATAATGTAGGGGTAGAGTCCTTCAGTGAGAGTGATAGAACTTCAAATTGGAAATTAACAAATCAACAAAAAACAGTTTTTGACATTATGTGTGGAAAATAACATCTAGTAAATGGCCTCCTCGACATTGTCTAACGGCGGGCAGACGGGAAGTCCAATTTATAATGACTTTCTGGCAGATATCGGGCTCTATTTCAGTAATAACACGCACAATATTGTCCCTCAGGGCTTAAATGGTTCTAGGCTTGCTCTTGTATACCAAGGACTTCACATAACCCCACAGAAAAGTCCAGGGACGTAATATCGGAAGATCTCGCTGGCCAATTGAAATCGCCATTCCGCGAAATTGTTCTTCCTTGGAAGTTTCGGGCCAACAAGTCCCAAGGTTTCTCCTGCTGTGTGGCTCGTAGCCCCGTCTTGTTGAAAGAAGATGATTTTGTAAGATATACTGAGTATTTATGTCAAAAAATGACAGTCAAATCTTATCAAAGTTCTATCACTCTTATTGAAAGACCCTTTAGAACTGAAAATTCAGATTTGAAAAATTAGGCCTTACTTCCAATATCGATCTATTTTTGGAATCTCATTGAATCAACCAATGACCAAAAGCAGGATTTATGTTTATTTAAAAAAAGATAGTCCAGTCAATTTTTTTTGACACAAGCTATATGATGGACAGCACACAGAACCGTGGAGAGCTTCTCGAGAACTGTAATTTATAATTTTTGATTCTGATTCTTGTCCATTTGGATTTAGTAATGAAGGATTTTCTCTTGGGGTAGATTTTTGGACACAAAGAAGTAAAAACTCTAGGTATTTGCCGACGTTTCGATTTAATTAAAATCTTTTTCAAGGCTTAAGGACCTCTTTCAAATAGGTCATGAGCCTTGAAAAAGATTTTAATTAAATCGAAACGTCGGCAAATACCTAGAGTTTTTACTTATTTGTGTCCAAAAATCTACCCCAAGAGAAAATCCTTCATTAGTAATTAATAATGCTGTTGCAAGTAGTCTCGATTCCACCCCCCTCCCCCGGCCCTCATCGTGGTTGTGGGTAGGTATCATAATGGTTGTACCCAGGTACCTGGGTAAGGGGTGAGGATGATCAAGAAACGATGAACTTAGTCCTTATTCACATTGGTTGTATTATCATTTTGTCATTCGCCCAGATCTTCCTAGATAAACTGGAAGTTCCAGAACTCCACTGTTTTCTCAAGTTCGACCCTCTACCCCCTTAATAACACCTGAATTCATTGGTTTAGATTTTTTTGAGCAATTTCCCCATTGCTCGTAAAATCATATATTATGGGAACCGCAAATTCCAGAATTTCACTGCGTTTTCTTGATTTCGACCCCCAGCCCCCTTTAGAATAGCCCCCAATTGATTGATTTAGATTTTCCAAAATTATTTCTCGATTATTATTCAGTTCAGATTTTATAAGAATGAAAAAATTCGGAATTTTAATTTATTTTCTCAATTTCGATCCCCAACCCCTATGATAACTACCCCAATTCACAACTTGGATTTTTTTAATTATTATTCCCATGATCACGAGGTCGATTTGAACCAGTTTCATGAATTTCAAAAAATTTGAGACTATTCCTAATTTTGGCCTTATTAGGGGTGTAGGGGAAAAACTGTTCATAGGAGGGGTCCAATTTTTCAGTAATATATTTCTTGAATGAAGATCTACAACATATAAAAAATTTAGCCAAATTCACCGAAACCACTTTTTCATAGAAAACGTGCGGGGTCCTTTCAGCTAGTGAAATATGGAAAAGTAGAGAGAAGTAACTGTCGGAGTTTCAGAAATTTGACAAGGATGTTCGCTAACGTATACTAATAAACATACTAAAAGTCCCTGCCAGTACCTGTTGCGCTTGAGCCGCCATCTTGAAATAATGGTCCTTCGATCAAATATATTACTATTTTTCCAAGATGGCGGCTCGAGCATAACAGGTAGTGGCGGGGACTTTTAGTATGTTTATTAGTATACCTTAGCGATCATCCCTGTCAAATTTCTGAAACTCCGACAGTTACTTCTCTCTACTTTTCCGTATTTCACTGGCTGAAATTTGTAAAGTCAAGTTTGAGGACTAATAACTTTCAAATAAATCGATCAATTTTGTTCTTCTTTCCAGCAATGTAAAGGCTGTATTTTTGGCACCAGGTATGCTTCACTACTTCCATTTTGTATCGTTACTTTTTGTTATACAGGGTGGATTTTAACATTTTGATTGATTCTTTTGTACTATTTTGGATAAGGCACATCAATATTGGGCTCATATACAGTTGAATAACCTTTGGACCTCTTGTATATCCTTTGCTGATGTCTTTTGTTTCGAAATGTTTCCTTCATAACCAATCGACAACACTTTTTGGACTTGGCTATTATTCTTTTAGTTTAATTCATATCGAGCATTCCAGAAGCTCGTGAAGGCACAGTACTGATGAAATCTTGTCTTACAATATGTAAATATCAAAACTGACTTATGTTCGATTGAAACCTTTACTCCGCCCTGTTGGAAATGTCAAACTCAAAAATCAATATTTTGCTGAATTTGAAAAAAAAATCAAAAAATATTTTCGCAATTTTTTTTCTATCTCAACTGTCACGTTTAGCTTTGATGTGGACTGCCAACATCTTCACAAATTTTGAAGACAATATCTTCAGCCATAGGCAAAAAATCGCTAATTTTTTTTTTTTTTTGTTAAGTCAATTTTATTAATATCAACATATACGAGAAAAAAATCGGTATGAAACAATTTTTGTAGGCAATTTTATAGCCTTGATTTTTTATGAAACTTAATTGAATATCTCTGATGATTAGCGGAATATGAGCAGAAAATTGGATCGAAGGACCATTTTTCCAAGATGGCGGCTCGAGCTCAATAGGTAGAGTTGTGGACTTTTAGTATGTTTAACAGTACACCTTACCGGACATTACTGTCAAATTTCCAAAACTCCAACAGTTTTTTCCCTCAAACGGAAAAATTTGTTCTAATTTGACTGGCCTAGTCCGCTAACTCGTTGGCTCGGCCGGGTACGTGTTCCACGGAATAGCTGAATTCCTGCAGGAGCAGCGACCAGCGCGTGAGCTTGGCCTTGGAATCTTTTGCCTTGTTCAGCCACAAAAGCGCTTGACTGTCAGTTCGAATCGTGAACGGTCGGTCTTCCAAGTACGGTCTATACTGTTTGACACCCCACAAGATGGCAAGGCACTCTTGTTCGTTAATGTGCAGGCGGCGTTCTGTACGGTTGAAACGTGCACTGGCAAACGAAATGATGGCTCTCTCGCCGTTGGGCTTGATTTGGTATAACACGGCAGCCATGCCGGTGTTGCTTGCATCGGTCTGCAGGACGAAGGGTAAAACAGCGTCGGGACGGCTTAGCGTTCTCGGGGTTGCCATGGCGGTTTTTAATCCTTCAAAGGCGGCTTGCTGTGCCTCTCCCCAGGAGAATCGGCATTTCGGCGACGTCATGTCTGTCAGCGGAGCCGCGATTTCGGCGAACCGTGGGATGTATTCACGCAACCAGTTACAGGTTCCAAGGAAACTCTGGAGTTGTTTTCGATTCGTCGGCTGCTTTGCGTCGTGCACGAGCCTCACGTGCTTTTGCAGCGGCGTATTTCCGGCGTCGCTTACGGTGTGGCCCAAGTACTCGATGCTCGAGCATGCAAACTTGCACTTTTTGATGCCGCAGCGGAGGCGATGGGTCAGGAGACGCTCCAGAACGAGCCGTAGGTGATGAAGGTGCTCTTCTGTCGACTTCGAGTAGACAATAATGTCGTCCATGTACACCAGACAGAATTCGTGAAGGTAGCCGTTTAACACTTCCTGCACCATCATACGTTGGAAGGTGGTAGGCGCATTGGCCAAGCCGAAGGGCATGACCTTGAACTGCCAATGGCCGCCATCCACGGTGGAGAAGGCCGTATATCGACGACAAGACGGATCGAGCGGCACTTGCCAATATCCTGATTTTAAATCTAGAGTAGAGAAAACATTGGCTTCACCTAGGTCTTTGAGCGTCTCATGGATTCGCGGAATCGGAGACGGCTCGGTGATTGTCTGCGAGTTTAGTTTTCTGTAATCTAGGCAGAATCTTGGTTTATCGTTCTTCGTGACGATAACAATCGGCGATGAAAACTCCGAGTTCGAGCGCTCGATAATGCCGTCTTTCAACATCTGATGCACCTACTCCTCGATAATGGCTTTCTTTTCGGATGTGGTCCGGTACGGTCGAATTCGAAATGGGGTTTCGTCTTTGAGCCGGATTTTGTGAGTGGTAGTCAGCGTCGTCGTAGGACGCGGGTCCTGGCTAAGTGTCTGCACGAAATCGGTCAAGAGCTGTTGAAAAGCTCCGTGGAGAGGCTCCGGGAAATTGTGCTGGACGTCGTCGACAGATAAAGGTGATCCTCTTCGCTGTCGAGAGGCGTGGTCCTTATTCCAGAAGACGGTACGTCGCTGCTGTTTTCCGAGGTGGAGGCACTCCCGCTGGAAATCAATGACGGCTCCGGACTGGTGGCAGAAACTCTTGCCGAGAATGACGGAATGTGCTAGACTACGCACCACGTGGAAATCTGCGGTGTATGGCGCCTCTTCGGCGGTAAACGTCAGACGGACGGTACCCTCCGTTCTCAAGGGCTCAACTGTTGTGCTTGCGAGGCCTACGGACAAAGTGGCGGTCTTGTCGATCTGCTGGTCGTTGACGAGCGTGTAGTCGATTAAGTTTAGCGTCGAGCCAGTGTCGAGGTAGGCATGCACTTGATGGTGGTCGAGTCGAAGAAGAATTAGGGGAGCGTTGTCCGAAGAGGTGGCGCACAGCGAAATTACTGGTGCTGGGGACGTTGCGACGCCCGCGCGTCGTTCGTCCCGGTGGGGTTTTCCTGGTGCTGTTGGTACTGACGGAACGCGTCACGTGGCGGCTCGCGCCGAGCTTGGAGCACAGGACAATTTCGATGATAATGCCGCTCGGGGCAATATCGACATGGCGGCGGCAGATTCGACGTCGCGCTGCCTGCAGGTACTTGCCGTGTGGTTGCCGTCGTGACCATCGGCGCTTCCTCGCGCAAGGATTCTACCTTTTGTGCCTTATCCACCAGCTCGGCCAGCGTCTTCACCGGATTTAATGTAAGGTGGTACTTAATATCGTAATCCGTGAGTGCAATCAGCATGCCGATGAGTTCCTCGTCAGGAAGGTACGGTGCGATTCTCCGTGCGAGCTTCACCTTCTTCCTTAGGAACAACAGAACCGGTTCGCCGTTCTGCGTTTCGGTGTGGAGCTTTCCACCGGCTTGTCCGCGTCGTTGCGGCGAATCAAAGTGGTTGAGAAGAGCCTGTTTCACTTCTTCCCAAGCCAGGTCCACCTGGAGGTACGGCTTCACCCAGGAAGCGGCTTCTCCGGAGAGCTGGTCGGCTACCAGGTGCAACCATTTTCGTCGCGGCGTTCCGGCTGTGGTGAGAGATTCCTCCACACCTCTCAGGTACTCTCTTACATCTTCATGTGGCAGCCCCGCGAATGGCGGAATTTCCGGCTGAGCGTTGGAGCGGAAACGCGTTTCCAGGCTCTCGAGGACGCTCGCGATGCGCGCATATTCGGCGGTCGGCAGCTGCTGTTGTCGTTGTTGTGGTTGGGGCGCCACTAGGAGAGACGCTGCGGACACGGCAGCGGCTACATCCCCTGCTCCGACTCCTAGACCAGAGAGAGGCGTTTCGGTCGTTTTCTTCTTGGGCGCATTCTTCGTCGGCGTCTTCTTCGCGGATGTTCTTGCCGGAATTACGCCCGAAATGCGCGCGCGCCGCATTTTTTCACGGTCCCGTACGTGTCGCGCTTTTTTGCAGTACTGGTCCCGCGGACGAAAACGTGTTTGGGGGGGTGGCTAGGGGCAGAGCCTTACCGTGTCCCGAGCACCACCAAGCAGGCCATAATCCGCCTTGGATTAAGACGCTACAAGGCAGCGCCCTTGATGCTGGGAAACCCGCAGCACGATTAAAACCCGCTGGGCTTGACACCAGTCGCGTTTTTAATCCGCCACAGGGCTCCAGGTGGTGATCCCGTGAAATTTTGACTCTCGGCGCTCCCCCACGTTGCTTCTCCGTTCCAAAAACGAAAAAACGAGTTATGGCCCCAAGTTGGGCACGCCACTCTGTCAACGCCCCGGTACTCGGGGACGCGGACCGCTCGGCTAGCTCAGGGTCGGTGAGGGTCGTGCCGACGCACTGCCGGTAACATCGAGAACGGATCAGCTCGTGAACGGAGGGAGAATGAAGATTGATTCGCAAAATTGGTGCAGCTCAGAAGGAACACACGTCACCCCTGACTGACGCGCTTGACATCCTGTCGCCTTCTATTATCAAGACTGTGGGACCGAAGTCAGCCGTGGTTAACGGTAACCATTGGGGAGCTGAAGGCTCCGCAATGACAAAATGTCATCAACTGGAGACCATAGAATCGATTTTTTTTGTTAGCTCTTCCTAAAGTGCAGGTTTTCCGAATTTTTGGAATTTTAGATTCGTGACTCGGAATTCGATAATTGAATAGAAGTACAACATTGTTACCGGATTGGCCGGAGGGAGGAGCCAGTCCTCGTCGCCCGTTCACTATATAAGCCGGTGTTGTATAGTGAACGGGGATCAGTCCTTCCCTAACCGAAGCCGCCGTTTCGTTAGAGCCACAGTGACATCATTCGCAGCGCCGAAGCCATGGATCGTGACATCCAAGAAGAAACCATTGGCCCTTATCAGGGCCAAAGCATCGGCCCCCTCGGGGGCCACCGTCCAGAACCACCCGCCGAGCGGGCATCGACCGCTATCGAAGACCCAGCGCTTCCCCCGGCACCGGCAGCTACTCCGGTCCACACCTCGACGCCGTTTGTGCCAGCACGCCACGCCCGTCTGGACATCATGGCGAGCCCAACGTGGGGCCTTACCCGAACCGTCGTTCAGGAGGAACCCGACACGACCCTGAGGAAACACGAGAATCGGAACTGGACGTTCCCGTTCTCCACCACCAACCCATTTCTCGTCGAAGACGAGTGGCGCCCAACCCACAACACGACAAACCCGTTCTTGGACCAGCCGCCAGCAGCCCAGCCTTGCAACGTCGCCATCCCTGCCGAAGTGTTGCGCTTGCTGGTTTGCAACGCCCAGCCGCGGCGTTTCACCGCCACATTCGCGGGCGAGCCCATGGAAGACCCCGAAAGCTTCCTGAGGGAGCTGGCCGCTCACTTCAGAGACAGCGGCATCACACAGGACCGAGACCAGCGACAAGCAGCCATCGGAGCGCTGAGACACGATGCAGCAAAATGGGCCGAGCCATACCGAAACTTGGCGGTATCGTTCCCCACGTTTGTACGACGCTTCCGCCAACGTTTCGACAACCCAGCCCTCCGGAACGAGCTCATAGCACAACTATACTCGACCCGGCAATCTCCGAACGAGCCGGCCGCAATTTTCATCACGCGGAAGCAGCTGCTGTACGCGAGGCTGCAGCCTCACACTCCAGAAGCAACCATCGTTGAAGCCATCACGGGACTTCTGCTCGCGGACCTGCGTGCCTTCCTCCTAGGCAAGGACATCCGAGACGTCGAGTCGCTCGTCACACTGGCCTCGAGTCTCGAGGCATGCATACAAGCCAGGCCGCGTCACCCAATGGCCACCACACCTCGCCCACCGACCAGGCAAGCCTCTGTAGCAGCGACACCGGCCAGGCAGTCCATCGCTCCCGCACCAGTCGCCGGACGAGACCCGCGCGGCCCTCCTACGCCCTGTCCACGCTGCCAAGGAGACCATTGGATGCGGGATTGCCACCAGCCGCCAAAAAACTAGTAGCGGACCGGGGCCAGACTCGCGACACTGGCTCCGGTCGCCGCACCCTGACAGCCCAGCAGGCCTGCGAGGACCCGTCTGGCCATCGACACGCCGTGCCGCCTGAGCCCGCCTCCGGCCAGCCGGCCAGCGACGACCAGTCTGGCCGCCGACACGCCCGGCCGCCCGAGCCAACTTCCGGTCAGCCGACCAGCGAGGACCCGTCTGGCCATCAACACACCCTGCCGCTCGAGCCAGCCTCCGGCCAGCCGGCCAGCGACGACCAGTCTGGCCACCGACACGCCCGGCCGCCCGAGCCAACTTCCGGCCAGCAGACCAGCGAGGACCCGGCCGGCCATCAACACACCCTGCCGCCCGAGCCAGCCTCCGGCCAGCCGGCCAACGAGCGACCTGTCCACCTGAGAGCCGTAGCCACCGACACCTGGCTACCCAAGGTCCGAATCCAAGTGGGAGGGGTCACCGTGACGGCCCTTCTGGACACCGGCTGCGGATCGAACCTGATTCAAGCCGGCCTAGCCGCGAGGCTGTCGGCCTCTCACCAGTCGCGCGTCAAGCTGGCAGTGGGCGAGACCGACATCACCCGCTACGCCGACCAGAGGCTTCCAGTCCGCCTCGGCGAGCACCAGCCGCTGCTGGCTACCTTCACCCCCCTCGCAGAGCTCCGCGAGGAGTGCATACTGGGGGTACCGTTTTTGCGGGACTGCGACGCCGTTCTCGACATGCAGCGATGCTGCCTGTACCTCGGCCGACAGGAGCGTCGGACGCTGTTCTTCGAGCAGGCCCGCGCCCCGTCTTCACTGAGCCTTGACGTCACGCTGCCCAGCTGCAGCAACCCGGCCGTTCGGGAATTAACGGAGGAGTTCCAGGACCTGTTCGACATCCAGCCGCGACAGTCAACGACGCTGACGACGCGCCACCGGTTGAATCTCACCAGCCCCAAGCCCGTCTGCGTCCGGCCTTACCCCGCCTCGGCCGCAAAGAAGCAGCTGATACACACGCAAGTGGAAGAGATGCTCCGAGCCGGAGTGATAGAGCTGAGCCAAAGCTCCTATTCTTCGCCGCCGGTCATCATCGAACGACCAGGGAAGAAGCCGAGGTTCTGCATCGACTACCGACAGCTGAACGAGATTACCGTCGACGAGCCGGCCGTTCTGCCTCGCATCACCGACACGATCAAGGACCTGGGGACCGCCCGGGTATTCAGCGTGCTTGACTTGAAGAGCGGCTATTGGCAGATCCCCATGGCCGAGGAGTCCAAACCCTACACCGCCTTCAGCACGCCCGACGGCGCGCTTTACCAGTTCCGCGTGATGCCGTTCGGCCTTAAGAACGCCCCGACGACGTTCCAGAAGATGATGACATCCGAGGTACTTCCAGGGTACTTGCATGCGTTCTGCAAGGTATACCTGGACGACATCCTCGTATACAGCGACACCCAGGAAGAACACCTCCGGCACTTGCGGCTTGTGTTCGAACGACTGCGGATCCATGGTCTCCAGGTATCTGCCGAAAAATGCCAGCTGTCCACCACCGAGCTGGATTACCTTGGGTTCGTTATCCAGGGCTCTGTGACCAAGTGCCAGCCGCAACACGTGCTGAACCTGCAGAACGCAGCACCGCCCCGCAACAAGAAGCAGCTGCAGTCGTTCCTGGGCACCGTGAATTGGCTGCGAGAATTCATCCCCGGGATCTCCTACCTCACGGCCCCGCTCACCGACCTCCTAGACGCCAAGAAGAGGTTCGCGTGGTCGGCCACGCAACAAGAGGCGTTCGAACGCGTCCAGGAGGCCGCCAGCCAGCCGCTGCTGCTGCACCGCCCAAACCCGAACTTGCCCTTCGTGCTGCAGACGGACGCGAGCGCCCTTGGCATGGGAGCGGTCCTATACCAGGAGGAGGACGGACAGCGCCAGATTGTCAGCTACGCCAGCGCCAAGTTCCGGGACGTGGAACGTCGCTATCACGTCAATGAGCAGGAGCTGTTGGCAATTGTTTGGGCCGTCAAGCGGTACCGCTGCTATCTGGAAGACAAGGCGTTTCTCCTGCGGACTGACAGCCGGGCATTGCAGTGGCTGAGCCGGTACTCCGACACGAAATCGAAGCTGACCCGTTGGGCGCTCCTGCTCCAGGAATTCAAGTTCCAAGTGGAACATGTCGCCGGGAAGGCGAACGAGTTGCCTGACCACCTCAGCCGGCACCCGGAAGAAGAGCTCGACCAACACCCCGCTGAAGAAGCACGGATGCTTCCGCCACCGGTCGTCAACACCCTCACCGTCGCCGATGTGTATGGACAGGTAGTGAAGGCTCAGGGCTTGTCAACAAGCGTCACTCACGATATAGTGACCTGGCTCATGTACCAACATCGAGAGCCCAACACCCAGGAAGTGCGTGCGCTGTTGGAGAACTATGTCGTCGAGGACAACCTGCTCTGGCGCCGGACCCCGCATCAACCTCTACTAGTAGTGCCACGAAATATGACTCGGCGGGTCATATTCACCTACCACGACACCCAGGAGTCAGCCCATCCCGGACGCGAGGAGACATTGCTACAACTGCAGCGAACCTACTACTGGCGTCGCATGGACCAGGACGTGCAGGCGCACGTTCGAGACTGCGTCATATGCTCGGCTGTGAAGTCGCGCCAGAAGCAGAAGCCGGCCCCGATGCAGGCACACTCGCCCCGGCACCCTTGGGAAGTGCTGTCTATCGACGTGTTGGGCCCCTATCACGCGACCGCCGCCGGGAACAAATACTTGCTGGTTGTGAAGGACGTGTTCAGCCGCTGGATTGAAGCCGCGGCGTTTCCCGCCGTCACCGCTCGCGTCCTTCGCACCTATCTGGCCGACGAAGTGTTCCCGCGCTACGGTCACCCGAAGAAAATCATTGCCGACAACGGGACGATTTTCACTTCCGGAGAGTTCAAGCGATTTTGCACCGACGCCAGCATCGAGCTCCTGTTCACGGCGATTTTTCACCAACGCGCAAACCCCGTGGAGCGCAGTAACCAAGAGCTCAAGAAAGTGCTGCGGGCCCTGCTACACAACAAGAGCGAGCGAAATTGGGACCGAATGGTGCCCAGAGCCCTGGCCATCATCCGGAACCGGACCAACGCCTGTACCGGTACCTCGCCGGCCAAAATCGTGCTGGGACAGCCGCTTATGCGGGTAGCCGAACATCAACTGCCGCGAGACCCACCACCAACCAGACCGGAGCGCCAGGCCCGAAACCAGCGAGTCTACGCTCGGCAGCTAGACTACCAGGCGAAGCGGTATGCCCAGCCGGCCCCATTACCAGTGGAATTTCGGCCAGGAGACAGTGTGATGGCGAGAGAGACCCGCCAGCACGGGAAAATATTCGCACCCACCTGGTCTGGCCCGCATGACATCGTCGCACGAGTTAGCGACACCATATACACCGTGGCCCGAGATGGGGCCCATGTCAACATCCACGTGGACCAACTCAGGCCGGCACCAGCTGGGAATCCCGATCCATTCGTGCCAGACAGCGACACCGACGACAATAGCGACGCCGACGACGATTCCGACGACGCGCCGCCCGAAGAACCGTCCGAAGACGACGGCGAGAATCCCGACGAACTACGGGAGATGCTGGCCAGGCTCCATCAATTGCGCCAGTAGACCCGACGCTGCAAAGGATGCCTTCAGGGAACCGGGTGGTGTTACCGGATTGGCCGGAGGGAGGAGCCAGTCCTCGTCGCCCGTTCACTATATAAGCCGGTGTTGTATAGTGAACGGGGATCAGTCCTTCCCTAACCGAAGCCGCCGTTTCGTTAGAGCCACAGTGACATCATTCGCAGCGCCGAAGCCATGGATCGTGACATCCAAGAAGAAACCATTGGCCCTTATCAGGGCCAAAGCATCGGCCCCCTCGGGGGCCACCGTCCAGAACCACCCGCCGAGCGGGCATCGACCGCTATCGAAGACCCAGCGCTTCCCCCGGCACCGGCAGCTACTCCGGTCCACACCTCGACGCCGTTTGTGCCAGCACGCCACGCCCGTCTGGACATCAACATCTGGTCTGGAAGCTGCTTACATACAAACTTTAATTTTGAATTAGTCATGGCATGATTTCAAAAATTCCTTGCAATGCTTTCCTTCTCAATCATTATTATTCGAGACAACACAAAAATGAATTTCATGACGATCCTGTAACGTAAGAGAAAATATAAGGTTTTACCCGTAGCAGTCATGATGGATTTCGTCTTGGCTTTTGGCACTTGGACTTGAAGTAAATACTTGTTCCAGCAACTATTGGCACGATTATCTCTTTGAACACCGACTTCATTCATTATAATAAACCCCCGTCAATCCATGTGACGTATGCTGTATGAGTGGCAACCCAAGTTCGAACAAGCTAGCTCAAATGATTCTTGAGGGCTTTGAGGTATCCATTAAAAACTGTTCTCGGTTAGTCAACTTCAAAGAGCTGAATCTCCATAACAGTACGAGTTAAGTTGGTAAAACTCAGCTTCAATCGTCATCATTTGAGTCAAGGAATCTAGGATTCTTGTTTGGCAGGGTGTTCCTGAACCACTGTGTATAATATACTTCGATCAAAAATAAAAATTCAATGATATAATTGAGTTTAAACCGAAACATTCCAAAATCTACTCAAAACGCTATAGCCCTTTTCAATATGATATCCTTCGCTAAAAAGCAGGCCCAATTGCTTGGTGAGGATGTTCACCTTATTGAATGAATACATAAATAGGGAATGACATTTTAAATTTGGAATATTCACTTACAAACAAACCTTTTCGCACAAGCCTTCATCAAGGGTCCGTCAAGTATCAAGCCAGACATGTTTAATTTGGATTTGATTGGTGATGTGTGTGGTAGAATAACTTTTTTGCCCAATAATAATCGTAAATGCCACTGAAATGTTTGTCTATCATTGAATGGATTTGTAAGATTGCCTGCACTATTCACTGGCCAGCAAACTTCCAATTAGTAGTGTTTTGATTCTATTATCGCATAAATTGCATCAATTGAAATCTAGTGTGCGGAGTTCCAGTTGGTGGGTAGTGTTTTCATTCAATTATTGTAAACTGTGAAAAAGAAGCCTCAGTAGATTCATCTGAGGAGTGTGTGATCATCAGCAAAGTAATTCTCCTAGAAGTGTCGAGAATAGCTGAGCAACCGGCGCTAGATCTGGCACACAGGTGTCGAGCTGGAAAGGAGTCGTCATAAGGCTACACTTGATCCAGCAAAACCTGTTCTACCGCATCCTCCATCAGCTCCATTGTAAGTCCTTGAATGTTGTTCCTGCCATGGAACCCCAAACCTCAACCTTGGCTTAAACTATGGAAAGCTGATTATCAGTATGAGTCTACCTGCCTGAAATTGAAGCGTTTTGATCATTTGCACTTCACAGGAATCATTTTAGAGACAGGTTCTGACACCGTAGACTGATTTCATGTGCCCACGTTCTAAGTGACCATTTTTGTTGATATTTCATTTTGCATGTCGACCAAAAAGGTCTCAATTCTATTCCTTGTAAACTTCAAATATCACAATCAACATTAGTGACCTTAACACCAGAGGCGATTTGGGCTAGCGCGCTTCACCTGCAAGAGGCGCTGGCGTCGCAATTCTCCCTAGACCCGAACGATTAAATACAGTGTAGAAACTGTTAGACTCAAATTTTGTACGGTGGATGTCGCTGGTAAAATAGGCTCTAGTGTACAAAATACTCTGGTGTATTGCTGGTGGCGGATACGCTTTTCGTACGAGATTCAATAGAATGTCATTGTCATGTGACACTTCGCGGTCCTCGACAGTCACCACTGAAAAAATGGGCAATGAATCTAGACCGCCCCCATCCCAGTGCCTCAAAAAGAAACGAAACCTGAATTTAAAAAAAAGACTTCACCATTTGGCGGCGAAACAGTGTTTGCAAGAAAAAGGAGTGTGTTATTGCAGTTCGCAAATAGACAATCCCGAGGAACAAGTTGACACCATCAGCAATGAAAATGCCGAGGGAAATGCTGAAACACTAGTAAGTACTAAGTATAATTCCATCTTTTATTTAACTGGCTCAACACCCAAATGGTGAAAAAGGTTCCTGGATTAAGTAAGAAAGTTATTCAATTTTGATATAAAAACAGCAAATCAAATTTTTATCCCTCTCCGGTGCAACGGTTTAAATATTCTTTTCACAACAATCAAAACCGAGCCCAAAATCTTAGTGGAAATGTGCCCACGGACACATTTGAGCCACCCATGTGCTCCATGAGGATATGCGCAATCTACATACATATACCCATGTGTACCATGGTCGCAATGGGCACGCACATCCTCATGGTGCACATGGGATACAGTTGGAATATGCCCATGGTGCATTTTGCATGACTGCATAGCCCAAATGTGCCCATATACACATTTCCACTAGGAACTGAAGAATATGACTGTCAGAATTGAATAAGACGTTATATATTACATTTGCCCATGGGCGCCCGGAGGGGGGGGCAAGGGGGGGCACTTGCCCCCCCCTGGCTCCGGAGCAGCTGAATAAATTCTTCCTTACGAAAAAAAAAATTTTCGAGGAAGGAAAAAAAATTCATTTTCGAAAGAAAAAACTTTGAGAAGGTAATTTACATTTTTTTGAATTGTTAGAGCAATTTGAAATTTCATTAGGCTTCTACCTAAATTAGATAGCTACCCGTAAAGTCATAAAATAGGTAGATAGGTAGGTAGGTAGGTAACGATATGCAATTTGTGCATTCCTTATTTCGGCATATTTCCTTATATTTCCTTATTTTTCGCACAATAATTATTACCACCATTAATGTTATTATTCGAAAAAAATTTCGCCTGCGGCGCTAATCTAAAGGACTTCGCAAATTAGGCCAGATAGGTATGTGACGTTCTCTAACTAAAGCTATTTGCCCCCCCCTGACAAAAATCCTGCGGGCGCCCATGCATTTGCCCTTGAAATTAACTACCTTCAAATAAGAATGTTCCTTTCCACAGAATGACCACCTGATGGAAATTGAAAATTTTCAGGACAGCCAAGATTTGATGGATCGAAATTTGATTCCTGCAATTAATGACTCTGATGAAGATCAACAAAATACGAAGGAAAACATTTTTGAAGCAACTCTACTTGGGAACATGATTGTCAATCTGGAATACATTTTAAGTTGGGCTATATATCACTCCAACCAACATGAGCATTCAAAAAATTGTTCTGGTATATTGTTCCCAAACAGTGAGAACGTCCAGAGAGACTCGTTTGGTTTGTGTCGTAACATTTTAATGCACAAGATTTCGTGAAATTATTCATAAAAGCACCGAAGACATGCGTAATATCGACAAATCAGTCATAAACACGAGAGTCGCGTGGGGCAGACTCGCAACTGGCAGAACTTGTGGTCACTTAGAGGAATTTTCAAGCTGTGTTGACATACCAGCATTGAAAAGTCCAAGTTTGAAAGTATAGAAAACCAACTGGAAGAGGTAGGTACCTATTACGTTTTATCAACAAAGCAATTAAGAGGTAATATTCTTATATTTCAGGTTTGGTACCTGATGGTAAAAACAACATACCTAACCTATTCAACTGTGATGAACTTGTACTCAATGAAACAAAATGTTTTCAGGTTTGATAAATGGGGATGAAATTGTCGAAGTGAAATGTTTATATTTTCTACACAAATCTGGTCAAAAATCTAAGAGAAGCTGTGGAGAACACGGAGAAACAACCTCTGTTTGAAGATATTCGAGAGAAATATATCAGGCTGAAACGACAGCAATACTATTATTTTCAAGTCCAAGGGCAGTTGAATATCGCAGAAAAGAAAAAGTGTTATTTTATGGTATTTGTTTTCGGAACAAGAATTTTTTATATTGAGGGATGAATAGTTTTTAGAGGCAAAAATGCTACCAGTATTACTAAATTTTTATTATAATTGTATTTTGGAAGAAATGGTTAGGAAGAGAATCCCAAATAATAAAAAATGCTTTGATCCGGAATCCATCATAGTCGCACAAGATCGGCAAAGGGTCAAAAACGAAAGACGTTCAGATTGGTTGTAATTGTTGTGAATAAATTTTTTTTTTATTGTCAATAAGAGGATAATTTATTGAGTCGTATATGATGAAAGTAATAAGTATTTCCTCCTCGATTTCCTTCTACTACAGTTGATTTTATGCTCGATCAATTATTGCAAGTGAGATACATTATGGATGCATTCCAAGTAACAGCCCAGATCCTGCAGTACCTACTCCAAGTAGCTCCGGGCTACTCCAAACAAATCTATATCATAAGAATCCTAAAAGGGCGCTTTATGAAATCACGCAACGCAACCGCAACGCAGAGCGCAACTTTTCTGATTGGCTTCTGGCTCGCAAGCCTTTCGCGTCGTTGCGATAGTTTTGCGAATACCTTGCGAGCCAATCAGAAACGTTGCGCTCTGCGTTGCGGTTGCGTTGCGATTGCTGCGAATTTTCATAGAGCGGGCATAATGCCCGCTCTATGAAAATTCGCAACGCAACCGCAACGCAGCCGCAGCCGCAACGCAGGTTTCTGATTGGCTCGCAAGGTATTCGCAAAGCCATCGCAACGACGCGAAAGGCTTGCGAGCCAATCAGAAACCTGCGTTGCGGCTGCGGCTGCGTTGCGTAATTTCATAGAGCGGCCTTAAGATATTAAATCATCTGCCCCCAGGCTTCCAGCTCCTGCCTGGAAAATTCCGTCTAGGCAACCAGTAATACACTACATAAGGTGGTGCCATCTTGACAAAATTCACCTCAACTGATTATTCCCGCCTCTGCATTTTCAAGTAGGTGAATCGGGTGGTTGACATCTAGGACAAGTCGAAATTATTCTGTCAGGTCCAAATTTTGTCGGTACAAATAAAGCGAACGAAAAGCAGACTATGAATTTCATTATTCGGAATCCCTTTGTTGACCTCTAACCTACAGCTTGGGGTGAGTTACTAACAAATTCCAATTTTCCGATTTCAAGATTTTTTTGTAATTTATACGCATAGCTTTCACCTTTCTAGTTAGTTTCAGGTTCTACAGTGAACCTTTCTCTTTAATATGCGCTATTTCCTTTTTGGGAATCCTTCGTAGTTCTTTTGATTTGTACCGACAAAAAAAGCTCTACAAACCGTTGTCAAGTACACGTTTCCGCCTCTGATCTTAATTCATAGAACTTGGATTTTGGGACGGATAAAAACGTGAAGAGAGGCAACAGTTTAAGGTCCGAAAAATCCCTTTTGGCAAACTAAGGCCAATATCTGGAAAACCGTCTCATGAAGGAATGAAAACGTGATATGATAATATAAATTTATATTGATGGTGATATAATAGTAAATTATTATACAAGTAAGACAGAGTATTGTCATACGACTGGTTTTGGGGCACGACGAGCTTGCGAGGAGTGCTCCAACGAAAGGAGTGTGACAATACGTCTTATTAAACGAATATAATACCCATACTATTTTATCTAATTTTCCTTGATAATCGCTCAGAAATTGGTAATTCTGGCTGCTAAAAATAAAAAGGTTTGACAAGTGACACTTCAGAAGTCATCGGAACTGACGTTCGCCTACCTTCTATTGGCATTAAATTGTTCAATTGGTTGAAAAACAGTTAAATATGATGCTCCATTGGCGCACTGTTTTTGATGTGATAATGAATCTATTAGTAACTCGAAGAAAATAATTGAGTTACGGTACTTGTACAAGAAGTGTATAACTCGAATGACACGAGAGATTTTGTTTCAAAGTTCCCAAACAGGTGTGAACAGTGAACTATAGAAAATACCCAGAACTTTGTAATTGTTTGCACTGGCGATATTCAACACATTAATTCATGACGACACGCGACGACACACGATCCAGTTCGACCAGTTTTGAAACGCAATTTTCACATATTTTTGCTACAGATGGACATGAAATTTTTCAGGACGTGATGTACACGTTTCTTTTTTTTTTTTTTGAAAAAAGTGTAATTTTCTGACCTGTTCGCAATTTTCGTCAACAAACAAGTAAATCAAAGTAGCCTGTGACATTCAACAGTTTCGAAATTTTTTCCAACCTCTTGAATTGAGCTCGATTTTTAGACGCTTCAATTCAAAAACTGCGATACCGTCGCTACGAAGAGAGTATTCAAATTGAAACATCGACCCTTTGGTCTGCTACTGTTGAAAAGACATGAGAAGCCCTGAGAAATCATTGACAAATTAAAAACGCTCCAACGGTCCACCCTGTTAGCAGAATTTACGTGTAAAAAGTTTAATAATCCAAATTTCAAAGGACCCAGCTGGTGAAAGTTGTTTATTGAGACAAAATTATTGTGGTTGTCTTCAATTTGTCATTTTCCCCTATTCTGGAGCCCGCGCGAGACAAGTTTGTGTCGGCACTGAACACGAATCCCGAATGCTGTCAAATTCGATAAAAAACTCATGGTTTTAATGTCTTGGCAATTACTTTGCGCCGCAGGCAAATTATTTTGCAGATAATAGTAATAATATTGATGATGATAATAAGTGTTTTTTCTACAATATTCGACACAAATCAGATTCAATTCGAAATTTAATTTCAAGTGAGGACACTATTGAAGAAAAACTTCTACATTCGTCGCCCGGTATAGACAATACAAATAGAAAAGACCATATGTTGTCACGGATTTTTACAGTTGCGTAGGAACCAGGCAAATTCATGATTCAAAAAAAGGTTGGCTGATTTATGATGCCCCAATATCCGTGACGACGGTGGTGATCACATAATGGTCTTCTCTATTTGTATTGTCTATACCACGATGATATTTCCTACTGGGCCCCGCGAATGCCAGAAATAATAAATTGAGGCAATCGGGCCCTAAGCAAAAATCAAATTATCAGTTAAAAAAGTCGGGCCTCCCGCGAGCCCTATGGAACCGTGGGGCCCTGGTTCCGCGGAAGCCGCGGAACCCCCATCAGTACGCCATGCGCCACTGGCTATTCTGTATGGATATTGACTTGAGTCGACATTGATATTGTGACACTAAATTGACATTTTTCATTGTGTTTCATTATTAAAATGACAATTTAGTGTCACAATATCAATGTTGACTCAAGTCAATATCCATACAGAATAGCCCTGATTGATTGATCAACGATTGACTTTGGGTATATTATGCTTTCGGTTGTGGCTTCCTCAACCAAGGAATCCGTGTCCGTTCAATTTAAAAGAAGTTTTCGGCGCTTATACGTATATACAAGAACGACACACTTAATCTATCCGACGCTCGGCGTCTAATTGCGGCCCGACGCCTCGCACACCAGATCCACTAAATCAAACGGTCTCATTAGTTAAACACATTGCACATTTGTACCCAAACCGTGATTTATCACGTCTCTAGTTCTTTCAGAAACGGAACCAACCAAGAAAAACTAAACGAAAGCATCGTACCTACAAACGCCCCAAGTATTCGGCTAATGAAACCGTACCGAACCATCACGGTGATCTATTACTCTTCTTTCTCAAATGAATTTCGAAAAGTTTTCGTTTTGTGAAGTAGTTAGGCATAAGCATAAATCATGCAGTATTTTATAAAGTTTTCATTTTGCTTCGGCTATGGATATGGAAGCTCGAGTGGGAGCTTTTTTTATAGCAGGTACACTCACCCTCGATTTGTTTCATAGGCGTGACGCTGGAGCCGTATTGCCAGTTGTCTGAAGTGTTGTAGCAGTACTGGGTTTGATGGTGGTAGTCCATCGAAGTGGAAGCGACTAGATCTTTGGGTAACGCCAGACGAGTTGATGATGCCAATGACAGGTCCTGGTTGAGGTGGTAGTGATGGTGCATTTCGGCTTGCGTGCCGAAATGTCACTACTTGTAGATCATGATGGTGTGATGTGCTGTAATAAAGTCATTTTCATTAGAGTAAGTATAGTTACGGAAAAAATATGTTGTGTTGGTACGAATGGTACCATTATAACTTGATGCTAACATATTGATGGATGTGCTAAGTAACAAGTGATCGAATAAATTTTTCCTCAAGTCGCTTTTGATTCCTGGAAATCTGGCGGAAAAACGTGGCTAGCGACGAGATCAAGGCCTACCTTGAAGAGAAATTTATTCGATCACTCCGTATAATGTGATAGTTGTAACATCGCGACGGATTGTGCGCGTAAAGCGGGATTCGCAGATGCCAATATTCGGACAGAAAATGCGAAATTTTATGTCAAAGTCCTCATATTATTGGCCAATCAGAGTCCTCTATTTCAAAATTTGACGTACAAAATCGATGCAAAAAATGATGCCCAAACGCGGCGGTACTTTCATAAAATTATTTTGAGCCCTTCATGATGACCCATTCAGTGTCTGGTATTCCGCATGGGTGGGTCTAAAGATAAGAGGAAAAACACAATACGCATGTCTCACCGGGTATATAGCCAAAACCGAGTTTTGTCGATATTTTTTTATACAACGTTACTCCTGAAGAACCACCCTTTGTTCGAAGGATGATGGTTCACCCAGTAAGCACGGGTACGTCAAATTAACGTTTAAAAAACGCGTTCAGCGATGTATAAATGTTTGACTTTTGTATCTCAACGTCTTTTACAGGTTGAACTAGTAACTAATGATAAAACGGTGCATGAGAAACGTTTCATCAGCGTAAGTGATGTTAATGAAAAAGTTTTTGGCTAAAAAATAAACGCTCCATTTCAGTTTTGATGGAAACATACCGAAGGCTTGTAGAGTAAAGCCTCGAGTAAAGCCGTATATTAAAAAATATTGTCAACAAAGGATTGTTCAATAAATGCCTTCGATCGGTAGATGGCGCCTTGACTTCTAACTTACCGCTTTGGCTTAAACCTGTCTGAGTATGTACAGAAGTAGTAGAACCCATTTCCACGGTCGAACTTGGTGGAAACTCCACCAATCTCGAAGCAGTTGAAGCTAGCGACCTGCTAGTTGTTCTCGGCTGGAATTGATTGTGTCTTCACAATGACTAGAGTCATCTGTATGTTCAAGAGATTGGATTTTTAGAGATCGGTTCGTTCGAAGCTTGAAAAACATGATGTTTAAAAGACGTTTTTCGTTGTCCAACAACACGTTGATAAATACGCTTAATCGAGTGCCATTAGAATGTTCAGTCAACGATATGATTCAAACCTCGAATTTCATATTCAATCCGGCATCCCCGAAACGTTTCATTTTACGTTTTGAATACGTTCCGTTTGACGCCTAAAAAACGCTGGAGGTATCGTCTCATGAACGTTCGATGAGCGTTTTGAACACCATTGGTTTGGCGTGTCAGAGACGTTTTGACAACATTGAAATTGACGTTAAACTACCATCTATTGACCTTATTCTAAGGTAACTGGGATTGTGGGCACTTCGTTACAAAGGTCGTGCCAGGGTTCATCAGATGGCTATGTTCTATCACTATCACTGTACCAAGTGCCCTTCCATTGCGATTTTCTTCACTTTTCTTGATTTTTTGATCTAAAATGACTGCACTGCTCTCCTACTTTCTACACTACAGAATATTCCTTTGTAATTGATTGCAGTTCTAAATTTTGTTGTTAAATTTGGAAAAAAGTTTGGCTACAGTTACGTCTTTTTTCCATATTTTTTATTTGATAACGAAGCACATCACATTCACTTCTACAGACATTTTCAAGTCCATGAGGGTGAGGAGAATGCGGTAATTGCTATGTGTTTTAAAAAATTAATTTATCTATTCCCGTATCATACTGGCCACTTTTACTGGCGCTCGACTTTTATGACACTGAACGGCGTTGCTACCCCTAGAATTTTCCAATTTTTTTTCAAATATTTGGGGCAAAATAGATAAAATAGTATATTTCACTCGTTTAATAAGACGTTTCGTCACACTCCTTTCTTTGGGACCCTCCTCACTGCGTTCGTCATGCCCCAAAAACAGTCGTGTGACAAACTTCGTCTTATTAAACTCGTATAATAATATACTGTTATCTATGTGGCTCCCCTTTTTCCTACGCAGACATGATTTCCATTCGTTTCGGCATGTTTTCGGCTCGTTGACACCATTACTATCGCGTCTTTCGGGTCTGTCTCGAAAGTATTCGCTGGAGCACCGCGACAGATTTCGAAATCCCTAACCTCAAAACTTATATGTCTATCTATTGAAGGCAACAGGTGACAAAAATGGACGTGTCCAACTTCGATGACTTGCTACGTGTGATAAACTCTAGTGATGATGATTTATACGCGTTAATGGTGGATGCCAGGTTGCCGCTAATATACATAATATATTTTTCTTTTGTTAACATAATTTTCCGTGGACTTCCAAAATGTCTGTTTTCTTGTTGCTCCCTTTCACTAGATGAATTCTTCCCTAGTTGCTCCCTTCCCCTGAGTTACTAATACCTCTCGTGTTTGCTTTTAGTTTCTTACTCGCCCAGCACCCCAATTCGTTTCGTGGTTTCGTATTTCTGTATATTTTCTAGTGCTTTCCATACACTTCTGTGGCTTTTGCTTTTCTCTGTGAATTTTCAGTTGACGTTTCATTTATTGTCTACTCAGCCGACCGGCTGTAGATATTTGATTGCTCAAAATTTTTATAGGGTTGATGAAAAATACCATTTTAGTTTGATTGGTTTTGAGACAAAGATTTGAGGTTTGAGTACGCGACGCGAATTGTTCTACTGTCGGTTTCTTTATTTGAACTTATTGTATCTTCATTATTACCATCTTATTCATTATTTACCTACCTATTATCTTTTTCAGATGTTTGGTGTACGCCAAATTTTAACTCATGATGCAGACGAGGATGCAGGGTAAGTCATAAGTATAACTTATAACACCGTGAGCCCATGCGCAAAACTTTCTTTGGGAACAAAAAATCCTAGATATTGTTGTCTGAGTATAATCCTTTCACCAAACATAAATGACAAGCGCTGTCAAGATAAAGTGAAAACTGATAAAAACTCCTAATGCCTGGTAACTTTCGAGTGCTTTTATAGTAAATACATACTATAAAATAACCAAGTTGAAATAATCCAGAATTAGGATGATTCAGTTCCAAACTACCTAAATATAAACCTGGCATTATGTTTTTTGTGAAATAGGCTAGGTACTATCATCATGGCCCCATAAAACGGGATAGTTTATTGTCCGTTTGTAGCCATGGTTCTACTCACTTGAATTTTAATTTGTCAACGCTGTTATAAGTAGGTATCACAGTTGTCGAAATGTTAGCATAGGCTCAAAGAAGGTTTGTCCATGCAAAACTTGAGGAAGCATTACAATGCGTGGTTTCTTCCGATTCAAAACGTATAAGTTGGATGGAACGCTCGCCTGACACAAAAGACCAGCCACCGACACTGTAACACAGGACGCAAGCGGCCGATAAGTGGCTAGTGCGATTCATTGTAGACCATCCATTTTGCCACATCAAAAACTGCTGTGAGATGAAAATAACTTCCGTGCAATGCTGGTGGAGAACTGCGAGGAAGCCAATGACTTTCGGTCAAAACTGTATCACTGTCACCACTGTCACTAAAAGTCATGTCAATGTGACGTCTCAGATATCCAGTTGATGCGATAAAAAATCGTTACGATTCAAGGGGCCACGATAGTATGTATACTTTCCAAAGACGCCGGTTTCTCAAAGTTTTATGGGGTGCCAGTGGCAGTTCTGTAAAATTTGAACATCTCTTACCATTTTATGGGACCTCACGGTCACCTAGAAATCAGACTGATTCATTATTGACTATTTTTATTTGCGGTTTTCACTTTAGAGGGATTGGATACAAATTCGATATACCACTGTTGTGAGCAAGCCTAGCTACTTTATTTCTGTCTTTTGTAGGTACTGACTATAATTATGAATTGATGAAATCATTGTAGCTTCTTTCTCAGGTTCAAAACGAGCCGAAATTCTTCATGGAAGGTGACAATTTTTGCCACGATAAAGCAAAATTGCAACAAGCAAAGGAAGAATGTTGAGTGGGGTTGCCCTTTGAGCCTGATGAGCCTTAGAGCAGCGTTACTGACTGATGAGAATTGAAGGTTTTCCAATAAGTATGTCCGAATTTTGAAAATAACTGCGTCAAGGAGGCTTTGAATATAATTGTCTGATATAAACTGCTCAACAACTGGAATGACGGTATCAAAAATTTTGCCTTTTTTCAAAATGACGTAACTTTGGATTGACACAACCGATTTTAAATTTGTTTTCACAGTTTTTTAGATCCATTTCTCAGCAATCCATCCCATTGACGAGATGTTGTTTTCAATCCCAATTTCTTTTTTTACAGGGTGGACTGTAAAACCTTGCAAAATGGTGCTGAGTTCCACCAATCCCCGTTTCTGTGAAAAAAAAATTTCTCGAATTCCAATGAACTATTCATGAAGCCTGATGTCTAATCTCGAAACGGTTTCTGAATTTTCTAGATCAGATGTCCAACAATGACGATATGATTTTTTTTACTTTCCCGACCCACCAAAATCTGTTCACGGGATGAAAAGTTGGAAAATTTGTAGTTTTTCTAGAGAGGAAAACTCGAAAACCGTGGGTCCGATTTCAAAAATTTTTCCTTTGAAAATGATTTCAATTTTTTCTGTAACTTTTAGTCCCAGCATGTCTACACCTAAAATGGCTATTTCGTGGGGCTCATCGCATGTCGAAGTTTGCACTGCAGTTAAATTAATAACACGGAATGTGCAAATTCCATTAAAAAAAAAACAACGTCGGGAAACCTGAATCGTGTCGATTTTGAAAATGGATCTACACGTTGAAAATGGTCTTAATCGTCATAGGGGACCTCAAAAGGGATACAGGGCGGTGAAAATTCCGATGCTCACCATTGGTATCTTGAAAACGGTAAGAGATACGAGGTCGGTTAAATTAGAAAAAAAGTTGCGCATTTTTGTGGCAATTGAGAATCTGAGAAGAAACTTTGAATATTTTGTTTGGTTCCCGATTTATCACGGAAAAACAAAAGATTCTGATTTCAGAAATTATTTTTCATCTTTCCAACCATTCAAGCTATTTCAATCAAACTTGGTAGTCTTTGTTTTTGATCACTCCGAGTCGAATAACGTTGACAGAAATTTTCCAGGCATTCTAGATTTCAAATTATGATAGTCAAAGTCAAACCGATATCGAAAGTATATTGGATTGGGCGTCGTGCAGACCCACTTTCAAAATCGACACGGTTCCGGTCTTCCGACGGTAATTTTTTCAAAATGAAATTAGCACATTTCGTGAATTTGAAAAAACTTCAATGCAAACTTTGACATGCGGTGAGCCCCACGAAATATTCATTTTAGGTGCAGACATGCTGGGAATGAAAGTTGGAGAGAAGATTCAATGATTTTTGGTAGGAGAATTTTCGAAACCGGACTTGAATGACGGAACTTGAAATGAAGTCGTCATTGACGCTCTTCATAATAAGATGATGTGGAGGAAGATTCGAGGTTTTCCCGGAAAATTCAAATTTTCAAAATTTATATTTCCTGCAAATTAGTTCCAATCTTTCTGTGGTGCCAGTTTCAGATCGTTCACCTTTATCCATGTACCAATGCGTGACTGCCTCACTCGCTTTTCTTTCTACATAATTTGGTTCCTATTGAAAAACTGCAAATTTCTAACCTTTCAGCTTGTGAACAGATTCATAGTAACGTTTTTTAAACAAAGGGTAATTGATTCTTGAATATTTTCAGGCAATTTCTCTTAAAATTCTTCAAGTTTTCCGAGAGTTCTCCACTTTGGAATGAGTAACCGGCCAGCTTATCGAGATCAGACTCAATTGATAAAGCTCTGAATGAATTCCTTATTAGTGAAAATATCTTGATCAATTCTTCACTTTTTTTCTCAAATTCTAACTCCCCACCCGAAGGGACGGACGTCTCATAACAAGATTTCCATCCATTCCTTGCTACTCGTCGGGGAAGTTTTGGGATTTTTTTTGTCTTGTGTTTGGTGTCTATTAGGGGACAGGTACCCAATGAAGTTGTGTAACGTAGAAATGAAAATTTAAAAAAATGATCTGGAACGCTTTTTGTACGTTGGCTGCTTCCTACAAAAAAGTCTTGTTTGGGATTTTTTGAGACTCTCGATATGTTATAATAACATTTCACTCTCAAACTTCCGCAAGGCTTGGGTAATTTTTGGGTAAAGATGACTGAGCTATGATATCCCAATTAATATAGCTACTTATCTAGAGGAGCTTGTTGACGAAGACTTCGTATTTACTAACTCATCTGTTTGTGCTGACTTTTTGATCTAATATGTCAAAAAAAAACTCAAAACATCTTCTCCCCAATCTATCATATAGCATGCCCCAGGACAATACCCGGAATTCAATCCTTTTCTAATTTTGTTTCGTTTTGAAAATGTATACCAATACATCCTTACTATACCCTCCTCTTATATTCTCAACAATCTCAACATCAATTGCTCCGTCGTCGCGACGGATAACTTGCGGCGGCTGGTGTTTATTTCGAAACGCATGATTCGCGAAAAACAAAAGACAGTCGTCGTCATATCAACACCACGCACCCATACGCGACGGCAGCATGCAAATTGCACAGCCAACGTTTTCCCAAGTTCGAAAAACCCTTAAATCACGGCAATTAATTAATTCCTCCTGGCTCTGGCTCTCCGTGGCTGTGCAACGTCCGCGCCACTTCAACACGTTTATATCTAGTTATCCGTGGACGTCGACGAAAGAAGTGCGGCCATCACTGAAAACTTGATTAGCCCCGCGAACAGTTGAACGTCGTCGCTTTTAATTTGCACCTCGCCCGGCCGAGTGCGAAGAGATCGAACTTTTTTTCTTCAAGCTTCCAGTTCAACCAATTTCTACCATTTATTCAATTTTTCTACGATTTATTCCATTCATTTCACTCTCAGGTCTCTTGCGTTTTTCTCAAATTTCTTGAAGGGTTCTTGTTGAGTCTACCTATGAGTACTCACTTTTGAGTTCAAAAATATCCAACAAAAATTTGCACACTTTTTTGAGTCACTTTTGCTTCGATCACTGAACGTTTTTCACCACTTTGTATACAAAAAAAAAAAAAACGGGACGGACACGGGACGGTTGTATTGTTGTTATTGTTGTTGTTTGTTGTTCTGGTTTATTCGATAGTTTCCCGCACTTTTGGAAAATTAATAGCACCGGCGACAAAGCACTGTCGACAAAATTTTCACTCTTTATATCATCGACTGTTCGGATATTTTCACGGCCAACTTAAATGAAGCACGTTGAGTGACTGAGCTTCAAGTTTTTCACACATGTTGTCAACGTTGGCCATGACAATTTCGGGAGTCGCGCGGGAGCTTTTGCTCAGTGCAGCGTGCTGTGCATCCCCACTACCGCACCCTGTGCGGCACACACGCACTCCTGCACATGACCAGCTTAAGTCCAGGGAGGCGTGGCTCCGGGGGCGCGTCGTGTACACTCCGATGTCTAAACTTTTGCTCCTGCTCTTGTTCCTCAAAACTTTTCACACATCACAATTTTATTTGTTTATTTCGGTTATACTATGACTACTTTGTAGCACTGTTTTTGCGAAAAACAGTGTCACAAAATACTACTTTATGCTACTGAAAATTGAGCACTTTGTGTCACTGTTTTGGCTGTCATTATTGACATCAGCACAATGGGGTACTTGCCAATGAAACAGATTTGACTGGAAACACTTTCAATCATCAACAAGAGTAATAAATGGTATTTCTTGGAAATTTCCGGAAAATATATCCATTGATTAAAAAGATTTTTTTTTCGATTTTTTTTTTCAGAAGGTTGGTAAAAGTCGGGAATCTTCAGTGAAATTTTTCTGTCAGTATTTTTCAAATATTGTTAAGCCACTCTAACTGTTTTTTGAGTTTTTAACCCAACAGTGCTGTTTGTTTAGTTTTTAGTATATTTGTGACGTCACAAATATATTTTTAAAACAGACACTACGGCCACAATTTTTGGAATTTAGGAAAAAGAAAAAATACGGGTACAATATTTTTGCCCATACTTTCGATTAAGCCAATAAAAAAAAATTAGGCAAGTAGCCCATTCTTGGAACTTGGTCAGACGAAGCAAAAACTTTTGATATTCATTCGAAAAAGTTTTTGTATAAAGTCTCAGGCGAACCCCTCTCATATCATTTTTTTCAACAGAGAATGAGTTTGGCAATCCAAAAAGGAAATAGTGCCTGTATTTTAGTCACTATTCCTCCGTTCACCAAATTGAAAGAAATCTATTATGTATTTACAGTAGAGTTACCATTTTTATAATATATATATATATATATATATATATATATATCTTGATGAATGATGTATTTCGGGCTCATTTTTCTACGTCCATATATTACTTTGAGCTCAAAATTATATATTGGGCTCATGAGTCCAAAAACTGGACATATTTATATAGTATTTTGAGCTCGTCAGTAGTTACACCTCTGGCTTTTTAATAAAAACCAATTATTGTGCTCCGTTGTCACAAATACAACATACCACAGTCTGATATTTTGAAATCAGGCTAGTTGATCCTGAGTTTTTGTTCATCCTCATATTTGACCGGAATCGGGCTCTTATAGCTGTCTAACGCTCTAATCGCAAGTGCGCACTTGAGATAAGATCATTGGTGACTGCACTGCACTGTGCATGATTGTCAAGTACTTTGATAGGTATGATTTGTTAAGTAGGACCTGTAGTGGGTCTCTGATGCATGAAATAGTTTCGTACGGCCTAAAGGTGCGTTCAGTCAGCTTATTCAGCCGCAATTTTAGTTTTAGCCGTAAGCGCTGCATCGCTTATTGGCTGTTCCGAGGAGGCTGGTTCATAAGAGCCAATGGGCGTCGCTGCGCTTGCGACTAAAATTAAAACTTGCGGCTAAATAAGCTGACTGAACGCACCTTAAGTAAATAGTACTCTGATAGCAATATGACCGCAAACAGCTCATCTCCTGCTGCCTCTTACGCAAAGCTCCCAATTAAAGACTTTGAGTGCAAGGGAGACGGCATCATTTAACGGCGGATCTTTTCAACTGTTAATTGTGAATTCCGGTTATTTTGAATCTTCAGCCGAAACACTAGGCTGTCGCTGCTTATTATACCAGTTGAAGGGAGAAAGGAGAAACTGTATACAATCGCTTAGTGCGGGAAGCCACGCCCTACGCAGACGCCCAACATCACAACCAATGTCAACTCTAGTCCAAGAACTTGCTCACATGCGCATGCGTCTGAATTATTTTGCACTTTTAACAGGAACTTTTTTTGAAATCTGATACTTATGTATCTAAAAGTCAATCATGACGTGAATCAAGCCATTGAAAAAAGTTTGGGCGAAAAAAGTGGTATTTGTTGGGAGGCGTATGGCATTTTCGTACAAAATGATATGTTGAGAGCCCATTCTTCACTTTGGATAAGCATGTGAGCCCGAAATACGTCTTGAACATTTTAAACGTGCTCGTGCATAATGTAGATTGGGCTCCCGAAGATTTTCGTAGAAAAAATCAGAAGTGGACAAAAAACGGCCTATAAATTTGTAAAAATGGCACCGTGGGACCGGTTCAACCCAAAAACTAGAGATTATTCAAGAATGGATTTCTGAAGACATCCAAAACTTGAAATAATACCTATTCTGCACTGTTTATTACAATGGGAACCTATCTTTTCTGGAATTTTCGCAGCTGTTCAAATCAAATCTAGAACAAATTTTGAAAAAAGAGACTAAATAACTTTGGAATCACGTTTCATAAGATTGAGAGGTCTTTGAAAACAAAATATGACACCAAATGACATCTTTCTACAAAATATTGTAGACAGCCCAATTCACATTCTTTTCAAGTCCATGCGAGCCCGAAATACATCATGAATTCTTTCGTCGAGCCCGTGCATGACGTAAATTAGGCTCCCTAGAAAATTTTGAGCGAAAAATAAGTTGAAATTATCAGAATGACAACGTCACGAAAGTAGTATTTGTTGGTAGGCGTCTAACACAATAATAATTTACCAAAATGGCAGGTATGTGCAAAATATGTTGAGAGCCCATTCCTTATTTTGGATAAGCATGTGAGCTCCAAATACGTCTTGAATATTTCAATCGTACTCGTACATAATGTAGATTGGGCTCCCGAAGGTTCTTGTGAGAAAAGTCAGAAGTGGACAAAAACGGACTATATCATTGTAAAAATAGCACCATGGGACCTGTCCAACTAAAAAACTTGGAATTATTCAAGAATGGATTTCTGAAAACATCCAAAACTTGAAATAAAACTTATTCTGCACTTACACACGATAACCTATCTTTTCTGAAATTTTTGCAGCTGTTCAAACCAAATCTAGGATACATTTTTGAAAATGTGACTCAATAACTTGGGAATCACGTTCTAGAAGATTGAAAGGTGTTTGAAAACAAATATTTGTAAACAAATGGCATTTTTTTACAAAATATTGTAGAGAGCCAAATTCACATTCTCGATGAATCCATGTGAGCCCGTAATACATTATGGATTCTTTCGTCGAGCCCGTGCATGACGTTTATCAGGCTCCCGAAAAAAAATTTGGGCGGAAAATAAGTTGAAAAAATTGGAATGACAACATCACGAAAGTAGTATTTTTATTGGTAGGTGTCTAACAGACTATTAAATTACAAAATGGCAGGTATGTGCAAAATATGTTGAGAGCCCATTCCTCATTTTGCATAAGCATGTGAGCCCGAAATACGTCTTGAATATCTCAATCGTGCTCGTGCATAATGTAGATTAGGCTCCCGAAGGTTTTTGTAAAACAAGTCGGAAGTGAACAAAAAACGGTCTTTATCATTATAAAAAATAGCACCGTGGGACCTGTTCGACCCAAAAACTCGAAATCATTCAAAAATGGATAACTTGGGAACTTTATTCTCTAAGATTGAAAGACGTCTTAGAACATACATAAGTAAACAAATGGCATTTCCCACAAAAATATTGTAAACATCACAAATTGAATTCTCGATGAGTCCATGTGAGTCCGAAATACATCATGAATTTTTACATCATGCCCATGCGTGACGTAAATCAGACTCCTGAGATTTTTTTGGCGAAAATGAGGTGGAAGAGCCTGTATGGCAACTTCAAGAATGTAGTAGGTATTTGTTGGGAAAAATCTAACACAATCATAATTTACCAAAATGGCAGGTATGTGCAAAATATGTTGACAGCCCATTCCTCATTTTGGATGAGCATGTGAGCCCGAAATACGTCTTGTACACTTCAAGCGTGCTCGTGCATGATTTAGATTCGGCTGCCGAAGGTTTTCATGAAAAAAAGTCTTAAGAGAACAAAAACGGACTATTTTGTTGGAAAAATAGCACCGTGAGACTTGTTTGAATCAAAAACATAAAATTATTCAAGAATGGATTTCTGAAAACATCAGAAACTTCAAATAAAACCCATTCTGCACTTTACAACGGGAACCTATCTTTTTCAAATTTTTTGCAGTTGTTCAAACCAAATTGAGGACAAATTTTGAAAAATGTGACAGAATAACTTGGGACTCACGTTCTAGAAGATTGAGAGGTGTTTGAAACCAAATATTCATGAACAAATGGCATTTTTCCACAAAATATTAAAGAGAGCCCAATTCACATTCTCGGTGAGTCCTAGTGAGTCCAGAATACATCATGAATTTTTCTGTTGGGCCCGTGCATGGCGTTAATCAGGCTCCCGAAAAAATGTTGGCCGGAGAACAAGTTGCAAAACCGGAATGACAACATCCCGAAAGTGGTATTTGTTGGTAGGCCTCTAACACAATAATAATTTGCCAGAATGGCTGTTCTGTGCATATGTCGAAAGCCCATTCCATAGTTTGGATAAGCATGTGAGCATAAAATACATCTTGAACACTTCAATTGTGCTTGTGTATAACGTAGATTGGGCTCCCAAAGGTTTCTGTGAAAAAAAGTCAAAAGTTGCCAGAAAAGCACTATATCATTGTAGAAATAGCACCGTGAGACCAGTTTGACACAAAAACTCAAAATTATTCAAAAATGGATTTTTTAAAACATCCAAAACTTGAAATAAACCCTGTTCTGCACTTTACAACGGGGAACCTATTTTTTCTACAATTTTTGCAGCGGTTCAAAACCAATCAATGATAAATTTTCAAACTGTGACGAAATAACTTGCTTATCACGTCATAGAAGATTGAGAGGTGTTTGAAAACAAATTATGTAAACAAATGGCATTTTTCCACAAAATATTGCAGATAGCCCAATTCACATTCTCGGCGAGTCCATGTGAGCCCGAAATACATCATGAATTTTTTTGTCGAGCCCGTGCATGACGTAAATCAGTCTCCCGAAAAAATTTTGGGCGGAGAATTAGTGAAAAAGCCAGAATGACAACATCACGAAAGTAGTATTTGGTGGTAGGCGTCTAACACGATAATAACTTACCCTCTAATCCACCAGAATGGCAGTTATGTGCAAAATATGTCGAGAGCCCATTTCATATTTTGGATGAGCATGTGAGCCCGAAATACGTCTTGAACACTTCAATCGTGCTCGTGTATAACGTAGATTGGGCTCGTGAGGGTTTTTGTGAAAAAAAAAGTCAAAAGTGAACACAAACTGTCAGAAACCGACTATATCATTGTAGAAATAGCACCGTGAGACCTGTTTGACCCAAAAACTCAAAATTATTCAAAAATGGATTTCTGAAAACATCCAAAACTTGAAATAAACCCTATTCTGCACTTTACAACGGGAACCTATTTTTTCTACAATTTTTGCAGCTGTTTAAAACACATCTATGATAGATTTTGAAAATGTGACGAAATAACTTGCCTATCACGTTATAGAAGATTGAGAGGTGTTCGAAAACAAATTATGTAAACCAATGGCATTTTTCCACAGAGCTCTATTCACATTCTCGATGTGAGCCCGAAATACATCATGAATTCTTTCATCCAGCCCGCGCAATACGTGATTAGGGCTCCCAATTTTTATTTTTTTTGGGCGGAAATGACGTGGAAAAACCTGAATGGTAACTTCAACAACATGATATTTGTTGGGAAGTATCTGACAAAATAGTTATTGAAAAAATGACATTCATGTACAAAATATGTCGAGAGTCCATTCCACATTTTGAATGAGCATGTGAGCCCGAAATACGTCTTGTACACTTCAATCGTGCTCGTGCATGATGTGGATTGGACTGCGGGAAGTTTTCATGACAAAAGTCTGTAGGGGATAAAAACGGACTATTTCATTGGAAAAATAGCACCGTGAGACCTGTTTGACACAAAAACTTGAAATTATTCAAGAATATGGATTTCTGAAAACATCCAAAACTTGAAATAAAACCCATTCTGCACTTTACAATAAGAACCTATCTTTTTTTAAAATTTTTGCAGCTGTTCAAACCAAATTTAGGACAAATTTTGTGAAATGTGACGGAACAACTTGGGACTAACGTTCTAGAAGATTGAGAGGTGTTCGAAAACAAATAGTTATAAACAAATGGCATTTTTTCACAAAATATCATAGAGAGCCAAATTTACATTCTCGGTGAGTCCATGTGAGCCCAAAATACATCATGAATTTTTTTGTCGAGCCTGTGCATGACGTTATTCAGGCTCCCGAAAAATTTTTGGGCGGAGAATAAGTTGAAAAACCGGAATGACAACATCACGAAAGTAGTATTTGTTGGTAGGCGTCTAACACAATAATAATTTACCAGAATGACAGTTATGTGCAAAATATGTCGAGAGCCCATTTCATATTTTGGATGATCATGTGAGCCCGAAATAGGTCTTGAACACTTCAATAGTGCTCGTGTATAACGTAAATTGGGCTCCCGAAGGTTTTTGTGAAAAAAAGTCAAGAGTGGCCAGAAAACGACTATATCATTACAGAAATAGCACCGTGAGACCTGTTTGACACCAAAACTCAAAATTATTCAAAAATGGATTTCTGAAAACAATCAAAACTTGAAATAAACCCTATTTTGCACTTTACAACTGGGAACCTATTTTTTCTACAATTTTTGCAGCTGTTCAAAACACATCTATGATAAATTTTGAGACTGTGACGAAATAAGTTGCTTATCACGTTATAGAAGATTGAGAGGTGTTTGAAAACAAATTATGTAAACAAATGGCATTTTTCCACAAAACATTGTAGAGAGCTCAATTCACATTCTCGATGAGTCCATGTGAGCCTGAAATACATCATGAACTCTTTCATCCAGCTCGCGCAATATGTAATCAGGGCTCCCGAATTTTTTTGGGCAGAAATGAGGTGGAAAAACCCGGATGGTCCTTCAAAAATGTAATATTTGTTGGGAAGCATCTGACAGAATAATAAATAAAAAATTACATTCACGTACAAAATATGTCAAGAGCCCATTCCACATTTTGGATTAGCATGAGAGTCCAAAATACGTCTTGAACTTTTCAATCGTGTTCGTGCAGAATGTAGATTGGACTCTCGAGGATTTTCGTGGAAGAAAGTCAAAAGTGGCCAGAAACGGACTATATCATTGCAGAAATGGCACAGTGAGACCTCTCTGACCCAAAAACGCAAAATTATTCAAGAATGGATTTCTGAAAACATCTAAAACTTGAAATAAAACCTATTCTGTACTTTGCAACGGGAACCTATTTTTTCTAAAATTTTTGCAGCTGTTCAAAACGAATCTATGATAAATTTTGAAAATGTGACAAAATAAGTTGCAAATCACGTCAAAGGAAATTGAGAGGTGTTTGGATACAAATTATGTAAATAAATGTCATTTTTCCATAAAATATTGCAGAGAGCTCAATGGGGTACTTGCCCATTTTTTTTTTATTGGCTTAATCAAAAGTATGGGTTAAAATATCGTACCCGTATTTTTTCTTTTTCCTAAATTCCCAAAACTGCGGCCGTAGTGCCTGTTATAAAAATATATTTGTGACGTCACAAATATACTAAAAACTAAACAAACAGCACTGTTGGGTTAAAAACTCAAAAAACTGTTTGAATGGCTTCACAATATTTGAAAACTACAGACATAAAAATTCCACTAAAGTTTCCCTACTGTTACCAACCTTTTGAAAAAAAATATCGAAAAAAAAATCTCTTTAACCAATGGATAGATTTTCCGGAAATTTTCAGGAAATACTATTTATGACTCTTGTTGATGATTGAAAGTACTTCCAGTCAAATCTGTTTCATTGGCAAGTACCCCATTCACATTCTCGATGAGTCCATGTGAGCCCGAAATACATCATGAATTCTTTCATCCATCCCGCGCATGACGTAATCAAGGCTCCCAAAATTTTTCTTTGGCAGAAATGAGGTGGAAAAACCTGGATGGTAACTTCAAGAATGTAGTATTTGTTGGGGACCATCTAACAAAATAATTATCAAAGAAATGGCATTTATGTACAAAATATGTAGAGAGCTCATTCCACATTTTGGATAAGCATGTGAGCCCGAAATACGTCTTGAACTTTTCAATCATGTTCGTGCTTAATGTGGATTGGGCTCCCGAAGGATTTTGTGGAAAAAAGTCAAAAGTGGACAAAAACGGTACATAACATTTTAGAAATAGCAACGTGAGCCCTGTTCAACCCAGAAACTCAAAATTATTCAAGAATGGATTACTGAAAACATCCCAACTTCGAAATCGAACCTATTGTGCACTTTACAGGGAGAACTCAGCGTTAAAAAATATTGCGGAGCGCTCATTCACATTCTTGATAAGCCCATGTGAGCCCAAAATACATCATAAATTCTTCTATTATGCCCGTGCATGACGTACACCGGGCTCCCGAAGACATTGTGGGCGAAAATGAGGTAGAAAAACTCGGATGGCAGCATCAAGAAAGTGGTATTTGTTGGGAGGCATCTAACAAAATAAGAATTGATCAAATTGACATTCATGTACAAAAGAAAGAATGTAATAAGGAGAGGAATTTGAATTGGATTGAAAGCTGTCGCGAGCCCATTTCACATTTTTTATGAACATGTGAGCCCAAAATACGTTCTGAACGTTTTGGTCGTGCTCGTGTATGACGTAGTTTGGGCTCCCGGAGATTTTTTTGAAAAGACAGTATGGACAAGAACGGACGCGCACATTGTAGAAATGGTGACGTAGGACCTGATTAACCGAGAAATTTGAAGTTATTCAACTATAGAAAAATGGAAACGTCCCAAACTCGAAATAAAAGCTACTGTGCACTTTACGACAGGAACTCGTTTTTTCGACAATTTTCGTAGTTGTTCACCCGAAATATAAATGATACGAGTGCTTTAACAGTCAAATCGTAACAAGTTAACTTGGGAATCACGTTCTATGAGGTTAAGAGACATCTGAGAACATAAATTCATAAACAATGGGCGTAATTTCGCAAATTGTTGTATAGAGCCCAATTCACATTCTCGATGAGCCCATGTGAGTCCGAAATACATTATGAACTCTCCGATCATGACCGTGTATGACGTTAATCAGTCTCTCGAAACATTTTCGAGAAAAAATGTAGAGTGGAATAATCCAGACGACAAATCTCAAAAGGAAGTACATTGGAAGGTGACAAATAATATAAATACGTGAACAAATGCATTTTCTTTTCAAATTATGCCGGGAGCTCAAAATACATCATGTACATTTAGAAATATATATATATTTGAAAACCAACATTGGCGATGGGATTACCTGAAAATTACGTCCTAAAATGTCATGAGACGTCCAACAATGTGAATCTGTGCAGAAAATATTTTTTTTTACATTGTTTGTCACAAAATATGCCGCGAGCCCGAAATACATCATCCATCAAGATATATATATATATATATATATATATATAGTTTGTATTATTATAGCTCTGTATTTAATAAAACTTTTACTTTTAATTCAAATGTCAGTTTGTACATTTTCTTATTTTCAATAAGTGAATTAAGGCGAAATAGACAAAGTAGTATGAAAAACATGTCGTGTTACAATTCATTTTTGTAATACTCCTGCATTGCTCAACTCGCCGCCTCGCGGCTTGTTGCAAACTTGGTCGTATTACAAAAATCGAGTGGCGGACTAAGGGAATTGGGGGCCCTGGGCGGAATTGTGAGATGGGGCCCCTAAGGAGCGAAAGTTGAGAATATTAAGGGGGACCGGCAGATTTTTTGGCCCGCCCTGCTCCGCCGTGATTGAGCAAAAGCCTAAGAAACAAAAAAATTAATTGTTAATTTGACTATGAAACCAAAACTAGAACCGTTCATTGATCATATTCAGAGATTTGCCTCGTTATCCTAAACATTTCATATCAGTCGGTCATAGATAGATGTGCCACCGAGTGGCGCAGTCAGAATTTGAGGGCAGAGAGGGCAAAGGCAATGACGAGGATGTAAGCCGGCGAGAGGAAGCGCCGTAGAAGAAATTTTTTGGGCATAATAATAATAATGCTGATAATAATTGGTATATTTCATACGTTTTGTGATTTCGGTTTTGGCAGCGCGCAGACCCGATAATTTTGTTGCTTTGTCTTTGCCCTCTTTTGAGAAGAAATGATAAAATACAAAGTTTCAAAGGTTTGAGGCCCCTGGCACTCTGATATCCGGGGCCAGCGCCCCCAAAGTCTAAAGTGGAAGTAATTCCTGGAGGTTCCGTGATAGTCGTGATACAGACACACCTCTATTGCCTGTGTGTAGGCCCTCAAACCTGTTGTCATGGGGCCTGCGCCAAGGTAACTTTGAAATGGAAAAAAAAATGTTACCTAAGCAATATGCGAAAGAAATTACCATTGAGGGAAAAAATTGAATTTTTTTTATTTCAGCCCATTTTTTTTGCAGTTATATTTTACAAACAACAGAAAGTGGGGGCCCCATCAGATGATTGAGGCCCCGAGGCCCGGGGCGAACCGCCGTTCAAAATAGAAACGTTTGACAGGTGACACCTCCGCACTGACGTTCGCCTACCTTCCATTGACAATAAATTGTTGCTATTGGCAGGGCCGGGCCTGGCCTATTTGCCGCCTGCGTGCCAGCGAAAAATTGCCGCCCCCCTCACAGGCAGTGGAGACTGTGAGCCCCCCCCCCCCCCCTAAATACGGGAATGAAAAGAATCCTTTGAAATTCAGTTTCATTATACAGGGTGGAAACTTTACCCTGTTTATATTATGTAATTCAATAACTAAAAACATTTCACCAAAAACCTTGAACAGGTCGATTTTTGAATTCAAAATATCACATTTTGGTATTAGCTGTGACCGGGTGATCATTTGAAAACTATCCACCTGCAATATCTCCCGATTCCTAGTGCAAATGTCTTTGAGCAAAAACAGGTCGATTTTTATATCGAGGGGGACATCTAAAACATACATTGGAGAATTTATATCTTGAGCCCCCTCGCCCCCACTCACCCCAACTTTGAAATTTCAAATGACACCACCTACCTTGCGATACATCAAATTGAAGAGAATTAAATTCTCTTTCTAAAAAAATATTTTGAAATTTTTCAACCCCACCCCCTGTTCTTCTTGAAATTCTCTGAGTGTCCAAGTTAATATTCTTGACCTCCATTTCCCTTCAATACAATAAACGTCATCCTGCACAGCATCGAAAGAGAAAATTTTCTATAAAAAAAGTGCTACCCAAATTTACCCCTTCGCTCCCCCCACCTGACCTCAAAAATTTAAAATGTCAATACCCACTTTGTAATACATCAAATTGAAGGAAATTGAATTCTCTCTCTGAAAAAGATTTTTTCACAATTTTTCAAGCCCCCCATTGCCCCCCTAGAATACTCCAAATGGCCAATTTATTGAGAGAGGGGTAGAAAATTTGAAAAAAAAAATTTTCGGAAAGAGAATCCAATTCTCTTCAATTTGATGTATCTCAAAGTGGGTGGTGTTTTGTTAAATTTGGGAGTTGAGGTGGGGGAGAGCAAAGGGGTGAATTTAGGTAGCACTTTTTTCACCGAAAATTTTCTGCTTCGATGCTATCTAGGATGACGCCAACTGAATTGAGAAAAAAATGAGGGGTCCAGAACATAAAATGGGACAGTCAGAGAATTTTTAGAGAAAAGGGGGTGGGGTTGAAAATTTTGAAAATATTTTTTTCAGAAATAAAATTTAATTTCCTTCAATTTGATGTATCGCAAGGTGGGTAGTGTCATTTGAAATTTCAAAGTTGGGGTGAGTGGGGGCAAGGGGGGTGAATATAGAAATTTGCCAATGTATGTTTTGGATGTCCCCCTCGATATAAAAATCGACCTGTTTTTGCTCGAAAAAATATTCAACAGTAATATCACAAGTGCTTAGATTTTCACGATAATTTTGGTCAGGCGATCGCGAGTGCTGATTGTAGCGATAAATGCCCGACTCCGTAGGAGGAGGGCATTTATCCAGGGACAATCAGCTCGAGGGAAACGCCTGGCCAAAATTATCTGGGAAAATCTCGAGCACGAGTGATATTTTGAAGATTATCACATAAAAGAAGTCCGAAGTGACAGCTGTCAGATTTTGTTGTTTACATGAATTTTATTCCGTTGCTATTGACAGTGGGATTTAGATAAGTGAATATTATTCTTGTTGGTCTAATAATCAAGGGCGTTGTATGTAATAATCACTAGTAATCGGGAGTTATTGCAGGTGGATAGTTTTCAAATGATCACCCGGTATAGTTCACTGTTGTATGATATCTCAAGATGCAATGCTAGTTCCTTGTTAAAATTTTTGTTTCTACTTTTGACATGATGATGAAATTACACAAACTTGATTGAGAACTTTTACTGCATCGCATCTGTGTGTCAAATTTCAACCCTATATCTTCAATTTAGAGCTTGGGTAGACAAGCCGAGCGACGGCATTCTGCAATTATTGTTGGGCAGTTGTTGGCAGAACAGTTCAATCTGCACGATCACATATCAAATGATTGTGAAACTAAAGAAAAAATCGACCAAGTCCAGCGACCATCCAGGAAAAATAACTTGGATACACACATCACAATAAAGCACTGCGGTTCAAGGCTCAATAAGGCGCTGTAGAACCTCATCCATCAGAACATTTAATTCCGTAGAGAGAAGGTTGTTTTTCAACCAAAATGATCCAGAAGATTGGACAAAAAATGGTTGGAGAATATCCAAGAACCAATTGCCGATTGTTTAAAGAATATTTGGTGAAAATCGGTTCACGGGTAGAATACCTGGCTGGAGTTCTTATTATTTGCACTTCAGGGCTCCAAACGACATGTGGAATGAGGCTTCGAGCCCTTAAAAAGGGCAAGTCCGGAATACACCTGATGGCACAATAGTTCTGAAAACTGAAAAGACGAGAGGGGGGCTCAGTGGGACTCCAAGAGACACTCGTAGACACCAGGGAGCCATAGGTCTTTAACCAACCCAAGAAGACACAACGGCATCGCTTGGCCTGAAACGGCAAAATCTCATAGTCACAAGTTAGTGGGGGCCCCATCAGGGCTTTGAACGGCAGTAAGAAAACATGGGGCCCTGGTACCGAATCATACAAGGGAACTGGACACATTAGAGATTGAACGTAGGTATAGGTACGCCAAAACGGGATGGGCATACTGGAGTTGCTAAAGCTACAGAAAACACAAGGGGGTTCACGGAGCTCCCCAAAACGATACTTGAAGACACAAAGGATCGGAGCGCACTGTTGTCTGAAAACGATTAAAAAAACACCGAGATCTGCCTGCATCCATACATAATCATCCTGTCACTTTGACATAGATACCAGGGATCACGATAGATACGTCAATGTAACAAAAACTACTGGTTAGGTTGCTAAGAAAATTAAATAGGCCATAAGTGGAGCGAACAGCCAAGCCCGACTGAAATCGGCCAGGCCAAACTTTGAAAATTCATAGCGCCCGTCCGGCAAATAATGGGAAACTCCAACTTCAGCATTAGTTTGATTCTCTGGTAATGTTGCTTCCTGTCGAGTTTGGTTCAAATGTATCGTAGAGATTTTGAATAATTAAATGATAAAGTTTCAGACTTTGGCATTTTTCATAATTTGACAGATAACAGATAGACAGATATTTTCAACTATTCTAAATACAGTTTTTCAAGGGCTTTCAAACGACATATCGCAAGTCAAGTTCCATGAGATGTAGCTTCTGTCATCTTCTGATAGTGACACTTCTGTTTGACAGATGACAGCCAAAAACTAATCCGGTCATTCCAGAGTGAAACCATGCCTGCATACCAAATTTCAAATCGATCAGCTCAGCGGTTCGGCAGTTATCGTGGAAGATCACAGACTAACGGACAAACATCATTCTGGAAATTGTCTCAATCGTCTTGGGGGACCTCAAAATGGATATATCCGGCATAATCTCAACTTTTTTTTTCTGCACGATTACAATACTTTCCCTTCGCGTTCGTGGGGGGCCGGGAAAGTAAAATGATGCTTAGCTTTGGAAACTCTAATAATCAGTTTTAGTGCTAGCGAGCGGTACGCAAAAAAAGTGGCATTTGATGATACAATCAAGCCACTTTGCATATTTGTTGTCTAGACCCATTAGAAAAATTTGACCCGCAGTTCCTAAAAATTCAACCCTTAGGACCCGAGATTTGGGGAGGGGGAGGGAATACTATAAAAAAAGTACCAAATTTTTCCGTCCAAACCTGCTAAGGCGTGTTTGGTGTCAAAATTATGTAACTCAGACCTCCTCGATACAATGACAGTGTCAAAACTCTCGTGCGGTCACCGGAAGTCAAGTTGAGTCGTCATTTTTGAAAATTAGAGCTGAAGGTCCAAATTACAAAATTACAAAGTAAGCGTCAATTACCAAAGGCGTATTTATGGGGGTGGCATGGGGGGCACCCCCTCATCGATCTGTAACAATAGTAATGATAATAAGAAGAAGATACCGGCAAAAGATCAGGCGCGCTCCGATAATGTTGTAAATTCAAAAATGTATACCTAATTTCGTTGTATGATACTTATAATGAATGTATAATACGTTCTACCCTTCTACACAATAATTTGTACATTATAATCTACATCTTTAATTCTTCTTTTATTTATTTTTCAACCTAGTACTTACTGTTTATTGATGGATGGAAGCATTTTGTCCGCCTGCTGTTGACCTACCCCCCCGCAAACATCTTTCTCTTACGATTCTTGCATGATTTAAAAAAAAGTCACCTTTTCCCCCCCAATCCAAATCTCTAAATACGCCACTGCAATTACCCATATGTTGGGTATCGATTCTTAGGTTTTCGGGGTGGATGAAGACGTATAAAGTGAAACAAAAACGATTGGGTACACCGTCCGCCCATATGTTCGAGATGTTTTCCAAAGTTTCAAACCCAAATATCTCAAAAATAAAGCCTCTTATCATAATTTTGCGAGAGTAACTTTTCTTCTAAATTGGACGTAGAATCCAAAAATTAGAAAAATTTGGGAAAATAGCTAGGAGGGTGAAAAATAGGGGGGGAAATATGAAGACACCCCCCTTGGTTCAAATCTGAACAAAATCGGTTGAACGTTTCAAAAGTTATGTCAAAAAATCGATTTTGAAGATTCAACTTGAACATCCTGTCACTTTTCAACGGAGCATTTTAGGACATCAAAATTATATTTTTTCCTGGTCCATTTTTGATAGAGAATCTCCCCTAGAGGTTTGTATCACCATTTTGGAAACACCCTGTATAGCTTCGAATTTTTTGTCTCAAATCGGACACCCTGTATTTGAAAAATGGAAGTCGATTCCGCTTCTCATCTTGATCACAAATATAAACTGCGCAACAAATATGTTGTCGCAAGGGAAAAATTGATCCGACTTTGGACCACAATAACTTCTGAATGACACAAACCATTTCGATTTTGTTTTGACGGTTAGTGGAATCAGTCTTTCCGTTATTCACCTTGAGGAGGCGAAGATCAGGAAGCTTTATGTGAAATATTTACAGGGTGAAATGTAAAACAGTGCAAAATTTTATAAAATTGAACGGACTCCCATTTTCAGAATATTTTTTTTTTACAAATGCAAATAAAAGGATCATAAAGCGTGATGTTTTGGCTTGCGACCAGTTTTGGAATTTTTGGAATCGGAACTCTGGTTCTGACTATATGATTTTTTTTCTCTTGGAGGATGCTAATTTATCATATCGCTACAAAAAAGACTATGTTAGCCTAGGGAGCCTGTCATCATCAAAAACTAAAAATGATCATCAGCATCAAGTACAGGAGGTCAAAATCACAAAGAAAGTTTGTTTCAGTTGTGAAAATCTGATCCAATTCAATTTTTAAGAAAAACACCTGTGTCGCCCATTTTGAATGGGCCCCTTTTTTGAAGCCTTGATCAAGGTATTTCAGATGGTCTACGAGTTATACGTTGTTTCAGAAATATTGCTATCCCAGTAGGTCATGAAAATCTAAATGCAGCTTTAGATTTAGTTACAAAAAACGTCAAATCAAAAGTGTAAATCTCATGGGAACTTCATTATTTATTTTCAGGTTATAAGTCAGATCTTTCATTTCTTTCAGTCAGAAAGTATTTCTTCAGTTTTTTATCGAGTATCACGTGCGGCACCCCATTCAAGGTGCACTTGAAGAAAGATACATAGTTTTGATGTCGAACCGTCTCTGTTTCCGATCTCAGGACTAAGAAAAATAGGCACCTGGGGAGTCAGCAGATTTCGTTCTTGCCACAGTCTCAATCAACATTGTGCACATATCACACAGGTAGATAGTACAGCAGTAAAGCAAACTCCATGGCCTTGAGAGGGATCAGATATCAAGGAAGATCTGCTTCTAAAGCCGAGTTACGCTGTTCTAGCACGAAATCTGGTAGGATATGGCACAACAGACTGTACTGTACCTACTCTTTTGATTGAGAACGGGCGCCTGGCTGATTTTTTTGTCGACTGGGCTCAGGGATCCACGGCCACTTTTTGGTTGTAAGTAGTGACAAACCTTGGCTTCTTTTTGCCAGAATGCGTTTGACCGTGCAGTACGTTACTAAAGATCAAAGCAACGCGCTGAATGCTGGCAGCTGCATTGTCGGAATCTCTGAAAAATTCTTCGTAACAGCGTCAAAGTATATCACGTTATCACGTTCTCTCGCAGATAAACGAACTAGATCCCCACACATGGCGTGAAAATTATCAGGTAATCAAAACCAATGAAGGAACAACACAACAGTAACAGTAGGTATAACGTAACAGGAACAACAGTAACTGTATAAGTAACACGTACAGATTCTTAAAACTTGCGTCCATAGGTGCTTATTACGATTTTCTTTCCAAAAGCTATCTAGGTGGACAGAAACATGACAGTTTGGACGACAGTAAAAAACTTCGCTGTTGATTTTGATTGACATGTCACACTGACTTGGGACGAAAACAATAAACGTTTTAGAACTAGACAAAGCTAAAGCGACTTTTACCATATACTTCCAATGCCTACTGAGATAGCAATCAATCTGAAACAACGTATAGGTTGCTGAGAACCGTTTAAGCAACAATATTTGTGAATTGCAACCTCCCATCATCAGAGTAACATAGTCTTCTTTGTACCGATAGGATAAATCAGCATCTTCCAAGAGAAAAACAAGTGAGTATGCCTTCACGTGCGTGAGTCTCAGTAGCGCATTTTCTCAAAGAGGTATATTGTGAACGTAAAGAAATTTGGTTGAAGGAGAAACACCATTCCTTGCCCACTTTCTTCATTCGAAACTCATTGTGATATTTTGTTATCAGAATGGGGTACTTGCCAATGAAATAGATTATAATGAAAATTCTTTCACTCATCAATGTTTTTTTGTCTGAAGGCGGGAGCTGGGAGCGGCGACTAATCAACAGTAGTCTATTCTTTCCCATTTTTAGTCGGCTATCCATATAGCGAAAGAATTAGATCGCTATGTCTTCAGGGGCCACATTTATCTCTTACTTTGGGGGCGGCGTGTGGGAGCGACAGAGTTTGGCAAAGAAATTCTTCCACAGTTTGAGTTGGGAGTTTCTGAATGTTTGAGGTAACATTAAAATGTAAATCAGTGGAATCTATTGAAAGTTGCACTTTTTTATTTTTAGGGTGGAAGTTGGAGGCGGCGTCATATCAAAAGTAGCCTATTCTTTCCCATTTCTAGTAAGCTATCTATATAGCGAAAGAATTAGATCGTTATGTCTTCGAGTTTATGTTTTTCATTCATCTCTCACTTTGATGGCAGCGTATGGGGGCGGCAGCATTCGGCAAAGTAACTGTTGCACAGTTTGAGTTGGAAGTTACCAAATGTAAGGGAAATATGACAATCAGTGAAAATTGTGGAAGTTGCATTTTTTTGTTTGGAGGCGGCAGCTGGAGGCGGCGGCTAATTAAAAGTGGCCTATCTTTTTCCAATTTCAGTCAGCTATCAATATAGTGAAAGAATTAGATCGCTATGTCTTCAGGTTCATGTTTTACATTTATCTCTCACTTTGGGGGCGGCGTGTGGGAGCGGCAGAGTTTGGCGAAGAAATTCTTGCACAGTTTGAGTCAAGAGTTTCTAAATGTTCGAGGTAACATTATCAGCTAAATCAGTGGAAATTGTTGAAAGTTCCACTTTTTTTCTTTTGGGGGCGGAAGCCGGAGGCGGCGCCATATCAAAAGTAGCCTATCCTTTTCCATTTTTAGTCAGCTATCCATATAGAGAAAATTTTAGATCGCTATGTCTTCGGGTTCATGTTTTTCATTTATCTCTTACTTTGGGGGCGGCGTGTGGGAGCGGCAGCGTTCGGCTGAGCAAATGTTGCACAATTTGAGTTGGCAGTTTCTAAATGTTTGAGAGAACATCTCAATCAGTAAAAGTGTGAAAAATGCACTATTTGTCGTTTGGGGGGCGGAATCTGGGGGCGGCGACTAACCAAAAGTAGCCTATCCTTCCCCATTTTTAGTCAGCTATTTATATACCGAAAGAATCAGATCGCTATGTCTTCGGGTTTATGTTTTTCATTTCAAAGTGATTGGGGGCGGTTTTTAGCAGTTTTTTCATGTCGGCGGCGCATATTGAAGACGGAATGTTTCTTGGCTTACGTTTATAAGTGGCAACTATGTATTATTCAAAAAATGAGAACACTAGAGCATCAGGTCTGGTAGAAAGTGCAATATTATGTTATTTCAAGTTTATCGGGGGCGGTTTTCTCTATGTTGGCGGCGCAATATGGACATCCAATATAGCCTAGCCCTCCTCTGGGAGTGGCAGCTATGTAACAGCGAAAAAATTAGAAATCTAGGTTGTCTAGTTTGGGAGGAGTTCGAGGAACGGACGGACGGGCGGACGGACAAAGCGGTTGCAATAGCGATTTTCATCAAGATGGAAAATGCGCTAAAAATCATAGTCAGAACCAGACTTCCGATTTCAAAAATTTTGAAACTGGGCGCAAGCTAAAACATAACGCTTTATAACCCTTTTATTTGCATTTGAGAAAAAAAATTATTCTGAAAATGGGGGTCCGTTTAATTTGATAAAATTTTGCACTGTTTTACATTTCACCCTGTAGATATTTTACATGGAGCTTCCAGATCTTCACCTCCTGAGAATGAATAACGGAAAGATTGATCTCACTAACTGTCAAAACAGAATCAAAATGGTTTGTGTCATTCAAAAGTTATTGGGGTCCAAACTCGGACCAATGTTTCCCTCGCGACAACATATTTGTTGAGAAGTTTATATTTTACACTTGATAGAGTAGTCAACAAAACACCTGTGAAAAAATTGATGAATGGATGTAAATACGATGGATGGAATACTAGTCTGGGGTGGGCTGAATAAAACTCATGTGCAACAACTCCATCAGACTCACAAAAAACTCTTGAAAATAATGTTCAAAAAAGGTATTTACTACAGCAGTAAATTACTTTTCCGAGAAAACAACATCTACAAAATAAAGCAAATATATGCCTAAAAGCTCTTTCTTTACCAATCTAAACAGAGTAATGTCTCTAAGAAAAGTTGCGAACATAATTTGAGAAGCAAAAATGAAATCGCTGTTCCCAAAGCCCAAAAAACTGTCGGCCAAAACTGTTTTGTTTATCTGGCTCCTATAGTGCAAGCGGTACACACCTAAAAACACATCGATACTGCATTTTGGAGTGCAGTAACGAGATTTGGTATGGGCATACTTTATACCAAAACAAGCGATTTGACCCGCAGCACTCGATATTTTGTCCCTTGGGGGGCCAATGGGGGCCCTCCAAATTTTCAAGATGCAAGAACTTCCACATGACGATCATTGAGATCGTCATGTATGTCATAAGTGAAGCTTACGGGTCTATTGAAAATATTTTCATCAATTGTCGTTGTGTCCGATTCATTCTTCACACTTGAAAAAAAATTTCTTTGGCAGAGGTCAAAAAAACTGTTTTTATTTTTTCTTCTATGCAAGGAGACGATAAATTCATATGTTCTGTTGCGTTCCCAACTAAATCGCATTCCCTAAAACTAATTATAAAGAAATTTTTCTTGTAATGGTATTTTTGTGAAGTGGTGACCTCTTCAGTACTTCTTTTCCAAGAGCATTTCTTTCTATGTCCCCACTGGATATCACTCGAAATTTTTGCAGGAATGGATACCTCGAACTCTTTTCCTGGTAGTTGCGAAGCAACATGACTCTAAAACGCCCAAGGGAGCCCAAAAAAAAGTTTCTCTGCTGGGCCGTCCAACTTACAATATTTTGATTTTATAGTAGGAGAAACGCGGACCAGTATTCAATCCAGACTGCAGGCGCAGGCGATTTGGTTTCAACAGAAAATATTCTTCCATGCCGTGTTTTATTGCAGTACAACAAAACGCAGAGTCGTTAGGTGTAAGTAGGTATATTTTCCGGTAGATTTTATTCGCCTAGACTAGATCTTATTTATTTGCGCGTCTCCCCTACTACAAAATCAACATGCCAAAAATTTGACGGCCCAGCAGAAAAAAAAGTTTTAGGGCTCTCTTGTGTGTTTTGAAGCCATGTTGCATTGAAATTACTAAGAAAAGAGTTCAAGCTTCTCATATCTGCTAATATTGACAGTCTTATCCACTAGGAACATTGAAAACAATGCTGTTGAAAAAAGTGTACTGAAGAGGTCACCTCTTCTTGGGAAAATGATATTGCGAAAAAATTGTCTTCATATTTGGGCTCACGGAACGCGATTTAGTTGGGAACGCAACAAAACATATGAATTTATCGTTTCCTTGCACAGCAGAAAAAATAAAAACAGTTTTTTTGACCTCTGCGAAAGATTTTTTTTTTCAAATGTGAAGAATGAATCGGACACGACGACATTTGATGAAAACATTTTCAATAGACCCGTAAGCTTCACTTATGACATACATGACGATACTCAATGATCATTTTGTGAAAGTTCTTGTATCTTGAAAATTTGGAGGGCCCCCATTGACCCCCTAAGGGACGAAATATCGAGTGCTGCGGGTCAAATCGCTTGTCTTGGTATAAAGTACGCCCATGCAAAATCTCGTTACTGCACTCCAAAATGCGGTATGCTTTTGCGTACCGCTCCCACTACTAGGCTATTCAATAAAGTGCCAGACTCAATAAAAAATATTAAAAATCTGTTGTGGGGCGACACAAAACTTTCCCGGCGGTATCCAGAGACGTCAGTAATGATTTTGATCGAAGTGTCCCTTCGGGAAGGGACGATTCGATTTGGAAATTGATGAAAAAATTCTATTTAGTCGAGCGTTTAGCGAGCATCCTGCATCCATTGTTGAGCGGACAGAAAAAATGACAGGTTAGGTCAGTTTTCCAAGGTGATGAAATGATCCAAAAGGTAGACCTAGGTAGCTAACTGTTGTGATATCTCAAAAATGCAATGCTGGTTCCTTATTGAAATTTTTGTTCCTACTTTAGATATGATGATGAAATTACAAAAACTTGATTGAAAACTTTTACTGCATCTGTGTGTCAAATTTCAACTTTATATTTTCAATTTAGAGCTTGGGCAGACAAACCTAGACCCAATGTGCCACCTGAGGGCTTCCGATCAAAATCATCCACCCAAAGTCTAATCAGTTCATTTCAGGCTGAACTTAGGCCTCCGTACCTGATTTCGATTTGATCGGATCAATAATTCGGTAATTATCGTGACAGAACCGCTTAATTTGTACGATCGCATGAGTGGTTTTATATTTTCAGGAGGAAAATTTCCGGGAAATTGGAGAGAAATTATTGGAAAATGTTCAAGAACCAGTTATCTATTCTCTAAAAAAAACAATTCCAAGAAATCTGTTCACGGAATAAGAAGTTGGAAAATTTGCAGTTTTTCCAGAGAGGAAAACTCGGCAACTGTTGATCCGATTTCGAAAATTTTTCCTCCAAAAATTAGCTCAATCTTTTCTCCAACTTTTATTCACAGCATGTCTGCACCTAAAATTGATATTTCGTGGGGCCTACCGCATGCAGAAGTTTGCATTGCGTTTTTCTCAAATTCACGGAATGTGCAAATTTCATTTTGAAAAAATTACAGTCGGAAAACCGAAACCGTGTTAACTCTGAAAATAGACCTGCACGACGCTCAATACAATCTACTTTCGATATCAGTTGAAATTTCCAAAAAAAAGTCGATCCCCGAGCAGGAATAAATTTTTGAGTGGAGTCCTGCTACAAAAGCGAGTCGTGCTGGTCGAAACACCGGCGAGAGCCCCTCCTGAGTGGCAACGGCCAGGAGAAATTTCGAAAATTCATTACGCTCAACTGGAGAATGGTGGAAAACTGCAACTGCGGCCCTCATTTGACTTTTTTGTTGTGTTGCTTCCTGCCAAATCTGGTTCCAATCCTTCGGATAGATTTTGAATAATTAATTGGTAAAGTTTTGAACTTTAACATTTTTTATTTTTTGACAGATGACAGATATGGCAATGTTTCCAACTGTTCTGAATACAGTTTTTCAAGGGCTTTCAAATGACATATTGCAAGTTGAGTTCCGTGAGATAAAGCTTCTGACATTTGATGATAGTGACAGTTGGGTTTGACAGATGACAGCCAAAAACTGATGGGCTCTTTTCAGGAAACAACCATGTTTGTATACCAAATATCAAGTCGATCCAGTCAACGTTACGGCAGTTATCGTGGAAGATCACAGACAGACACACACACACACACACACACATACACACACACACACACACAGACAGACATCATTCTGAAAATGGTCTTAATCGTCTTGGAGGACCTCAAAACGGATATATCCGGTGAAATCTCAAAACTTTTTTTCTGCACGATTACAATACTTTCCCTCCGTGTTCGTGGGTGGGCCGGGAAAGTAAAAGTTGAAAAATTTGCAGTTTTTCCAGAGAGGAAAACTCGGCAACTGTTGATCCGATTTTGAAAATTTTTCCTCCAAAAATTAGCTCAATCTTTTCTCCAACTTTTATTCACAGCATGTTTGCACCTAAAATTGATATTTTGTGGGGCCTACCGTATGTAGAAGTTTGCATTGCGTTTTTCTCAAATTCACGGAATGTGCAAATATCATTTTGAAAAAATTACAGTCAGAAAACCGGAACTGTGTCGACTTTGAAAATAGACCTGCACGACGCTCTATCCAATCTACTTTCGATATCAGTTGAAATTTTCCAAAAAAAGTCGATCCCCGAGCAGGAATAAATTTTTGAGTGGAGTCCTGCTACAAAAGCGAGTCGTTCTGGTCGAAACACCGGCGAGAGCCCCTCCTGAGTGGCAACGGCCAGGAGAAATTTTGAAAATTCATTACGTCCAACTGGAGAATGGTGGAAAACTGCAACTGCGGCCTCAATTTGGTTCTTTTGTTTTGTTGCTTCCTGCCAAATCTGGTTCCAATCCATCGGATAGATTTTGAATAATTAATTGGTAAAGTTTTGAACTTTAACATTTTTTATTATTTGACAGATGACAGATAGGACAATGTTTTCAACTTTTCTGGATACAGTTTTTCAAGGGGTTTCAAATGACATATTGCAAGTTGAGTTCCGTGAGATATAGCTTCTGACATTTGATGATAGTGACAGTTGGGTTTGACAGATGACAGCCAAAAACTAATGGGCTCTTTTCAGGAAACAACCATGTTTGTATACCAAATATCAAGTCGATCCAGTCAACGTTACGGCAGTTATCGTGGAAGATCACAGACAGACATACACACACACACACACACACACACACACACACACACACACACATACACACACACACACACACACACAGACAGACATCATTCTGAAAATGGTCTTAATCGTCTTGGAGGACCTCAAAACGGATATATCCGGTGAAATCTCGAAACTTTTTTTCTGCACGATTACAATACTTTCCCTCCGTGTTCGTGGGTGGGCCGGGAAAGTAAAATCATAAGCGAAAGTGTGCAGAACTGAAGGAGTGGATTTTAATGGGTGACATCAAGGAAATGCTGCCCACACTGATCTGAGGCGGTTCACCTCCATCGATTTTGACCCAATTTTTGATTTTTGACTTTTTTCACCTCATTTTTAACTTTTCTGCTCAATTTTGATTTTTCTCTTTTTTAAATTAATTTTTATCCGTTTGTATTTTAGGTATATGTTTTTTCAATTTTCAATAGTTGCCTATTCAATCGCACTCACACAAAGTTCCCTTGAGGAACTTTAAGTGAGGCTTACTCTTTTCCCAGTACAGTTAGTGCTTTGTTGATGTGTATGTGGTTGTATTATTTTGTAAAGTGTAATTTTTTTTCTGCTGTTGCTGAAATGGGAAATAAATATAAATATAAATTTTGGTCCTTTTTCTTTAATTTCAATATTGTCTTATGTATCGAAAGGAAAGCCCCCAAAATTTTTGCCTTAAGACCCGATTTTCGATTAGGGTATGTTTCCACACAAAATCCCGTTGGTTTCATTCATGTAGATACCTCGAATTTTATCCCCTTTTTTCGAAAATTGACAAGCTCATACCAACCTAAAGTCCCCGGTCTGACATGTAAGACAGAGAAATTTTCAACAACCCCATCAACGCACATTAGACCTACAAGGTTAAAATCATGTACCTTATGACGTTAGTCTTGAGGCACCAGCACAACAGCTCCCTGATGTCCATACCGGCGGACCAGTATTTGGGGTCAGGACAGTGTACGCTATTATCAGTCCGTTTTAGCTACAGTTCTATAAATTTTGCTATAGGAACGATTAAATCAAATGAATTGAAATCAGAATAACTTCGTATATAAAAAAAATAGACGCAAAAAAATGTTTACAGAACGCATGAAAAAATGTTTATTTTAATACCCGCTCAAGAAAAGCTCTATTGGGAAAAGTGACTGATGATTGGTGTGCGTGATACATGCAATGCATGAGCATGCCTTGGAAAATCTGACGTCTTACTCCTCTCTCTGACTAACAAACCAGACGCGGCCTCTGCGATCTCTGTTTACACAATATTTGATTTACGGGAGCACAGTGGCAGCTAAAATTCCCAAGATGCGCTCCCGAACAGGCGTGGTGTTCTTTTTCGACCACGCCTCGTACACTCAGCGATACTTCAGCTAAGCTAAGCCCCTCTGTGCTATAGCTTCACTCTTGATATGTATTGAACATCAGGTATGTATTCAAACATTTGTTCATGAAGTCATTAAAATTTCGCATTACTTTAGTTTTTGTTACATTGCGTAGCTAATCAAGAGTCTTGTGTCTAATGATAGAGATTCGAAAATTAAGACAATTTTTCCCAGAAAATAATTTTTGGAAATTCCTGATTGTTGTCCCCAATTTTTCGTTGTCCCCTTTTACCGTGACGTTATGTGTAGAGGTGGATACCCAAGGTAATTTTTTGGCATATGACGTTTCGTTTCTGACCGATAACAACAGTGCCCAAGGGAGGAAAAAGGGCCAACAGTAACCTCTTTTGTAGGTGTTTTTTATGCGGTGGAAAAACATGTAGGGATGGTTCAAGGTGTTTTCATTTTTTCACTGACAACCAGGTGACAACGTCTCATAGTGGTGGCTAAGCCTGCGTATATTATTAATGAAAAGAAAATTGCGAAACTGCGGTGAAAGTTGGGGCCCTCAACGGGTGAAGAAAGGTAACTAAAAAAGCATATTATATGGAATTTTTTTATTTTCTGGAAGAAATATTGCGAATCTGTTACAAATTGTGAAAGAAATCCAAATCACGGGAGCGCGGAGAAAATTAGAAGCCTGGCATGTTAGAAAAAAATTATTACAGAAATTAATTGCAAAGATCGAGCGCCCTGTGCAAGTAGGTTTTTCAGGGAAGAATTTTTTTTCCATCGCTGCTCAACCTATGGTACAGATCAACGGTAGTATAGAATTGTAAGGTAAGCTACGCCACCGCACTGTGATCTTGTTAAGTGAAAATGTACAGATTGGCTTCGGAGAACGTATTCAATCACCTGATCTCTCCTGACCTAGAAGCGCTGGGCCATAGGAACCAAGCACTTAAACGGGACCGTAATTCTCGAAGGTATTGCTCACAAAATAATGAAGTTCTTATAGGTTTGTTATTTCAGGACTTAACAATAATTGCTCGATTTTCCAAATATTCTCAATTCGTATGGATGTGTGAAAAGTAACCAACAGTTTAACACATATGGTGGCAATAAATTACAGGAATGCATGTGGAACTTTTGTGTATATTGGTGTGTGTGCGCGTCTCTGAAAATTAAATCTCTGATGAATGTGGGTGTTGACGGCGGTGCTTCCTTCCTCTTCCAGTTTGTCTGTCAGTTTTTCTTCCGCCAATGTTATCGGGATGAAATCAAATTTGTGTAGCTAGGTGTAATATGGATTGGTCTTGCACCCTTAGACATCTCATACTTGACTAATTAAAAAAAAATCGGTTGTCGGGTGGGAAGTTGGAATAGAGAGAAAGATTAAAAATCATTTGCAGGGAATTGAAAATTGTGTTTTGGAAAATTTGAGCTTTCCGGGAAAACCTCGTATCTTTTTCCAAATCATCTTACTGTAAAAATCGCCATATAGGTATGAATAATTTATTCAAATAAAATAATAAATTAACACCTTTCTACATAAAAAAGATTGCCCAAGGACAAAGGCTTTACTTCAAGTTCCATCATTCGAGTCCGGTCTGGAAAACCCGGGTAGGTTTTACATTTTCAACAGAAAAATTCCCGGGGAATTGGAAGAAACATTGTTGGAAAATGGTCAAGAACCAGTTACCTATTCTTTAGAAAAAAAAAAGGTTGAAATCTGTTCACGGGATAAAAAGTTGGAAAACTTGCAGTTTTTCCAGAGAGAAAAACTCGAAAACCGCAAGTCCGACTTCGAAAATTTTTTCCTCCAAAAATTGATTCAGTTTTTTCTCCAACTCTATTTTTCAGCATGTTCGCATCTAAAATGAATATCCCGTGGGGCTCACCGCATGTCGAAGTTTGCATTGCCGTTTTTAAATTGACGGAATGTAAAATTTCATTTTGAAAAAATTACCGTCGAAAGACTGGAGCCGTGTCGATTTTGTAAATATACACTAATCGTTTTTTGAAGTGGTTCGCCTTAAAAAATTTTCTAATTTGATGGGTTGTAACTTTTGAATTGATATTTATGTATTTTGTTGAGTTTCTTTTTGTCAGAAAGGGCGTTTCTTTGGCAATAAGTGTGCTCAACTGCATTCGTTTGTAATTATTGATAGTGATTTTACAGGGTGATTCGTAGAGATATGACTTTTATATCAAATTAACTGATGTGCATGAGGTAAATGGGTCACCCTGTATATTTCATTTCAAGGTCATCATAGAGCCTTATGCCTTAGCGCTGCATGTTTTTTTTTGAATTATGGTCTAACTCACTAGGCTTTGAAGATATCAATTTTTAATTCACTGCATGTTTATTCGCGTGAAAAAATCGAGATATCTTTGGGAGTAATAATGTTCTGACATTTGTGTCAATTGAGTTGTTTGTAAAAATGCCGCCTCTACAAGATACAATTCTTGAAAGAATAATCGAAATGGTTTCGGCTGGTGTTTCTCGTAGGAAAGTAGCACGACGATCCAATATTGCATACAGTATAGTCAATCGCGCTTCGAGGCAACGGCAACATAGTGAATGAATTTTTCCAACGTGAAAATATCACCAGAATAGAATGGCCGGCGCTTTCACCAGACCTCAATCCAATAGAAAACGCGTGGGATGCGCTCCAAAGAAAGATATTAGACCGCGGAATTGAACCTCATGGAAATGAAGGGCTGGGAAATGTCCTGCAACAAGCAAGAATGGGAAGCCATCCGGGTGACCTCATTAATAATGTTATCAGAAGTATGTCATGAAGATGTCAAGACGTGATAAAGAGTAGAGGTGGCCCTAACCCGTTATTGATTATTTTTTATTTCTCATTCACAATTACATATTAGTTATTCATTGTTATGCGTTGAAAAATTAGAACAAAACTTGTTGACGTTTTCGTATTTTTCTGTACTTATTAATGGTTAGAAAAATTATATCTTTTGACACAAATGACGTAAGACCAAAATCCAAAAAAAACATGCAGTGCTAGGACATGAGGCTCTATGATGACTTTGAAATGAAATATACAGGGTGACCCATTTACCTCATGCACCACAGTTAATTTGATATAAAAATTATAGCTTTACAAATCACCCTGTAGAATCACTATTGATAATGACAAACGAATGCAGTTGAGCACACTTGTTGCCAAAGAAACGCCCTTTCTGCATGACAAGAATAAACTCAACAAAATAAATTTATCCATTCAAAAGTTACAACCCATCAAATTAGGACAATTTTTCAGGCGAACCACTTCAAAAACCGATCAGTGTATAATCCCAATCCAAGGCCCAATCCAATATCCTCACAATATCAGTTGAATATTTTCAAAAAAAAGTGATCCTCGAACAGGAATGAATTTTTGAGTGGAGCCCTGCATCAAAAGCGAGTCGTTCTGGTCAAAACACGGGTGAGAGACCCTCTCGGGTGGCAACGGCCAGAAGAAATTCCGAAAATTTATAACACTCGACTGGAAAATGGTGGAAAATCGCAACTGCAGACTTGATCTGACTCTTTTGTTGTGTTGCTTCCTGCCAAATTTGGTTCCAATCCATCGGATAGATTTTGAATAATTAGGTTATTAAAGTTCAAAACTTTACCATTTTTTATTATTTGACAGATAGGGCAATATTTCTAGCTGTTCTGGATACAGTTTTTGAGGATTTTCGAATGACATATTGCAAGTCGAGCTCCGTAAGATATAGCTTCTGACATTTGCCAATATGACAGTTCTGTTCGACAGATGACAGGCAAAAACTAATGGGCTCATCGGACGGATCAACAATATCCGCATACTAAATTTCAAATGGATCAGATCAACAGGCAGTTATCGTGGAACATCACAGACACAGACACACGCACGCACCCACAGCCAGACATCAATTTGAATGAAAATGGTATGTATCGTCTTGGGGGACCTCAAAATGGATATATCCGGCGAAATCTTTAAACTTTTTTCTGCACGATTACATTACAATACTTTCCCTTACATGTTGGTGAGGGGCCGGGAAAGGGCCCAACAGGTATAGGTAAAGGTTTTCTAAGTGAACTTGAATAATTGAAAACGATTCAGTTCATTTGACTTCGTGCAACAAACTTTTCAATGCAGACAAAGCAATTTCCACTTTTCCAGGATTTCTCATCGAGAACTTTGTTCAAATTATATTTCCATCCAATTCACAATGATTCATTTTCTAATCTCAAAATTCCAGACTACGCACAAACGAATGTGAATCGAAAATTTTACACTTTTCAAAATCGAGACATTTTTGCACGACAGAATCAGTTTTTATCCGGCTTTTATTGTTCGATAACCTCACTTCAAGTAATCTATTCTACGACTACGAAACGTGAGTAAGTTTGAATGTATTTTTCAAAGATTAACATTAATATAATATGTGTCTCAAAAGTAATGCTCCCTTCTTAGGTGCCCACCATTCTTCCAAATTTGGTTCTCAAAATCAATAAATAAGCAGTTAATCATTTATAATTGTTTGATTCACCTATGACGTTTTATGGACCTGGAGGCGTTTTATTAATGAAGTGAAATTCGATGGTTTAGGTTCTTTCTCCTCAAGATTTTTCTTTATTGCTACCAGTTTCGCAAACCATACGTGCGCATCATCAGTCTATGTACAACTGTAAAGCAAAGAGAACAATTACACTACAATATTAGCAAAAAGTGGCAAAGTTTTTTGGCTCTTCAAAGTTTTAGTGCCCATGATGGCATTTGAAACATCTGGAATGGTAAAATATGTTACGCATTATTAACCTTGATGTACTTTGAGGTAGCCTACCAAGTTTTTCATCATCATCAATTGAAAGGTTTGTTCTTAAAAGCTGTTTGGCTAAAATTTGTGTTGTTTTTTAATGAAAAATACAATTTATTTAGCGTATGGCATACATGCTACAGACAAGAGGTACCTCGAGAGGTACTATAATAATAGTAATAGAAAGTACTTAATATAACGAGTATATAAAAAAGTAAATAAATAAATAAATAAAAAGAAATAATTAATCAGATCCCGATGTCCAAGTTTTCAATCCAAGTGACTGTATCTTTGGAAAGGGTGTAAAAGTCCGAGAAATTGCCAGGGTATGCCCTTCGTTCGCACTCCTGAACAATGTGCACGACAGTTTGACGTGGATTTCCACAGTCACAGTGTCCAGATTGAACTTTACCACATTTATACAAAAAGTCGGCGGTTCTACCGTGGTTGCATCTAATTCGGTTCGCAGTCTTCCAGATTTTCCTTGGAAGGTCGAATCCACTCGGCTTCTGGTCGACTGGTAAATATAAGTTCACATCTTGGGTTGTGGTCCGACTCCATAATTCCTCCCACTTATGTATTATATTGAAGTTTTCAACGCGAAGTTGATTGGCCGATTTGATGGGTGGTCTACGCGATTTTAATTGAGTTGAAGACGCGGCGACAATATCTTCGTGTATAGGAAGATGTCCGTTTTCCATCACCTTTCCGAATTGACGAAATAAAGCAGCTTGTCTTCGGAGAAAGGGAGGCGCAATATGGCTAAGTGTGGGGAGCCAGTAAGTCGGTGTAGATTTAATGCATCCCGTGATAATGCGCATTGCACTATTGAGTACGGTGTCGATTTTGTGCACGTGATGGCTGTTCAGCCAGACTGGAGCTCCGTATTCTGCGGCACTGTAAACCAAACTCATTGCCGAACATCTGAGTGTGTCTGCTGAGGCACCCCATGTTGTACCACATAGCTTCTGGAGTATGTTATTCCTCGTTCGTGTTTTAGCTGCTACATTAGACAGATGATAGCTGTACGTAAGGGTTCTGTCAAGAGTGATGCCAAGATATTTTGGTGTTGGATTGTTTCTGAGCAAAGTTCCATTGAAATATATAGTGAGATGATGGTTGGCGAGTCTGTTATCCAAATGAAAACAAGCACATTCAGTCTTCGTAGGGCTTGGGGTCAATCTCCATTTACGGTAGAACTCGGCAAGAATTCTAAGATCGTCGGTCAGGATTTTTTCCGTGCTTTCGATTGTTTTCCGTCTAACGGCTATCGCCAGGTCATCTGCGTACATAAATTTCTTAGAGGTAGTTGGTGGTAGGTCAGCTGTGTATAAGTTAAATAAGATGGGGGCCAGTACTGAGCCTTGAGGTAAGCCATTCTGTAGTTTTCGGACTCTGCTTATCACGTCTCCCATGGTAACTTGAAATGGTCTGTCACATAACATGATGTTTAAAAGTTTGGCCAATTTTTGATTTGGGATAACACGGAGGAATTTGTACATCAAGCCATCCCGCCAGACCGTATCATAGGCGGCCGTTAGATCTACAAAGGCGACAGATGTCTTGAAGCATTCTTGGAAGCCTGCTTCAATAAAAGTAGTTAGACTTAAAACTTGATCTGTACAGCTGCGTGAAGGTCGGAAGCCTGCTTGTGTAACCGGAACGTGTTCGTTAATTTTAGTTTCGATTCTTCCAAGAATTATTCTCTCCAAGAGCTTGTAGCAAGAATTTAAAAGAGAAATTGGTCTGTAGTTCTCGACTCTATCCTTTGCTCTACCGGGTTTGAGGATAGCTATTATTTTAGCTTTCTTGAAGTTTTTAGGAAGAAAGTTTGTATCAAGGATGTCTGAGAAAAAACAGGCCAACCATTTTCTTGCATATTTTCCAGTGTTGACCAGAAACTCATTGTGGATCCCATCAAATCCTGGGGCCTTTCCAGTTTTAATCTTCTTCAACGCCATGGTGATCTCTTCGCTGTCGAAGGGTCTCGAAAAATGGTCTTCTTTTGATTCTTTTCTTTTCAGATTTTTCAGGTCTTGTTTTATTCGTTTAGTATGGGAACGATCTCTAGGTGCCCTGGACATTGAAATAATCCGATCTGCAACTTGATTCGGAGAAATTTCTGGAATCACGCGAGACACTGGATTACTTGCTCCTAATTTCTTGAGCAAGCTCCAGGCTTTTCTGCTGGAGTGTTTGAAATCTGTATTTTCAGTTATTTCATGCCATTTTTTCCTACGCGCAGCATCAAGGGAGTGTAGTAGATCGTCTCCTATAGTGGTATCTCCACTCGACCGGAAATTGTGATATAGAGCTTCGGCTTCGTTGTTCCAGCCTGGAATATATTCCTTTCGATACCCTCTAGGAATGTGTTTCTTGGCAACACACAAAGTAGCTCCTATGAACCTGTTATAGTTTTCAGCCTTTGGGGGATCCATCTAAGGCATTTGTCCAGTTCCGAAGAGAAGTCGCACCATTTAGCTTTTCTAAAGTTCCATCTCGGCCGTGGAAACGATGTTATGATAGGAATTACGATACCAACTTCAAGAAGAATAGGTCTATGTTGGCTGCGGGGGAAGTTCTCAAGCACTCGTCTAGATACGGTTAGGGGCTGTCCGGTTTGATTTGAAGTGACAAATGTCAAATCAGGGTTGTATTCCTTGTTCCAAGCTGCTGAGTGGAAAGTTCCTCTGTCCTTGGCGTCGAATAAAAGATGGAAGTTGTTCTCTTCAGCCCACCCATGGAGTGCATCGCCGTTGATGTCGTTTTTGTTATACTTCCAATTGATGTGGTGGCTGTTGAAATCGCCAGCATAAATTGATGGGTGAGGAAGTAGTGGAAGAGTGTTAGGGGGCCAGATAACAGCTGGAGGTTTGTATACATTCATAATATTCATCTCTCCCATTCTTATTATGATAATATGAACGTCGTCTTGAGTAGAGGTTGATACCAGTTTGATATTTTCTATGTTCTTCCTGGCGTAGGTTATTGAGCCATAACTGTGATGATAAGTTATGCCGATGATATCATATCCAAGGATTGTGGCTCTGGTTCGAGCTTGCTGTTCATTTTCCAGGTGAGATTCTTGAACAAGTAATACGTCAATTTTATATTTTTCCAGTATTTTAGCCATATATTGGCATTTTGCTTGGCTGATGCCTTCGATATTCAGATGACAAATTCTGATGATATTCCCAAGCTTCCTTGAAGGCCGATCCCGAGGCCGGTCCTTTGTTGAGGTAGAGTTTTTGTCTGTATGCATGGAGCCAGGAGATCCAGAGCGGATAGGTCTGGCTGCCAATTGTTCTAGCCCTTTATTGGAGAAGGGCACCTAGTAGAGGCGAGCTAGATTTGCACCTTATACAGCTTGTATTCTTGAATTCCGGAGGAATCCAAGAATTTTGTTGTCAGTTGCTGACAGTTTCTGAAAAATACAAAATATTGGGTCTCTCACCCTTACTTGATCCCTCATTGAGGATAGCCTGAAACCGGAAGTCTCGGAAATCTGTCTGAAAATGATTCAGTGGAAAGTGCTCTTCAATGTGTAGTTGTCAAAATTTGCATAGTTACGTTAGGATTCCAGACAGAGAGTGACAAAGAATTCATGCAGTAAAAAAAAGACAAATTACAGACGACAAAAAACTAGTCCAGAACTAGACTGAAAGCCGTCTGGAGACTTTGCTTTTCCTAACATAGATGTGCAATTTGGTAGGTACACTGCTAGAGCCTTAAGTTAGTAATGTTTTAAGCCTTTCACCACGTCCGAATTAATGTTGATTTGCTTGTGATATCAGAGTTAGGGTGGTATTGGAGGCCGGTTTTTCGAAATTGTGATTAAATCGTCGTTTAAATTCGTATTGTTCCATGGTCCGAATGAACTGTGCGTTATACCAACGCACGACTCATAACGCACAGGTTGAGTAGGTTGACGTAATTGACAACTTTCGGGCCTACTAGCGTGTGAAAGGGGTCACTTTCGTAGGTGGTCGTAGGAAAACTATTGAAATATACTATCCCATGAAAATGAGTCACCTCCCTCGAACATTTGAGACGGTGGAATGGTACAACAGAGTCAGTTGTACAGTTTTCATATAGTTCCACAGTTCTTTCATCTTATGAACTAAGTCGATGGTTCTTTAAGAAAAAACATTGTTTATAAATCAACATAGTTATCTTTATACCGTGTATCGTGAAGGTGTGGGTTGATCTGGTAGTCGATTGCATTATATTTGACATACATTATGGCCTGTAAAATGTACAGGCAAGGCAAAGTTATGATTCGATTCTCTATAAAAGCCTGTCTGCAATCAGCTCTATACTGGAGCCCGCTGATAATATCCTCATGCATTTTCTCTGGACCGCGAAAACTACCTTGGTATGGTCTGAATGCCCCCATGCTAACAGACCGTAATTCAGGTGACTATGGTAGAAACCGTAATATGCTGACTTGAGAACGTCCCTGGAAACCAAGGGCTCAAGCTGACGTATTAGGAACCTTTGCGACGATAGTTTTTTTACATACAGATGTTAGATGAGTCTCCCAGGTCAGTCCTGGTTCCAAGACAATGCCAAGAAATTTTATTAGTTCATTGCCGGATCTCTCCAGTGATGAAACGATGTAGCTCCTGGGGCATTGAGGATGCCATCTTCAAGCAAATCACACATTCAGTACCTATACAATAAAACCCGTCAATCAGAGAGGAATATATCTGTTTTTTTTTTTACTTTTCTTCTCAAGAGTTCAATCAAGACTCTTTCTTGATCTTGACAGCCCTACTCTTGTCTTGTCTAGAAATTTCAAAACAAGAGTTTCTAGAGGTCTTGTTCAAGTCCTGACACCTTTTCAAGACAAGTGACTAGAAAGTCTAACTCTAGACGGCAACGCTACTGGTCAGCTTCGAAAAATCTTCTACCGATATTATTTCTTCTTTCTACTCCAGGCGTTTTCTTTCATGTCAAGCTTCCTGGTCTTCCAGAAGATTCTTCATCGGGATGCTTCTTTTCATGTAGCTGCGTCATCATTTTCATCATGCTAGCTATTCTGGAATTGTTCACGCTTTCTTCAGCCTTAGGCAGAGTTCTTCCTATAGCTATTCTGCTTCTGATAGTGCGGATGTTGAGCGCCAAATACCACGGCCACCTTGCATTTGATGATTTTACGTTGAGCATCACTTCAATAGTTGAGAGACAAACGTGAAATAGTATATTACATACCGAGACGGAAAATACATCATTACTGCTGAGGACACCAGCCCGAAGCTGGAATGATGTATTTACCGTCGAGAGTATGTATACTATTTTACTCACAACCATGTACTCAGCTTGCAGGATTACAGGCGTTCAAAAGTTGAAATCTGAAAATTAACTTTTTTTCGTAACATCCAGATAGGCCGATTAATTTGGCTGAAACGTGATTCAGGAAACACTGAATTATACACTTATTGTTTGGTTGGATGCATATTTTGAAATTTCCCTTCTAAAGCTACCATTTCTTCACTTTCTCGGGAGGTCGGCAATGGGTCACTTCCCGACCTCCTACTAGGTATATAATGAATCAATTACCATAGTGGTTGTGAGTAAACACCCAAAATTCGCCTTTGGTGTACAATTATTAGGCTCACTCTGATATCGCACTACTTGGCTTTGATATTCACAGTCTTGCTCTCGAACCAACTCTGATCTGCTCCCTGATGGCTTTGTTGCTTATTGTATACTCGCGCGTCTTGTATCCGAGAATATTCCAGGCGATTCGCGAGAGCTCTGAAAAATTCGATTGGCTCCCAAGCTTTCGATGCAAGGCTTCTCCGGCAACTGTGCGGGTGTCTTATTCGCGTACCGTGGGTCTCCGGCGAGCTTCGCAACAAAATTGCACTGCAAATCACATGTAGAAAATTGGATGGCAGTTAGGTACTTGGTACTTGAGTTTCACAACAGTAGAGTAGATAGGTACTAAATGATGAGGCTAAAAAAAAACATTGAAAACCGTTTCAAAATCAGTTATGTCAATCAAAAAATCTTGATTTCAAAAAGGATTGAATTTTTGATTGTGTCACATTTTATTTCTGCACAGTTTTAGAGAGCTCTGAAAAAATACATGAATAGATTAGATTAGATTGATTTATTCATGTCATCAGGATGCACAAAGCACATTTGCGCACGTCACAAGTCACAACAATTAAATACAAACTGCATGAGTTCTTGAATGCGCAAAACGCATGTTTTTCTAGATATGCGATTTTGTCATAGAGTAGACCGTTCGTTGTTTTGCTGTAAGATTTTGTTTTTTTCTTTACTTTGCTTGTATAGTTGATTTAGGAGCTCATTTTCTCTTTTTAACGTGCTTACTTCAATATGTTCCAGACTGAACTGAAACTCCTTCCCTTTAGCGTAACATGGACAGGGAGCTGGTGCCTCAAAACTTACGTCATAAGGTACATGATTTTAACCCTGTAGGTCTAATGTGCGTTGATAAAGTTGTTGGAAATGACTTTGTCTTACATGTCAGACCGGGGGCTTTAGGCTGGTATAAGCTTGTCAATTTTCGGAAAATGTCAAAAATTTATGTCATAAGGTACATGAATGAAACCAACGGGCTTTTGTGTGGGAACATCCCCTTAATCAAAAATCGTGTCATAAGACAACATTTTTGGGGGCTCTTGGTCCATAAGTCAAGTTTGAAATTCCCAAAAAAGACCAAAATTTACCTCCTCCTGGAGACTTCTACCCTGGCATAAATTTAGGAATGAAAAACGATTCTTACATGATTTTTCACGCAGGTTTCAAATCTGTCCTCAAAATTTTTTAATGATGCATCGCTTACAGGGTGCAACATCAAAAAAATTTTCTCAAATCATACACCATGTATTTTAATATGGAAATCTATTCCGTTTTTCATCCTGATTACAAATATATATCACACTTAGTGAGTTAGTCAACAAAACGCTTGTGAAAAAATTGATAAATTTTGGTCCTTTTTTGAAAATTTCAAACTTGTCTGATGGACCGAAAGCCCCCCAAAAATGTTGTCTCCTGACCAGATTTTCGATTAAGGAGATTTTCCACACAAAATTCAGTTGGTTTCATTCATGTACCTTATGACATAAATTCGCCATTTTTTCGAAAATTGACAGGCTCATACCGGTCTAAAGCCCCCGGTCTGACATATAAGACAGAGCGATTTTTTACAACCTTATCAACGCACACTAGACCTACAGGGTTAAAATCATGTACCTTATGACGTAAGTAAATTTGTTTTGAGGCATCAGCTCCCTGTCCAACAGTATGGGTACCAGCGAAGCCAACGTTGGGATAATTTCAATGGGAATAACTTACAGATTCAGGTAAGAGTGCAAATCTACAATTTGAAAAATTACAACTTATGAAGTGTAAATTATTACAGATCAAACTGTTACTCCACAGTTTGAAGTGTGAAACTATACCAGTTACAGTATAAATTCACAGTTTTGTATCTTCGTCCTAAGGGCCGGTATTTCTGTTTTCTGATTAGGTTCAGGAATTCAGGATGGCTATTTGGCAAATAAATGTTGCGCTATTCTCTTCGCATCATACATTTTCCAAATAGGCTGTTAAAAACTATGTTAGGAAATGGAAATACTAGCCCTAAATCTAGGTTTCATGCTGCTGCATTTTTGACAAAAGACGAACACCATATAAGTACCCAATTGATATAAAAATTTATCATCAAAGATAACTTGTCAAGTACATAATCTATCCACGAGCATTGAAATTCTCCAGATAGCGCGCCAAAACTCCCGACGACGGTTACGTGATATCTCCGTTGTCGATCCAGTGTCAGTTTCAGTTCGAATTCCGGACTCGCACGATGCTGTGAGCAGCCGATCGTCGTCCGAAAAGCCGCATCCAAAATGGGGGCGTTCAGTTCGAAGAAACAAAAGAAACTCGATCGAAAACCGAAAACGTATGGCAACACCGCCACTGGCAATGGCGTGGAATTCCCGCCGGGCACTTCCGCCAACAACCTCAGGATCATATCGAAGAGCAGCTACGACGAGGAACAGATCAACATCCTGAAGAGGGAACTGAAAGAAACGCCGCAGATTTTCGTGCTCAACAATCTGCTGTTGTCGATCATGTTCTTCGAAAACTACGAAAAGTGAGTGTCAAGTCGGTCGCCGTCGAGCTATTGTTGCCAAGCGTTGGAAAGTGGGTTACCAGGTTACCTGCATCATGCGATCAACAAAATTCTTACTTGAAGATGGCTGTGCTGTCAAAGTATTCAGTCATTCAGCCAGTCTATCTGCTTCGATTGTTGAAGTCTTGTTTCCGTAGCCAATTCGAATGGAAAGTTTTGTTGGTCGCACGCGGTATGTTGACAGTTCGAAGAGTTTCCGTATTCAAATCAAAAAGATCAAGCGTTGTCAAGGCAATTAATCAACCTCTATGACTTCAAGCTTTTCCAACTTTAAAACATTCTTCAATAGAGAACGAGGGTTTGGAAGCCCTTCAAACTTTTTGCTGGGCCGTCAGTATGACATTACTTACGGGGCCCTGTCATCATGACCTCGCTTACAGGGCTGCAGTTGACCATAGCTTCGATCAAACACAATCATATTTCGTTTTTGCAGAGATAAGCAGAAGCTGTACCACTCGAACGCAACGGCAATGGAAAAAGAATTGAACCCGATGCTCCGTAGGGACGAAACGATCGAATGCATCATCCCCGACGTCATTTTCGATAAAGTCCACAAAAACATCCGGTACAGACCCGTGCACGGCCCCAACAAGTTCAAATCCGAGTCTCTGGTGGCCAAAAGAATCTTCGTGGTCAGTGACAATATCGAAGTGCTGGAATCGAAAAACAGCAGTGCTCAACATTACAGTGCTATAGACAAGCCCAGCTATCAGGCCATCATGCAGGAATCCGACCATGAAGGTGAGCGCCACGCCAGACTGACGAACAATCGAAATTAGATGTTTCTCAATCTGTATTGTTGATAACGAAAAGTGAGTGATGGCCTACCGTTTTCTTAGATCTCTGAAGATAAGGTGGCTTATCTTCGTGAAAAATTTGAGAGATGACGTTGTTTATGCCAAACACATGTTGAGATAAGATAATGGGAAACATCCAGCACTTTTATATCTACCGAAACTATACTTACCTATACACAAAATGTTTCCGATTTAATTATAGATCGAGTGTTTGGGAAAAAACGATACTTGAGTTTTGTGTCTTGTGCCATCCCTGTCAACTTTGATCCTCTCAGGAGATCAATCATCCTTGATTAACTATACTTTGAAGGTCTTGGAAACATCAGGGACTGCTTATTGGGACAATGTGTCATTCGAGTCATTCTATGTCAAAACGATCACTTTCTGCACTTATGGTGACGTATTAACATAATTTTGGATATGTTGTAGATAGATCAAGGATAGATAGATACATGGAAATAAGTACACCCGTACTCGCCGTTTTTTCATATTTTTTTTTTCCGCAATTACATTTTTTCAAAATTTGACTTGCATCCTACTCTGAGAAAAATCATAGCTTGTTATACCCTCTACCCTTCCGGTCTAGGGTCAGAAGAGCAGTTTCTCTCAGCCTAGCTGAGAAAGGGTTATGCCGACGCTAAGGGCAAACGCCGGCATGGCAAGGAGCCCTACAAATAGTACAAGAAAGATAGATTTCAACGTCGGAATAAATATGGACGTCCTGAAAATTTGATATTCTGTTCAGAATTGAGTGCTCTACAACATATCCAAAGTCGCCAAAAATCGCACCCGGGGGTTTCGAGTTATTGGAGGGGGGGTAAAAAATTGTAACTTGAAATGGAGGGGATGAAACCCGTCAATCCATTGGAAGCAAATACATTATGATTCGACGCTTCATATCCCATTGATACCATTTTGGCACAAAAAGTGTCGATCACTGTTGAAGGGGGGTCGTGGGGGGGCGAAGCTCTGCTAGGTGGTCCATTTTGTTTTTCTGGCCATGTAGAACCGATCACGACAAGTTTGGTATCTTTTCCGACTAAATTCGATCCCCTGAACTCGAATCCGATGTGTAAATTTGGATGAAAACAAGTTTGAACAGGTTAACTTGGAAAAAGTTGTTTTTTCTTTGACAATTTTGAAGAATTTTTTTTTCACTATTGGAGGTCTTCATCTTGAAAAATTTTTCAGGGGTCATTAGATTGAAGTGTATTCTTCACGAAAATCATCCACTCAATGTATAATTTTGTTTCTCGAGTTCAAAAAATCGATTTGAACGTGAGCCGGCTCGGCGCGTCGTCTACTACTGACCAGAACACTACAGCATGCACCTTTAAATAAAAATAGCTCAAACTTTCGAAGAGATAACAACTCATCTTTAAAAATTTGATTATGTGTGCAAAATTGAATTCCCTATAACATAAACAAAATCGCCATGAATCGCACTGCAGGATTTTGAGTTATTCGAGGAGAAGGATAACATTTTCTCAAGATTCGTGCTCTATGAACTGTTACCTCTCCCCTCAAATAACTCAAAACCCTGCACTGCGATTCATGACGGTTTTGTTTATGTTATAGGGAATTCAATTCTGCACAGATATTCAAATTTTCAAAGATGAGTTTATATCTCTTCGAAAGTTTGAGCTATTTTCATTTCAAGGTGCATGCTGTAGTGTTCTGGTCAGTAGTAGACGACGCGCCGAGCCGGCTCAGGTTCAAATCGATTTTTCGAACTCGAGAAACAAAATTATACATTGAGTGGATGATTTTCGTGGAGAACACACTTTAATCTAATGACCCCTGAAAATTTTTCAAAGATGAACACCTCTGACAGTAAAAAAAAATTCGTCAAAATTGTTGAAGAAAAAACAAGTTTTTTCAAGTTGACTTGTTGAAACTTGTTTTCATCCAAATTTACACATCGGATTCGAGTTCAGGAGATTGAATTTAGTCGGAAAAGATACCAAACTTGTCGTGATCGGTTCTACATGGATATGATGCGTCGAATCATAATGTATTTGCTTCCAATGGATTGACGGGTTTCATCCCCTCCATTTAGAGTTGAAACTTTTTATCCCCCCTCCAATAACTCAAAACCCCCGGGTGCGATTTTTGGCGATTTTGGATATGTTGTAGAGCACTCAATTCTAAACAGAATATCAAATTTTCAGAACGTCCATATTTTTTCCGAGGTTTTGCAGATTTTTTTACTATTTTTTCTGTACTAAAAATAAATCCAGTGTCGTCATTCGCGTGTTCTACGAGGGCAGCGCCACGGATGCGGACGGTAGAGGGAGTCAAACAAAACTTGTTTCAGGTACATCGGGGTATATTCATAAGCTGCTTATGACACAGGCTAATGCTTGGCCAGCAACCTAGCTAAAATGGTGACGGCAGAAGGCCCTTGAAACTGCACCGAGTTGAAATCTGGTCCGGTCTGGCTTCTGTGTCCTTTCAGGACCGTCGACGGCCAGGTCCCCGCTCCTGCCGTAGCGATGCGGCATTCAGGTGGCCCAACACGATGTTACCGGCTAGTTCACTATGCCGACTTGGCGCCACTGTTGAAAAGGGCTTGCGTCACACCTGGTGCCTCTAGGCAGTGCAGCGGACACTGAAGTGAAGAAGGAGGCGGGAGGGGGGCCCTGACCGACGTCCTGAAACAACACAAAATACCGGCAGATTATTACACCTCGACAAATGGAAAAGAAAGGGAACAATACTGACCGACGGCCGATGGGGTCAACGATCTCAGATCGCTTGTTCGCACACAGGCGTTAATCGAGTATCAGGCATTACCACGGTGAATTGCTGAAGGCACAAAAATTCGAAACGTAAGCTGACCGGACGCTGAGGGCTGTCCGGCCAGAATCAAAGCTCACAACGGGCTTTTACGATTTCAGCAAAAAAATTGAATCACGAAAATGACGAAAAAAGGCTAAGCCGACAGTCACACGCTAATCACACTTGAACAATGTGAGCACTCAACTCAGCACGGCGTCTCCGAAGGAAAGTGAAGGAAGCTGCCGATGCACTTGAGCTGTCATGGCGACCTCCGCCATTTTGTCCACGGGTAGTGTGGAGCGGAACGGTGGAAGCCTGGCTCCGTACGGAGCTTGATTATGGTCCCATAAGCGGCCTAACATAACTGATTTTAGCCCCCCGCTAAAATCCAACGCTAATGGTTTAGCTGGAAAGGCAATTGGAGGCGGCAGCGTGAGTCGTATTCAGCTCGTCCGCATCGTGTGGAATAAATTTACAGCGACTGTCACTTTGGTGGCAGATGACAGAGCTACCACTACCACAACCCAAAACTTACCGCTCCGCGCACCGCTCAGAGCTAGGGCCGAACTGGGCTCTTCCAAATTTGAGCCTTCACGAGCTCTTCAGTCCAATGTCCGATTTTGAAGATTTTTGTTTCGGTTCAACCACAAAAGCGTGACTGGACAATTCGTCGCGTGGACAATTCGTCGCGGACAATCCGTCGCGCGGACAATTCGTCGCACGGACAATTCGTCACACGCACAATTCGTCGGACGGACAATACGTCGCGCGGGCAATTTGTCGCGCGGACAATTCGTCGTACGGACAATTCGTCGCATGGACACATCGTCGCGGACAAATTGTCGCGGACAGTTCGTCGCAAAATTTTGTTTGCCCTTTGCCTTGGTTTCACTAACCCGTTTTGTGTTTTCTCTTGCTCATTGAAAACCCTTTTGGGCACCCTTGTTTTTTCAATGTCTTTGAACCTCTAGCGAGTCCCTTTGCATTACTCCGCGCACTTCTATTAGTGCGCCGAGCTTCCGGAACTCTAGTAAGCCCTCTGTTGCCTTTATGTGGTATTCGGAACCCTATCGAGCCCCTTGTGCCCGCAAGTGTTGTTTGGAGACCTAATTAGCCTTTCAGGTTTTTTCATGACTACCAAAATCCCAGCAAGCCCTCTGTTGCGTTCTTGTGCTATCCAGACCTCCATTAGGCCTCCTTGTGTCTTCAGTGCAGTTAAAAACCTCTGGTGAGCCCCTTGCATTTCTCCGTGATTTTCGTAGCAGTAAGCACCTTGTGCTTTCATGTGGTGTTCGGAGCCCTGTCGGGCTTCTCACGTCCTTGAGTGTAATTCTGAGCCCCAATGACCCTTCTTGTATTTTTCATAGCTTTCAGAGTTCCGGGAACCCCCATTTTACAAACTTGTGTTATCAAGAGCCCCACTGGGCCCCAGTGTGATTTTTTATGCCCCATTGCATTTCCTGTGACTTCCGGAGCAGCAAGCAGCGTTGTGCCATCATGTCATATTTGGAGCCCTATCGGGCCCCTTTGTTTCTTAAAATGTATTCAAAGCTCTGATAAGCTCCAGAGCTGATAGGCTTCCAGAGAAAATACGTACCAATTAGCCTATTTTGTTATACAGATCTCCAGTAGGCCCCCTTGTGTCTTTAAAATCGATTGAAGTTTTGTTGAGCCCCCTTTTATTTTTCCGAGGCTTTCAGACACTAGTGAACCCCTTGTGCCTTCATGTGATATTCAGCCTTCTATCGGGCCCCCTTGTTTCATAGCTTCCAGAATCCCATCAAGCCCTCTTTCATCATCTTCTTTTATCTAGAGCTTCATTGGGCCCCGTTCTTGTGTCTTCAATGTAATTTGAAGACCTGCTGAGTCCCCTTGTATTTTCGTTACTTTCGGAGCACTAAGCACCATTGTGCTGTCATGTCATTCGGAGCCTTATCGGTCGGAGAATTAGTGAGTCTCTTGTGTCTTCATGAAATATTCCAACCCTTGTTGCCCCCCCCCCTGTGTCTGCAAGTGTAGTTTCAATTAGCCCCGTCAAGTTTTTTTATGGCTTTCAGGGTACCAGTAAGCCCAGAGGTAAGCCCTTTTTGTCTTATTTTGTTCAACAGAGCTCCGTCGGGCTCCATTGTGTCGTCTATATAATTTGAAATCCTGCTGAGTCCCCTGGCCTTTCTCCGTGGGTCATGAAGCTCCATCGGGCCCCCCTTGTCCTCTAATGTATCGTTTGGAGCCCTGATGAGCCTCCTTATGTTTTTTGTAACTTTCAGAATTTCAGTGAGCCCTCCTGTTGCCCTAGCTGCTCTCTAAGGACCCCCTTGTCTCTTCAGCGTCTTTTAAAGCTGAGCTGCTAAGTTCTGCTGAACCCCATAGCATTTTCCCGTGGCTCACGGAGCTTTATCGGGCCCCCTTGGGTCCTGATGTACCGTTTGGAGCTCCGATGAGACTCCTCATTCGTTGCGTAGCTTTCAGAATTCTAGTGAGCTGCCTTGTGTTTTCTTGCATTGTTAAACGCCCTAGTGGGTCTCCAAGAGCCCTCTTGTTTCTTCAATGTCTTTTGAAGTTCTGCTGAGCCTAATAGCATTTTTCCGTGGCTTACGGAGCTTCATCGAGCCTCCTTGTTTCCTGGTATAAGGTTTGGAGCCCTGATGAGCTCCCTTATTCATTTCGTGGTTTTCTGAATTCCAGTGAGCCCCCTTGTGCCTTCTGGCGTTATTAAAGGCCCTAGTGGACCTCCAGGAGCCCCCTTGTTCCTTCAACGTTTTTTGAAGTCCTACATGCCAGTCCCATGGTTTACGGAGCTCCATCCGGTCCCCTTGTTTTCTCATGTATCGTTTGGAGCCCTGATGAGCTCCCTTATACCTTCCGAAGCTTTGAGAACATCAGTGAGCCCCCTTGTTGCCCCAGTTGCCCTCCAAGAGCCTTCTTGTTTCTTCAACGTCTTTTGAAGCCTTGCTGAGCTCCTAGCATTTTTCCGTGGCTTACGGAGTTCTATCGGGTTCTCTAGTGCCCTCATGTATCGTTTGGGACCCTGATGAGCCCCCTTTTTTGTACCCTTCAGAATTTCAATGAGCCCCTTGTGCTTTTGGCGCTGTTAGAGGCCCTATTGATCCTTCGTGGGCCCCATTGTTTCTTCAACGTCTTTTGAGACCCCGCTGAACCCCCTCACCTTTTTCTGTGTCTTCTGGAGCATTAGTGAGCTCCTTGTGCTTCCATGTGATATTGGAAGCCTTATCGGCCCCGTCCGAAACGGTAGTTTGGAGCCCCAATTAGCCCCCTTATGTTTTTTCACAGCCAGCGATATGAACTCAAGCGAACTTCATGGACTCCATTATTTCTTCAACGTGTTTTGAAGCCCTGCTGAGCCCTCTCACATTTTCCTTGACTTTTGAGGCGTAAATAGGCACTTTGTGTTTTCATGTGATGTTCGGAGCCCTATCAAGCCCCCTTGTGTCCTCAAGTGTGGTTTAGGGCCCTAATTAGCCGCCACATATTTTTTTTCTTGACTCAGAGTACTACAGTGAGCCCCCTCTTGCCTTGTTTTGTTATGAAGAGCTCCATTAGGCCTCCTTATGTTCTCAATATAGTTTGAAACCCTGCTAAGCCTCTTTGCTTTTTTCCGTGGCTTCGGAGCTCTATCGGGCTCCCTTTTGTCCTCATGTGTCGTTTGGAGCCTTGATGAGACCCTATGTGTTTTTTTATGGCTGTAAGAATTTCACTTAGCGCCCTTGTGCCTCCTCTAGTTGTTGGACTGTCGAAGCATCAGTAAGTCTATCTTGTGCCTTCATGTGATATTCGGAGCCCTATTGAAGCCCCTCATTTTCTTGTTTTTTTTTTTATAAACTCTCTTGTGCCCCCTTGTGTCTTCATGTGAATATAATGAGTCACAAACAGCAGTGTTGGATTGAAAACTCAAAAAACTGTTAGAGAGGCATGACAGTATTTGAAAAATTTAAAAATGAAAACTTCACGAAAGTTTTCTCACAGTTACCAATTTTTTGAAAAAAAAAATCTTTTTAACCAATGTATATATATATATCGCACCCCCGCGAGAAAAGTGACCGAAGTCAAATAAGGAAGTTTCTCAGGAAACAGTTTCTAAATATGACTCTTTTTGTCACTATTTATTGTTCAGGACTTTTTGTGAGAATTTTATAGAACTTTTGCACAGCATGGTAATAAATACGGCACTACCAATTGCAGGTGAACACCAATTGTTAAGGGCGGTATTTCAACCCCTTTTTTGAGTTGTGTCACTTAGGAATCAAACCGCACCCTTTTCTTTTCATAAGTTGTGTCATTTTACTTTAATTTTGGGAATGAATAAAAATATTATTATCTACAAGCGTTAAATAATACCCGTCACTTTTAGCACGTCGTCATGGGCGACGTGAAAAAATGATGATTCTGCGCATTCCTGTCATATTTTCAATAAATTCTGACATTTACCAAACATTTCAAAGACCATTGTAGATAAAATCCTGTACGATACACGCGTTAAAAGTGTCTTATTTTGGTCGCGGGGTTGCTCTACCCGCTAATGCTCGTTTCGCAAGCGTCCCCGCTCACAAAATAATACCTGTCACTTTTAACACTCGTATCGTAAATAGCTATTGTACAAAAAAATAATTGAAACATGCTTGCATGAGGACTATAGAAGTATATGCCGATCAGCTTTTAAATTCAGCACTAGAACGGTAATTTTAGCACGCCAAGTTGGCAATTCTGCGATATTTGGGGATGCTCAAATTTGTAATGTTGGATCAATATTTCCCCAGATGACCTTGAATTCGTATTGTCAATCGAGTACACCGCTGTTGCAAGATTGTATATGAACGCTCAAGACGTCTTGATTTTGATAGACTTTCTCCAGTTTAAATGGGCGACTGGTGAACAGTTTTTTTGAATAAAATTATAAATTACGTTGAGGAAACTGTTCTAGTTTTCAGTCAAAAATAAAGGTCAATAGCTGATATCTAAAATTAATCTGTGCCCTTCAAATTTAACACTAGGCAATAGATTTTACAAGCTCTCGAAGGTAATAATCGAAAATTTCACAATTTTTCTGAATTTATTGCTATGCCTGTATTAAGGATACAATATTAGTGACAACGTAAATCAACTTATATAGTGCAATAGTACCTAGTATCACTATATGTAGGTACGTACTTAAGATACATTGATACTATAACTAAATATAATTATACAACAATTCTTGAAAACCTGTGAGATGAATTAACTTCAGCTACAGCATTCGCTCGAAGATCTATAGGCAAACCACAGAGAAACTGCTCGACGTAGCTTTAATGCAAAAAAAAAGGGAAAAGATGTCAGTGAGGCTGATATCAGTGGCCATCTTAGGAAACAGAGGGTAGAGTAGATGCAGCAAGTGGGCGAGTGCGAAGTTGCCGATGGAGATGTTGAGGAACTACAGGTCTAGCTCAGATGCAGTTTTTGATAGCCATTGTCCGCAGACACCTACTCCGCGACGATGTGGTTCATGGTCTGGTTCTCAGTTCCACATGGCTGCGATGTTCAAAATTGGCAGCCAGAAAGTCTGGTAGATTTGACAACTCCAGCAATGATTCTCAATGCTTGGTTAAGAATGACGTCAATGATGTTGTGTGTGTGTGTGTGTGCTATTCATCCAAACAGGAGCGCAGTATTCCGCTGTCGACTAGACCAAGACAAAGGTGGATATCCGAAGAGTAGTGGCGTCGACACTCCATGTAGTTCTCGCAAGTCTCTGAACCAGGTTCATTCGTGTCTTCGTCTTGGCACTGAGTTTCTCCAAGTTGAGTTTGAAGGACAATGTTTGGTTGAAGGTCACACCGAGGTACTTGGGAGTGGGAATGTGCTGCAGATGAAGTCCAGCCATCAAAGCTGACATTAAGGTGACGATCTGCTCCTCTGTTGTTCAGATGAATGGTTCTAGTCTCTATCTCCCGAGAGTTCGGATTCAATCCTCATTTCTGAAAGATGACAAAATTCTGTTGGAAAATGGTAATACATATTTATTTTGTGCAGAAATATCATAGTGAAAAATCACAGAATTGGCGGGTTTTTATTTTGCACATCTGTGTTATTTGTCCAAAAAGTTCGTTTTCAGTTTTGACAAAAAAATACAAGGTAAAACTTTGGATCAAGTTTTCATTTTTGGCTGGTCATAATCTACTCACTGTTCGACTGAATTGGTTCAAATTCATTTCATGGCTTGTCTCTGTTGACAGAAGGGCTGGCCTAAAAAGCTAAAATTACAGAAGCCAACTTTTTTCAAGAAAGAATCGAGCCACATCGCGGGTCAACCGTTAAATTTGCCTCAATATGGCTCGAACCCGATAACAGTATTCCCAAAAATGTAAATTTGACCAAATAACACAGGGATACATTTTTCCGAATCTGCGGCCCAGGACTTGGATTTACCCAGTAATTCTTGACAAGTTTTAACAGGGGAATATTGCTGGTAAATCTAAACAAAATTGAAGTCCTCTATCTGCCATTGGTCTATGTAACGTTAATGAATAACCTTATAGCGTGGAGACCTCAGGTGATAATAAGCACCGCAAAGCAAGAGCGCCTTTCTCTGGTGGCGATTCAGGCGTGGCCCCAAACTGTTCCCGTGGCTATCCATTTAATTTGAAGAAATCGTATCCGGTGGAAATCCCGTGGTAATCCCGTGGCAATCCATCACAATCCGTTGAACGTTCTGATGTCCCAGTAATTCACCCGAGGATTCACCCCTTGGTCATTTGCATCTGAAGTCAACTTTGAATGAAAGAAAAAATTTACATGCACCTAAGTACTCAGACAAAGAGTGTTACTCGTACTTACCTTATAAATGTACAGGCAGAACCATGAATATAGCAATGGCAGAACCGGGGGCAGAACACTTTAATGAAATTTTTCCAGGAATGTAAACAACTATCACCTGACATCATGACAAACAACGGCCAAGGCAACAGGGCAGCGGATATGATGCAAGGAGACGCCAAAACTGGCATTTCTTGTCAAAATTTTCTAACCTCTTTGAGCTCAGCCCGTTTTCGCGCAACTTGGTATATGAGCGTCCGTTACACTCTAGGCAACATGGCCAACCGCGTTTTATTTTCTGCTGAATTTAAAACGTGATCGGCATATATATCAAATTTGAAATATGGTCATACGAAAAGAAAAATAGCCCTTAAGCTAATAGGTAGGATTCACTGAGGCACTTTTACAACTTAAAAACTCTTAACGTCAATTAAAGTAAGTGATCTAAAATAAACGTTGAAACTTGTAATCAGTCAAAACTTAGATCAGAGAGACACAGAGAAGACAGAGATCAACTTTCTTTCGGCCACTCAACGGTATCTTATTAGCATAAACAGCGGCTTTAAGGCTCACTGGATTTTTACAAGCCTTTTTTAATGTCCTCCTCTTCTTTTCTGAGATTTCTGTTCATTTCCTTTTTGGTCTTGTCTTCTACATCATCTTCCGTCTGCTCTTTATTCTCTGCTGCCGCCTCCTCCTCAATCTCATTTTCCGTATCATCTTCTATCTCCTCATCCGTCCTCTTTTCCATTTCGTCTTCCGTCTGCCCTTCATCCTCTGCTCCTGCCTTTTCTTCAATCTTATTTTCCGTATTCTCTTCTATATCCTCGTCGGTATTCTCTCCTATATCCTCGCCCGTCTTCTCTTCTACTTCCTCTTCCATCTTGTCTTCGACGTCATCTTCCGTCTTATCTTCATTCTCTGCTCCCGCCTCCTCTTCAGTCTATGTTTCCATATCCTCTTTGATCTCCTCGCCCGTCTTCTCTTTCACTTCCTTTTCCGTCTTGTCTTCGACGTCATCTTCCGTCTGCTCTTTAATCTCTGCTCCCGCCTTCTCTTCAGTCTTATTTTAGAGACTGGAGAGAAGGCCAACCCAAATATCTTTAGAGACTGAAGAGAAGGCGAACCAAAATATCTCAAAAGGTGTACAATTGAACCAAAAATGCCCAATGGATTCAGGTAATAACATGCAAAATTGTTGTTGTTATTTCTAAGAACAATGTCACAACTCAAAGAATAGCGGCATAATTATGAAAAATTATCAGTTATAATATCGAGAACAACGTCACAACTCTAACAAAGAGACGCAACTGGAAAAATATTTCCTCGTATTATCAAGAACAATGTCACAATTTCTGAAAGAGCGACACATTTGGAAAATGAGTCACTTTATTACCTAACAAATTGTTAGAAAATTGGAATATACCTTTGTTGAAAAACGACACTACTTCTTGGATAATGGCGATTTTCTTGCGGAAATATTGCTGAACACGCTGGTCACAGCTGATTGTGTCACTGTTCCTGCGTCAGCTGCTCACAATATGGCCCGCGGCAAAACGACAGTAGCGCCCCCTCTTGTTTACTATTATAGATTGACTTGAGCCACTTTTCCTGATGGAAGCTCTTGCGTTTTGCAGCATCATGCAGCATTTAACTCAAAAATTGCAAATTTTGACTTGTGTCACTTTTCTCGCGGGGGTGCGATATGTTCTGGAAATTTTCAGGAGATACTCTTTATCACTCTTGTTGATGATTAAAAATATTTTCAGTCAAATCTATCTCATTGGCAAGTACCTCATTGTCCTAGAACCCCACAAAAGATGAGGAAATTCCAACATTGCACTCTTTTTTTGACAGATGTTGAAGAAATGTATGAAAATTTACTTTTCCGATAAGAAAACGGTATACCAAAACATGGCACATCTTTGATTTTCCCCATTTTTTTATATACAGAGTGATTCAAAAATGACACATTTCCTTCCGTGAACAGGTTGTTCACGATAAAATTCGCCCACCCCCCCTAGTAGAGTCCCCTTCAAGATATTCCGAAGGACTAAAAACTTTTTCTTCGCGATTTTCATGAGTTGAGAAATACTGTCATTAGTATCAATGTCTTGCGTCACAAGTCTGTCACTCTTATCGTTGTAACCTAACCTAAATAATCAACCTCACGAAGTCTTGACCACGACTGTCTGTGACCAACTGACCACGACCATCGAAAATGCCGCGAAATTTTTTTGTGCCGCAGTGCTGTTTTGTGTCGCCTAGGGTGGGGATAAAATTTAATCGTTTTCGACAGCTTGCCAAATTGTTACCAACCTAATCTTCGCAGTAAAACCAAATGTCCAAAAATCCCAACTCCAACCTGGCGGTAAGAGTCGCGGACTAATTTCATGTTATCACCCTATTGGCGTCGAAAATTTCTCTAGTGAAACATTCAATTTTTTACAACTTCGTCGCTTACAATATTAAGATATCTCTAGCCATTCTCGCAGCATTTGAGGAGGAATGTAACGCGGACAGTTTTTCCACTTCCTGGACCGACGCGCAACTTTGACCGCGATTAACGGTTCAACTGAAGAAGCTAGACATATGCCCCCCTGGACTTTTCTGTAGATTATTGAATCCCCTACAACTTTGTCCTTTATAGTTCTCATACATCTCTCGCCGTTCTCTCACCGTTTCAGAGGAAAGATAGCAGCGCATGTTTTTTAATCTTCTCCATTTTTTCCCATGATTCCCGGGGTGGTTGGAAATGAAAGTTTGGTTTTTCTAATTCAGATTTCAATTCTCCACATTGTCATGTTTTTTTCATGAAGCCCCTAATTTCAGCATAAAAATCGCCTCATTTTCTGGCAATGTTCATTCTTCCGACCATTACTTATCCGTTCAAAATTTTTGGAAATCCGTCACCATGAGTGCAGAAAGTGATCGTTTTGGCATGGAATGACTCATTTACCTTCTGCTTAGTTGAAATTATTGGGAAAAGAGCTAGCATTTCCCTAGTTTTATTGACTCATAACATGTTTTGCAGGATTCGTAAAACTGAAATATATCGAGAACTTGAACAAAAGCAGGACGGCGAGTCCTCAGACACCGTCGACGCCACAGTCACCGCGCAGCCCGCACGAATCCAAACCTGGAACGTCCAGTGCCCCGGACGAAGAATCCGACGTGTACGCCTACAGCACCATAACAGACGTCAACACGCCCAAACCCCTAGAAATTGAAACGTACGAACGCCGTGATACTCTTCCCAAAACCTGCTTCACCAATCGCAAAGTGAGGAAATTCGAAGAAGATGGAAGCAGCAGCAGCAGCGACGATTCTGACGGAGAAGAACCGACGGACGTCGAAGACTTGTACGAAACCATCTCCTACGTCAGCTCTTCGGGATTCATGCGCTACTTCCAGAACGCCATCTTCCCCCATTCCTTAGGGACCGCTTTGGGTTTCGATCGCACCGAAATCAGCTTGGCCAACGCCATCCCCGGCAAGATCTTCTGCAACTTGATGGACGAAGACACGAACATGGTGCCTTGCGAAATCATCCCTTCCGTCAGTCTGCAGTGGCCTCACCTACAAGCTTACGAATTCGCCACCAGAGCCGAACGACCTGAACTGGTCGATCGGTTCGATAACCGGTACAAATGGCCTACGAATCAAATGGTAATGGAGATCAAAACCTTGAACTGCGTGCTGATACCCAAAGGTTGCTTCCACAAACGAGGGGAGAACTTGGAGAGTGACATTGAATGGGATATCGCGTTTCCTAGAGCTGAACGGTACTTGGATATTCGGATGTCGCACGCTCAAATGAAAAGTTTTCTCACTCTTCTGACGCTGTACAAGACGTATGTCGAACCAACTACTGAACAGCATGGCCTTTTGGTTGAACACATTCGTTACCACATGTACTGGGAATGCGAATCCAATCCGAAAGACTGGCCCGAACACAGACTCGGTACCAAATTAGTCAAGGTAATCACCAGTCTCAACGAGCGCTTGTCGAAAGGCCACCTTCCGGATTTCTTTATCAAGAAGAAGAACGTGTTCGGCAATATTCCGCAGAAATTCTTGAAGCACGCTCAGCGAGTCTTTCATGAGATCTTGGAGTCGCCGGCGATCTACTTCATAGGTGCGCTGCGAAATTTACGGTACACCAGCGCCAAGTTTTACCCTGCATTAAATTTTAAAAAGCTACACAAAATTTTGACTGAAGAAGGCATAAAGATGGTCAACGCTACCTTGGTGGACGAAACAATAGTGCCGCCGAATTACAGAAACAAGAAGCGGCCCAGAGAAGTGCAAGGCGATGCCAACTTCAAGAAAGAGCTGAAATGGCGCCACAAAAAAGAACAAATGTTCAGAGAACGCGCGCTCCAGAAGCTGAAGCTGGAGCAAGAAAAGGAAGAGAATCTCATAATCAAAAGAAGCGGTTCTGCAGACTCCATCGACTTTGACGTGAGTACTTTCATATCGTTCATTCTTATCACGTTATTTTCAATTGACTGTTTCAATTAATTATCTCACTCAAGTGCTTTTCCCTCAACTATCTTTAATCTTGCTCTTTTTGTTGACTAGTGGGTATGCGAAAACGAATTCGACTTGTTCAAAACCAGAGAGATATTGATCTTCTTCATCGAACACTTCGTGGAGATGGCCAAAAAATCGCGCAAAATATCCACCAAACGCCAGTCGCTCCTGCTCCTCAAGCAAGCGTACTACCTGGCGAAAATCCTCGGGGACACGCCGGGTTTCCTGGACGACGCCCTGGGATGGCTGGACAAGATAGCGAAGGAAGAAGAGACGACCGAAAAATCGTCTCCCGCCGACGTGTTCGAACAGGTCCCTCCGTCGACGCCCAAGCGCAACTCGACGCAGTTCAGCTGGGACATGACGCAGCAAGTGAAGGCCAACAACATCAACCTGAACAATCTCAGCAAGACGTTCAACGCCCCCGGACCGTCGTCCGGCGCCTACGCCAAGGGCAAGAAACACCCGGGCAACCTGAAGGTGCACCGCATGAGCAGCAACGTGCAGGAGGTGGTGCTGAGGCACAGGACCAATTCGGGCGGTGACGAGACGAAGAGGTCTCTGGAAACGACCGGGAGGAAGAGCGTCGGGTTTTCCAAGGAGGTTGAGGTCAGGCACAGCTGATGCCGCAGCGAACTCTAACAGCAATAACAACGTTGTGTAATATTATGTAAATTTGGTAAATGCAATGTGAAAATGTAAGATAGTTATATTTTAAGTAGAATAAAAGCAAGTTTTTTATGAATAGCATTTCAAATCAAAACGTAGGCATGATTTAAGCCATCTATATCAGACTCGATAACAAGTTTTCTGAGTACTTACTACCACATACTCACTACTCCAATAGGTCAAACGGCCTCGAGGCGCAGGTGGTTGTGTGGCTGCCTGCGACCACGAGAGCCCCGGGTTCGATTCCCGGAAGAAGTCTGGATGTTTGTGTTGTCCAATTTGCAATTTTTCAAGTAAATGTGATATGATAATAAAGGGCAAAAACTCCTATGGCCGGTGCAGGCCGATAAGGAGGAAAACATTAGTTAGTTAGTTAGTTAAAAAATAGGTCAATTGCTCGGTACTGATACGCCGGGACCGATAAGCGAAAAACTACTTTTGATTATTAGAACTGAAGATATACCTATGCCAAAGCAGACTGTGGTTGAGGACTAGCGGAAGAAACCAGACTGGAAGGCAGAGATCTTATGTGGAGGTAACTTGGTAAAGTTACAAAAATGTACTGTGAGATTCTGAGATCTAAAAAAAAAGAAATGAATTATAAGCACGCTGTCGAGGCAATAGTTTCAAATTCTCCTAATGTGTTTGTGTGCTCAAATTATGAAAGCCGGAAGGCACATATTTGGGGAGAAACACATGTATGTCTCAGCCCGACGGTCCACGGGGTAGTACGGGGTGAAGGGTAGGATTTGACGACTTTGCGGCCGGCTCGCTAGATGCGTGGCGAAGGGTAATGTCATTGAGTACTTGATGTGTCATAATTTTTATGTCAAGGTTTTCTGCCATCTTTTCCTTTCTTCTGACTCTCGATAATTTTTCTTATAATTTTATAAATGATACTTACCGAAATTTTGTTGTGCTGCTTGTGTATGTAAGGGCCTTTGGTGCGTTTTATCAACATTTTCCTGAATACCGTCAAAGTTACCAGTCAGGGAAGGGGCCGGGACAGCCATAGCGGATATGTTTGATTGGTTGCAACTTGGTCGCTTGCGACTCGCGTAATGAGACACATGTCAGCTTTTGTGGGTTAGGTTCTCTCGCAGTCTCCTTGGACACGGGATACTTCCACAACCCCGCCATTTAGTATTATTTTGTAGTTGTATTGTAGTGTTTTGGTATGCTCTGTCTACTAATGTGTCTTCGGTTTTTGTATTTTGACTGTCTGTGCGAGTTTACCAATTTTGCTTGTTTTTGCTTGCCATTATTACATACCACCGTGAATATCAGTGAGTTTTTCTCATTCATTTATTACACCACATTGAGAGTCATTTTTCTATGGGCTCAACTCATGGGTTTGTTTGACGAGCTCTTCCAATGAGTGCCTTTTTCCGAACCCGTCACTATCCATTTCCTTTGACTCAACAGTTTGACATATTTTGTTGTGTTGGTTACAATTTACAATTACAATTTGGAGCGGTGGTAGCCGAGTGGTACAGGTGATGGCAAGCCAAACCATTCGCGCTGCCCTGTGTGGGTTCGAATCCTACTTCATCCATGGATATTTTGTGCTGTCCCCGAGGTTGCATGGTAGAGCAGCTTATAGCTGAATGCCGCCTCGTAAAATGAGACAATAAAAAAAAAAAGTTTCTGTTCTTTTTGTCCAGTTTGTTCATTTTATCCATTTTGTACATTTTGTCCATGCTGTCAGTCACACGTTAGGTGTTTTTAGAAAAGAACCACTGAGTAAATGTAACTTCCTATGCAATGAGCGTGTTTCATTATACTCCTTCTTCTTCCCCCGCGAGTCGTTTCCCTCATGAGCACAAGCGGATCGAAGGATTAGGACAACCACATACGGGCACAACGAAGGGTTAAGACAATCGTAGGTCAAACAAATAAAATATGATTGGGAGGGGAGGGGGGGGACCATCACAGTACTCTACAGTTTCATTAGTTTTCAAGGGGTGACGGAAAAAAGATCGAAATACAAAAGGTCGAAAACAAAACATCGAATGCATAAATTCGAAAAACAAAATAACGAAACCACAAAACATCGAAAGCACTATTGTCGAAAGTACAAAAGGTCGAAAACCAAAAGGTCGAAAAGTAAAATGTCGAAAAGCAAAAGGTCGAAAACCAAAAGGTCGAAAAGTGAAATATCGAAAAGCAAAAGGTCGAAAACCAAAAGGTCGAAAAACAAAAGATCGAAAAGCAAAACATCGAATAATAAAATGTCGAATAGCACAATGTCGAACTAGAAATACCTGTTTTGAATGTGATTACAATTCGGATCGATTGAAGAGCTGTGACTCCCTCAGAGAGCACTTGAGGAAAAAATTTTACTCTCACTTTTCGACTTTATCTTCAGAGATAAATCACCTCCCAAAGTATTATGCAAGGCCACCGAAACACCTGTATATTCTTTTAAATCTAATCAGCGTCAGCGTAAATTAACTTAAGACTTATAAACCTGTGCACGCATGGACCTTGTCAGGTTGAGTGTTTTTTTTTTGCAGACCTGATTGGGTTTTTTGACGCAAAATCCACTCTGAAACGTAAAGCTGTGCACATGAACCTCGTCAGGTCCAGTAATTTTTTTTTTGAAGACCTGATTTGGTTTTTTGACGCAAAATTAACTTGGACTTTTAAACCTGTGTAGATGGACCTCGTCAGGTTCAGTAATTTTTTTGCAGACCTGATTCGGTTTCTTTTGACGCAAAATTCACTCTGAAACGTCAAGATGTGCACATGGACCTTGTCAGGCTTAGTATATATTTTTTTGGAAGACCTGATTTGGTTTTTCGATGCAAAATTAAGTTGGACATATAAAGCAGTGTACATAGACCTCGTCAGGTCTGGTAGTTTTTTTTTTTTGAAGACCTGATTTGGTTTTTTGACGCAAAATTCACTCTGAAACGTGAAGCTGTGCACATGGACCTCGTCAGGTCTAGTAGTTTTTTTTTTGAAGACCTGATTTGGTTTTTCGACGCAAAATTAACTTGGACTTATAAACCTGTGTACATGGACCTCGTCAGGTTCAGTAATTTTTTTGCAGACCTGGTTTGGTTTTTTAACGCAAAATCAACTCTGAAACGTCAAGTTGTGCACATGGACCTCGTCAGGTTTAGTTTTTTTTTTTTTTGAAGACCTGATTTGGTTCTTCGATGCAAAATCAAGTTGGACATATAAAGCAGTGTACATAGACCTCGTCAGGTCTGGTAGTTTTTTTTTTTGAAGACCTGATTTGGTTTTTTGACGCAAAATTCACTCTGAAACGTAAAGCTGTGCACATGGACCTCGTCAGGTCTAGTAGTTTTTTTTTTTGAAGACCTGATTTGGTTTTTCGACGCAAAATTAATTTGGACTTATAAACCTGTGTACATGGACCTCGTCAGGTTCAGTAATTTTTTTGCAGACCTGGTTTGGTTTTTTAACGCAAAATCAACTCTGAAACGTCAAGTTGTGCACATGGACCTCGTCAGGTTTAGTTTTTTTTTTTTGAAGCCCTGATTTGATTTTTTGACGCAAAATCAACTTGGACACATGTATGGACCTCGTCAGGCTCAGTAATTTTTTGCAGACCTGTTTCGCTTTTTTCTTTTGACGCAAAATCCACTCTGAAACGTGAAGCTGTGTACATGGACCTCGTCAGGTTCAGTAATTTTTTGCAGACCTGATTCGGTTTTTTGACGCAAAATTGACCTATACTCATAAATCGGTGTACACACTACACAGACCTTGTCAGGTTCAGTATTTTTTTTTTCAAGGCCTGATTAGGTTTTTTCACAGAAATAAATTTGGGCTAGTTGATTTTTGACTCGGTGCCTCTCTTCTCCCGTCCCAAACTCTCAAATCATTTGTCTTCACAACAATTGTACATACACCTATTGCTCATTTTCGATTTTCACGGTTTTTCTTTCTAGACCTTTTCTTTTCGATTTCTTGTTTCTCGATGATTCTTTTCGACGTTTTGTTTTTCGACCAATTGTTTTTCGACCAATTGTTTCTCGACCAATTGTTTTTCGACCAATTGTTTTTCGACCAATTGTTTTTCGACCTTTTGTTTTTCGATCTTTTGTTTTTCGACATTCTGTTATTCGATATTATGTATTTTCGACCATATGTATTTCGATCATCATCACTTTCGGTATATTGTAAATTCGACCTTTTCTTTTTCGACCTTATGCATTCGATGTTTTGTTTTCGACCTTTTGTTTTTCGTTCTTTTTTCCGTCACTCGTTTTCAAGACGACAGAAGTGGGTTAGGCGCCCTTACTACCGGATTTTTTATTTATATCTGAATTGAAGTAAGCTGTCCTTCAGGCTTATCTAAAGTAGGGCCATAGTGGTAAGATGTATAGATATCAAAATCGTCCCTGGCTCTTGTCCGCGTAAACGATAATAATTGTGATTTTATGAATTAAACTCTCACTTGTTGCACTTACAAGTTCCATTACTGCTTGATCACATTGCTACTGTGAAAACATCAGATTTAATAGGTGCCTATTCAGAAAAACTTGAGTCCCCTTGAGATTTTTTCGGCATAACGTTTTTTGTCAAGCTTTTTTTGCAGTGTTCACAATGCATATCCTACCATCTACAAGTTTGCTTGGAATAAAGTAGCGGATTTCCCTTTCAAATCTGATTCGCTTATCGAAGTACAAGTACTTGATTTTTTTCAATAACAGCAATTAAAAATAAAAAACTCAAACCTCATGCTAGGTTCTAAAGTACAAATAGAACGCGGTTTTATTATTGGAAATGGTTTCCTATAGCTCAGTTTGTTCAGTACCTACCTAGCTATTTTTTTTGACGTTACCATCAGCTTATGTTACAGTAAGCATTGTCAGAAACCGACAAATTAAAAGGACTGGAGGGTGGGCTCTTATAAGGATAACACAAGCACGTCCAACTAAACTGTTCAACAAAATTAAAAAAAACAAATTCGAAAACTTTATTCAAGTCGAAAAAAAGATATCTCGGAAGTGAAACTCTCTGTATAAAAGCGTTATCTGATAAAACATACCTTCGGCTACAAGGCGTCATACAGGGTCAGGCCATCATTGACATATAAGCAATTGTATATACAGGGTGATAACAGAGGGAAGGGTGTGTCGAAGAGGTCAATTTTCGAGCAGCCATAACGTTTATAAAAAAATGCAGAACTTTTGTGAGGATCTTTTTGGAAAGCAGTTAAGTGCTTCTATGACAAAACTTATGATTTTTTTTATGGGACTGGCAGCTCTTCGTGTGAAATGCATTATGCTTTGGAGTAAAATAGCCCATTGAAGATGACGTAAAGGGGGGCCTGATATGGTTACTATAGTACTTGCGACGTGATACACAGGGTGATTCAGGATCGCCCCACCTAATGAAAATCCTAGAATCCTTGGCTCTAGTGATGACGATTGGTGCTAATTTTTCTTGGCCCAACTCGCACCGTTATGGGGAGATACAGCCTTTGAAAGTTGACTATTTGAAATCAGTTTTTCATCAATATCTCAAAAACCGTTTGAGCTAGATTATTCAAACTGGAGTTGCTACTCACACATTGTCAGTCACATGTACTTGTGAAGTTTCAATTAAATCAAGCCAGTGCCAGTGGCGTAGAAACTACAAGGATTTTAAGTTTAAAAAAAAAAAAATCTCCAGTTTGTTGGTTAGCTTATTTATTCTCTGATAAAATTTATGCCATTCGAAGGAACATTTCGTTAGGTTGAACTTTTTTGTGACACCTACCATTCCGCAATAAATAACCGAAAACCGAACCAGTGTCACGCCATGCAATCTCTGTCTCGCTCTGCCTTGGCCGCATCCAGATTCATCTCCCTCTGTTGATCGACAGTAGCTATTTCTACAAGATATACCCCATCTTTCATCTTTTCCCAAAGATGAAAATCGAGTGGGTCCAAATCAGGAGAACGCGGTGGCCATGCCACGGGTCTCCTAGGGCCCACCCATCTTTCGGGAAAGTTTTCGTTCAGCCAATCCACTATACGATTCGGCCAGCATGAGGCGGTGCACCATCATGCTGATACCAAGTATCATTATTGATTTCAGCATTGTTCTCTTGAAGTGAGTCATCAAGCCTGTTTTCCAAAAAATCCAGGTATTTTATAGACTTTAAAGTAAATGGAGAAGCGTTGTTGGAATCGTCGTTGCCTGATTTTGTGGGGGTTTTCGAGCGACCAGAAATGACTGTTGTGGTAGTTCACTACTCCATCTCTTGTGAACATGCTCTTGTCGGTCCACAAGATTGTTTCGACAAAGTTTGGATTTTCGACCACCTTCTGTAACAACCAGCGATAAAGCATGCACGAGTCGCTGGACGTCATCTCCTGGTTGGGAGACTTGTACACCTTGAAAATGGTAGGGGTGGGTGGAGCTCTTCTCGATGGATAGTCCTCCACACGAAACTCTGAGAAAGTCTAAGTTGTCTCGCAATACTTCTTGTACTTGACATAGGGTTCTCCACCACTGAGTCAATAACATTGACCTCGTTTTCGAGAGCATCTTCTTTTGACTGAGACCGTTCGAGACCGATTTTTCTTTTCGATGTAATCCGTATTTTGTCCAGAAATTTTAGCTGTTTAAATCGCAAATAGCGAACAAAAATGATAACTAGCCGGATTTTTGTATATAAGCTCAGTTAAGCATGTAGTTCAACATCATAGTAAAAGTGCTCAGGAATCCGGTGTGAGCTTCGGCCGTTGTGGCCTCGAGAAGAACTTGAGGGTCAGTTTTTCGCGTATATCTCATGAACAATAGCACTTGGGAAAAAAGTTAATTGTTTAAAATTTTATTGTCTACAAGAAAGGTCCTCACACATTTCATCGTCAGTCATCTCCTTCTTCGTCAAAACACAAGAAAATAAAAATAGTCCAGATGCTCGATGCTGAAGACTGGTATGGACCTTGAGTTTTATGATGGCGGAGTGCCACTTTGTAGAGGTGTTATTTGATCCACTCTCTTTTGGTTGAAACTTGAAGCCATCAAGACGAACTATGCCGGCGGCATATACAGGGTGAAATAAAAATAAAAAGTTAAACATTTGTACCTCGAGAATCAAAATAGGTGAAGACATGTAAATCGCCATAAATAATTCTGATTTCATGGTCATGAAGCCGTCGTAAACTTGAATTGAATATCTTGAGTCGTTCTTGGAATATCTTCAAAAGACTGAAGTTGTTACCAAAAAATATATATATTTTCGTCTACTTATCAGAAAAAAAGTTGACTGTGTTGTTTCTAAAATTAGTTGGCCTAGAGAGGGCTTTCCACTTTAATTTCATTTCAAATGTAATTTATCATTGTTTCGATTCAAAACACCAAGTTTCGATTCAAGATCTGAAGAATTACTGATATACGGAAAACTATTTTTTTTCGTAACGACTTCAGTCTTCTGAAGATATTTCAGAAACGGCTCAACATATTTGATTCAAGTTCACGACGACTTCATGATCATGAAATTAGAAATATTTTTGGCGATTTACATGTCTTCACCTATTTTGGTTCTTGAGGTACATTTGTTCAACTTTTTATTTTTATGTCACCCTGTATATGCCGCCGGCATAGTTGGTATTGATGGCATTAAGTTTCAATCAAAAGAGAATGGATCGAACAACACCTTCACCAAGTGGCACCCTGCCATCATAAAACTCAAGGTCCGTACAGTCTTCGGCATCGAGCATCTGGGCTATTTAGCTTTTCTTGTGTTTTGACGAAGAAGGAGTGGACTGATAATGGAATATGTAAGGACCTTTCTTGTAGACAACACAATTTCCAACAATTTTGCTCCAAGTGCTTTCCCTCCAAGTGCCATCGTTTACTAGATAAACACGAAAAACTGATCCTCAAGTTCTTCTCGAGGCCACAACGGCCGAAGCTCACACCGGATTCTTGAGGACTTTTACTATGTTGAACTACATGCTTAACTGAGCTTATACAGGGTGATTCGAAAATGGCGCATTTCCTCTCGTATACGTTATGGGAGACGTTGGCGGAGCACGGAAAAAATAGTAAAAAAAAATTGGCTCGTTTCTCTTTCGAGTTATGAAGAGGTGAAGTTGAGAATTCAACTTCTTCAGTTTGGATGATTTTGAAGCTAGGCATTGTTAGTCGCGAAGAATCACATGCCTTTATATAGTAGTTCCCAAATAAAAATTTCTCTTGCAATTGAGATTTGAGTCGTATTTTTAAATTTTTAAATTCGTCTTCCACCTCAAAGGTGCCGTGAAAATACATTCGACAAGTATGCTTGGTATGGTATGGCAGGTTCTACGGAGTTTCCAGGGTAACAATACATTTATGCTATTGTAATGTACCTCTTTGATCTGAAGGTGCCAGGTACGTACTAATGCGATGCTGCCAGATTGAACAGATTTGTTTTTGTTAATAACTCGCAAATCAAAGCCGATTATTTTTCCCATGCTCCGTTAACGTCCACTATAACGTGCCCTAAAGGAAATGCGCCATTTTTGAATCACCCTGTATACAAAAATCCGGCTAGTTATCATTTTTGTTCGCTATTTTTTCTATAATTCCTTGACTAATTTGATGTGTAGCAAATCTGGGAATATCTCTATTTTTGTTGAGCAGGTTTAAACTCGAATGACCTGGGCAAATTTTCTAGTGTAGTGTAAGTTTTCCGCCTTCTTATCTGGTGTGGATCTGGCTTGTCCGAAAGTTATGTTGCCTGGCAAATTGATATCAATATGTTGAAATCTTTCAAAAATTGACCGTGTTATGCGCGTAATAGCGACTCGGGGGCCGCAGAGACGTCCTACCGTCGCGTCGTTTAGACACTAAAACCAGATAAATCTTCTAGATCATTATGATCATAGTTTAACTGGACGTACTTCAGGAGTTTTTATAGTGGGAGTGGAGAGAAGTATGTGAGCGTAGAGCCTTGACGGGCTTTTGTGTGAGTACTCAGTGTTATTTTGTGTACAGATGTCCAAGAAATCGCCCACTAGGACAGTACCACGACATACATATTATAGGGTCTTACGAAGTCCACAAAAAATTTAAAAACACTTCGATGCTTATTTTCGAAGTTATAAAGGGTCAATAGATGGTTCTTTGAACCCTTCTAAAGTCTGTCTGATTTCTACATGATTCTAGTGGGCTGCGATTCAGGCTGCGATCGGCCGATGGTGACCAGAATCGCAGCCCACTAGAGTCATGTATTCAGAAATCATACAGCCTATAGTTTCGTTATTTCAAAAGATTTTAGTGAACTAAAAATTGCTGGTGGCAGAATCATGAGATTCATGAGTTATCTAGCCTGGCCGGGATTATTCGAACCCACTGTCTTTGTTTGGATTGAAAGATGATCTGATAGAGACGATGCCCACTGCCCTACCCGAGGACCTACCCGTTTTGTTTTACCTCGTGTACAAGCTAGCACCTTGTATTGTTGTAATGAAGCAATCAAGGATTCTTCCTATTGCAGGTACTCCAAGTGCTCGAAAATGGTTCATGCACAACACTAATAATTATTATAGGTACTTCTTCTGAAGATAATACGACTCAATCAAGGACCTGTCATCGTTTTTTTAAATTTTTAAACTTTGCTGATTGATTCGATTTGCTCACGATATGAAACCAGGTATGTAGATAAAAGAACATGAAGTAATTGAGTGAGTGTTGAGCAAAACCATCATAAAAGTGAAATATTTGTGCAAACTTTTGCGAAACAACACAACGTTCAAACATTTGCTTTAAACAATGGCATGATTGATTCGGTGGGATTAAGCTGGGATTAGGTCAGGTATTCGATGTTTTAATTTACTTTTGATTGCTCGCCTAATCTGTTTCGTCTAAGCAGGTATCTACAGATTGTTATAATAGTCCCTAGATAGGTGCTTATCCACTTCCTATCTTATAAGTCAAAAAAATCACTTCAAACTAATGCAATACCTATCGAGCATGCAGTAATACGAAATTATTATTTAGGTACCTAGCGAAAAGTTGAAAAGAAAATGTAAATTCAAAATCTCGTGGCAACGATTTAGAAGCATATGTTTGTTGTGTGTAAATTTTTTAACTAAATATTATTATTGAAAATATTGTTGTCCAAAAGGTAGAGATTTGTTGAAGAATAAAATCTGTGTCGAATCATCTGATTCATACGAAGGCGTATAAGGGACACTACATGCATTATTTTTTCTTATCTCAGAAGCTTCGACTTATAACGCGAAATTTCTAGTTATAACACGAAATTTCTAGTTATAACGCAAAATTTTTATTTATACCACGAAATTTCCAGTTATAAAGCAAGATTTCTAGTTATAACACAAAATTTCTAGTTATAACACTAAATTGCTACACTGATGAGAGAAATAATTGATCTATACAAACCAAGTTGGGTGCTTCCTCGGGTGCTTCCAAACCAATCGTAGAGTGATAACCCGACATAACCAATATTGGTTCCTTATAAATCTAATATACCGTCCGTTTTTTATTTTAGGTCCCAGCCCGTAGCATCTTTATCATGGGTTTCATACCCAATATATTATATATTTTTAAAATCACAAAAACAAGATCTTTCGACTGATGATAATTATGTCAAATTATTTTTGACGGATGTCATTTTTTGACAATTGACAGAATAGTACTTGTAATTTGTAATACATCATTTTAAAGCCCATAAAATTCTGAGGAGAACTGTGTTTTCATTTTTGAAATCAGGTATCTTTTACAGCTTCTAGGGGTCTTTCAATAGGAAAAAAATATTGAATTTTAGAAATACATAATAGAAATTCGCAAACAAACATTGCGTTGTGCCGGTCATAGATGGCGCCGCACGATATTTAATTATTACAGAGGGTGATCAGGTTCCGAAAAAAATGACTTTTCGTTAACATGCAATATAATAAAGAAAATATTGTGTCAAAGACCTTTAGCTTAGTCATTGGAAAATGCCGATTGGCATATTTATTGATTATATCCACCTGAACTGGTTGAGAACGGCACCCAACAGCGTCAATAGTGCCGGAGCTATATACAGGGTGGAAGAGAAAAATATTTTTGTTTTCATTTATTTCAAAAACCAAGAAAGATAAAGTGGACAAAATTGAGGAATTGATGTTTCATTCAATGCATGTGGAGACACAACAAACCGTTTTGAAATATCTTGAAGCGTTCCTGAAATATTTTGAAAAAACTGAAGAATATCATCAAAATTTTACTTTCTACTTTGATATCGTATTTTCCATTATACAAAGGTATATCTTTAAGTTATGCAACAAATTTTACAATATACACAAATATACAATGAATTATGGCTCAAACTAAACAGCACCATCACCGACATCAATCATGTATGCGTTGTATACAGGGTGCAAGAAAAAATGGTTGTTTTTTTTGCTGTTTATAAAAAACAAGCGAAAAAACGCGTGGATTACACATTCACGTCAGTAATTCACTTCATCAGGTACCTTGGCTTGGTTTGTTTCCCTGGAAACTTCTCACCTCTCTGATTTTCCACTTTTTATGTCTTGGTTTTTCTATTACAGCAAAGAAAACAACCATTTTTTCTTACACCCTGTATATGACGCATTGACGCATACATGATTGATGCCGGTGAGTGATGTAGCTGTTCAGTTTCCACCCTAATTTGTTGTTGAACTATAGTATATACCTCTGTATAATGGAAAATACAAAATCAAAGCAGAAAGTAAAATTTTGATGATATTCTTCAGTTTTTTCAAAATATTTCAGGAACGCTTCAAGATATTTCAAAACGGTTTGTTGTGTCTTGACACGCATTGAATAAAGCATCAATTCCTAAATTTCGCCCTCTTTATCTATCTTGGTTTTTGAAATAAATAAAAACAAAAATATTTTTCTCTTCCACCCTGTATTATAGATCCGGCACCAATGACGCAGTTGGGTACGGTTCTCAACCAGTTCAAGTGGTTATGATCAACAAATATGCCAATCGGCATCTTTCAATGACGAAACTAAAGGTCTTTGGCGCAATTGTTTCTTCATCTTATTGCAGGTTGACGGAAAAGTCATTTTTATCGGAACCTGTTCACCCTGTAATAATTTTTATCGCAAATACGTGACCTTTTGAGTTGCTCTTCAATAATCCGTTGGAATTTTTGATTTAGCATTTTTATTACGGATTTTATCGACAAAAAACGATTGAAGTTGTCAAAAAGGGGCCCCCCTGGCCCCCCCACATTGAAAAACTGCTTGGCAGCACTTCTCAAATGATAGAGGAAGGCTTTCTGAACATGCCTGCAAAAAATTGTTCCGTAGTCATAAAATGCATAGTTTGGGCAATATTTGGCGCTAGTCCACCGGACTAACAAAGAAGACACTGAAAACAAATGCTGTTCCGAACATTTTCTTGAGGAGCTTGATCTTTTTTCTGGCTCCTGTAGCACTTCACTTCTACCTTCAGGTTATTCACAAGTACGTCTTCAAAATATTCCTCCGCACTATAGACCGAAGAAGTGTGACGTCACAACACGGCAACATGGCCGGCGGTTGACATTTTCTGGAGGCCAACGTCAAACGTTACACGACCGTGGAATGCACGGCACGTGGCATGCACTTGACGTTTCTCTGTTTGTGTTTGTCATGTGTTTGTCAACTTTTTGCGAAGGTAAATAACGGAAATGGATATAACAAAAAATAATCCATATTTTGGGCTATATCAGGTGGAGGAAATCAAACTATATTGCTATAAACTAAAAACTGCCAACTATAAACTGCGATCCATTGCTCTTTGCCTCTGAGCATCTCATGAACGAGATTGTCGACGGCGATTCTCCTGCCCAGTGTTTCTTCGAGGTCTTCTCGCTGCTTTGATGGACCGTTACAATGAAAACGAGCGTATTCCGCGTTGTCCTGACGCTGAGGCTTTTGAGGCTCCCCAGTATTTCTTTCATCCAACTTTGAACCAAGGCGTTCCACTGCCGTTGCCACTGCTCGACGAACTGCTCTGTGGCCTTGTTTCTGCTTTCTGGTTTGCTGGTGGGCACTCCTAGGCTTGTTTCCTCTAATCGCAAGCATCAGGGCGAAGGGTGGGATACCCGAGAGCACTCGTGCTGCATCATGCGGAACCGTTCTGTAGGCACTGGTGATTCTGAGTGCAGCTTTGCGCAGCTCTCTGTTGGGCTATGTCTGGCCTTTTTGCAACCAAGTCCGCCTGTATGACGCTGGCTGTCTCTTAGGCTGGCAATTTCAGCAATGCTCACTGCCATTTTGCACTGACTTTTGTGACTTTTGTTGTGAACCTCCAGAAATTGTCATGCCAAATACAACCAAACATAGAAACGTCACGTTCATGTGATGACGTTGGTCTCCAGAAAATGTCAACCGCCGGCCATGTTGCCATGTTGTGACGTCATCACTTCTCCGGTCTATACTTCAACCCTTTATCACGCTGGTTCCCCCTCATTTGATGCTTACACTTATAAACAAGTGAAGCGTTGTCGAGTCTGTAGGTTTGCATCGTGGCAAGACTTTTGCTCCACATTTTGGTTCTGCTCTACTGACAACTGATGACAAATTGTAACATATCGTTGTCAAGGGTAATGAAAAGTAGAAAGTCACTGACACTGACAGAGTTGCTACGGGAGAATGTGAGGCAAATCCTGCCAATGAGCGGTGATAGGAGCCAAAATGGGCGTGAAAAAGAAATAGGTCTATTGAGGATTGCCATAATGATAATAAAAATAAGCTCTTTTCTTCAACGAAGTGACATCCAGCTTAGCTTATACGCTTTAGTTCCACCATGTAACTTCGGGGCGTGTTGTAACCCGAAAGGCGTTGCACAAAACCAATAATGAGATCAGTATTTATTTGATGCTCCAACGCAAACTTGTAACAGTATCTTATTTTAGGAAAACCTAGTTTACTTGACTTGACATTCACAGCTCGACTCACAGCGAATGGACTCAAAATAATTCTCAACAAGTATCACATACTTTATCACTAGGCTTAGCTACGTCAAACATAAATGTGACCTACCTATACAAAACATCAATACATAATTATGTCAAAACTTAAAACTGCACTTTGAATGCACCTAAGATTAATTTTACGCGATATCTCGTGTGGTAACAACAAAATCCAACACGGATTATCGAACTGGCATAGGAACCAAGGATTGATAAAATGACTAAAAGTTCTTGGCCCAGTCATCAGAATCATAATCATCATCATCATCATCGTCGGCGGCGTCGTCAATACTTGATTGTGGTGATTCGCTTGATTTTTTTGTGGCGTCGTTGTCGCAGGAATTTTTAAAGTACTGAACGTCAGTGGAGCTCTCCAGTTTTGGCACTGTTGGCGCCGGTAAGGTCTTGTTTCTGAGGGACTCCCAGTCGAATTTATGGAACCAGCTGCAAAAATAACAAGTCCGAACGACTGATCGATGATTTTTCCAGTCTACTCACCTGTGTTTTCTGATATCATCGAACTGGCCTTTGTACCCCAAGCGTTGGGCAGGCTCCATCCTGCACAGTTGCTGTATCAAGTCTTGGGCGTTGGCCGGAACATATTGGTCTGGAAACAACACGTCGATTCCTTTCAGGATTGCGTCGTACAAGTTCTCCCTGTCGTCGTCGCCTCCGAGCTTATCGAAGGGTTGGAATCCATTCAGAATTTCGTAGATAACCAGTCCCAGGGCCCACAGGTCCACGGCCACGTTGTAACCCCGCGATGCTCTGTTTCTGTTGTGCAGCCTGACGACTTCCGGAGCAAAGTACTGACGCGTGCCCTTGATCGAATAGGCCTTGTCGTCGGGGCTCTTCAGCTGCTTGCTCAGTCCGAAATCCACCAGTCTAAGGTAACCGCGCTTGTCCGAGACCACGTTTTCCGGTTTGAAGTCGCGATGGATGATGTTGCGTGCGTGCAGGTAGCCAAGGGCTTCAACCTAGCCCATTAAAAATATTTTTTGACCTCAAAAAAAATCATAACTAGAAAAATCTCGGCAAATTACATGACAATCGACAAAGAACTACACCTGGTGTCGGATCATTCTGCAATTTTACTGACACTAAGCGATACCATAATAAAAAAAGTGACAGACCCCACCTGGTGAATAAATATACTAACTGGCAGGGATTCCAGAAAACTCTTGATGAGAAAATGAGACTATCAACTAGAAATAGAAGCTGGAAAATTCCTTGTTGATGTACAACAGGCAGCTTGGGAGAATACCCCAGAAATCAAGTATACACTGAAGAGAATAAATTATCCCAGAGAAATAAGAGAGTTGATAGCCGAAAAAAGACGTATCCGACGACAATGGCATGAAAGCAGAACACCAATAAACAAAAACGCACTGAACAACATCACTCAAAGAGTCAAAAGAGAAATCCAAAAAATTGAAAATGAAACTATGCAAAACTACCTAATGGAATTGACAAGTGACAGCTCCACGAAACATTCGCTATGGAAAGCCACTAAAAATCTTAAAAGACCGATACTGCAAAATCCACCGATTAGAAATGGACAAGGACCATGGGCAAAAAGTGACAAAGAGAAAGCCGACATATTCGCTGAATATCTGGAGAACGTCTTCAATCCCAACATCCCGCATGGTATTGGAGAATCAGACTACGAGAAGCATGAAGAAGATATAGAAATCCAGCTAGTCACCCCTAAAGAACTTGCGGAGGAAATAAAAAATAACATCAGCCCCAAGAAATCACCCGGATTCGACTTGATAACAGGTTCAGTCTTCAAAAATCTGCCCAGAAAAGGATCAGTGAAACTGACAAACTTGATCAATGCATCGTTTGGACTGAGGCACGTACCGAGTATACGGAAAATAGCTGAAGTAATTATGATACCTAAAGAAGGAAAACAACTAAATGAGGTCAGCTCATTTAGGCCAATATCGCTGCTACCAGTGATCAGTAAACTGCATGAAAGATTGTATTTGAAAAGACTGAAGCCTGTTATCCACAAGAAAAGAATACTATAGGCTGTCTGATTTCTACATGATTCTAGTGGGCTGCGATTCAGGCCGCGATCAGCCGATGGCGACCAGAAACACAGCCCACTCGAATCATGTAGAAATCAGACAACCTATACCAGACCATCAATTTGGCTTTCGGCAAAAGCACTCAACTGTACAGCAAGTACACCGACTGACCAACATAATAGAAAATACACTCGAAGAGAAAAAAGTGTGTGCCGCTGTTTTTCTGGATGCAGCCCAAGCCGTTGATAAGGTATGGCATCATGGATTGCTCCAGAAGTTGTATCACATTCTTCCCAGGCAACATTGCGAACTACTTCAATCTTACCTATCCGAAAGAATGTCCTGGGTTAGACAGGGAGAGCCTCGGGGAGAGCGGTACTCAGAACTGAAACGCATAGAAGCCGGAGTAGCGCAAGGCAGCGTACTTGGCCCCATTTTATATCTCTTATACACCTATGACATTCCTCAGTCCGTTGGAACATCTTTGGCAACCTTTGCAGACGACACTGCAATTCTGTCGGTGGGGGACAGTGAGGTCGAAGCTGCGAGAGGACTACAAGAAGCCGCTAACAACATCTATCAATGGACCAGTGACTGGCCTCGGGTTCCACCAAAATTTTAAGAGCAGATTAAATCTATCACGCTGATAGTTGCTATGCAACAGCCAATAGGATGGCCAGTTGCTTAGTTACTATCAGAGTGATAAAGTTATCGCGTTGATAAAAATTTGGTGGAACCCGGGGTGGGGCATACAACTTACCCAGAGCACAGAATAATAATACAGAAGCGACACTGACCACAAAAATCGGTTTCATCTAGTTGCCTACACCGAATTTAGTATTTCCATCAACTTCAAAATGTGAGGTAATCTTGACGTTTTCTGTCAGTGCCAAATTCGACTAGGTTTTGAACAACAAAAAATGAGTGCGGTACGGGACTTTTCTTGTGAGGTACGTGGATGTGTGAATAATTCGTCCCTCAAAAAGACACCTTTTTCTAGTTCCCAAAGGAAGCGGAAAGGTGTGATATATACCTAATTTCCAAGAAAGTGAAAGAAGAAAGTGAATAAAGGTAGCTGTTTTGTTCAGCAAAATTGTCTTATCTACCCACTTCTACATAATATATCTTATTCTTTAGAGCGACAATATGGCTAGAAGCTCGGCTAGAAGCTTGCAGCCGCGAAGACTTGACGAATAAGATTGGAGCGTCTCTTCGGGAAAATCAAAATACGTGCGGCTCATTTTTGTGATATGTACTTACTGTTTTCAAATTATCAAAAGAACAGGCTTTGTTCCAATTATGTCCCTACAATATTCCCGCATGCGCCAAAAAAGAATCACCAGGATTCCAAAGGAAAGGATGGTGAATCTGCCATCTGACTATAGATTCCACTGACGGAAGATTTTCTCACCAAATATCAAGTAGGTAGTTGGTGTATTTTTCTCTGGAACATTTCAAATCTCTTGACAGGAATACTAGTCCCGAAACACCTGGCAGTTCCAAGGTCATAGAATCTGGTCATAGCAACAACAATGCTACAACAATAGAGTGTCGCTTCTGGTTTGATATTCTGTGCCCAGAGCAAGTCAGTGCACATAAACTTCACTAATAAAAAAAATAGAACGGCGAACTCCCATCTATGTGAATGGTTCAACCATCCCCTACTCGAACACAGTCAAATATCTAGGCATGACACTCGATACCAAGCTCCGATGGAAGAAACATGTTGTCAAAAAGAAATGTATACAACTCAGACTGAATAATAGAAAAATGTATTCGCGATTTAAATTAATTTTTCCCGCCACAAAATGGCCGCGAAAGGCGGAATTCAACTGACAGCTCGAAGTGACATGAGATGTTACACTCACAACTCACAACCTCACTTTTATTAGCTGTATTCCTTTTACACGAAATCTCCGATAATCTCACCTCAGTTAGAGAGAGAAAGAGCACGAATTGCATGAGAGGGAGGGAGACACAACTAGCAAATGAAGTGAGAATTCTCAGTTCAGATGATAAAGGAACGCAGCTAGTATCAATCACCCACCACTCAGTGTTTACTGTTTACTCCAATTTACTCTCTGCTTGGCTCCCTAGTGTGATACCAGTTACAGATAGTGCGTCTGTTTGCTGTATTCTAGTTTTGCGAGTAAATTTGAAGTGATTGTTGTGTTATTTGTTCTTATTACGACTGTTGATGAGAGATATTCGTTTGCCGTTGGGAGATATTTACAATTATTTGCGTGCCGCCTCCCCAAGCTCCCGAAACTTTGTGGAAGGTGAAGCAGTTAAAAATACATAAATACATCCACATAGTTCTATATGGAACAAGTACCACAGGTAAATGGACTGATTTTGGCAGGAAGTTGTAAGTCCAAGTCCATTTTCCCCAGGCAATCGGCAGCTTCAGGTGTCACCTTCACGAAGACCTGTGGAGAACCCTGGTATGCGCGTGAAGGCCACGCAAATGTGACGTGATGTACTGTCTGGTTTTTCAAGCGACAATCACATTCGGGGAAGCCGGTAAGCTCCCACTGGTAAAACGAATCAGCACATCGTCCGGGACCTGTGCGAACCCTGTTGAAGTTCCAAAAAGTGCGTTTACGAGCTGGTGTCATTCGGGGACAGTTTGTTGAGCCCAGTCTTCTTTTCATTTCTCTTGTCCATCAAAGTTTCCCAGTTCACGTTCTGTGACTGACGATGGGATACATTAATACTACTACTTGAACACAACAATCACTTTAAATTCACTCGCAAAACTAGAATACAGCAAACAGACGCACTATCACTAACTGGGACCACACTAGGAAGCCAAGCCGAGAGTAAACTGGAGTAAACAGTAAACACTGAGTGGTGGGTGACTGATACAATAAAAGTGAGGTTGTAAGTTGTGAGTATGATGTCACCTCGGGCTGTCAGTTGAATTCCGCCTTTCGCAGCCATTTTGTGGCGGGAAAAATTAATTTAAATCGCGAATTGGATGTTGGGCCGCAAATCCAAACTTGCAATACATGATAAATTGCTTTTATACAAGCAGGTTCTGAAACCCATATGGACGTATGGCATACAACTCTGAGGATGCACCAGACCATCGAACATCAACAGCATACAAATATTCAAAAACAAGGTACTGAGAGACATAGTCAACGCTCCCTGGTACGTTAGAAACAAGAAACTCCATCACGACTTAAATATGGGAACAGTGGAAGCAGAAATCAAGCACTTTGCTCAGAAACACGAAGCCAGACTACAGGACCACATTAACGTCGAAGCCACTCAACTTTTGAACCATGGAAATCAGCTGAGGAGACTTAAACGCAAAAAACCACAGGACCATGTGTGGTGATAATTGTTGTTCTTTTTCTTCTCAGTGTAACATGTACCTACAGTGAAAGCGTACAACGAAGAGACTTGAGGGATACAGAACCAGTGGGTGACGACTCCTGAAAATGACTTTTAATTTATTATAACTAAACTGCTAGTTAGTCTGTAAAAACTGGTTGTAGTGAAAAATCCAAATTAAAAATAAAACTCAACAAAAATACTGTACTCGTGAAAATCACAGGTATTGTTCAGAAATTTGTGCTTTTTTCAACTGATAATTCCGAACAATTTCAAATTAAGCTTAATTTCTTATGAGATTTTAAGTATAGGTACACAATTATTTGGAGACTGCAAATGTTGAGAATCACTATTTGAACAATTCTGAACCAAACACGATGAAAAATTTCATAGTTCTGTTGGAATATTTCGATTTTTTCTGTCAAATGCATATGATATAGGAAAGATAGTAAAAAAACGCTAGAACCTTGGAAAAAGTATGGACAGCCTGAAAATTTGATATTCTGTTCAGACTTGAATGCCCTACTACATACCCAAAATTGACAGAAATCCCAACTCGGGGTTTTGAGGTATTGGAGGGGGGGGGGGGGGTAATCAATTGCAGCTCAAAATGGAGGGAATGAAACCAGTTATCCATTGGATGCAAATACGTCGTAATTCGACGCATCATGTCTCGTTGATACCATTTTGGCACAAAAAGTGTCGATCATTCTTGAGAGGGGGTCGTGGGAGGGGCGAAGCTCAGTTAGGTGGTTCTTTTTGTTTTCCTGATCATACAGGGTGTTTCAGGGATGATAGCAAGAAATTCTACTGTGGGTAGATCTCGTCAAAATATGACGAAAACCTATATACCATTTTGCAAAGTTCGGCCTAATGATGAAGATACAGCCCTCCAAGGATCACTTTTTTCGGATTTCAAAATTTTTCAACTCAGGAACGTGTCGACAAATTCAGCTTCAATTTAGCATAACCTGGTTTGTCATAATTATCTATCAACCCGCCAAATTTGGAAAGAATCCAATCAGTGTCGTGGCAGTTATGAGGGGACACCTTAAGTCAACTGTTCTTCGGATGCTTCTAAATTATCGACCCTCGTAACTCCTACACCACTGGTTGGATTCTTCCCAAATTTGGCACGTTGATAGATAATTATAACAAATCAGGTTATGCTAGATTAAAGCTGAATTTGTCAAAACGTTCCTGAGTTACAAATTTTTGAAATCCGAAAAAAGTAAACTTTGGAGGGCTGTATCTTTGTCATTAGGCCGAACTTTGCAAAATGGTATGTAGGTTTTCGTCATATTTTGACGAGATCTACCCACAGTTGAATTTTGTGCTATCATCCCTGAAACACCCTGTATAGAACCGATCACGACAAGTTTGGAATCTATTCCGACTGAATTCAAACTCCTGACCTCGAATTAACTTGGAAAAACTTGTTGTTTCTCTTTGACAATTTCGACAGTTTTCTTTTCACACTGTTAGAGGTCTGAAATCCTCGGAAATATTCCAGGGGCCATTAGATTGAAGTCTGTCTTCTATGAAAATCATCGACTCGATGTATTATTTTGGTTTTCGATATTAAAAAATCAAGTTGAACCTGTGAGTCAGCAGGTGCGGTGTCTACTAATGACTAGAACACTACAGCATGCACCTTCAAATAAAAATAGCTTAAACTTGAAACCCTGCAAAGCGATCCATGTTGATTTTGTTTATGTTAAAGCAAATTCAATTCTGCAGAGATCCTCGAACTTTCAAAGATAAGTTATTGTTTGTTCAATAGTTTGAGCTATTTTCATTTAAGAGTGCATGCTGTAGTAGTGTGCTGGTCATTAGTAGACGCCGGGCCAGCTCAGGTTCAAATCGATTTGGTAATCTCGGAAAACAAAATTATACATCGAGTGGATGATTTTTCGTGAAGAAGACAGTTCAATCTAATGGCCTCCGAAATATTTTCGAGGATTTCGGATCTCTAACAGTAAAAAAACTGTGAATATTTTTGAAGAAAAAACATGGTTTCTCAAGCTAACTTGTTCAAACTTGACTTTATTCAAATTTACACATCGAATTCGAGGTCAGGAGTTTTAATTTAGTCGAAAAAGATATCAAATATGTCGTGATCGGTTCTATATGACCAGGAAAACAAAAATAACCACCTAACCGAGCTTTGCTCCTCCCACGACCCCCCCTCAACAACGATCGACACTTTTTGTGCCAAAGTGGTATCAACGAGATATGATGCGTCGAATAGACCATTTCCACATGACGTCACACGCACGTGTAGAACGGCTGATTCGGGGCAACGTCAGCATGATGTCAACTATACGTATATCAGTTTGTCAAAACTTCGTGACACCAGTGACTTTCACACCGGCACCAACTGACAGATTGAACCAATCTGACTGACGCACATGACTGACGTTGCCCACGTGCCCCGTGACAGATAACGCACATCTGACTGACGTTGCCCCGAATCAGCTGTTCAAGACGGAGCTGCGTGACGTCAGTGGAAATGGTCTATTGCGACGAATTTGCACCCAATGGAATAACGCGAGGAATAACAGGTTTCATCCCCTACATTTTGAGTTTCAATGGGATGTTTTCCTGACAGGTTCTCAATAGATGTCCCTGGTAGTTCGTAAGGGGCTGAGAAACATTCAATTATCATAAATTGGCGACACTGACGCAGTTCGGCTGCCCTGATATTTCAGCGGGATTTTTGAATGTGACGGTTCTGCAACAGGTTGCGGTCGTTGCCATAGAGTCGTTGCCAAATATGCCGAATGCTAAATTGTCTATGTGGCAGCTGTTGTCAGTTCCAGATTTCCCATTCCCGTATCATCACGCACGGCCTTTGTACGAAAGCTCCTTGGTGCTGAACAGCTTGGTATAAATGAAGATACAATAATAGAAATCGATTGAACATCGAGCACAATTTTCTTATTGCTGGGTGATGTGACGAAATTACGGTATAAATTTCTGTTCACACAAAGAAAGGAGAAGCACGCACCCTGTGGAAGGCGCGGCCACAAATGGTTCTGTGGATAACTTCGTAGCTTGGGAGCCTGAAGAGACTAGAAGGTGTAGTGCAGACTGCAGACTACAACCAGAGAGTAGCCGCAACCACTGAATTGAACGTAAACTTCAGCGCGCTATGCGAGGAGGTCGAGTGAAAGCCATGCAAATTATTTTAGGAACGTTTTTAATAAACAAGATTATGTAAAAACTACCAGGTTTTATCAATGATTCTAACTCGTATTCTCATGTCGCCTTTTCTTTCACACAAAGCAGGAAGCAGGAGGAGACCAGAACCATAACACCCAAACTAAACTCTGTTGAGCATCTTCAGACGAGCACTTCGGCGAAGTGTTGAATTCAAAATTAAGTAGCGTCAGTTGCACTTTCTTATTCCTTGACCTTACAGGCATGGTTTTGCTGCAGTTCACGTTCGTTGTTATGGTTCAACGAACAAAGAATGGCCAGCGAAACTCAACACTTCAGACTTTGACACTTTGATAAACGTCGCTCAATTTTTTGGGTTACATTTCAATTTTGAACGACAACAAGCAGTCGGTTGAGCTGTCAACATACAGAACACAAATGTTCCCAAGCCCCTTACGAACCACTAGGGACATCTAGCAGAGTTTCTTCAACTACGCTGAAAACATCCCATTGATTACCTTCCCCCCTCCCCCTCCCCCTCTAATAACTCAAAACCCCAGGGTGGGATTTCTGTCAATTTTGGCTATGTAGTAGGGTATTCAAGTCTAAACAGAATATCAAACTTTCAGGACGTCCATACTTTTCCGAAGTTTTAGCGATTTTTTTTACTATCTTTCCTGTATCATATGCATTTGACAGAGAAATCGAAATATTTCAACAGAACTATGAAATTTTTCATCGTGTTTGGTTCAGAATTGTTCAAATGTTCATTCTCAACATTATTTGCAGTCTTCAAATAACTGTGTATACTTGAAATCTCAAAAAAAATTAGGCCTTATTTAAAATTGTTCGGAATTATCAGTTTTCAGATTCTTGACAGCTCTAAAAAAAAGCCTGGGATTTTTCTGAAACCCAAAAATTTGGAAAGAGCACAAACTCGAGCACAACATTTTGAACAAAACCTGTGATTTTCGCGACTACAGTTCGTTTTTGAGGTTGTAGTGATTCAGCTAAAATTCCTGTACTAACTAACCAGGCAGGCAGCGTAGAACTTGGCTGCATTTTCGTTTTGGGCCGGGATCAACGCAAACAGCTCGCCGCCCTGGTACAGGTCCAGCAGAATGTAGAGGTGTCGGTTGTTTTGGAAGGTGGTGTGGTATTTCATTATGAAGCCGCAGTCGATGGTGCTCAAGATGCGTTTCTCCCTCAGGATGGCTTGGCGATCCGATCGCTTGATTTTCGATTTCCGGTACTGCTTCAGGGCGAACGAGCGGTTCGGCTCGTCTCGCAATTGAACGAGGAAGAGTTTGGCCCAGGTCCCCGTGGCGAACGGGTCCCTTTTCACTACCAGGTCGCTCAGCTTGATGGTTTTCAGTTTTTCATTCAACCTGGAAGCAAAACGAAAACAGTTACGGCATTTTTAATGCGTCCGGAGAATGAGAGTGGGAAGAATGGGGAAGAAGAGCCTGGAGAGCTTACCAATGGTGCTCAACAGCCGAGACCGGGTTCAAAAATTTGACCCCATTTCACAGCTAAATATCTTTGAGTCACCGTGGTCGATTTTTATAATTGTTTTTAAGGATGGGGTTACATTGGTGAAATCAGCCGTTTCGAAATCAAGTGCTACGGGCTTATTCCTTGACAGAAATATGCATCACTGAGGTCTTTTTGGAAAGCTATAAGGATGTACATACTTTGGTTTGAGCCAATTGGCATTTCCAAAATTCAAAAATAATTCTTTCAGATTTGAAAAAAATTGTTTTTTTTTAATTTTGAAAATACCAATGGGCTTAAAGCAAAGTACAACCTTGTAGTTTTCCAAAAAGACCTGAATGATAAACTTCTCTCAAGAAATAAGCCCGTAGCACTTGATTTCGCAACGGCTGATTTCACCAATTTAACTCCATTCCTAATTGAATTTCTATTGTGTATTTTCCAGGAATCGATCACAATAATCTTTATTAATCTCAACATACCTTCTACAACAAATAAAACTTTTACAGGGTGATGTGCAGTCATACAGAATTGCCATGACTTCAACGGCACCATTTTGACAAAAATTGAATCAAATTTTCACACAAAACTATTGCCGAAATTATAAAGTTAATTTTTTCACCTCTAAATTTCACTTTTCCGACTTCCCATCAACATGGAAGGGGAAGTATTGTGATCGTGCAGGAAAAATGTTTTGAAATTTCACCGGATATCACTTTGAAGTCCGCCAAGACGATCAAGACCATTTTCAGAATGATGTCTGTCCATGTGTCTGTATGAGTGATTGTGTGTCTGTGTGTGTGATTGTGTGTCTGTGTGAAATTTGGTATGTGGACATTGTTAGTCCGTGGAATTAGCCATTCAGTTTTTGGCTGTCATCTGTCAAACAGAACTGTCACTATCAACAAATCTCAGAAGCTATATACCATACGGAACTCGGAACAATATGTCATTTGAAAGCCTTTGAAAAACTGTATTCAGAACAGTTGAAAGTATTGCCCTATCTATCATCTGTCAAATAATAAAAAACGTCAGAATTCAAAACTTCACCATTTAAGCTGGATTCCCAGTTGCAAATATTCGGACAGAAAATGCGAAATTTAATGTCAAAGTCGTCATATTGGCCAATCAGAGCCTTCGAATTCAAAATTTGACATATAAAATCGCATTTTTTGTCCGAATATTCGCATCTGGGAACCCAGCTTTAATGGTGTTGATTCTGGGTCAAGTCCATTTGTTTTGATTTTTTCAATAATTTTAACGGGATTTCTGGACAGTTTATTAATAAAACAAGCTGGTTTTTCAGCTGACGTTTTGTACAAAGTGTAACTTCTTGGAGCTTCAAACATAAAATAATTATACTTTGGTAGGTACCGTTGCGGTCTTTTTAAAGTGAACGACAGTTGACAGATTTTTCAGGATTCTGGCTTGAACGTCGCATGACAGCAAGCCAACTCGTTGACATTGTCGTCCACTTTATTTTGGCCGCAACCGTACGAGTACAAAGCTTAGTCATAACTCATAACTGACTGTCGTCCAAAACGTATTTCAATTGAAAATCTTTCAATATATGTTTTAATTTTACAGGAGGGCAGCTCCTCTCCCATCATTTTCCGGACAGGCGCTATAAATTTTCAAAGTTTTTCCTGACCGATAGATATCAGCCGGGCATGGCTGTTCACTCGACCTTTGGCCCATTTCATATTCTTGGCAACCAAACCTGTGAGTTTTGTTACATCGTATCTATGCCAAACTGACAAACTGGTGATGGATGCAAATATCGGTGTGTCTTCTTGTGTCATTTAAGGCGACAGTGGGCCCTGATTCTCTTTGTTCTAAAGTGTCGTTTGGGACTCCGATAAGCCATTTGCGTTTTCCGTAGCTTTTGGAACTCAAGTATGCTCATTGCTCAGCCCTTTGGCGTATTCTTGCAAACTCTACTGTGTGCGGCTCCCTTATTGGTTCGGCACCAGAGCACCTGAACCCCATGGTATCTTCCTGCCGTTTAAAGCCCTGATGGAGCCCCCACTTATGAGGTTTTGTAGCTATCAGATTATGCCGTTTCGGGCCAAAGCGGCGCCCTTGTGTTTTCTTGGTTGATTGAAGCCCTGTCGGCCCTCTGGTGTCTACGGGTGTCTCTTGTAGCCCTATTGAGCCCCCCCGTTTTTTAATTTTCAGAATCTTGTGCTGTCAGGTGTGGTTCGGGCCTACACTTCTGATGGGCTCGAAAGCTCATATTATTATTTCACATGTCGTTTGGGGCCCTGGAGTGCAATTGATTAGAACTCTGCCTAGCAGGTATTCAACCCGTTAACCGATTTCCACCAATTATTTTTTAAACAATAAATAAGTGGTTCTTGAACATTTTCCAACAATTTTTCTCCAATTCCCCGAGTTTTTTTTCTAGCTGCAAAAAAACAGCTTTTCCCTACGAACCTGAATATTCTGACGGATGAGGTTCTGCAGTCCCTTAAAACTCCTTGAATCGCAGTGCTTTTTGAAGTGTACATTTCTGAACCAGGAAATTTTTATGTCGCCCACAACAGTTTTTTTTTTTTAACGATGGAGAGTTGACGGGTGGGATTGGTACCGGATGATCAAAAACTTTCCTCCTCTAGGTAGGCTGTAGTCTGGTCATTGGCAGGCAAACGAGGCTGATTTTAGTGATTTTGGCCAGGCCACAGCCGGCACAGCCTGCCTAGAGGAGGAAAGTTTTTGATCATGTGGTATTAACCCTTTCACTGCGCATTGCTGTTTCGCCGGCTCCTGCTGTGTGCGGCTTCTTATCAGCCGATACGTCCATATACGTCTTTAGCAAGATGTTGCAGATAACTTTGTAAAAAAACATGACATAATGCGGTAAAATCATGAGAAGTTGTTCTACTTACCTTTATTTAGACATACTAGGTCGAATAACACCAAAAAAAACGTCCATCAAGTATAAAAAAGGGAAGAAAAAAAAAGAACAAAAAAGTGAAGTGAAGTGAAGTTCTCACTTTTTGTGAGAACAAAAAGCGCTTCAATCTTGACTTCTCGCTGACGTCGTTTTCAACAAGATATTGGTGGAACAAATTGCAATGCTCGGCAATATGTTCGACAAGTTCAAGAGAAAAAAATATTTGGAAACAGTCAAATGGCGTAGATGTTTCATCCAGGCCTTGAACTTGACAACCAGAGTTGTGTCCATCAAAATCATGGACTTTTGGAACGAGATTAGAATGTTTTAAGGCAAAATCAGGTGTTTTTTTGCGTTTTTCTGCAATATGGGAAGGACCTGCAGCTCTTTGAGAATCGCTATCAGCTGCAGATTCTGCCTCGGAATCGGAAACGGAGGCATTGCCGTCGAAATCTGAATTGTAATCATCATTACCTTGGTTTGCAGAAGGTAGGGGCTCATTTTCGCTGCTTTGCCAACCGTCGTCTTCATCATCTAGCGGTAAATCGTCCTCGTCATTGTCACTTTCGGCCAGCAGGTTGTAAAAGCTCTTCATCGGTGAGTGGACGTTTGCCTGCCATTTCTATTTCTGGACGCAAACAGTGAAAGATGATTTTGATAATACAGATATCGAAATTGCACCACGTTCTGACCTGTGTCAGCATGATAACAAAGTCGTACAGTGGGAGGACCGCGTGCGATCCGCCCAAAGACAAGCAACGGTTAGACGTATTTGAACTGCAGGAGCAGTTTACCGCTATAATCATTTTTCCTGGCAAAAACGTATATATACGTTTAGAGCAGTGATTTGAGGGAACGTTCATATAAGTCTTTAGCAGTTAAAGGGTTAAACTCCTTAAAACAGATGAAAAAATTGAACCATTCAGTTTTGTTTTAACTTACCTTTCGTTATAGGTAGCGGGAACAAAACGTCACCTTGACACCCGCTATGGCACGTTGCAAGTACGCTTGACGTAGCAACAGCGCAATGCGCATTCTTTTCGACGATGAATTGTCGCGCCAGCGCACAATGGGATGCCAAGGTACTGTTGTGGAGATTCGTTTGTTTTTGACGTTCCTCAGTCAAATCTTGAGTTTAGCACAATTATTTTTTTGATAAAGCGGCAATTGTTCAATGAATTATCTATAAAATTTATCACAACTCAAGACAATTGTATCAACAAGTACTGGTGAAAATAACATTATACTCGTATACCCATCTTTACCCATCTTTAGGACGCCACTTTTGCTCCCGCAACCTGTACAGGGTGAGTCCCAGGGTTCAGCTTCAATCTGGAAATGGTTTTAAGAATGAAGTTGAACTAGTGGAATGAGGCGTTGTGGAATCAATTCCAACGGGCTCAATGAATGAAATGTATCAATCAGTCAGGTATCTTTCGAAAGCTACAGGGAGGTACTATAGTTTGAGTCTAAAAACATTTTCTAAATTGATTTTTTTTTCAATTTGATTCCTTTTTCTTTCAGTGTTTTTATTTATGGGTGAATACAATTTCCCTTCTGAAATTTTACAGGTAAATTCTAGTATAGACACTCGATTCACCGCACCGCGGATCAATTTGGAAATCGGCAATTGGTAAAATATTCAGGACTGGAATTCGAATTCTTGTTTCTCAAGTTCTTATCAAAAGGTCACCCCGTATGTATTCGGGGTGACCCTTCCAAAACACTGTTTCATATTTGGAATTTACATGAAAAATGCTGAGATTCTGCACCATGGACCGACTCTCTACTGCAAGCGAAGAAAAATTAAAAACAGCTTAATAATATGCTAAGTATAGGATATTAGGATATTATCGCATACCTGGAATACCTGAAATATTTTCATATGTAATGAGTGGTGCCTGCCTATAAAGTCAAAATTTCAAGAACACCGGTCAAGATTTGTGGTAGGTGAATCCATGAAATGACCTAAAGCTATCGCGTAAAAAATTCTTGAAAATATGATGAAAACCCGAGGGAAAACCTCAAATTCCACCGTAGATGCTGATGCTGCCGCGTCTTTATTAGACTAGGCAGAAAATCTCAAAAAAAACTTCCTAGAAGCAAATCATGTAACAATTGATTAACAGGTTGTTTCTTGGGTTTTAGACCCCGCTGAACACGACTAGGGGTGTTATCTTTTCGAAATTTCACCCCTTGCCCCTTAAATCCAAGATGGCGGAAAGTTAAGGGTAAAAACTGGGTGCACGCATAAAAAGCTTATTTCCGGACCGATTTTCCTCAAAGTTGGTTCTATTCTTATGTTTTCGGAGTCGTAGAAAATGATGAGGCCAATTTCAAATACTCCCGTGAAGCCATTCGGCCTGAAATTGATGTTGTCTAACTTTCAGGAGCAAATCAAAAACAAATTTACGAATAACTCAAGATAAAATCATGTAACAATCAGTTAACAGGTGCTTAGTTATGTTTTGGACTCTGCTGATCACAACTAGTATGTTAACAGTTGAAATTTTCACTCCTTATGTCTCAAATTCAAGATGGCGTATAGTCAGAGAAGAGTGGCGATCGCACAAAAATGCATTCCTAGCTCGATATTCCTCAAAATTCTTCCTTGGCGGTCATTCGTTCTTGAATTGATGTTTCCTAAGTTCCAGGGGCAAATCAAAGTGAAAAATTAGGATTACACCATGATTAGAATGTTGAAACATTTTTGAATCAAAGCACGAGTCAAAGCATAGATAATATATGTACCCAATCATGTATAACCCACATGCAATTGAGAAAGGCAAATATGTAAGAAAGTGTCAAAGTTAGCCCCGAGGTTAGCCCATGATTATCTTAGGCATCACGAGTCTTCTATTTTGTTTCGAAATTTTCTAGGCAGGCATCTACACAGTAGTAGCCGAGGTACACATAAAAAACGGCATTTGATGTTACAAGCAAGCCACTTTGCACAGTTGTTACTTAGACCCTAACAAACATTTTTTTCCGCAGCACATGGAAATTGGTCCCTTAGGAGAGCGGGGGGGGGGACGCCCTCTTGAAAAAAGTAACTTTTTTAAATATTGACCGATTCTCACAATTTTGGTGTCAATTCCACACAATTTTATATCGCTAAGAAAGATAGAGATGAAGTACGTCACAAGATACAGTTATTTTTTTCATTCTCGGGCGCCATTTTAAAAATATGGCCGCCTATTTAGCAAAATTTTATCTGATTTAAAAATAAGCTTGTCGCGTGTCTAAACCGACTAATTTTGGGGCGCTCTTTACGTTTTCTTCATCTAAAATAACATTCGAGATATCTGAAGGGAGTAATTGGATGAAGGAAGCATAGAAGGCAATTTTTTTCAATATTTATACTAATGAAGAAATATTCAGTTACACATTATTCGCAATAATTTGTTGCACACTGTTCCCTGGATCAGCTGAACCAATCGTAGGATCAAGTCCTGAACTGAAAATCTATTATTGGGGCTTCTAGTACCTATACTTTCCTCCAAATTTATAAAAAAAAACTGAAGGCATAGTTTTTGTTGGTGCAGCCTCCTTTACAGCTCTTGCAACTAAGAGTGCAGGGTAGCCGATTTCTTTTGCATTTACATTGCATAGTTTGGCAATCAGTCTTGCAGCCACATCGGTCCAAGGCATGACAAACAAGCACTCCACACTCCCTATAACTGAGACCATACTGGTTCCCACTTATCATTTTGGAGTCCCCAACCCAATCCTTCTGGAGTTGTGTCACACTGGCTAGTGGACGTGGCTTGTCCCCACAACTGACCAGCCTGGTAAGCGGCTCGTCGAGCATGCTGTACTAGGGCACCAGATGTCGGAGGACCACAGGGCCAAAAGTCGATTCTCTGGGGCAAATAGGTTTTTGCGAACCTGATCTACAGTGATACACTCAGGATCACACACTCCATACATGCGAACTGTGTTTTCTCCCGAGGTCTTCAGTGTATCCTCAGTAAGAGGATGTGCAGGAGGACGAGCTAAAGGTGTGAATGCATCGGTGTAAATATCTTTCGAAGCACTCCACCTGTCTTTTTGTCTTTCTATCAACTAAAAAACGAAACGCTATCACAATCTATGTAGGCGTGGAAACCAAGAGCTTCTGCAATTGAATGGATTGCTAGGTGTCTGTAATGCTTGGAGGTACCATAGAAAATCCGTAATTGCCTGAGGCCGACGCTTTTTATGTCGAAGTTGTAGGAGATCGCTAGGACTACGACGTCTCTGTATCGGAACTTGGAATGGGGACGTTTTCAGTATCGAGAATTACCATGTCCATGACATGAAGAAATATCCTGCCATCAGCTTCTTCCATCTGATCGCAAGTGACGTCATTGAGGTTGGTGTTTTGAGATAATCCGAAGATCTGACGAATTCATCTACGGTTGTCACTGAGCCTATGATTTGAGGTAAACCAGAAAGAGACGTTTCTGAAAGAAATCTGAATAATCCATAAATCATTCTTGAAATTCACTGTGGGGAAAACCCACTTACAGATCAACTGAGGGTAATTGAAGGCAGTGTTGGCTTTATACATCTGTTTCCTTACCTCAATATGTCACTACATTTGGAACAACAGCGCTGCAAACTGCAGTCATGAATAACTGCCGCCAAAACATTTCGCATATTCAAATCCACATTCGGGTTGTGGCGTTGAATTTGAAATAAGACGTAAGATTTATGGAACTCATTTATAATAATAATAATAATAAACTGTCTTCATTGATTTTCCAGAATAAAGTATAAGAAATGAAAATTAAAATAGAATAAACACTGAAAAATCAAACTTAGAGCGAAGTTCAGATGAGTGCACAATCACACCCGCTGCTGAGGGGTGCCCCCCGCACCCCCATTCCACGTTTACCGGATAATAATAGCTATAACAATGCACCGTATATTATTTTAGATAAAGGAAACGTGAAGAGCATCCTTGAATTAGTCGGTTTGGACATGTGAGTCATGTGACAAGGTTATTTTCAAATCAGATAAAATTTTGCGAAATTGGCGGCCATATTTTGAAAATGGCGCCTAAAAATAACCATACCTTGTAACTTACAGCATTAGCCCTGTCTCTATTTTTCTTGGTGATATCAAATTGTGTGGAATCGACACCAAAATTGTGAAAATCGGTCAATATTTGAAAAAGTTACTCTTTCCAAGGGGGTTCCCCCCCCCGGTTTCCTGAGGGACCGATTTTCATGTGCTGCGGAAAAAAATGTTTGTTAGTGTCTTAGTAACAACTGTGCAAAGTGGCTTGCTTGTAACATCAAATGCCGTTTTCTTTCCATTTAACATGTGTGCCTCGGCTACTACAGAGCCTGCAGTGCATGCGAATCCCTTCTTTCTGCAGCCACAATTTTTTGTGCGACAGGGAGTTGCACACCCACAGTATACTAGAGACAAGGTTTCATTTAATTTTTTTTCCCATTTATTATACTCTCTACGATGACCTATACAGGGTGTTTCAGTTTTAATCGAGCAAACTTTGGGATCAAATTCTCCTCATCCTCCTGATTCAGAAAAATACAACATACATGCCTTTCACTCGTTTCCTAAGAAAGATACAGGGTGTCAAAGTTGATTTTTTTCGGTTTTCAAAATTTTTGAACTTGAGAACCGTTCAACCATAGTAGCTGAAATTGAGCATAGGCTGGTTTGTCGGAACCGTCTACCTACCTGCCAAATTTTGAAAGAATCCAATCAGTGGCGTAGGAGTTATGGGGGGTCATTATTTATCAAGGTTCCACAGATGCTTCCAAAATAATGACCTCCCATATCTTCTACGCCACTGATTGAATTCTTTCAAAATTTGGCAGGTAGGTAGACGGTATCAACAAACCAGCCTATGCTAAATTTCAGCTACTATGGTTAAACGGTTCTCAAGTTACAAGATTTTGAAAACCGAAAAAAATTAACTTTGACACCCTGTATCTTTCTTAGGAAACGAGTGAAAGGCATGTATGTTATATTTTTCTGAATCAGGAGGATGAGGAGAATTTTATCCCAAAGTTTGCTTGATTAAAACTAAAATACCCTGTACATTACAGGTATTTTATGATCTGGAGTGTTGATTCCACAGAAATTTTGAATCGGGAACTGGCCCTCGGGTCGTCCACACCGGTAAAACTTTGCCCTCTGCCATGCACCTTCCAGCCGCAGTCACTGGGCAACGGTGCCTGTTCAAAAATTCGCCAAAAAAAATTGATTGCGGTTTAGGAATTATCAATTAACAACTATCAACAACTAAACGTATTTGTAATATTGTAATGCAATTTTCTATGCATGAAACTCAGACAGATTTTACTTTGGACAAGTACCTAAAAGACAAGACAATTGATTTCATTATCAAATGTGCTAAAATTGGAGTAGAACAGATTCAACTACAGTACCTAAGTAATAAGACAAAAGTTTTGAAACCAATTATCACCTGTCGCTGCAACTCCGCACTTTACATCTTGAGACAATTATTATAAAAAACAGTAGATACCTCTTGCACAATAATAGCGCCCGCCTTATTAAGTGAAGTGACAACTGACAATTGGGCAATGATATTAAGCACTGGCGTAGCCAAATGAACATCATTGGCGGGAGACCAGGATATTACCACCAAGTCTAACATATCCAGTCATGTTCAGCAGAGTTCAAAATATAAGTAGTTGACAATCTGTAAACTGTTGTTGCATAATTTGATTACCTTTTAAGTTTGACAACACGCATGAGTCGGGATGGTCACTCAGATGTCTTCGAAATTGGGCCCCTATCCTTCTACAACTCCGAAAGCAGAATTTTCAGAAAAAATCAGACAAGTGTGATTTAGGAAAATCAATGTGTTTTTTGTACATTCATTACTCTTCGCTAACTATAGGTACCTACGTCATCTTGAATGTGAGGCACGGGCAGTGAAATTTTCAACTAATAACAGACCTAGCATTGATCAGCAGAGTCCAGAACATAAGTAACTGCCTGGTAACTGATTGTTACGTGATTTTATCTTGATCAGAAAGTAGAGAGAGACCTTTTTCCATCCACATTGTACCTGCATACCTATGACTGCTATTTTATGAAGAAAATCAGATTTTTTTTACTTTTTATCCTTGACACTTTCTTACATTTGCCTTTGTCCATTGCATGTGTGATAATACATAATTGGGTACCTACATAATGATATTCTATGCTTTGATACAAAAATGTACCAACATTCTAATTATCGTTTATTTTTAACTTTTCATTCTGATTTGCGCCTGAAACTTAGGCAACACTAATTCTAGGACGAATGACCGCCCACAGGTCTTCAAAATTATTCTAATCATCTTCTACACCCTCGAAAATATTTAAAACAGAAGAGTTTTGAGGAATATCAAGCTAGATATGCCTTTTTGGTGCGCTCGCCACTCTTCTCTGACTATACGCCATCTTGAATTTGAGACATAAGGAGTAAACATCTCAACTGTTAACATACCTAGTTGTGATCAGCAGAGTCCAAAACATAACTAATCACCTGTTAACTGATTGTTACATGACTTTATCTTGAGTTATTCGTAAATTTGTTTCTGATTTGCTCCTGGAAGTTAGAAAACACTAATTCCAGACCAAATGGCTTCCCAGATGTATTTGAAATTGGCCTCATCATCTTCTACGACCCCGAAAACATAAGAAAAGAACCAATTTTGAGGAAAATCGGGCCAGAAATAAGCTTTTTATGCGCGCACCCTGTTTTTACCCTCAATTTTCCGCCATCTTGGATTTAAGGGACAAGAGGTGAAATTTCGAGAAGATAACACCCCTAGTAGTGTTCAGCGGGGTCTAAAACCTGAGAAACCACCTGTTAATCAATTGTTACACGATTTGCTTCTAGGAGTGATTTCTAGGCCTCTTTTGAGATTTTCTGCCTAGTCTATATACAGGGTGATTAAAAAACCGTACAGGGTGATCACACGAGAATTCACACCCCTGCTGGAGGTTTCCCCTTTAGAATAATTTGAAAGGGGAAAGACTTATCTTGAATAATTTTTTCCGCATTTTGAAATTGTAAACTACAATTTTCTACAACCTATAATATACAGGGTGTCGCAAAAAAAATTCCGCTAATGAGACGCCCTGTATATTTTGGTTTGGAATCGATGCATTTCTCAACATCAAATTTTTTTCAAACCATCTTATTGCGAAAATCGTCAATTAGGGCTTCACTTTAAGCTTTATCATTCAAGTCCGGTCTCGATAACCCAAGCCGATTTTACATTTTCAACAGGAAAATTTTAGGGAGATAAGAAAAAAAGTTGGAAAATGTTCAAGAAACAGCCACCTCTTGTTTAAGAAGAATGATGAGAATGAAGTCGATCGGATCAACGTTTCGGCAGTTATCGTGGAAGATCACAGACATACACACACACTAACGGACAGACATCATTCTGGAAATGGTCTCAATCGTCTTGGGGGACCTAAAACAAAATGGATATATCCGGCATAATCTCAACTCTTTTTTTCTGCACGATTACAATACTTTCCCTCCGTGTTCGTGGGGCCGGGAAAGTAAAAACACAATGTCAAAAAATAATTGAACTTCGACATTTTTTAATATTTGACAGAAGACAGGTAGGGTGATACTTTTAACTGTTCTGAATACAGTTTTTCAAGAGCTTTCAAACGACAAATAGCAAGTCAAGTTCCGTGAGATATAGCTTTTGATATTTGTTGATAGTGACTTTTGTGATTGACAGATGACAGCCTAAAACTAATGGGCTCATTCCACGGAAGAACCATGTCGGCATGTCAAATTTCAAGTCGATCGGGTCAACGATTAAGCAGTTATCGTGGAAGATTACAGACACACCCATATAGACAGACAGACTCACAGACAAACATTATTCTGGAAATGTCTTCATCATCTGGGGGGACCTCACAATGGATATATCCATCGAAATCTAAAAAGTTTTTTACGCACGATCACAATACTTTCCCTTCCGTGTTGGTGGGGTGGCCGGGAAAGTACAATTTTGTTTTCGATATTGTTATTATTTTCAAATTTTTGAACGAAAAGGACTCCATGAAGCATGAAGAATTTGGAAGTTTTTTGGCCTGTCAGGCTTTACGATCAGCTTTTCAGGAATCGGTTACTAGTCCAGTAAAATGAGGCGATTTTTATGCTAAAGTTGGAACTAATTAGGAACTCGATGAAAAAAATATAGCAATGTAGAGAATGGAAAACTGAGTAAAAAAAATCAAAGTTTCATTTCCAGCCATCCCGGGAACCATGGTAAAAAAAAATGAAGAAGATGGAAAAACCTTCTCCGCGGCCTTTCTTCTGAATCGCTGAGAGAACGGTGGGAGATGTGTGAAAACTGTCGGGGACAAAGTTGTAGAGAATTTAATAATCTACAAAAAAGTCCAGGAGGGCATACATCTAACTTCTTTAGTTTAGTCAATAATCGCGGTCAAAGTGGCGCGCCGATCAAATGGAGTGGAAAAACTGTCCGCTTGCCATTCCTCCTGGAATGCTGCGAGAACGACAAGAGATATCCGAAAATTGCGAGTGACAAAGTTGTAGAGAATTGAATGCCCCACTGGAAAGTTGTTAAGGTCAATCATTAGCTTTTTTAGTTTAGCCGTGAACTAGGCTCGAAGTTGCGCAAAGATCCTGTTGATGAAGTGGTTCTTTTGGAAAACTTACAAAAATCCTAGACTTGATGAAAAGTATATGACAATGTAGAGGATGAAAAACGGGATCTTAAAAACCAAAGTTTCATTCCACACCGTTCCGAAAAATCTGAGAAAAAAAAATAAAAACTTGACAAATTGCAATTTTTACTCCCAGCTTCCACACTGAATACTGAAATAAACGTAATAAATATGAAAAATGTGGTCAAACAAGCTTGTAGAGAATTGAATGATCTATAAAAAATCTCGTGACGTCATGTTTCTATCCTTTTCGACTTAGCTGCGGAGCGCTGATTAAGTTGGGGCACATGACTCGTGACGCGCCGCATCTGACCAAACTGCTACGACCGACGTTCTGGTGATTGTTCGATTGATTATAAAACATGGTGAAAGATTTTGAACAATTGCAAGCTTCCTTTAACGTCTGGTAACTATTGTTAAAAATGTAACTCCGCGGATGAACGCTCTGTTCTCTATAAATTTTCTTGTCCGGCAGAATTAGAACTGAGATACTCGTATTTTGTAACACAATATAATCATTGGAAAACATGTGGGACGTTTCATAGGAAGATGTTTCTTAACAATTTTTTTTATGAACAATGATGACGCCTTCTTCATTTATATGGCGGCGATATTGCATGGGAGCAGGACGGATTTTCATCGACATATGGAGGTGGCGCGTCTTCAACGGCACATCGCTCTTCATCCTTGTCGTTGTAGTCATCATCATCGTCTTCCGAGACGACAATGCAGGAAGCATTCAAACGGGTAGCTCCACCGGAATGGTGGGAAAATTCGATGCACTTGAGCCCAGCTTTCCTGCATCCGCAAAGCTTTTCGCAGTTATTTGAGCATCTGCAGGAAATCAGCCGAAGCAGATATATTTTTGGGAGCTACTTGATCCTGAGTTCCTATCAGGGCCGGTCCGAAGGGGGGGTGTGGGGGGTGTAACACCCCCCCAGTCGCGAACATCCAGTCGGCAAAATCAAGCTCAGTCGGCAAAATCGAGATGAACTGAAATATTGTACGTAAAAACTATTTGAAAAAAAAAATTAAAATAGGTGCTCAACTATCACGCTTAAGTACCTAATGCAAAAGAAACTTTGTTGGTAGGTACCAAATGAAGTTGTGGTACTTTATGCCAAATCAAAATTGGAAAAAAAAGTTTGTGGTTATTGTGTTGTATTGATCCCACAATTCCATGCACCTTCTCACAATAACAGTCGCCATTTTGAGATATTTCACAACCCCCCCCCCCAAGCAAATCGGTTTCGGTCCGGCCCTGGTTCCAATTGGCATCAGTAGGGAATTATTAAGTTTCCAACCCCATTATTCAGGTGTTAACAGTTATTATTTCCGAGCCACTGCTGAATTTGGTGGTAGACCCGTTTTACGTGCTTCTTGGTCGCAGACGACGTTTAGGGAAGCTGTGAAAGACCAACTTACTGCTGTCTTTGCCCGTCCTACAGCGGCTTGGAATTTTATATGTTATCTGTAGTTGTCCAGCGAATACGAGTATCTCAGTTTCAATTCTGCCGAACAAGAAAATTTACAGAAAACAAAGCGTTCATCCGCGGAGTTACATTTTTAACAATAGACATCAGATGTTAAAGGAAGCTTGGCAATTGATTAAAATCTTTTATCATGTTTTATAATCAATCGAACAATCACCGAAACGTCGTAGCAGTTTGGCCACATGCGGCGCGTCTCGAGTCATGTGCCCCAACTTTAATAGCGCTCCGCAGCTAAGTCGAAAAGGATAGATACATGACGTCACGGGATTTTTTATGGATCATTTAATTCTCTACAAGCTAGTCTGTCCACATTTTTCACATTTATTACGTTTATTTCAGTATTCAGTGTGGAAGCTGGGAGTGAAAATCGCAATTTGGCAAGTTTTTATTTTTTTTTCTCAGATTTCTCGGAACGGTGTGAAATGAAACTTTGGTTTCTAAGATCCAGTTTTTCATCCTCTACATTGTCATATATTTTTCATCGAGTCTAGGATTTTTGTAAGTTTTCCAAAAGAACCACTTAATTAACAGGATCTTCGCGCAACTTCGAGCCTAGTTCACGGCTAAACTAAAGACGCTAATGATTGACCCCAAAGACTTTCTAGTGGGGCATTCAATTCTCTACAACTTTGTTACTCGCAATTTTTAAATATCTCTTGTCGTTCTCGCAGCATTCCAGGAGGAATGGCAAGCGGACAGTTTTTCCACTCCATTGGACCGGCGCGCCACTTTGACCGCGATTATTGGCTAAACTAAAGAAGTAAGATGTATGCCCTCGGGGACTTTTTTGTAGATTATCAAATTCTCTACAACTTTGTCCCTGACAGTTTTCACACATCTCACACCGTTCTCTCAGCGATTCAGAAGAAAGGCCGCGGAGAAGGTTTTTCCATCTTCTTCATTTTTTTTACCATGGTTCCCGGGATGGCTGGAAATGAAACTTTGGTTTTTCTTGCTCAGTTTTTCATTCTCTACATTGCTATAATTTTTTCATCAAGTCCCTAATTAGTTCCAAGTTAAATCCTTATTTTACTGGACTATACTCCTTTTTCAAGATATTATGCCTGTTTGAAATACGCCGTTTCGGGATGGACCACTTCATGTGTAGACTGTAAGTAGGTAGATCAGTTTATAATAATTCATCTCTCCAATGAAGCGGTTAAGATAATTTTAAGGCCCCTATGTCATGAAGTCATGTTTTTCCATTATCTTCGCAAATAATAAAATATAGGGATTTTTTTGCTATTGCTTCCTTGCTCTCTGATGACTGATCTACAACGAACTGGAGAAATTACGTGGCATTTAAAATGTCAGTCACTATATTCACCGTTCAGTTTTAGGTAGGTAGGTACAGTTGGGAGCGAAATGATTCATACGGCACCGCTAGGAAGTCGGCTGGATTTCAGAAATGTTAGCTTCTTGGATCATTCTTGAATGCCAGTTTTGATAACGACCAATCTCTAATAAAAACTGGCATTCAAGAATAATCCAAGCAGCTAACATTTCTGAAATCCAGCCGACTTCCTAGCGCTGCCGTATGAATCATTTCGCTCCCAACTGTACCTCTATACGGTTTGTTATTGCGTACGCCAAAGCCATTCTCTGTAATGGAAATGGTCAAAAGCATCCACACAATAAGTGACAAGTGATTTCTCATTCAATTGTTTCATTTTCTACCTGAAAAATCGTTCGGTGATTTGATTTTTGACTTTACCAGTGCCAAACACGTGCGTGTTACAATGCTCTGCTCTGTCAGATTCCAGCGGCCAGCGGGTTCCACGAAAACTTTTATCAGCCAATTAACTTCAATGTGAGTTAGTTGCTAAGAAACTGACCTTGCTATTGGCCGTGTCATAGCAACTAACTCATATTAAAGTTGACTTGCTCATGAAACTTTTGGTGTAATCCGCAGTAGAGTTTGAGAATAATTAACCTCCGAATTAACTAATACGACCCCCTGGAGTCGTAGATATCCTTTAATATTCATAAACGAAAACGAGACCTTTTTATCGTAGCACTGGGCCGTGTGAATAAAAAATAGCTTCTGCTTTAAACTAGCTTTAGCCACCTTTAGCTAAGCGTTGCTAAGTAGAATTTGCTTAGCAACTCCTAGGAAAATCTAGTGAAAGCAAAACCTACTTTTTATTCACACGGCCCATTGTCCATATCAGGTATGTTAACTCGTATGTTATTGTCTCTTTTATTGGGAATATATTCATCAAAAACCACTAGACTTTGTTCTTTGCTATGATATTTTTTCTTTGCGCTGAGATTTATTGATAATTTTTTTTTATTGAATAATAGGTGCTGGTGTGGCGCAGTAATTCCATCCCAGGTTAACCCTACCAAAGTTAACTTTGAAGTTAAATGCCACTGACACCATTTCCAAGAATCGTTGCTATGGCATTTACCGTTTCTTTCAAGTTAATCGGAGATTGAAATACTGAGCCTTATGCTCTGGACACACAAGAAAGCTTAATGATCATTACGGATCGTCATTTAACTTCCCATGCTGACATTGACATTGACATTTTTTTGGTTGATGATCATTAAGCACGAACGTAATTACGTTTCCCTCTCGCTGTCACCAAGAAAGCAAGGGAAGTTAAATGACGATCCATCGTTAATGATCATTAAGCTTTCTATAGTGTGTCCAGGGTCTAAGAAAATATATCGCGAAATACAAATCGCATAACTCGATTCCAAATGAGTGGAGTAAAGTTTTTTTCCCATAGACCACTCGTTATGGGTATCGGAACGTCAGTATACAAAATAAAAACTAAAGTAGAATATCTACAATAACAATGACACAACACACATATAACAACAGCAACACATTCAAAATACAGCTTAAGGTAACATTCATGTGTGGTAATAGCTCAAAAATTCTTTAACAGAATAAAAAAAGTTTTTTAACAAAAAACTTTTCATGTGCCGCAGAACATTTCTTGGCATCGAGTAGGTAGTAGATATGGGAACATTTTTATAAACCTGGACACAAGAATATTGAGGGGCTCGGAATGAAAACGGAAGTTGGATTGAATCATCCAAGGAAATAATAAAATATTATCTAATTTAGTGCTGCATGAATTCAGCACTAAGCTATTGAAAGCTTACCTCTCCATGTCTGATTCTTCACATTTGGCTTCGGCTGATGCTTGTCGACGCGATGTCCCGCTCACAGACGGCGAGGCAGACGACAACTCACCGTTTGTGCTTGGCAAGCACTCCGAAGACCCCGATGAATCAGCCATAATCGCACTATTATTTCCCATGCAAATTTTTCTTTTATCACCTATAATCTAATAGATATTGAAAGTTTACCAGATTCAGCTTGTTTGGAAAACCACCCTAAACCAACCACAGACCGGCCGTCAACTAGAAACCTCAAGTGTCTTCCTGTCTTCGATACCTCTGTTCGTACATTATCGGCATTGGGTGGCCTCACCCATGGACAGTGGGCATGGGCAAAAGTGCGAACTTAACGTCCCAGACGGGGGTTGGGGGTTGTTGTGAAGGGTGTGCTGAAACCGGAACAGGTATACAAATAATTGCCATCCACGAATGTAGCGGGTGGTTTAAAATGCGAAACCCGAATTTTGGGCGTAGGTGCTCACACACAAGGTATAAAAATTTGCGGGAAATTGTAAATTTTGTCAGAAAAATTTGAATTTTCCGGGAAAACCTTGTGTCTTTTTCCAAACTAAATCATCTTATTGTAAAAATCGGCAATAAGGGCTTCACTTTAAGCTTCATCATCTAAGTCGGGTCTCGATAACCCAGCCGATTTTACATTTTCAACGGGGAAATTTCCGGGAAACTGAAAAAAAGTGATGAAAAATGTTCAAAAACCAGTCACCTCCTAGAAAAAAAGTTCAAAATTTGTTCACACGATAAAAGTTGGAAAATTTGCAGTTTTTCCAGAGAGGAAAGCTCGAAAACCGTGGGTCCGATTTCGAAAATTTTTCTTCCAAAAATTAACTTAATTATTTTGATTTTCTTCAACTTTCATTGCCAGCATGTCTGCACCTAAAATGAAGATTTCGTGGGACTCACCGCATGTCGAAATTTTGCACTGCATTCTTTTCAAATTCACGGAATGATCAAATTTCATTTTGAAAAAATTACTGTCAGAAAACCGAAACCGTGTCGATTTTGAAAATGAATATACACGACGCCCAATCCAATCTACTTTCGATATCAGTTGAAACTTTCAGAAAAAAGTCGATCCCTGAGCAGAAATGAATTTTTGAGTCGAGTCCTGCATCAAAATCGAGTCGTCCTGGTCAAAATACGGACGAGAGGTCCTCTCAGGTGGCAACGGCTGAGAGAAATTTTGAAAAATTCATAACACCCGACTGGAAAATGGTGGGAAACTGCATTATTTCAATTGCAAGCTTGAATGAGCTTAAGGCTTCCATTTGAAGCTCGAACAAACTACAGGTATTTGAAAACTTAATGCTCAAAATGCTGAAATAAGTACTAAAAAGCTTCCTAAACAAAGTTGGTGGAATACAAGCTTTGAAGGTCAATTAGAGTTGGACTTCTGAGCTTTTATAACAAAAAACTTGGAGACTCCACTCCAATTTCAAAACCAACTTCGAGTATTTGGAAGCGCAAGCTTTTCGAATGCAATACAAGCTTTGAAGTTTTGTCAATCTTGAAGCTTCGAGCTTTCAATAAAATCTTGAATCAAACTTCACTGCTAGTATATTTAATAGCTCTTTAATGCAAAGCAACACAACTTTGAAGTTTGATCAAGCTAGGGATCAAGCTTAGACTTTTGGCTGCAAGTTTGATAAAGTACACAGCTTTCATTCAAAACTTGGAATGAAATTTCCAATTATTAATGTTGAAAGTCACCAATCAAAACCTATCAAAAGCATGGTTCATTCGATACAAGCGTTGAAATGCAATCAAGTTCAAAGCTTGGAGCTTTCATAGAAGAGTAGAGCTTTATTCATTATTCAAGTCCGAAAGAGTATTTAGCTTTTATTCGAAGCTTCAATCAAGTTGAAGATGTTTAGAAACTCCAGTGTTAAGAATGGAAAATTTGAATTTCGTCAAGCTTGCCGTTGAAGCCCCGAGCGCTTGTTAAGAAAGCTCAAAGCTTCAAACTCGATAATTGCAGTCAAACTCGTATTACATTGCAAAAACTCACGAGTACAGTAATTTCGAGTTTTCTAATATTCTCATTTCGGAACAAGTTTTGATTGGGAGCTCTGAGCTTTGTTAAGCTTATAGTGAAAGCTTTAATCTGTAAGTCTGATCAAACTTCAAAACTTGTTTTCTATAAACGTTGCTTTCAAGAACTTTTGGCCGAAGTGAGCTTGAGCTTTCAAATATGTACCTAGTTCTGTTGCTTTATTTTGATGAGCTATTGAATATACAAACGAGTACATAGTTGATTGAAATTTTCGAATATTTGCAGTCTGATTCAAGCTCGGAATGAAAGCTGCAAGCTTTTTGCTGAAAGCTTGAAGCTCCAACCCTAATAAAGGCTCGTATTTTAATCGAATAGTTTTTGTTTAATTTAATGATCATTTTGATTCCTATAATTTTTGCTTTTCGATCCAAGCTTCAAGTGAAAGCTCCAAGTCAAGCTTGATCTAGGTTCAATGATTGTTTTTCACAAACCTCACTTCGAGAAGCTGTTGAGTATTGCAATTTGTGAGTTTGATTGTTCAAATGCTCGCGATTCAGCTCGAGCTTTGGATGGAAGCTGCAAAACTTACAATAAAAGCTCAAAGCTCCACCCTCGGGCTTCATTGAATTTCAAAGCACGAATTGCGAGAATCCTGGCTGGTTAATTTTTTTCAGGTATAAAGCTACCAACTATGTGCAGTTTGATCCAATGAAAGCTTGGTTTGAGCTTCCAAGTTTGAGCTTGGAATGAAAGCTCCTTGTCCCAAATTCAAGGTTCTGAAGCTTCTGCATGAGCTTTTTCCTATGAAAGCTGCCGATTTTGAAAGTTCTTGGCAGCTCAAATGGTTAAAGCTTCAAGAATCCGGAAGCTTCAGACCTTTTTCTCCTGTAGACGTTCTTGATTTTGATCTCATATTGCTCAAACTTCAGCAGATTGAAAACGTCAGAGCTTTTTTCCCAAAAGCTCGTGATTTTTAAAGCTATTGAAATCTCGAAATAGCTCGACTCCAGGACGTTACAAGTTTCAAAACTGCTTTCCCAACAGAAGATCCTAATTCTGAAAGCTCTTGAAAGCTCAGATCGCTCAAATTTGAAAATATCAAATCGCTTTCGATTTTGAACACTTCAATGACTTGTGTTTGAAAACTTCCAAAGCTCCTCAGCTTTTTCCCTTTATAGACTCTTGGTTTTGGAAGCTTTTGAAAGCTCGACTCGCTCGAATTCCGAGACTTTCAAAGCTCCGTCGCTTTTCCCCTTTTCGAATTTTGATTTCGGAAGCTTTGGAAGTACTAGATCAGTAAAAGCTCTCAGAGTTTTTTCATGGAGGCAAACTTTGTAGCTTCCAACTACCGTATGTTCGTTAAAATCATGAATTAGGGCAGGCTATGGAAGTGAAAACGTAAGTCGTGGATTTATCAATAATCACTCAAATTTGATGTCAACATGATGAACCGTCGTCATGGAATACATTTTGGACATACGTTTCGAAGTTCACAGCCTTAATTCATGATTTTAACGAACATATGGTACATAGGGGTGCAATAATAAGTATATAGTCATAAAAGCTTCATTTTTTTTTTTAGTTTTCGAGTCAACCTACAATAGAAGATCTGTGAAGGTTGGGAGAGGTTTTGTCAAGCTTGCTGTGAAAGCCCCGAGCGCTTGTTAAGAAAACTCAAAGCTTCAAACTCGATAAAACTTCTTGTATTACATTGCAAAAACTCACAAGTACAGTAATTTTGAGTTTTCTAATATTCTCAGTTTGAAACAAGCTTTGATTGGAAGCTCTGAGCTTTGTTAAGCTTATAGTGGAAGCTTCAATTAATTTGTAAGTCTGATCAAACTTCGAAGCTTGTATTCCATAAACTTTGCTTTGAAGAACTTTTGGGCGAAGTGAGCTTGATAAAATCCAATCATAATAAAATTTCAAAGCTTTCTTTTTGGCCCAAGCTTTGAGTGAAAGCTGCAAGTCAAGCTTCATCTAAGCTTAATGATTGTTTTCCACAAACTTCACTTCGAGAAGCTCTTAAGTATTGCAATTTGTAAGTTTGAGTTTTCAAATGTTTGAGATTCAACTCGAGCTTTGGGTGGAAGCTCCGAAGCTCAAAGCTTCACTTTGGGGCTTCATTCGCTAATTGCGAGAACTCTGGCTGGTTGATTTTTTTAGGCATACCTACCAAGTACGTGCAGTTCGGTTCTGAAGCTTCTGGGCTTTTTTTTATGAAAGCTGTCGGTTTTGAAAGTTGTCGGCAGCTCAAATGGTTGAAGCTTCAAGAATCCGGAAGCTTCGGATCTTTTCCCCTGTAGACGTTCTTGATTTTGCAAACTTCATCAGTCTCATATTGCTCAAACTTCAGCAGATTGAAAGCGTCAGAGCTTTTTTCACAGAAGCTCGTTTTTGAAGCTATTGAAATCTCGAAATAGCTAATCTTCAGGACGTTGCAAGCGCCAGATCTGTCTTCCCTACAGAAGCTCCTGATTCTGAAAGCTCTTGAAAGCTCAGATTGTTCAAAGTTGAAGAAATAAAGTTGCTTTTGATTTTGGACGCTTGAATGTTAAGTGGAAGGCCAGACAGCAAGGTTAAGTCCTGACTCCTGCCCACCTGAACTTCGCTCTACCTGGAATATATTTTAATAAAAACATTAAAGACATTTGAAAAAAAACATTTGTGTTTGAGGACTTCCGAAGCTTCTAAGCTTTTCCCTATACAAATTCTTGGTTTCGGAAGCTTTTGGGAGTTCAAATCGCTTGAATTCAGAGACTTTGGAAGCTCCGTCGCTTTTCCTTTTTCCAGGTTCTGATTTCGACAGCTGTGGAAGTTCTAGATTTTGAAAGCTCTTGAAAGCTCAAATCGCTCAAACTTCGAGATTCCGAAAACTTCCGAGCTTTTGACCAACAGAGGCTTTTGATTTTGAAATCTCTTGAGAGCTTCTTTGAAAGCTTTCTTCCAAAACGAGCTTCTGATTTCGGAAGAGTTGTGTTTCTTGGGAGCGAGCGCAGTAAACAAATCGCGAAAAAAAATATTACAAATTTTTTGCCCAAAAAATTATCGCCAAGTATTCTAACTAAAAATAAAATTCCGGTATGGTTCCATTTGTATTTTGAAGTTCTGTGACATTATAACCGAAAAAGTATTTCAATAGTGTCCAAGTTTCAACCTCTTATTTTTTTTCGGCATTCCAAATTTTATTTTTACCACTGACTGGTTGGATTTTTGTGAAATTTCGACTCGTCTATGAATTAGAAGAGCTTTATCTCTGTTGATATTGAGCTTTCGCAAAAAAATAATTTAGCGGTCTCACAGTTTCTTCTGGGTTATCTTCCATAGGTTCTTCCATAGGTGTTTCATTCTTGATTAGCGAACGAACTTGATTTGTTGCACCATTTTGAAGATATATGGAAGACTTATTTGCTGGAGACTTCAACTGAAGGACAAGCCACAAACCTGCACAATTGGCGGAAGAACGAACCATTTTGAAGATATGAAAGACGTATCTGCTGGAGACTTCGACTGGAGGATAAGCCACGAACCTGCACAATGGGGTATAATCCAATTTTTTTCTTTAATTGGTAATAAGGAGCTGAACACTCCCTAATAAGCATGTGGTAGTTTGTTTCACTGTTATCTTCATAATAGGGCGGGAAAAAAGTCGCAAAGAATTTCTTTTCGGAGCCAGTGACGTCACTAGATCGAGCCAGGTTATACCCTGATTGGCAACATCGCGGTTTTAGGTGCGATGGTAACCAATACTTATTTATTTCTGTTTGAAACAATTTCGTAACAGACGTCAAGTTAGACGTCAAACTGGAGTTTGATCTGATTGAGGTGATGAAATAAGTGACTCAGCCGTTATTATCTATTATGGACAGAGGACAGAGGCTTTGAGGAAGGGAACTCAAGTTGACGACCATGGCAGATATCCGTTCTACTGCACAAATACAAATTTTTCAAACGTGAAAACGAAGAGGTGAAGCTCCCATTTAGTTCGTCCAGAATAAGTGAATAACTTTCAATCTATCGGAAAAGTACGTTCGTCCTCATCAAAAATGCTAGAAAACGGAACGTAGATGGTGTGTGGTGACTGGTGAGTATCGTTTTCGTTACTGTAAAAAGTGCGGTTGATGCTGGCGTATAAGACAGTCACCCTCGCAGTCACCCAAATTTTATCGGCCAGACTCCAGACTTGACAGAACTATTAGGAATAGGTAGGTACTTACTGTGTGCATTACAAAGCAGGTAAAAAATCAATCTGGACGATGATGTCGGATATGTTCAACTGAAAAGAAAGAATCCAATTTGCAAGATAAAAGCGAAGGTGACACCGGAAGATAAAGTTAGTTCAGTTATTTTAAAGTCGTAAGCATCAAAACTAGTATCACTTTCACTGTCTTCGTCTGTGGAAGGGTTCTGGATACCGACCATTCAGCTGGGGTAGGTATTCACTGAATGTACACAGCTTTCCATACAGTCGACGCTCACCGCTGATTGGGTGCATATTCTTTGGTATTGGAGCAACTAGCACAAAAACATGTCTTGTCTTACCCAGGGCCTTACTTGGCATTATTGTTATGAAGCCAAGCAGAGGCAGACCGTGTATAAGAAAGAACAAAATAATAACAGTTATTACGGATTTGCAGTCAGAGCTGACAGTCTGACAACTGGTTTGAATGTTTGAAACAGATCTTCGTTGCTATCGGAACTCAACTCGCGGGCTTGATTTCTGCTCGCGGGGTTGCCAGTTCAATGACGTCACTAGGTCGTCTCTTCAAACGAACCGGTCCCCTCCTGCTTTTTCCAAAAAAGAATTACCGCCTTATTGTGATATTCATGGTGAAATAGGCTATCACAGGCTTATTAGGGGATGTTAATATATGAAGTAAATAACTACTTAGTCCATTTCTTCAAATTGGAGTATACCCCATTGGCGGAGGAACCGTTCGATAGGTTACCGGATTCATAAGCGAATCAGCTGTACTTTTTTAGAGCTCCCCAATAGACTCTTCCAGTTTTACTTTGGTTGTGCGTGTATTCTGTGGTCATTGATCCTGATTGGTAGTTTTACGAAAACGCGAACAGGTGTAAATTCGAACAGTACACTAATGTCAACGTCAACATGAAGTCGACTGAGCTCAGCATTCAGCAACAAGTTCAAAATGGTTCAATCTTGACCGTACAGTGTTCGGTATTGTTGTTATAACTCTAGGTCAGCGAGAAAAGTTGGAAAGGTACTTTTCCGACATACATTCCCATGTTACAGAGTCTAGGATGAAGTTCCATGAAAAAAAAGAGATCGAAATGCTTTTTCTTAATATTAGTCGTTATTCACCTAACCTGACCTGACCTGACCTGACCTGACCTGACCTGACCTGACCTGACCTGACCTGACCATTCAAACTTTTCGCACGTGACTTGAGTCGACGAAAAAGATTATTTAAAATTGATTGCAACCGAACCTCCAAAACAAGCCTCAATTTTGATGATAATTTTCTTTTGATGGTGCTAAAGTTTTTATAAGTAGTTGAAATTTGGACTACATTCAGACCAGTAGACATCCTTTCATATCTAGCTGTTATTCGCGCTTATACTCTTCTCAGTTTTTTTACTTCCTCCCGCACCCCAAATCGCTCTGTGGTCCCGTAGCTTGGATGGGTAAACTATAAAAACTTGATATCTCATCCGCATTTTCTTCAGATCTTGTTCTAGAAATTATTCTGAGTGGGTTGCGGTTTTATTCGCCAAAAGATATTTGACCTGAATGTTACACCGCCCCCTTCCCACATCTCAACCCTTTGGACGTGCAGCACGTGTTCAAAATAGAGCAAGAATAAAATACCAACTCATTACTCAATTGACCTTCCGGTCCTTCACCTTCTTGTTTTTCATCTTGGCAACCCGCAAAAATTTGCATTTTATCCGTATTAGCATAGATATAGCCTTGAGAAAGGTGGGAACGTTCCTATTTTTCTAAAATCGCATTCGCGACGTTTCGTTTTCGTTGAAGGTCAGCCTCAGAGCAGCAACAAATTCGGCATGTATACGATAATCTCGTAACAATTCCACCAAAGTTGCTTCCCCACTTCTTCCGTCTTTCTCGTTAGTTTTCACTTGAATCTCTTCAAGCAATCGACTGTCAGTACAATATCAAACCGAATCATTGTAAGTAAGCAAGTTTTCGCCTTGATCTTGCTTGATTTTTCCTTAAGAGCACGCGAATAAAAATAAGAATAGAAGCAAAACCGAAGCAATCAGCGCACCTTGGAGGGATCACCTGTCGTCGCGGTTCTTTCTCTCTCTCTCTCTCTCTCTACTTACCTGCATTCCAATATGGCGTCTTGGAGGAATGCGGGTAAATAACTGTTAGATGCTGGTGGCGAGTGTGAGTGTGTGTGCGTGCGCGATGTGTGCACTTGTTTCACCGTTTTATGATGACGATGGATGATCGATTGTGATGCGAAACGATGCCGAATGGTCGCAAGGACGCAACGAGTCGCGTTTCGGTGGTGAAAAGTGAAGAATTCGCCTTCGAATTCGATACTTTTGGTGGTGCGGTGCGGTTCCATCGACGAACGCGGTCAATGATGATGACGGCGGTTCCGAGAGCCAAAGAGGGCATCACCGTGGAGGTTTAAAAGTCGCGTTTTTGGATCAGGCAACGGAGGATGTTTGGCAGAAATGTCTCACAGGGACTTTACAGAGGTCAGTTTTGATCTGTTCGGCATTTTATAATTACAATTGGAAAAGTATAATAAATGGGGTTTTTCGGGTGACTTCAACGCATGGTCGGTACACGAACCTCAATAGCGTACCGCCCGGGGTGTGAATGGAACCTATTAGCACCCTGCTGTTTGATTTCTGATGGGTAGTAAGATTAGACAATGCTCGCAAAAAATGGATCAGAATTACTATTGAAGCATTGCCTATTCGGATTTTTTTTCAATTTTTAAATTTCAACAATAATTTTTTAGCGGTTACTCACAAGCTTCGTAATCATCAAAATGATTATCGAGTCCACGATAAGTAGGTGCATACCTACCTATTATTGATTTATTATACATTTTTCCGAGGGGTTGATCACTGGGAAAAATCGTGTACACCATATTTCATATTTCAAGTACTTCAAGTACTCTCAAGTACTCGCAAGTACTCTCAAGTACTCCCATGTACTCTCAAGTACTCTCATGTACTCGCAAGTACTCTCATGTACTCGCAAGTACTCTCATGTACTCGCCAGTACTCTCATGTACTCGCAAGTACTCTCATGTACTCGCAAGTACTCTCATATACTTTCATTTACTCTCAAGTAATCTTAAGTAGTCTCAATACCTATTTTGGATGGTTTACGAGATATTTTAGGAAATTCCAGGTTTCAAGATATTCAGGCATGTTCCAAGAAAAATGATTCTTAAGGGCCGCGTCTGACTGTTTTCGTGCTTACATGAATTTCTCAAAAACTAATAAGCCGATTACTTTGAAATTTTGCAAGAAGGTGTTTATCTATATTGTACATCGAACGCGATAACGATAAAATTTTTTATGACTTTAACCCTAAATTTTTCCAAAAAACCGTTTTTCTGGTTTTTACGGTTTTTTTTGGAAAATTTAGGGTTAAAGTAATAAAAAAAATATCGTTGTTATCACGTTCGATGTAATACAATATTGACATACACATTCCTGCAAAATTTCAAAGTAATTGGCATATTAGTTTTTGAGAAATTCATGTAAGCACGAAAACAGTCAGACGCGGGCCTTAAAATACATAAGTATTATACATATAAGTACATAAATGTATAAGTTAATAGGAATGTCAGGCAAGTCCTACGATATACGGGCTGTTTCAATTTTAAATTGATTGGAGATGATAGAAAATTGCTAAATAAGTAACTTTCCCAAAAAAAAATCAGAAACGAATAATAACGTAGTTAGATTTGCTTCGAAAATAATTGAACTTTAGAAATCGATTTCACGTCATAATTTTGAAACTTTTTGACCATACCTACTACTTACCAGAAAAAAATGAGCCATGATTATACATGACAAACTTGCAAATACGGGTGACGATTTTTTTTTCTTTCTTCTTTGCTCACACAAGAGTCAAAAATTATTACAGATATTGCTATTATTTTTCGGACATGCATAATGCGAATCAAATTTGAAGCAAAGACTAAAGAAATTTTTGTGCAAAATTTTCAAAAGTCTGGCCATTCGTTTCCGAGTTTTCCGGCCTGGAAAACTGAAATGTTTCAACTTTTCAACGCGTGCACCGATTTTCACAATCTTTTCTAAACAATAAATAATTGTATTCTGAACATCTGAACAACCGATCATTTCCATCAAGAAATCTCGAGAGAAATCTGTTGTGAAAAATATGTGCAAATGTTGAGCCGGGGTCATGATATGCACAAAATAATATTCTAACACTAATTACCGGGTTTTCTTCTAATACATATAAAAATCCAAAAAGTTCATTTGTTCAAATTCTATGTTTTTCATTCAAACATCGGCCCATTTCCGGAACGAGGCCAATCACCGACGCCAATTGAATGCTTTACTCATTTAATTCATATCATGAATTTTATTCAATTATTTCATTCAATATCGAATAAAAACTTTGTCCAATACAGGGTGTTTCCAAATTGGTATCAGAAACTTCTGGGGGGGAATTCCTCATTAAAAATGAATCAGAAAAATATAACTTTGATCTCGACTTTGATGTCCTAAAATGCTCCGTTGAAAAGTGACAGGGTTTTTTTCAACAATGTTTCAATTCAAGTTGAACTTTTGAACCGTTCAACCGATTTTGTTCAAGTTTGAACCAAAGCTCACTGAAATAAGTATCTCCCCCACAATAGCAACGTGTTTTATATCTAACACAAAAAATAAACAAGTGAATATCCCTTCACTTGCGTGAGTCGGAAGAGCGCATTTTCTTAGTGCAGATCTGTATCTTAATAAAAATCAATTGAAAAGGAGGTACTACAATAAGTAGAAACATTAACAAGTTTCATGAAAATTGTTCCATTTCAATATGGAACATTTCAATATGGCGGCCAAGATGGCGGCGCAATCATTAAGTTAGACTTGAAAATAAGTATGACACCACGAGACAAGGGTAAGTTCCAACTTTCATGGAAATCGCTCCACTAATAAAAAAATTCAATATGGCGGCCAAGATGGCGGCGCAATCAAGAAATTAGGCTTGAAAATAAGTATGAACCCACGAAACAAAGGTAAATACCAAGCTTCATGAAAATTGCTCCACTAATAAAAAAATTCAATATGGCGGCCAAGATGGCGGCGCAACCATGAAATCCAGCCATTGTTCATCATGCATTGAAGGTATGGGGCATCCATCGAAAAAAATTCCAGGGTTCTAGCTTTATTCCTCGAGGAAAAGTTCAACTTCTTATAAGTGTATAGGAAAGCTTTGTTTTTTAATAATAATAATAACTATGTATAGTTTTGAAGAAAAAAATGCCCATTGGCCACCCTCGGGGGTATAAGCTATCCTTTGGGAAAAGTTCCAGGGCTCTAGCTTTATTCCCCGAGGAGTAGTACAACTTCTTATAAGTGTACAGAAAATCTTTGTATTTCAATAATAATAATGATAACTATGTATGATTTTGAAAAAAAAAATGTCCATTGGCCACCCTTGAGGGTATAAGCTATCCATCAGAAAAAGTTCCAGGGATCTAGCTTTATTCCCCGAGGAGGAGTTCAACTTCTTAGGCCGCGTTCCACTAAACGACCGCAACGCGGACGACCACGATGAAACTTCAACGTTTGTAGGAGTTGCTAGGGAAAATTTGCCTAGCAACTCCTCTAAAATTGAAGTACTATCGTGGTCGTGGGCGATGCGGTCGTTTAGTGGAACGCGGCCCTAGAAGTGTATAGAAAATCGTTGTTTTTTAATAATAATAATGATAACTATGTATGATTTTGAAAAAAAATGCCCATTGGCCACCCTTGAGGACATGAGCTATCCATTAGAAAAAGTTCTAGGGCTCTAGCTTTATTTCCCGAGGAGGAGTTTAACTTTATAGTTTATACACGGACAGACAGACAGACGGACGGACAGACGGACGGACGGACAGACGGACGGACAGACGGACAGACAAACCGGCCATATAAGCGCTTTTTTCTTTGAAAATGCGCTAAAAATGTGTACCTAACGATGAGAGGTGGGGTCTTACGGCTTCGGCAGACATAAAAATGATTCTTTCGAGGATTTATTACATTACGTACCTACATAATCAAGTGTTTCATAGATATTTCAGTGTTTCTTTCATAGACATTTAAGATATTTCAACAGGGATTTTGAGCTTTTGATCAAAACTACAGATGTATCACGCAAATAGGTCGGTTACTTCACAAATTATTCATGTACTCTCGAGTATTCCCATGTACTCTCAAGAACTCTAAGTATTCTCAAGTACTCGCAAGTACTCGCATGTACTCGCAAGTACTCGCAAGTACTCTCATGTACTCTCAAGTATTCTCAAGTACTCTCAAGTACTCTCAAGTACTCTCAATCCACCTGTACACCATATTTCTCAGTGATCAACCCCTCGCATTTTTCATGTACCTGTGTAGGTGTATTTATTATAAATATACCAGAATGTCAGTAAAAATATATTGATAACAAAAACTCTAGGACAGTTTAGGAGTATGTTCAAGAGTTCCAGGTAATAAAAAAATTGATTGATTTCGCTCTTTCATCTCCGTTATCTCAAATAATTTTTGAAAAAAGAAACAGAAATAACAATAAAGTTTTGGATGTTTTGATAGTGTTTTGAATTTTTATTTATCAGACATCAGGGTGAGCCATAAATTTTCATAGTCTACTTTGAAGTTTGACTACGTACCTCTGGAACGTTTTGCAAGTAAATTAATGATGACTTGACGAATATTAGGCCTTTGTCATACCTGTCAGAGACTACACCGTCACGGAAAACTTCCTATCCATAAAACTCTTCATTTACCGGCACGTATCTGCTAAAATTCAAATAAGTTGATGGACTGTACCCTGTACTCATGCTCCGCTGTCCTGATAACCATACCTAATCTTGAGAAGCTGTCTTTCCCAATTTGTGACCATCCTTGCTAAGTACGATCTTATAGCCGCTCCAATTACTCTATTCACTTGCTCCACTTGATTCACCGGGGGATGATAACGTGCAATTTCAATACAAATTACTCAATTCTAGAAGAAATAATTTTTCTCAGTTCCAAGGAGTCAACAAAAATCGTTACAGATAAGTAAAGCTTGAAAAGGCTTGAGGTCCCATATCCTTTGACCCTAGATTCTCAAAAATAAAATCTCTACATTTTTCCAATGTTTTTTGTTTTTCTACAACCATTTGAGCATTTTCACAAACTATCATGGACATTTTACGACGAGTTCAGAACACCCTATTTTTTTTTGGAAATGAAAAAAACAGTTATTATAGATATATAGATAGATCTTTATTTTGTTCCATGTTTACCCCATCAGGTGTGGAACCGTCACAGTATGTACATTGTACAGCAATGCGTAATATAAATAAATATAATCAAGAGGCAAGGCCCATTAACAAGCGCTGAGCAATGGCTAGGAAGACCCCGCACGTTAACTGTGAAAAAGTGGTTTCGGTGAATTTGGCTGAATTTTCTATACAGGATGGTCCAGGTTATAGTAGCAATAATTCACCAATCGATTGTCCATCGAAAACTAGGTCGACATCAATTTTTTTTTTCTTCCAAAACGCTTCCTAAGAGAGATAGAGCCCTTCAAAGTTGAGTTTTAAAAAATCTTATTTTTGCAATAACTTTCAGGTCATCAAAGCGATTTGAACCGAATTTGATACAAATATTTATAAAATAGATACCCATCACTTGACGTCGATAACTTCTGTCAAAATTGTGGCAAACTCCCACCCCATTTTCTACGTCACTGGATATTTTTCAAAAATTATACTTCTTTTGTATTTCTTGTTCAATTTAGAAAAAAAAGTTACTCCTGTGAAATTTTGATTAAAGGCTTGATTTTCGAAATATTTGGGTTTTAAACTTTGGAAAACATCTCGAAATTGCCACTTTCCAGAGCCCAAATTGTTTTTCTTTGAAAACGCCTTGTTTCTTAGCAAAAAATGGCAACAAATCAACTTGAACGACCTAGAAAACTCATTCCAGTTGTGGAATCATGAGTTTTCTTGGATTTTTATTTTTAGGCCTTTGAAAGTCGCGATTTCGAGGCGTTTTCCAAAGTTTCAAACCCAAATATCCCGGGAATGAAGCCTCTAATCAAATTTTTACAAGAGTAACTTTTTTTTAAATAAAACAAGGAATTCAAAAAAAAGTGAAATTTTTCAAAAATATCCAGTGGCGTAGAAAATGGGGTGAGAGAAGTTGAACAATCCCCCCCTATCTACGCCACTGGACAATTTTGACAAAAGTTATCTACGTCAAGTGATGAGTATCTATTTTATGAGTATTTGTATCAAATTTGGTTAAAATCGCTTTGATGACCTGATGTTATTGCAAAAATAAGATTTTTAAAACTGAACTTTGAAGGGCTGTATCTCTCTTAGGAAGCGTTTTGGAGAAAAATTAAATTATGCGTGTCGACCTAGTTTTCCATGGACAATCGAATGGTGAATTATTGCTACTATAACCTGGACCACCCTGTATGTTGTAGATCTTGACTCTAGGAATATTTTCCTAAAAAATTGGACCCCTCCTATGAACAGTTTTTCCCGAGGTTTTTCCCTACACCTCTAATAAGGTCCAAATTAGGAATTGTCCCAAAATTTTTGAAATTCATGAAACTGAATCAAGTCGAGGTTCTGATTAGGTATGAGAAAAATTATCGAAAAAATCCAAGTTGTAAATCGGGGTAGTTATCGAGGGGGTTGAGGGTCGAAATCGAGAAAATAAAATAGAATTGATTCTTTTAATACCATATGATCAAAAACTTTTCTCCTCTAGGCAGGCTGTGGCCTGGCCAAAATCAGCCTCGTTTGCCTGACAATGACTAGACCACAGCCTGCCTAGAGGAGAAAAGTTTTTGATCATACTGTATAAAAGGCTGGAGCGATAATTTTTAAAAATGCAAATCAAATAATTGTGGGTGATTCTCAAAGGGGCTGAGGGTCAAAATCAAGGAAACGGAGTAAAATTCCGAATCTTCTGATTCCCATCTCACGAACAATGGGGAAATAATTCTAAAAAATGTAATAAATGGATTCGGGTGTTACTGAGGGGGTGGGGGCTCGAAATCAAGATAACAATGAAGTTCTGGACCCTCCAGTTCATCTAGAAATTGATTTGGGCGAATGACAAAATGATGATAAAACCAATCTGGGTAAAAATTGAGTTCTCCATTTCTCGACCACCCTCTACCCCTTAGCCTTACCCATCATCCACCATGTTGTCTGCCTACGACCATGTCCTAGTCCAAATTAGAAATTGTCTCAAAAATTCATGAAACTGCCTCAAATTGGTGTTTGGGATCATCAAAACAAAATTTAAAAAAATCTGTGTTGTGGATTGGACTAGTTATCTAGGGGATGGGGGTTTGGAATCGAGTGTAGGAACGAGGAAGTAACATTCCCAGAGCTTTCGTTTAAAAGAATAATGGAAAAATAGTTTTGAAAAATCTGAATTATTACACTAAGATGCTGAGATGACGATGACGGGGGAGACCACTTTCAAAATTTAGAGAACAGAAGAAATTCCGAAACTTCAGACAGATTCATAAAGAATCAAAAATTTAGATCTGAAAAATTGAGTCTGACTCTCAATATCGATCTATTTTTGGAATCTTTTCAAATCAACCACCAATGACCAAAAGCAGGGTTCATATTCAGCTTGGTTTTATACGACGGCGTAGAAAGGCCATCGCTACACTAACTTTCCTTCTCCAAGAAACTCGTGTTCTCTTGATTTTGACCGCCAAGGGGAACCACTTCAGTTCATTGATAATGATTTTTCAAAATTATTCTTTCATTATTTCTTTCGCTCAGCGTTTATATGAATCAAAAGTTGCAGAATTTCATTTTATTTTCTCGATTTCGACCATTAACCCCCTGATAACTACCCAATTTACAACTTGGATTTTTTCAGTAATTTTTCCCATGATTACTAGTGCTAGAATGATAGTAAGATAACTTCAAATCTCTGATTTCCGGATTAATTCAAAATCTATAGCTCCAAGCTATTCTCTACCTGGTAAAAAAATCGAAATACTCAGATTCATCATGGAAGTACATAAAAAATGAATATCTCACTGTTATAATTATCTGTTTTTTAAACAGTTCTGGTGTAATACTCGGACATCTCAAAATGTTCTATTTCTTCTACTGAGAAATAAACTGCTTGACAAATGAACTGCAACACCTAAAAATTAAGTGCGTTTTCAAATTGAGATAGCTCGAAATATATTTGACGGATTTTAGAAATTCAGGCATGTAAGGAAAGGTCATTCCTTTGACTATCGAGTGCTGGTATTGATGATAAGTTTGATTGCACAATTTGTCATATACAGGGTGCCAACGGAGAGCGTGCAGATATGGGCAATCTTTCACCTTGTACAACTTTCGAAAAAAAAATCCGAGATTTTTTCTATCGCCTGCTTTTGAAAGGTTGAATTATTATGCCGAAACGGTTTTAGAATTTTGACCCTAACTTTTTTTTCCAAAAAATTGTGTCCAATTTTCTGAAATATGCACTTTCTGATTAAGAAAAAGAAATGGAGAAATCGTTTGTTTTCAAACGGCGTCCATATTGAATTTGCTTACGAAGATTTTTATTTGAGCCTCCACATCCCCTAGAAACTACCCCTTTTGGGACACCGTCTCACAACAAGATATGCAATGCTTATCATTTAAAAGGCCTAAGAAAAGTACTCATCAATAATTGGATTGAAATAAGTATACTAGGACGACCCCACACGTACAGCTCCCTAAAAACCACCCCTTGACCAAGGGACAGGGTTGGTATGATAAGACATGCAATAGATGAAAATTCCAAAAAACGTCTTTTTCAACTGTTCCACTAAAAAAGTGATGCTACACGATGACCCTTTACGTAGGTCATCCCAACAGTAGCTAACCTCTCAAAAAAAGAACTACCCTTTAAAAAACCAGTACTTCCGCAATACCTCATTTGTTAGGATTTTTTAAAAATCTGTCGCGATAGTTTGCCGCTACGATGATTTCATTCACATATCTACCCGAAACTACCCCTTCAACTACCCCTCCAATATCGCATAGCCTTTACCTTGATGCGTGTAAGGTCATCGCGGAATCATTTTGAACTTATTCAATCGCACCTTCTCTGACCTTCCAAATGAAGTATTGCATACCTTTTACTAAAGGGGCGATTTCTAGGGGTAGTTTCAGAAAAGGTTTTGTACTATCATCGTAGAAAACACCATCATTTCAATGAAACGGTTAGTAGGCAAAAGTTCTTTCAACTCGTAAATAACGCATCAAGGTAGAGGCTATGCGATATTGGAGGGGTAGTTGAAGGGGTAGTTTCGGGTAGATATGTGAATGAAATCATCGTAGCGGCAAACTATTGCGACAGATTTTTAAAAAATCCTAACAAAGGAGGTATTGCGGAAGTACTGGTTTTTTGAAGGGTAGTTCTTTTTTCGAGAGGTTAGCTACTGTTGGGATGACCTACGTAAAGGGTCATCGTGTAGCATCACTTTTTTAGTGGAACAGTTGAAAAAGACGTTTTTTGGAATTTTCATCTATTGCATGTCTTATCATACCAATCCTGTCCCTTGAAGTCAAGGGGTGGTTTTTAGGGAGCTGTACGTGTGGGGTCGTCCTAGTATACTTATTTCAATCCAATTATTGATGAGTACTTTTCTTAGGCCTTTCAAATGAAGCATTGCATATCTTGTTGTGAGACGGTGTCCCAAAAGGGGTAGTTTCTAGGAGATGTGGAGGCTCAAATGAAAATCTTCGTAAGTAAATTCAATATGGACGCCGTTTGAAAACAAACAATGTCTCTATTTCTTTTTCTTAATCAGAAAGTGCATATTTCTGAAAATTGAGCACAATTTTTTGAAAAAAAAAGTTAGGGTCAAAATTTCGAAACCGTTTCGGCATAATGATTCAACCTTTCAAGAGCACGCGATAGAAAAAATCTCGGACTTTTTTTTCGAAAGTTGCACAAGGTGCAAAATTGCCCATATCTGCACGCTCTCCGTTGGCACCCTGTATATGACAAATTGTGCAATCAAACTTATCATCAATACCAGCACTCGATAGTCAAAGAAATGATCTTTCCTCACATGCCTGAATTTCTGGAATCCGTCAGATATTTTTTGAGCTATCTCAATTTGAAAACGCACCTAATTTGTAGGTGTTGCAGTTCAATTGTCAAGCAGTTTAGATCGAATTTTATCTTGCCTTCTGGTATAATACGAAGACATTTCAACATGTCCCAATTTCACAACAAATCTGATTTGGAAATTTCAAGTTGTCCTTGTTTTTCATGTTATCTCAGTATTTTACTGTGAAAGATATCTCACTCTTATACCAAAAAACCAACAGATTCAATGAAAGTCTTCAGATATTTCATTTTAACTCACTATTGCACAAAACATACCCTTATGCGTTTGTAAAATATCTTACTTTTCTCTAAGTTGTCCCACTATTTGACCAGAAATGTTCCGTGAATTGTTTGAAATAACTTAATAATTTCAACTTATCTCCAATGTACATTGCCATGATTTCGTTATCCACAGGTCAGTTTGTATTGGAAAAAACTGAACCAAAATGATGGATAGATACGGAGACAGACGTATATTGGTTATAGCTATGGCCAAAACTGCCAAAAGTAAAAGAAATCGTGAAAATCGGTTCACAGGAGAAAATGTTTGATGAAAAATCTTGAACAATTGAATGACAAAGTTATGAACTTTAACATTTTTCAATATTTGACACACGACAGTTAGCGACACCACTATCTACTGTTCTGAATACAGTTTTTCAAGGCCCCTGGAATGAATTTTCAGTTTCTGATAGTGACACTTCAATTTTTCAGATGACAGCCAAAAACTAATGGGCTTATTCCATGTCATACAATACTTAAGGATAACTATGAAAAATATGTTGAACCAGGCTATGCTTACTGTGCAATACTCGGACAACTTGAAAAAAAAGAGGGATAAATTTAAAATCACTCTACGAATTCCTGACGAATAGTAGGATAACTTACATGAAAAAACGGACAACTTCCAACAGAACCATTATTTCTAGCGATATACAAGGATATGTTCACTTTTTGATTTTTTTCTCAAAGAGTAAACGTGATTTCATAATGAATTCCTCACAGGTCTATCAGGAGCGATATAATTCAACTGGAAAATTAAAAAATCTCCGAAATTCCGAGAAGAAGAGTGTTTTTCGTTCTTCTGAAATGTTCAAGTGGCGATTACTCGAAACTATGTTTTTCAAGTTGTCTTACTATCATTCTAGTACAGCGACATGATGGGATCATGATGACTTGATTCAGATTCATGAATTTCAAAAATTTCGGGACAATCCCCAATTTGGACCTTATTAGGGGTGAGGGGAAAAACTGTTCATAGAAGGGGTCCAATTAGGCCAGGCGGTAGGTCATTCTGGATAGAAAAAATTCCGACCAAATCTTTTATGGTGTCAAACTCTTTGTAAGGTCAGTAGGTACCTACCACTGAGTTTCCGCCCAAAAACGAGTTGTGCTGATTCCTCCACATCTGCCCAAAGGTAAAGGATGTCTTCAAGGTGCAAAAAGACCTGTTAAACTCCCGTACTTTTTTATTTTATTTGCCTCAATGCAAACTTACAACTCTAACGCAAACATTGGAAGCATTTGTCATCATCTCTGTGCCAGTCTTAATGTTGAAAAAAAAGATTTCTTTGTGCGGGTCAGATAAATCACATTTAATTGTTTTTCCACACAAGAAAACGATGAAGCAACATGTATTTTGGATGTTTTCCAATAACTTGTACTCACTGAGCCCATTGATGGCGTTAAAATTTCAAAAACAGCATTTTTGAAGATGTTGCCCGTGAAGAAGTGAATAATTTTCACCCGCCTGTTCAGCAGGAGTTTTTTCAATTTTACCAAACACCGTTCTCAAAAATTTTATAGGAAATGACAAGCTGGAACTGTTTTCTAATGATATTATATCTGGCCCAACCGCGACACGCTTTTTGAAAGTGTAGGAAACTGATTTCTTTCGAGCGGATCTATTTTACCCGCGTGCAGTCATGCCTACTTGACATAGACCGGACTGATTACACAAGCTTGGAAATGTACTCTCTTCCAGCTTTGAAACACGATCATTAATGATAAAATTATGTATGATTTCTTCATAAATCAATGTACAAAGTCTCAATAATAATTGTCGCGTTTTAAAGCTGGAAAAGAGTACATTTCCAAGCTCGTGTGATCAGTCCGGTCTATGTCAAGTAGGCACGGCCGCACACGGGTGAAACAGGACCTCTCGAAAAGAAAACAGTTTTTTAGACTTTAAGGTGCGTGCCGCGGTTAAGCCAGGCACGATATCGTTAGAGAAGAGTTTGAGCTTTTCATTTCTTATAAAATTTTCGCAAACGGTGTTTGATAAAATTGAAAAAATTGCTGCTGAACAGACGGGTGAAAATTTTACTTTTTTTTGCTGACAACATCTTCAAAAATGCTGTTATTGAAATTTTAACGCCATCAATGGGCTCAATGAGTACAAGTTATTAGAAAACATCCAAAATACATGTTGCTTCATCGTTTTCTTGTGTGGAAAAACAATTAAATGTGATTTTTCTGACCCGCACAAAGAAATCTTTTTTTTCAACAGTAAGACTGGCACAAAAATGATGACAAATGCTTCCAATGTTTGCGTTAGAGCTGTAAGTTTGCATTGAGGCAAATAAAATGAAAAAGTACGGGAGTTTAACTGATCTTTTTGCACCTTGAAGACATCCTTTACCTTTGGGCAGATGTGGAGGAATCAGCACAACTCGTTTTTGGGCGGAAACTCAGTGGTAGGTACCTGCTGACCTTACGAAGAGTTTGACACCATAAAAGCTTTGGTCGGAGTTTTTTCCAGATTGTAGTGATTTTACCGACATACCGCCTGGCCTAAATGTTTTAGGTAAATATTTCTCGAGTCAAGATCTACAATGAGATCTACAACATATAAAAAATTCATCCAAATTCACCAAAACTACTTTTTCATAGTAAACGTGCCCTTTGGGTTCATTTACTTGAATAAAAGTCGAAAAAAAGTTTCAAGTGTAGCAACATACAAATTAATGAGAATGAGCTGGGAACAGTGACTATGATTTAGTGTCTTATTAGTTATTATTGGATCAATTTGGCAAAGATTTTGGTGAATTCCACTTTATTGGAAGTTTTAAGTTGGTAATATTGTCACATAGCCCTAGTTATTCAGATTTTTTGCAGACATGTTGGTAACAATCTCGGTATTCGGTACCAATAGGTGCTTTCCTTTTACAACCTGAACTAAGTATTCTGACCTAAGTTGTTACTGGTATCTCACTTTCGCGCATGTGATTTCTCGCTCTTTTCTCTCTAACTTAGATCAGATCAGTGAGTTTTGTGGTAAAAGGAAAGCACCTAATGCTACGTATCAACACAATAATCTAGAGATGAGAAGTTTCAAGAACTTTTAAGTGTGCAGCATTTTTAGCGAAGTATCCAGAAATTATAACAAACATTCATTTGCGTGTATCTTCCTTCTCCAAATGTTGACACAATTGGAAAGTTTTGGGTTTTGGCTTGAAGTTTCATCTCAGTTGACGTGTAACAGGATATCGTGATCTGGGTATCAAAGCTTGATAAGAAGAAAATATCGATAATTATCAAAGTATCACAAATTGATAGTTATCAAAATATCAAAAATCAATAATTATCAAAGTATCAAAATTTGATAATTACTAAAATATCAAATATCAATGATTATCAAAGTATCAAAAATTGATAATTAATAAAATATCAAGTAATAATATGGAAAAAAGTACCATCGTTGGTCAATCTAGACTGCGTTATTAATTTTTCTTCTAGTTTGCCAACAAAATTGTATATTGTTAAAAAAAAGGCAACATGTACGGTGTGTTCAACAATGATTGTCCTTGCCGCCTTTTAAAAATAGCGGTTGCAAGTGGCCTGTACCACTTCAATGGAACTATTTTGAGATCCGTAGTAACGAAATTGATAGACGTCACGTCACGTGACTGCATTGACAGCTGGTCCATTCCCATTCCGTCAGTTTGCTTGTTCACTATTTACCAGCAGTCACAGCTGTCACTGTTAACCTTCAATTTTATATTAGTCAGTTTGACGTGACGTCTATCAATTTCGTTACTACGGATCTCAAGAAAAACTTCATTGAAGCGGTACAGGCCACTTGCAACCGCAATTTTGCAAGGACAATCATTGTTGAACACGCTGTACGTAAGGACAATTTTTTTTTAAATAATTAGAGATAATGAACTTCATCCACTCCAGGACCATTGTCGAAGGTCAAGGTCCCCAAAATTGTTACGTGAGGTGAATGTCATAACAATGAAACTTACTTCTTTGGTGGCCTTCTGTCTTCATATTGCTATCAATTAATATTTTGATGACATGATCAACATTGTCAATATCTCGATAATATGTCAACATTTATCGACATTTGATATTTTGATAATTGAGTAGAGACATTTGATATTTTGGTAAGTATCGATATTTGATAATATATCGATATGTTGGAAAAATGATATAATTAGTTGATATATCAATATATCGATAAATTTATTGATATATCAATAGTTTTGCCCATCCCTAAACAGGAGAATTAATGTTAGAAGAATATTGTCTTTAGATATGGCATCAACTCCTTAACATTATGGGGGGGGGGGGTAAGAAAACCGCCGGTTAAGCATTAGAGCTGGGTGGTTACAGGGTCCCAAGCCAAGCTCAACCAATAATAATCTAGCCATGGAACTCAAGATGGAGGACGGACAATCAAGGCAAAATAACGGTGAAACGTACCAACAATAAAGATTTTGATATCTGATTTGAGAACCTCGATTTGTGACGTGGTAGGAGCGTTGTGAAGCCCAAACGGCATTGTCAGCAACTGAAACAGACCTCGTACTGGAGCCGTGAACGCTAGCTATCGTAGTTTTTGCTAGTAGCTGACTCAGAACTTGAACAGCCTTTTCCATGCAACTGGAGCGTTATGAAGGCCAAATGGCATTTCCATGAATTGAAACTCTTCTGGTTAATTGAAAGGGAAATGCCCTAGTAACGATGGTCGAAACAATGGCATCTATGTCTTTTAACCTGAATAATCGTGGGGGTACTGACTTATATAAATACTGATTTGAAGTGGAGGCGAAGCAAGCGCAAACTTCAAGTCATGTCTCGTTCAAACTTCAACTTGGATTCGACAGTGGCTGGAGTTACAGATCCGAATGTTTTATCTTGCAGGTTGAGCCGGAAGGCACGTCCGAGCTGCCGGCGGCCAATCGGGCGCTGTTCCTCGACAAGGTCCGCCAGTCCAACACGGCGTGCCAGAATGGCGACTTCGTCACCGCCGTGGCACTCTACACCGACGCCCTCCAGCTGGACCCCACCAACCACATTCTCTACTCGAACCGCTCGGCCGCCAAGCTGAAGCAGGGCCTGTTCGCGCAGGCCCTGCAGGACGCCATCACGGCGCGCGATCTCTGCCCCACGTGGCCCAAGGCCTACTACCGCCAGGGCGTCGCCCTCCAGTGCCTCGGCAGGCACGGCGACGCCCTGGCCGCGTTCAGCCAGGGCCTCGCCCAGGACCCCACGTCGCAGCAGCTGCTCGCCGGCCTGATCGAGGCCTCCGTCAAGTCGCCGCTGCGCCACAACCTGGAGCCCACCTTCCAGCAGCTGGAAGTCATGAAGCTGGACCAGAGCCCGTTCGTCCTCATCTCCGTGGTCGGGCAGGAGCTGCTGGCGGCCGGGCTGTACCACTCGGCCGTGACCGTGCTGGAAGCGGCGCTGCGCATCGGTTCGTGCTCGCTGAAGCTGAGGGGATCCGTGTTCAGCGCGCTCAGCTCCGCCCACTGGGCGCTGAACCAGCTGGACAAGGCCATCGGTTACATGCAGCAAGACCTGGCGATCGCCAAGAGCCTCGGCGATACGGCGGGAGAATGCAGGGCTCACGGCAACCTCGGTTCGGCTTACTTCAGCCAGGGCTCGTACAAAGAAGCGCTGACCGCTCACCGCTACCAGCTGGTGCTCGCCATGAAGTGCAAAGTCAGTCCCATTTATTTCCATCGACGATTTCTGTAACAAGTAATTTTTTTAGGATACTCAAGCAGCAGCCGCCGCACTCACGTCCTTGGGCCATGTCTACACCGCCATAGGGGACTACCCCAATGCTCTCGCTTCGCACAAACAGTGCGTTCAGCTGGTCAAACAGATGGGCGATAGGCTGCAAGAATCGAGAGAAATCGGGAACGTGGGTGCCGTGTATTTGGCCATGGGCGACTTTGATTCCGCCGTCGACTGCCACACGCAACATCTGCGAATCGCCAGACGTCTGGGCAACCAAGTAGAAGAAGCAAGGGCTTACAGCAATCTCGGCTCCAGCCATCACTACAAACGCAACTTCACGCAAGCCATAATGTTCCATGAAAAAGTGCTGCGACTCGCCCAAGCCATCGGCGACAAGTAAGTTGATCCATTGTTGATTCGTTACAGCTCGCTTTATAGCAGCTGGCGCCTACGTTATCGATTTGGAGATCAAGTTCGGACAGTTGTCAGTGGAATTAAACATGCTATTGCTATAGAATTTCCAACAACTGTTATCTGAGTTTGCATTTGTTGTGCTTGTCTGGTTTATTTATGTACAATATTTACAGTCGATGGTATAAGGTAACAGTACAATACAATTATAAGTTTCTGTCTGTGTGCTCTCTCGGGTGTCGGAGATGGAAAAGGGCCGAGCTGTCCTCAGCTGCTGGCAACGTGCTCGGCAGACATGCGCCTCGTCGGCTGGTTAGGCAGGGTAGCCAACACCTCCCTCTTTGAAGATGTCTTGCTCACTATGAAGTCCTTCAAGTGCCTCGGAGTAGCTCGAGTTTGCCTGAGTCTAGAAGGTGTTCCAGCTACAGCGATTGTGACGTTTTCCTCCACGTCGATTCTCTGGAGATGAGGCTCAGCTGATGGTGACGCTGGCGGACTGATTCTGGGCAGTGGCATCTCCGTTACTTTAGGTGACTGCAGTGGACCTGGTGCTGTTGGTAGCGGAACTCTATCGCTGCCAGTAGGTCGGTCGGGTTCAAATGCTTCGAGCAAGAATTGAAGTGGTAGTTCGTCATTTTCTGGTTGATGTTTTCTTTTTCTTTTCTCATACCTTTCCTTCATCTGATTTGCATGGCTCGAATTAGCCTTTTTTTTTCCAGTCTGCAACCTGACGTTATACATGACACATGACTGTTCCAATTCTTTCGATAACTATACCAGAAGTCCATTCGCATGAGTGTGATTTATATACTTTGGTATATACTGCGCCTCCCGGAATAAAGTGCTTTTTCTTAGCTCCATGCCTTCGATCATACTGCGTTTTCATGGTTTCTTGATAAGAACAGCTGGTTGTTCCACCTAGATCTTGAGATGGTGGTTTCATGAGGTCTAGGGTTGTCCTTATCTTTCTTCCAAACATGAGCTCTGCTGGTGACTTGCTTCCTGGAGTATTTCTGTTCGGTGTCATGCGGTAGGTTGTCAAGAAAGTTTGGATATCTCTCCGCAGGTACCCCCCTGGGCTGATTTTCTTCAACGTTCTCTTAAATGTGTCGACAAACCTCTCCGCTTGTCTGTTGGACTGTGGACAGTATGGAGCCGTGCGGATGTGTCTGATTCCATTCTCCAAGCAAAAATTTTGGAATATTTCACTTGTGAACTGCGTCCCATTATCCGTTCCTATGGTTACAGGCAATCCGGAACAGGTAAACACTTCCTCCAAGGTGTGAACGGTCTGTGCTGACGTAGTTGAAGACATGTGATGAATCTCCGGACATTTTGTGTAGGCGTCGACAATTATCATAAACGTGCTGCGGTCCATGGGTCCCGCGAAATCCAAATGCAGCCTCTGCCAGGGTGCTACTGGTGTTGGCCAAGGTGCCAAAGTAGTTTTCCTTGGATCTCTCGCCGCCTTTGCGCAATTACTGCATCCCTGGGTGAAGTCCTGGATATCCTTATCCATTTCTGGCCAATACGCATAGCTTCTTGCCACTGATTTCATTCTCTCTTGGCCCGGATGTCCTTTGTGTAGTTGTTGTAACACTTTAGCGCGGACAACTCTTGGAATAACAAGCCTCTCCGCCAACATCAAACACCCCTGAGCTACGCAGAGTGAATCCTTGCGCAGGTGATATGCTTTCAGGTCCTGACTGATGTCTTGCAAATTTCTTGGCCAGCCCTGTTCCGTATACTTGGTGATTCGCTTCAACTCTTCGTCCTTTTCACATTCTTCCTGTACCATCTTGAATGTTAAAGGTAATATTTCCACATCTGTATTCAGAATTTGACGAACTTCTGTTTCCATCCTGACTGTTGCGATAATTGAGTCTTCATCGCGTTGCTCGTGTTGGTTTATTAGTTTTGAAAGTATATCTGCGTGACCAAATTCTTTCGTTGAGATGTACTGTATCTTGCAGTCGTATGCTCTCAGGATAAGTGCCCACCTCTGGAGACGATTTGCTGTGTGAACCGGAATTCCTTTCTTGCTTCCGAAGATGGTCAATAAAGGTGAATGATCGGTCTGTAAAATGAAACGTCTTCCGTAGATCATTTTGTGAAATCGTGTCACTGCGAATACCAAAGCTAATCCTTCTTTTTCTACTTGGCTGTACTTTTTTTTTGTCAGATTCAGCGTCCTGGAGACATGGCTGACGGCTTTGACTGATCCGTCTGGATATCGATGGAGTATGCAAGCTCCTATCCCACTGTTGGATGCGTCGGCTGCTATTATAATCTCCTGTTCCGAATTGTAATGTGTGAGGAGTAAATCTGACTGTAAAATTCGCTTGAACTTGTTGAACGAATCTTGGCATCTTTCAGGCCAGTTCCATTTTGTGTTTGCCTGCAATAATTCGTTTAGGGGTTCTCTGAGCGAATGCATATTATGTATGTATTTAGCATAATAATTTATCCCTCCCAAATATGACTGCAGGGTTGCCACATCTGTAGGTGGTGGCATATGGGCGATAGTTTTTGTTCTATCTGGATCTGGCTGTTTGCCTTTCTCACTGATGATCTGTCCAAGGTACTTGAGCTGTGTTGTATGAAACCTGCATTTCTCGATTTTGAGTTTGAATCCAAATTCCTCGATGCGCTTCAACACATTGCAGAGATTCCTTCTCTGCTCCTCTTCATTTTTTCTTGATACGAGGATATCGTCCAAAAATGCTGCTGTTCCTGTCAGTCCCGAAATCATGGTGTCCATGATTTGCTGGAACGCCCCTGGAGCAACTTTAATTCCAAAGGGAAGGCGATTATAGCGATATAAGCCTTGATGTGTGTTTATCGTTGGATAATTTCTTGAATTTTCGTGGACTTCACAGATAAGGAAGGCATCAGATAAGTCTATGACGCTAAAATATTTACAACTGGTCAGTGTTGCGAATATTTGGTCTGGAACTGGGAGTGGATACTGGTGTGATTCGAGTGCATCATTTAGTCCTGTAGAATAATCTCCGCAGATGCGCAATCCGCCATTCACTTTCTTGAGTGCGACTATAGGTGCTGCCCAATCCGAAAAATACACTGGTGTGATGATTTTCAACTGTTGTAATCGGTCTAACTTTTCCGAAATTTCTCGAACGGCTGCGTATGGTACTGGACGCCTTGGACGAAATACTGGCTTGTGGTCCGACTTGACTTGAAGTTCAACCTTGATCTTACTGCATAAACCTTCCTCCTTCGAACACCCCTGGAAATTGTTTTTGTATTGCATTTCTCCATGCTACGCTCTGGATTGCGGTACTATTGACGTGGATGCATATCGAACTTAACGGTACATCCCACAATTCAAACTTGTCAATTCAATCAATTCTCAAAAGATTGAGATTTTTTATTGGCGTAAGATAACACACCCCAGTTTGGGTTTTTTCTTCCAATGTTTTACTGCATTCCAGTTCCTTTGTCAGCTTTAGCATTTCTCCAGAAGCATTTTTTGCTGCATGCTTAGTTGGTTTGCTTGTTTTTTGCTTCAGCTTTCTGAAGGTTACCTCCGATATAATTGAAATATCTGATGCTGTGTCTAACTGTAATCTGACTGGGGTTCCGTTTATCTTGACTGTAACGTACTTCCTTGCTTCGGAACTTCTTGCATGATTTACGTGTGATATAACTTTTGTGTTAGTATTCCAATTTTTGTGGTACTTAGGATTTCTTGGAGGACAATACCCTTCCTTGTGGCCTTTTCCTGAGCATTGTTCACATTTGTGATCCTTGAAAGTGCAGAATTTTGAATAATGCATTGATCCACAAAACCAGCACGGGTTTTTTGGCTGCTGTACTGATTGCTTCTTATCATCTTGTTTTTCTTGGTTATTACTGGACCGACTACTTGATAATGCTTGCACTAAAACTGAGTTTGGATTATTGTCCTGAACCTTGGCTACATCTTCTTTGAGGTTTAATATGCGCTGACATTCCAATACCAAGTCTTGCAAGTTGACCTTAATGCTTAATGGTGTCGTCGGTTCCAATTTTTGAAAGTAGTCTTGATCGCAATTCTGTATCTTGTGTCGATTGCAACCCACAAGTAAAAATAAAACACTTGAATTGGTCCGGTGTAATTGTGTTTATTTGGAAATCTTCGCATGCTTTGTTTACTCTGGCTGCATAGGTGGTTATGTCTTCTATTTGTCTCCTCGACGTCTGCATGCATTGGTACCTACTGTTAAACACAGACGTTTTTCTCCCAAATATTTTCTTGAGTTGGGTAACCGTTTCCTTAAAATCAAAATCTTTGGGTTCCTTAGGCAGAATGAAATTAGTGTACAATGAGTGAGACGTAGCTTCCAACTTTCGGAGCAACAACCTGACCTTTGCGGCGTCATCCAGCTGATTTGCATCTTGTTCAAATAGACTCTCATACCTCTTGTACCAACTGTCGAACGTAATACCATTTTCTGGGTCGTAATGGAACTCAGCAGTGCCGTTTCCCAGTGCTTCCATGCGGAATTCTGTGTTGTGCTGACGCAAAACTTCCGATGATGAGCTTGACTGACCTGAAACTGCGGTGCTTGCTGTAATAACTTGTGCTAACTTGTTAAGAAATTCCTGTTGGGACTTCCTGCTTTTTTCGCCTTGAGTCTTGATACATTCCAAAATGTCTTCCATTTTACTTGGGTACACGTGCTTCAGTTTTCCAATAATTTCCAAGCAATCCTTCTACTTTGTCGTGTTTCGTATCCCTCGTCGCCACTGTTGTCTTGTCTGGTTTATTTATTCACAATATTTACAGTCGATGGTATAAGGCAACAGTACAATGCAATTGTATATATTTCTGTCCGTTTCTGGACAGAAATATATACAATTTGTCCTGTCCGTGTGTTTTCTCGGGTGTCGGAGATGGAAAGGGCCAAGCTGTCCTCAGCTGCTGGCAACGTGCTCGGCAGACATGCGCCTCGTCGTCTGGTTAGGCAGGGTAGCCAACAGTATTTTGAATCAATGACGCAAGCGCCAACTGTTATAAAATATTAATTGAACTGTATTTATAAAAATCGATTGATTATAGGTCTGTCGAAGCGAGGGCGTACGCCGGCTTGGGCCACGCCGCCAGGTGCGCTTCCGACTACGTCCAGGCGAAGCAGTGGCACGAGCGTCAGCTGGACGTGGCGCTGTCCACCAGGGACAAGGTGGGCGAAGGCCGGGCCTGCTCGAACCTGGGCATAGTCTACCAGCTGCTGGGCGAGTACGACGCGGCTCTCAAGCTGCACCAGGCTCACCTGGCCATCGCCAGGAGTCTGCAGGACAGGGCCGGCATGGGCCGGGCGTACGGCAACATAGGCAACGCCTACTCGGCCGCCGGGTTCTACGAGTCGGCCATCAAGTACCACAAGCAGGAGCTGACCATCAGCAAGGAGGTGCACGACAGGAGCTCGGAGGCGAGCACGCACGGCAACCTGGCGGTGGCGTACCAGGCGCTGGGGGCGCACGACATGGCCCTACTCCACTACAGGGCGCATTTAGGTTCGTGCTGGTTTCCTTTCGTTGAATTGTCACTTTTGTTCCGGCCATCGGCGGTGGCTTTTTCCTAGTCGATATTCAAAGTTTTGATTTTTCAATTCCCCATCTCACTTCATTGAACAAACATGATATTGTCAAATGAAGGGTTTTGTAGGGTTGATGGCCCACCCTCCATGACTGCCTAAAAGGCATTTACTTTTTAATTCACGCCAGGTGGAAGGTTGCAGGAGAACACAGCGATGTTTTAATGCGTTCCATTAAGCACACATAACTGTTCGCATATTGACACTCGAGACTAGCGATAAACTATTCTACAGCCACGTATCAGCTACTTGTACATTTCAACATCAAATAATAATTATGACATCTTATCCCGTCGCCGTCGGAAAGAGCCGAGGGCCGCAACTACAATGATTGATTGATTGAATCCCGTCCTTTGCTTGTTATTCCATAATACTCGCTCGATCGTCATCCGGTCACATGGATCGTGCATTGATCTCCAAATCCGCCGACGTCGCCCGGAAATTTACAGCGAGAGAAACCGCTGCGTCGGCGTTCCTCTTCTCCAAGCACCACGCGCTTGGGCTCTGTTTTGCTCTTTGCTCTTTGCTGTCATGTTCTTTGTGGCTGAAAAGCGAAGCGGTTTTTTTTTTGTCTCGTTGCTACTAGAGACGGCGTTTTCTCTATCTATGGTGGTACGGACCTTCGCACTAGTGCGTTGTTTTCGCCGGCGCTTTCCAGCCGAGATGTGTTGTTCCCTCTTTACTCTTGCGCCTCCAGTGGTTCGATTTTCTAGTTGGCTTGGTGGGTCTCGCGCCATTTTTTCCTGGAGTAAGCTGCAACTGTAATTGGTTGGGTTGTCCCGCCTTTATTTAAATACATCGTTTGTTAGATTCTTTGCGACCAACCCTTCTGTTTCCGGGTTTATAATGATATTGTATTTGTATTTTAACCTGTTTATGGCAATATAACTCAGTCAAGGTCTTTGATATGACAACAATGCGCTAAAGTATGTGAACATTACGAACAGAACCTAAATTCGCGTTGTCCGCGGCAACAGAAACAAACCTCATTTTAGAGCCGTGAACGCTGTCGGCTCTCGTGATACCTCCCCACTGCTGACCCAGATATGATAGAATCTTTGAGCTAGAGCTTTAAGCACGTGATTAGGCACTGAACAGCACGAAAGGCATCCCTATAAACTAGAACAAACCTCGCATCTCAGCTATGAATGCCGTATTTTTCTTTCTCCACTGAACGTGTTGAGGTCAATAAGGTATCCTCAAGAGTTTGAACCTCAACCGATCAGAGTTCGCTATGTGAAAAAAGCATTGTGAAGCCCAAATGGCATCATCAGAAATTGAAGCAGATTTCGCCTTGGAACTATAAAAGCTGTCACCGATCATTAGTTTTTCTAGTTTCCGACCCAGAATCCAATCGTCCAGCTCTTACCACGTAATTGGAGCATTGTTAAGCGTAAAGAGCACGCTCATCAACTTCAATAACCTTTCTTCCAAGCCGTCAAGACCGTCATCGATCGTGTTTTCGTTTCTATTGAACGTAGTGAAGCTGAGGAGGTATTCTAAAAAAGTCCTAAAATCTTTGATCGATCAGACTTGATACGCCAAAGGAGCATTATGAAGTCCAAATGGCATTCCCAGAAACTGAACAGACCTCTTTTGGGAGCCGTGGGTGCAGTCATCGATCGTGATTCGTTTCTGACTTAGAACTCGTTATATTTCGCCACGTGATAAGAGTGATATAAAGCCCAAATAGCATCCTTTCATCCTCAGAAACTTGAACAACTCTCGCATCGGCTTTCCCTATACAAATCTTCATGAAACGGAACGGATGGATCGATAAGCTTGACCTCCATGTCAACCTTTACCAGGAACCAAGTATGGTCCTCCTGGGTAATCCAGAAACCTACCCTACCCTTTAGTTCGGTATCAAATCCTTTGTGCAATCCAAAATGGGTGTAATCGGCGTTTGGTGCGGTATCAGAATAGTTCAATACCAAATTTTGATCCCATGTCAGATTTTTTTGTTTCTGCACTCCATTTTGTTGTTTAGTCCGGTATTAAACGATTTGATACCGAACTAAATATTTATTACCACGTTTGTGCAATCGGGCATAAGCGGACTGGACTTTGTTTTGCTACAAGCCTCACAGCCTTGACCAAATTTTCAATATCCATATCCAACTTTGGCCATATCAAAAATAAGATCGCGCTCCACTTTTCATTTTTACCATTCCCGGGTGCGCAATGTGTAATTTCTCTGACAACTTTCTGAACTTTTCCGGTATTACAACTCTGTAACTCCATATTATTATATCGTTTTCTACATTCAGTTCATTTTTTCTACCAATAAAAGGCTTGAACGAATCTCCCTCCAATTTGTTATTTGTTAATTTGCCATTCCTCCTTAATTTCAGATAGAACCTTAGATAAAACTCCATCCTTTTTTGTTTCATCTCGAATATCTGCCGCCGTTAGTTGTAGGTCACGGTTATCATAAATAAAATTCACATAAGTATAATTCAATTCCTTCACTTCGCCAGAATAAGATGAAGGTAAGCGTGACAGACAATCTGCATTTCCATTCACGTACCTTTCAGATATCTAATGGTAAAATCGAACTGAGGTAAAAAAAAGAACAGCTCAGTGCTGTTATCTACCAGCCGCTATCACAGGAATATCTTTCTCATCTCCGAATAAATAAATTCAAGGTTAATGATCTGTTGTCAGAAGAAATTTGCGTCCCATTAGATAACGATAGAATTTTTTTACGGAAAAATAAATTGATGATGCTTCCTTGTCTAAAGTGGAATAAGCCATTTCACTTTCATCAAGTTTTCTTGAAGCAAAACAAATTGGACTTCCATTCCCATTAAAATGTGCGATAATACTCCCGCCACTCCATATGATCTTGCGTCGCAACTCACTTCCAACGTAAAGGTAGATCTGAATTATAATTAATACCACATCTGAAGTGATAGCTTCTTTCGTTTTAATGAAAGCTCTTTCGCAACCTTTACTCCATTTGAAACGTGCATTCTTCTTCAACAATTCATACAGTGGATGCACAACATCTGTGTTCTCAATAAATTTTGAATAATAGTTAAACATTCCTAGAAAAGACTTTCACTGTGTAATATTTTCTGGTATTTTGCAATTCAGTAGGTATTGCGTCTACCTTCGACGTCCCTGTTTCACGACCTTCCTTATTAATCAAGGTCTAAGGAAGGTACTTTCCAGGGACCCAGCCTTGGTCATTTTGGTTTTCCAATCTATGGACACGCGTCCTGCTATGAACAACAAATACTTTACAAAGTTGTTGTCCAGAGGCGATCTTGGTCAGCCGGCGGTAATGATGTCCGGTATTCCGTTAGCGACTTGAGTTTCATCAAGTCACTGGTCGTTAACAATAAAACTGTTTTGCTGTTTGGCTCATCATCTTATTTCGGCATCTCTCCTGATTCTGGAACGTAATCAAGCAAATGCCCAGTTCTTCCCAAAGACTCACCTGACATGACGGGACAGGCCAGCTGATTGATCGGTCCCCTGGTCTCCTTCGTCGCATTCTTCCAGTTCTTCTCTTTAAATTTGCTTACTAGTCCTTCTTTTTGGCACTCTGTTCGTTCTGATTAGAAAAAAGCGAGAACGAAAGCATACTCACCGGAATTTTTGCTGTTTCAGGAATCGCTCGCGAGCTAAAAGACACGGCCGGCGAAGCCTGCGCCCTTTTGAACCTGGCCAACTGCCTCAGCTCGCGTTCCGAATTCGCCGAGGCAATCCCTTACTACGAACAGTACCTCATGCTGTCGCAAGAACTGGCCGACGTCGAGGGCGAAGCCAAAGCCTGCCATTTCCTCGGCTACGCCCACTACTGCATCGGCAACTACCGCGAGGCCGTGCGCTACTACGACCAGGACCTGGCCCTCGCCAAAGACCTCCAGGACAAAATGAACATGGGCCGCGCCTATTGCAACCTGGGCCTGGCGCACCTGGCCCTGGCCCAGCTGGACACCTCGCTGGAATGCCAGAAGTACTTCCTGGCCATAGCGCACATGACCAACAACCTGGCCGGCAAGTTCCGGGCCCTCGGCAACATCGGGGACGTCCTGATCAAGATGGCCGAGATCGAAGAAGCGGTCAAGATGTACCACAGACAGCTGGCGCTGGCGAGGAACAACCGGGACAGGGGCATGGAAGCTGCGGCCTGCGGTGCGCTTGGCATTGCGCACAGGCTGCTCAAAAGACTGGACAAAGCTCTCGGTGAGTGGCTGGTGAACACTTCTGGGGCCCTATTTTTGGAACCTGAAAACAAAGTTCCATGTGATGTTGCCTAGGTGACAGCCAATCACAGTCTTGGTTGCCTAGCAACTTTACATGTGAACGGATTACTACAATAGTAACACGGGTAGAAATATGACGATTTTTCCCTACTTGATAATTAGATTCGTCTTTATGGATGATTATAAAAGTGTTGAATTTATATTAGCTTTTAGGAGGAAACGGCATCATTGTTGCACCGACCGGGGAAAAATGATTAGATTCTCCCCTATTCAATAGCACTTTCGAACTTCATCACTGCCATTATGGCGTCTAAATTTTTGATATTTCTCAGCGTTGCGGGCAAATCCAACTTTCGGTCGGGGCTCTTAGGTTCACTTCCACTCGACGCGTGTGGTCCCAAACTTTTCTCTTCATTTTTCCACTCAAGCTTCCAGCTTAGCTCTCCTCCTACCTCCCGTCTTTCAAGACGGTCCAATCACGTTTTGACATATTCGTGGGAAAACTTCTCGCCAGCGAGGTGAGTAATTAAGATATCTCGGCCAGACAAAGTCGAGCGTTCTCTCATCTCGCGAGCCAAATATGGCTTCCTGTGGCGTAACCACAACAACTTATCGAATTTACGGAAGATCACTGTTCGGCACAAGAATTCAAAATTTTAAAATAATGTAATAACTCGAAGGGTTGGGGGTTGTACGGGGTGTTTATAAGAGACTGTGATCGCGGCAGGCTTGGGTCAGGCCGAAAAACGTAGTAACAGGCGCAATTGTAGTGATCGAGAGGGGATTCCAAAGGCGATGCGATCACAAACGTTTATAAACACCCGGTATTTTAACATAAAAAATTTAGTATTAGGAAAAAATCCCACCGCTGCCACTATTGTAATAACTCGAAGGGTTGGGAGTTGTATTCCAACATAAAAAATTTAGTATTAGGGAAAAATCCCACTGCTGTGTAACATTTGTGAAACCTACCAGGGTTGGGGGTTGATTTAAATAGCCTTTTGCTACGTGTTAACAAATATGAAGTATAAAACATGAACAGAAATCTCACTGCAAGTCACCATTTGTAACAAGCGAGGTTTAGGGGATGTTGATTGAAATATAATATGAGCGAAAACTGAAGACGCAATGGAAATAAGTCAAAGGACATTTCCAAAGTATTAAATGATATAAAAATACCACCAATTGTAACACTGGGGGTGGTTGACGTTCAAAATGAACTAAACAATATTAACACAATAAAATAGGTATAAATGAAAATGATGTAAGTATGTTCGTTAAAATCATGAATTAGGGCAGGCTATGGAAGTGGAGACGTATGTCGTGAATTCATTAATAATCACTCAGATTTGATGTCAACATGATGAGCCGTCGTCATGGAATACATTTTGAACATACGTTTCGAAGTTCACAGCTTGCCCTAATTCATGAGTTAAACGAACATACGGTATTTCAAGTTCCTGTACCTTATGTACTGCTTGGGGGAACTATAGCGGGTCGATAACCCTGTATGGTCGTTCAGAATAGGGGGTGCTTAATCCTAAGGGTAGTAACGTGAACTGCCACCACTGGCTCAGTTACTTTATATGGAGAGGCAGATCCATAGGGGGAAGGGAACAGACCATCTGGGTACATTTCAGAGTTTTAATCTTGGTTGGGGTAGCGTGCATTTTAGCTTATCTATTTCTGGCTTCAACTCTTCGGGAAGGCGTTTACATTGAGTTCGACCGACGAGGCATTTCAATCGAGTAGAAACCTCCAGCCTATCACCTTTCTACGTGAAGGGTGGTTAGGTAAACAAGAGATTTTCAAAACAAACAATATCAACAAACAATATCAACAAACAATAAGCTAAATTAATAGGTACAAATACTGCCATAGGTTTACTATCGAAAACTAGTACTGAAAAATATTCACTATAGTAGCCATCCACGTGGCGTATAAATATTAAGTGAGTAAACAAAACAAAACTCAGCTGTCGCTGTGACGTTTGATGACGTAAAAGAGTAATGCAACAACTGTCACGACGCCATTTTTGCGTTCATCCGTCATGGCTCGTGCACATGACGTAAGTGGGGATATGAGAGAGGGAGAGAGAGAGAGATACAGCGTGAGAGAGAGATATAGAGTCACTAGAGAGCTTTATTGCAGGTGACTCATTGCTCAGAGAGCGCCTCACAGCATGAATATTAATTAGATAGGTTCTACCTTATACGTTGACATCACACTACTGAAAGGACTTAATCTTAACGTTCCACCTTGGAAATCAACAGGGTAACACTCGCGTAAAACACAGGAGTAATATTTTTAGGACGATTAATTTCTACGTTGACGAGGAACATCGCGTTTTGCACGCCTTAGTGAATTTAAATAATAATGAACATTAGCACGCGCGACGGTCGAGATTTAGGAATGAATCACTATGCACTTCCGAGCGCGTCCGGTTTCCTTGTACTATACGGAAGGAATTTAATTGATTACTCGCACGCGTTTTCTACAATGAAATTGTGTAATTATAACCACTCAAAATTCGGGAATTTTACGGCCGTGGGGCGCCCCCAAACTCGACACCATCCGAGGCGTCAAAACTAAGTGACTTCTAGTTAATTGACTGTGAACTGTTCGCGACGCAAGTCACGGCCGAGTCGCCAGTTGAATTGCCAGTCCCGTCTCTTCAGCTTTTAATTATAGACTCGTCTAATCTCAAAACCTCGTGGTCTAACGGACCAATAATAGCGGACCCTTTGGGGGGGGGGGGGAGCGTTCCCACAGTAGGATGAAATTAATGTCTCAGCAATTAGGCTGTTTACTTTAGCGATTTGATAACGCCTCGAAATTTACAGGAAATGAATTTCGCAACCCGGTTGATTCATACTTTCCGGCCTCTATGAATATTTAAAACCAGGCAAATTTTCAAGGAAAAAGTCTCTCTCTCGTTCCTTATTTTGGAATATAATAGCAACAGTCACATCGACACTAACCCTTAGGCGGTAGGTTAGCGTAATAATAATAAGTAAAATATAAGGCACAGGGCTGGACTAGCCCGGTTTTCCACAATAAGACCATTTGTCTGGGCTTTAAGCTCATTCCTCTCTCTTTGGAATAATAAACCATGGATTGGGTTTTGCTATTATAGTTCGCGTAGGAGGGCATTAGACTACTTGAAATTGTCAAACATAAAATAACACAAATAGGCTACAACTGGGCAAGATTTGAGCGATATAAAATTCGCATTGCTACAATAAGTACTAATCGTGATTTTCTTACAGGTTATCACACTCAAGAACTGACTTTACGTCAAGAAATGTCCGAACTGTCCGGAGAATGCCGAGCGCATGGGCATTTGGGCGCCGTGCACATGGCTCTGGGCAACTACACGCACGCGGTCAAGTGCTACCAGGAACAGCTGGAACGTGCTCAAGAGCTTCAAGATTGCGCCGTCGAAGCGCAAGCGTACGGCAACCTGGGCATAGCAAGGCTCAACATGGCGCACTACGAAGACGCGATAGGGTATTTCGAACAGCAGCTGGCGACTTTGGAACGCCTCAGTTCGCCGACCGCTCAGCTGGACAAGGGCCGGGCTTTTGGCAATCTGGGCGATTGCTACGATGCCCTGGGAGATCCGGAAGAAGCCGCCAAATGCCACGAACAGTACTTGGCCGTGGCGCTGAAGCTGAAAAGCATACGCGATCAAGAACGCGCGTACCGAGGACTGGGACAGTCGCAAAGAGCTTTGAGTAACCTACAACAGGCTCTGGTGTGTCTGGAAAAACGGTTGGTTGTGGCCCACGAGTTGGGCAATCCAGATGCCAAAGCGGCCGCTTACGGAGAACTGGGACAGCTTCACGCCACTCTGGGCAATTTGGAACAAGCGGTGTCTTGTTTGGATCATCAAAAGAACATTGCAAGAGAACTCAGTAAGTTCATTCTCTAGAAAAAAAACTTGCTAAGAGAGCTTCTCTTGGCTTGACTTGGTTTGGTTTCATCACATTTTTTTCCAGATGACAGAATCATGGAGGCAGATTCGATATGCGGCTTGGGCAACGTGTACCAGCAGATGGGCGAGTACGCTACGGCTCTGAGGTATCACCAGAACGACTTGGACATTGCCGAACAGCTGGGCATGCCGATTCTGCAGAGCAGAGCCTGCGGCAACTTGGGTGCGGTGCACGAAGCTCTGGGCAACCTCGAACAGGCCGTGCGGTACCAAGAACAGCACCTGCAAATCGCGGCCAGCACCAACGACCAGCTGGCCAAAACCATGGCGTACAGTTCGCTGGGACGCGTCCACCAGCTGTTGGGCAACCGAACCCAAGCCGTGGCCTATCTGACGCAAGGTCTCTGCATCGCCGAGGCATTGGGCAGACGGGACGAAGAAGTGAGTATTCCGATCCATTTTCGTCCTTGCTTTCTTTTTCTTGTTCTTGTTCTTCATTTTCTACTCCCGCTCTTTCTTTGCGTTTTCCATCTTTTCCTTCTCCTGCTTTTCTTTCTTCAGCCCTTTTTGTCATTGAGGCACCCGAGAATCTGGAACTAACCAAAATACTGTCAACAGGCAAGAATCAGAAACCGACTCGGCTTGGCGCTGTGGGCCAACGGTGACCTGGACGGAGCACAAAAACAACTCGAAGCTGCGACGCATCTCTTGGAGTCAATCAGGAGAGAATCGAGGAACACGCCGGATTACAAACTGTCCCTTTTCGAATTGCAGTCGTCCAGCTACCAGGTGCTGCAAAGAGTCCTCGTGGGATTGAACCGTCAAGAAGAAGCTCTAGTTGTTGCCGAAAGGGGACGGAACAGGGCTTTCGTAGATTTGCTGTTGGAAAGACAAGGTCTGTCCGAACATCGTTCGAAAAGCAAACACTCCCGCATGGACGATCCGCACAGCAACACTCTGGACCACATCAAGGACATCGTCAACCGCCAGCGGGCATCCGTTTTGTACTACAGCGTCGCCGCTGGGTTCCTATACTCTTGGTTGATCGTGCCTACCAAAGGTCTGTTTTTGCTGTTATAGTTTGACCAAATAAAACAAAAACCATGTTTTAGGTGTGGTCAAGTTCCACGCTAGGGCTCTGAGCGATACGACAGAATCGGAATCCTGCGACGCGGTGGATCCAGTACCTTCGGGTACCGGTCTGCTGGAGAAGTTGGTGTCTTCGGTGCGGGACAGTTTGGGGTTGGAGCTGTCGCCTAGCACTACAATATCAGAAGATCAGTACGACGACACGCTTTCGGAAAGGACCGGGTTCCTTCGCATGGTCAACCGACAGCATCTGATGAACTCGAGCAACTATTCGCTGAGTTCTTTGTTTTCGTTGGGCAGCGTCGGTGGCAGCGTGGCATCGCTGCAGGGTTCGACGAGGTCCAGCGCCAGCGCTCAAGGGTCGACCCGTGCCATTTCCAGACAGGCTTGGAAAGGTAAGCTCCGGTTATTTCTAGACAAATCACTCCCGTTCCTTATACCGACGATCGCAGGTGCATGTGACGGACCATTTGGAATAGGTCGTATCGACGAGGCGGCCATTTTGTAGGAGCTAATCAAAAACAGCTGACTGAGATTTAGATTTGTCACATACCTACATCAAGACTGACATGGCGAAGTTGTCAAGCAATTACAGCAAGACGCTTGCTGACGATGATTTACCCAGCCGCGAGTAGAAACCTTGTAGTGTGACCCATTTGAGCCGGTGAATCAAAATCTCGACTACACATTGGATATGATGCAAAAACACGACGCGGGAGGCCCTTGTAGGCTACTTGCGTTGGGTACAGAAACGTTCTCAGTCAAGCAACTCATAGCCCATTAAGCAGAAGAAGCACACGACCTACCGCACGCAAGAAGTGTTCTCTGCAAGCTTTCAAGTCTCTTGTGAACTTTCTGTTGAGATAATTTCTTCGACTTGATCGATAAAGCCATCAGGGTTTCCGTTGTTCAGATCATTCCTGCGCTCGATCTTCACGGGATATCAACACTCCAGGGTAGTCCAAAACAGTGAAAACCGATGCTCCCATGCGGGAGTAGGTGGCCGAACAGCCATATACACAGCGAACAGAGCAAACTACCATCTTCTGGGTCATTGAAAACATGAACTTTGTGACACTCTAGTTGATGTGATAAAAGTCAGTTTGATTAGCTTCTACAAAATGGCCGATTTCCAGGAGCGTGACGTCACGTCGATACGACCTATACCCATACCTGAAAACAAAAGCGCTCTGTCCTTGCTTTTTCATAATGTAGTGTATCCTGATCACGGCACCACTTCTGTAGTATATCCTGGTCACGGCACCATTTCAGTAGTATATCCCCGTTTTCGATGTTGGCAGTGATCGTCGTTGTTCCTTCTCTTCCCCACGTCGTTTACCTTTTACCTACGTTGTGTGAGTTCTTACTCTAGATAAGAATGTGTCGTTGGGGATGAGGTTTGATTCTTGAATGGAACGCGAGTGGAATGCAAGCAAAATGAATGTTTATTGAAAATCAATTAGCAAAGTTTTAAATGAATTTGTTTCTTTTCTCAAAACACCTCACAACAATAAATTGACAGTAATAAAATGAAACCACAGGAATAAATAACAACAAAACACAAACAAATGAGAACAAGAAAAATCATTACAAATTATTAAGACAATTCAGGAATTTACAACAATGAAATGAACACAAAATCAGATTCAAAACAAAACAAGAAGTTATTAAACATGTCAAACTGTCAATTTGATCGCAAAGGAGAAGTGACGTATTCGCTGACAGGCACACATGGGAAGGACACGTCAAAGAAACCCCTGCGTATTGCCTGGTTGATTGCTGAAAAATCCCTTCCCAAATGATCTGAACAAAAGTCAAGTGTGAATGAGTCATGATGAAATGACAGAAAAGTCACTCCAGCGATGCATTGATCAAGCCAGCGTGAATCGGTGCTTGAACATCTTTGAAAAGTTTGCTTCGTTTACAAGTTTTTTACATAACAACAAAAGGAAACTCACTCGCTTACGCTTTGGAAAAAACTTTACGCTCAGCAATTTATTTTACACTTTACAAACAAAAGAAGTCAAATTGATAGATGAATAAACAATTGATAAATAATCGGTAAACAAGTAGATAAATCAGCAAGAAACAAATGATAAGTAAACAAGTGGATAAATAAACAAGAAACAAATGCGAGATAAATAGAAAGATAAATAAACAAGAAACAGGAGAGAGGTGAATAAGTAGAGAAGTTGGAGTTGGTTATACTCTTTGTAAGCAATTGGAAGAAAGAAGTATCTATAACGCATTCGCCCGAATTTTCCCAGCAGTTACCCATCATAAACCCTACAGATACGTACATATAAAACAGAAGAAGAAGAATTAGTAAACAGTAACCATGCAAGGGAATCGACTCGAGCCAACGTGTGGCCCTCTCTTCGTCGTTTGATTTGGAATTTAAACCCCAACGTGAATCGAAGAGGTAAATTTGGAATCAGATGTACTTTAGTGATATCCCGATGGGATGGACAAGGACCTCTCAAGAAGCCTATGTTCGATGAGGCCCCACGTGGTGCTTGCCGGTGAGAGTGCCGACAAGACCGCCCAAGGTACTGATCAGAGCGGGTAAAGGCAAAAGAAGTGAGACCAAATAGGAAAACACTCCTGCAAAATTGAGGGTGTCTACATTCGTTCCTGAAGGTAAACACTTATTTTCGTTAAATGCGAGATAAGTGACATTCACAGTTGAGCTTGTAAATGGACATTGTCGGTATTATCGAGGAACGAAAGTTGCAACCACAATCATTGAGCACTCACACCACCTTCATACTTCATTTGAACTCCAACATTCAACGTACGCATTCTTGGTGAGGAGATTCCGTGATACTACCGAATATGTTCATAAATAAATATGCCCGTCGAATCAGGGCAGTAAAAAGAAACAATCCCGAGTCTGAAGCAGCGGCAAAAAGATGGGAAACAAACGTGGCGATTCCCAAAAAACAACATTCCACAAACGCTCCGTTACACTAGGCAAACCATTGAGCCGACAGGATTTTTTTCAATTAACAGAGTATCTACAGAATGCTATCCTCTACAGAATTGCATCATAAGTAGGAACAGCAAGAGATCACGTTGAACATTTTGAAAAAGAGATTACATAATTCCCCCAAATAATAAAAAGTTAGTAGACTCAACAAGGCAGGTTCATACAAGCAGGTGGACCCCCCCCTCCCCCCGAACACGGAGAAGCGTGCAAGTCTTCTTTCCTTCCTTTACTTTCATGTCTAACCCGACAATGAGAAATGAAATGTGAATGAATCATGAATAGCTCGGTTCTCTACTTAGCGGCTGATTTTGGCGTAGCAGAGATTCTTTTTGTGGTCTTACTGTTTGTGACGTAACTTGTGGAAAATAAACAATAATGAAACCTCGAAATACGCGCGACAGCGCAATCCCAAGGCAATGTCATCAACATTGAGATCATTTGGGTGTAGATAAATTACACAAAATTCAAAGCAGTGCAAAGCACCTTGATTTCAAAGGGGGAAAACTGCGGGTTATGCAAGCCCGTTGAGAACAAAGAGAACAAAGAATTTCGGGTTATGTACAATAATTTTGCGGACAGAATAGGTATCGAAATGCATGATTTGATGAGTGGGTGGAAGCCAAAATTACTATACAATAATCAGTGAAAAACTAACCTTGAAATTGTAAAACGACGTAAGTACACTCATTGCACTGAAAATCACGTGTTCTTCACCACAGCTGATTCTCTTCTCTCTATCCGCGGCTACCGCTTGCCCAGCGCAGCGCCATCTCCCTCTCTCCTCGGCAAACGCTACGAACGTCAACGACCGTACCTACTTCAGGTACCAACGCACAAACAAAACAAAGGGGGAATACCACAATAAACGAAACACTCACATTCAAAGTGGATGCAATTTTTTCCAGAGCTCGCTGGCAGAGCGCTTTTCGGTCATATTTTGCCAGTGGCAAATTTCGGTGTGATGAAAAACCGTATTCAAGACCGGTAAAGCCGATCAAATTGCGACCAAAATAGAGAGGAATCTGATAAAAATTTGAGATTATGAGATACGATAAAACGGGCTAGACCACGGATCACGGTAGCCGCCAGCACAGTGTTGATGGTGCCAGTGAATGTTAGTTCCTTGTTCTTCATCAGCAAAATGTGGACCGTTTATCGGAAACCAATCACTGGGGATAACCGTGTGTTGTTCCCAACTGTAATAATTTTGCAAGGCTGATCGGGCTAAGATACTTCCAAGACGGAGAAATAAACAACAGACGTTCGCTTTGGTTATCGTATATTGGATGAATCTCATGTCGGGTGCGGGTCTCAGGTCAGGTGGGTATTCCTACACTGTGTGTGGCTCATTCCTGCCACCATACATACGTACATAGATGGGTACATGTGTCTTTATACCCATCGTGTATATCTAGCCCAGGCAAAGTTGTTTTAACCGATATAAAACTTTTACCCTCCATGGCTGGTTGTCGCGACTCAGAAAGTCGCTGTGGAGGATCATCAAGGTCAAACGTGATCAGTGGTGCTTTTGCCAATGAAGTATGTGCCGTTGTCAGAGATGATCACGTGCGGTGATGTTGCGTTATATCGTGTCTATCTACCGCATAAGAAGGCCTGTGGTGACCAAGATGGTTTTTATCTGTTGAACCAATAATGTCGCTGGTATAATCATTGGCATTCAAATAAACCTCATTGAACCTTTCATTTGTAAGCCAGCGACCAGCAAAGTGTGGACAATCGCATGTGGGCAACCATATTTCATTTCATCGCCTTGACCTTCTTGTTTGGAAGTCCCTGGTCAGCGAATTGTGGACCGTTATCGGAGACGATCACGTAGGGGTGACCAAATTGCATTCCATTGTGTCCATCCATCGTATGAGAAGGCCTGTGGTGACCAAGATGGTTTTTATCTTCTAATCAATAATGTTGCTGGTGTAATCATCGGCTGTTGAATAAACCTCATTGATCCTTTCATTTGTAAGCCCTTGGCCAGCAAAGTGTGGACAGTCCCATGTGGGCAACCATATTTCATTTTATCGCCTTGACCTCCTTGTTCGGAAGTCCTTGGTCAGCAAAGTGTGGACCGTTATCAGAGACGATCACGTAGGGGTAACCAAATTGCATTCCATTGTCCATCCATCGTATGAAAAGGCCTGTGGTGACCAAGATGGTTTTTCTCTTTTTAGCCAATAATGTTGCTGGTGTAATCATTGGTTTTCGAATAAATCTCATTGATCCTTTTATTTGAAAGCCGTTGACCAGCTAAGTGTGGACAGCCACATGTGGGCAACCATATTTCATTTTATCGCTTTTACCTCCTTGTTCGGAAGTCCCTGGCCAGCAAAGTGTGTGTGCAAAGTGCAAGTGGGAGTAACCATGTTGCATTCCATTGTGTCCATCCATCGTATAAAAAGACCTGCGATAACCAAGATTAAACGATTCTCATTATGGGACCGTTTGTAGCGTTCAGTAAGGTTATTCCAGAAGAGTCGCCGTGGTTTTTGCTGGTAAATAAGGCTTCTTTGACCTCTTTCTCAAGGAGTTCTGTGGAATCCGCCCATAGCTACGACCACCGGTATGGGGTCTGTCGGGCATCCATGCCAAGAAACTCGAGCAACCTCAGACCAGCGAAGTGTTGACCATTATCAGAGATGATCATGAACCGTGTTGTGTCCCATCATATTTCTACATCGTATGAAGGCGAATGTTATAACCAAGATGGAACAAATTCCTTTCTGACACTAGTGGGAGTGTCCCACAAGGTCTCAAGCTACTATTGTGATGGGTCTTCGAGGTTTTCGACGTCGTTTTTCAACTTGTCAATGAAAGTCCTTGATCTCCTTATTGCGGCGATATGTGAAGTAAACGAACGTAAGCAGCTCCAGACCAGCAAAGTTTGGACCATCAAAGATGATTTTGTGCGAGTTCATGTCCACCACGTCAGCTAGTTCACTTTCGCTTTTAGAATTTCGTTAATGCTCTTACATTTGAGCAGATGCCTGAAGGTTGTTCAAATGACCGATATGGGAATTGAATGATACTCTAGTGAATGCGCTCGTTGCACTTTCAATATCGCGATGCGGCGTTCCTCCCCGGTTGACTTTTGATCAGGCAGTTTATTACTGCATGCTCTTCTCAACTGAGATGAGTTGATTGACGCCGCTTGTATTTCTAGGTCCGTCTTGCTTGACTGCCCTGTACACGCTCCTCATCCAACCGTTCGAAGAACACTTGCCGTCCTCGACTGCTAAGAAAGACGGCGGAGCAAACCGCCGCGAACTGATCCTCGTCCTCGAAGGCGACCTCTACCTGGTGCCGTTTTCCGTCCTGCGTTCTTCCGCCGAAAACTCCGAGTACCTGTGCGAACGCTTCTCCCTTCTGATCGTGCCCAACGTTTCGTCGCTCCGAGGCGGCAGAACGAGAAAACAAGACGGCGACCAGGCGGTGCGCAGCCTCATAGTCGGCAATCCCAAACTGCCGAACGCCGTGACCGAACACTGGGGCTGGAAGGACATACCGCAAGCCGAACAAGAAGCCACCATGGTGGCCGAACTCCTGCAGGCCCAGGTCCTCGTCGGAAACAGCGCCACCAAAGAACAAGTGCTGAACCAGATCCAGGACGCGGAATGCGTTCACTTTTCCACGCACGTGTCCTGGAAGCTCAGCTCTCTGGTGCTGTGCCCCGCCGAGGTCCTCGACCAGAGCCAATCGAAACGGCTCTACATTTCCAATGACACGACCGAAGAAGACGAAAGCAGTGAAGTTTCCACCAGCGCGGAGCTGCCGCCGCTTTCAGAGTTCCTCCTGAGCGCCGCCGATATCCTGTCGTTGCGATTGTCGGCGCGTTTGGTGGTCATCAGTTCGTCGCATACCAGAGGCGACCAGCAAGGCTGGGCTACGTCGGATGGATTGGTCGCGCTAGTCCGAGCGCTTCTAGCCGCGGGTGCTCAAGCGGTTCTGGTATCGCTGTGGCCTGTCCCAGAGACTGCTTCTAAAATTCTACTGAGAGCTTTCTATTCCGCCATGTTGCAAGGAACCAGAGCCGCGAAAGCTCTGGCTGAAGCCATGCAAACCGTTCAGCATACCAAGCACTTTGCGCATCCAGCAAACTGGGCTGGGTTCCTGCTGGTGGGATTGAACGTGAGACTGTCCAATAAAGTAGCCATGATGGGTCAAGCACTGTGCGAGTTGCTGAAAGTTCCGGAAAAGTGCCGGGACGCGCTCAGAGTCACGCTACATCTAGTCGAGAAGAGTCTGCAGAGGATCCACAGGGGCCAGAAGAACGCCATGTATACCACGCAGAAGTCCATTGAAAACAAGGTTTGTTCGTGTTTCCTAACTCATTCCGTTGCTTTATAAACTGTTTCTTCAAGGTGGGCACGGTAACAGGCTGGCGTGAGCTGTTGATGTCGGTGGGCTTCAGGTTCGAACCGGCTTCCAACGGCATTCCGAGCAGCGTGTTCTTCCCTCAGTCCGACCCGGATGAACGGCTGACCCAGTGTTCGGCCAGCCTGCAGGCGCTGTTGGGACTCACCAGCACTTCGATCCACGCCTTGTCCAAGCTGACCATGAATGCGGACGTGGCCGACGACATCATCGGCGTTATACAGTCGGCTCTGGCGCAGTTCAAAAATTCCGATACGGACAGCGTAGAAGTCGCGCTGAACGTGAGGCTGTGGCGCGTGCCCGGTTGCCACGAACTGCTCGCTTCGCTCGGCTTCGACCTGTCCGACGTGGGGCAAGACAAAGTGAATCTGCGGACCGGCAAGCAGGCCAACAGGCGGAACGTTCAGTTCACTCTTCAAGCTCTCTTAGCTTTATTTGGTAAGTTTGCTCCATTTCTGTCAGTATTGACGCAAGTCTTTCTTAGACAAAAAGAGAAATTATTCTACAATGGAACAAGAGCTGTTGGCTGTTGATAAAGTTTGTGAATTATCCAGATACGCAAGAAGCGCCCAAGAGCTTAACTATCGACTCGTCGAGCAGCCTTGAATCCTTGGCCAGCGTCGACAACGACTTTTCGCACTCGGACAACGAGCTCTGCGCCGCGCCATCGAAACCGCCGCAACGGATCCCGCCGGCGTTCTCTCGCACCACGATACTGCCCAGTAAGCGCCTGGGCGGAGCTTTCACCAGCTACGTGCGCAGGAGAGGCGAACCCGACGGCCGAACCGCCAACCCCACCGACGTCGCCAAAGGAATCCTCGACGGTAGCGGCCAGAAGACGGTCATGAGGAAAAAAGCCGGAGAACCGGAAGCGGCGTTCACGCCCAGTCCGCCCGTCGTGCTCCACCCACCGGACAACCAAAACATCGCCTTGTCTTTGGCCCACCAAACCCGGATCAGGAACTTGTACTCGTCCGCTCAGAACGAATCGAACAAACCCAGACCGGACAGCAGCAGCTCGGCCAGTTCCGCCACCGATTGGGACAACGGACACGCCACCGTGCTGAGGAGACAAACGCAGAACCCGCCGCTGCCCCCCGCCAGGACCAAGCCTCTCGTGGATTTGTACAACAACCTGCCGATGTTCGAGAACAGTTCGGATAGCGAACTGGAGAAGATGGAGGCCAAATTATTCAATATATCCATTGGACGCAAGGTTGGTACTGTAACGTATTTCGCTTACGGGTTCGTTTATAATTGTGACGATCGTTTTAAAACACACTGTTTATCACTGCGTACTACAATAAATACACGCCAACAATCATCGCGCTTGGAAATATCGCTGGTGCTACTTCGCTTCTATCGCACTCGATCACTTCCAATTCAATACTAACTGTCTAGGCCGAGTGGAATTGGTTTTCACATGTTTATTCATCGGAGTCGATAATACAGATTAACTAACTCTAAATTGTTATCCGCTTATTATACTTCCACCGGACGTTGCTCCATGTCTGGTCCCTATATTCGCTGAGTAGGTAAAATGCGATAGTTGCGTTACACGCGGTTTGTGTAATTAATAAGTGGTCAATAATGGGGCACCACACGAGGACGGTGCTTTTTAAGGCTCCGACCAAATATCTCGAATGTTCCATGGGTCCTCCAGAAAATTCCACAGTGAGCCGGCATACGATTTCTAGGCGACTCCCGAATAATCCCACACCTTTCGCGTGCCATTCCAACATGCAGTGAAGTCGGCACCTCCACCAAAATTGACAGATGTGTCCTGTTCGCACGTTCAAGTCTCCACGTGAATTCCATTCGTCAAGCCATCGCGTAAACTCTGGAAATGTCCAGAGCTCCACAATTGTACACTGCGACCTAATGGGAAATCTAGAAAGATCGCATGCTCTCCAAAATCGCCACAATCGCCGCTCGTAACAGTACTATTCGGTAGTGTTGCTCCGTTTCCGTTGACGCTCGAGACGCATATGCAAATGTTATTTGTATCAAGATGTTTTAATATAACTCAAAATACAAGGTACTTCACTAAAATATTATTCCAGGTGGCGCACAAAAAGGCACGGAACCCAATGTCCACCTTGGACAGACTGAGCGTGCGCACTGAACTAACACCGGCGTCGGCGCAGAACTCGAACAGAAAACCGATCACGCTGCCAAGCGAAGAGACTCTGCCGACCAACGAACGGCTGTTGTACTTTTCGCCTTCCGACAACATAGATCCCGCCGGCAAAGACCAAACGCCGGAAGAAATCGAATCGCCGTCGTCCAAAGTCGAAACGACCAAGACGTCTTCGATAGCCCTCCACGACACCATCCTGGCCACGCAGCTGCGGCACATCAACCGCGAACTGACGCCGACCATTTCCGAAGTCTATCACGAACGCAACATCGGTCTGGGTCTGGCACCGCCGCTGTCCAAACTCCTCTTGAACCAGGCTGCCCAGGCCGGCGGCGGCGTCCCGCAGGGTGACACCAGCGGCTCCATGCTGGAGAAGATAACCCTGGGCATTCTGGACGAGATCGGGGAGGACCTGAAGGAGTGTCCCAGGTGCAAACTGGAGGACTGCAACTGCAAATCGAACAACAAGCCCTGGCTGGACGGAGCCGGCGGGCTGCAGCAGCAGATCCAGAGCTCCGATCTGACCACGGCCGACATTTTGGAACGGGAAGTGAAGAACAAAAAAGGACTAAGGTGGGTGGTTACTTCCAACATTTCTTTGCTGGTTTCTAAAAGATGTTATTCGCCCTGTAAAAGCTTAGTATTAGATTTCGTCGTATTCAAGTTTTGATATCGTTCTAGGTCGGAAGCGTCCAGCGAAACGAAACGTCTGTCCCCGTTTTCCGAACTGTCCCGCCGAGATGAAGGCGACGGCAGGAGCATAACCGACTCGAACTGTTCGAGTTACAAATTCCTCACTTACCACACCGGCGACCGAACCAAGAAGCCTAGCGCCAAGATTCGAACCCTGCACCCTCCGATTCCTTCGCAGAGACGAAGCAAGCAAACTTGAAAAACGACGGTGTTTCAAAGTGCAGCTGCTTAGCTTTAGCACCTGTTACAATTTGAATATTGACAACACCACATGGACTGGACTGAAGTTTTGGTTTAGTTGCTGACCTCGACGATAGCTGCATCAACTGGCTATTTCAACTGTATTCGACATTGGCGAGTATTTGACGTGGTCTCCTCAACGGTCATTACAATCATACAGACTCTGGGTCGGATAGAAATTCTAGCGCCTTCATTATCTCTAATAGCCAAATGCCTCGTCATCTAATTGCGCTAATGTATGGATCGAGATTCCTGATTTTGATTGTTGAGGCGACCAAACAAAAACTCATTAGCGCACCCTAAATCAAGGGCGCCATAATTGGTATCGCCATGTCATCACCAAACCCCTCGAGTTGAATACTGCTTGACATAAGAAGCAAATTTGACAATCGTGCTTGCTGAATTGGCACTACGTTGCCTGTAATAGGTGTTTATAGATGTAACAGGTGTGCCCATTCCAGTTTGTGATTTTGACGTGTATGTCAAGGATGAAGGTCGTATTGTTATAATAAATTTTTTTGTAGCTGTATCTTGCCTGGAAACTGCCAAAATAATTAACAGATTTGGGACACCTGTGCATGTTTGAAAAGTGATGACATGACATGTGCAATAATTGCAGGTATGTTGATTATTGGAAACGTTTCATTATTTGAAGACTGATGTAGGAGTATCTGCGCTATTTTTATTTTATTATATTCATACTTATGTAGATTTTTTGCAGGTTGTGTTTTTGTGATTATTATATATTTTTGCTGAATGATCGTAATAATGGAGATTTTGTACAATTATCCAAGTTTTTTTTTTATTTCTGCATCACCACCACTCTCACATCCGATTCATCAATTTTGAGTAGCTTCAGGGCCCGTATATTTCAAACTGACGAGATGAATTTACATGTGTTGCTATGGCAACCGTCTGTTTCCGCTCCTGCGATTGGCTGCTGCCATAGTAACCGCACCATTTTCACATAGGAAATGATTTCACACCAGATATACGAGCCTAGCCTACTCTGCCGCATATCAAAGGTGAACTGAGGTTACGTTAATAAATCACAGATTTTGAAGTATTTCATAAATGGACGTAAATAATTATATTTCGTGGAATAAAATAAAGTAAAATTGAGAAAGTTTGCAATCTCGCAATTGGATAAAATATAGTATAAAAATAAAATAATAAAATTTACATGATGATTTGCGGCTCTGGCACGGATACGGCAATGTTTTTGTGTGGCAAAACCTGGCCACCGTTGATGTACGTTTCGTCTTTGACGATGACGTCCTCGCCCAGTACGGTGGTGCCTTCCATCCGCACCCATCGACCCACGGAACACCTGGAACATATTCGAATTTCACCAATTTTTGCAGGTCCAGTTTTTTCATGGCAAATGCATGTTCCACAACTGAGATCACGCAACCAACAATTATAATCCGTCCACTTCCACGAAGAGCACACCAATGAAATTTTACAGAAAATGAAAATGAGCCTAGACAAGCTATGTTTAAATTTGTGAGAGGACAGGTCCAACAGCTAGCAGAGAACAGAAGCAGCTATCAACTTCTTGCTTCGTGTCCAGCCTGTAGCCACTGTTCCTTATCGTTATTGCTTGCCGCCCTTGCGACGTTGTTTTCTTTTACCAAACGATGGAGATTGAATAATATTTGAATGCAATCATAAATTCGCAGAAAATTAATATTAAACGAATGATAAACCAGCGGCGATTATTGTTTGGCCTTGTACTGCGATTGGCAGTACAGGTCTATGGTTATAAACCAAAAGCTTCCTTCAAGTATCAAACTGTTTACGTAAATAAATAATTGTACAGAGATGCGACATTCAGGACTATTCTGTATCTTGTAACGACTCGTTAGTGCTAGAAAGATAGAGAGGGAGGTATAGGGGATTCACAGATACAGACAAAGATAGCATGCAGATAACGAGGTCGTTACGAGATACAGAATAGACATGGCTGCTTCGTGATATTCGGTAAGAACCTACGTACCTCCAACCAACTATGCAACTTTCGAGCCAAGAATTTGAATGAATGACGGCATCACGAAGAACGGTGGAGCGTTTGACGCACACGCCCTCTTCGATGACGACGCCCGGGCCGATTGTGACGTTGGGTCCGATCTGACAGTTGGGTCCGATTTTGGCCGTGGGATCGACCATGACGTTGCCCACCACGCCGGGGCCTTTGTACAGTTTGTCTTCGTCTTTGCTACGCAGATTCTTCAAATACAGACACATGCCGGTCAGAAAGTCCTTCGGCTGGCCGACGTCCATCCAGAATCCTTGCAGCTCGAAGGCGTACAGCTGTTTGTCCTCGGCCATTCCGGGGAAGACCTGAAACCCAATAGGGGCAATGTCAGAATTGGTGTTTTCGTTGTAAACTGAGTAGCTGGGCCTTTAGCTGTGTGATCGATCCCTTTTTGATTGATTTAGCAATCGATCTCTTCTTGATGAGTTCAGCAATATGCGAATGCGTAAAGATTTGCTATAGTTCTTCCAGCGGAACCGTGATTCGAGTGACCAGAAACATTTGGTTTGAGTGTTTCCAAATCTGAACTATACCTACATAAAAAAACTTCAAAACTTTGGGGTTGGTTACACTGGTGACATCCTTTGTCAAGATAACATTTCCAACCTTTTGGAGCGACTTCGACTTTTCGACGATTCAATCTAAAAAATGCGATGCCGTCGCTCCAAGTGTCGCAATGCAAGCATCGACCCTTTGGCCTGCTGCAGCCAAAAAGACGCGCCAAGTTCTGAAGAATTATTGGCAAAACAACAGACACCCCGGCGGTCTACCACGGCCAGCAAGATTTACGTGTGAAAAAATTCAACAATCCAAATTTCAAACTTGCGTGATTGATATGATTACCTTCAATTTGACACCTGTTTCCGTTTTGGGGCCCGCGCGAGACGAGTTAATGCCGGCGCTGCTGCCTGACCGTCAAGATGAATCCCGAATGCTGTGAAATTCGAAGGAAACCGGTGCTGTTTTGGTGTTTCAACGACGGTAATACGTCTCTGCAGCCCCCGAGTCGCTATTCTACGCATAGCACGGCCAATTTTTCGACGACTTCGACATTTCGATGCCAGTTTGTTCAGAAAACATAACTTTTAGACAAACCAGTTTCACACCAGGTGAGAAGGCGGCGAGCCTACAATACTAAACTAAAAAATTTGCCCAGGTCACTCGAACCACGACTCTGCTGGAAGAACTATAGCTGTAGTCATAGATGTACACTTGGCAGCAAAAATAGCGTTCACTTGATTTTTGCCGACGACGACTATTTGCTTGGCCTGCTCTACCGTAGTGGACACAGTAGTACTCGAGATGAATAATGTAACGCTGCCCTTGTTATCATTAGTATTGTGCTTCGATAAACCATTCAAACGTTCAACAATGATGAGAGCGGAAAGGGACCGAATTCGTCATTTTGCAGCACTCTATTGGATTTAAAAATGTTGCGGAACATTTTTATTTTCAAGTAATGAGGCATACACATTGCAACCTAAACAGAAAGTATTCAAATATCGTTTTAGAGTAATGGTAGAAAGAACACAAAACTCTACAAGGGCGGCATGACTTCCCAACGTCCTTCCCCAATGGGGATGCTTTATTCATCTTGAGTACCTACATATCTACCTACTACCGTAAAGCAAGCTAAGAAAATGGGCCTCATGAATAAAGATCAAGCAATTGCTTTTGCTTGATTTTCTGTTTTTAAAAAATTCTCAAAAAATCAGAAACTTCAAGTAATTCCTTGATTCAGGTTTGATTGAACATTTGAGTAACTGACTGAAATAATAACAGTGGTTCAAAGTCTTATTTCCAAATGTTTCTCCGTTTTTTGTTGCTAGATTTTAAGCAAAAGCAATTGCTCGATCTTTATTCATAAGGCCCATTATGTAGTCGTCTTCGTCATAAATTAAGTGGGCGCTATTTTTGCTACCGAGTGTACAAGGATAATACACCAGGTTCGCTGCATCGTGTCTTAGTTTCGAGCAAAGTAGTCCAAATTCAACTACGTTATCAAAGATCCTCATCATAAAAAGATAAAAATCATTACAAATGAAACAATAGTATCATCGAAAGCGCTCGGAAAGTATTGTAGTTGAATTTCCGGAAACCCTCTACAGAACCACTTAATCTTGCCGAGGAATCACCAGTTTTATGCTTAATGATGATTTAAAGATAAAAATTGCAAAAAAAAAAGACAAAAAAGTATCACGTACTCGAGTGCGAATTTCGGTTTGAAGGAGGCTTTTCCTGAATTTCTTCCAAGAAAATTACCAAAGGAAGTGTGATGTACCTACTTGAGATTTGTACTTGATAATACCGGATGTTTTCTCAAAATTCAGTTTGCTCGGGAAGTGGAAACGTATGTCCGCTCTCCCGCGTTGCCTGGGCGACCACGTCAAGAGCGCAATTTGAATCAAGTCGTGAGACATACGTTTTCAGTTTCACAGCTAACTGCAATTCAGAGTTTCGAAAAACACCCGGTACGTGGTGGCTAGAATTGGTTCATATTATATTCTTCACTGCCAAGATAACGGCCAAACATTCACGCTCTACAGTGCTGTAGCTCTTCTCGACTTTTTTCAGTGTATGTACAGGCTGATCACGCGAGAATTCCCCTCCATACTAGAGGTTTTTCCTTTGAGATAATTTGAAAAGGAAAAAAATTACTTGAACAATTTTTTCCGTAGATTTCAAAGCTGGAAATGATAATATTTCACAACCTACACTATATACAGGGTGTCGCGAAAAACCTTTTTTGTTGATGCGACACCCTGTATATTCGAACTGCAATCAATGTAGTTTTTTATTCTGAATACAAATATATACCAGTGTTGATTTATTTCCGGAGGCAAATTGTTAAAAAAATACACAAAAATCGAATGATACTGACCTAAACTTACGTTTATTTGGATAAAAAAGTTCTGGAATTTGGCCCACAATTTAGTTTTTCAATAGTGCTAGGCCTATATTTGAGTTTTGAAATGAATTATCTTATCGAAAAACCAGTTCTGCCAAATTTGAGAATTTTTTTAGCCAAATAAACGGAAGTTTAGGCCAGTATCATGGGATTTTTGTGAATTTTTTGACAATTTGCCTTCGGGAATAACTCAACAATGTGGCATATATTTGCATTCAGAATAAAAAACTACATCGATTGCAATTCGAATATACAGGGTATGACATCAACAGAAAAAGTTTTTTCGACACCCTGTATTCTATAGGGTCCCGGGTGAATTTTGATATCTACGGAAAAATTTGTTGGAAAAAGTTTCTTCTTTTCAAATTATTGTAAAGGAGCAGGCTCCAGTAAAGGGGGAATTCTCGCGTGATCACCGTCATACCTCTAGGTGAGGTTCGAGGTGAGGTTCCTTAAAATTTGGATTAAGAAAGTTTTCACACGTAAATTCTGCTCCCTATGACGGGCCATGATTCCTTGTTTTACAAATGGTTTTTCAGGGCTTGGCGCGTATCTTTGGCTAGAGCAGGCCAAAGGGTCGGTGCTTCCATTGCGACACTTTTTGGTGCGACGACTTTGCATTTTTTAGTATGAAGCGTGGGAGAATTGAAATTACTTCAAGATGTTAGATATGTTTCCTCAACTGTCAAAGGCTACTTTAATTCATTTGTTTATTGACAGAAATAAAAAACAGGTCGAAAAATTGAGCCATTCTCCAATAAAATGGAGAAAAGCGTCAGACAACACGTCCCGCAAAAATTTCCCGTCCATCTGTAGCGGGAAAGTGCGAAAAATGCGTTTCAAAAGTGACCCAGACGACATTGTGTGTCGTTGTGAATTAGCGTGTTGAATATCGCCAGGGCAATCAATCGCAAAGTTATGGGAACTTTTTATAGTTCAGATTTGGAAAATTAAAAACAAAATCGAGGTCACTCGAATCACGGTTACGCTTGACGTACTTTACTAAAACAGCGCTCGGAATTTGCCCATTTGAAGCAATGCGATTTGGTCTGTATATCTCTTTTAAACTGGGCTTTAATTGAACAAGTGATTCCCATTTTATGATCTTTCTCTCAATTTTTTTGTTTAATAACCATGAAAGAATTACCAAGACCATACCAAATTATCTGAACTGACCTAGCTCGATTAAAAGTACCTACCTTGACATGAGGAGCGCATAGTACACCGATCCAATCAAGTAATATTCAACTGTAGCAACGCTAGGCCAGTTAAGAAATTGGATGGGAAGCCGCCGAGAGGTACTGTCAGTGGGCGAGCCATTAGGCGGGTCTCATCTAGTTTTGGGCTGGCTGATAACTCCTCGGGTGACCCTGGGCAAACCCCCGAGTATTATGCCTGCAACCGGCAGTACAGCAATGTACAGATGGAAACCGACAGCGTAGTCAGAGAGGCTGACGAAATCATGAATGTACCGGCGCAGGGCTGGGTGTGTGATCACAAAGACACCTCCATTGAGGATCAAGGCGGTACCGTGCGCTTGTCGGCCCCAGTGCTCAGATGGACCGAACATCCATGCACCACATTGTGGCTCGGTAAGTCCAGATAGTCTAGGAGAAGTGCAATGGACCCAACAGCGAGACCTACGTTCCATCAATGCCCCCCAATAAATCCAGAATACAGTACCCTGACATGACATGGCCGTATTGCAACCGGAAGTATGCTTTACCTACCTCTTTTTCAATGGAAGTGGGCCTCAGCTGGATCCTGCTGATGATGCTGGGATTGAAAATATAAATCCCGGCGTTGATTTTATTCGAAATAAACTCCTGCGGCTTCTCCACAAAGCTCTCGATGCAGTGGCTCGAGTCGTACACCATGACGCCGTACTTGGAGGGCTCCTCCACCTTCGTCACGACTATCGTCCCCTCCTGCCCGTGATCCCTGTGAAACTTGACCAGTTCTTTGAAGGGAAAATCACAGATTATGTCCGAATTGAGCACGAAAAACGGATTGGGGCTCTTCAGCAGGTGCTCCTTGGCCAGGGCTATCGGACCGGCCGTGCCCAGCGGCTCGGTCTCGTGCGAAAACACCAGGCTGATGCCCAGCTTGACGGCTTCCGCTTTGAGCTCCTGCTCCATCTGTTCGGCCCTGCAAAGGTGGATTGTCTCAGATGCGGCAGCGATAGATGAAAATTGGCTTACCGGTAGGACACGGCCAGGATGACTTCGGTGACTCCGGCTTCGACCAGGGCTTCGATCTGGTGCAGCAGGATGGGTTTGTTGGCGAACTCGACGAGGGGCTTGGGGCGGCTCAGGGTGAGGGGGCGCAGGCGGGTGCCGTAGCCCCCGACCAAGATCAAGGCTCTTAGGTGTTCTTTGGTCATGTTTCCTCTTGGTTGTTTCTAAATTGACAGGCACCACGTCATGCGAAAAGTAACATAATCACTGATCCTTTATCAGCTGAGTGCACTTTTATTTACCGAAAACGATGTTCGTGAGTTGAATTTTGACGTGGATCCCCACTGACGTGTAAACAAATGATTTTTTCAGTTTTACGTCAGTTTTGTCAAAATGCGTCAAAATTTGACACACTTGTCACCTGTCAGTCATCGCCGATCAGTGGCGCACCTACACAACCTGTTGCGATTTTCAAGGAGTTCGGGTAATTTGTCGTTTTTGTTGCGCACAGCTCATTTGATTAATGGACCATGGACCAAATAAGGCTTTATTTACATACACAATGCGACTTCATGATTGGAAAACTGAAACCTAATTTACACTATTACCGCAGTTACGGTCTTGTCTCCCGTCATTCGAGTGCGTTTTGACGACTCGATTGGAGTACTGAAGCTTGATTCACACCATTCGACGACTCGATTGGAGAACTAAAGCTTGATTTAAACTTGAATGGAAAACTAAAACTCGATTTACATTATTAACGCTAGGTACCCACTCTTATGGTTGCCTCGCGCTCGCGTCATTCGACTGCATTTAGACTACCTCTACTCAATTGGAGAACTAAAGCTTGATTCACACTAATCACGCCTTTATGGTCCTGTTACGCGTCATTCGAGTGCCTTTTTCGACGACTCGATTGAAGTACTAAAGCCTGATTCACACTATGTGACTACTTGGTTAGTAAATAAAACTTGATTCACTATTATTAACGACGTTGCGGCCGTGTCTCGCGTCATTCGAGTGCCTTAAGACTACTCGACTGGAGTAGCAAAAAGCTTGATTCACACTATTAGCAACTTAATTAAAGAACTAAAGCTTGCTTTACACTATGTGACTCGAGATGTGACTGCTCGATTGAGAAACTAAAACTTGATTTTCAGTATCAACGCCGTTATATGGACATGTCTTGCGTCATTCGGGTGCCTTTCGACGACTCGATTGGAGTACTAAAGCTCGATTCACACTATTTAACGACTCAATTGACGAATTAAAGCTTGATTTACACTGTGAGTATACTTGTGGCGGCTCTCATATGGGCATGTGACGGAGGGACTGTTGTCTCCCCCGATAGCTTAGTGGTTTAGAGTATCCATCCGGCAAATGGAAGACGCAGGTTCGAATCCTGCTCAGGGCAGACACTTTTTCTCCGTCACATCGCGCCATAAATGGTGACCCCGAACAACAATAACACGCACGCAACACGCTACTTAAATAAACAAGTAACAGCGAACAATTGAATAGCACCGCCACTTCTCTTCCTACGTCCACCCACGTCCTATCCGTCGCCCTAGCTGGGGGGTACCGAACAACCGGTTTATAAGAACGGTGAACACGGATGACATACGAGACGAACGACGTCTCTGGAGGGGGAGTACTGTGGCGGCTCTCATATGGGCATGTGACGGAGGGACTGTTGTCTTCCCCGATAGCTTAGTGGTTCAGAGTATCCATCCGGCAAATGGAAGACGCAGGTTCGAATCCTGCTCAGGGCCAGACACTTTTTCTCCGTCACATCGCGCCATATACTTAATTGGAAAACTATTATAATAAAACTTGATTTATTCTATGACGCCGTTAAGGTCGTCTATCGCGTCATTCGAGTGCATTTTGACGACTCATTGGAGTACTAAAGACTCATTCACACTACTTGACGATACGATTGAAGAACTGAAGCTTGATTCACAATTCACACTCTGTGTAACTTTTTGATTAAAAATTAAAACTTGATTCTTGATTTACACTATTAACGCCTTTATGGTCGTTTCTCGCGTCATTCGAGTGCGTTTTGACTACCTACTTGATTAAGAGTTCTGAAGCTTAATTCACGCTATTTAACGACTTGATTGAAGAACTGAAGCTTGATTTACACTATGCGACTACTCGGCTGGGAAACTAAAGCTTGATTTACACTATCAACGTATGGTCGTGTCTCGCGTCATTCATAAGTGCCTTTTGACAGTTTTGACGACGACTCGATTGGAGAACTAGAGCTTGATTCAAACCATTTGACGATTCGATTAATTGAAGCTTGATTTACACTATGTGACTAGTTGCTTGGAAAACTAAAACTTGATTTACACTATTATTGACGCCGTTGATTGGACAACTGATAAAACTAGATTCACATTATTTACGCCGTTATGGTCGTGTCCCGAGTCAATCGAGTGCTTTTCATCAACGACTCGATTGAAGAATTGAACCTGATTTACACTGTGACTACTTGATTGGAGACCTAATACAACTTGATTTATTCTATTAATGCCGGTATAGTCGTCTATCGCGTCATTCGAGTGCCTTTTGACAACTCGGTTGGAAATACTCTAAATACTCATTCACACTACTTTGGACAACACGATTGAAGAATTGAAGCTTGATTTACATTATGTAACTATTTGATTCAAAAACTAAAACTTTATTTACACTATTAACGCCCTTATGGTCGTGTCCCGCGTCATAGAAGTGCCTTTTGACTTTGACTATTCGATTGGAGTACTAAAGCTTAACTCACACTATTTGACGACTCGATTGAAGATTTTAAGCTTGATTTACACTATGCGACTACTCGATTGGAAAAGCATAAAACTTGATTTACACTGTTACCTATGGTCGTGTCTCGCGTCATTCAAGTGCCTTTTGAAAGTTTTGACCTCGGTTTTGACGACTCGATTGGAGATAACTTAAGCTTTATTCACACTATTTGACGATTTGATCAATTGAAGCTTGATTTACACTATGTGACTAGTTGCTTGGAAAACTCAAACTTGATTTACACTATTATTAACGCCGTTGATTGGAAAACTAATAAAACTAGATTTCACTATTCACGCCGTTATGGTCGTGTCCCGAGTCAATCGAATGCTTTTTATCAACGACTCAATCGCAGTACTGGAAGCTTGATTCACACTATTTAACGGCTTAATTGACGAATTAAAGCTTGATTCACATTGTGAATAATCAATTGGTATAACTAATAAAACTTGATTTATTCTATTACCGCCGTTACAGGGTCGTCTATCGCGTCATTCCGAGTACCTTTTGACGACTCGATTGGAGTGCTAAAGCTTGACTCACACTATTTGACGATCCGATTGAAGAACTAAAGCTGATTCACGCTATGTGACTGCTTGATTGGAAAATTAAAGCTTGATTTACACTATCAAAGCTTGATTTACACTATTAAAACTGTTGGATCGTGTCTGGTCATTCGAGTGGGTTTTGACGACTCGACATGTACTAAAGCTCGATTCACACTGATTGACGACTCGATTGAAGAATTAAAGCTTGATATACACGATGCGACTACATGATTAGCAAATTAAAACTTGATTTACACTATTACGGCCGTTATGGTCGTGTCTCCCGTCATTCGAGTGCGTATTAACGACTCGATTGGAATACTAAAGCTTGATTCACACTATTCGACGACTCGATTGGAGAACTAAAGCTCATTCACACTACTTTGGACAACACGATTGGAGAATTGAAGCTTGATTCACATTATGTAACTATTTGATTAAAAAACTAAAACTTGATTTACACTATTAAAACTATGGTCATGTCCCGCGTCATTCGAGTGCTTTCATCAACGACCCGATTGAAGTACTAAAGCTTGATTCACACTATTTGACGGCTCATTTGAAGAATCAAAGCATGATTTACACTGTGACTATTTGATTGGAAAACTAATAAAACTTGATTTATTCTATTAATGCCAGTGTGGTCGTCTATCGCGTCATTCGAGAACTCGATTGGAGTGCTAAAGCCTCGACTAAATAAGCCTGACTCACACTATTTGACGACTCGATTGAAGGGCTAAAGCTTGATTTACTCACACCGACTAGGCCATCATCATAGTGTTTTGCTTAGCAACTGCCTTTTGAAGACTTCATTGATAAAGTGACACGTCTTGATGTCTCGACTTAACAATTTAAACCTTGACTTACGCCGTTGAGGCTGCTGAAATGAAAATGTCGCTTCGTCATGATGAACCACTATGGAATAGATCAGTGTGTAGATACTTACGAGTGTTCGGATTTGCTTGAGACCCGACTGTTGGCGGTTTCTGTCGATTTTGCATGATTCTAAAGTTCTTCCGCACGTCTACCGAATTCCAGGATCTTCACTCATTCGTTTTCTTTTCCATGCATGCCTCGTATTTTCTGCAAAAGAATGTTTTTAAGTTGCCAGAGAGGATAGTATAGTATGTTCGCTAAGCTGTGATTTGAGTGACCTCTGAAAATTTTTTCAAGTCTTCAAATCTGACCTCTATAGAGAATCCCTAAAATTTTGCAGTTGGTTGTGCTAGCGATATTCGGCACGACAGTTCACAACGGCACACGATTTCGTGCGAACTACTTTTGAAACGCATTTTTCGCACATTCACACTACAGATAGATGGAAAAATGTTGCGGAACGTGATGTCCGAGGCTTTTCTCTATTCAACAGTTGGAAAAAAAAATCCAACCTCTTGAAGTCCCAGTTATCTCGAATACGGTAAAATTCAAAGGAGTCCCATGCGGTTTTAACACGCCCCCCCAGTCGCATTTCCACGCATGCCAGGGTAAAATTTCCAAAGATCTTAGTAAATTTTGATGTCACTCTGACAGGCAACATAACTTTCAAGCAGGAATTCCACACCAGGTTAAAAGGCGGCAAGACTAGAAGGCTACACTAAAAAATGTATCAAAGTCACTCAAATCACAAAGCAGCTGGACGTACTATACCGGTGATGACCTAAATGGAAAACACAATCCGGAAGGAAAAGGTCTAGGCTCCAAAGCTCCAATCATAATATTAATACAAATAATCTTTATTTAGACAATTTCTTCAACATCGTTATGAAAAATAGTCACACAACATGTTTAATACTTCACAGCATCATCAGAAGCACACAAAATCAAACAATTATTATTCCTCCTCAAGACATTCCTCTATGCAAAGAGCCCAACCCTGCGGCCTTCTACAAGAGCCTCTATTTTTTTTTGTTAACCTTTTAGATACACGCTGTCACCCGCATCTCGTTTCATTAGGGTGCTACGAAATACCACTAGAACATAAAAAAATAATAACAAGAGAAGAAATATGACATAAAATACACGTACAAGGTCCATTTCTGAACGGTAATCAGTCATAACGTTTCAAGTTCAAGGACGAAGGCCATCAAAAAATAAAACATTTCTCTATAAGAGTGTGATATGGTATATAAATACAAGTAAATCTCAGTGTGGCCCTTTTCTACCTTGGACTTGGTCATCAAAATATTAATAAAATACAGAAGAGACATTCGCACTCAAGAGAGACGCGCACAAGCACACTAGTCGCACACACAAACACACAACATTACAAAAACTTAACCGAAAACACTAACGCTTATTACAATGATCATATTATAAAGTTATTATAAACTAATTAGTATATTAACAAAGTCTTTATTATCATCTCAGCGTGCGTGTGGTGGCGAAGAATTATTTCAAATATGGCGGGCCGCTCACTGACGAATCGGGATACCTCTGCATGTACCTTTCCAGTCGCAAGTACTTGACTGTGACGAGGTTACCGGCGTACCTGCAAAATATTCCGATTATAATATCAACCATAAGCTCTTTGCTAATGCTGTTAGGTTAGTGGTGGCCACTGAGGAAAATGATACTCAAGCACGTCAGTACTAAAGAAAATGGAATGAAAATGCCCACTGCCCAGAGGCCCCAGTGAGGTTGAGAAAACTACCTCAGATGGACATCAACTTGTGGAGTTGGATTACACGAGGCGAGACACACGAGTGACTGCACTGTGTTGGAAGATTTTCTGAACATGAAACTCATCAATTCCCTGTATGTATCTCCTTCATACCTGCTTGTTGTTTTAGTAAAGGTTAAATTAGTAGTATTCACTACTTACCTCCGGCTCTAGCAACATTTTACGAGCATATTAAAAATCTATCACGCTGATAGTTGCTATGCTCCAGCTAACAGGATGGCCAGTTGCTTAGTTACTATGAGAGTGATAAAGTTATCGCGTTGATAAAAGTTTGGTGAAACCGGAGGTTAGTGATTTCTGATTTATGAGCATCAAAAGATAAAGCCTCTGAGCATTGGGCATCTTCATGCCATTTTCTTTAGTACCGCCAAAAAAATCAACAAATGAAATTATATAAGTGTAGCAGGAACACTCACCACCATCCGTGCAAGTTCCTGTATGCCACGGCGGCGTCGCTGGGGTCGGCGCACTTCAGGTAGACGCAGTTCGAACTGGCATCCAGGGCGCAATGCAGTATCTTGCACTCCGAAGCGCACTTGCTCAGCACCGCCTTCTTGATGGCCTGCGTGTTGGCCCTCTCGCCCTCCTTGACCATGCCCCTGATCTTCAGGCAGGGCGTCGGCGAACATGGCAGGCTGTTGACGGAACCGACTTGCGTTTCGAAAGCCTGACCCTGCCAGCTCTTGTTTTTCGAACTGCAAAAAAACAAATACATGCTTCATTATCAATGAAAACAAAATATCGGACCCTGTGTCAAAAAAATAACAAAACAAAATGAAAGGAAGAATTACAACAGCTGTGGTTTGCAACAGGAGTGATGATTCACGGCCTGAAAAAAGGCGTGTGTAGTCTTAGCATCCATCACGATCCCAGGCCACTAAACTTGAAGGAATCGGTTGCGGAAATGGACCCTCTTCAAGGACCCAACACAACTCCAGGGAAGTCTCATGTTTCTCGTATTAATTTTAGCCATTTCAAATCGATATCGTGGCTAGACAGGTAGTTTTATTGTTACTGTCCAGCAGCCTTCCGGCCTTCCGCTATGGCGTTTTGTTTTTGACATGGTTGATGCAGACTGATACCCTCTGGTGTAGATTTACATTATTTCACCTTGAAAGTGTACTCACTTGCTCAGATTGGCCCCGCCAAGCCACCGCCACACCTCGGACGGCTCGCCCCGCACCACCTGTATTTCCGTCCGGATTCTCGACTCGTTGTCGGCAATGTACTTCACCGCCCTCGCCCACGTTTTCTCTTTACCTGAAAACAATCAATGCGTTATTCACGACGTATTTCGGCTCCAAATTCGATTAGTGTTCCGCTGCCGAGTTGGCAATACGCCAAAACAAACGGTGGCAGTGTCAAATGTCGAAGACACAAGCATCAAAAAACCTAAGCAAAATTTGACAACACGTCTCTGGCTAACAAGTTAACTGTCACCATAATTTCACCAAGTTTCATAATTTCATGATAATAAATTCTCTTCTTCAACGAGGCGACATTCAGCTCGGCTTGTATGCTTTGCTGTTCCACCATGTAACCTCGAGGCAAACAAAAAGCGATCATGTCAAATGCGCATCGAGGTTCTATGATTGAAGTGATCCAGAGTTTCGATAATACTAACTTCTCCTTTCGCTGATGGGCAGGATCATGTCCCGGACGTGATTGATGACGAGGAAATTGTTGTCGTCGCCGTCGCCGCCGGCGTTCGATTGGAGCACGTCGACGATGTTCTCCACCATGGCCACGTCCTCTTCGCGCTGTCTTTCCCTGTAGTTCTTGTAGGACTTGTAGCCGTAGCTGATGGCGTACAAAATGACGACGCCGCCGATCAGGGTGCTAGCCAAGCTGAAGAGGGTGGCGCCCAGGTGGGAGAGGTAGCAACCCCACGGCACGCTGGGATTCTGCATTATCAGCCCCGTCGTTCTGAAGTGCCTATCTTCGTTCACTTTTTTCTATGAACAACAGAAAAAGCCGAAAACAATCAGGAATCGTCGATTGTAATCTTTCATGAGCGATATTGGAGACACCTGTAGGTATATCAATAGAGTATTGTACCTACTTTCTGCAAGTCCTGCAAGAAGGACTTGAGTAGAGGTGCTGGAGGATGCTGGTTACGAGCGACAAACAAATCACATTTCGTCAAAATTAGTTGACAAGTCGTGCTAGAATTATTAATTGATGTGCATCATTAACCAGCGGAAAACAACGCGAAGGCAAGTTTATCTTTCATGTAATTCAGCGATTATTCCAAAGACTTGAAATTGATTGTTTGGTTATAAAAATTATTAGGGTTCTTTTTGCATTCCGATACTGGCCTAATGTCCTATAGTTGTATAACACTACACAATTTCTTGTACAATCTGTCAGTTAAACAATCAAGTTCATTGTTTTTTGACACTATTTTGGCAGATTGTTCAAAAAATTGTACAAGAAATTGTGTAGTGCAATACAGCTTTTAGCAAATCTATAGAAGTTTCTCTTCAAGTACAGTGCCAGAGGGCAATTACTTGCGATAGGCTGCCACGAAGTAAGACTACAAAAGTCAGTGGTTAACATCCAGCAAATCCATGCGAGCCTTTGAGACGTTGTTTACAGGTTGCCCTCGGCTTAAAGCGAGCCGAAGGTTGAAATTGCAGCTTTAGGTATTTCTACGAGAACACCGAGATGCTGTATAATTTTTCTAGGTTGATCAAAGGCTTACACCGAGGCTTACATTTGATCTAATGCATATTATTCAAGTTACACATAGCTGATCGACAAATATGTGATCCAACAAAAAGCTCAAGCTTGAAGTAAATCGATCTAAAAATTTCACGAAACTGGAAGTCGGGTATAAATGAAAGAACTAGACTACATCTAATTTCGTGTTAGTTATGCTGACAAGTAATTAAGACAATGTCTACCTTCGGTATGCAAAAGATCATACTCGATGGATTAAGAAGCTCACTCTTTAAGCGGAATGATAGGGGTAATAAGGGCTTAATTGCGAAAGTTTTAATCAACAGGGTACTTTTATGCAAGAACTCAACTTCAAGTCGTGTTCTCCCTCTCCCTCCCTCGGACCCCCGCGACTTAAATTGTTGAAGCATGTCAATTTCTGAGGTTTTGAATGTGAAGTTTTTGGCCGCGGGCTCTGTTTTTATATTTCAAATCTTGTTTTGGATGGTATTCGGCATCAAAAAGACGACCGGATCAGTCTCTGTGGGTGTGAAAAGACAGAAATCGAGTAGCAAAAATGCAACACGATTCCACCAGTTGTGTGGGGTCAACACCGTTAACATACGTTAACATTTTAAGACAATACCTGGCAAACGTCGTAACTGATGTCGGAAACAAACTCTTCTATCACCACTTCTACGCGTTGCATGGCGTCTTCACACACCCTCAAAGGCTGATCCGGTCGTCCTGTCTAGGTCGAAAAACCATCCAAAACAACATCCAAAATCCAAAAACAGAGCCCGGCAGCAAAAAACTTCGCAAACATGACCTACAAAATTTCAACTAACATGTATCAATTCAAGGTGCAGGAACAAAAAACATATTGGCAACTAGATCCAGTAATTGGGCGTAGTTCAAGCACCTCACCCCTCTCGCGTCTGACTTGACTTTTTCCCGCCCACAAGCTGGCTTAGCCTCTCTCCCTATTCTTTAATCCTCCTAGCTACTAAATGGTCTATGAACAGTGAAGTGCTGATTGTGAGGCAATTTTGGGCAACATTTGTTCACGCAGGAGGAAAGTCGCAGCTCTTTGATGTATACACAATTTGAAATCATAAACCAATGCCAGTATTGTTTTATAAACCAATCAATAAAAAACAGAAAGTGTATTTAAACTTGAGTGATCTTGTGTTTACTTTTGATATTCGGCAAGGAAATAAAGTATAATACTCTACAGTGTGTCCCAGAGATTCCACTTTGTAGAAAAAACAACTTACCATTTCTTGAACAATCATATCCTTTCTGTAGTCGTCGCCACTTTTGTCGAACTGTATCACTGAAATGCCCCAAGAGGGATTCAGAAACGCCAGCACTTCGAGATTGAAGAGGTCCGTTTTGATCATCTCTTCTTTCTGAAATGAAAAACAACCAAAGCCTTGCTTAGAAAGATGAAAGATCTAAAGTTCAGGTAATTTACCGCTGGACGGGAATGACAATGATTCTATGGTACGTCCAGCTGAACTGTGATTCGATTGATCTGAGAGAATTTGTTTCCAAGTTTCTAATGGTGCGATTCTCTAAAAAATTACATTCCATAAAGGCTCTGTTACGTTGTTATTACCTGGGCAACAGCCAATGGCCGACCAGATTTTTTACATAACAGAGCGTTTATGGAATGTCATTTTTTACAGAATAGCACTATAAATCTAAACTAACTATGGAGAATGCCTTGAACTTCGCGGTTGGTTGCACTGACGACTAGATTCGAACTTCACGATGCCGCCCGGGCCACTTCTCAAACACTTTTTTGCTCATTTCCGCTACAGATGAACAAAAAAATGTTGCGAGACGTGATATCTGAAGTTTTTCTTCATTTAACTGGAAAATAGGGCAATTTTCCGATGATTTTTTTTTATTTCCGTCAACTGACAAAGAAATCAAAGTAGCTTGTTATATTTGACAATTATAATAAATCTAACCTCTTTTTGTTGATTAATTCTTTGACGCTTTGATCTAAAAAAAAATGCGATGCCGTCGCTACAAGGAAAGTCGCAATGCAAGCACCGACCCTTTGGCCTGCTTCAGTCAAAAAGACGCACCAAACCCCGAATAACTGTTGGCAAAACAAGAAGCACCCCGGCGGTCTCCTAAGGGTAAAAGGATTTACGTGTAAAAAGTTAATTAATAATCCAAATTTTGAAAAACCCAATGCTTTTAGCTTGCGTATTTGACTGGATCTAATGTGATTACCTTCAAATTGTTATTTGTACCGGTTTCGAGGCCCGCGCGAGACGATTTATGCCGGCGCAGCTGCCTGGCCGTCAAAACTAATCCCAAATGCCGCGAAATTCGAAGAAGGGTCCGTGCGGTTTTGGTATTTTAACGACAGTAATAAGTTTCTGCGGCCCCCGAGTCGCATTTCCACGCGTAACAGGTGAATTTTTTCAATACTTCCGACATTTTGACAGGCAACTAGCTTTTGGACAAGCCAGTTTCATACCAGGTAAGAAGGCGGCAATACTACAATGCTAAACGAGAAAATATGCGCAGGTCACTTGAATCACAGTTTAGCTGGACTTACTTTAATGAAGAAAGTTGAAATAATCAGGGATGTGGGTTTACGCGTGAAAAATTTTCATTTACGGCTGTGTAAATAATGCGTGGAAAATCTAAATAACGTAAATAAACGCAAACAATTGAAAAAAAACCGTGAATAAAGAAATCATGTTAGATAACGAACGCTTTACAAATCAACTGACAGGGTTGAAAGAACATCTATTAACAAGCTTTGACAAAGCTGGATCAAGTTATGTTTGCTGTATTCGAAAGTTGGTTTTCCTTATAAAATTATAATTTGGTATTTATAATTTTATACGGTCATCTTAGTATTTATAAGCGAATGCCGGTGATCGCATGTTTCAAGAATGAAATTATTCACGTTTCCTGATAAAAATTGAACAATAAACAATACAAAAACATTTATTTACTTCCCTATCAACCCCGGCAGTTGATTTGTTGCATTTCTTCTTCTCTTGATAATGAGAAAATTATTTACTTTACTTACATTATTCACTTTATTTACTTTTCGGCTGTTCAAGGCACGTGAATAAGTCGAATTATTCAATGTAAATAAAGACATTATTTACGTGACGTGATCATTTCGCTAACCTTTGGAAATATGTCAGAATAGGTAATTCAGCAAAAATAAAAGGACATCGATTTATAAAAAGTAGAAATTCAAAAGGAACTTTGTATGAAATATTTTATGGGAATTCATTCATAAATTGTATTTTTAGAACATTGTTCCACTGAATCATGAGAAACTTTTTTTACAATATTGTCTGATAAAATTAAAAACAAAAAACAACACTAGAGTGTGTCCATTTTATGGAAGAACAAAGTTTCATTTGACTTCTCATGCGCCAAAAACAGCAGTATTGATGACGTCACGCCGCGTGGAGCTTTTATGTTAGTAAGGTTTATTGCCCTACGACGCAACCCTGAATCGCCACCTTGGTTTTCAGTACAAATTCAGGAACAACGTTGGTACAGTGACAACTGACTATAGTTAGTGATGGTCATGGGATCACAGAATCCTGCGAATGGTTACAACATTCAAGTAGTTTTACTTTTTATGTTACATAGGTACTGTGAATGTGATTAAACCTCTCAGTTTAGGTGAACTATTGATCGTTCGCAATGGGTCACGGCTGCAATCCACAAATCAAGCCCTAACGTGACATTTGGTGGAGGCACCTAAAGGTCGGCTCTGTTCCTTTTAGGAAAAGATGACTTTCAAGAGCCAAACGAGTAAAAGAAAACATTGCAAAAGCGAGTGAACGTGACATTTGGTGGAGGCACCTAAAGATCGGCCCTATTCCCTTTAGGGAAAGGTGACTTCAAAATCCAAGCGAGTAAGAGAAAATATTGCAAAAGCAAGTAATTCTGTCAACTTGACATGACCATCGCGGCCGGGCGGTTTCGGATGTATACAGGGCACGTTGAAAATATATGCGAAACTTTGTCAATAAATTACACGCTAAATTACAACCAGAGGCACAAGACCTGAAGCCAAATGAGTCTAGGTAGGCCATACGCGAATGATAAAGAAATGTAATTGTATGGGGCCGGTTTTATTACGTGGGCAGCCTCCTACCCTAGTGCTAGTGGAAGGGTAAATTTCACTTGAAATAAACTGTACAAGCATGCAGCGAGAAAATGCAGCTGAAACTACCTACCATGTTACATGAAGTCTGCTTGCTCAACTGTCGTGCTTTGCGCTGTCAAAATTTCACACAGTACTTATGCTACGGCCGAAACTTACGACTCGCTTTTGGACGACGCCAGGGTGCGACACACGGCAAAAAACCTTCATTCCAAATCGACAACCGCCACCAACTGATGGACGTCCGAAATACAAATTTCCTCGTAAATTTTCAATTTTGCAAATTATTGGAACATTACTTAATTTTACTGAGAAAAAAACAGCAAATATAGTCCCACACTGTCGACAACAATGGGCGGGGATCAAACCAAGAAAATATGTCAAGAACAGTTTCGAAGGTCAAGTTGCAGACGACACATTGAAAACAACGTCACGCCCAGTCACGTGTACGCCACGTGACTGACCGGTGTCGTCTAGGCTCACGTTACCTTGATGGCATAATTCGTCTTGACGAAGTTAATGATTTCGAGCTCGGACATGTACGGCTTGGCCTTCGCGCTGTCGCAGGCGTTTCTGACCGCCCTCCTGTTCAGCTCCGGCTTGATGGCCTTTAACAAATTCAAAGCGGCCTTGCCTTCGTCCTCCAGGAGGCAATTCACGAACCTTTCCGACGAGTTATCGCCAGCACTACAGATGGGCATCACGGCTGGAACAAACCCACCAATTACAATTCATTCCTGACAAGAGTTTTACCTCTCATTTCTTACATACCTATCATTTCTTTTTGTATTTGTTTTGTTTTGTTCTATAATCAAACAGGAACTGTTGAGTAGTAATGAAAAAAAAACAACCTTGTTCAGCACAAAATTTATTGTATTACAGTTTAAAAACATTATCTTCTTTTTAATATATTCCTTTTCTATAATACACACAATTCTTGTTTGTTAATCAACAATAATTATTGTATAAAAATCCAAAGTATATTTGTAACTTCTAAAATTAAGCGTTAATAATTTAAAAATGCAATAATAAAAAACAGATCAAGATCATAATAAAAACAGATCAGAAAGAAAAAACAACATCATTTTAGCGCCTAAAAGATTCTCTTACTCTTTTAAATGAGAAACAAACCAACCCCCCACCAAAAAACTTGGATGCAAAAAGATGTGGCATAGAGAGTGTGTGTGAGAAACTGTTTTCAATTATTAATTTTCACGTAAGTATTAGTGTCATCCTTACCACCGATGCCTTCCAATGAGGTATCCGTACGTATACCCAAGTAGACCATCGCCACGACGATGAAGAACAAGAACGCCACAATGAGCACCGTCAACGGCACAAAGTTGTTCTTGAAGATGGACGAATTCAAAGACGAAGACGTCTGCTTGTAGTCGTAGACGGAGGGACGCCCGCCGGTTTTCGCCCCAAGTCTGTAACTTAAAAAATTACACTTTGATACATTGCTGTTCAGATACATAGGAAGTTTCAAATCAGAGTTCCTCCATATCTTCTTGATCAGCTTAGCAATTAACAAGGTAAGTAACTTCAAGGTCGCGTGTCTGTATTGAGGTACGTTGGAAAGAGAGGTGCAATAAAGTTACCTTCGCTTGTTTCAGTAATGCTGTCCTGAATGTGTGCCCTTTGTCAATTGGTAACGCTGCACATTTCAGTGTCAGTGAGTGAGGTCTGGTCAGTTGAATATGTGTAGCGTGATTGTAAAAAGGTCAATCTGCGTTTTCTGTACGGTTTAGAAATGCTGGCTTGTATGAGTGGGTGTTTTTATTCCACAACAAGTAACAGATAATACTGAATATTGCAATGTGATGTAAACAAAAATGATTTCAAGTTTTTTTTGAGTTCATAAATTACCTGAAAAAAAATTTCACTCACAACTGTGAAACCGATGTGGCAACCGGAAGTCAAGCCGTAACTGCCATATTTACACTGAAGGTCATTTTAAATCCGACAAAATCGATTGGAAATATTTGAAGTTTCTGACGAACGAAAGCTTATTTTGTAAAAGAAAAGAGGTTATTATAACAATTCGTTTTATGGACTGCTAGCAGGTATTCGGTCGCGTTTTTGAAAAGAAAATTGCGTAGTACAATGCTGCTACCTACTGACAAAGTGATACGACAACCGGAAATTGAATTCAATTTAACATGTCATTATAACGCCCATGTCCAGTTCGCATACGATTCGAACTAGTCCACAGCTTTCTTGGAAGGTCAAAGCCCGGTGTACTTTTTGTGTAGAGTCAACGATTAAATATTAATCCAAGATGTGTGTTCTACGGTCCAAAATTTTCATTCCAAACGATGGATTAACACGATGGAACTAAACACGGTTCGTGATCACCTCCGATAACGGTCAGCAATTTGCATGCCGGTGAGGCTGCTCAAGGTCGTCGAGCTTGGCGAACTCCGCAAAACTCAGTAAGGACAAGGTCAAACGAGTCTCGTTTATCAGCCGAAAACGACCATAGCGATCTTTTCGGTTTGACCGTATTAGACGCTACAAACGTTTTTAGAAATAGAATCGTTCCATCTTGGTCATCACATCCAATGGAAAACGAAATATGGTTATCCAAAAACCAACACGTGAAAATCCACTTATGGTCAAGGACCACGAATGGAAAGATTATTGAGGTTAATTTACAAGCCGAAGATCACACCGCGACCTTAATGGTTCAACCTTATTGGACGCTGCGTTCCAATTAGTACTAGCGGTAAGCAGCTAACTAGTGAAGAATACTGCATTTTATGATACAAGCAACAGATTTGTTACACGTAACCTCTGAAGAATTCTAAGCGATTTGACCCGTAGTTCTTGAAAATCTATTCGGGGGGAGCCGAGATATAGGGAGGGGGGGAAGAGGGGTTGATTTCTCTTATTTAGAAAAAATCTATATGGACCAAACTTGCATGAAAAATGTTTAATTCAAGTGATTTGAGCATGCTGAATACACTGGTAAATCCTAATTTCATAAAAAATGCGAATAGTAGCCTTTTTTTCAAAATGGCCGCCAAGAATGACAAAAAATCATGCATGAATAAGTTATTCGAGTAAGGTATCAATTTATATGTTTTCGAGGACGCTGAACTCATTTCTTTTATCGAAATCACCGTATCGAACAAAATTATTTCTTTTGGGTCAGGGCAGATGAACCACCCCCAACACTTGAAGTGACGCTTTCAAGATTTGAAGTGAATATCGAAAGAACAATATGGAGCTACATCTGAATAATCTTTTTTTTGATGAAAATTACCCATGTAACTAACTACACCTCTAAAGTCACCACAACTATCTCTGGAATCCCCAACCACCCTTAATGGGAGGGTCTTGTATAACCTAGCTTTGGAAAGGAAGCGCTTCAAAAATGAGTTTAAATAATATAAAATAGTATAATAATACCTACTTGATAATATTTTACGTACTGTAGTTATGAATAGATATGTATATATCCCATTCACTTTTTATTTTCAGTAAAATGACTTTTTGGAATAAATATAAAGTGACAAAACTGGAGCGCTGAAAGGATACGGCTTATGGTCGCTGATAGCTTCGCTCCAAAACTTTGCAGGTGCCATCAGCCATTGCTGTAGCCCCCCAGCTTTTTACTGTATTTTGCTCCAAAAGTAATTATACTGAAAATAAAAAGTGAATGAGATATACCTACGTATAAAAGCTGTATTACACACTACACAATTTCTTGTACAATTTCTTGAACAATCTGCCAAAATAGTGTCAAAAAACAATAAACATGATTGTTTAACTGACAGAATGTACAAGAAATTGTGTAGTGTGTTACAGCTATAACTGAATTAACACGGATAAATTTTCACCCAAGTTTGAAGTCAAATTATTAAAGAACAATTGATCCGATTTGGATGTTTTTTCTCTGAATTATGGGATGATTCTTCAGGGATCTGACTGGAAAACCAATTTTCGGATCAATGCTGGCTACGACGTGCCGGGTGTGACATTGGTGTGGTGTTTTTTGAAACACCGGCAATAGCAGAAAATTCCAGTTTATGACCAGCTGTTTCCTTTGCGTGCTGTTTTTGTTTTAAATTTTATCCTCATTTCTAGGAGAGATGGCTTTTCCAAATTGAATATTTTCTTTTCGAAAGTTAGGCATCTTTCTAGAGAAGGAAGGTCTCTAGACCCTTTGCTATCCTCAAGAAGGTGTGTCGTATGATCCATCTGTAACAGACTCAATCCCCTTAGATAACACTTTCTTTGTTGTGATGAGTTTTGTGTTCTTTCGATCATTATCCTAGATATTCTCATAATTTCTTTGACGTTAAAATCATCTGGAAAATTGTTCTGGCCGATTAGTTTGAACCTACGACCTCCTGAAGGCTATATTGAGGGTACAGTTGCTTACTTCGGGTTTAATTTTGAACCCCATGAACATGTTTACAAGTGGTGAGGAATCTCAACTAAAAACTGTAACAATACATAAAATATTATCAAGTAAGTAGGTATCATACTATTTTACACCATTTAGTGGTTATTGACATAATAAGGCAGGAAAGTGGATCTTTACAGGGCTAGTAGGCATATTCAAGGACGAGCGTAAGCGAGGCCTAGGAGCCTACGTGCCCTGTAAAGACACCAACTTCCCTGGCGTATTATGTATAACGTTTTACTCGAAACTACCTCAATAAACCACAAAGAAAGAAATTAGTACCAGAATTCTGAAATCTCATTCTGGCACAATTTGGCAAATATCACGTTGCTGGGTCTGGTTTCCAACAGTTCCAGCAAATTTTCAGCAAGCAAAACGTCGCTTGACGCAGAAAAGTAGGATTTCCCTGCCTAGGCAGGTCAAGTCTTTACCTGCCCAGGCAGGGAAATCTTACTTTCCTGCGTCAAAAGACGCTTGTAATGGACACTTTACCTGCCAGTTTGGGGTAAAAACATTTTCAAAGCACTTTCCTATGACACAAAGAAATCTAGGTCATACAAGACCCTCCCATCAAGGGTGGTTGGAGCTTCCAGGGATGGTTGTGAGTTTAAATATGTAATTACATCGGTAATTTTCATGTTTCAATAAAAAACATATCATTTATATGCAGCTCTATATTGGTCTTTCGATTATTTACTTCAAATCTTGAAAGTTTCACTTCAGGTGTGGGGGGTGGTTCATTCACCCTGGCCCAAAATGGATAATCATGTTCCATAAGGTGATTTCGATAAGAGAAATGAGTCCAGCGACCTCGAAAACATATAAATTGATACCTTACTCGAACACCTTATTCATACATGTTTTTTTGTCATTTATTGGCCGCCATTTTGAAAAAAAGGCTATTATTTGCATTTTTTTATGAAATTATGATTGACTAGTGTATTCAGCATGTTCAATTTACTTGAATTCAATATTTTCCATCCATTTTGGCGCATATAGATTTTTTCTAAAAAAGAGAAATCAACCCTCCCCCCCCCATATCTCGGCTCCCCCTGAAGGGATTTTCAAGAGCTACGGGTCAAATCGCTTAGAATTCTTCAAAGATCACGTGTACCAAATCTGTTGCTTGTATCATAAAATGCAGTTTTATTTTGCTTACCGCTAGTACTAAATGGCAGAGAGGACATAGTCTTCATTATCACAGGAGTTTTCATGTGATGAATGGACACGATAGAATGCGATATGGTTAGCCCGAAGGTTACCTGCACGTAATCATCTCTGACAACGGTCTACAGTTTGCTGGCCAGGACTTAACGCTATGATGATCCATGGACTCATCACTCCTTTCACTTCTTCCAGTCAAAAAAAAACACGCCAAGCCATGAAGAACTAATGGCAAGACAAGGAACATTCCAGCAGACCTGCTGTTGCAGCAGGATTTACGTGTAAAAAGTTTATTGAACCGAATTTCGAAATTTTTGTCAGCCTCGAATCGCTGCCGTCGAGATGACTTAGATTGAAGGCGGCGCCATGCGGTTTTGGCGTCTAAATGACGGTGATACAGCTCTGCGCCTCTCTAGTCGCATTTCCACGTATGACAAGGTCAGTTTTCCAAAATTTTAATAACAATTTGATAAGAAATATAGCTTCACTTTCAGAGAAGCCAGTTTCACACCAGGTAAAAAGGCGGCAAGTCTACAATGCTTCAGTAGAAAATTTGACCCAGCCAACTAGAGTCACAGTAGAAGTGAACCTACTATATTGATATAATTATGTAGTAAGATGCACTCTGATTTCGGGAACATTTTCGGGACTACAGAACGAGCATATTTTGTGGATTTCATAAATGATTCCTATACCGTAGTAGTCGGAATGCTTCACTTTTCAAACGCCTTGTATAATTTAATTATGAAGGAACGCTATACCAAAATCCCCACAAAAAATGAAGCGTATAGCAGAGAAAAAGTGCCAGACCCCGCCCAGGACTTGATCTTGAACCCATGTCTCCTGATCGCCGGTCAATTGCTCTACAGCTGAGGTGAAGAGGATGACACTAATCTATTCCAAACTATAGGTACGTTTAGCTTTTAAAACATCAGGTCAGGTCAGGTCATTGACATATTATATCGTTGTTCCTCGACAGCTGAAAATTGTACTGTTTGTCGGAAGCTGTTTCAGCGTTTTCGACGGGTTCTGGGCCGCGCGATTGGCCGTTCAAAGTGCGGGTGGTTTGTGTATTTGCGAGGCGGCGCGGTCGGCGGGTTTGTTTTGCCCCGTGAAGACATCGGTCTATAGCAAATGCTCTGAATCATATGACCCAAAGAGTACAAATTTCAACTGTCATGGAACTTGTATGTCAACCCAATTATACGGCCCTCCCAGACAGATCAGCAGAGTTCTCAATGTTAAAGCTCTCGGATGGCTTCTCGATACTTTCTCTTTTTGTTCCAGAACATATCACCCTAAACTACCCCCAAAGTAATCACCCCCAATCACTACTTGTATGAATATGTACTATGATGATTACAAAATAATAGTACCTCAGGGTAATTGACACCTGCAGGTTCATTCCTTCAACTTCAACACTTACTGGATACAAGAGAGCAATTCATGAACTGATCCATTTCAGTTAATATAATTACTATATTGGTAAGTAGAGAAAAGCAAAGGTTACCTGCTAAGATAACTTCTGGCGCTGCTTCCGTTGGCGTCGTTCTCCTTGATGATGTCGTTTTTGTATTCGTAACTTGACTTGGGACTTTCGGTGTTCAACTGCGACAGGCGTCTCGTAAAGTTGCTCAAAAATGGCGTGTTCTCCTTGTCCTGCAGCGGATCCTCGGCCGGCGACGACGTGTACAAAGGCTTGTCATAAGCTGTTGACAAAGAAAAAAAAACAGTAGAAACTCAAATTCATTTTCATCCCTTGATATTTACACAGTATAATGTATCATTTGTGTCCAGCTTGTTTGGTTTAAATCAAATGGAAAATGAAGATAGGAAGTAATGAAATGCCAAATCTTTGCAATCATGAGACCGCCAATATATGTTCGTTTCGATATTCTCCCTCTCTCTCCAGGAAAGCCAGGTTCGTATTTGAATTTATCATCAATTTCACGGCTTTCTGCATTAGAGCAAGCTATGGAAAAATTAGTTGCGTTGGTACGAATTAGACGTTGACGACTTGTTGGCAGCTAGCCTAGCTGTCTTCATGTGCAATGTTTAAAGTGAGATTGTCACCGTCTCGGGGAGTCATGTACGCGAAAGTAAAAATTTTCGAGAATATGCGAGGAATGGTTAGTTTCCTTTGAGTGATTTGCAGTGTGAACGATAAAGGACATTGTCTCCACTGGTTGGTAAGTCTTCGCCAAAGCTATTAGGTTTTTGCCGGCCACTTAGAAAATCATGTCGAAATCCGTGATGCCGTGAAGAAATGGAATGTAAAAAGAAAAAACCCACTGACCAAGAGAAAACTTATTCTTTAGATGGACAATATGGATAGTAGGACAATAATTTATGGAGTTGAACTGTACGGAGACGAGACGATTTGGCGTGAGTAGGTAGGTACACTGTGTTGTCTGCAAGCATGTGTCTTCATACCTTGCTTGCTGTTGCAGTAGGTATAATAGGTAGAGCTAGAGCTAGAGTAGGTACCTAGTACTCACTATGCAGATGTAGGCTTTTGGGCGGTGGATCTTTTAAATCAGAGTAGTATCCTGCCGATCTTCGACATCATTCATTAGTGGCCGCCAAAAACCCAACAACTTTGGCGGAGACCCACTAACGCACTAACCAGTAAAGACAATGTCCCTTATCGTCCACACTGCAAAGCACTCCAAAGAAACTCACGATTCCTGGCGTATGCTCAAAAATTTTCACTTTCGCGTATATGATACCTCGACATGGTGACAAGGTGTCACATTAAAAATTGCACGTGTGGACAACTGGCTGGCATCCCCTTGTCATCGTATTATTCGTACCAAGACAATACAATTTTTCCGTCGCTTGCTCTAATGCAGAAAGCCGTGAAAATGATTATACGTCGCCTTTTCCATGCCACAGATAAATTGTCAAAAAGGTTAACTAGAGAAATGTCAATGACGAGCTGTCAATTTTACGTCAGATGCCATAAACTGAAATTCATTTTAATTGAGCTGCAAAAGTCTTACGCCAGTTAGCCATAAACAGTGGCCCAGGTATTTTAGGCGCTATTTCAATAGAAACGTGAATAAATTGATGACCGCCTGAAAGTATGCAAAACCGACCCCAAATCGTCTCGGCTATGACATATCAAAAGTCCCCTTCAATCCCGTGTGAGCTTCCACGTTTTCCAGAACTTTTCCTTTCACGATTATTTTTCGTGCCACATCAACTTAATCACGAATACCTGTGCTACAATCCCCGTTGAAACATTTTGGCACAGAATGGCTTACTCGCGCCTTCCAAGTGCTGAGGCACGCAATTTAGACCACACAAGCAGGGCCCATTCGGATCAGATAAACCACCAGAAACTTACACGAATTGTACTGCGAAAGCCTCGAGCGGATCTGGGTGAGACGATCCGAGGCCGCGTCGGCGGCCGAAGCCGCTGACAAGAACGCAGTGGGCAGCCGGCCGGGCGAGCCCGAGGCGCTGATGCGGCCGCTCAGGCTGGAGTTGGCGCCGCGCTTGTCGCCGCTCGCCAGCTTGCTGCCGCCCGTCGTCGGGCTGTGTCTGCTCGAGCCGGACGAGGGGGTGACGTCGAACTGGTCGGCCACCTCGTCCGATTCGGAACCGGTGTCGAAGCCGTCGGCGGCGGAGTCGCGCAGGATGCTGCGTTTCGTCGTCGTGGACGTGGTCGTGACCGTCTTGACCTGCCTCTTGGCCGGCGGCGGAGGCGAATCCTGCAGCAGCGAACGGCTGCCCACCGACGTCGCCGCCGGACTGGTGATGAGACTTTTCCGCGTGGAGATGCGCGCCGTGCTGGCCGGCGGCTGCATGACCGGTGCCGCAATCGTCTGGCGTTTCAGCTGCTTCTGCCTGGAAGACCTGGAAGCAATCGAAAAGCGACGTCAATTAATAACTGCAATGACAAAATCATGATGGGGTGTTGTTGGGTGTGTGTCAACTTGTTCGGAATCGCCCCAGAAAGTCTTTCCCAATGCATATCATTCCTTCATCATCAAAATGACGATTGTACTGCGTATGATGTCTAAAATGCACCCTTTGGAAAAATCATATCTTTAGACAAGGTTAACCATAAACAAGCGAATATGCGCACTTCCTTTTTGAAGGATTAGTGAACGCAAGATGTTAATTAGGGTTCTACCGTTATTTGGGCAGAAATTTCAATATGGCGGCCAAAATAGCGGCAGAATAATAAAATTTGGCTTGAAAATCAGAATGATCGTACTGGACAAGGTAAGTTCCAAGTTTTATGAAAATCGTTCCACTAATAAAGAGATTTCAATATGGCGGCCAAGATGGCGGTAGAGCATCATTTGTCCAAAATCGGATGTATTTTGATGAAGTTCACATCCTGCGAATTTCACTCAAATAGGACCACTTCCAGAGAAATTCAAAATGGCGGCCAAGTGAAAAAAATCATTGGTCAACTTTATATGGTGGACACGGACGCATTCGATTGGCGTTTGCACCACATCGATATCTCTTTTCGTTGAGGCATAATTCTCCTAGTTCTATCACTTTGAAACTAAAATTGGATGGATCTTGATGTGGTTTACATTGCCTGCAAATTTCATTCCAATCGAATCACTTTTGGAGAAATTCAAAATGGCGGATCAAAGATGGCGGCAAAGTAACAAAAAACCAAAAGTCAACTTGACATCTTGAATATATGTACAGGGTGGGCAAATTTGGATCTTCTATAGAAACATCCAAATTTGCCCACCCTGTACTACTAAACAGCGTTTACATCACATCGATATCTTTTTTCCTGAGGAGTTATCCCGGGTACGGACGGACGGACAAAGTGAAGCTAAAAGCGCCTTTTTCCGATTTTTTGGAAAAGTGCGCTGAAAACCCTGAAATTACGTTCAAACCTGTATCTTCAAAATTCAACTTGATATTTGAAATATGACATGAGCTATCGATAGCAAAAGCTTGCAGCTACACGGTGAAAAAAAAAATTCATGTGTCTGCGACTTTCCGTCAAAAAATATGCGATGACAAAGTGAACCCAAATTTTCCCTGACCCACTTCAATTTGACGGGCAGTGTATACAAGGTGTTAACTTTTCTGTCAATATTTTCAGAGACGGTAGAGCACCAAAAATGAACTGCTTTCCTCAAAAAAAAAAATTGAATGAAAAAAATCAATAAAAGAAAATTGAAAATTACAAATTTTACAAATGTGACAAAAGTCAATATACAGGGTGTCCCGTGTTTAATCGCAAAGATTTTGCCAGTCGATAGAGCATCAGCAAAGAATGAGACATGCATATAAATTTTTTTTCAAAAACCCGTAATAACGGGGATACAGCTCTTCAAAGTTGGAAAAGAAATACAGTTCTTTTCACCTAACTTTCATACTGTTCAACCGATTAGCGTCAAATTTCTCACACGTATTCACTAACCATATGCCTATAAACCTCCAATAACACATTTGGTGAGAACAGCCCAATGGCGTAGATAGGGGTGGTTGCGCCCCTTTTATCATCCCTGATTTTTTCCTCACTGCAAATTTTCCAAAATCAGTACCATTTTCAAGTTGTTCATTCAATTTTGAGCAAAAAGTTGCTCTTGCGAAATTTCGATAGGAGTGGGGCGGACAAAACCGATACAATAGCGATTTTACCAAGGTGGAAAATGGGCTAAAAAGCCACATTGGAATTTTGCAGTTTTACATTTTCACCATGTAGGGTATTTATCTGAAGAGTCTTGGTTTTCACATCTACAGAATGGGTTGTTGAAAACGATAGAGGCTAACGGACAGCGTACAGCAAATTAAAATGTTTGGAGGCAGAAAAATTACATGTTCAATCAAATTATACAACGATTACGCACAACAACCCGCTTTATGTCCATGCATTTTGCCATGATTTCAATAATCCGTCGCGAATTCAAATTTTCTGTTTTGTTCGAAAGCGAACTTTATTTGAAATTGAAATTGTTCACTTCTACACACACACACAGTGACACACACACGTACGTATCAAAACACACACGGTTCGCCTGTCGCCCGCCTTTCAATGCGATGACCTTGAACTTTTAATTTTTTCCATTAGTCGCTGTTAACTTTCGGGATCTCCGAGTATTGGATCTTTCAGCTCAGAATTTTAATGGAACTGTGTAATAATAGGAATAGTTGAATAGTTGATGATAAAAATAACAACCCTAACTTGCTAGTAGCATTTTTTGAACGTCGAGAGATGAATCGACACAGTGACGAGTTGCGGATTTTTTTGGCGCAATCTTTCTGGTTTGTTCAAATTTGTCACCAGCTGACGCATTGAGATACAAATTAGATCAATACATTGAGAGGTTTCTGATGCCACTGAAAAAATGGAATAGTAAAACACACGTTTGGTACTTACCTCAATTTAGAAAAGTTATAATTCAAATTTGGCATGCAAATTTCTTGAAGACAATGCTACTTAATTTTAAATTTTAATAATTTTCGATTTTTTTTTGGGAAACTTGGAAATCCAATAGCGTCTATACACTTCTCTTTGAAGAAGTCGCATGCCAAATGTGAATTTTATATTTTCAATATAGAAGTACAAAAAATGTATTCTAAAGATCCACCTTTCAGTTCAATAAGAAACCCCTTGAGGGTTTTCGCCTGCTTCACCACATGGTGAGGTGAGAGCTGCGGCTTTATCCTGGAGAGTTTTTCAGAAATAAATGGCAAACTGACACCAGAACATAATCCTTCCAGTACTTCACTATTTTAGAAAACGATCCGCTGGCGCTGCAAAGCTTGTTTCAGAAGTTGCTTGTAGCCATCTACCGGCCATTGCCAAAAGGTTACTTTTGGCGCCTCTCTCTATACAGGCTGTCCCAGAAATAATCGGAAGTATTTTAACCTCAAACTCTTTTGTTGATGCTATGGATCCCTGTGCAACTTTTTCCCAAATTTTGTGGCGAAGATACGACACTTCAAAGTTCGACCTTTTATTATGTTTTTTGCGTATGATAAAGCAATGTTTTGACTTATTGGCTACCTTCGAGTCAAATTTCAGAATAACCACACCACTGTACTTTCGATTATTTCTGGGACACCTTGTATTTTCACTCAATACAAGGGCGGAATTACTTTATTCATCTCGAGTGAATACCTACTTAGTACGGTAGAGGAGGCCAAGCAAATAGTCGTCTTCGTCATAAATCAAGTGGGCGCTACTTTTGCTGCCGAGTGTACATCTTCATAAGATGAAGATATTTTTGAGAAATGTTTCAAATCGAATGCTCGATATTTTGCCCCGCAATTCCTAAACGCCCCTCCTACCCTGCCTTCGCTCCCATTTCTCGCCAGTGGTCAGTTTTTGAAAAAATAGTTTTGTATACTCTACGTTCAAATTAGGAGGGCAAAACATTACTGTTGCAAAATTGTGATTGAAGGAAGTCCGAATCGTTGCTCGGCTGCGCCTCGGCAAATAAACCACGGTGCGGCACGGTGATCCCTGAAAAAATCAACTTTAGTGCCTTGGTACACAAATGACTAAATTAAACTTGTTATCCTCTAAGCATGTTATATCGTTGGATTGAAAAAAAATCTTGATTAGAACAAAAATTAAATAAACAGTATGCACCATCGGCATCGCAACCAAAATGAAACTGGCACTTCTGTGACTTATTGGGAGTAAAAATATGTAAAAATGCCCTAACCCAGTTGAAAATGTGTACCAAGGCCAGTATGGTGGCACGAGGAGCAGTTTCAAGTGCAAATTCCAGCAACACAAACGCCAGTTGGTGGTGGGCCGCCAGCCAATTTTTATGCGATAAGTGACGTATTAAAAGAGAAGCTGTAACAGGCACTAAATCGCGTTTCAAGTTCTTTTGGAGTGTCCACGTTTGAAAACGGATATTCTTTGCCATGGCTTTATCAAATTTGCTTCAAAGAACACGTACCTCGAAAGTCAAGTTCACGAACTTTTTGCCAACAGCATGCGGATACTTCCACCAACGGCTGGCGGACCAGCAAGGTTTAACTTTACTATATTTTCAAGTCGTGCAGTGCCGATTTACGTAAATTTTTAGGAAACAATTTCATAATCACTTGTTCGGTCCAAGTTGGAATACTGCTGTGTAATTTGGTCTCCGCATAAGAAAATCTATATCAAGTTGATTGAGAACGTCCTTCGAAAATTTTCAAAATTTTTATTTTTCAAAATGCATGGTTATTACCCACCAAGACATTGTGAACAAAACTATTTATTGAATAATGTGAAGGAGAACTCTCTTCTGTCTAGAAGAAATGTTAGTCATTTTATTTTTTTACAAAAACTTTTGGAAGGAGATTTAGGTAGCCCGTCATTGTTGAGTGAAATAAAAATAAATATTCCTCGTAGAGCGAGTCGGAGTTCATTAACATTTCATTTTAGCACTCCTAATACATTCCATCACCTAAATTCACCCCTAATCACTTGTTTTAGGCTGTACAATGATTTTTCTGCAAGCGACGAAAATTTGGATATCTTCAGTCAAAATTTTACCGAAGCTACATTCAGAAGAAAAATAATTGAAAAGTATACATGCATTTTTTTTTCCTTGTTTTTTTTCTGTTTGTTCAGTTTTCAATTAAGATAAGAATTGTTAAATCACATAATTAATTATTATTGTCCCCTTTAGACAAAAATGTCTGTTGGAAAAAATAAACTTATTATTATTATTATTATTATAAGGTAGTATTAATAAAAAATAAGCATAAGCATTTGCTTGGATTTCATAGGCGTTGCTAGGGAAAGTCTGCTCTGCAACTCCTCAAAAATCTAAGCAAATGCTCATGCTTATTTTTTATTGATACTACCCATTATTATAATCGAAAATGCGAAAACAACTCAAATTCACTTTACAGCCTCGTCTAGTTGTCTCTTTTGGTGTATCTTCCTAATCCTGTTAGAAGAGAATTTGATTTTTTGACGCTTCGATCTGAGAAATTTGATGCCGTCGATCCTGTGTGCAATGTGTGCAATTTGCGATCCGAAGTGTCGCAATGGAAGCACAGACCATTTGGCCTGCTTCAGCCTGATTTTGGAGCCCGCGCAACATGAGTTTGTAATGCTGCCAAATTCGAACATGGCCCGTGTCGTTTTTGGTATCTAGTAACACGGCTTTGAGGCCCCCGAGTCGCATTTCCACACATGACACGGTATATGTTTTTCAAGATTCCAGCATTTCGGTGGCAGTTGACAGGCAACATTGCTTTTGGACAAGCCAGTTTCACACCCAGTAAGAAGGCGGCAATCCTAAATAGAATACTAAACTAGGACACTCTACCAGGTCACTCGTATGACGGTTCCGCTAGACGTACTTTATCTAGTTATTTTCTTTCACTTATTTCATAGATCACTTTGTAGAAACTTCATGTCTAAATTTGCTTTAAAGTTACTTTTTCTGGTTCAACAGATGTGAAGAAATGGATGACATTATCGTTATCGATATTCGAGATGAGTTTTCCGAGGACATATGTTCAGTTTCTTCAGTTGAGCCGTTAATCGCGGCCAAAGTTGCGTGTCGGTCCAGTGAAATGGAAAAACTCTTCGCGTGATATTTTTCCTTGGATGCTGCAAGAAAAAAACAAGAGATCCAAAAACTGTGAGCGACGAAGTTGTAGAGAATTGAAAATTCTAATAGAAATTCCTCCTTTTTGAAAACTTTTTCTAACAAACCTGTAGAGTATCAAAAAGTCCACGAAGTCATTTACCCACATTCTTTGGTTTAGAAGCTGAGCGCTGTCAAAGTTGGGCAACGATAAATCATCGGAACGTCCCGTTACGTCGTCAGGTCATTTTGGCGGCGCTTTACACAAAACATTTCGCCCAGCTTTGACAGTGTTTTACGTTAAACCAAAGAAGATGAGTATATGACACCTCGGGGACTTTTTGATAGATTTAATACTCTACAGGTTTGTAAGAGAAGGTTTCAAGAAATGTTGATCCGGTCCGTTCCTCGGTGTTCTCAATTTTGTTACCAAAGTTTCTCAAGAAAATGTGAAATGTAACTTTGGTTTTTCAGATTCAGTTTTTCATTGTCTACATTATCATATTTTTTCACCCAGTCTAGGAATTTTGTAAGTTTTCCAAAACAAGCACTTCATCAACTGGATTGTTGCGCAACTTTGAGATTGACTTCGAGGATTTTCTAGTGGAATATTTCGCTCGTCGCTCAAAATGTTTGGATTTCTCTAGTTTTTTCTCGGAGCATTCAATGAGGAATATGACAGGGAGAGTTTATCTATTTTACTGGACCGGCGCGCAACTTTTATCGCGATGAACGGCTAAACTGGAGAAGCTGGACGTACTTTGATTTGCCATATCTCACAAATAAATGGATGGGATCGATTGAAATTTTGCAAGTTTACCCTACCACCAAACATCTTTTTTGTAACGCTTTGTTCGTTTATAAAAAGAACTACAGGACTATACTCAGAACTTTGTTCCTCGAGTTTTCGTTGGAAAAATCATCCTGTATACATTCTTTTTCCAAATATTGATGGTATATTCGGAAACTACATGAAAAATGCTACGAAAAGCCATTCTAAGAAAAGTCATTGGAACACAAATTTTCACGAGTATTTCCAAAAATTCAATTTCAAACAGTCGAATGCTATATTCCAGATCAATACGTCACCATTTCAATTTTGGTGTTCTACCAAGCCGAGGAAAGACTAAAAATTTAGTTTCCAAGAAATGTGGGTGGAATTTTTTTAAAGAATTCTACAGAACATTCGTTCTCGGTTTGATAGAACACCAAAATTGAAATGGTGACTTTGAATTGACCATCTAAAATAGCGTTTGATTGATTTAAATTGAAATTCTTCAAAATATTCTTGCAAAATTTCAGATATTATTTTTTTAACTTGAATCAGCTTAAAAGTGCCGAACAATCAGATTTCAAAAAAAAAGTATGCAGGATGAGTTTTTCAACAAAAACTCGAAGAACACAAAATTTTGACTCACTTTTTTACTTTTTCCATTACATTTACCATTAACAAACAAGGCGCTACAAAGACTCTTAATGGTAAGATGTTTCTGCAATATTTCAGTCTATTCTAGTCATGTATTTTGAGATATGGCCAATTTAAGTTCTCAGCCAAACACATAAATCCCTGGATATCGGAAACAGAGGACATCGAAAGAATTTCTAGTGCAGATTCTTATTTGCCTCAAAAAAGTCCATTGACCCTTCCTTAAGCTGTGCTTAAGCTATGTCGATTACTTCTCGGAACTCCCTGTATTCGACGCTTCGATATAAAAAATTCGTTGCCGTCGCTCAGTGACTGATGGAAGCACAGACCATTTGGCCTGTCAAGGCCGTTCTTCAGGATTCAGCTTTCCAAGAGCGATACAGCTCTTGAAAAAAATGTGTTTAGTGTATCAAGGCCCTAAAAGTGATCATTTGACTCAAAACTTTTTGGACAATGACGAATTTTTTTTTTGCCAACATTTCGAAAAATTCGAAGATACAAGCTCCAAAGGAGTGAGTGACTAAACAAGTGACAATTAGCGACCCAAAATTTGAAGGATACAAAAAAAAAGTATGTGATAGATGCCTACAAAAAAGTGAGACTCAACGGCCGTCAAAGTCACAGCACAGAGGTCAGAGGCGCGCCTTGATATCAAGTTAAAATCTCCCGGCCTCTGTCTTTTTTCTTTGCATTGAAAATTTGTATCTTCCATCCTGCACTGGCAAATGAATTATTAGGTCTACTACTAATAGGTTTTCTTGAAACAGAAGTTTCAAAATAATGTTCGAATTCGGTTTTTTGAAGTGTTTTTCAAGCATTCCAACTGATATACTTCGTATACGGTACCACAGACGGTACCTATCAAAATTTTGCGTCAACCATTTTGTCCCCAAATTTTTGAAAACAAAAACAAAAAAAGCTCAATCACTATAAACTGTGTGGCTTCACTCTACTTACAGGTGTCTCAAAAGTATCGCATTCCAAGTTCAAAGCGATATATTGTTATGGAATCCACTCAAGAAAATAATAAAAAAAAAAAGATTGATGTTTTTTTTGAAGAAATAAGAGGGGGGTTCAAAGAGTGGGACTTCGCCCCGCTCCACTTTTGTTATTCAAGTGATTTTGGGGAACTGTTTGTGATAAAATATCAACCAGTGAGTGAGAGCTGTGAGTTTCTGTTTACGATACAGGGTGAGTGATAAATTATCAAAATCCAGGTTTCTTTATCAACGCCCGTAAAATATTCAATTGGGCTCTGAAATAATTCAGCACAAGATATGAACCCTGCCCGTTTCCGTGGAAAAATTGTTAATTACGCCTTGCAAGCAAAATATTTTTTTTTGATTTTGAGATTTATGAATATGAATCACCTGCATATTAATTGAAAGTGTGAAAATTGAAATTGAGGTGTGGGGAGTTGCTAGGGAAATTATCCTTAGCAACTCCTCGCACAACCAAAATCGCAAAAATGCTTAGTGCTACAGTAGCCAGTAGTTGCAGTGATTGCAGAAATGTAAATATTTAATATGTTTTGCCGAATACTCCAGGCTCTTCATTGAAATTGATCTGATTTTCATCCGAATTAATGTGACCCAGGAAAAAACAAAAGAAGGGTGTTTCACCCCTGTATGTCATGTTTTAGTAGTTTGAGGAATGTGACATTTTTATATCTTGAATGACAGATTATAGACTTGTAACAGAGCCGGAAATGGTCTTTGTCCGGATTGATTCGATCAAGATAAAATACCGTCCGTTTTTAGCGCATTTTCCATCTTGATGAAAATCGCTATTGCAACCGCTTTGTCCGTCCGTCCGTCCGTCCGTTCCTCGAACTCCTCCCAAACTAGACGACCTAGCTTTCTAATTTTTTCGCTGTTACATAGCTGCCACTCCCAAAGGAGGGCTAGGCTATATTGGATGTCTATATTGCGCCGCCAACATAGAGAAAACCGCCCCCGATAAACTTAAAATAACATAATATTGCACTTTCTACCAGACCTGATGCTCTGGTGTTCTCATTTTTTGAATAATACATAGTTGCCACTTATAAACGTAAGCCAAGAAACATTCCGTCTTCAATATTCGCCGCCGACATGAAAAAACTGCTAAAAACCGCCCCCAATCACTTTAAAATGAAAAACATAAACCCGAAGACATAGCGATCTGATTCTTTCGGTATATAAATAGCTGACTAAAAATGGGAAAGGATAGGCTACTTTTGGTTAGTCGCCGCCCCCAGATTCCGCCCCCAAACGATAAAAAGTGAAACTTTCACAAATGTTACTGATTGAGATGTCCCCTAAACATTTAGGAACTGCCAACTCAAATTGTGCAACAGTTGCTCAGCCGAACGCTGCCGCTCCCACACGCCGCCCCCAAAGTAAGAGATAAATGAAAAACATGAACCCAAAGACATAGCGATCTAATTTTTTCGCTATATGGATAGCTGACTAAAAATGGAAAAGGATAGGCTACTTTTGATATGGCGCCGCCTCCAGCTTCCGCCCCCAAAAGAAAAAAAGTGCAACTTTCAACAATTTTCACTGATTCAGCTGATGATGTTACCTCGAACATTCAGAAACTCTTGACTCAAACCGTGCAAGAATCTCTTTGCCAAACTCTGCCGCTCCCACACGCCGCCCCCAAAATGAGAGATAAATGTAAAACATGAACCTGAAGACATAGCGACCTAATTCTTCCACTATATTGATAGCTGACTGAAATTGGAAAAATATAGGCCACTTTAAATTAGCCGCCGCCTCCAGCTGCCGCCTCCAAACAAAAAAAATGCAACTTTCACAATTTTCACTGATTGTCACATTTCCCTTTCATTAAGAAACTCCCAACTCAAACTGTGCAACAGTTACTTTGCCGAATGCTGCCGCCCCCACACGCTGCCCTTGAAGTGAGAGATGAATGAAAAACATAATCCCGAAGACATAACGATCTAATTCTTTCGCTATATGGATAGCTAACTAAAAATGAGAAAGAATAGGCTACCTTTGACATGGCGCCGCCTCCAAATTCCACCCCCAAAAGAAATAAAGTGCAACTTCCAATAATTTCCACTGAATTACATTTTAATGTTACCTCAAACATGCAGAAACTCCAAACTCAAACTGTGGAAGAATTTCTTTGTCAAACTCTGCCGTTCCCACACGCCGCCCCCAAAGTAAGAGATAAATGTAAAACATAACCCTCAAGACATAGCGATCTAATTGTTCCGCTATATAGATAGCTGACTAAAAATGGGGAGAGCCACTTTTGATTAGTCGCCGCCTCCAGCTCCCGCCCCCAAACAAAAAAAATGCAAGTTTCACAATTTTCACTGATTGTCATATTTCCTTAAACATATTTTAGAAACTCTTAACTCAAACTGTGCAACAGTTACTTTTCCGAATGCTGCCACCCCCACACGCTGCCCTTAAAGCAAGAGATAAATGGAAAACATGAACCCGAAGACATAGCGATCTAATTCTTTCGCTGTATGGATAGCCGACTGAAAATGGGAAAGAATAGACTACTGTTGATTAGTTGCCGCTCCCAGCTCCCGCCCTCAAACAAAAAAATATATGATGAGTGGAAGAATTTTCATTCAAATCCATTTCATTGGCAAGTACCCTATTCTGATAACACAAAATCACAATGACTCCTTCAACCAAATTTCTTCACGTTCACAATATGCCTCTTTGAGAAAATGCGCTACTGAGACTCACGCACGTGAAGGCATACTCACTTGTTTATTTTAGGCCCCAGCCCGTAGCACTGTTATTATGGGTTTCACACCCAATATACCGTATGTTCGTCCCTTAATCATTAATTAGGGCAGGCTGTGAAGTTTGAAACGTATGTCCAAGATGTATTCCATGACGACGGCTCATCATGTTGACATCAAATTTCAGTGATTGTTGATGAATTCACGACATACGTTCTTCCTTTCATAGCCTGCCCTAATTCATGATTTTAACGAACATACGGTATTATATATATTTTTGAAATCACAAAAACAAGATCTTTCGACTGATGATATGTCAAATTGTTTTTGTCTTTAACAGCTTCTAGGGGTCTTTCCCTAGAATAGGAAAAAAATGTTGAATTTCAGAAATACATAATAGGTAAGTAAGTAGGTGAAGCAGGTACCTTTCTTTGATGTTAACTAATAATAATTTTTGATTAATCACAATGAAACAAAGAATGTCATAAAGAAATTGCTCAAAATGACCGCCTCCTTGTTCCTTGAATAAGAGATTCGACGATTAGTGAATTGGAACTACAGGCCCAACGCGATGACATCCGAGCTGGCCAGATATGACCTCACTCGATTTTTTTATGAGCTTACCTGAAAGATAAGGGTGTTTATAGGATTTTAAAATAATTTGGACGATTTAAAAATCAGATTGTCACCATTAGTATTAATATCAAAAATACCTATTCCTTACTGCTATTTCTGGAATTGACATTTTTTCCTATTGAAAGACCCCTAGAAGCTGTAAAAGACACCCTATTCCAAAAATTGAAACACAGTTCTCATCAGAATTGTATGGGCTTTAAAATGATGTATCACAAGTACTATTCTGTCATTTGTCAAAAAATGACATCTGTCAAAAATAATTTGACCTATCATCACTCGAAAGATCTTGTTTTTTCTGATTTCAAAAATATTCAATATATTTGGTGTGAAACCCATAATAAAGGTGCTACGAGCTGGGGCCTAGAATAAAAAACCTGGACGGTATCGGTCCACGGTACGTGGATACCAGCGGCTATACAGGTGTTTGCAAATTTGGGGTAGAAAATTGAACCGCAGTTATAGGAATGCTTCAAAAGTATCAGAAAAATGTTGAAAAAAATTAGGGTTTTCATTTTTGAAAATATGGAGGGTCAAAAGGTGGTCCATCGACCCCCCCCCTATTTTTGTTATTTTGAAAGATTTTAGTAAACTCTTTCAAATAGACCAAAAAGCAATGTTTTGAACCTTTGAATGTGTATTGTAATTCTATTTACTATACAGGGTGATTTGTAAATCCTAGAAATCCAGTTTTCTTCAAAAATGCATGCAGGAAATTTCATATAAGAAGTATTCGTGTTATTTGTTGCTCTACATCAGTTTTATAATCTCTAGAACCTTTCACGGGCATTTTGGAGGAAAAATAATAGATTTTTACGATTCATGACTCATCCTGTACACATAAATAAAATTACAAAACACATTCAAAGGTTTAAAAAATTTGCTTTTTGGTTTTATGGGAAGTTTCCTGAAATCTTTCAAAATAACGAAAATAGAAGGGGTCAAGGACCACCTTTTGACCCTCCATATTTCCAAAAATGAAAATCAAATTTTTTTCAACACTTCATTTTTCATTTTTTGTAGTACTTTTGGAGCATTTCCCTTACTGCGGTTCAATTTTCTACCCCAAGTTTGCAAACACCCTGTAGGGGAGTAAATTTCTAACATGTTCAATAGAAGACCATATGGACAGGGAGCTGGTGCCTCAAAACTTACGTCATAAGTTACATGATTTTAACCCTGTGGGTCTAATGTGCGTTGATAAGGTTGTTAAAAATTGCTTTGTCTTCATGTCAGACCGGAGGCTTTACGCTGATATGAGCCTGTCAATTTTCAAAAAAATGGCCAAAAACTTACGTCATAATAGGTACCTACATGAATGAAACCAACTGGATTTTGTGTGGGAACATCCCCTTGATCGAAAATCGGGTCGTGAGACAAAATTTTTGGGCTTTCGGTCCATAAGACAAGTTTGAAATTTTCAAAAAAGGACCAAAATTTATCAATGTTTTCACAGGCGTTTTGTTGACTAACCCACGAAGTGTGACATATATTTGATAATTGTAATCAGGATGAAAAACGGAATCGATTTTCATGGTGAAATACAAGGTGTATGATTTCAGAAAGAATTTTTGATGTTGCACCCTGTAAGCGATGTACCATTGAAAATTTTTGTGGACAGATTCGAAACCTGCGTAAAAAATCATGTGAGAATCGTTTTTCATTCCTGAAATTATGCCAAAGGAGAAGTCTCAAGGAGGAGGTAAATTTTGTCCTTTTTTGAAAATTTCAAACTTGTCTTATGGACCGAGAGCCCCCAAAAATTTTGTCTTATGACCCGATTTTTGATTAAGGAGATGTTCCCCCACAAAAGCCCGTTGATTTCATTTATGTACCTTATGACATAAATTTTTGACATTTTTCAAAAATTGACAAGCCTATACCAGCCTAAAGCCCCCGGTCTGACATGTAAGACAAAGAATTTAACAACCTTATCAACGCACATTAGACCTACAGGGCTAAAATCATGTACCTTATGACGTAAGTTTTGAGGCACCAGCTCCCTGTCCAATAAGGTTGCTGAATGGTGAAGAAGACTATTTTTCTCAAGAATTTTTCACCAGAATAAAAAAAATTTGAACTTATTTTCAGTTTCCAGCCTGTATACTAAGTAGTACACGTCACAGGGATGTATGCTTCCGACATGTTAATCAGATGGGGATGAGCTAACTATACAGGTGTCCCGTTTTTCAACGCTCACTATTGGTATCTCGGAAACGGTAAAAGATACAAAGTCGGTTAAATTACAAAAAAGTTGCGCAATTTTATGACTATCTCAAATATGTCAAGATATCAAAGATATCTTTGATCATTACTGGAATATCCCAAAAAAAACTGAAAAATGCCGAATTCGAAAAATTCAAATCATTTCTTTATTATGACAGCTATCTATTTGAAAATTGGTATCCTGACATTTTTGAAGGTCTTTGATCGACTGACGTTAATAATTTTTTCCTGCGCTCACTAGTTTTTGAGATATGGCAGTTAACTTAATTTTTTCTTATGGACACCATATCATTTATCCACCCCATAAAACTCATCTTTTCTTTCTCTTTGCAAAGATGTAAAACACTTGTAGCATTCTTGTCAAAATAACCTGTAAAAATTGAAAAAACCATTTCTGGGGCGAATAAATCTAGTTACCGGTTCGGTTGCCATACTCTCGTGGCATAATAACAATGGCATTCGGTTGCCATGGTCGGTTGATTTTTGGAAAAAGCTGAGTTACATTCCGTTTCCATGTATTTGATAATGATAATAAATAACAATAAAACAAATACAAGACCAAGTATAACACAAAATAACATCGCAATAGCAATAAACATTTATAATTTACAATTACTCGAAATGGGGTCCATTTTGCGGAGAACGCTCAAAGATTGAATTTGTGGTTCATGACAGAACATTCCAAAGCAACCAAGAGCTGGAAGCAAGGAGCTGATGATGCGTTTCAGTCAATTTAATCCGCACGATATCAGCGCAGCCGTTGAAAACGTGGCTAAAAGGCACACAACTCTGCATAGAGCAAAATGGACTCCAATTCGAGCAATTGTAAATTATGAATGTTTATTGCTACTGCTACGGTTTTTTGTGTTATACTTGGTTCTGTATTTGTTTTATTGTTATTTATTATCATTATCAAATACACAAAAACAGAATGTAACTCAACTTTTTCCAAGATCAACAGACCATAGCAACCAAATGCCATTGTTTATATGCCACAAGAGCATGGCAACCGAAGCGGTAACTCGATTTTTTCGCCTCAAAAACAGTTTTTCCAATTTTTACAGGTTATTTTGACAAAAATGTTAGAAGTGTTTTATATCTTTGTAAAGAGAAAGAAAAGATGAGTTTTGTGGGGTGGATAAATGATATGGTGTCCATAAGAAAAAATTAAGTTAACTGTCATATCTCAAAAACTAGTGAGCGCAGGAAAAAATTATTAACTTCAGTCGATCAAAGACCTTCAAAAATGTCAGGATACCAATTTTCAAATAGATAGCTGTCATAATAAAGAAATGATTTGAATTTTTCGAATTCGGCATTTTTCAGTTTTTTTTTGGGATATTCCAGTAATGATCAAAGATATCTTTGATATCTTGACATATTTGAGACAGTCATAAAATTGTGCAACTTTTTTGTAATTTAACCGACTTTGTATCTCTTACCAGTCTTACTGTTTCCGAGATACCAATAGTGAACGTTGAAAAAAGGGACACCTGTATAGCAAAAAACCGTTTGTGAGAACTACTTTCTTCGAGCAAAAAAAAATCTAATTCAAGTATGTATAGTATTTTTGCAATATAACAATTATATCACTGTATAACAATTATTATTATTAGCTACTTGTAGAAATAATCAGATAATTGTTAATTTTCACAGAACAAGTAACAGGTAACAAATAGCTAAAAGAAAAACTCATGAATGAAAAAAAAATGAGTTCCTTTAATCCAGGACTTTGCAGTGTACTCAAAATAGGGATCACCCTGTATTTTGAGTTAGGACAACTTTACCTATGTTAAGCAAACTGAAAGTTCTGAATACACACAGAGAGAAATCCTGAAAAGCCTCAAGGCAACAAATTATTGTAAAATGTGTGATATTGGCTAGAATTGTGGAAGTAGGTCATGAAAGCAATGACACTGTTTCAAAGCAATCCTCATGTTCACCAATGATTGTTTTTGTTATGTTTACTGTTTAGTCACAGTATTATTATTATTTCAGTATTATTTGCTAGAAATTTTAGAAATAATTTCTTTTCCTAATCACTAAAAGAACTTTTAAATATAACTCGACAAGCAGTAGGGCTTTCGTAAACAAGAAACTTCTTTGCGCAAGGTTAAAGTTCAGCAGCTTGATCCTTGATCAACGAAATTTTTACTTGAAGTTGGCTCTGGTAAAAAAAATAAGTCATTCATCCAATCCAGTTGCTCCAATTGATAAATATTTTGTTTCCAAAGCCAACTTGGAATGAAATTAATTTTGATCACATGAAGCAACCATGAGGTCCTTAGACAAAACATTAGTAGTACTGACCTTTTGGAATCTTCGTCGCTTTCGTCTTCGCTGGAGTAGCGTCCCAGGGACTTGCGGACCTGGTCCTTGCCGGCGCCGGCTCCTGCAGCGGCCTTGTTCTTGTTCTCCATGAGCAGCTTGAGCTTCTTGGTCATGACCTTGCGGGTGGTGCCGGTGATGGGCACCACCGGAAACCCGAACTCCTGGAGCTTGGACCTCAGCTCGGCGTCGCTCAAATTATCGACGTCCACCATCTGCACGCACCGACCGCAAAAAGACATAACCTCAATGAACAAAACGTCAACTTTTGATTATTCGTCGATGATTTTACCTTGTGAATGCGTGCTTTTCCTTGCGGGGGCTCAGAAGTGGACAGACCTCGTGGTCGAAATACTCATCTGCAGCTCGGAAGTGGGCCTCGTCTCGGCGGGGGCACTCGGAAGTGTGTCTGGGCTTGTGCACTTGTACCCGGCGAAACTCACGGAAAATTTGGGATCTGGTGCGGAAAACTCACTCGGACCGGTCGACGGGACGGTCTCGGCACAGGTTTTCTTTGCGTATTTACCGTGCAAAACACGCCAAGCGTCGGCTTTCCATAAATAGAGGTGACGGTGACGTTAGATATATACCACAACTTGCGGAGAGCGGTTGTTATGCGGATTTTTCTAGTCAAGGTGGCGCTGGCGTCGCGTTTGAATCCTCGCGTGGCCAAAGTCACGTCCGTTTCCCCAACTTCTGGAACGATTTTCTCCGGTTTTTCTCATTTAAAAAAATCGCGTAGCCGATTTCCACACTAAATTGATCGCAAATAAGCGCAAACGAAGATTAATTCGGCACTGTTCAGTTTCTGAGCAAATTTTGTTCTTCCATTTTGACAGCTGGCAGCCGGGCTGTGGCTGAGTGCGTCCCCCAGTGCGGCCGGCTCCCGCCAAATTTACCAGTGGCGTGCGCGATGACATCGGTAACTACACCGGTATTTTACCGGCTCTTCCTGGCGATGCCGGTTTTGAAATGGTTCCCAAAAATATGAAGAAGTCAATAAATAGTACATGAGAAGCAGAATGGTGCAGAATTTTGGGCTAAGTGAAGGATCGAAAGCAACACGCGGTAACCCTTGCGTCACCTTGCGTCATGTGGAGCAAGGCGGGAAATTTGAACGGTCGTTTCGAAATGTGACGACACGTTTCGTAAGTAGGTAAAATGGAAGTGCGTGTCATCTTCATTGCATAATCTTGAGAAATTCCGCGAAACACTTTGACGTCATGAAATAACCTAGATGTTTATGTTCTCAAACGTGACGTGTTCTACAGAAATGACAGTTTAGCGTTCATAATAATGGTCGCTAGAACATAACCGTCACCTTGGCACCCGCTATGGTAACGTGTCGCAAGTATGCCTGACGTGACAACAGCGCATTGCGCATTTCCGCCTTCTTAGCCGCTTTCGTTTTGCGCCAGGAGCTGTTAATTCCGGGTAGATCACTAGATAGAGAAAGTATATAGATACATATACGACATACGCCAATCACGGCCCAGCCGGATCTACTTTCTTTGTCTAGTGATCTACCCTGAGCAGCTCCTGCCGGCACAACGAAGCGCCTCTTGCCCGCTTCTTGTCCGCGCTTGCGCATGATGGGGTGTCAGGGTACCGCTGTAGAGATTCGCTTGTTTTTGACATTACTCAGTCAAATTTTGAGTTTAGCACATTAATTTTTCTGATAAAGAACGACAATTGTTCAATAAATTGTCTATATATTTATTACAACTTTACAACTAATGAAAATTGTATTAACAAGTAGGTACTAGTGAAAATAACATTATACCATAATTATATAACCATCTTTAGGACCCCTATATACAGGGTGAGTCATTGTTATGGGCGATCTCAATTACACCTAACGCCATTGGGTGGTATGCATAAAAAGTAGTAGATGCTACTACTACGGGAAAAGTACCTACTTCGTAGTATCCTCTATTATGTATTTAGCATCTACTTCAGTTCCGAAGCATATGCTACACAAAAGAAGCTTCTACTACAATACGTGTAGTAAGTAGGTACTACAGCATCGTAGTATACCGTCCGTTTTTTATTTTAGGCCCCAGCCCGTAGCACCTTTATTATGGGTTTCACACTCAATATATTATATATTTTTGAAATCAGAAAAACAAGATCTTTCGAGTGATGATATGTCAAATTATTTTTGACAGATGTCATTTTTTGACAAATGACAGAATAGTACTTGTGATACATCATTTTAAAGCCCGTAAAATTTTGAGGAGAACTGTGTTCTTATTTTTGAAATAGGGTGTCTTTTACAGCTTCTAGGGGTCTTTCAATTGGCAAAAATGTCAATTCCAGAAATAGCCACTCAACGAGTAATAGGTATTTTTGATATTAACTAATGGTGATGATCTGATTTTTAAATCGCCCAAATTATTGGGAAACTCTAAAACACCTAATATTTCAGGTGAGCTCATAAAAAAAATCGAGGGGGGTCATATCTGGCAAGCTCGGATGTCATCGCGTTGGGCCGGTAGTTCCAATTCACTGATAGTCGGATCTTTCATTCAAGGAACAAGAAGGCGGTCATTTCGAGCAACTTCTTTAGGACATTTTTTGTTTCATTGTGATTAATTGATTATTATTATCATTAGTTAACATTAAAAATAGGTACCTGCTTTACCTACTTACTAATCATGTATTTCTTAAATTCAACATTTTTTTCCTATTGAAAGACCCCTAGAAGCTGTAAAAGATACCCGATTTCAAAAATAAAAACACAGTTCTCCTCAGAATTTTATGGGCTTTAAAATGATGTATTACAAGCACTATTCTGTCAATTGTCAAAAAATGACATCTGTCAAAAATAATTTGACATATCATCAGTCGAAAGATCTTGTTTTTGTGATTTCAAAAATATATAATATATTGGGTGTGAAACCCATATTGAAGGTGCTACGGGCTGGGGCCTAAAATAAAAAACGGACGGTATACTAGTGAGCGAAATTACTTTAGTTGCAATCCAAACTAAGTTTTCTCTGTTAAACCTGAAAAAATAACAATAATGTCAAAATAAGGAGTTCTAAAATTTTTACGTCCAACCGAAGATCCAAACGGTAAATTTTTGAATAAATATTCACACAGCACCGCGTACATACCTGAATTATTTTCGATATACAGGGTTATTCAAAAGTCCGTAACAAAATTCATAATTTTTTAACATATTTTTTTCCGAAAAAAAAAACGCTCGCACAGGTCGATTTATAAAAAGGGCAAGCGGTTTTTCCATGACACGTATCATGTTCTATCGTCAACCCCTTAACCCCTAGCCACCCTAAGCATTTTTTCAAGAGGCACCCTGACTTGGAGGAGGGAGGGGGGCTCGTTTGGAAAGCTTGTCAAAAATTGTATCCAGATTTACCATTGAAAATTAGATCGAACGCTTCACCATGAAGTTTTGAGGAACCCCAGGGTAACTCAGAAGTTCGGAACAAAATTCATAAGTTCTCACCATATTTTTTCCAAAAAAAACCGTTCGAACAGGTCGATTTTCAAAAACGGTAAGTCGTTTTTTCATGATTCGTGTCATGATCTACCGTCAACCCCTCAACTCCCGGCCAGTCTCAGTACTTTTTTTTAACTTTTGAATAACCCTGTATATTATCGTCATAGGTTCTCCGCTCTTTGTATGCTTTTACAACTGGTGCCCCCATGAATTCAGCCATGTTTTTGACGAGAAGTATGGTCGAGAAGTTGCTATAAGAGCAACTTCGCTAAAAATGAAGTAAATACTACGAACACCCCAAATTCCTAGTAGATACTACAGATTCGGAGTAGATGCTTCAAAGGCGAAGTAGAAACTACTACGTAGGTACCATTGGGTCGTATGCATAAAAAGTAGTAGATACTAATGCTACAAGTATCTACTCCGTAAGAGAAGTATGTACTACACTAGCGTAGTACTTACTATGCCCAAGTAGTAAATGCTTCTATATACAACGGTACGTAGTAGTTTCTACTTCGCCTTTGAAGCATCTACTCCGAATCTGTAGTATCTACTATGAATTTGGGGTGTTCGTAGTATTTACTTCATTTTTAGCGAAGTTGCTCTTATAGCAACTTCTCGACCATACTTCTCGTCAAAAACATGGCTAAATTTATGGGTGCATCAGTTGTAAAAACATACAAAGAGCGGAGAACCTATGACGATAATATACAGGGTTATTCAAAAGTTAAAAAAAAATACTGAGAGTGGCTGGGAGTTGAAGGGTTGAGGGTAGATCATGACACGTAAAAAAAAATACTGAGAGTGACTGGGGGTTGAGGGGTTGACGGTAGATCATGACACGTATCATGGAAAAACGACTTACCGTTTTTGAAAATCGACCTGTTCGAGCGGTTTTTTTTTTAAATATGGTAAGAAATTATGAATTTTGTTCCGAACTTTTGAGTTACCCTGGGGTTCCTTAAAACTTCATGGTGAAGCGTTCGATCTAATTTTCAGTGGTAAATCTGGATGCAATTTTAGACAAGCTTTCCAAACGGGCCCCCCTTCCCCCACCAAGTCAGGGTGCCTCTTAAAAAAAATGCTGAGGGTGGCTAGGGGTTAAGGGGTTGACGATAAATCATGATACGTGTCATGGAAAAACCGCTTGCCCTTTTTAGAAATCGCCCTGTTCGAGCGTTTTTTTTTCTCGGAAAAAAATATGGTACAAAATTATGAATTTTGTTCCGGACTTTTGAATAATCCTGTATATCAAAAAATATTCAGGTATGTACGCGGTGCTGTGTGCATATTTATTCTAAAATTTGCCGTTTGGATCTTCGCGGTTGGACGTAAAAATTTTAGAGCTCCTTATTTTTACACTATTGTTATTTTTTCAGGTTCAACAGAGAAAACTTAGTTTGGATTGCAACTAAGGTAATTTCGCTCACTACACCTTTTCCAGCTGTAGTTTAAAAAACTTCAGATGTATTTCAGAAAATATGAAATGTATTAAGATTAACCAAATGTGTTTAAGAAATTGCCAATGCATTTTAGAACACTTTAGATGAACTTTAGAAAATAAGAAATGTATTTTAGATAAACGAAATGTATTCGAGATATTACCAAAAGAATTTAGAAAAAATTAAATGCATTCCAGATCCACGAAGTTCAATGGAGAAAGTGCCAATTGTATTTTCGAAAACGTTAGATGTATTTAAGATAAGATGATATGTATTTGAGATATTTTGAAATGTATTTCAGATTCAGATATTTTTTTTAGGGTAGAACAGTGATGAAAAAGGAAAACGTTGTTGAGGAAAACGAACTCCAAATTCTCAACTACAATTGGCGGTTTCTCACTTACAATTCACGTTTTTTAAACTACATATCCTTGTTCTAAAATTCATTTGGTACTTTCTCAAGTACATTTGAATATTCAATTATACAGCTGGCATATTCTGAACTACATTTCCCAAATCTAAAATACATTTGGCAATTTCTAAACTATATTTCTCATAATTAAAATACATTTGGCAAATTATAAACTACATTTCTCATATTTAAAATACAATTGGTGTTTTCTCAAATACATATCGCTAATCTGAAATACATTCGACATTATCGCGAATACAGTTGGAAATGGTGTAGTATATACTACGATGCTGTAGTACTTACTACACCGTATTGTAGTAGAAGCTTCTTTTTTGTAGCATATGGTTCGGAACTGAAGTAGATGCTAAATACATAATAGAGGATACTACGAAGTAGATACTTTTTTCCGTAGTAGTAGCATCTACTACTTTTTATGCATACCACCCATTGCATATAGAAGCATCTACTACCTGGGCATAGTAGGTAAGTACTACGCTAGTGTAGTACATACTCCTCTTACGGAGTAGATACTTTGTAGCATTAGTATCATCTACTACTTTTTATGCATACGACCCATTGATGATAGCGAAATGAACCAAACGGCAATGCAAACAGGAGGTCAAAGTGCAGTTTGTAAAATTATTTTGCTCTATACAGGGTGCCCCATTTTTGCAGAGCAGTTTTTGAACGAGCTTTTTTAAATAGCATCCCCTGTATATTTTCGCATATTTGGATTTGCCCTTTCTCAGACATTACAAATTCGTTTAGTTTTTGCAATTCGCTTCAACCATTCAGAAGTTGATATTTTTTTCTAAAAATTAATGCGTTTGTAGGCACTTACTAAATAAATGGCAAAGCACTTGGTTTTTAGGTTATCAAGTTGGGACTTTGCTAATGTTTAAGCAATGGCATATGGTATCTTTTGGCGGTAATATCGCCTACTATTTCCGTTTCGGTATCACCTTGCTATGACACCTTGATTTTGGTAAACTTTGAAGGGCCATAACTTCATTTTTTCAGAAAGCATTCCCTGTTTTTTATTCTCTATTCGTATCAGGCGTCTCATTCCACATTTTTTTTACCTCATATGTTTTTTCTCAAAAGTTGATAGTTTGGAAAATAAATCGGATTTTCTAAAAAATAGACACTTGACACTTTCATCGATTAGACTTAGAGTGCAATGAAAATCAACTAATTCTGAAAACCAACGTCAAAGTGACTTCTATTGTACGTCACTTTCAAATTTTGACAAGAAATTTTGTCATTCTAAACAGTTTTTACGATTGCAAATGTAGTAGTAAATGTTATCACTATAGATTTGTTGCACTACCTCAATAAATAATATTGTTCAGTTCCTTGTTCCGACATTTTGAGTTGTTTAATTTTTACATAATAATTTCTTGTCAAAATTTGAAAGTGACGTACAATAGAAGTTATATTGACGTTGATTGTCAAAATTAGCTTATGCAATTTGGATTTAGAATTAGTTTAATTTCAAGTTGATTACTTGATCTGGTGCCATGGCCTGCAAGGTCACCTGACTTGATTAACCCGATTTTTTCTTTAGGGCTTTGTTTACGATCGGGTGTATGAAGTTCAAGTCAATACCAGGGAAAATATGCAAGAAATAACTAGAGAGGCTTTCCGTAGCATTCTTTACTTTCACTTGATAATTTCTTGTCAAAATTTGAAAGTGACGTACAATAGAAGTCACTTTGACATTGGTTGTCAGAATTAGTTGATTTTCATTGCACGCTAAGTTTAATCGATGAAATTTGTGTCCAGTTTTTAGAAAAACCGAATTATTTTCCAAACTATCAATTTTTGAAAAAAAAACATAGGAGGTAAAAAAGATGTGAAATTAGACGCCTAGATACGAATAAGAAATAAAAAACAAGGGGTGCTATTTGAAAAAAATGAAGTTATGGCCTTTCAAAGTTTACCAAAATCACTGTGTCACAGCAAGGTGATACCGAAACGGAAATAGGCGATATTACCGCCAAAAGATACCCTATGCTATTGCTTAAACATTAGCAAAGTCAAAGTCCCAACTTGATAGCCTAAAAACCAAGTGCCTTGCGATTTATTTAGTAAGTGCCTACAAACGCATTAATTTTTAGAAAAAAATTAATAACTTCTGAATGGCTGAAGCGAATTGCAAAAACTGCTCTGCAAAAATGGGGCACCCTGTATAGAGCAAAATTTTTAACAAACTGCACTTTGACCTCCCGTTTGCAGTGCCGTTTGGTTCATTTCGAGATCATTAATGGCGTAGGTGTAATTGAGCTCGCCCATATCAATGACTCACCAGTCACCCTGTATAGGTCGCGGGATGGGTATATAAAGTGCTCGCCAATTGAAATGGTCCACCCAAAAAATACAGTCACATTCAAAGTGTCATACCTTTTGAATAAATAAACTATTTTGAATCGTTTTATATTTTCTAATTAGCTCACGTATTGGACTACAACATATCGTGGGCCGTTTTTGGTACAGGTGTTTCGTATCAATTATACAGGGCGCTCAATCAGGTACCTACCACAAAAATGGAAAAGTTTGAACTGGTCCCATTTCACAGAAAATAATTTTTGGTTTTCTCCAAGTGTTTCAGGGGAGTTATTATAACCATAACTCGAATCGTTTTTAATTTTTTTTGCCTATCTGCTTTAATTACAGGGTGATCTCAAAAATGTAACCTTTTAGTTTTGCAGTAATAACTTTATTCGTTGTTGGCCGATTTTGGAAAATGAGGGCTCTTGTTGAAGCTGAAGGCTCAGGTCAGAAGGATCGAGGATCAGAATTGACTTTAAATGAAAATTCTGGAGAAGGGATTGAATCAAAAGTGACTCAAATGACAAACTTGCTAGAGATCCGGTTTAGGGAAGGTATTAAACAAATAACAACTTGTCTTCAAACAAATCATTCTTTCTAAACATTTCAAGGTGTTTCCCATTTGTATGGGGCAAAAATTGTGGCAATGAATCCAAATCAGAAATGGATGCTTCCAACGAAAAATTCTGGACGTTTTACACCTAAAAATAGACGTAACCTAGGTTATGAAGATCAGAACTGGTGCCAATCTCTTTAAATGTGAAGGAAACATTCGACAATAATAAGATAGCCTAGGTTACGTGCATTTTCAGTCGAGGAAGGTCCGGTATTATCTTCTGAAAAGTGAATTTGTAAAAATGGGTCCCGCATCAACAATTTTCATTACTTAAAATCGGAAAATACCTCAAAATGTTCGGACATAAAAGTCTGTTTGAAGGCAGGTTGATTTTTATTCAGTTTTTTTCCTGAACCTGATTTCTAGGGTGCTTCATATTTAGGTCAGTTTTGATTCCTTCGCTTTTTCAAAATTTTTGTTTCCAGTCAGTTCCGATCCTCGAACCTTCTCATCTGAGTCTTAACCTTCAACACGAGTCCTTATTTTCCAAAATCGACCAACAATTGGGATAGATATAAATGCCAGACCAGAAGGTTGCATTTTTGAGATCACTGTGTAACTGGAGAAGATAAACTTAAAATTTTGAAGACAACCTCAAGGTATCGGAGCAACATCTTTCCTAAAACACTTGGAAAAAACCAAAAACCATTTTTTGTGAAATGGGACCAGTTCAAACTTTTCCATTTTTGCAGTACCTGATTGAGCACCCTGTATAATTGATACGAAACACCTGTACCAAAAACGGCCTATGACATGTTGTAATCCAATCCGTGAGCTAATCAGAAAACATAAAACGATTAAAAATAGTTTATTCATTCAAGATTTATGTCACTTTGAATGTGACTAATTTTTTTGGGTGGACCATTTCAATTGGCGAGCACTTTAGTATGATATGTTATTTCCACTAGTACCTACTTGTTGATACAATTTTCTTCAGTTGTAAAGTTGTAATAAATATATAGATAATTTATTGAACTCGCTTTATCATAAAAATTAATGTGTTAAACTGAAGATTTAACTGAGTAATGTCAAAAACAAGCGAATCTCTACAGTGGTATACTGTATACTCTATACACTGATAGAAAGTACCACCAGATTCCTCCGCTTGAAAAGTAGTCCCGAGCGTTACCCGCGAAATTTAAAATTCCAGTTAGAAAGAGGTGCTTATTTCCGCTAATCACAGCTGAGTGCTATGGTAATTTTAAATGACACCAGTTTCATACCAATTTTAATGAATGAGAAAATAATTTTTTTGAATAAAGCTGATTTTATTACACAACACACAACACTCACAACAGCTGAGCCGACTAAAAATAACAAACATCATAGAGAAATGGAGGTTAGAAATCGTATGTGAGTGTCAAACTCGCTGAATGTAATGCCATTGGCTTGGCGTAGGAATAATTTGCCCGGGTAAGACTACCAACCGAACCAAACTAATATTAGTTCCAAACGCGCCTATGTTGTTACAGTCTTTGGTGCTTTTGTTTGCTATAGGTTACATCACTGAAATTCAAAAAAGTCCGTTCTATCGGTGCACAGACTATACTTTGGCACCCCCTCAGGCGCAAGCGCGGGCAAGAAGCTGGCAAGAGTTGGGCAAGAGGCGCTTCGTTGTGCCGGCGTGCCTGCAATGTTGCCATGGCGGGTGCCAAGGTGACGGTTATGTTCCCGCGACCTATAGCTAAATAAGTATCTATATCTACAGGTGTTCCACAATACACAGTTCCAACAAAAAATCTCTCTCCCAGTACCTACTGTAAATTTAATGTCAAAAATACATTCAACAGTACAAAAAATGTTTTTCAATTTGTTTCAAAAGTTGAGGTACGAAAACGTTATCTACAGATGAAGAAAATACAGCATGGGCTTGATATCCCGCACCATTTGACACAATGCTTTGAGTCTCACAGGGTGGTCCAGCTTAAACATCATTTAATTTAAGGATCGATAAAGAATCTAAAATGAAGGGGATTTTCTTCAGAAAACATATTTGAGAAATGCCTAATAACAGAAATATAGCCTACTTTCAAATTTTAAGTGAATAATCGTTTTTTCCGCATAACTTCTGAACCGTTCAACTGATTTATTAATTCAAATTGGAACCAACAATTTACTGAAAAATCATACTCTGTCGAACAATCATAACAAGTTCCATAAAAAAGTTTCAGAGGCGTAGATATTAGGGGGTGCCTCCCCCCCCCCAAATATAAAAAATTTCAATTTTTAATCTTCAGTTGGTAGCACTGCCACAAATTGAAAAAACAAGAATACACTTGTGATAGATCTTGAAAGCTGAACAAGAAAATGAAATCAAAAGTGGGACATTTTATTTAAAAAAATCTTTGTTTTTGTTGTAGTGCAAAAATCGAACACCCTGTATAGTTGAGAATAATTTTACAAGGTAGAACATGGTAGAACTTTTCAAATTTATAGTTTTATGCATTACACCTTTTTCTCTATTCTGCAAGGTGAGGGCGCTAGGAAAGCCCGACGCACTGTTGCAGGACCCTGTATATCTGTCGTTATGAGGAAATTTGTTTTTAGCGCGTTCACAATATGAACTGCTCAACAACTGCAATGACGGTATCAAAAATTTTGCTTTTTTTCAAAATGACGTAACTTTGGATTGACACAACCGATTTTGAATTTGTTTTCACAGTTTTTCAGATCCATTCTTCAGCAATCCATCCCATTGACGAGATGTTGTTTTTAATTCCAAAAACTTTTTACAGGGTGGAATGTTAAACATTGCAAAATTGTGCTGAGTTCCACCGATCCCTGTTTCTGTGAAAAAAAATTTTTTCGAATTTTAATAAAATATTCATGAAGCCTGATGTCTTATCTTGAAACAGTTTTTGAATTTTCCAGATCAGATGTCCAACAATGACGATATGATTTTTTTTACTTTCCTGACCCACCAAAATTTGTTCACGGGATAAAAAATTAGAAAATTTGTAGTTTTTCCAGAGAGGAAAACTCGAAAACCGTGAGTCCGATTTCGAAAATTCTTCTACTAAAAATTAATTCAATCTTTTCTCAAACTTTTATTCCTTGCATGTCTGCACCTAAAATGGATATTTCGTGGGGCTCATCTGGCTCATCGCATGTCGAAGTTTGCGCTGCAGTTTATTCAAATTCACGGAATGTGCAAATTCCATTTTAAAAAAACTACCATCGGGAAACCTAAACCGCGTCGATTTTTAAGATGGATTTTACTTTGGAAATGGTCTTAATCGTCATAGTGGACCTCAAAACGGATATATCCGTCGAAATCTTGGGTAAATTTTTCAGCGCTTTCACAATACTTCCCGTCCTTGTTGGGTGGTGGGTCGGGAAAGTAAAAAAATCATATCGTCATTGTTGGACTTCTGATCCGGAAAATTCAAAAACCGTTCCGAGATTAGACATCAGGCTTCATGAATGCTTCATTAGAAATCAAAAAACAAAAATTTCACAGAAACGGAGATCGGTCGAACTTAGCACAGTTTTGCAACGCTTCACATTCCACCCTGTAAAAAAAGTAATTGAGATCAAAAAACTAATCTCGTCAATGGGATGGATTGCTGAAAGATGAATCTAAAAAACTGTGGAAACAATTTTAAAATCGTTTGTGTCAATTCAAAGTTACGTCATTTTGGAAAAAGGCAAAATTTTCGATACCGTCATTGCAGTTGTTGAGCAGTTTACTTCACCTTCTCGTTGGTTGGTGGGTCGATAATTTACGTCCTCAGATAATTTTTTAAATAGGTACCTATTTTTTACGTAGGTAGGTGTTGTCAAGTGGATTTCATAATGATATCTTTATCTACTCCCGTATCGTACTGGCCACTTTTCGACACGCAAACGCGTATCGTACTAGCGCTTGACTTTTATTACGCCGAAAGGCATTGCTACCTATAGAATTTTTCAATTTTTCTCAAATATTTGAGGCAAAAGAGATAAAATAGAATATTGCACTCGTTTAATAAGACGAAGACGAATTTTGTCGCACGACTGTTTTTGGGGCCCGACGAACGCAGTGAGTAAGTCGAGGAGTAAGTATAATAATATTAAAGTCCGGACGTTAAGGGAAAAAAAATTGGGGGTAGGGGAGAGTGAGGCAGGTTTGGACTACTTTTTTCAAAAATTCATATTTCGAAGATGCCCGAGACTTTTTTGGGAATTTTGAACTTCCAAAGATACATGGTCAATTGTGAGCATTTTGACCTGTATGTAACACAGGAAAATGCAGAAGTTTTTCCTCGATCAATTTTTTTCTAGAATGATGCATTCTGTCCGGAACTACGCCATAGTGGGGTACTTCCGGACAAGCAGTGAGGTAGACTCGGACAGGTTTTATAAAATTCCCTTTTGCTCTTTTTGAACTTCGAATGAGATTAGAGGAATGAAGATAGTCAAGAAAGTTTTTTATTGCACATTGTAACCAAAGAATTTTACATTACATTTGTAAACTGATGCAGTTCTTGACGTCCCCGGAGCTGGCTCTGGATGAGGCAATTTCGAGACTATGTCTTCTCTTGAAATAGTCGAAACATCCTTTACATCGGGGAAACGGAACCCTATTTTATATTTTCTCAAGAAAGTTACGTTGTATTCATGATTTTTGCAAACTTTTTCTACTTTCCCATGTAGTCCTTCGCAGTTGAGGTTACATTTGGACAGTCCGAACCTGCCCCGTCAACTTTGTCCGAGCATACCCCATGTTGCATAAATATAAACATGATAAAATATAAAGGCGAAGAATGAAATGGTCAACTGCTTTTTGAGGTCATGTCCTACTGAACTTCCCTATGAATGATATAAACAGGATATATCACACCTGTGACCCGTTTCCGGGAGAAAAAAGCTTACGGGAGCTACTGAAAATGTTACAACAATGGCACTCAATTTAGATTTTTCCACAAAACTGTCTTACCTTTCAAGAAAACCGCACGGCACTTCCTACCGAAGCTTCAACTGCCTAGAGGGATCTGTTAATGTCAAAAAAGTTGGTGTAGTGAGATGCTAAAGCGGGAAGTTTGAATTGTCCGGAGGTGCCCCTTGCCCGAACTTGCCCCACCCTACCCTACATTGCATTTTTATACCAAGCATTGCCACTTTGCATGCCTGTTGCTGAGACCACCCTTTATCAATCTGGATGCGGGGACATCGACGCAAATCGTGCAGACACTTTATACAGGGTGAAGTGGAAAAAATTTGTTGAGAAATCGTAAATCTTGAACCATAAGCGATGGACGTATGTGAATCAGGATATTGATGACGGATTTCATGCTCATGAAGATGCTGCAAACAGTTTTGAATAATTTCAAGGTGCTTCCGAAATACGCTGGAAGACTCGCTGGAAGAAGTGAAACTTCTTCATTTTTTTTCTTCTTCCAATAAATCTGTTGTTTTTGGGAATATCGAGCTGCAACTTGATATTTCAACAAAAAATAATGTTTTAAATGAAACGCGATGTGGTGACATCGATAAAACCTGCTAGATTTGAAGATAAAGTCTCAAATTTTTTCTTTCATCGTGAGCACCATCTTTGAATTGCCCTTCATGGAATTGTTGAAAAAACAACAGGTGACGACTTTGTTTCACACACACACAATCGTTTTAAAATGAAAAACCAGGCTCTGAATTACGCCAATGACCTCTTCGTCGAAGAAACGTTATCAAGGTCGTTTTTCTTGATTTCTCCCCACTTACGTGACAGTCTTGACCAAATGGAGCTTTGAATCGATGACATGTTTGTGATATTAAAATCCACATCATTTTATGAAGCCATTCACTTAATTTCATCATCATCATCAGCCAGGTGGTGTTCTTTTGGCAAACAGTTGAACAAAAAGTTTGCTTCGATTTTTGTGGAAAAGGCAAAAACGGCAGGGTGACGTCGTCCGCTCAAATCCGATTGAGGAAAATCTGTTGCCAGAAATGCTTCCAATTGATACTGAAAGAATTCCGAGGAATGTGATCTGTAGTTTAAAGCTAAACCGGAATGGGTTGTTTCATCCTAGTTCTGCAGGAGGGACGTCAAAAATGTTGCTATACAGCTTGTTTTTGAAGCGTTTCTGGCCATATTCAACAAAAAACGGTCCAAAGATAAGCTCTAGCAATATTTTTGACGTCTCTCCTGCAGAACTAGGATGGAACAATCCATTTCGGTTTAGCTTCAAACTACAGAACACATTCCTCCGAACACTTCCAGTATCAATTGGTAGCATTTTTGGTAAGAGATTTTCTTCAATCGGGTTCAAGAGGACGACGTGACTCTGCCGTTTTTGCCATTTTCACAAAAGTCGAAGCAAACTTTTTGTTCAACTGTTTGCCAAAAGAACACCACTTGGCTGATGATGATGAAATTTAGTGACTGCGGCTTCACAAAATAATGTGGGTTATACTATCGCAAACATCTCATCGAACCAAAGTTCCATTTGGTCATGACTGTCACGTAAGTGGAGAGCAATCAAGAAAAACGAGATTGATACGTTTCTTCGGCGAAGAGGTCATTGGCGCGATTCAGGACCTGGTTTTTCATTACAAGATTATCGTGTGTGTCCAATAAAGTCGTCACATGTTGTTTTTTCAACAATTCCACGAAGGGCAATTTGAGGATGGCGCTCACGATGGAAAAAAAAAATTGAAGATCTTGGTTTTCAATCTAGCAGGCTTCGTCGATGTCCCCACATCGCATTTCAATTAAAACATGATTATTTGTCGGAATATCAAGTTGAAGCTCGGTATCTTCAAAATCAACTGATTTATTGAATAAAAAAAAAATTAAGAAGTTGCACTTCTTCCAGCGTATTTCGAAAACGCCTCAAGATTTTTCAAAACTGTTTACAGCATCTTCATGAGCATGAAATCCGTCATCAATGTCCTGATTTAGATACGTCCATCGGTTATGGTTCAAGATTTACGATTTTTAAACAAATTTTCTCTACCTCACCCTGTATAAAGTGTCTGCACGATTTGCGCCGATGTCCCCACATCCAGATTGATCCAGGGTGGTCTCAGCAACAGGCATGCAAAGTGGCAATGCTTGGTATAAAAGTGCAAGGTATTTCCCACTAACGTCCGGACTACATTAAGGTGACCTACCCCAAATGGATGAAATCAGGACATTGAAAAAACAGACATGCGAAAGGGAAAGTAGGGTCTAGGAGGGAGTGTTGAGCAAAATGCTCCTTTTTCCCAACATGAAAAATACAATTATTGCTAAGAAATGCAAAAGAGAACTTCCCTGGGCTGTGCCTGGGGGAAAAGGGTGAAAAAATCGTCGTCGAAGAAGAGGATAACATGTCTTTGTAGAATAGAGCTTCTGGATTAATAACAAGAAATTCAAATGTGCTCATTAGAAATAAAATTCCAAGATAGAAAAAACACAAAATTTGACCTTCTATTTCTATGGTAGAACGCGCTTGATATTGAAATCGAGCTTGAAATCAGAACAAATCAGTATTTTTGCTTGAAATCAGGACAAATCAGTAGGTACATGAACGTGAAACAGGACAAAGGTGTAAAAATCTAAACCTGTCCTTACCAAATCAGGACGGTTGGTCACCTTGAATAATATACCTACTATTTTCCGGAATGCGAGATTTCTGGAGACACCTGTAGGTATACCAAGCTATTATAGGTATAGGTATTAGTGGTATTACCACTGCAAGGATTGATAGTGCAGACAATAACGATCTCCAACTTAATTATTATTTTGTTTTTATTGATTCGGCGCCCGCGCCACAAACCGCGCCGCCATTGCCACCGTGCAGAAACTCCCGCGCATTTTCAAGTGAACCTTTGATCTGGTGACTTTTATTTTGTCACCATGTCACCACAGCCGCCACAAATTCGTAAACGTGAACTTTGAACACCCACATATCTTTGAGTGACGCTCTCATCGACGCAACTGTCCTTTTAATTTGAGCTATTTTGGTTCAAGGTTCGTCTAATATCGCGAAAAGCATGTGGGAGAATCCAATCTAACGTAGCTATAAATCGAACATTCCCGCGGCGGTGTCTTTCGTTCCGCTACGTTGGTCGCCCTACTCATCTGTCTATCAATATTCAACGATTACGGGCAGTTAGCGCGACAATTTCAAGCGCGACAGGCCACAAGAGCGACAGGTTGAATAAACATGGCAACATGGCCATCTAGTTTGACGGATATGTCAAAAACTTGAAAAACTGCAATCCCCTTCCTACAAGCACCCCTCCCACCCTCCAAAAGCGCTAGGCAACGTCGCACTGTCGCGTTTGTTGCTTACTTATTGTTTGATTTGTTGTCCATGTGTCCCATATAATAATGCCAGTTTATAAACATAAAGGTAGGTAAAACAAATAGAGTTTGGAGTAAAATTGGATTTAATTGAAATTAATGTAGGTAGATGACTTAAAGGTGTATTTTTTAGTGGCTCCGGAGAGACACAATAGTCATTTCGGGGGAGGATATGTTTCCTGTCTTGGGACTTGAGGCTGGGTTTCTTCCAGAACTGGTTGATATCCTTGTCAAAAACCCTTTGATAATCATATCAGGCTCGCTCAAAGGGTGAGCAAGTCGTCGCCACATCGTACCTACTTGCTCTTGCATCCAGGACCAGGACAGAAGATGGTCTCTTCAGGCTAATATGGTCATCAGGTAGGGTGACAGGTAAATACCTAATTGTGGACATCGTCACTGTCTCTTATAGGTACGTACCTACTCGGGTACCTACATAATTTTGTTGTTTTCAAAAGAATTCTGACCTACAAGAAAGGCCTCGCCGGCTGCTATTACTACCAAATACACTGCTCCAATAACTTGACACATCTTATCACCATTTTGCGGCCGCTACTTGGTGGATAAGATTTTTCAAATCCATCAACTCGTTCAAAAGATATCGACCGACAAAGTCGCGGTCACGAAATGGTGATGGGTCGAATTATTGGACCAGTTTAATATAATTACTGCTCAAATCAAATAATTGAAAGGCTTTGGATTTATCTACTCATGTGTATTTTTCAGCCCCTAAGGAGAGACACTTTTTGCAATGGATGCCTGCTAGCCTCCAGGTTTTGAAGGAAACAAGGAGCTAAGCCATTTCCGGAGTAAGGTAGTCACCTCTTGGTCCCAGAGGACAGACCTGAAGCTGCTGAAAAAAATTCATACCTACACGGGTGGACACCCCCCCCCTCCCCCTGGATTCACCAAGCTCATAAATTTGATCATCAAATTAAATATAAACTCGCAGTGCTGTTGGTCAAACAACAGTGAAATGCCCATGGTTTAGTTGGTAAATCGATAATATATTATGAAGGCTTGGTGCAACCGGAGGTCAATTTTTTTTAATTTCAAGTTATCTAAGTGGTAATAGTACATGTAGATACCTACTCATTCGATGTCTTTTTGTAATTGCTGATTTTTCATTATTTTAATACATATATTTACGTTCACAAATGCTGTAGACTTTTTTTGCTTTTAGTCCTTCACCATAGTTGTTTTTTACAACATAGGTACTCCTATTACATCCATATACCTGATACCTCTGCCATACATTTAGCTATCATTCTTTTCAAGCATTCACCCGACACTTATGGGGTCTGACTCCAGGATTTTTGTCTAAAGCAATGAGGCTTTCAATTTTACATGTTCTTTATCTATTTCGTCAGCTCTTCTGAATTAAGATGGGCCACAGATTCATCAATAAAAATGTCGTAGTCTCCTGGTTTATCGGGATTTTCACTATTTAGGATTCTTCCTGTATAGCAAATAAAATTTTTAACACATTCGCAATAGTTGAAAAAAAAAATTCATTCTATTCTAAACAGTTTCTTTAATTCTTTGTCTCTTACAGATAGAGATAACGAAAAAAAAAAGTTTGAAATCCCACCTGGTGCGTCTATACAAACAACGAGATTTTGCATTCAGGGGTGGACGGGCCAAGGCCTTTTTTCCCTCTGGGCTGGTGAGATTCGTGAAAGGTGAAAGAGTCGGTAGGATAGAATAAACACTTTTGAAAATTATAAATAAAAGGCAGAGTCTTCCCACAAAATGTTTATAAACATTTATTACTGCAGTTTCGGGAGCCTTTTGTCTCCCGTCGTTGGAGGTAAAATAGTGAAAGCTTGTGAAATATTCTGGTGAAGAAGTAGAGGAGTGAATATTTGACATATAATTTATCCCTTACGCTCCCGAAACTGCAGTAAGAAATTTCTTTTAACGTTTTGTGAGAAGACTACCTTTTATCCATAATTTTTAGAATCTCACACCCACTGGTGAGCGATGGCGGATGAGTTTCTAAAGACCAAGACTTTTATTCTACAATATATGAAAGTTTTGAGAAGAAAGGTCTGGGAATGAACAAGTTTCCAACGCAGTGCACTCAGCGGCACCTCATGCATTCCAACTTTATAACATATTGTCCGTCTAAGTAGGTTTTCTCAACCTCACAGGGGCCACTCGACAGTATGGGCACTTTCATTCCATTCTCTTTGGTATTGCCGCGCTTGACAGCTTGGTCATCATTCTCTTCAGTGAGCACCGCTTACAATGTTCTGGCAAGCATAGAGTCCGCAAGATACCTAGAACTACGTTCTCTACATAAACACTGATAATAATAAATTGACTTTATTTTCAGGCGGCATTTAGCACAGTGCTGCTTCTTTCATATCATCCAGGCAGTTCCCATTGGAGGTGGAGATTCAGTGATGAATTAGTAGACTGCAGACTCTAATGGGCGCTAGTAATTATTGCGCATCAGGGTTGTTGTTGAAGCTGCCCCTACTCCTCACTGCACAAAAAGAAGTTTCCAAAAAGTCCTGTGACGTTTTAAAACTTAGTAAATAGTCCATGCCTTATTCACTTCTTATACATCCCACATTTTGAACTAGTAAGTCTCATCTATCCATCCGAGTATCCATCTATCTATAACTCTTGAGCTTTGAATTTGAACTCTTGAACTCTTTTTGAACTCTTACTACTATACCGGGTGATCATTTGAAAACTATCCACCTGCAATAAATCCCGATTCCTAGTCAATATTTCTTCGAGCAAAAACAGGTCGATTTTTATATCGAGTGACACATCTAAAACATACATTGGCAAATTTTTATCCTCAGCCCCCTCGCCCCCACCTATCCCAAAAATTAAATTTCAAATAGCACTACCTACCTTGCGATACATCAAATTGAAGAAATTTAAATTTTCTTTTTGAAAAAGATATTTTAAAATTTTTCAACTTTACCCCCTTCTCCCTAAAAATTATCTAAGTGTCCCTTTCAATATTCTGGACCCCTCAATTTTCTTCAGTTTAGTCAGCATCATCCTGAATAGCTTCAAAGATAATTTTCGGTGGAAAAAGTGCCACCCAAATTGACCCCATTGCTCTCCCCCACCTCAACTATAAAATTGACCAAAATACCACCCACTTTGTGATACATCAAATTGGAGAGAATTAAATTCTCTTTCTAAAAACAATTTTTTTTAAATGTCCAACTCCTCCCCCATTTAACTGGACATTTGGAGTATTTTAGTAGAAAAACGGGGGTTTTAAAACTTTCGAAAAAATTGTGTTCAGGGAGAGAATTCAAATCCCTTCAATTTGATATATCACAAAGTGGGTATTGTCATTTTAGATTTTTAAGGTGAGGAGAAGGGAGCAAAGGGGTGAATTTGGGTGGCACTTTTTCCATAGAAAATTTTCTCTTTCGATGCTGTGCAGAATGACGTTGACTGCATTGGAGAGAATTGAGAAGTTCAGAATATTTAATTGGACACTCAGAGAATTTAGGGGGGGAGAGAGGTGGGGTTAAAAATTTGAAAAATATTTTTTCAGAAAGAGAATTCAATTCTGTTGGATTCAATGTAGGGTAGGATGGTCGACAGTGGATCACCAATTTTTCAAAACCAAATATCTCGGGAAAAAATTCATGGAATTCATTGAAATTTTGAGTAGAATTATATTAACGACCATTCTATCAAAATACAGCAATTCACGCTTCATTGTACAACAAGCAAAATATAAAAAAAATATATTACCTTCATGTGCATAATGATCCACTGTTCACCAGGGGTGGTCCACAGTGAAACACCATATGGTCAACAGTGGATCATGCACTACAATAAAAATTGTTACACTGGGAAAAGTAATCGTTCTCGAAGAAACATACACAAAACTAACAAATGTTCAAAATTAGGATATAAAAATAGAGAAAACTTGACATATTTTCAAAAAAAAAAAATAAAAAAAATATATAAAACTTGACAGATTTTCAAAAAATACTGATATAGAAGAAAGGGGAAAAGAGAAGAAATCGAAAACTTGACTCATTTTTCAAAAAATATTAAATCGAAAAAAAAGAGTAAGCTAATTCATTTTCAAATGAGAAAGATCATGATCCACTGTTGACCATGTAGCATTGACCCACTGTGGACCAACACGCTATTTAATTTTCAAGCTGTTGTTTTGTCATGAAAAACTGGAGTAAGATCTGTCATGCAAGTGCTCCCACGTAAACTAAGTACCATTTGAAACAATGAAAACTCTCTAGGCTCAAGGAAAGAATACCTGATTAAGTTAAACAAAAAGTTCGAATTCCTGATGATAAAATTTTGACACACTTGAACACAAACAGAGCTGACAAACTTTTGACCGGTAACGAAACTGCTTACATGTTGCATAGGTCAAAGATGGATCACAAAAGCTGTTCCATGATGCTCGCCCAATCACAAAGAGACAATGGTTCGTCCAATAAATGACTGATTCACTGTGTACCATCGACCCACTGTTGACCACCCTACCCTACCGCAATATAGGTAGTGTCATTTGAAATTTCAAAGTTGGGGTAGGTGGGGGCGAGGGGGCTTAATATATAAAATCGCTAATGTATGTTTTTGATGTCCCCCTCGATATAAAAATCGACCTGTTTTTGCTCGAAGACATTTTCACTAGGAATCGGGAGTTATTCCAGGTGGATAGTTTTCAAATGATCACCCGGTATGTTCTTCAAATCGATAATGAGCCTCAGAAAGCTCGCTTCCCTATTGGTATCCAATAACGGGGCTCCGAGGTAGCTAGGATGAGAAACAAATAACATCGTTACTTATTTCTAGCTACCGATACCGACAAGCAGTGTCGGACTGTCGGTGTACAGAACTGTGGTCTTGCGGCCTGATATTACGGCGAGTATTTTGCGAGTCTGAATAACATCAGTGTTTATGTAGAGAACGTAGTTCAATACATTTCTGGGTCTCTTTCGGGAAAATTGTAAGCGGTGTGTTCACTGAAGAGAATGGAATGAAAATGCCCATTGTCGAGTGGTCCCTGTGAGGTTGAGAAAACAAGTTGTAAAGTTATATTAGTACATGAGGTGACGCTGAGTGCACTGCGTTGAAAACTTGTTCATTTCCCCGGCCTAGATCTTTCTTCTCAAAATTTCCACTGTTAAATAAAAGTATTGGTTTTATCCTACCGGCCCAAATTTTATAGATCTCACCGGCCCAGGAGGTAAATTTCCTTTTATCCCCTTGGCCCATCCACCCCTGATTGGGTTCATCGGTATTATTTCATCATTTCTTTTTTCAAATATAGAAGTTGATTTTCTATGTTTTTCAAAATCTTCCTATTGTTTTTCACCGCCCTCTCCGCCTCTCTGGTTAGTCCCCACAGATTGGTGAGGAACTGACAGGTGAAACCACTGGCAAAATATAATGTATTCTCTTGGTTTGTACGCCAATCCAACACCCTTTGACCCACACCCCACATATATTATTTTGTTTCTAAAACACAAGCAACATTTTTCTAGCACTCTTAAATAAGCATTGAAGAACCTGACATTGACAGGGAGTTCAATTGTTCAAGCTCCGACATAAGATCCTGATTCTCGTCTGTTTGCTTACAATATTTATCTTCAAATCTTGGGAATGATAGACAATTTCAGTTTCAAAAAAACGTGTATATTAGCAACCAACGTTTCAACTTTCAACCTCGTTGTCAGGTCTTTTTCAAAGGAATGTGAATTCTAAGAAATACAATATAGAATAATAGTACTTAAAAATGTGATAACACTAGAATAAAAGAGTAAATAAAAGAAAGTGGTGAAAACGGCGTGAAGATGTTGACGAGAAGGTGGCACTCTTCATAAAACACGAGACAGAGCGAGATCAATGATGATGTTAATTATTTCTGGGTCTGGATCCAATGATCCAAATGAGGTGCTATTGTCGGTCAACACTGCTGGGAGTGATGAGGCAAGCTTTGAGAATGATGTTTACAGTTCTGTAGAATTCTGTGAAAGTGTGTGATGGTTACCTCAGGGCCACCATGGTCTACTACTGTAACAAAAGAACACACTGCATTACAATTACAATAATTATACTCGACAGTGATTCACACGGAGTGTACTGATTTGATAAATTTTGGCTTGGTGTCAGTGACAAGAAGGCCAAAATTCATCAAATCAGTACACTCCGCGCGAAACACGGTCCTCGTTTATTTTACGTACGATGGTAGCTATATTATTCTGGGAGTTAATGAATATCAGTGATCATATTAGACATGAGACTTGAACAAAGAGTGGAATATATGATGCATAACTGCGGAGAAGTTGATTCCAAAAAGTGATGTAATAACTTACGAGATTCATATAGGTAGCCTTGTCATTAGGACTTGGACTTGAGGAAAGCTAACACTTGTAGCTTGTAGTATATAGAGCCTTCAAGTGAATATCACCTCAAGTCGCCTATGATTCTTGGAAATTTAGTGAGAAAACATGGCTATAGCGACCAGGCTTACTATGAGAGGAAATTTACTTCAACGCTTGATACATACAATAATCCTTGCACAAGTGTGTGTAGACTGTAAGTTGGTATAAGTCTAATGCAAACAATGACTTTACCTACCGATTCCTTTCATATGTATTGACATCCTTGGCTCTTCCTGTTGGTTTCGTGGATCTTACAAATATCCTCCATTTGAAACAGCAATTAGATAGTATAATTCGTACTGCTGTAACGGAAAAGAAATTAATCATTCTGTCATGCATAGTTGTTTAGACCTAATCACAATAGACTTACTTAATCCGGAGTCTTTCTACCGTTCGGTGTAAGACTAAAAAGCCCGAATTCAGCTTGTTCTGTTCCTCCATTCCATCCTGTTCTGGATCAACGCATCGATCTCCCACCTGCTGATGTCCTTCTTCTCCGCTGCTTGCCTCACCTCTTCCCGCCAGGTTTTTCTTGGTCTGCCTCTTCTAGTTCTTCCGAGAGTTCTTCCCTGTGTTCTCGCCTCATACACTCTCCTGGGCTTCGTCTTAACTACTGCTCTTTGAAAATCTTGTTCCCGATTCTGTCCCTTTTTGTCTTCCCCTCTATTTTTCGTAGGGATCTCGTCTCTGCAGCATTCACTCGACTCTCGTACTTTCTTGTCAGGGTCCACGAGTCGTTCCCATTAAATCAGTGTTGGAGTTACCACCTCTTATTTCCTTTGTAACTTCTCTCTTCCCGAAAAATGTTTTTCTCATGGGCCATGGGAGTTGTATATTCTTCGCACCATAGCAATTCTTTCATTCACTTCTCTGTCCTGTCTTCCGTTCCCTCCAATTATTGTTCCTAGATATTTGTAGTGCTCTACTTGTTCGATGTTCGATAACAATAGACACCAACATAAAATTGCACTTATTGTTGTGGAGCACGTGCATTTTGACACTTCGATGCGGCATTGCCGAATGGTCAAAAGGGTGCAGGGGGAATCAGATTGGCAGATCCTCATTTCGCTCTTATGTCGCCAAGATGTGACATTTTGCTTTTTGACAGCCGTGCAGCGTTGCCACGTGTAGCGGTTGGGGTGTGTCGCGCTTAAGGGCTGTCGCGGTAACTGCCTGTCACCCATTCAACCCCTTCTTGCGACAGAGCTGTCAAGAGTGTCAAGTCAATTAAACTTTTGTTGGTTACGTTCCGTACCGGTCCGATTTTCTACGGAATTTTTTCCACTTTTCCAGCCATTCAGCGACAATGTCCGTCAGCACGATCCTGTTGGATTTCTCCGTCGACCCGTCCCACGTGAAAAACGAATCGCAGATGTCGTCGTTGGCGACGAAAATCGAAGGGGTGCTCCGCGAGTACCTGACCACTCTGAAGCACATCACCACCGTGCCCCTGGACTCGGACCTGTTCGTGCTGTACACCAGCGAGGGGGGCTTCACCATAACGCTGCGGGTGTTCCGCACCGGCCTGGTCACCGTCAACATCGAGTACTACTACGGCAACGGCGAGCCAGCGCTGAACTTTGAGGTAAAACAGACACGCAGACTGGTCCAGGAATTTTAGGCAATGTAACGAAAGGGTGAATAGCTGGCAAAAATGAGACCCAGGCAAATTTTTGTGGTCAAGCGTGTAGATGAACATGGTAAAAGTCCTCAGAGAAACAGTATGTGGTTCCATCGTTGTAGCCTCGTAAAGAACTTGAGGAACAGGTTTTCAAGTTTATTTCGTGAACGATGGCATTTGGGAATGAAAGTGCCCCAAAACAAATTGTTGGAAATTTCATTTGCTATAAGAAAAATCCTTGCACATTTCATCACCAGTCCACTCTTTCTCTTTCAAAATGGCTCGAGGTCTGGAAATTAAGTGCTGGAAACTGTATGGACCTTGAATTTAATGATGCCGAGATGTTCCGCTCTAGTATCCTGATAATTACTCATAAGTTTACAAAATTAATTGATTTTCTATAGCAATTTTAGTTTTTTTCAAGATAGTCCAGGGGTGACCGTGTTATAAAGGGGGCCTGAAAACGCACATTTTACAGTAACGATTCTACCACCATTCTCTTATGCAATTTTGAGTGGATCTAGGTACGGAAGAATTCGATTTACTTCTTATCTACTTACTTACCTACTTTTACTTACTAGGTTAACTAGGTATTCCATTTTCGCACTTGAACATCGCCCACTTTCCTCTTCTGTCGCAATGGTAACCACTCTATTCTCGCTGTTCTTTTTTGACAATCGACGTTTCATTCACAGCTGTCAGCGTTTGAAATCTTTTTCCAAACCATCTCATTGTAAAAATCGTCAATTAAGGCTTCACTTTGAGCTCCATCATTCAAGTCCGGTCTCAAAAGCCCAGGCCGGTTTCACATTGTCAACCGAGAAATTGGAAAAAAATTGTTGTAAAATGTTCAAAAACCAGCTACCTCTTGCTTAAAAAAAATGATGGAAATCTGTTCACGGGATAAAAAGTTGGGAAATTCGCAGTTTTTCCAGAAAAGACAACTCGGCAGCCGTTCCAAAAATTTTTCCTCCAAAAATTAACTCAATCTTTTCTCCAACTTTCATTTGCAGCATGTCTGCACCTAAAATGAGTATTTCGTGGGCCCACCGCATGTCGAAGTTTGCACTGCAGTTTTTTCAGATTCACGGAATGTGCAAATTTCATTTTGAAAAAATTATAATCGGAAAACCGGAACCGTTTTGATTTTGAAAATGAATCTACACGACGACCAATTCAATTTGCTTTTGATATCAGTTGGAATTTTTCGAAAAAAGTCGATACCCGAGCGGGAATGAATTTTTGAGTGGAGTACTGCATCAAAAGCGAGTCGTCCTGGTCATACATAATACGGGCGAGACGCCTTCTCGGGTGGCAACGGCCAATGGTGGATGGTGGACAATTATTTTTTCAAGTTTTTTTCGGCCGTGATTGCCTGGTATCAACAAAGTTTAACCAAACGTTCCACCCGTCAGATACTATTCACTTACCCAATTTCATCAAAATCTATCAAAGCGTTCCAAAAATGTGGAAATAAGACGGACATTTTTATTAAATTATGGTGTGGTACACCTGAGGGTACACCTGATTAACGTTTCAGGGCCAAAAGCTTATTTTTTAGGCGACCAATACACAAAAGCTTTCTTTACGTCCTTTTTGACGTCCCAAAAGTGTCTTTTTTTTACGCTTATGTCAATATTTCCCTTCTCGGCCGCTAAACCTCATTTGTTTTACTTTGTTGGCAGGCTAATGTCATTCTGCTTTTTTCACATTACATTATTTTAGACCGATTCAGCTGTTGAATATTTACATCACGAAGTAGTCGGCGGTATACCTAATTAATCAAGAGCAAATAATCATTTGACGATAGCAGCCCAAAATCAGATTTAATAATTACATAAATTTGAAACATACAGTTATTTTCTCCGTAAGGTTGGTGCTCACTGCCGTGATTTCAGTTACATGATTGCTATGCTACTACATCATTGGTCAATTCAATGCTACAATAAAATAAGAATACACAGAATAAAAGATACTTACTTACTTACTTACTTACTTACTTACAATGTCAATGTGAATGCTGTCAAAGGCGGAAGGTTCGCCACGAAAACAGAACAGACCCTGTCCTGTCCAGTTTTTTTGCCTTGTTTTGCTGACATCAACGTGTTCTATGGCACCAACTCACAAAATGTTCATTCTGCTTCAGGTATACAGCTTGTAATTTCAGCGAAAACAAATCCAAAGTTGCCCCATTTGCAACTTCAATTAGTACCGGCAGGGTTTGAAAAAAAAAACGCTTTATCGCCACCCGGTGAGTCGTTCATCATTAATAATTATCGAAATAAATACCGAAACTCTTATCCAGGAGCAATTTGTTTTATAACGCTTGTCTAAACTACTGTCGTCATAATAATATACCTATATGCCACGAACCTGTAATATAGCTGGACTGATGATAACAGAGGGGGAAATGACGCCAGGCGGGCGCTGCCATGAGATTATGTGGACGTTGGGTTTTTGTTTTCAAGGGTTGGCATCACCTGCCACGGCAACGGTCTGATTCTACGAGTTTACCTAGGTATATCCTGTTCACTTTTTATTTTCAGTAGAATGACTTTTTGGAGCAAAAATAAAGTGACAAGCTGGAGCGCTGGGAGGATACGGCTAACGGCCGCTGATAGTTTCGATCCAAAACTTTGCAGGTGCCATCAGCCGTAGCCGTAGCCTCCCATCTTGTCACTTTATTTTTGATACAAAAAGTCATTCTACTGAAAATAAAAAGTGAACGGGATATAGGTGCAAGCCGCAGAAATCAAAACCAGAAATCAGGATATTATCCCAGATCAAGATAGCGCGGCACTGACAGCCAAGCACCGACTGTCACCAAGCGAAAATTATTCCAGTGAACCTCAAACATTCTATGTAATAATGGTAAACTCTTGCAAATCTTCATAGATCGGTAACAAATTTAGCTAAAAATTACATTAATATACACTAAAATCATATATTTATAAAATAGAGTGTATAGTCATAGTCATCAATACATAAAACTGCTCCGTTGAATATTGAAAGCCACTCTCGAGGCCGCTACCAAACATTTTGGGTACCGGTCATGTACCGGTGCATAATAAGATGGCGACTTCCTGAGGAGGGGTCATAATTTGTTGGGGGAATCTGGGGAATTAGCAGTCCAGCTATACTACAGGTTCGTGCTATATGCCGATCACGTTTTAAATTCAGCAGAAATTAAAACGCGGTTGGCCATGTTCCCTAGGGTGTAACGGACGCTGACAGACCAAGTTTCGTGAAAACGGGCTTTTTGTGGCGAAGTCCAGTGAGGTTAGGAAATTTTGACATGAAATGCCAATTCTGGCGTCTCCTTGCATCATATTCCGCTACAGTGTTGCCTTGGCTGTTATGACTGTTATCTTGTCAGAATGGCAGGTAAGTGACAGAGTGCCGAGCCGTTCTAGGTTTTAGACACTAGGCCTTCATTTCTGACCATACATTTGAACAGTTTTCTCAACCTAGTATATAATATGATGGTATATTATGATTCACTATTTTATTCAAAAAAAACTGTTCACCAGTCGCCCATTAAAACTGGAGAAAGTCTACCAAAATCAAGACGTCTTGAGCGTTCATATACAATCTTGCAACAGCGGTGTACTCGATTGACAATACGAATTCAAGGTCATCTGGGGAAATATTGATCCAACATTACAAATTTGAGCATCCCCAAATATCGCAAAATTGCCAACTTGGCGTGCAAAAATTACCGTTCTAGTGCTGAATTTAAAAGCTGATCGGCATATACAATTTTTTTTTTCAATGTCACAGGTAACTATGTTTTATGAACAAAAGTACTCTTGCGAGTGAGACATCAAACAATAATTTAAACATCAGTATTTTGCTCAATTTTTTGTGATAGTCGCCTAAAAATGTTGTGTGCACCTCGGCCAAAAGGTTCCTCTTTGGCCTCACCTGCTTTGCAGCCTCGGCTACAAAACTTCAGATTCGGCCAATAAGCATTACCTTTATGGCCTTGATACACAAAGTACTATTCACGTCTGGCTACTCTTTGACGCATGTTCACAAAGTTGTATTGCAATCGCTCCAAAAACATGGGGAGAAAAGCGAGGAACAAGCCCATTTTTACCAGTTTTCCGGAAAAAAATTGTTTCTTTTCCAAGTTGGATGCCTGATTTTGATCGGAGCTGCCCATGTACCGTCAAGTCCCTGGAATGGTCCCTGCTGGGTACTCTTGCTGCAAATCAAATTTGGCTCGGAATTCAGTCGAAATCTGTTCTCTCGAGTTACTTCTCGATACTTCGGTACTTCTCGAGTTATCAAGCGTCAAAAGTCTTTCTTTGACAGCTTGGAGGAGCTTGTGGTGTGGTGGTCAGCGCGTTCGGCTACCACTCCAGGGGTCGTGGGTTCGAGTCCCACTGTGGGCGCTCGGATTTTCGTCCCCGAAACAAGCTCTTCGATTTAGTTGGAATGCTTGCTAAATGCAAGACTGAGTCTGTCGCATAGCTCATAAAATACGAACGGTGGTGCCGACCCCATGCGATGTTGGTGGTCGTTGAAAATCCCTACCCTACAGGGATTCGGCAATATTTCCGGTATAGTGGAGGAAAGCATTCACCGGCGTCGGTGTTAGGCCTCGTTGCGGAAATAGGCCGACGTTAAATAAACGAATAAAAATGACAGCTTGTAACTTTTGACAGATGACAGATATGTCATAACTGTCACATCTTCTGAATAGTCTCTCAAGAGCTTCAAAATGAGCTGTCAAAAATGAAAATTCTCACATCAAACTCTTCTATCACTCTTTGACAGTGACATTGGCCTTTGACAGATCATTGTGAAAAGCTGATTTTCTCATTTTTCCCGCCGACCATACGCGCATTCCAAATTTGGCTGAAAAGGTTCGACGGTTTGGAAATAAATCAAGGGACAAAAAAAACCTGACATGCTCACTAACTCACTGACAGACCGACACGGAAAAAAAAATTCTTTTTCGACAGATCTCGACGTTTCAGCATACGGGGAGTCCAAAAAACGAATAACTATCTTTTTTTCGCGATCATCTTCACTTTTTTTGAGGAATTCGATGAGAAGTAAAAAATTTTTGCGATTTTCTTCACGTTTTCTGTGTTTTATTCCTCCTTTTTAAACGTACTTGAACTTCTTTTATGCTTTTGCGCGATGCTTTCCATGCGTTGTTATCTTTTTTTTTTTGCGCTCTTCCGCTATTTTTCGTTCATTTCATTTCGTCTTTATACGCGTCGACTGCTTTTTTTGCTAGTTTCTTATCGTTTTGTGTGATTTATTCCTTCTTTTCAATGTCTTTTTAAAGATTGTTAGCGATTTTTAGCCCTGTTTTTAGCGCATTTTCCATCTTGATGAAAATCGCTATTGCAACCGCTTTGTCCGTCCGTCCGTCCGTTTTGTCCTCTGTTTTGCTCCTCGCGTTGGTGTCTTTTAGTAGCGTATCGACACAAAACCAATGTCTTGACGATTACTTGCGATTTCCCGCCCTAGGGTGCGATTCTCGAACGTGTTCGAAAAGTTTCCGTATACGAATTCTCCTTTCCGACAGCCCAACCGCACACGAAACCGAGGAGATTCGTATACGAAAAGACCCCTGTTCGCTGTTTTATGATGCGTTTATTTTTAGCTTCTCCCCACCCTACACCCCCATTTCGCTCTCCGGTCCTGGTGGTGTGTTTGATTTTTCGTTTAGTATCATTTCCATTTTATTGGAGGGGGGGAGGGTTAATCCATTCCTGCTTTTGGGATGATCGAAATCGAGGTCCCCTTTATGACACGGTCACCGTTCAACTTTTTTCTGTCTCCCCCTGTATATGCCGCCGGCATGGTTGATGCTGATGTGTACAAGTCTCAATCGTAGCAGAATGGTTCAAGTAGCACCTGTACTAAGTGCCACCTCGGCATCGTAAAATTCAAGTTCCATACAGTTTCCATCACTTAGCATTTGAACTCTCATTTGAACTATTTTACTTTTCTTGCATTTTGAAGAAGAAATAGTGGACTGGTGATGAAATGTACGAAGAAAAAAATGTGTGAAGGCCTTCCTAGTAGTTTTAGGAAAAAACTTGAAAAAATTATTCCTCAAATTCTTCGTGAACTCACAACGACGGAAGCACACCCTGCGTCTTTTAGGACCGTTACTACAGGGCGCGGGGCGCAAGAGCATGCAATCCGCTTGCTGGAGGAACTGCTGGCGGCCTCCGCCAGCCACAACACTTGAAGCTCGTGTGTCAGTCCGAGTAATCTGACGTGGAGAGTCAAATCAGAACTGTCAGCGCATCAACGTCAATTGAAAAATTCAAAATTCGTCGGAAAAGCTTGGATATTTGGTTGTTTCCGTTGCTTCTCCTCATGCTTGCACTGCTGATTAATGATGAAACAATTCGATCACGAAATTATATGTGTCTAGGTCTAGGCAACCATAAGGCGACCTTCTCACGGTAACCATTTGCAGCACGATGCGGACAAGCATGTTGGTGTAGGCATTCAGAAAACAACAAAACGATTCAACTCAACTCCAGGCATGACAAACTGCATATGCAGAACTTCTGGCAGATTCGTAAAATCTTCGACCAAGCAAAGAAGCAATACGTAACAATCAGTATAACTTACCAGCAGTTAAAGCACGAGGGGAAGCAGCGAAAACAACCAAATATCCCAGATTTTCCGGCAAATTTTGAATTCTTGAATTGACCATGCGCCGACAGTTCTAATTTGAGTTTCCTCAAGCAAGCGGGTTGCATACTCTTGCGGCCCGCGACCCATGTTCAACTACTTGCTCTGCTGAACTAACAAAAATCCGGCTGGGTTGATTTTTGCCAGCTATTTTTGCCATAATTCCTGGACTAGACCTTCGGCTTCGGCTTTTAACATAAGAGCTCACGCCGAACAAAAAAAAAACTCTGATTGTGATTTTGCAGCGCTCCAAACTTATAGAGCAGCAATTGAACGTCGTTTTAAATTGTTTCCGGTCAAAACTGTTCCCGGTCATTAAGCGGGGATCGAAAATTGACGTTTACCTACTTAGCTCAGGTTCGGAAACAACTTGTAGTAGAACGCGATTTATTGTGGGTATGCTGCCGTTTGGGGCTGTCTGTATGTGTGTATCCCCAGCCGTTTCAGGCATGCTCATCTAGACGCCTGAAATTCGCCGCCGCAGTCCGGTCCGGGCAAACAAAGTTCGATTTCAACTGAAGGTACTGACCAGCGACTAGCGACACTTCTTGTTGATGACGTGGACGTCAAAGTAATGAATATTGTGTCAAAGTCAAACCGCCTCTTGTCGTCATGTCTCTTGTTTTATTATTTAGAGTTGACAGGTTTGACAACTGAATAAATGTCGTCAATTCTATGTCAGTGTAGATGTCAAAAAAGAGTGACATTTGCCGGCATTTAAGTTGTCAATAGTAATTTACGTAACAAGTCAAGTGCTAGAAATGAGTTTACAACATACGTAAGAGTTATACAAGGCGACAGAAGAGGACAACTCTCACAAGAGCTCTTGCCATGCGCTTTTTAAGGAGGGTCATTCCATAGAATTTCAACGAACTTGATTTATTTTTGAAAGTTCGACCATCGAGTTCAGGGATGAAATTTGGCTCTTTTATTTACCATAGTGTTACGATGTGAAAAATATCAGCATTGATTTTTTTCAGTCCAGTACGGCAGTGTAAAAGAATAAAGAGGTGATAGGTGACAGGGAAATAAAATCATTGATTTTTTTAATTCTCAAAGTATTGTCTCAAAATGTCAGTCACGGATGATTTTGTATTTTCCACAAGTGAGAGGAAAAAAAGTGCGAGCGAAGCAAGCGCCGCAAAAATTCTCTAGCGAGAAAATTGGAGGGGCCAGCCCCCCCCCCCCCCCCGACTGGGATTGGGGGGGGCATGACCCCCTTTGGTTCCGCTGCCACTGCCTGCACAGCAAGGCTGGTCGACGTTATTTTTTACTACAGGTTGCTTCATCCAGTTTGTGTGACGTCCGAGAACTTGATTTTGGCTGAAACTGATGTCGCTCTTTTCATTTGACATTTCGGATTTTATTTCGACGGGAAACCGTCAAATTTCTGAACTGGTCGAGAAATGGTTGATGTGTATTCAACGATTTGTAGTTTTTGAAAGAATTTGGCATGTTTTTATGGAAATGTCACGTTTGTTTATTTTGAAATCTGTCAAATTGCAACGGAAGCGTATCGTCGCCATCGCCCAAACCTAACGTCAAAAGTAAAATTGGACAGGTTTATTACTCAATGTACTTGAGTACACGTGATTATGTCGTTGAGCCAGGGGACTCGAGAGGTTTCCACCTTGAGGACTTGACGTGTCATACCTTTTTGGATTCCCCACAACACCAGCATGAAAATAAGTCATGATACGTTTTTGTATCGAGTAGCTTAAGACCGCCATCTTGAAAAAACCGCGCCAAATATGTAGTTCTTGTGGTTTGTATTTTTTATTTCGCCTCAACGGCACCTCCAATTGGAAAAATGAAACTGAATAAAATTAAACAACAAAATTTACTATAAATGTCGTTTAGCAACGTTTTTTTGACAGGTCTCGTTACTCCAAATATGACAGTCCATATAGTTCAGCTGTGGCAAATTTCTTTATTTGACATTTTCGAGTACATCCGATGATATTTATACAAACCGAGCCCCACGTCATTGTCTTTCTAGCGTACTTCACTAGAAATGCTGCTCTTAGCGGCATTTTGATGTCCGTCTGTCCGTCTGTCCATCGGTCTAACTGTCTATCTTATCAATTAATTGCCCCTGAACGAGAAGACCTAGCGAAAGTCGACTTCTTTTGTGTAACGTGTAGTCACCGGAGAATGGATGAAGAAAAAAAATCTCAAACCGTCGCCATCTTGATTCGCAATGTCAAATTTTCTCGAAAGTGATCCGATTTTCATGAAACTATATATACACTTATGTTTTATATGTAAAAGTATGATTTCAATGTTTTATTTTTGATCCGCCGCCATTATGTCCGCCATGTTGAAATTGGTTGAAGCGGTCCGATTTTGATGAAAATTGGAACCTAGTCGTGTCTTGTGTATGCATTGATGGTTTTTATGTTAGTTCCACGATTAGCGCCATATTGACGTGCCACATGGAAATTAATCTCCAACTGTCACAAAATCAATTTATTCGAATATTTTTTGAACAAGGGGTTTCCGATGTGACTGAAAAACTTGTTGGTGAAAATCGGTTTTTGTTAGTTCTTTTTTACAAGTAGAAACTTTTCCAAAAAATATATACGTGGAATGCTATTAATTTTCGAAATTTGCAAAAAAATGTGAAATTTTTTTATTTCTTCTTTAAAAATTTGAAAATCAGATAGCAACGCCTATACATCTTTATTCAAGAAAGTCGCACACTGAATTTGAACTTTTATTTTCAAAAAAAGATACCAACAATGGTTTTCCAGTAAACATGAAAAAATGAATTAGTAGAAACCATTTTTAGTACCTTTTTTTCAAAATAGAAAATTTAAATTCGGTATGCGACTTTCTTGAATAAATATGTATAGGCGTTGCTATCTGATTTCCACATTTTCAAAGAAAAATTTAAAAAATTTGAAAACTTTTTGCTCTCGAAAATTTAATAGCATTTCCCGTACATTTTTTTTTGCAGGAGTTCCTATTTGTAGAAAAGAACTAACAAAAATCTATTTCCATCAACAAGTTTTTCGGTTACATCGGAAACCCCTTGTTCAGAAAATATTTGATTGAATTGATTTTGTGACAGCTGGAGAATAATTTCCATGTGGCACGTCAATATGGCGCTAATCGTGAAACCAATACAAAAACCATCAATGCATACACAAGACACGACTAGGTTCCAATTTTCATCAAAATCGGACCACTTTAACCAATTTCAACATGGCGGATAAAATGGCGGCGGATCAAAAAGGAACCATTAAAATCATACTTCTCCATATAAAACGTAAGTGTGTTTCAAGTTTTATAAAAATCGGATCACTTTTGAGAAAATTTGACTTTGCAGATCAAGATGGCGACGGTTTGAGAATTTTTTTTTCCTAATTCAATTCTCCGGTGAATACATGTTACACACAAGAAGTCGATTTTCGCTAGGTCTTCTCGTTCAGGAGCAATTAATTGATAAGACAGACAGTTAGACCGATGGACAGACAGACAGACGGACATCAAAATGCCGCTAAGAGCAGCATTTCTAGTGAAGTACGCAAGAAAGACAATGACGTGAGGCTCGGTTTGTATAAATATCATCGGGTGTACTCGAAAATGTTGAATAAAGAAATTTGTCATAGCTAAACTATGAACTGTCATATTTGGGGTAACATGACCTGTCAATAAAAATGGTGCTAAACGGTATTTATAGTAAATTTTGTTGTTTAATTTTATTCAGTTTCATTTTTCCAATTGGAGGTGCCGTTGATGCGAAAAAAATACAAACCACAAGAACTATATATTTGGCGCGGTTTTTCCAAGATGGTGGTCTTGAGCTACTCGATACAAAAACGTATCATGGCTTATTTTCATGCTGGTGTTGTGGGGAATCCAGAAAGGTATGACACGTCAAGTCCCCAGGGTGGAAACCAAAATCGTGATTTTTGGCTCCTGGCTCATCGACAGGGTGTTCACGATAAAATTCACCCCTCCAGTAGATTCCCCTTTAAGATAGTTCGAAGAACTAGAAACTTTTTCTTTGCGATTTTTTCCAGGGACCTTAAATCGACCCTCTAATGCCCGATTGCACAAAAAAAAATTTGATACCGAACTTAGTAGTTCCGCATCAAATTTTGGTGCGGTATTAAATCGTAATCGCATTGCACAAAGCAAAATTTCATCCAGGATCAACTAACTCCGGACCAAGTGTGAACGAGCCACAAAAAGCATCGAGGCGACCGTAATATTGACTTCATGCGGGTGGCAACTACGGGGTGTTTATAAGAAACTGTGATCGCGGCAGGCATGGGTCGGGCCGAAAAACGCAGTAACAGGCGTGATTGTAGTGATCGAAAGCGGATTCCAAAGGCGATGCGATCACAATCGTTTATAAACACCCGGTATTATTAAAACCGTCATAGCGTGGTGGTGGGAGGGTTGATTTCCGATGCAAAGGATCCAGGTTCGAACCTCGGCCGTAGAAGCCAAATCTTTTTTTGCGTCATTTTGTTTTTAACGTGAAATATAAGGGCCACACTTTCCAAGTTCATTGTTCTGATATGAAAAATTGAAAATGTGACATTATTCTTGAGTTTCAAGGTGAAATGGTTGAAAAAAAAAGTGGTTTCGGCGGGTTTCGATCTCGGTACCTCTCGCATACGAAGGCGAAATCCTAACCGCTAGACCAGCCGGCTTCAAATTATTGTTTGGGCTGGCACGCACATGAGCTGTGTGTGAGTTCAATACATTCTTGCCCGATTGCACAAAAAAAAATTTGATACCGAACTTTGTAGTACCGCATCAAATTTTGGTGCGGTATTAAATCGTAATCGCATTGCAGGAAGCAAAATTAGATCCAAGATCAACTAACCCCGGACCAAGTGTGAACGAGCCACAAAAAGCATCGAGGCGATCGTCATATTGACTTCATGCGGCTGGCATTTGAAAATAAAGCCGTCGTAGCATGGTGATGAAGGGTTTGATTTCCGATGCCAAAGGACCAGGTTCGAACCTGATCAGCAGCAAGCCAATTTTTTTTTTTGCTTTAACGTGAAATATAAGGGCTACACTTCTCAAGTTTATTGTTCTGATATGAAAAATTGAAAATCTGACATTATTCTTAAATTCAAAGGTAAAATGGTTGAAAAAAAAATTGGTCTCGACAGGATTCGATCACGGTACCACTCGTATGCGAAGGCGAGAGCCTAACCACACGACCAACCAACTTCAAATGTTATATTGGGTTGGCACGCACATTATCTGTGTGTGTCAAATACATTTTGTGAAAACAATTTTTGAATGAAAATGCACAAATAATAGCTTGTATGCACAATAAAACCTACTATTATATGCCCTTGCAGAGATTTTATGCCGAATCAAACGCACGGATCACCCTGAAACGATCGAATTTCCAACGATCTGTCATTCTGTCAATTTAATACCGGGGTCGAGGTGATATCAGATTTGATGCGGTATTAGTTTGTTTAGTTCGGTATCAAATCCTTTGTGCAATCCAAAATGGGCGTAATCAGCGTTTGGTGCGGTATCAGAATAGTTCGGTACCAAATTTTGATCCCATGTCAGATTTTTTTGTTTCTGCACTCCATTTTGTTGTTTAGTCCGGTATTAAACGATTTGATACCGAACTAAATATTTAATACCACGTTTGTGCAATCGGGCATCTGTGGAAACAATTTTCAATGAAAATGTACAAATAATAGCTTGTATGCACATCAAACCTGCTAATATATGCACTTGCAGTAAATTTATGCCGAATCAAACGCATGGATCACTCCGAAATGATCGAATTTCCAACGATCTGTCATTCTGTCAATTTAATACCGGGGTCGAGGTGATATCAGATTTGATGCGGTATTAGTTTGTTTAGTTCGGTATCAAATCCTTTGTGCAATCCAAAATGGGCGTAATCAGCGTTTGGTGCGGTATCAGAATAGTTCGGTACCAAATTTTGATCCCATGTCAGATTTTTTTGTTTCTGCACTCCATTTTGTTGTTCAGTCCGGTATTAAACGATTTGATACCGAACTAAATATTTAATACCACGTTTGTGCAATCGGGCATAAAAGTTTCTAATTGGTACCGTATACAGGGTGTGATAATGTAACTTTCTTATTTTAAATGCAACACCCGATATTTTATTCCTTCATTTGGTGGAGCCTTTTTTTTTATTAATATATATGACACTTATGATTTATTTTGACAAGTAAGTTGTCGGAAAAATAATAAAATAAGTAGTCAAATAATTTTGTTTCGCGGCAAGATGGCTTTGGTTTCTACAGTTCACTTAAGAAAAAGTTATTCTCGCAGCATTTTGTCTGCAGAATTCACTTCTGCATGGATAAATGGTCCAATTCGTTCCCAATACAAGGTGTAGCGTAATTTTTAATTTTTAATTTATTCGACTATCCATTTTATTATTTTTTTGACAGCTTCCTTGTCAAAATAAATCATAAATGTTATATATTTTTGTAATCAGAAAGAAAGGCTCATCAAATGACGTAATAAAATATAGGGTGTTGCATTTGAAATTAAGAAGTTACATGTCACACCCTGTATACGGTACCAATTGAAAACTTTTAGACGATCGGTTCAAGATCCCTGAGAAAAATCGTTGAGAAGAAGTTTTTAGTTTTTCAAAATATCTCAAAGGGGAATCTCCTAGAGGGGGGGGGGTGAATTATATCGTGAACACCCTGTACGTAATACACTTAATTTTCACAGCCGCCTAGGCAAATGTCACAAAAATTCATTATACCGGGTGTTTTCTAAAACCGTTGAATTGCAGCTCAACGATTGCAGTAAGCGATGAAAGTAAAAACGTATGTCCGCGATTTGATTCAAATTGCGCCCTTGAGGCGGTCGGCTAGGCAACGCGAGAGGATGGATCAAGTCGCGGACCTACGTTTCCTCCACTTCCACGGCCAGCTCCAATGCATAATTTTAAAAAACATCCGGTATATAATATACCGTAATACTGTTCTCGTCTCAATTCTTTTTTTCGGCAACAATGAAGCGATGACGTAGATTCGCAACGGGTCTGCTATATTAATTAACATAATGCATAAAAATCTAGATAATAGGTATATAAGAAAGTACGTTCAAAGTTATAAGATCCCGAATTTCTCCTTTCTAAATGCGGCGCGTGGTGAGACTCCCATCCCAGCCAGCTAGAATCAGAGTAGGGTGTAGGGTGGAACGCCCCATATAAATGAATTAAAGTGCAAGTTGTATTGGTGTTATAATAACTGGAACGTATAAATTGCCGTTGAGTGTGATGTTACGTAACTTTGTTGTGATATAATTTTTTGTGGCAATATTGATCATTCCTATATAGCACAACTAAAACTCGAGTTATCGAACAAGGATTGTGTGTGTATTTCAAGCGAACTGTGGAGCTCCGCTGCCGACTCAATATCCTTTTAGAGGGGTATCCAATATACCCTACAATCCAGTCTATCGTGGTGGGATGCCATGCCAGTTGCTTCCATGTTTAGTTCTGACTTCTGTAATATTTGCTAAGAAGCTCAGCAGTGTCCTGTAAATAAGTACAAAAATTCGTTATTTGAGCCCGTATTCTATACCCACGTAAAAATAATATATAATAACGTTCCGAGTAGACGGCGTGTCGCTGCATATTAACGCATAGGTTAAATGAACGAGGAATGCACCAGGGATCGGCTGGAGTGAACAGCCGGGATGGCTTTGCCGAGTCGCGCCACAACGTACGTCGACGTTAATTCGCACAAGCCGAAGGACTACTGGGATTATGAAAGCTACGTCGTCGCCTGGGGCCAGCCCGATGACTACCAATTGGTCCGCAAGCTCGGCCGCGGCAAATACAGCGAAGTTTTCGAAGCCGTCAACGTGACCAACGACGAGAGAGCCGCAGTGAAAGTGCTGAAGCCCGTCAACAAGAAGAAGATCAAACGCGAAATTAAAATACTGGAAAATTTGCGCGGAGGAACGAACGTGATCTGGCTGAAGACCGTCGTCAAGGATGCCGTGTCGAGAACGCCGGCGCTGATATTCGAGTACGTCCCCAACGAAGACTTCAAGCAGCTCTACCAGAGGCTCACCGATTTCGACGTGCGTTACTACCTGCACGAGCTGATCAAGGCGTTGGATTACTGCCACAGCATGGGCGTCATGCACCGGGACGTCAAGCCCCACAACGTGCTGATCGATCACGAAAACAGGAAGCTGAAGCTGGTGGACTGGGGCCTGGCCGAGTTCTACCACCCCGGACAGGAGTACAACGTGCGCGTCGCCTCCAGGTACTTCAAGGCCCCCGAGCTGCTCGTCAACTATCAGATGTACGACTACTCGCTGGACATGTGGTCGCTGGGCTGCATGCTGGCCTCGATGCTCTTCAAAAAGGAGCCGTTCTTCCACGGCCACGACAACTACGATCAGCTGGGCCGCATCGCCAGGGTCCTGGGCACCGAAGAGCTGTTCGAATACCTGGACAACTACCGCATCGAACTGGACCGGAGATTCGACGACGTTCTGGGCAGGCATTCGCGCAAGCGCTGGGAGCGATTCGTCCACAACGAGAATCGCCATCTGGTGTCGCCGGAAGCGCTGGATTTGCTGGACAAGCTCTTGCGTTACGATCATTCCGAACGCATCACTGCGCGTGACGCCTTGGATCATTCTTATTTCGCGCCGGTCAAAGAGCAGCGCCACTTGATGTCGACCGTACCGTCATCCCCTGTACTCGTGTAAAAATAATTTTCGTACCAAAAAAAAAAGTGACAGAGTGCTGTGAAGTGGAGCTAGCTAAACTTGATCCTGTTGCGTCTAGTTTTTTAATTCGAGTTTTAATCACAAAGCGCGACATTTTCGGTTATTCCACACACAAACTGTTGACGTCTCTTAATACTGCTGTCGTGAACTGCTAGTGTCTGTAGATTATTTTATCGATGAAATAAGTCAAAAATCGTGTAAATTTTCGAATAAAATTGAAATATTTTCCCGTATATTTTTTCGCTGTGATATGTACGGGTGTCCCAAACTGCTTGTTATCGGCCGTTTCTCCTAGTAGGCCAGTCAAATTAGAACAAATTTATCCGTTTGAGGAAAAAACTGTTGGAGTTGGGGTTGGAGTTTTGCAAATTTGACAGTAATGTCCTGTAAGGTGTACTGATAAACATACTAAAAGTCCCCAACTCTACCTATTGAGCTTGAGCCGCCATCTTGGAAAAATGGTCCTTCGATCCAGTTTTTTTTTGCTAATATTGCGCTAATCATTAGAGATATTCAATGAGGTTTCATAAAAAATCAAGGTGATAAAATTGTCTAAAAAAATTGTTCCATACCGATTTTTTCCTCGTATCTGTTAATATTAATGAAATGACCTTAACAAAAAAAATCAAAGAAATAAGCGATTTTTTGCCTATGGCTAGAGATATTGTCTTCAAATTGTGTGAAAATGTTGGCAGTCAACATTAAAGCTAAACGTGACAGTTGAGATGAAAAAAAAGGCAAAAATATTTTATTTTTATTTCAAAATTAAGCAAAAATTTGGTTTTCGCGTTTGACATTTCTAACAGGGCGGTGTAAAGGTTTTAAATAAATATCAATTAGTTTTGATATTTACATTTATTGTAAGACAATATTTCACCAGTATTGTGCCGTTACGAGCTTCTGGAATGCTCGATATGAATTAAACGAAAAGAATAATAGCTGAGTCCTAAAAGTCTTGTCGATCGGTTCTGAAGGAAACATTTCGAAACAAAAGACATCAGCAAAGGATATACAGGAGGTTCGAAGGTTATCCAACTGTATATGAGCCCCATATTGATGTGCCTCATCTAAAATGGTACAAAAGAATCAATTAAAATTTTAAAATCCACCCTGTATAACAAAAAGTGACGATTCAAAATGAAAGTAGTGAAGCATACCTGATGTCAAAAATACGGCCTTTACATTGCTGAGAAAAAGAACAAGATTAATTGATTTATTTGAAAGTTATTAGTCCTCAAACTTGACTTCACAAATTTTAGCCAGTCAAATAGGAAAAAGTAGAGAGAAGTGATGTCGGAGTTTCAGAAATTTGACAGGGATGTTTGCTAAGGTATACTTATAAACATACTGAAAGTCCCTCCCTCTACCTGTTGCGCTTGAGCCGCAATTTTGGAAAAATGGTCCTTCGATCAAGTTCATTAACATTTTCCCAAGATGGCGGCTCGAGCGCAATAGGTAGAGGCGGTGACTTTCAGTATGTTTATAAGTATACTTTAGCGAACATCCCTGTCAAATTTCTGGAACTCCGACAGTTACTTCTCTCTACTTTTCCCCATTTGACTGGCTATTTGTGAAGTCAAGTTTGAGGACTAATAACTTCCAAATAAATCAATTAATCTTGTTCTTTTTCTCAGAAATGTAAAGGCTGTATTTTTGAGATCAGGTATGCTTCACTACATTCATTTTGTATCGTTACTTTTTGTTATACAGGGTGGAGTTTGAAATTTTGATTGATTCTTTTGTACCATTTTGGATAAGGCACATCAATATGGGGCTCATATACAGTTGGATAACCTTCGAACCTCCTATATATCTGTCTTTTGTTACGAAATGTTCCCTTCAGAACCGATCGACAACACTTTTTGGACTCAGTTATTATTCTTTCAGTTTATTTCATATCGAGCATTCCAGAAGCTCGTAAAGGCACAATACTGGTGAAATATTGTCTTACAATATGTAAATATCAAAACCGATTGATATTCAATTGAAACTTTTACTCCGCCCTGTTAGAAATGTCAAACTCGAAAACCTAATTTTTGCTCAATTAAAAAAAATATATATTCTCGCACTTTTTTCCATCTCAACTGTCACGTTTAGCTTTAATGTAGACTGCCAACATCTTCACAAATTTTGAAGACAATATCACTAGCCATAGGCAAAAAATCGCTCATTTCTTTGATTTTTTTTTTGTTAAGGTCATTTCATTAATATTGACAGATACGAGGAAAAAATCGGTATGGAACAATTTTTTTAGACAATTTTATTACCTTGATTTTTTATGAAACTTAATTAAAGACCTCTGACGATTAGCGCAAAATGTATAAGCAGAAAACTGGATCAAAGGACCATTTTTCCAAGATGGCGGCTCGAGCTCAAAAGGTAGAGTTGGGGACTTTCAGTATGTTTATCAGTACACCTCACCGGACATAACTGTCAAATTTCCAAAACTCCAACTTTTTTTTCCCTCTAGCTTTCCTTATTTCACTGGCCTATAGATCAGATAGAGAAAAACTAACCTATAGGCTGTCTGATTTCAACATGATTCTAGTGGGCTGTGTTTCTGGTCGCCATCGGCCGATCGCGGTCTGAATCGCAGCCCACTCGAATCATGTAGAAATCAGACAGCCTTTAGGTGTTCCGAGCTCGGTTTTTTTTTCTGAAAAGTTGAAAGCTGAAAACTGCATTCTTATATCTCCAACTGTTCCCGAAATATTGACATTTGACAGATTTTGAAAAAAGTGTCATAACTTTTTTTGTTTGTGAGTTTTTTCAAACGGTAAAAACTGTGCATAGGCATTTTTTCACACAGAATAAGATACATTGTTCAAAAAAATTCGTGACCGCGATACATTTCGAGATATAAAGAGAACCGTTTGCGATATCGAGTCGCGGAGAAAAAACTGTTGAATCAACAATATCTTCGAGGTCCAAGTTCATATGCTACCAAAGTTTTTTCACCGAAACTTTCTGTCCGGGGGCGCCTCAAAAATTTGTTGAAAATTTTTCACATTGAACAATGTTGAGTGATGTCATCTAAAAGGGCTTTGGAAGATCAATGAAAAAAAATGGTTCCAATTTTTGAATTCTACGCTCAATTTAGAAAAAAAAATTACTCTTGCAAAATTTTGACTCGAGGCTTTTTTTTTGAGATACTTTGGTTTGAAACTTTGAGAAACACCTCAAAATCTCCACTTTCAGAAGCTCAATTTTTTCCCTTGGAAACTTCTCGTTTCTGAAAAAAAAGGTGGTCCATTAAAGGTGGATTTATACTCTCAGAAGAATATAAATAAAAATAACAATAAGAATAACAATAAGAAAATGTTTATAATAAGCTTTCAGATGGGAGCATTTATGCACCAAAATAAGAAATAACAATAAGAATAAGGAATTCCAACTTTCCATTCACTGTTGCGTATTGAAGATGCGCAGATATGGCAACAGTGGCGGCGTAAAAGAGTCTTTGAGGGCGAAATGTTTCCTAAATTCTGCACAAATCCTCAATGTTATTGAATAATCAAGTTACGCGGTTCGGTTAACTCATGTAGAATAATATTCTACAATGTGTTTTAAAGCCTTCTGTGGCTTGTGTTTACTTCTGTTAATGACGAGATCCTAGCCCCTCCCAAAAAATACTTACCGCCGCTACTGCTTAAGAAATTCAAGAATATCAATAACAAGTTGAATATTTTCAACTTCTGCTCAAAGATAAGCCGAACGAGTGACGAACGCAGTCGAGCTTTGCCGATGACGATGGGGGCTGCTTTCATGCAATCCGCAGTACATCGATGTAGCAAGAGTTGTCTGAAACCGCCTGTCTTTGCGTAGGCGAAAAACTGCCTCGGGTTGTTTTGTAACGGCGGTCCAAACGTGGCGCCATCTACCAGTTATCCTCACAAGTTCAAATCAGTGATAATTGTCTATTACTGCAATAATTTAGATGGAGAAGTAGATACCTACACTACACATGATATTAATTTGAAATAACGCGATGTAAAAAATTCTTTTGGATGCTTACCTATTCAAGTATTATTACAGATTAGTGATATTGTATGACACCAAACAAAACAAGTAGAAAAACAAATGCAATAACAACAGCATAAAGCTAAAAACTGTAACCATTCTGTAACTAAAAATTTTGACGACTGTCATTCAAATGCTTTGAGCGACACCTAGGAGCAATGTTTCAAACTATTTCTTATTTTTATTTCCGAAGTACAGCGTGTTCAACAATGATTGTCCTTGCCGCCTTTTCGAAATTTGGCCCGCATTAGACATACGCCGCTTCAATGAAATCATTCTGCAATACCGTAGTAACGAAGTTGATAGACGTCACGTCACAATGACTGATATCAAATTTCAGGTTAACAATGACGGCTCTGACTGCTGGCAAATAGTGAACAAGCGACCTAACGGAACGGGAATGGATCAGCCGTCAATGCCGTCACTGTTGACCTCAGATTTTTCATCAGTCAGTGTGACGTGACGTCTATCAATTTCGTTACTACGGTATTCCAAAATGCTTTCATTGAAGCGGGGCATGTCTAATGCGGGCCAAATTCCGAAAAGGCGGCAAGGACAATCATTGTTGAACACGCTGTATAAATGAGCAGTTCCCGTTCTTATTTTTCTTATTTTTATTCTTATCGTCATTTTAATTTTTATTTTCATTTTCTGCGAGTATAAATCCACCTTAACTAAGGAAACCTATAAAACCTATTTCAGCTGATGAATCATGCATTTTTTTGGATTTCAACTTTTAGACCTTTGACAGTGGCATTTTTGAGGTGTTTCTCCAAGTTTCAAATCCAAATATCTCTAAGACGAAGCCTCTGATCAGAATTTGGCAAGAGTAACTTTCCTTTCTAAATTGAACGTAGAATTCAAAAATTGAAACCATTCCCAAAAATATCTATGAAGGTAAAAAATAGGGGGAAAAAGGGGAGGGTACACCCAATTATCTTCGCCCCTATAGTCCTGTCCCTAGCAGTACTTCTGTAGGAAAAACGATGTAATCAAAAATTTTTTTTTGGAATCGTTAGAGGATCATCCCAGGACAAATAATCACTCGGGTGCTTTCGCGATTTCTGGTACATTTTCCAGCACCATCAAAGTTGGCGGCTGGTCAATTCTTCAGTTCGCTGATATTTCTTGGAGTTTTTGCGATTTAAAAAAAAAAAAGTACTAATCTACCCAAAAAACAATTCCGGATCGAATGGTGCTGTCAGATTTTGAGTACTTACGTTATACCGGGTGAAAAAAAAATAAAACGAGTTTTATATTTCTTTTCCAACTTTTTAGTTTCTTGGCCGATTTTCACAAACTTTATGTCAAAAGCTCGCTGACTAAATCGTCTACTCAAATCAATTGTCAATATATCCAAATTATTAAATTAAATAAAAATGTGTCGTATTTCGAGAATTTTTTTTTGATTTCTAAACTTTGTAAAGAACGACACTGATGGTGGATTCTGGAAGATTCAGCTTTCTTCTGCAATTTGGGACTAGATTTACTTGATTCGCACATTCCACTGTGAAAATATGGTGAATTAAAGGAAGGTCCACTTGTGATTTTTTCCAAATTCACAATAAATCGGCAGTTTAAAAACCTCCCGCGAATCCTTATTTCTGAAGCAATTTCTACACACTTGGTGGTGATCGTAAGCTGTGTGCAAAGGCTACAAATGCCGTGTTGGTGCATGGCCGAAGCTTTGAAATTTTAGATGATAGATGACGTAAATGGTGGAGGTGCGCATGTCAAATATCGAATATTCTACTTCTTGTTCTCACATGTTCTGAACGAAATTTCTATGAATGGTTGGCTTAATGGTCAGCTGGATAAACACGCAACGAGAGTTAAATGTTGAAAGAGTCGAAATGTGAAGTTTTCAAATAGACGACTTTACTTCTTTGGAGAAAATAAAACGGTTCTATCCGTTGGTCCAGGAATTTTAGCTGTTAAAATCGCAAATAGCGAACAAAAATGAAAGCCAGCCGGATTTTTGTATATAAGCTCAGTTGAGCATGTAGTTCAACATAGTCAAAGTTCTCAAGAATCCGGTGTGAGCTTCGGCCGTTGTGGCCTCGAGAAGAACTTGAGGATCAGTTTTTCGCGTATAGCACTTGGGAAGAACGTGCTTGGGAAGAAATTGTTGAAAATTTTATTGTCTATAAGAAAGGTCCTTACACGTTTCATCGTCAGTCCACTCTTTCTTCGTCAAAAGACAAAAAAATTAAAATAATCCAGATGCTCGATGCTGAAAACTGTATGGACCTTGAGTTTTATGATGGCGGGGTGCCACTTGGTAGAGGTGTTGTTCGATCTATTCTGTTTTGACTGTAACTATTTGCCATCAATACCAACTATGCCGGCGGCATATACAGGGTGAAATAAAAATAAGAAGTTGGAGAAATGTACCTCAAGAACCAAAACAGGTGAAGACATATAAACCGCCAAAAATATTTCTAATTTCATGGTCATGAAGTCGTCGTAAACTTGGATCAAATATGTTGAGCCGTTTCTGACATATCTTCAGATGACTGAAGTCGTTACGAAAAAAAAACTAGTTTTCCGTCTATCAGTAACTCTTCAGATATTGAATCGAGACTTGGTGTTTTGAATCGAAACAATGATCAATCACATTTAAAATGAAACAACAGTGAAAAACACTTTCTAGGCCAACTACTTTAAGAAAAAACACAGTCAACTTTTTTTCTGATGAGTAGACAAAAAAATTATTTTTTTCGGTAACAACTTCAGTCTTTTGAAGATATTTCAAGAACGGCTCAAGATATCTGATTCAAGTTCACGACGACTTCATGACCATGAAATCAGAATTATTTATGGCGATTTACATGTATTCACCTATCCTGGTTCTTGAGGAACAAATGTTCAACTTTTTATTTTTATTCCACCCTGTATATGCCGCCGGCATAGTTCGTATTGATGGCTTCAAGTTTCAATCAAGAAATAGTGTACCAACCAACACCTCTACGAGGTGGCACTTCGCCATCATAAAACTCAAGGTCCATACAGTCTTCAGCATCGAGCATCTGGATTATTTTAATTTTCATGTGTTTTGATGAAGGAAGAGTGGACTGACGATGAAACGTGCAAGGACCTTTCTTATAGACAATAAAATTTCCAACAATTTCTTCCCAAGCACGTTCTTTCCAAGTGCCATTGTTCACGAGATATACGCGAAAAACTGATCCTCAAGTTCTTCTCGAGGCCACAACGGCCGAAGCTCACACCGGATTCTTGAGAACTTTGACTATGTTGAACTACATTGCTTAATTGAGCTTATATGCAAAAATCCGGCTGGCTTTCATTTTTGTTCGCTACTTGCGATTTCAACAGCAAAAATTCCTGGATCAACGGATAGAACCGTTTTATTTTCTCCAAAGAAGTAAAGTCGTCTATTTGAAAATTTCACATTTCGACTCTTTCAACATTTGACTCTCGTTGTGTGTTTGTCCAGCTGACCATTAAGCCAACCGTTTATAGAAATTTTGTTCAGAACATTTGAGAACAAAAAGTAGAATATTCGATATTTGACATGCGCACCTCCACCATTTACGTCATCTATCATCTAAAATTTCGAAACTTCGGCCATGCATCAACACGGTATTTGTAGCCTATGCACACAGCTTACGATCACTACCAAGTGTGTAGAAATTGCTTCAGAAATAAGGATTCGCGGGAGGTTTTTAAACTGCCGATTTATTGTGAATTTGGAAAAAATCACAAGTGGACCTTCCTTTAATTCACTATATTTTCACAGTGTAATGTGCGAATCAAGTAAATCTAGTCCCAAATTGCAGAAGAAAGCTGAATCTTCCAGAATCCACCATCAGTGTCGTTCTTTACGAAGTTTAGAATAAAAAAAAAATTCTCGAAATACGACACATTTTCATTTCGGTTCGCCGCCGCCCACTTGATTTTTGATAATTTGGCTATATTGACAATTGATTTGAGTAGACGATTTAGTCAGCGAGCTTTTGACATAAAGTTTGTGAAAATCGGCCAAGAAACTAAAAAGTTGGAAAAGAAATATAAAACTCGTTTTATTTTTTTTTCACCCGGTATAACGTAAGTACTCAAAATCTGACAGCACCATTCGATCCGGAATTGTTTTTTGGGTAGATTAGTACTTTTTTTTTTTAAATCGCAAAAACTCCAAGAAATATCAGCGAACTGAAGAATTGACCAGCCGCCAACTTTGATGCGATATTGCTGGAAAATGTACCAGAAATCGCGAAAGCACCCGAGTGATTATTTGTCCCTGAATGATCCTCTAACGATTCCAAAAAAAAATTTTTGATTACATCGTTTTTCCTACAGAAGTACTGCTAGGGCCTGGATTACTAAAAATGTTTGAAATATTGTATTATCATTGTTCAATAAAGACTTATTTTGTTAAACTTTGGTCCAAATTTGAACAAAATCGGTGCAACGGTTAAAAAGTTATCCAGGAAAAACGGTTTTTCAATTCTATTTTTGAAGGGCTTTATCTCTTATTATCTCTTATTACTCGTTTTTGAGAAGAAGTTTATCATGAAAGTTCCCTTCTTCTTCGGTGTTCTATCCGCTGTTTCAGTTTCCAAGATTAAACACCGGACACCTGTATACAAACCGAAACGGAAGAGCTGAAGTCCGCTTGGACAGATAAAACAACAATCAAACAATCTTACATAGAAATATTCCTTAATTTATAATGAAAATAAAGTCTCGCATAACATGGGGTCGCATTTCAAAAATAAAGGCAGTACTAGCCATTATGTTGGAGCGCGCGCTCTCTTTAAACTACCAAACGCGCCTATGTTTTAGAATAGATCCTCCCCGAAACAGTTTAGAACGACCGTATTCTTTACAAGGGAAGACAGAGACTTGATAATGTTCCTTATTTGAGGAAATATCGGCAGTACGCTGCACTCGGCACAGGCCTGCCAAAAGCGTTCTAGCGAGATTCAACCACTACACTAATTTACGTGCATGAAGGCACTCATTTACTTTTTCTCCCAAGGGAATAAAAATCTACTTTTCTTCCCGCGAAAGGAGGCGAAAAAATGAACTTTTTGTGCTGGTATTGCGAAAAATACGCAACAACCTCGTGGTAACAGGTGTGGAAAGAACATTGACAACGAGGATCTCTTGAGGAAAACAGACAATGGAGCGCATGCTAGAGAAGGAACTGAATAGAGAAATAAAAATCTAAGGAGCCTATAAAATGAGAAGTGAAAAATGAGAGAGAGAAAAAACAAAACTAATGATTTTTGGAAAGGGAAGAAGAAGGAAAACGAAAATGGTATGGAAATGGCAAGAGAAATTCAAGATCGAAGAAGTGAACGAGTTCAGATACCTCGGATATGTGTTCAACAGAGGTAACACCTCAAGAACCCATGTTAAGCAAATGATAAAGAAGGCGCATAAAATTCTAGGAAGCACATTGGGAATAGGAGAAAGAAAATTCGGACATGACATAGGAAGAAGAATGATGATGTTCGACAGTTTGGTGGACAGCATATTGATGTACGGAGCTGAAATATGGGGATGGAAATAGTACGAAGAGATGGAAGAGTGCAAGAGAGATATCTAAAATGGCTACTAGGATTGAACAGGGAGAACAGGAACAGGAAGAAGAGCGGTCAAGTACGAAGAGAAAATGAGAGACAAAACTGCTATGAGGGGTGCAGAAAGAGGTACACTGAAAGACAGAAAGAATTTCTATAGAAGAAGCGGTTACTCGAGCGAAGGGGCCAGAAGAATAAGAGAGAGTAGAGGATGGATGGCAGAGGAACTGAGAACGAGAGATAGAGATGTGGAAAGCCAGGAAAGAAGAGAACGGATAAGAAATTCAATATATGCATAAGACATTACACGAAAAGCTAATAACAGTAGAAGAACCAAAATGCTTCAAGAAAGAAAACATGAAGAAAAGAAACATTATAGCGAGATTCAGATGCGGAAATGAGGAGAGGGATTAACAAATACTGGAGGGAGGAAAAGGAAAGAACATTCAGAATGTGTGGAAATGAGAGAGAGAGGCAATGGAGCACATGTTGAAGTTGTTGTCGAATCAAAGGTCGGTAGTGGGACCGGAGGTAACCGCCCTTTGGGCGTACCTTACGAGGTCCTTGTGCACAGCTTTTTCGTGTCCGTAGTTACTTTTGAATCAAAGATCGGTGGTGGGACCAGAGATCGCTGTTCTTCGGGCGTACCTGACGAGGTCTATGTACACAGCTTTTCCGTCTCCCTAGTTGTTCTCGAACCAAAGATCGGTGGTGGGACCGGAGGTAACTGCCCTTCGGGCCTTCCTGATGGGTACCATGTACACAGCTTTTCCGTATCTCAACTGACGGCAAAAAAAAAACAGAATTTTTGGATTTTCCTGACACCACATAAGACATTTCAAAAAACCGTTTGACAATTGGAGAAGCGCTCGGCTAGAGCTTTTCTGAGAGGTGTCACATGATACATTTTTGTTCAAATTAATTTGAAAAGTTCAAATTGGGGACTTTTTTGAATGTTTTCGACACTCCCCAAAGTATATAGCTTGCGGCACGTCGTCGTAGAGTAGCTTCTTGATGTGAGATTCAATTGGTTTCACGCCATTTTGATCTCAGTTTTTCAAATTCAAGACGTTTTTACTTGTAACTTCTTATTTAGTTCAATACGCCATACGTTGGTCATCTCCAAACGTAAACGGGTCTCAGGATTGATTTTCCAGAATTGATTCTTCACAATTTACGACTCAAAATCGTATCTGTTACATCAGAAAAGGCAGTTTTTGGATTTTTCAGACATGGCAAGTGGAATTTCTCAAAACTGATCGACTCATTTAAAATCTCTCGACCAGGGCTTTTCTGAGAGGTGTCACATGATATACTTGTGGTCAAAATTATTGAAAAGGTCTTTTCGCCGAACTTTTTGAACCTTTTTGAAAATTAACCGAAGTATAACTTGTGACACCTCGTAGAGTAGCTTTTTTAACCAGCAATGTTTTGACCCATTCTCAGGTCCAACTTTATAATTACAATTGTAAATACATAGTATAAGGATAGTATAGTATCCGTTTATTCCATACAAGTACCTGTATAGCACTTTACAGTACAGAGCAGTACAGTTGAAATCGAACTTTAATTTGCCCGATCGACACGGATTTTCGATGCACTTTTCATCCTCTCCCGTGTTAAATGTTTGGCTTGCGTTGAGCTTAGTAATTTTTTTCGTTAGTCTGTTTTTCCCCTTTTGTAATGTCTTTTTTGTCTCATGCAAATCTTTTTCTAAAGAGAGAGACCTCTAGCTTAGATCGTTTTTTTGGAGCATGCCAAATTTTCTAGAGGTGCAGGGAGCTTGATCGTGAAATCGTGGAGCGTATTTCGGAAGTCAAGCGGGACCAGGTCTATGCACCCATCAAGAGGGGCACCTTCAAGAGGTTTTATCCCACATCAGGTTTGTATATTCATACTCATCAAAAGCTGTTCTCGATTTTTTTCTCTGTATGTACAGAACAAGTATCTAGACAGGAAAAAATTCAGAAACAAAACACATTCAGAACCATCATTAACCGTCCTCTGAAACAAGCTTGCCTGTTTTTTCTGCATGAATTTTCTTACAAAGTAGAAAAAAGTTTTCGTGAAGATGCTCAGGGAAGGTTGACGACCAAGTTCGTACTGACTTTGTGACTGATTTTAGATGACAGATTGTTAGAGTACGACATCGACGATTTGGTGTACGAAGCGAGGACTCCGTTCCAGAAGGTGCAGATCGTTCATTCCAGAACGCTGGGCAACATGCTGGTCCTAGATGATTTGCAAAGTAAGTTTTTGAAAAAAGTTTCTGTTAATGAGAGCAATGAATGGAGTGCTGATTGTGAGAATAGCAAGGTGTGACCTGTATTACAGGAGAAACTCTGGAACTAATGCTGTGAACGCGTTTGTGCGAGTTGTTCAACCTATGCTTGGCAAACCGAATTTCCTGTAGATTGAACAAAAAACTGATTTTGTTTTCACAAGAAGAAATGTAGCAAGGAAGCAAGCGATGCTAGCAGAGACACAAAAGGCCAGTACGAGATTTGGAAAGAATGGATTAGGTAAGCAGTGAGTGGGCCAAGGTAGATTGATGGTTGGGTAGATTGATACTAGACATATCGGTTTAATCCGTCTAATTTTAGAAGGTGGTGGAAATCAAGAAATGAGTAGACTTTTTCTAGAAAATAATTTCAGGAATGCGGGACAACGGCGGTACAGACCTCCGTTGTCTGATCAGTTCAGATCCGTTCCCGTTCAGATCAGTTTTTCGCAGTTGTCTTGAATCCCCGAACTGACTCCGTACGTGGCGGGCCTCTTGCCGGAAAGCACGATGTCAGGGTGGGTAACAGGGCGCCACGAATCTAGTTTTCCTGGATTCCCAGAGCTTGTCAACGATTCGAGAGCGTCGCCCACGTCGGGAGGGCGACGCCGCTGAAACATGAAACCAAATCAGAATACACTCAAATCAGTGACATAAAACGACATCAATCCGAAACGGAAACTCTGCCGTATGGAGACAGCAGTGGCGGCGGACGAAAGAAAATTGGCCCGATCGGTCGATTTTATAGACTCGTTTTTTTCTACCGTTTTTTTTTTCAACGACAAGTGCTTGATTTTGAGAATCTTCGGAAAAAGGGGGCAGCTCCCCTGTCACTACGCTACTGGATCTAGTTGGAGGAATTTATTGTTAGTGGATCATGGGCTATAGTAGCAGAAAACATATACATACAGTACGTTTTTTTAATAAAAGAACCACCACCTGTTGCTTTCAATTGCTCGAAGAAAAAAATTCCTGTTGCACGATTAATGTTGTCATGTTGAAGTCAGGTCAAAAAAGGAAAAATGTCAGGGATGTCAGGCCCGTCAGGTCATCCTATGTAAGTGTGTAGTGTGACAACCGTAAATAATTACAGGCCGTCTGTACTTTCAACAGTGTCAAAAATATTCCTAAATTTTCACACCAAACAGCGTTGCCGTTGTTCTTTTGGGAGTAGAATGCGACGTTGGTGATTTTTCAATTAAAAAACGTACTGTTAATATATGCGGTTCAAAAATTAGTTGAAAAACTATTTTCAAGTTCAACTTTGAGGCCTGTATCTCCTCTATTATTTATTATAACACATTTCTAAAATGTGTTTTCCTCTGGGTAAACTCCTGGAAAAAATCATTTACAGAGCAAAGTTGAACGTTATTGTTCGACCATCAAAATGCACGAGCTAATTCACCCAAGAGGCGCAAGACACAGACCCAAGATGATGCTTTACTCTGCCATGTGGAGTCGATAGTTACGGCGGAAGGAAAGAAGGGAAACAGCACGGTCGGTCGGTTTTACAGACTCGAGCTTCACTTCCGGTTTTTTCGTAACGAATGCGTCTTTTTCGACTTGTCACCCGACTGGTAACGCTCAAAATCAAAATCATCTGTTGGAATCGCAAGTCCCCAGCCGCTCGTTTGCAAGGCGTCATTCCCAGTGTCGTAACCTGTGGTAGGTAATTTCCGAACTCAACAAAGTCCACTTATTTGATATTCTATCACCTTCTGAAGTTTGGCAGATCAAACCGGGAACAGCCTGTATAGTAGATGGCCGTATAAAAAAAGCTGAAAGTGGTGTGAGACTGTGTCTGACCTGCACGGCCGGAGGGTACTGCGTTGGTTTGGATGCATGAGGAAGGACGTTCTGCCTGTTGTAATTTTTGTAACATTTCCACTTCTACTAAATACTTCCGTTTGTTGTTGCTTTTTTCACAGACATCTCCGAAGCAGATCTCATCTACACTGAAACGTTGATGGCCAGAGGAATTGAGAACTACAAAGACAAGGAAATTGTGATTTTGGGGGGCGGCGACGGCGCCCTCCTGTACGAACTGCTCAAAGAGCAACCCAAAGAGGTGATCATGCTCGAAATCGACGAAACTGTGATGAAAGCGTGCTGCAATTACATGCGTTCGATTTGTGGGAACGTTTTGGACAACTATTCCGGAGAAAACTATCAGGTAATCAATAATCTTATTTGATTGCGAAATACAGGGTGTTTCAAGGATGATAGCAAAAAATGTAGCTGTGAGTAGATCTTGTCAAAATATGACGAAAACCTATGTGCCATTTTGTAAAGTTCGGCCTAATTACGAAGGTACAGCCCTTCAAAGTTCACTTTTTTTCGGATTTTAAAATTTGTAACTCAGAAACGTTACGACAAATTCAGGTATAATTTGGCATAAACTGGTTTGTCGTAATTATCTATCAACCTGCCAAATTTGGAAAGAATCCAATCAGTGGCGTAGAAGTTACGAGGGGTCACCTTAAGTCAAGTTTTCTTCAGATGCTTCCAAATTATTGACCCTCATAACTCCTACACCACTGGTTGGATTCTTTCCAAACTCGGCAGGTTGGTAGATAATTGTGACAAACCAGCTTTTGCTGAATTAAAGCTGAATTTGTCGAAACGTTCCTGAGTTACAAATTTTTGAAATCCTGAAAAAGTGAACTTTGGAAAGCTGCACCTTCGTCATTAGGCCGAACTTCGCAAAATGGTATATAGGTTTTTGTCATATTTTGACAGGATCTACCCACAATTAAATTTTTTGCTATCATCCTTGAAAAACCCTGTATTTCAAGATTATTTAGTAAAAATTTACTTACTGTTCAAAATGTATTATTGTAGACATTGGCTAGCCATAGTACTTCCACTTTGAGTGTGATTCTAGTTGCCCAAGGGATTTTGTTTTCAAGTTTCTAAATGTGAAATATAAAAAATCTGCTAGCCGAGCCAGCTCAAGGGCTCTATTTACACGATTAACGCTGCCACCTTGTACCTTCCCATAGAGCCGGGTGCCACTAATCCGTGGATTTCTTACAGATAATCGTTGGAGATTGTATGAAAGCTCTGGATCAGTACATCCAAGAAGGCCGCAAGTTCGACTACGTCTTCGGCGACCTGACCGACGTTCCGATATCCGACTCGCCCACCGGAGAAATGTGGGATTTCATCAACAAAGTTCTGGTCAAGTCGTTCAAGATTCTGAAACCTAACGGCAAGTTCATGACGCATGTGAGTATTTCGAACGATATATGGCCGGCACGCTCGCCGTATTTGGATCCGTGCGATTTTTTCATGTGCCGAAAATTTGAAACCGATCATTGCAGGTGATCGGGTCTGCGGCCAAGGAAGCCCTGACGATGTACGACTCCCAGCTGAAGAAGCTCCAGCCTCCAGTCAGGTTCACCACGTCGCACGCCTTTGTTCCGTCCTTTTTGGAAGACTGGGTGTTCTACCAGGTGTCGTTCGACCACGAGCAATAACCGAGCATTTTTCTTAGGCGCTTTTCCATTAATAAATTCTTGTCGTTTCTCTTCAGCGTCTCCACCGGTAGGTAGCATCAAATTTCCACACTGTTGCTGTCACTTTTGTCAAGACCTTTACAACCACCAGCACCACCTCAACCCACTGTTATTGTAAATATCACCATGACCTTTAAAAAATATTCTCGTCGTCCTCCCGTCCTCTTGTTGTTCCACGTGACAGAGAGTATCACCATATGTATTATTAATTGTAATTATTATTCCTATTACTACTGCTACTATTACTGTTATTACTGTTGTCAGCATTGTATCATAGTTCAATCTGTAGGATGTGTCGTACCAAAAATTAGCTGATAGTTCCTCTTGTAAAATTTTTGATTGTTATATCCATTTGTTAGATGATGTTTTATGAAGTATAAATAGCGTATTTTGAGCTCGAATAGAGATGGGAGTGTTTCAATTTTTTTCTGTGGACAGCCTATGCGTGCTATATTCACGATACGTCGAATTGATATTTTTGTAACACTTGGAATAAAGTGACTAGGTAGAGTACTTGGTTTTTCTGTTTTGTATCATTGCTCTCTTCTCATACCATAACCACAAAATAGATATTGTGTATAGACAATACAAATAGAAAAGACCATATGTCGTTCAAGGAGGTTATAATAGCAGGAGGGAACGTAACCCAGCTTGTAGGCGAGGAAATTTGATGCGGGTCGGGGTAAGGGGAAAGCGGTATTTGGGTATGCAATCCGCAATATACGAACCACACGAAGGCACTCGAGTAACTGACACAGAGGTCTATCCCACAGAATCACGAATCTGACACTGCGAAAGCGAAGTGACAGAATCAGTCAGTTTTTGTGTTTGTGTTTTTCGTTTGCCAATTTCTCATTTTCATAATGACGGATTCAGTCGCTTTTATGACTTTTGGATGCCGAGACCACCAGCGGTCGCTGCTCAGAAACAAATTTTTCAAACAGAAAAATCGAAAGGGCATAGCGCAGCAGAAGTAGAAAGCAGAAACAGAGACGAACAGAAGCTTGTGAAGTGAAACAAGATAAGTACAAGACCTTAGATATTCCAAACCAAAAATACAAGGAGCTACAAGGCAAAGTGCCTAGATGCACGTCTAATCCGAACTTGAAGGCTGGAAGCTGGAAGCAACGATTTGCAAGGTTTTGGTGTGGTGATGAGGTACTGATGAGGGTACTGACGTCGAGTAGCTACCAGGGTATGTCGTGTTGTGGAAGAGAGGTAGAGACGATGGAGCACTTGAGGTCTTGTCAGGAATCGCTGAAGGAGGGCAGAACTCTGAGTCAATTGTTGGGAGAGAACGAAAAGTAGCTGGAATGGATGAAAAGGATTGAGAGGAAACAGAAGAGGTGCAACACCGATGATGACAAGATGTGGCAGTCGATATTTGTATTATATCTATCAATATCTTTTTATTTTGCGGTGTAGTGTGAATAATACAAATAAAAATGTAACATCCTCATAAAATATCAACAATAAAACTCTTTTTTTTTCTCGACATTATCAATTTTTTCTTGATGTATGAGCTTGGCTCATCGTCTCTTGTCTTTATCAGCGTTTTTCCTTCTTTCCAGCTCAGTCAATTTTCTGTTACTATTTGTCCTTATGTTGCGTCCCATGTTTCCTTCTGTCTTCTCTGGGTTCTTTTCCCTGTCATTCTTGCTTCCCATATCTGTTCTACTGGTCTCTCCTCATTCATGCTTTATAGGCGTCCTCACCAACAGTTGTCTCTTATCCAGAAATTTCGTCACATGCTTAATCTTTAGCTCTTTTCTTACTCAGGGTTACGAATTGTGTCTCTTCAGTGTCAGTGTATGTTTTTTTACTTCGCAGGTATATACTTCATTCCTGTTGTTTCACGCTCCTTCTGCATTCTCTAAGATAAGACCTCTGTGTCTCACTTCCGTGGGCCATCAGTCAGTATTTATCTGAAAATCGTCTTATATAGGTACTTTCAGCTTATGGTCTTCTTTGTTACTTCTTTTTCGTTTATTAATGTCTCTTGTTCATTGCATAGTACAGTACATAGTACATATTACTGGTGGTATTCTTATACATACTTCTTATAGCACTCATTAGTTTCTATTTCACTCCTCGTGCTCTCTGAATTATTTGTTGCACTGTGAAGATGGAGCTTTGCACGCTACCTTCTTTTCGAAGTCCACTCTGAGTGTTAAGCAACGTTGGCTCAATTGTATTACTCGGTTTCTTTACCAGTATTTGTATATTTTCATTGGCATGTTCAGCAAGATGATGCTTCTATGGTTTGCACACTTATAAGGAATCCCTTTTTCTTTCCATGCTTTATTGTAGATTTCTAGCAGCAACCTTTTTCCTTCTTCTCCTAAGCTATTCATCATCTCTGATGTGAATTTATCATGTCCAGGAGCTTTGCTTCCATAATTTCAGGAATGCTTATTTCAGGTCTTCTTTTACCGTCCTTTCATGTCTGTCTTCGATCGTATTTTCTTAATTAATAATGTCGTCTTCATCAGTGTATCTTGGTTGTGCACTCAGTAACTCTCGGAAATATTCACACCATCTTTCCATTACTTCTTCAGAGACCACCAGTGGTACACTTCCACTTCATCAAATCATCCACTTGCAGGTGGACTAGGTCGAGGCGCTCATATTTCAAGTGACTTCTTTTCTTTGTTTAGTTTCTTCTTGAGTTGGAGGCAGTATCTTCTCTTCAATCGTGCATGTGGAATCAAAAGATAGGCATCCTTAAATTTGAAAAGATAAAACCAATATTATCAAAATTTTGTGTGAAGTTTTTGACTCTTGCTTACCTGTTATTGGACTTTCTTCCATTGTATTATTATGAATTATCAGTGTAGGTGCACACTAGCACAACACACACGTAAGTACGTACGTACGTACAATAATATTGGTACATATACTGAGTTAAACAGGTAGGTACACAGCAGCTGTGCAGTGTGCAGTGCAGAGGACGCATACTTTGGCCTTTGGCTTGCTCGAGCTTTTCATTTGTTTGGTCTTCCATGAGTTTGCAAGGCGGTGATGTCCTTTTCAATTAGGCACTGGACAAGGGCACACGTCGCAGAGAATATAATCAATCATTTGGAGATGCAAACCTTGAATTGGGAAAATTCGTAACTTCAAAATTTATCATCGCTATAGGTGCACTTACTTATGCAACAGTATTTCCTATTTTGGATTGTCTTCTGCTTGAAAAAACTGTTTCTAGGCGGCAACCGCTGTGGTTTCCCTTTCGAAAGCCCTAAAAGCGATTGAAAATGCCACATTGAAGTGCGAAACTGACAAATGAAAAAATTTAACCATAAAAACGAACGATGCTGTCACTTTGCTGTATAATTCTGTGGGATAGACTTCTGTAACTCGTGTGCCTTCGTGTGGTTCGTATGTTGCGGATTGCATACACAGAACGTGACGTCACATGGCTTCACTTTTTTGAGCTCATGCTCCCTCCTGCTATAATTATAACCTCCTTGATGTCGTTACGGATTTTTACGGTTGCGTAGGAACCAGGCGAGTCCATCATTCAAAAAAAGGTTGGCTGATTTTTGATGCCCCAATATCCGTGACGACGGTGGTGATAACATAATATGGTCTTCTCTATTTGTATTGTCTATACAGAAAAGCCACTTGATACAGACATTGAGAATGACATGAAACAAAATCAACTACCAAGTGATGGCATTTCGTTGTTCCTTAGCAACACTCAAACACAGTTTGTTTAATTTGTATAATGACCGTGCCGTGCCGATTTTATTCAAAAAGTGAAATCCCACCTTTGAACCTACCAAACTATCATCTCTGTGGGATCACTATACTAGTTGGACAACGCAAGGTCATATTAGATACTTTCAATCAAACAATAGTTTTGCGTGAAGAAGTTCTTCTATATACAACACTTGAATGTTTTGTACCATACCGACACTCCAGAAAAGCGTGCCAAAGTTGACTGAAATTTGTTGATCAAGAATCGATTTTTTATCTCTTAAACAATAATGGGCAAATATAACTAAAACATTGAAATCATCCGAATGAAGAAACGAAGTGGAAGAAGCAGTTTCAATTCAGTCTTGATCGTCCAGATCTGAGGATGTCATCGAATTCGTCAGCCTGCTCCAAAAGTATTTGTTTTTGTCATGATGCAGAGTGACAAAGCAGTCTGTTCTCGTCCGGTAGCTCTGCGGTAAGGACCCCTTGTTCTCGGCACAATAGATGACTCTTTTCGAGCGGCATTCTGAAAAATCACCATTATCAGTATTTTGCTACATTTTCTCTCGGCAATTTAGCTAGAGACTACGTATTCATCATTTGGCTCACTACCAGGGTACCAGGTTGTCATACGCACTGACAACAGCTACGGCTCAAGTGCTGTTGGGAGCCCACTCAACAACGCTAAGCGCATTCATCCTACATCTCGAACCTCCCATGCCCAACAGCAAAAGCGCCACGACTCATTACCTATGCCACAAATTTGAACAGCACGCGGATCTCCCAAAGCTCAAACGTCCGACCAGAATTTGTCCGATTGCGCATTTCTCCCACACATATAGCAACCGCGCGAATCTCCTAAAGCTCAAATGTCCGACCGGAGTTTGTCCTTACCACGCACTTCTCCCACATGTGCGATTTACGATCCTTATCCTATGCTGCTGATTTCCATTTCAGGGATTTCATGAACAATGTACCTAAATTGCAGCTGAACTAGTTGATCAATATTTAACAAAAGTAACTTTTTCTAAATCGAACAAGGAAGCAAAAAACGTATAATTTTTTAAAAATATCCAGTGGCGTAGAAAATGGGGTGGAAGAAGTTGAACAATCCCCGTTTCTACACCACTGGACAATTTTGACAAAAGTTATCTACCTACGTCAAGTAGTGACGGGTATCTATTTCGTAAGCATTTGTATCAAATCTGGTCAAAATCACTTCAATGACTTGAGAGTTATTGCAAAAAAAAGATTTTAAAAACCGAACTTTGAAGGGCTCTATATCTCCCTTGGGAAGCGTTTTGGAGAAAAATTAAATCATGCATGTCGATCTAGTTTTCGATGGACCATCGAATGGTGAATTATTGCTACTCTAACCTGGACCACCCTGAATACAAGCGCTTTCCAAACTTTCTATTCGTTTTTGAAATTAATGTCGTACCATCAATCACATGTTCGTGTAAAACGAACTGTACCTACTCAAAGAAACAAAAGCAGTTTTTGTTTTCAAATTGCGCTAAGCACGCTCCGAATTTCGCGAAAGAGCAAGCGGCGATGAAGAGCATTACGCAAGAGCTTCCTGGGACGTGTCACTCGCTGAGGTTTTCACGAGCTCAGATTTTGACTATTCCAGATTTTGAAGTTTGAGAAATGCCAATGTTTTTGAAAATTAATCATACCTACTGAGTGACACCTACAAAAGAGAAGCTGTCGCTTTTGAAGTTTTTCAACAGTTTTCCTATTTTTTTTTGTCTTGCCAACCACTACTAAGAAAAACTTTTTCCCGCCTGAGCAGAAGCCTCTGAATAAAATCCCTGATGGAGAGTTGCGAGGCTTTCGTGCAATTCTACTACATTCGAGAGCAGGTAGTATTAGTGCGAATGAAAATAGGTATCTCATTTCCATAAATAATACAGAGTGTTCGGGTCTGGATATTACAAACTTTGAAGGATGATTCCTCATCAAAAATAAAGCCGAAAGAACAAAAAACTCATGGTTCTAAACTGGTTCCTTGAAAAGATACAGGGTGTTGAAGTTAACTTTTTTGAATCGTTTTTTCACCGCAACTTTTGAACTGTTGGACCGATTTCAATCAAACTTGAACCAAAATTTAGTCAAGTGAGTTTCCATCGAATAATAATATACCACATTTCTCAAATTTTTTTTGGGGTCGTGAATAATAGGAGACTGTCCCCTATTTTCGCCCCTATTTTTAAACCTCCTGACTAGCTTTCGCCGGGGCCGCCTCGCGGCCCCTAAGCGAAACCTATCCTCTTTCGCGCTTGTCGTAGGGTGATATTTTCATGGGTGACTTGCATTCGCAGTGTTTTTGTTATGATATTGTGTCGAAATTCGTTCAATTTGTTGTTCTTCAGCTTCTCTGCATCTAACGGTGCTCATTCTGCTGATTCGTTAGGAACGTATATGTACTTAGCGCTTTTCGACTTTTTCATTTTTTCGCTGTTCTTTTTTTTTTTTTCGCCATTTTGCTACAGAACTGGCAAGATCTCCTCCTCTTCCACGTTTGGGCATTGTATAAAATATAAATCACATCAACTTCTTATTAAAAACAGGTAAGAAACAGGTGTTCGAAACCACGACGAATCTTGCTTTATATACCTACACCTACCAGTGGGCAGCCCCACCCTCCACCTAAAGCAAATAAAACGTTTCAAATGGTCCGCAATGTTCTAGAATATTCCACAACATTCGAGAGTGTTCTGGAATGTTCCTGGCCGAACGTTCCAGACTATTCCTGAATATTCCAGGATATACCGGAACATTCTGGAATGTTGTGGAATGATCTCGAATACTCTCGAATATTATGTACTGTATCTCTACCAATAGGTGGCCCCACACCAAAAAGGCTTCGAATATACCTAGTCCACAATGTTCCAGAAACTTTCAAGACTATTCTGGAATGTTCCACAATGATCTGGAATGCTCCGGGATATTTTCGAACGTTCTGGACTATTCCCAAACATTCCAGAACATACTGGTATATTCTGGAATGTGGAATGTGATCTCGAATACTCTCGAATAAGGTACTTGCCAATGAAGTAGATTTGACCAAAAATACTTTTAATCATCAACAAGAGTGATGAAGAGTATTTCCTGAAAATTTCCAGAAAATATATCCATTGGTTGGAAAGATTTTTTTTTCATTTTTTTTAAAAGGGTGGTAACAGTGAGGAAACTTCAGTGGAGTTTTCATTTTTGTATTTTTGAAATATTGTCATGCCACTCTAACAGTTTTTTGAGTTTTTAACCCAACAGTGCTGTTGGTTTAGTTTTTGGTATATTTGTGACGTGACAAATATACCGTCCGTTTTTTATTTTAGGCCCCAGCCCGTAGCATCTTTATTATGAATTTCACACCCGATATATTATATATTTTTGAAATCAGAAAAACAAGATCTATCTTGTGATGATATGTCAAATTATTTTTGACAGATGTCATTTTTTGACAAATGACAGAATAGTACTTGTGATACATCATTTTGAAGCCTATAAAACTCTGAGGAGAACTGTGTTTTTATTTTTAAAATAGGGTGTCTTTTACAGCTTCTAGGGGTCTTTCAATAGGAAAAAATGTCAATTTCAGAAATAGCCACTCAATAAGTAATAAGTATTTTTAAAATTAACTAATGGTGATGATCTGATTTTTTAATTGTCCAAATTATTGGGGAACTTTATAAACACCTTATCTTTCGGGTAGGCTCATAAAAACTCGAGGGGGGTCATTTCTGGCAAGCTCGGATGTCATCGCGTTGGGCCGGTGGTAGTTCCAATTCACTGATCGTCGAATCTTTCATTCAAGGAACAAGGAGGCGGTCATTCGAGCAACTTCTTTAGGACATTTTTTGTTTCATTGTGATTAATTAATCATTATTATCATTAGTTTACATTAAAAATAGGTACCTGCTTTATCTATTTACTTATTATGTATTTTTGAAATTCAACATTTTTTTCCTATTGAAAGACCCCTAGAAGCTGTAAAAGACACCCTATTACAAAAATAAAAACACAGTTCTCCTCAGAATTTTGTGGGCTTTAAAATGATGTATCACAAGTAATATTCTGTCGTTTGTCAAAAAACGACATCTGTCAAAAATAATTTGACATATCATCAGTCGAAAGATCTTGTTTTTGTGATTTCAAAAATATATAATATATTGGGTGTGAAACCCATAATAAAGATGCTACGGGCTGGGGCCTAAAATAAAAAACGGACGGTATTTTTAAAACACGCATTACGGCCGCAATTTTGGGAATATAGGAAAAAGAAAAAATACGGGTACATTATTTTCAACGACATATCGGAACATTCTGGATAGTTGTAGAATGATCTCGAATGTTCCATATTGATCTGGAATGTTCCGGGATGTTTCCGAAGGTTTCAGACTATTCCCGAACATTCTAGAACATATCGGAACATTCTAGAATGTTATGGAATGATCACGAATGATCCACAATGATCTAGAACGTTCCGGGATGTTTCTGAGCGTTCCAGATAATCCCGACCATTTTACATAGAACATACCAAAACATTTTGGAATGTTATGGAATGATCTCGAATGTTCTACAATGATCTGAAATGTTCCGGGATGTTTTTGAACGTTCCAGACTATTCCCGAACAATTCTGGAACATACCGGAACATTCTGGAATGTTGTGGAACGATCTCGAATGTACCACAATGTATTGGAATGTTCCGGAATGTTTTCGAACGTTCCAGACTATGTCCGACCATTTTAGAAGATACCGAAACATTCTGGAATGTTGTGGAATGATCACGAATGCTCCACAATGATCTGGAATATTCCTGGATGTCTCTGAACATCCCAGACTATTCCCGACCATTCCAGAACATACCGGAACATTCTGGAATGTTGTAGAATGATCTCGAATGTTCCACAATGATCTGGAATGTTCCGGGATGTTTCGGAACGTTCCAGATTATTCCCGAACATACCCGAACATTCTGGAATGTTCACGAATGCTCCACAATGATCTGGAATATTCCAGGATGTTTCTGAACGTTCCAGATTATCCGACCATTCTAGAACATATAGGAACATTTTGGAATGATCTCGAATGTTCCACAATGATCTGGAATGTTCCAGGATGTTTTCGAACGTTCCAGGCTATTCCCGAATATTGTAGAACATACCGGAACATTCTGGGATGTTGTTGATTGATCTCGAATGTTTTCGAATGTTCTGGACTGTTCTAAACATTCTAGATGGCGAAAGTTCCAGCCCTTAGAAAAACACGCCCAAAATACACGCCCTTCAAATAAAATCGGGAACCTTCTTCATGGATGAGAGATAGAGGGCTACCACACCATATAACTCCTTTGATCCTAACGGGGCTCGTTTCGGCACAAAGATTGGGCACTTTCTTTTATTATATACAGGGTGTTTCATATTTAAATCGCGTCCTGTCAGGAAGTGACGGAAAACATCAAGAGAAGTAGACTTTCTCAAAAAAATGAATGTCAAAAACGAATAATAACGGAGATATGGGCGTTCAAAGTTGAACTTCTCAACCGATTTTGTTTCAATTTGAACCAAAGCTCACTGAGATAAGTCTTTATCAAACAATAATAACGCGTTCCATCAAAGCTTTCCAGGGACGTGAATAATTAGGGGTGCTCCCACTTTTTTACCCCTATTTTTTTCAACTCTCGAGTAATTTGGTGAATTGATCATATTTATGAACTTGACGTTGAATTCTAAAGAAAATTTACTCTTGCAAAATTTTGATTCGAGGCTTCGTTCTCAAGATTTTTGAGGTTGAAACTTCGAAAAACATTTCGAAAACACCACTTTCAAAGCCCTACAAATTAAAATCCAAGATAATAGTGGACGTGGTAGGGAAAAACAAGTTGCAAATGATGATAAAGGCAAACCACTTTGCAGGATCGTAACTTAGACTTAAATAAACGATTTGACCCGCAGTGCTTTTTTTTTCGTCCCTTAGGATTTGAATGGCGCCCCTTTTTCAAAATGGCGGATTTTATCTAGGGGCAGAAGGTATCGAATAGCCTGGTGATGTCCAGCTTTGTTGAAATATGTGGAGCTATGTCTCGATCGGTTTCTGGGACATAAAACACTATTTAAAAAAATGGTGGAACATTGACATCTGTCGCCCTGTCGCAGGCAAATTTGGTGGAGGTGCCAAAGTGAATTTAGTACGGTCATAAGCAAATCGCTGTAACATTCTTATTTTTCGACCGATTTCAACACAAGACATCTAATTTTGTAGAAAAGTATATCCTTCTTGTTATCTTATACCTTCCATGGAAAAAAGACATTGAGGAACGTTGAAAAAAAAATTGAAAAAAAATTTGAAAAAAAAGATTCTTTTAATTTTTTTATTTTCATGAAAATTGCCTTATTTGTAGATTTCCATGTGCCCTTTCTAAATTTGCACTTTTTCAATTTATATCTTCGCAGTGCGCACCGCCATCTTGAGAAAATGATATCTGAAAAGAAGTTTTTGACAATATCTAAATCTAAGTCCATGCAAGATTGAAATATTTATATACGTATGGAAGTACATTCAATTCTCCACGATTTGATACCTGAACCATCCCTGTGCAACTCGGGGTTCTTGAGCTAGAGCTTCCGGAAGTATCAATTTTCGGTGTTAAATAGTGACCGCGCCTACCGGATTTCACAACTGGATCACCACCATGTCTTAATCAAGTTACCCATCAATAACGCGTCGTCATTAATCACAAATCATGAACATTGGTGGACCTGGCGCAGCCCCAAGAGGTGATTTTTAATTCTTTTGGAACCGAAAATTGATACTCCCAGAAGGTCTAGCTCAAGAACCGCGGGTCGCACAGAGCTGGTTCAGATGTCAAACTGTGGAGGATTGAATGTGCTTTCATATGTATATGAACATTTTAATGTCACAAGGGCCAAAATTCAGATATTGTCGAAAACTTCTTTTCAGACATAATTTTTTCAATATGGCGGCGCGTGCGGCAAAGATAGAAATCGGAAAAGTGCAAATTTAGAAAGGGCAGATCAAAATCTACAAATAAAGCAATTTTCATGAAAATAAAGAACTTGAAAAAAGATTTTTTTTTTTCATTTTTTAATTTTTTCTTCAATATTCCTCAATGTCTTTTTTCATAGGAGGTACAAGGTCACACGAAAAATCCACTTTTCTACATAATGAGATGTCTTGTGTTGAAATCGGTTGAAAAATAAAAATGTTTCAGCAATTTTCTTATGACAGTACTAAATTCCTTCTGGCGCCTCCACCAAATTTGCCTGCGGTAGAAGGCAATGTTCCACCATTTTTCTAAATAGTGTTTGATGTCCCAGAAACCGATTGAGACACAGCCCCATATATTTCTAATGAGCTGGACATCACTAGGCTATTCGATACCTTCTGCCCCTAGATAATATCCGCCATTTTGAAAAAGGGGCGCTATTCAAATCCTAAGGGACGAAAAGAAAAGCACTGCGGGTCAAATCGTTTATTTAGGTCTCAGTTGTAACCCTGCAAAGTGGTTTGCCTTTATCATCATTTGCAACTTATATTCCCCATTTCGGTTGTACCACGTCCACTATAACTAATGATTCCTTTATTAGGAATATTAGGGATAGGTTTTCTGGGTGTTTCAAGTTGCTAAGTCATGAGTTTTTGTAAGAAACGAGAAGTTTTCAGGGAAAATATTTTTTTGGCTCTTGATAGTGGATATTTTGATGTGTTTTCCGGAGTTTCTAACGCAAAAATCTTGAAAACGAAGCCTCTAATCAAAATTTTGCAGGGGTAACTTTTTCTTCGGAATTGAACTTAGAATCCAAAAATGTGAACAATCTACAAAATTATCTCAAGAGGTAAAAAATAGGGGTAAAAAAGCGAAAGCATTCCCCACTATCCACGCCCCTAAAATTTTTTAATGGATTATCGTTAGATACCGACTTATTTTGGTAAGCTTCGGTTCAAATTTGAACAGAATCGGTTGGGAAGTTTCAAAGTTATGACGATAAATCGATTTTTGAAGTTCAACTTTGAACGCCTATATCTCCGTTATTATTCGCTTCTGACATATATTTTTCTGAGATAGTCTACTTCTTTTGACGTTTCCCATCACTCTCTGGAAGGACGCGATTTAAATCTGAAACACCCTGTATATTGATTATTTTTGAAAATAGTTGATATTTTCGAATTCTACGTTCAATTTAGATGAAAAAGTTACTCTAGCAAAATTTCGTTGGGAGGCTTCATTCTCACGATATTTGGGTTTGAAAAATTGAAAAACAACACGAAATCGCCACTTTCCAGGGCCCAAATTGTTTTTTTCTGAAAAACTTCATGTTTCTCAGCGAAAATGGTTATTGATCAACTTGAAACATCCAGAGAACTCATTCAAGTGACGAATCATGGGTTTTCTTGAATTTAAATTTTTAGGTCCAGAAAAGTGGCGATTTCGAGATGTTTTCCAATGTTTAAATCCTGAATATCCCAAAAACGAAGCCTTAAATCGAAATTTTGCAAGAGTAACTTTTTCTTCCAAATAGGAAACAGACCCCTGTTATCTACGCCCCGAGAAATTTTTGACAAATTGTGGTACTATTATTCGTAGGAGACTCATTCGACTAAACTTTGGTTCAAATTTGATTAAAAACGGTCCAACGGTGCAAAAGTTACGGTGAAAAAAACATTTAAAAAAGTCAACTTCAACACCATGTATCTTTTTCAAGAAGCATTTTAGGACCATGAGTTTTTTCTTCTTTCGGCTTTATTTTTGATGGGAAATCATCCCTCAAAGTTTGTAATAACCAGACCCGAACACCCTGTATAAATAAACACATTTTCTTATTCGCCGTGCAGGAAGGTTGCCCACAGCCGCTTATTCTTGGCCATGGTTCTTCCTTCGCTCCAGTTCGTCCCTTTTTCAATCAACGTTTCTCGCATCACGTCATCCCAAGTTTCTTTCGGTCTTCCTCTGTTTCTCTTGTCCTGCATTCTTGCTTCCCGTACTTGTTTGAGTGGTCTGTCTGCATACATTCTTTGCAAGTGGCCCCACCAACTTAATTGTCTCTTCTCTATAAAATCAGCAACTGGCTTCATTTCTAATTCTTCCCTCATTTGTGTGTTTCGTAATCTGTTCCTCAATGTGACCCCTATGAAATCCACTTTGTGCCTCTAGTATAGTTGGTTCTGTTATTGTTCTTAGTCTTTTCTCCTGCTCTTACTGAGCAGCGTGATGCCTATGTAATTGGCGCATTCTTTGTTGTCTCCTTTTTTGTAAATAGGTAGTGTGCTGGTGACTGCAGTGGTACCAATCGCGCGACGGGTCGGGCCCGATAGTTTTTTCTGTTTCTTCTTCGTTTATCGTAATAAAAAACTGGCCTCTATGAAACCGGCCGACCGTGCGATTTTCCTCCTTTTGCTCCCGCCGCAATTGTCGACTCCTCAATCCTCATGACAAAATGAAACATATTGTCCTGGGCGCGTCTCAAGTCATTTATTTTGATTTAAGGTGCGTGAAAATTTGTTCGTTTTTGGTTCAAAGATTACAATTCGCCTTGCTTGGAATGAGGGCTAGGGCTACCCCCTTTTTTGGGATTCCTCTTTAAGCCAGCTCAGCTGGCTCGTAGCAAGTTTCTAAATCTAAACGAAATGTAGAAAGTCCCCAAAACTTCGCGACTTTTCCACACATTCCACCACAGATGGACGGGAAATTTTCGCAAGACGTGATGTTTGACGCTTTTCTCCATTTCATTGAGAAAAGGATTTTTCCGATCGTTTTTATTTTTGTTCATGAACAAAGAATTCAAAGTACCCGAAATTTGAAATAGGTTAGGAAAAATGAATAATATCTTGAAGCGATCTCAATTTTTGACAGTTCGGTCTGAAAGTTGCGATGCCCTCGCCCTAAAAGAAGCGTCGGAATAGAAGCACCGCCCATTGGCCTGCTCTTACTAAGAAGAAGCGCCAATGATAAGCCCTTGAGAATTATTGGCAAAAGTAAGGAACGCCCCGGCGGTGTGTCATGGGTCTGCCCTCGCAGCAAGATTTAGATTCATGTGTAAAAAGTTCAATAACCAAATGTCGAACGGAAAGCGAAATGTGATAGCTTTTCGTCCCCGTTTTTGGGTCCGCACGAGACGAGTTTGTTTCGGCGCCGCTTGGCCTTCAAGACGAATTCCGAATGCCATGAAATTCGAAGGATTTTGATGCCTAAACTAAGGTAACACGTTTCTGTGGCCCCCGAGTCGCATTCCCACGCATGACACAGTCAATTTTTTAAATATGCCAACATCAGACAACAAATTTCAAACAAGCCAGTTTCACACCTGGTAAGAAAGCGGCAAGCTGAACTAGAAAAATTGCCCACGTCACTTGAATCGTACAGCTGGGCGTACTGTAACAACTGTAACTGTAACAAAGTATTATAAAACATGACATTTTATAAACTGAGTACTGAAAATGAGTTCAAAGCAAACCCTATTGAGTGACACCTCCCCAAAAAGCTCTTGACGCGTGCTCTAGATTGGTTCAATTTGTTTTTCGAAATAGCGCGAATATCTACTGCAATTATAAAAAAAATTCTCTTCTGATCAAACTATTACCTACCTCAACTTGATGCCCAATCTGTAAGTATACTCACTTATGGAAAACGAATGAGCGAAACTGACGTAGAAATTGTGCTCCTTCGATTCCAACAGCGACTTGGTCAGAACGACTATGAGGGTTTGGCACTCGTCGATGATCAGCTTTGTGATTTCGTCGAAGACCAAGTTGCCGGCTTTCAAGTTGCGATCCAAGCGGAAAAGTTTCTTTTTGTGCTCCTTTTCGAGGGTTTCGGTGATCTTTTCTGCAAACTCCTGAGCACCGTCGTCTTCTTCGGCGAAGAGGAGGAGGGCATCGTAGATGCAGTATTTCCTTTTGAATTCCTCAATGTCTTCAGCTAAAGTGGGAACAGATTCAAGGAGATTAAGTTAGGAAAATTATTCACAACACTTTTCAGTGGGAAATAGTAGCAAATGGATATAGAGACGCATGGAACTGGAAACCTTTATGTTGAACCAGCGACACCGCTACAGCCATCCGCAGTCACCTCATTTAGGCGATCGACAAGATAACAAATGAAGTGAGGCAGGTAGAAAGTGTATTTATTCTGGTAAAATGTTCAGGAATGATGTGCCAATTGATACTGAAGAGTATCAGCGGAGCGAAGGATTTCATTATAAGGATAAAAATGAAAAAGTAGATGAATATGACGGCTCTGGATGCCTGTATGTTGTACTAAAGCAAGCAACAGAAGGAAACAAGTGAATATCCCCTCACGTGCGTGAGTCGCAACAGCGCATTTTCTTAGTGCAGATCTGTCATTGATGGAAAAGAAATGAAGTCCGGCTTGAAAATTAAATGTTCATGCGAGGCAAGAGTAAGTTTCACGTTTCATGACAATCGTTCCACTAATAAGAAATTCCAATATGGCGGCCAAGATAGCGGCGGAATCACGAAATTCAACACGAAAATAAGAATGATTATACGAGACAAGGCGACAAGGGTGAGTTCCATTTCAAGTTTCATGACAATCCTTCCACTAATAACAGATTTCGCAATACAAAGGCCAAGATGGCGGCGAAATCATGAAATTCAGCTTGAAAATAAGAATGTTCATACAAGACAAGAGTGAGTTCCAAGTTTGATGTCAATCGTTCCTCTAATAAGAGATTTCAATATGGCGGTGGAATCATAAATTAAGCTTGAAAATAAGAATGATCACACGTGACAAGGGTGAGTTCCAAGTTCCATGCAAATCGTTCCACTAATAAGAAATTTCAATATGGCGGCCAAGACGGCTATGGAATCATGAAATTCAGCTTGAAAATAAAAATGTTTATACAAGACAAGAATTACTTCCAAGTTTGATGTCAATCGTTCCACTACCTAATAAGAGATTTCAATATGGCGGCCAAGATGGCGGTGGAATTATGAAATTTAGTTTGAAAATAAGAATGTTCATACGAGACAAGAATAAGTTCCATGTCAATCGTTTCACTAATAAGAGACTTCAATATGGCGGGCAAAATGCGGCGGAATGATGAAATTTAGCTTGAAAACAAGAATGATCACACGTGACAAGAGTGAGTTCATGAAAATCGTTCCACTAATGAGAAATTTCAATATGACGGCCAAGATGGCGGCGCAACCATGAAATCCAATCTGCCCACTGGCCACCCTTGAGAACCTAAGCTATCCATCGGGAAAAGTTTCAGGGCTCTAGGTTCATTCCCCGAGGAGGAGTTCAATTTCTTAGAAGGACACAGGAAATCTTTGTTTTTTGATAATAATAGTGATAACTATGTATGTATAAAATAAATAATGCCCATTGGCCACCCTTGGGGATATCAGCTACCATTCAAAAAAAGTTCCAAGGCTCTAACTTTATTCCCCGAAAAGGAGTACAAATTCTTAATTTCTACACGGACAGACAGATAGACAGACAGACAGACGGACAGGCAGACAAACCGGCCATATAAGCGTCGAATATTCTACAGAAAAATACGAATAGTGTCCAAGTGAGTGGTACCTACCCAAGAAGTCTTCAGTGTCCTCAATGACGTCGTATCTTTCTAGTTGCTCAAGGAACTGTCGTAACTGGTTTAAGTTGCTGGATTTTGGATCGATTTCATGCCAGAGATTCAGTACGTCCAAGGTCGGATCCGAAGAAGTTAACTCAAGGTCACTAACGTGTTGTTCTAGTCTGCAAAGAGACGCCAAGCCTTTCCAGTCCCTAAAAAAGATAAATACACTTTACAGAAAAAAAAAGAGGTAATGAATGCAACGCAATACCCCTCAAATGTTTTTTTTCTTCAATTTTATTCAGATTTTTCAGATGTTACATAAAAATGATGTACTTACGGAGTTAGCCCGTGTGAAATCGGTATGACTTTGGGTCGATTCAAAGATGCAGATATCACTTTTTGGGTTCTAACACTCAGAGCTTTGATCGTAACGCTCTTGTTGAGATGCGCCATGTTAGTGCAACCGCAAAACCACAAAATGACAAACAAAATTTAATTATCGATTATATTTTTATTGTTTGTTTATTTATTGAAGTTATTATGTACGACAAAGCAATCAACACTCTGCATAGTATCTCAAAGTGGCACCGAAGTCTTGATATTTTAACTTCAATCTAGGGTTATTTCAGGATCAAACCGCTTTTGAAATTTTGGTTTTTCTGGTGAAAGTTTTGTAAACAACTGAAATGGGATGTAACGCGATAAGGATCTATGAATTACGGAGCTGACAATATGGCCACCACGATCACCTGATTGAACTCCGAGGGTGTTTTCCGCGGCAGTATAGGCTTTTTTGAAATCTGAACAAGGTTTCGTACAACACCTAGGTAGGTGTTGGGTACTTGCGAGAAAACCTGAGTTTTTTACGAGCTTCAACTTGTTGAAAATTTACATATTCATGTTTGGGGTCAAAAGTCAGGGTACTCCAAGCGTAATAATTTTAATTAGGAACTTTGATTATTTTTCGACGTCAATGTCATATCGGAATATGATAAAAGAGAGTTCTTTACGATAAAATAGAGCTCTTTACAGCAACAGCTTGAGTATGAGCTACTGTTATGTAGGTGGCGTTGCATGGTCGGAATGAACCTCGGAATGAACGATAGAAATCTTGAAGCCTTCTTCATCAGTAATTTCCCAAGGAGGTATCTGCCTACTTCAATTTGTTAATGGAGGAATCAAAAGAGCGATTGCATGTAGGGGGCGCTTGCGGCGCCGTTTGCCACCTGGGGACTTAAGGTTTATCAATTGGTATTGAAAATCGCCAAATCGTGTGTCATAACTGTCAATCGCGTGATTTTGGCACTTGAATAAATGAACATTCATGTCGCCACACCAATCGCCCGCTGTCATTAGTTCTCTTCTCCTCTTTCTATATTGTCGACACCGAAAAATGCCCTATAAATGTTATGTGTCACACCGCGCTCAAAATTCAACAAAACAGAAATGACTTAAAATTCCACAAGTTCCCACTAATGAAGCCCTGAAGAAGCGATGGGCCGTTGTTCGACTTTTATTTGCAATTTGCAAAACATAAACAAACGAAACTAATCGATAACCTGGATCTGGCGCAAGCGCGCTGTGCCACCAGACCAAAGCCACCAAGTGGCGACAAGCTGAACCAACATCATGCAATTGCCCTATTCCATCTAACAAATCAAATTTCCAGGTAATACACCTATCCCGTCGGGGAATTTGGGACCCAGTGCGCACGCAATATAACTATATTCAAAATTGAGGTTGGCAATTCTGACTGGCATCGGTACATATTATCTACTCTGCACGCTACTCTATCAATTTAGCCTGTCAAAGTTTGAGATTTGCCATTGCAATGCGTTATGCAGGATAAAATATATGAAACTCACCAGACAGAACTGAAAATTAACCTCAACAAGGCACAGATTTCGTAAACAACTGAATCAACACAAACAGTCAAACGGGTAAACACACAATGAGTAGGTCTAAACCGTTGACCCAGACATGTGCAGTTCAGCCTACTAAAGTAGGTTCACTTGTACTGTGACTCTAGTTGGCCGGGCAAATTTTCTACTTTAGCATTGTAGGCTTGCCGCCTTTTCGCCTGGTGTGAAACTGACTTCTCTGGAAGTGAAGTCATATTTCTTATCAAATTGATATTAAAATCTTGGAAAACTGACCTGGTCATATGTGGAAGTGCAACTAGGGGGGCGCAGAGCTGTGTTACCGTCATTTAGACACCAAAAGAGCACGGGGCGGCCGCAAATCTAAGTCATCTTGACGGCGGCCCATTCAGAGTCGACAAAAACTCGTCCCGGAAAGCCCCAAAACGAAAGCAAATTGCAAATTGAAGGTACTAACATCAATTTCGGTTCAATACGCAACTTTGAGCGGCTGGGTTTTTTGAAATTTGGTTCAATTTACTTTTTACACGTAAATTCTTTTGCCAATGACAGACTGCAGGGCGATCCTTGTATCGCCCATAATTCTTCAGGGTTTGGCTTGTATTTTTGACTGGAAGAGGTGAAAGGGTTGATGATTGCATGGGGCCCCTTTTTTGGCCGAAGGGCATTGTATACTCTTTAATTTGAAGCACTGAAAGTTGAACTGGCTCAAGAGGTTAGGAATATTTTTCACAACTGTCAAATGTCAAGGCTCTCTTGATCTATTTGTTCATTGGCGAAAATTAAAAACAGGTCGAAAAATAGTTACATTTTCCAATAAAATGGAAAAAAGCGTCAGCCATCACGTCCCACAAAAATGTTCCGGCTATCTGTGAAGGAAATACGCAAAAAATGTGTTTCAAAACTGGTCCGGCCAGAGCAGCCAACTGCAAAGTTTTGGGGATTTTCTATATTTCACATTTGGAAACTTGGAAACAAAATCTCACAGCCGACTAGAATCACGGTACAAGTGAACCTACTTTATAAGTTGAACAACCTACTACCAGAATAACCAATTATGTCCAAACCCCAAGCAAAATTTCCCCATGACACCGGCGCACGCAGGGGGTTCCCGAGTTGATATTGCGATGGGATAGGTGTATAAACATTGTTGAAAATGATTTCACCTTTGGGTACCTACAGTAGGTAACTAACCTTGATCAAATCTCAAATCTACCTCTTGTATATGTAGTGGGTATTTCAACTATTTTGACAGTGCAGCATCGTTGTTGGTATATCTGAAATCCATCTCCATAATAACGCAAGGTTGTACCTATCAACGTTGCAATGATAATATTGTTCGTCAACATGGCAGTGACGGCGTTGATATTGTGGACTAAAAGTTCGTCTCACTATTTCTCACAATCCACGTTTCCCGAAAGGCTTCTGCGCATACCTGTGAAAGCAGGACGTTGCCATATGACGACGACAAGCTGACAACACTGTAATACCGTGCAGCACATCAGCGTTTATTTTAGGGGTTATGTGATAAGAGTGGTGAGAAAATCCGGCCATTATTCCGTGATTATTATTGGTACAATAGGGCACGTAACATCTAATTCTGAACAATATCAAATGTTGAATAGTTAGGAGGTAATGTTTGTTTACATTTCGATTATTGATTGACAGTATAACGTATAATAACGGTTGCCATTGACATTGACACTTCGTGCGTTAAAATTAGCTGCATTCCTTTTACACGAAATCTCAGATGATCTCACCTCAGTTGGAGAGAGAAAAAGCGAGAATTGCATGAGAGGGAGAGAGACACAACTAGCAAATGAAGTGAGAATTCTCAGTTCAGATGATAAAAGGAACGCAGCTATTGTAATCACCGCGCTCTGCAGGTATGCGTTCTCATGTATGCGCAGAAGTGATGTGATAAGTATGGTAAACGTGGATATTCAACGTTGTATGAAATAATGTTGAAATGATTGATTTCTCGAAAGTTGAAATTCCATCATCAGAGTACCTAACGTTGATTTATGAACTTGAATTGATTCCCACAATGACTCTAGATTCTATCATCGTTGAAAAGACAACATTATTCAAAAGCCAACGTTGCAGAGACGTTGGTTGCTATTGTAAACTAAAAGTTTATCTCAAATCTTGATATTCGAGAAAAAAATCAACATTGTATATTTTTTATTATAAGAAGTCTGAATTATACATGTTCATTATACAGGGTGTCCCGAAATTAATGCAACAAAATTTGCAGGGAGGTGGACAATTGAAAAATAAGAGGACTTTCTTCATAAAAAATAAATACTCTCGCAAACGTAATAACGGAGATACAGGCCTTCAAAGTTGGTTTTTGAAAACAGTTTTCTTTGCATAACTTTTGAACCGTTGAACCGATTTTATTCAAATTTGAACAAAAGTTTACTGAAATAGGTCTCTATCGAACAAAGATAACGCATTTTATCAAACATTTTTAGGAGAGAAGATAATAGGGGGTACCTTTCCCCTTTTTTCCCTCTTTTCCACCTCCCTGAATATTTTTAGAAATGGTTGCAATTTTTAAATTCTACGTTCAATTTAGAGAAAAAATCTCCCCTGCAAAATTTTGATTGAAGGCTCCATTTCCAAGATATTTGGGTTTGAATTTTCAAGAAACATCTCAAAATCGCCACATTTCAGGGCCCAAATTTTTTTCTTCTGAAAAGCTTCATGTTTTCTAGCAAAAATGGTAGTTCATCAACTTGAAACACCTAGAAAACTTATTTCAGTTGAGGAATTTTGAGTTTTCTTGAATTTTAATTTTCAAGACCTTCAAGCAAATTTCTCGTGTTCTGGAAAAAATGGTGGTTCATTAACTTAGGCATTCTAGAAAACCTATTTCAGCTGGGAAATCATGAGTTTTTTTGGATTTTAATTCTTAGACCTTTGAAAGTTGTGCTTTTGAGATGTTTTCCAAAGCTTCAATCCTAGATATCTTCCAAAAAAGCCTCTAATCAAAATTTTGCAAGAGTGATTTTTCCTTCAAAATTGAACGTAGAATTCAACATTATGAACAGCTTCCAAAAATAACTAGGGGGGTTAAAAGTAGGGGGGGAAAAGTAGGGACACCCCCTAATGTCTACGCCCTGAAATTTTTTTATGGAACATGTTACGATTGTTCGACAGGGGATAATTTCACCTTTGGTTCTATTTTGAATCAAATCGGTCGAACGCCAAAATGTTCAAAAGTTATGCGGAAAAAACGATTATTTATTTCCAACTTTGAAGGGCTGTATCTCTGTTATTGGGCATTCCTCAAATATGTTTTCTGGAGAAAGTCCCTTGATTTTTCATTCTCTATCGATGCTTAAATTTAATGACATAAAAGTCGGACCACTCTGTATGTTGTCAGAATGTTGGGATGATTTGTCAATGGTTGAAGTTTAAACGACAAACTAACGTCAGTTTGTAAATTGACAATAACTACGTTGCAGAAATGTCCATATTACAAACTAAGATTTTGTCCCGATATTTCAGGAATACAATATTCAACGTTGTATAGATGTTGAAATGGGAACATTTGCCAAAGGTTGATATTTCAGCATCAAACTAACTTTTTGAGAACTAAATATTCCTTTCTGCAATAATTCAAGGTTTTATGAACAATGGAATGGAGACATTGAACAACGGTTCAAATTAAGTTTATCTCAAAATTTATTACAACGTCGTTATTATAATGTTGCAATGATAACATTGTCGAAGGTTTTAACGCCAAGATAACGTAATTGGCGAAACTGAAAATTGATCTTTGCAATAACACAAGATTGTATCAACTTGTACAGGGTGATTCAGCGAGATTTCCCTCCCTCCACACCACAAGTTTCCAGGTTGGAATGATTTGGAAATGGAAAATGTTTTTATCGACAGTTTCCCCCGTGGAGTGGTAATTTAGGAACCAAGATTTTCTATATTTCGCCTTATTATTATACAGAGTGTTCCAAAACAGATTTCAAATTTTTTTGCCACCCTGTAGATATTTAGCTATTGGAAATGATGTAGTTTTCTTCTTCTGAACAGAATTTATGGGTGTTCCGAACCAAAAAAATCAAGGCAGTTTAGGGAAATACCTCAAAGAGTTCCACCAGACAAATACTGAAAAAACAGAAGTATAGGGGGGGGGGGTCGAGAGAGGTTGAAAGGGCGAGATTTTGAGCACTTTATTTCAGTTATCCATACTGATTCTCGTGAAACCTTTGAAAAAATCGAAAAAGCATCTATTTTGAACAGTTATATGTATAGAAATTTCACTTACTATACAGGGTGGGTTACGAATTTTGAAAATCCAGTTTTTTTTAGAAAAACACGCAGAAAGCTTTCTATGGAAACAAATAGTGTTATTTCTTGGTCTACATCAGTTCAAGAGCCCCTTGAACTTTTTGCGAGTATTTTTGAAGAATATGGATTTCTATAATAATTTATGATCACTCCGTATAATAGGAGCATCGAAACATCAGTAGATGCCTCAAAAAGAAATTTGAAATAAAAAGTAAAAAATATGTATTATGAATTCCTAAAAATTGTCATTGGCAATGTCCAATCTGACCAGCTTGTAGGTAGGCATCAACTTACTACGTGCACCAAATTTGGTCAAAATTCAAGAACTTAATTTGGAGTTACAACAATGTTTTTTTCAAAACTATGCTATGCGTTCCCAATACTATTTGTTTCGAGACAAGTCCATTTATCTTTCGATGCTCTACCATTTCCTCAAATATTGACAAGAAAGTATTACACCCTGTATACAATTCACAAATTATTTCAACATAAATTCCGAGATAAATTCATACTATGGTAGTAAAATATTAGAAAATTGCATTTATTTTGACTTGATCCGCTCTACTGAAAATATTCTCAAATATACTTTTTCATGCGGATTTTTCCGTAGAATTCAAAGAGAACAAAAAAAGTGTATCGTAATATACAGAGTGTTTCAATATTTTGATGAAATGGTATGTTTTTTCCTTCATGCCTTGTGTATCGCTCGTTTAAACCTACATTGTTTCCAATAGCTGAATACATAGTGACAAAGAAAAGTTTTTGCAACACTCTGTATACTGCAGGACAACAAATGTATTCCCTTTGAACTTCATGTAAAAAATCGTTGGAAGATATTTCTTCGTTTACCAATTATTTCAAAGGGAGAATTTCCACCCAGTAAGAAGAACAAGTCAAAATAATTGCAATTTTCCGATGTTTACATGTAGAAATAATATGTGAGTTATAATACAGCGTGATTTAAACGTGTCGAACCAGAGCAATACACGTATAATGGAACTTTTTTTGAAGTTCACAAATATATCCAAAAAAACTTGGGCTTTTATTTTTGAAGATATTTAATAAAAAAATTGTTGATGCAAGAATTGTGAATACATCATTTCAAGCACTAGATTTCAATTTACTATACAAGGTAATTCATATGATAAAAATTGAATTTCTTTAAAAAAATCTTGAAAACAATTCTTGCTATAAAACCGTTTCTTCATTTGCTCTAGATCATACATTCATAAAGTGAAAAAAATCTGATTTCTCCCAAATAGTTCCAAACAAGCGAATATGCCTCATGGGCATGAGGCTCAGTAGCGCACTTCCTTTTTGAAGGATTAGTGAACGCAAGATGTTGATTAGGGTTCTACTGTTATTTGGGCAGAAATTTCAATATGGCGCCCAAAATAGCGTCAGAGTCATGAAATTTGGCTTGAAAATCAAAATGATCGTACTATAGACAAAGATAAGTTCCAAGTTTCATGAAAATTGTTTCACTAATCAAAGATTTCAATATGGCGGCCAAGATGGCGGCAGATTGTTGGAATTTGGCTGGAAAATAAGAATGATCATACGAAACAAAGGTGAGTCCCAAGCTCCATGAAAATCGTTAAGTGATAAGAAATGACAATATGGCGGCCAAAGTGGTTGCAGAGCATCATTTGTCCAAAATCGGATGTATTTTGATGGAGTTCACATCGCCTGTGAATTTCACACAAATCGGACTACTTTCAGAGAACTTCAAAATGGCGGCCAAGTGACAAAATAATTGGTCAACTTTATATTGTGAACACGTATGCATTCGATTGGTGTTTGCACCACATCGATATCTCTTTTCGTTGAGGCATAATTCTCCTAGTTCTATCACTCTGAAATGCGTTCAATATGGAGAATACAAGATGGCGGCGGGGCATCAATTGTCAAAAATTGGATGTATCCTAATGAAGTTCACATCGCCTGCAAATTCCACTCAAATTGGACCACTTTCAGAGAAATTCAAAATGGCGAATCCAAGATGGCAGCCAAATGACAAAAATCATTGGTTAACTTTATATGGTGGACATGTACACATTTCATTGGCGTTTGCACCACATCGATATCTCTTTTCGTTGAGGCATAATTCTTCTATAGTTCTATCACTTTGAAACATGTTCAATATGGAGAATAAGTAGGTACAAGATGGTGGCGGGGCATCAATTGTCGAAAATTGGATGTATCTAATTGAAGTTCACATCGCCTGCAAATTTTACTCGAATCAGACCACTTCCAGAGGAATCCAAAATGGCGGATCAAAGATGGCAGCCAATTTAAAAGAATCATTGGTCAACTTTATATGGTGGAAATGTACGCGTTTCATTGGCGTTTGCACCAGATCGATATATTTTTTCGTTGAGGCATAATTCTCCTAGTTCTATCACTTCGAAACATGTTCAATATGGAGAATACAAGATGGCAGCGAGGCATCAATTGTCGGAAATTGGATAGATCTTGATGTGGTTTACATTGCCTGCAAATTTCATTTCAATCGGATCACTTTAAGAGAAATTCAAAATAGCGGATCAAAGATGGCGGCAGAGCAACAAAAAACCAAAAGTCAACTTGACATCCTGGACGTATGTACTATTGATCAGCGTTTACACCACATCGATATCTTTCTCCCCTGAGGAGTTATCCCGGGTACGGACGGACGACGGACGAACGGACAAAGTGAAGCTAAAAGCGCCTTTTTACCCTATTTTTTGGGAAAGTGCGCTAAAAAACAACTGATAAGCCGTCTAAGCTTATCAAGCCCCGAAGATACTCTCAAAAAACAATTCTAAATATGAAATCAAGATCAATTTTGTCAGCATAGCCGCAATTCGGAGCGAAAGCTCGTAATAATTATATATGAAATCAAGTTATCTGTTCGGCCCTAATTTTGTCCACCGCTAGTGATAAGCACGGCCAGCTCGACTGTCTTATGTAAGACACAGATAATTCGACCAAGAGCCAATAATAATTGAATAATTCACAATATCTGTATCGAAGCAATAAATGTATCAGTGTTTGGGGTATTACAAGAGTCATAAATTAATTTTTATTGCAATCGGCCCAGTCAGTCCCGAACTGAGAGGAGATAGTGATAATAGACTTTATCATTCTTTTTCGCCATGATTGTACCGCCCGCGATAGATAGGTGCCTGTTTCTGCTGCTCCTCCTGGAATAGTTTTTCACCGTGCAGACGACTACAGACTGAATAATAACGCAATATGAATAAATTCAGGAAAATTTTTGATATTTTTCCAAAACACAAATTAGGCAACGTGAATCGGATCAAATTTGTTTTGGGAGTCATTAAATTTCAGTTTTATAGCTTTTTAATGGCCCAAATGGATGCACTATCGATTGATCGTAAAAATTAGTTATAAAGTTCCGGCAAAAGTTTATTAATCTGAAGTTTATGGTTTTGTTGTTAATTTGATGGAGGTAGGAACCTACGAGAAGAGATAATTAATTATTCTTGTTACCAAAAAAACCTTCCGTGCTAGAAGGTTCGATAACATCTGAAACAAGCGAATACGCCTCATGGGCATGAGGCTCAGTAGCGCACTTCCTTTTTGGAGGATTAGTGAACGCAAGATGTTAAGTGATTAGGGTTCTACCGTCTTGGGCAAAAAATTCCAATATGGCGGCCAAAATATCGACAGAATCATGAAATTCGGCTTGAAAATCAAAATGATCGTACTAGACAAGGGTAAGTTCCAAGTTTCATGAAAATCGTTCCACTAACAAGAGATTTCAATATGGCGGCCAAGATGGCGGCAGAATTATTAAACTCAGCTTGAAAATAGGAATGATCGTACGAGACAAGAGTAAGTTCCAAGTTTCATGACAATCGTTCCACTAATAAGAAATTTCAATATGGCAGCCAAGATGGCGGCCGAATTATGAAAGCCAACCTGCCTATTTGGTCCTTGAGGACCTAAGCTACCCACCGGATAAAGTTCAATCTTCAAGGGCTGTAGCTTTATTTCCCGAGGAGAAGTTCAACTTCATCGAAGTGCACAGGAGATCTCTGTTTTTTGAGAATAATGATAACGATGTATGGATAACAAAAATAGTGCCCATTGGCCACCCTTGGGGACATCAGCTATTAATCGGAAAAAAGTTCCAAGACTCTTGTTTCAATTCTCGAGAAGGAGTACAGCGTCTTAATTTCTGCACGGACTCGGACAGACAGACAGACAAACCGGCCACATAAGCGTCATTCTGTTACTTATATAAAAAAATGTTCTCCGACTGATTTCGACCTCCTGAACACGAATATCGGGTTCACCTTTGAATTGAAACATTTCTTTTTTTATCAAAAAACCGAAAAAATGGTAGCCTGTCACATGATTTTTAGTGATACCTACCTACTTTTTTTTTGTTATTGAGCGAACATGTTTCGTAATTTGAGTGCCATTATCCTTCAGGTACCTAGTATTGGCTATTTCAAAATGTTCGATTACTATTTCGGCACGTCTGATTTTAAATTTGTAGGGTCGTGTCATATGCGCCGAGCCGTGGCTTTGCGGTCGTTTTCAAAAATTGATAACAATTGACCCGACGGTCGGATCGAAGTGGAGTTTTTGTCAAAAGAAAGTTCAAATTGTTCTTTAAATATAATGCTGTACATGCAGTGATGTATTTCATTGAGAAATTGTAGTTGCCTGCATATCGCAACTTTCTACATCTTACCGCGAATGCCAGCACTTGATCGGCGAAGCCGCCCTACACCAAAATGTTATTTTTGTAATTGTTCATGATTATTTCGGCAAAATTTTTCTTGATTCGCGTACCAAGGCCATGAGCTACCCATTCGAGTTGAAATATTTTCTGTATTGAATTTCGTTTTGTTCGGAGGAAAGGATATCAAGCACCAGCAAGCAACGAATAAATCATTTGCGGCCGAGCCGTAGTTTCGGAGTCATTTTCAAAAATTAATAACTATTGGCCTGCTTCTCGCACCGATGTGAAATTTTCATTAAAATGAAGTTCAAATCATCCTCTAAATATAACTTCGCATATGTATTATGGTAAAATGATAAGATCAGGTACATGTGATAACTTTCGAGATAAGGCCGGCTTCTGAAATGCAGCATTCAACGGCGATGCGGCGTCACACTAAATTGTTATTATTGTCATTGTTTATTATTATTTCGTCGAGATTTTTCTTGGTTCGGGATACAAGGTCATGAGCTACCCAATGGAGTAGAATTTTTTCGCAAAAACCTTTTCGTCTAGGACTAGATGCTGTGACGGACGGACGGACGGACGGACGGACGGACGGACAAAGCGAGGACAAAAGCGCCTTCCCGTTTGGAGAAGTGCGCTAAAAACGCCGATTTCAACAGGGTGAAAACTCAAATAATGAGTAAATATGTGATTTAGCTTAAAAAAATACTATTTTTATAATTTAGAAAAAAGAGAAGAATGCCAAATGAGTTTTGAAATTTTTTTCTTGATCTTGTGTTATTGTGTTCATACTGACATGCGTTTCGTTTCTATGAATTTCGAGAAAAAAAAAGCCTAAAACAACGGAAAAAACTATGTCGTTCGCAGAATTAACCCTTGCCACTTGTCCGAAATCAGTAGTTTAGATTTCCACGCCTTATTTCAAGTTCAATGATAATAAGTGCAAAAGAAGTTCCGGCATGCCAAACGTCAAAATAATAATTGTGTCAGGTAAAAAAGTATTCGCCTAGTGAATACCTGATAATTGTTTTTTTGACGTTTGAATAAAATAAATAATGATAATGAATAAATCAATTTATTGTTCTTTCAATGATAATATTGTGAACAATGTGTTAACAGTTCGTGTTTTTCCACAATTCCCAAGATGAGTCGCCTCTTTGATTTTTAACATCATATCAACTTAGGTAAGCTGGCTAATGGACCCGAATCCAAGGCCAAAAATATCCCTGCCAATAATATCCCAGTCAAAAAGATCCCACCCAAAAATATCCCCGCGACAAAATTTCCCCATCTGAAAATATCGCAAGGAGGTAACAGCTCCTAACCGCCACCGGATCTAGGAAAAACCGTCCCCCGCAAAACGTGCCCGGAAAAAATGTCCCCCACAATACATCCCGTGGAAATTACGTCCCCGGGAAAAAAAACGTCCCAAGGAAAAGTCGTTGCCAGGGAAAATACACCCCAAGGAAAATACGTCTTCGGGGAAAAAAGTCCCCCGGAAAAGACGCCCCTGGAAAAATTCTGGATTACTCTGGATACTCACTCTGATGAGCTTCTTTGTGTCGTCATATTACTTCCGAAACTCCAGTGGAGACTTCTCTTGTGTCCTCCATGTGTGTGCTCAGCAGGGCTTCGAACGATATCCGGAGACACAAGGTGGCCCAGTGAAGCTTAATAGCTTGACATAACATGAAGGATAAATGGGGGTTTACTGGTACTCTGAAAAGCCAATAAAAAGCTAAGTGGGCTAATTAGAACTCCATACTACACTTGAGGATACAAGAGGGCCAGATAGGGCTCCGAGTATCACATTAAGGCACAAGATGCTTACCTCGGTGCTTACTCATGCTCCGGAAGTCTCAGAAAGGGGCTCAGCAGGGCTTCAAAAAAGTTAAAGAAACAAGGGGGCCAAATGGAGCCATGTGTAATACAAGAAGGCAGAAGAGAGCTTATTTGAACTCTGAGAGTCTTGAAAAAGCACAAGGGGGCTAATGAGAGCTCCAAACTACACTTGCGTACACATGGGGGGGCCCAGTAGGGCTCCGTATGTCTCATGAAGGCACAAGAGATTCACACTGGGGTTTTCAAGCCTGGGGGTTTACTGGAACTCTGAAAGCCACGAAAAAACATAGGGGGTCATTAGGGCTCCAAACGACACATGAGGACACAAGGGGTCTAATAGAGATCCGAATGCTACGGAAAAATGCAAGACAGTAAGGCTTCAAACGATACTGAAGACGCAAGGGGGCCCAAAGGAGCTTTACATAACAATGAAGGGAAAAGGGGGCTTACTGGTACTCATCTGGAAGTCAATAAAAACATAAGTGGGCCAATCAGGCTCCATCTCGGGCTCTGTACCACACTTGAGGACATAAGGGGGCCCGAATATCACATCAAAGCACAAGGCGCTTACTTATGTTCCAAAAGTCTCGGAAACATGTAAGGGGGCTCAGCAGAGCTTCAAAAGACATTGAAGAAATAAGGGGGCCCAATGGAGTTCTGGATAACAAGTAGGCAACAAGGGGGCTACTGGAATTCTGATAGCCATTAAAAAACATAATGGGGTACAACAGGGTTCCAACTACACTTGAAGACACAATGGGGGCTCGATAGGGCTCCCAGCATGACATGATGGCACGCCGCTGCTTGCTGCTTCGAAAGTCATAGAAAATGCAAGGGGCTTTAAACTATATTGAAGACAGAATAAGGAGCCCAATCGAGCTCTTGATAACACAAGACTGCAAAAGGGGCCTTACTGTAAGTCTGAAAGCTACGAAAAACATAAAGAGACTCATAAGGTTTCAAAAATTGAATAAAATGAATGAGGGGTCCGATAGGGGCCAAATATTACATGAAGGAAAAAAGGGGCTTACTCTAACTAGTGCTCCTGAAGTTCGGTGTACTAGCAGAAATATTGGGGATACTTATGTTCGTTTTGGGCCCTGATAAGCCTCCTTGCCGCTTTCTTTATATTCAGTTTGTAGCCTTGATGAGCTCTTATAACAATAGTTTTTTTTCTGGGGACGTGATTTCCAAGGAAAATAATTTTAAGGAGACGTAATGTGTAGAGTATGTAATTTCCAGATAACGAAATTCCCTGGGGATGTAATGTCTAAGGGACGTTATCTCCTGGGGACGTAATTTCCAGGGAAGTAATTTCCTGGGGACGTTTTGTGGGAAAATGACTTTTCCGGATTCGTAATAATTACTTACCTGGTGGGTCTGAAAAGAAGGACGATACTTGAGTAAAAAATGTACTTCTTATCTGGTGGGTCTAAAAAGAAGGATGATACTTGGTCGAAAATGAGCTCCTTATCTGGCGGGTCTGAAAAGAAGGACAATACTTGAGACGACAATAGACTCGTTATGGGGTGGGTCTGAAATTCGGTATTTATATCTAAATATATATTATATACTATATCATCTATATTTTTGCCCGGGACATTATTGGAGGGGATATTATTGGCTGGGATATTATTGGCGGGGATATTCTTTTTGGTCTGGGATATTTTGTCGCGGAAATATTTTTGGCCTGGGATATTTTGTTGCGGGGATATTTTTGGCTGGGATATTATTGCCGGTATATTTGTGGTGAGATATTTTTGGCTGGGATATTTTGTCACCGCACCGTCAAAAACAAGTGCTTTTCTCAGACAAAAAGTGATATTTAAATTTTATTGTTAAGTGCGAAATTTCGTGACAGCTATTACTCGAAGCATCCAGCCTTGAAAAAGCGGATATCCATACACACGCATCTATTCATTTTAATAACCATCGACATTTCTACTAATTAACTCGAATGTTTACCAGGAAGGATTGTTTAGCTATAAAAAAAAAACCGTGCCACTGCCACTCAAGGTACAATGTTTATTACTTACGAAAAATTGCCACAATCTCATTTGTCAATAGTCTAGAAGCGATAACTCTAATTTCTCAGAAATCCGTTCCGAAAATCCGACATTTTGAACCCGAGGACGCCACAGCGCGCCACCATTCATGGCAAACACCGAGGCAAACACTGAAACATTTATTCATACCGGGTGATCATTTGAAAAGTATCCAGTCGTAATTCATTACTTCCTAGCGAACGTTATGCTAGTTCCTATCTTCAACTTTTTTGCCCCACGCACCAGTTTCATCTTTAAAACTTCCAATAATACCACCTACTTTGTGATACAGTTCATCAAAATTAGAAGAATTCGATTCTCTTTCTGTAAGAAATATTTTCAAAATTCTCAACCGCACCTTAACTTCACCTGAAATCCTCTGAGTGACAAATTTACTATTATCTACCCCTCAATTATCTTCTATAGAGTCAATATCATCTTGCATAGCATCGAGGGGGATAATTTTCAATGAAAAAAAGCTACCCAAAATCACTCTTTCTATTCACTCCCTCCCCAACTGAAAAAATCGATTGTGTTACCCCAAAACTTCCCCGACTAGTATTCAGGAACCTATGGACATTTTGGAATTAAAGGAGAAAGATAGCATGCAGGAAACTGAAAATTTTGGGGAATTTGAATTTTCCTGAAAAACCTCAAATCTTATTCTTGATCATCTTATTGTGAAAATAGTGAATTAAGGCTTCACTACTTCAAGCTTCATCGTTCAAGTCCGGTCTCGAAAACCCAAACCGGTTTTACATTTTCAAGTGGAAAATACCCGGGACACTGAAAAAAAAACGGTTGCAAAATATTCAAGAAGCATGTAGTTAGGTACATCTGAATTTGAAAAAAATGGTGAGAATCTGTTCACGGGATAAAAAGTTGGAGAATATGCTGTTTTCCCAAAGAGGAAAACTCGAAAACCGATCATCTGCTTGCAAAAGTTTTTCCTCCAAAAATCAATTCAATCTTTTCTCCAACTTTCATTTTCGGCATGTCTGCACCTAAAATGAATATTTCGTGGGGCCCACAGCATCTCGAAGTTTGAAGTTTGCACTGCAGTTTTTCAAAATTGACGAAATGTGCAAATTTCAGTGTCGGTTTTGAAAATAGGTCTACACGACGCTCAATCCAATCTACTTTCGATATCAGTTGAAATTTTTGAAAAAAAGTTGAACTCCGAGCAGGAATAAATTTTTTAGTGAAGTCCTGCATTAAAAGCGAGTCGTCCTGGTCAAAACACGGGCGAGAAGCTCTCTTGGGTGACAAGGGCAAGTAGAAATTTTGGAAATTCATAACGCCCGACTGAAAAATGGTAGAGCACTGCAACTGCAGACTCAATTTGACTCTTTTGTTGTGTTGCTTCCTGCCAAATTTAGTCCCAATCCATCGGATACATTTTGAATAACTGAATTGTAAAATCTTGAACTTTGACATTTTTTATTATTTGACATATGACAGATAGGGAAATACTTTCAACTGTTCTGAATACAGTTTTTCAAGAGCTTTCAAATGACATACTGCAAATCAAGTTCCGCGAGATATAGTTTGACATTTGTTGATGGTGACACTTCTGTTTGACTAGCCGAAAACTAATCGACTCATTCCACAGAAAAACCATGTCCGCATACCAAATTTCATGTCAATCGTATCAACGGTTCGGCAGTAATTGTGGAAGGTCACAGACAGACAGACACACACAGGCAGACAGATATCATTCTGGAAATGGTCTTAATCGGGGGATCTCAAACTTTTTTTCTGCAAGATTACAATACTTTCTTTTCCATGTTGGTGGAGGGTCGGGAAAATGAAATTGGGTCGTTCTATTTTGAAATTTTTTTTGAACTACCCTGTATTTTGTTGACGTACCTGAAAAAAATATGGTTATATATCCAAAAAGCTATAATAAAGAACTGAGCAAGAAAAGTTTTTGAATGACAAAAATATATTGAGATATGGCGATATTAGCGATATAAAAATCGACATGTTTTCGTTCGAGAAATATTCACTTGTGGACAGGGAGCTGGTGCCTCAAAACTTACGTCATAAGGTACATGATTTCAGCCCTGTAGGTCTAATGTGCGTTGATAAGGTTGTTAAAAATTTCTTTGTCTTACATGTCAGACCGGGGGCTTTAGGCTGGTATAGGATTGTCAATTTTCGAAAAATGTCAAAAATTTATGTCATAAGGTACATGAATGAAACCAACGGGCTTTTGTGTGGTAACATCCCTTTAATCAAAAATAGGATCATAAGACAAAATTTTTGGGGGCTCTCGGTCCATAAGACAAGTTTGAAATTTTCAAAAAAGCCAAAATTTACCTCCTCCTTGCGACTTCTCCTTTGGCATATTTTCAGGAATGAAAAAAGATCCTTACATGATTTTTTACGCAGGTTTCGAATCTGCCCACAAAAATTCTTAATGGTACATCGCTAACAGGGTGCAACATTGAAAACTTTTTCTCAAATCGTACACCCTGGATTTCAACATGGGAATTGATTCCGTTTTTCATCCTGATTACAAATATATATCACACTTGGTGGGTCAGTCAGTCAACGGTCAGTCAAAAATTGATGAATTTTGATTCTTTTTTGAAAATTTCAAACTTGTCTTATGGACCGAAAGTCCCCAAAAATTTTGTCTTACAACCAGATTTTCGATCAAGAGGATGTTCCCACACAAAATCCAGTTGGTTTCATGCATGTACCTTATGACGTAAATTTTTGGCCATTTTTTCGAAAATTGACAGGCTCATACCAGCCTAAAGCCCCCGGTCTGACATGTAAGACAAAGCAATTTTTAACAACTTCATCGACGCACATTAGACCTACAGGGTTAAAATCATGTACCTTATGACGTAAATTTTGAGGCACCACCAGCTCTTGTCCATTGGAATCGGGAGTTGCTACGGGTTAATATAGGTACTTTTCAAACGATCACCCGGTATAATTTTTAATATGCATATTGTTTAGCTAATTACAACAACAACTTCTCCAATTAATTGGTTATTTCGATGCTTCTCTTCAATTTCCACGTGACAAAATCACGCTTCGCTCATGTTCAACGGCACTTGTTTACTGCCTGTCCCATGTGTTCGTTTCGAGGTTATGTGCGCGTGCAACTTGACAGGATGTTGCACTCGCTTCCAGTTCGATGCACCGAAAAAAAAGTGCATTGATAGATGCCCATTTCCGAAAATTATCATCGCCAGTGGGTAATTAGAACAATACTGCGTTTATTGCTGGCGTCTAGACGTAATAGATAAGCAACATTATTGAGTAACAACAAACCCATACACATTGCCGTAGCAGGCGCATGTTTGCTGTTGTTTCTCAAAAACGAAAAATTACGACCTCTCTTTCTCGCTTCGGGCTTTCTCTCCGTTCTCTGACTCCGATCTGACCCTTTTTCAGGTTCTTTCCAGTGTTATCGCACGTATCTTTTTACCAGTACCGGACGCAGTGACAGTCAAAACATCTTGTCCGTTATCGGAATGGTGAGGAGGGATTTCGGTGGAGTTAATTAGGAGATGTTAAAAAGTTGTCACATAGTATGGGCCGTGGCGACCGGATTTGAAGATAAACAATTGAATTTGCACAATTATTTGTTAAAATAAAACGCTGCTTTGATAACCTCTCGTCAAACAAATTGAGAAAAATAAAAAATTGATTTCATCTCTCTTGGAGATTCGGTGTCATAGTGTCTGGAAATTGAAATGTTTAGGTAGATATGTCCACTTTTGGTGGCATAATTAAGGCTGATTTATTGTTTTATTCAATTAATTAAATAGGTATAAAAACGATTGTTTATCATTTCACTAATAATTAGGCAGTTAAGTATCACCATCAAGCGTGAGACTGATTGCATAGGTGGGATGATTTCAAATTGTACTGTTTTTGACATTTGAAGAATAAATCGCATTGGATTGATGTAGATAATAAAAGCCCCAGAAAGCTCACTTCTCTCTGGATATTTGAAAAAAAGCCTAACTTTCGGTACCTACTTGGAATTTCACCGGGAGTGAACTTAACTGGGCAAACTTGAAAGCTTGCAGTGGAACCTTCGGTTCGTGATGAACCATTATAAATATCCATTTTAGTTGTTGATTCTCAGTTAAACATCTTCAGAGCGAAGCAGGACAACTTGACGCCGCCGACTTGACGCCGGCCATCTCGACGCGGGACAACTTGCCGCGGGACAACTTGACGCGGGACAACTTGACGCGGGCCAACTTGACGCGGGACAACTTAACGCCAGAACTAGTTGACGCCAGGAGTTACTAAAATTCCGGGACTCAAGTTGGCCAGTTTGTGTCTTTTTATTCCCCAATTGGCCCCCTTGTGTTTTCCTGTGGTTTTTTGGAACTAGCAAGCCCCTTATGCCTACTTGTGTCTTATGTTTCCAATGACCTCAGTTGTGTCTTACTGTATGACTCAAAGTCACAGCCACCATGTGTCTTCATGTGTCTTTTCAAGCTCTGATGAGCCCCCTACTTGTGTCTTCGTGTTGTTTTCGAAACTGTACTGAAGCCACTTTGTTTTTCCATAGTGTTTTTAAGAACCCCGATATCCCCCTCGATGACCTTGTATTTTCATGTGAAGCTTAAAATTCTATGGAGCCCCCTTGTATCTTCTTGTGCTTTGGAACTCTGCCGGCCCCCATTCTTTCTTGCTGGGTCAATCTGGGCTATGTGTCTATGGTGACGCTTCCAGCCCCGCAATGAGCTCCATTTTGTCTTCTTATGTCTTGGAATCCTAGCGGTCCTCGTTGTGTCTTGCTATGTTTATCGGAGACCCAACGGACACCCCTTTGTCTGTATTTGTCGTTTTGAAACCTGAAAAGCCCTCTCGTGTCTTCATGTGGTGTTGTGTGAAGCCCTGATGAACCCCCTTGTATCTCCTCATGTTTCTAGTCATATATGGCGCCACCTCGGGCGCCACCATTACGCCTTGCTTTGTCAATCGAAGCTCCAATAGACCTTTTTTTGTCTTTATGTGTCATTTCGACGATGAGCCCCCTCATGTTTTCTGTGGTTTTCGGAAATAGCGAGCCCCTCATGCTCACTTTTCTTAAATTTGGAGTTCTAGCGACCCATTATGTCTTGTTGTGTCAATCGGAGCCCCTCTTCTGTCTTTTTGTACCGTATTGTGCCCCGATGACCCCCTTGTATTTTCTTGGCAGTTTCGGAACACTATCGAGCCCCTTTGTATCTTTTTTACTTTGGAGCCTTACCGGCCCCATTGTGTTTTTTTGTGTCGTTTCGAGCTCCCAATAAACCTTTCAATGTTTTCTTAAGGTTTTCGGAAGTCTAAGCGAGCCCGCTCCTGTCTTCTTGTGTTTTGGAGTTCTACAGACCCTTATTGTGTTCTGCTGTGTAATTCGGAGCCCCAGTGAACCCCCTTGTGTATTTATGTGTCGCTTCGACTCCCGATGAGTCCCTTTTTGTCATCGAAACCGATCACGAAAATCAACTGCCACCCTCCAGGGATGAGTCATCGCTGTTACGTCGAGGCCAGCAGGCCAGGAAGTATAAATGAATCAGTTCAACGGTACGGCAATTGCCATTGAATTAATGACCAATAAAAAACCTTTTTATCGTTTGTTGTTTATCTGGCTTCAACCCCAGAGGTCCAGAGTTCAAATCCCGCCGGGGAGATGACTTTTCTCAAGGTGAAAAGGAAAAAATAAGAAGGGGCGCCAATAAGCTAGTACTTGATGCACCCCTAAACACCTGGACAAAAAAAATAGCATTTGCTCTGATTCGTTATCAACCAATTTATTTTTAGACATATAATTATCTACAGAGTCTCCCAGCTTAAACAATCCAGCGCGATTTTCTGAGAAAATATCAGGGCAACAATTTTCTTTTCAATTGGGGTGAAGCCCAATCTTTTAGCTCTCTTTTGAGGGGGCGCCGATGCTTGTAGGTGTTCTTGTTTCCAAGAAAATGCAATTTTAATCTGGCGAGTCACAAGAATTCGAAAATTCATGACCGACAAAACAAAATACTTCAGATGAAAAAAAATCCTCTTTTCTCTGGGCTTTCCATTGATGTGTCGCGGATGTCTGTACCTGGCCCAATAAGCCAGAAATAGGACATTTTTCTGGCCATGCTGCACATGTGCGAGGTGCAAGTAATGGCGGGATATTGAAAACAACCGGACAAACTTATGCATTCACGCAGATTTCTCAAAAACAAAATTTCTGCACAGATGAAATATTATAGCATATTTCATCTCAAAATAGACTAGCCTTGGAAATTTACCGCGTTATATTATATTACAGGTGCATTAGAGTAGGATTCAAAGGCTTTTGTCCGGTTTTTTCAAAAAGCCCGCCTAAAATTTAGCGCATGTCCCTGAAATGATTGCTCAGGACAAGCCCCTATTCTGCCTCAAAGTCCAGCAAACACAATAATCGGAATCCGTGACGTCACCGATCACACACTTGTTGATTTTAACACCAGCCGTTACTAGTACTTTTTCACTCAAGATACCTGCATTCTCCATAGCAATGAATACTGGCTGTTAAGAATATCAACAAGTATGTGATCGGTGACGTCATCATAAATTCCGATTATTGTGTTTGCTGGGCTGTAAGGCAGAATATCTGGCTTACTGGGCCAGGTACAGACATCGGCGACACATCAGTGGAAAGCCCAGAGAAAGAGGATATACATATCTTCCTCTAACATATTTTGTTTTGTCAGTCATGCATTTTTGAATTCTTGTGACTCGACCGATTAAAACTGCATTTTCTTGGAAACTGGAGCACCTACAAGCATCGGCGCCTCCTCAAAAGTAAGCTAAAGGGTCAGGCTTCCCCCCAATTGAGACATTTTTTTGGTTGCCTTTATATTTTCTGAGAAAATCGCGCTGGGTTGTTTTAGCTGGGACATCCTGTATTCCAAAGATAATAATTAATCAATCATCTCGTAAAGTCAATACCACAGTTTATTTACGTGTCAAAATTACAATTTTCAGATCTGAAAGAATTACAATTAGTGATGTAAGGAAAGGAAACAAGACACGTACTGAAACTCCCCAATTCTCTTGCTTGTACTCTTGGATGGTAGACAACGCATTGTACTCCAGTTTAATTCAACCATCTATTTAGTATCAAGACGCCAGCCTGTTGTGCTTCCTTCTTGTGATTCGAGGATGGAGTTCCTGCGCGTGTTCACATTAACTTAACCTCTAGTTTGAACACAGTAAGACACAGAAATTGGTTGTAACATAAACTCATTGTACTGACTTCTATATATACCGGGTGGGCCATAAAAAACCGTACTGTTTTATTTTCCTCGCCGATTTTTTGTTTCTTGACCGATTTTGACAAGCTTGGTATCATTGTGTAGCTAATTGAAGAGGCTACCAGAGCCATGAGCAAATGATTCCCAAGTGTCAAAATTCAAAATGGCGAAAACAACTGAAAATAGGCTTGCTTTTGCAGTCGTTTTTTTAAATTAAAATTTGACAGAATAACCGAACTAAAGACGTTTTCTGAAAGAATGAATTATTTTCTACATTTTGAGACCTTAACTAGCTCAATTGGTTAATTTGTTGGGGAGATGTGGCAAATTGAAAAAAAGCTTATTTTCCATTGTTTCAATCCAAAATGAATGATAAAAAATATTGTTTCCCCTGCCAAATTTTTGTTTCTGAAGCGATTTTGACAGGTTTAGTATCATTATGTGACAAATTAAATAGGCTTCACATACGTCACATACGAATATGATCGAAATGTCAAAATTCAAAATGGCGGACACAACTGAAAATGAGCTTTCTCTCGCAGTCGTTTTTTCAAATTTAAATTTGACAGAATGACAGAGCTAGAAGCGTTTTTTGAAAGAACGAACTTTTTTTCACATTTTGACACCACAACTAGCTCAATCGGTTTATTCGTTGAGAAGATGTGGCAAATTGAAAAAAAGCTTATCCGCCATTGTTTCAATCCAAAACGAATAATAAAAAATATCACTTATTTTGTCTGTGAAATATTCAAGGGGTGGGTGCCTGAGATATGATCACCACTTTTCAAAATATAATTGAAAATTATTCCACAGGGTGTTCACTAGGTATGTTCCTATCTATGGACGCAGACTCTCTGAATGCAAACATTTGAGGACTATCCTATTTTTTGTATTTGTGTTGGTCAAAGTTGTTGTTGGTTACCTGAATCCATTGTTAGCCTTAAAATAGACATGTAAGATAGGTTTAAATTTTATTGATGGTAGAAAAATAATCTAATAGTTTTTTCCACAACATTTGCACATGATTTTTTTCAAAAAGCCCCTTCAATTCTGTAATTCTGTCAAATTCAAATGAAAAAAAAAACTGCAAAAGGAGGGTTGTTTTCAGTTGTGTCCGCTTTTTTGAATTTTGACATTTCAATCATATTTGTATATGATTCTTGTAGCCTACTTAATTGGCTACACAATGACATCAAACCTATCATAATGGCTTCAGAAACAAAAATTTTACAGACAAAACAATATTTTTTTATCATTCATTTTGGATTGAAACAATGGCAAATAAGCTTTTTTCCAATTTGCCATATCTCCTCAACGGATGGACCAATTAAGCTAGTTGTGGTGTCAAAATGTAAAAAAACAGTTCGTTCTTTCAAAAAACGCTTCTAGTTCTGTCATTCTGTCAAATTTCAATTCAAAAAAACGACTGCGAAAGAAGGCTAATTTTCAGTTGTGTCCGCCATTTTGAATTTTGACATTTCGATCATATTAGTGGATGACATTTGAAGCCTATTTAATTATTTGCACAATGATGCTAAATCTGTCAAAATCGCTCCAGAAGAAGAAATTTGACAGGCAAAACAATATTTTTCATTATTCATTTTGGATTAAAACAATGGCAAATAAGCTTTTTTTCAAATTGCCACATCTCCCCAACGAATGAACCAGTTGAGCTAATTATGGTCTCAAAATGTAGAAAATAGTTCATTCTTTCAGAAATCGTCTTAAGTTTGGTTATTCTGTCAAATTTTATATAAAAAAAACAACTGCGAAAGAAGGTCTATTTTCAGTCGTTTCCGCCATTTTGAATTTTGACATTCAGGAATCTTTTGTATATGGTCCTGGTAGCCTTTTCAATTAGCTACACAATAATACTGAGCTTGTCAAAATCGGTCAAGAAACAAAAAATCGGCAAGGAAAATAAAACAGTACGGTTTTTTATGGCCCACCCGGTATATATATAGTTTTTATTAAAACATCTTCTCAACACATTGAGCTGCTGAATAACAAAGAATACAATACAAATAGGTAAATAAACATAGAAAAGTTAAAGAATTATTGTGTATAAAAACTTAATTAAGTATAGATATCATGTATAAACTATAAACTAAGATATTTAATATAAATGGTGTCGCAGCATATGAATAGATTTTTTAAGTGTTATTGATGCTACAGATTTGCAAAATTTAGATGGAGAAATTCCAAACTTTGTACAAAATTCTCGAAATATTGAGGTTATAGTTCCGCGAGCTCCAACCATCAGTCCCAAAACTGTTATATCTTTGAGGCCATAAAGTTCTTTGAAAAACGGAATAGTTGGTTCATATATTATGAACCTCTGTTGGTTGTTCCTCGCTCATTTCAAATCGAATAGTTGGATCTATTATCCAGTCAATTTTTTTGTTGTTGTTTATGGCCAGGATGTCTACTCTCCTGATGCTGCCTGACTCTGCGGAGCATACTACCTCTTCAAAAACTGTAAGACCTTTCTCTCTCAAAGCATCAGCAATTATCGTCCTAATGGTATGGTGACGTTGGTTCCGCAAGAGCTCACCAAATGGGCAGGATCCAAGGACATGTGGCAGGGTTTCAATTTTGAAGTTCTCAGTGTTAGAACAATGCCTACACTGGGTGCCGTCCTTGGACCTACCAGGGATAGCTCTTACGGGAGCAACGTCACCAACCATCTTGATAGCATCTTTGACCTCTGAGAGAGAAAGACCAATTTTCCTATCGATGATGTTGTTGGCTTGTGGGTATTGTTTAAAAAGCGCTACACCTCGCCCTTTATACGGCAAAGTAGCCCATTTCTTGAATTCTTGTTCTCCAAGAAATGTCCGTAGAACTTTCACTGGTGAATTGAGAAGTTGTTCGTCTGTGATTTCCAGTTTTAACAGACACATCTTTATTTCGTACAGTAGTGGTCGTGTTTGTGAAATGATAGTGGCACTGCAGTTTTCCAGCTGACAGCAGATGTTAAAGTGTTGTAAATATGATTCCCAGCTGGCTCTGAATAATTGGAGTCCTTTGTAGCTCCTGGGTGAATATATCATACCATTCGGTAAATCATGTGGTAAATCGAGAATTTGTTTCAATGCACTTCTGATAATTTTGTCAATGTCGTTTAGAAATTCGTTTCGAAGTTTGAGCAAAGGGGTTGTTTGGAACATGTAAGTTGATTTAGGCCAGATGTAGTTATTCAAAATTGTGATTTTCTGCTCATCGTTTAGATGTGGATGACACACTACAATGTCCAGTTTTGTCCCCAGTTTCTTGATTATTTCATTTGTGTTAATTTTGATCTCATCGTTGAAATTTATGCCCAAATATTTAATCATCTTACCATTGCCGATTTATTTTATTCTATTATATACATGTCAAAGTGTTTGAATAAATACTCCTTCCTATACTTAACCCTACCTCAACGCTGTTAACTAGGATAGCTGAGTTTTCTAAAGTGTTCCCTAAAATATGAGTTTCCCCTAACAGTTGTTTCAAAGCCGTCACACATCAACACTTCGATGAACACCTGATTCTACACCTTGACCAACATTCAGACTTTGTTTAGGTAGCATGGTTCGGAATTCTTATCGTGGCTTCAAACCGCTCAACTAACTAACTGGGCCCTAACAATCCATTATAGGCAAAAACTTCTTGAGCTGTCACGTCGTGAAATATCCAGGTAATTATACGACCACTAGGTCCAGGAGTCCCGCTTGCTGAGGCCACAGGCGTCGACACAGTCCGAGACTAACGCTTATTGGTCCTAAGATCTCCGTTAAATCTCCGAGGTGCCGCGGCGCAGCTTAGCTGAAGGAGGCCAGGACCCATCCGGGAAGGGGGGCAAGTCTCATCCGATAAGAGAACAGGACTCACCCAAAAAGAGGGTGAAGTTTCATCCTAGGACCTCATCGGCGATGGATTATGAGTGGATCGCGGCGCAGTTCCTATTTGTGTGCCACTCCCTGGCAAAAGGTGTCTCCTATCGACCAACGAATCACCAACTATCAGTAAGCAGAAATCAAGAGCGCAGACGGTGCGAAATCCCAACTCCTATTATCAAGTAGAAGCGTCTATTTTACTTTCCCGGCCCCCCACGAACTCGGAGGGAAAGTATTGTAATCGTGCAGAAAAAAAGTTTCGGGATTACGCCGGATATATCCATTTTGAGGTTTTTCAAGACGATTTAGACGATTTCCAAAATGATGTCTGTCCGTTAGTGTGTATGTCTGTGATCTTCCACGATAACTGCCGAAACGTTGATCCGATCGACTTGAAATTTGGTATGCAGACGGGGTTTCACCCTGGAATGACCGGATTAGTTTTTGGCTGTCATCTGTCAAACAGAAGTGTCACTATCAGAAAATGACAGAAGCTACATCTCACGGAACTTGACTTGCGATATGTCATTTGAAAGCCCTTGAAGAACTGTATTCAGAACAGTTAAAAGTATTTTCCTACCTGTTGTCTGTCAAATTATAAAAAATATCAAAGTCTGGAACTTTGTCATTTAATTATTCAAAATCTATAGGACCGATGTGAACCAAACCCGGCAGGAAGCAACATTACCAAAGAATCAAACTAATGCTGAAGTTGAAGTTTCCCACCGTTTTCCGGAGAAGCGCTATGAATTTTCAAAGTTTGGCCTGGCCGAATTCAGCCGGGCTTGCCTGTTCCTCGATTTTTGGCCTATTCAATTTTTTTAGCAACATGGCAACCAAACCGGTAGGTAACTACGTTTTTGTTACGAATTGTATCAATGTCAAAGTGACAACATGAACGCTGTTCTCGGCAGGTTCTCGGTGTTTTCTTTATATTAGTATCTTCTTGCATCATTTGGGGCAACAGTGCGAACCGATCCTTTGTGTTGTTTGGGGCTCCGTAAACCCCCTTGTGTTTTCTGTAGCTTTAGCAACTTCAGTATGCCCATTCCATTGACGTATATGTACAAACTGTAATGTGTGCAGTTCCCTTATTTGATTCGGTACCAGGGCCCCATCCCCATGGTGTCTGCCGTTCAAGACCCTGATGGGGCCCCCATCTGTGTCCATCAGATTTTGCCGTCTCAGGCCAAAACTGCGGCCTTGTGTCTTCTTGGGTTCGTTGAGGCCCTTTAGGCTCCTGGTGTCTACGGGTGTCTCTTGAAGCCCCACCGAGTCCCCCTCTCGTTTTTTTCAGTTTTCAGAATTCTTGTGCCGTCAGGGCAATTATATAGAATTCTGCCCTAGGTTCCTAGGTATTCAATCCGTGAATAGATTTCCGCCAATGATTTTAAAAAAAATAGGTTATTGGTTCTTGAATATTTTCCAACATGTACTGTTCAGTATATATGGGGTGAAAATTAAAAAAAAAATTGGGCAAGTACCCCATTCCTTATCCCAATCTGTGTCTATCAGATTTTACCGTTTCAGGCCAAAACTGCGGCCTTGTGTCTTCTTGGGTTCGTTGAAGCCCTTTAGGCTCCTGGTGTCTACGGGTGTCTCTTGAAGCCCCACTGAGCCCCCCTCTTTTTTTTTTTTAGTTTTCAGAACTCTCGTGCTTTCAGGTCTGGTTCGGACCTAACTTCTTGATGGGTTCGAAGTCTCATTTCACGGGTCACCACTTGGGGGCCCTGAATTGCAATTAATTAGAACTCTGCCCCAGGTTTTCAATCCGCGACTGATTTTCACCAGTTATTTTTCAAACAATAATTTAGGTTGCATCATTGAAGGCAACAGTGCGCCCCGATTGATTGTGTCTTCAAGTGTTGTTTGGGGCTGCGTAAACCCCCTTGTGTGGAACTAGCATTGCATTCTTGAGATATCACAACAGTTAACTACCTCTAGTTCTACCTTTTGAATTATATCATCACCTTGTACCGTACCTACTTCATACTACACGATAACTTCCAAATTGTTGATCGGATTAAATCGAAATCAGGTACGAAAGCATAAGTTCAGCCTGGAATGACCTGATTAGACTTTGAGTAGATGATTTAGTTTGGAAGCCCTCAGATGGCACACTGGGTCTGGGCTTCTCTGCCCAAGCTCCAGATTGAAGATATAGAGTTGAAATTTGACACACAGATGCAGAAGGTTCTCAATCAAGTTTGTGTAATTTCATCATCATGTCTAAAGTAGAAACAACAATTTTTATGAGGAACCTGCGTTGCATTCTTCAGATTCCGCAACGAGTTCCGCAACAATTAGCTTCCTAGTTTTACCTTTCGATATATTTATCACCGTGGAAACCTAACAACCTGTCTTTTGTTCTGTAGGCCCAACAATGGATGCAGGATGCTCGCTAAACGCTCAACTCACTAGAACTTGTTCAATCAACTTCTCAATAAAATCCGACTTTCCCGAAGGGACGCCTGAATCAAACTCATTACTGACGTCTCTAGATACCGCCGGGAAAGTTTTGTGTCGCCCCACAACAGATTTACTTCATAATGCGATCGCGCAAATTGAACGGTTCTGCAACGAGAACTACCGAATTCTTGATCGGATTAAATCGAAATCAGGTACGAAAGCGTAAGTTCAGCCTGGAATGACCTGAATAGACTTTGGGTGAATGATTTTGATCGAAAGTCCTCAGGTGCCACATTGGGTTTGGGCTTGTCTGCCCAAGCTCTAAATTGAAGATAATAGAGTTGAAATTTGACACACAGATGTAGAAAGTTTTCAATCAAGTTTGTGTAATTTCGTCATCATGTCTGAAGTAGAAACAAAATATTCAATGAGGAACCTGCATTGCATTCTTCAGATTCCGCAACAATAAGCTTCCTAGTTCTTCATACATTACGAAATATTTCATCACCTTGGAAACCTAAGAACCTGTCATTTGTTGTGTCGGCCCGACAATGGATGCAGGATGCTCGCTGAACGCTCAACTCACTAGAACTTTTCCAATCAACTTCTCAATTAAATTCCACTTTCCCGAAGGGACGCCTGAATCATAATCATTACTGACGTCCCTGGATACCGCCGGGAAAGTTTTGTGTCGCCCCACAACAGATTTTACTTTCCCGGCCCGTCCAAGGGAAAGTTATGCAATGATGCAGGATGCAGGAAAAACGTTCTGACACGATAGCTGCCGAACCGACAGTCTGATCGACTTGAAACTTGGTATACAGACAAGGTCTTGCTGTTAGATGAGCTGATTAGTTTTTGGTTGTCATCTGTCAAACGGAATTATCACTATCAAAAAATGACAGAAGCTATATTTCACAGAACTTGACTTGCAAAATGCCGTTTCAAAGCCTATAAAAAAACTGTATTCAGAATGGTTTAAAATATTGCCCTTTCTGTCTTCTGTCAAAAAATAAAAAATGTAAAGTTCAAAACTTTACCATTCAATTATTCAAAATCTATCCGAAGAATTGGGACCAAATTTGGCAGGAAGCAACAAAACATAAAAGTCAAATAAATTCTGCAGTTGCAATTTTCCACCATTTTCCCGTCGGTCGTCATGAATTTTCAAAATTTCTTCTAGCCGTTGCCACCCGAGAGAACGACTCACCCGGATTTCCACCAGGATGACTCGCTTTTGATGCAGCACTCCACTCAAAAATTCATTCCTGCTCGAGGATCGACTTTTTTCGAAAAATTTCGACTGATATCGGAAGTAGATTGAACTGGGCGTCTTGTAGATCTATTTTTAAAATCGACACAGCTTCGGTTTTCCGACGGTATTTTTTTCAATAACTTTGCACATTCCGTGAATTTGAAAAAACTGCAGCGTAAACTTCAACATGCGGTGAGCCACACGAAATATTCATTTTAGGTGCAGACATGCTGCGAATGAAAGTTGGAGAAAAGACTGAATTAATTTTTGAAGGAAAAATTCTCAAAATCGGACCAACGGTTTTCAAGTTTTCCTCTCTGGAAAAACTGGAAATTTTCCAACTTTTTATTCCGCGAACAGATTTTTACCATTTGTTATCAAGGAATAGATAACTGGTTGTTGAACATTTTCGAACAATTTTTCTCCAATTTCCCGGAAATTTTCCTGCTGGGAATATAAAACCGGCCTCGGTTATCGAGACCGGACTTAAATGATGGAGCTTAAAGTGGAGCTTGATTGGCGATTTCCACAATAAGATGATTTGGAAGAAAAATTGAGGTTTGCTCTGAAAATTCAAATTTTTCTGACAAAATTTTCTATTTCCTGCAAATATTTTCAATCCTTCTCTCCATTCTAACTTCCCATCCGAAGGGACGTTCCGATCAAAGTCATTACTGATGTCTCTGGATACCGCCGGGAAAGTTTTGTGTCGCCCACAACAGATTTTACTTTCTCGGCTCGTCCAAGGGAAAGTTATGTAATGATGCAGGATGCAGGAAAAACGTTCTGACACGATAGCTGCCGAACCGATAGTCTGATCGACTTGAAATTTGGTATACAGACAGGGTCTTGCTGTTAAATGAGCTGATTAGTTTTTGGCTGTCATCTGTCAAACGGAAGTGTCACTATCAAAAAATGACAGAAGCCATATCTCACAGAACTTGACTTGCAAAATGCCGTTTGAAAGCCCATGAAAAACTGTATTCAGAACAGTTAAAAATTGTGCCCTGTCTGTCATCTGTCAAAAAATAAAAAATGTCAAAGTTCAAAACTTTACCATTCAATTATTCAAAATCTATCCGATGAATTGAGACCAAATTTGGCAGGAAGCAACAAAACATAAGAGTCAAATTAAGTCTGCAGTTGCAATTTTCCACTATTTTTCCATCGGGCGTTATGAATTTTCAAAATTTCTCCTAGCCGTTGCCACTCGAGAGAACGACTCACCCGGATTTCCACCAGGATGACTCGCTTTTGATGCAGCACTCCACTCAAAAATTCATTCCTGCTCGAGGATCGACTTTTTTCGAAAAATTTCGACTGATATCGGAAGTAGATTGAACTGGGCGTCTTGTGGATATATTTTTAAAATCGACACAGCTTCGATTTTCCGACGGTAATTTTTTCAATAACAAATTTACATATTCCATGAATTTGAAAAAACTGCAGCGTAAACTTCAACATGCGGTGAGCTACACGAAATATTCATTTTAGGTGCAGACATGCTGCGAATGAAAGTTGGAGAAAAGACTGAATTAATTTTTGGAGAAAAAATTTTCAAAATCGGACCAACGGTTTTCAAGTTTTCCTCTCTGGAAAAACTGGAAATTTTCCAACTTTTTATTCCGTGAACAGATTTCTACCATTTGTTTTTGAAGAATAGATAACTGGTTCTTGAACATTCTCCAATAATTTCTCTCCAATGTCCCGGGTATTTTCCTACTGAAAATATTAAGCCGCTCATGCGATCGTGCAAATTAAGCGGTTCTGCCACGATAATTACCGAATTATTGATTCGATCAAATCGAAATCAGGTACGAAAGCATAAGTTCAGCCTGGAATGACCTGATTAGATTTTAGGTAGATGATTTTGATCGAAAGCCTTCAGGTGACACATTGGGTCTGGGCTTGTCTGGATATAGCATTGCATTCTTCAAATCTCGCAACAATTGTCTTCTTCCTAGTTCTACCTTTCGAAATATTTCATCACCATGGAAACCTAAGAGCCTGTCACTTGTTCTGTAGGCCCAACAATGGATGCAGAATGATCGCGTAACGCACAACTGAGTGACACAGCCCCGAAGGGACACTTCGATCAAAATCATTACTGACGTCCCTGGATACCGCCGGGAAAGTTTTGTGTCGCCCCACAACAGATTTACTTAATATACGATCGCGCAAAATGAACGGTTCTGCCACGATATCTGTGTAATTGTTGGTCCGATCAAATCGGAATCAGGAACGGAAGCATAATTCAAGTCTGGAATGAGCTGATTGAACTATGGGTAAATAATTCTCACTGGAAGGCCCTCAGATGGCACATTGGGCTTGGACCTGTCTTTCCAAGCCCTAAATTGAAGATATAGATCTGAAATCTAACACACAGATGCAATAAGGGTCCTAAATCAAGTTTGCCTAATTTGATCACGATTTCTGAACTAGAAACAAAAATTTAATAAGGAACCAGCAATGCTTTCTTGAGATTAGCAACAATTAGCTTCCTAGTTCTACCTTTCAAAATATTTCATCACCTTGGAAACCTAACAACCTGTTACTTGTTCTGTAGGCCCGACAATGGATGCAGGATGCTTGCTCAACGCCTAACTCAATAAAAAAATTCCATATATTTCCAAATAGAATTCTCCCCCTCCCGAAGGGACGCTTAGATCAAAATCATTACTGACGTCCCTGGATACCGCCGGGAAAGTTTTGTGTCGCCCCACAACAGATTTTGACGCTTGCAACCATGCCAATAATTCAATCAAGTGATAATTACTTTGGTTTCCAGTGGAAAAAACCGAGATTCTCAAGAAATCAAAGAAAAGGTCCTCGGAAAAGTATGAGGTACAAAACAATAAAAAATGTTCTTAATAACTGTAGGAGTTGGCAAATTTGCAGGTGACAAAGTAACGGACAATATGATTGACCAGTTTGTTGTCGTAAGGGAAGCAACGTGACAGCTCCCTTCCCGCTAAAAACGAAAGGAAATTTTATATGTTCACTTTATCACTCATCAACGACAACCACCCAATTACATGCTGCCTCTAATCATCCATCTCTTGACAAATTGGAACAAACAACATGAAAAATTGGTGATGTGATGGCCCGAAAAAATTTCAAGTGCATCATCCGCGGAAATTCCCTCAAAGTCGTCCGAGCATACGGTTCCGATGTCTACTGAAACTGGATCGAAAACAAAATTCACCATTGGAATTGTTACAAAAATATTCATGATTGATGCATTGTTTTTAGTATTATTATTATTATTATTATTGCGGAATATCCGCGCGTATTGTTTTGGTGTATGATAGTTTTGCCGTCAGCGCCGTCATTGCTCCAAGAAAGATGATAATAGATAATAAATTGGTTCTCTGGCAGACAGGATAATTAATCGGTTTGTTGGTGGAGTTTACGAATAATTATTGGTGTTTATTTTGTTATTCTAATTTGACTGTAAACAATTTTAGCGATAGATAGTTTCTGTCATTTGATTTTTTCATCATAGTCGATCCTCGAGTCGATCCATAGTAGGTAGCCGGCGACTGATGGATAGGATAACTCGTGTCAAGGACGAAGCATTTCTTGAATGAACTATATTTTTGAAATTCAGAATAGATAGGTGATACAAATAACTAATGATATGAAATGCCTAAGATCCAACCTAAATCCCCCAAGGCCAAAAATCTCGACACCAGAAAGACGGCTTGTCACAAGAGACGAAATTCCGATATTACGTCGATTCCCATCACTAGAGCTCGTATCACTAGATAGTAATCTATCTAGTGATACATTTCGTAAGTTGAGCAGCAATGATATTGATATCCTTACCTACTACTAGGTAACTTGCCAATAATCCAGTCAAGTTCTTTCTTCGCAGCGATAGTCAAGATAAAAACCGATGTAAAAACAAAATATAACAAATGGTTAGGAGTAAGATGTCTTTTGCACTCTTTTTTTTCTGAGCTTTCTTAGCAAGCTTATTCGTTGATCCCAAATCTGATTCTGATTAGCGATGGGATAAAAAAGGTTTTGATCCATGAAATTTCGAATTTTGAAGATTGAATCAGGTTTGGTAGTGTTGCTTGTGTTTTGGGTAAATGTGTTTGAAACCACTGAAGATTTGGATTGGTATAATGGAGAGAATTTGTTAATCATGACCTGACCAAACACGAGAGAACAATTCAAAAAATGATTCAAGAAAAAGCAGATGACGAGAAAAAACAAGGCAACCATGTAAAAATTGGCTATCAAAAAATTATAGTCAACGGAAAAAAAATTCATTTGGAACAATGAAACAAAAAATATTAAACCCTCTAAAGACGAAGACGAAAATATGCCAAAAAACTGGAGAAACTAAAAGATAATATAAACAAGGACGGAAAGCGTGTTTTTGAAGACACAAAGGCTGGATGTTTCGGAGGAGAGGAGTAGGAGGAGAGGAAACTCCTCTCCACATACTATGTCAGTGCCCTGCTCTTGGAGCAGTCAGACACTCGTACTTTTGGGCAAATAAATATATAAAACCGAAGGAGATAACAACCAAACCGATAAATCTCGTCCTCAACTTTTTTGAGGTGAGAGGGCTTATGAAGTGAACATCCAAGAGGCACAATAAACTGTTATTTCATTACAAGGGATATGAACCTATACGTGCCTGTACCCAAGAGAATAATAATAATAATGATAATGTCATCCGCTTAAAAAAGCGACAACAAACACCATGAACCGAGTATTTCAAGGATGAAATCATATGGATATTTGTATGTCCAACCGCCATTATTACAGACAACGGACTCAGTTCGATAAGAAATTCCAGAAAATAGTGAAAAAATACGGATCCAAAAGATTGACATAGCCCTACATACGCCCCAAGCGAATCCAGTTGAAAGAGTGAACAAAGTATTGAAATTGGTTCTGTGTTCTCTTCACGCCCAAGTTCTGTGTAGTGAAAAGAACAAAAAACAGTGGAATAAATTTCTACCTCACCTAATTTTTGCAATAAATGCGTCAACGCTTGAGTCAACCCAATTTTCACCAGCATTTTTAAATTTTGGACGAGAATTGCAAGAATTGAAACATTCGTCAACAACAGGTGAAACTGTAGTCACGAGCGTAAGAAATCAAAACGTTGTTGGTCAACTTAATAAACTTGATAAACTTGCTGGAGACTACGACGTGCGAACAAGATACATCTGCACAATTGGCGGAGGAGCCGTACAACGAGAGCTTGCCGAAATATTCACAAACGATTAGCAACCTATGATGGAATTGGAATATGCGGGAATAATAATGGAAGCAGCGAGAACCTTCGTATATACCTTCGAGCTTCTTCGTCTTGAAGCTTTGAATATTCTTGAGTGCAGGAGCGGATATCTAAGAAGCAGCTTGGAATAGGGTAGTGACCACCATCGAAAAATATAAAAAAAAACATATCAATCGAATGTAGAGCCTCAATAACAAGACTACGCTTCGTGGAAATTCTAAAAAAAATGTTCCAAGTGTCTCAAAATCTGTCTTGAAAGTGGCTACTTTTGCGAACGATTTCAAATCTACCGAGCTGTAAGGCGGGCTGTGACGTTTCAATCTTTTGACAGTAGTGGGGATGACCCCACCTCCGTTGCCTGTGTGTCAGTGTTGACGTTGACGTTTGCCAGCGTAACATAACCATTGAAGTCTGATGTAGTTTTGAAATATTCATAAATCATGAAAGATTTTACCAACTTTCCATATTTTCAAGCAAAACAACTAAACAACACGAATCACCGCACAGATACACAAAGCGTTAACAATATAACAATCAGCTGTTATGAGCGTTGACGGGTTGACGCTAGTGCTTTTTGTAGTAAGTTCTGTAGTGTTGTCAAGCCTGTTTCTCCGCCTATGAAAGATTGTGACGTCATCGCGCCAAATTTGAAATGATCGAAAACTTTCATAATTTTTTTTACCAAGAAAACTTACGAAAAAAAATCTGTAAACTATATAGCGTCACTTATCAAGAAGGAAATTTGAAAAAAAATAAAAAAAAAAAAATCGGTCACTACCCTATTGGAGAAAGTACTGCAGTAATGGATATTCAGAGCGACAGTGCGAAGAACAGCGGGGTCAAGTGGAGCGATACCTAATTGCGACAATTTGTGCAACTTGTGAATTAGTACTACGCAGTAATAACTAGTGTGTTTAAACTTTAATTGTTTGTTGCTCGAAAACGAAGTATAATGAAGAACTTCTCAGTTCTCCAAATCGTACTCTTGAATGATCATGATTGAACGGCTTCCGCTAAAGGCCTCCAAACAATCATTTCGAAATCAAAAGACCAGTTTATTGTCTGTAACGCAAATAATTCGATTTTTTGCTTCGAGCCTTCTTGATGACTAATGGCGGCTTTACAGAACTTCGTATGTCGCCGGCGACAATCCCCCACTCCACTGTAGTTGAATCATTTGAACGACACGAGGACAGGAACTCGTGTCGCGGGAAGGATATGGAGGGGGGTAGGGGAGTACAGGCAGATTGAATCCTATTGGCCAGCGACACTGTCGCCGGCGACAAACGAAGTTCTGTAAAGCCGCCACAAGTGCGCTTTGAAGTATAGGCAAAGGTACTCATTTAACTTATCTAGCTATATCCATTTAAAGTCAGACTTTTACAGGTTTTTGGCAGAATAGACAACACAACAAAGTATATTTCCTCATTTCATGTCTACAAAGAAGAGAAAAGCCACTTCCCCCTTAACATGTTTATTGTTTACCCATCTGACTATATTGCTTATACCCAAAAACGTGTCTCTAGCTCAAAATCAAAACCAAAATTTGCCCACATCGCGTTATTTTATCGCAACTCTATTTGCATGACATAATTTCCACATCAATCACCAAATGCAATCCTTGCAATTTGTCTTGCACACGCTTCGTTGTTGTTTAGACTCAACTATTATTTGTATTTATTTATAGACAAAACGCCGAAAACGTAGATACGACTTTATCTATTCCGAATTCGAATTCTTGGAAACCACGTACGAAATTTTAGCAACGGAGTACAAAAAAATGCCCAATTTGCTTAATTCTATAATTACCTATATAACTTTCACTTTTTCTAACCAGTCTCGAATAGTCCCGAATCTGACCCCAGCCTAAAGGTCGCCATTATTACGTCCACCTTTTGCGTGTTGTTTTCGCGCTTCGCTCCACGATAATTGCAACCGAAAACAAAGACGGCCCACCGCTTCGACCAATGGGAGCGACAAGGACGGAAAAGATCGTCTGACTTGGGAGTCTGTTGAATTTATCTTCCGAACGACGATGATTAGGAGACGTGGTGAGAAGAAGGGTTACTGGCGATAACGTCGGGACTAACCTTTATAAATATCTCCTCGGGGCCAAGTTTGGATCATTCATTCATCAAGTTCAGTTCTAATTTGTACAGATCTTATTAGAACAATATTAGTAATTATTAGTTATGAAAAGTGAAATGTCGAAGATTTACCCCGAAATCGAAACGTTGAGACGGGCGAGTGATACGTACGAAAAAATGCCGTCGGTGTCGCCGCCGACGTCGAGAGCGAGCAATCTGGAGAAAAATTGCAACCAGATTTTCGCCAAGGGTCCCGCTTTGATCCTAGATAAGATGCAAAGGGCCGAAATCGGACCGCACACTACGTATCTGCTGGGATACAAGCTGAAAACGCGGCAGTTTTGGGGTGAGTTGTTTCGAAACCACTTTCTTGAACTATTAGAACTATTAGAATCTATAACGATGCGGTATTTTTCAACTGATTTTATTTCATCGTGAGAATTAAGCTGCCTCTGGAGTTCCTTCTTTAAAAGTCAAAAATCCTGTCAAAAGCTTGTAGATTATTATAGAACACTTATAGTATAATGGTGGCCCTACATTGAGCATCAAATGCTGCAGCTTTTTCAGCTGCTGAGCTCTCATTGGTTATATGTTGGTCATTGACAGCAATTTCAGGCGTTAGTTCCAATCAGAACTCTGCAGCAAAAAAAGCTGCAGCATTTGATGTTCAATGTAAGGTCAGCATTATGAGGTAAAAACGTGACATTTTTTGAGATAGCCCTCAAAAAGTTACGTTTTGACTTTTGAACATAATCTTCAGGTAGGTACCTATGCACCTACCTGATATGTCTGTAAAATAATATCTTTTGATTGACCTCCCAATCAAGTTTTCTTTTGAGCTCCTTGTATAAAACTATCAATTTTAGGCAAAACAGGAACATTTCTCAAATCAAAAACTCAAATTTGACGTCAAGTACAAAATGTCAATACCTAGGTACTAAAAACCTGCCGGAGTTCGAAAAACATTTTGCCCTATTTAAAGTCAATATTAAATCCTACGTAGGTATAGATCCAACGTAGAAACAAAATCGATATCTATTTTCATAAAAATCTTGATTTTTCTTAGTAGGTAGCTAAATATTTACATTTCTTGGTATTTGATCATCAAATCAAGTTTACTTCTCCTCAAGAAAACGACAAACAAAAGTCCGCTGTCACTGTCAACAGTGTCAACGTTGAAGTTAACAACGACCACATGTCAGAACGCTAAGTGACAATTTCCAATCTAATCTTAAAAATGGAGGCGGAAATATAAGAAACGTCATATTGATCACAGCTGATTTTGGTCCAAAAGAATCCACAGGATGCTTACTCCTATGAATCGCGGCTATTATATTGACAAATCAATGAAGTGTCATCGCTCATGTCATAATTGTCATATGTCAATGCTGACGTTTACATAATATTTCATTAACCTGTCAAAGTTCTGACGTAGGTGCATAGAAGCAAAAAAAAGTGTCAACTGTGACTTTGGACTGAAGAGAATCCACAGCATGCGTGTTTCGTTTTATCGGATATAAAATTATTAAGAAATCAATGACTGCGCCAAGAATTGTTGTAAATTTTTCGAAAATCACACAGTAGTTGTAGTTTAGATAATTTTTATCTTAAATTGCAATTCAATAATTATGGGTATTTACATTTTTTTTATTGAGCGATTGTGACCACATAATGACAGAGAGTGGCGTGATATTTTGGTGATGTCAAAGTTTATCTCGTACAAGTTTGAAGAAATCGAAAACAAATTTTTATTATTATAGCCCCATTCACGATGTCAAAAGAGCTTCCAAGCGTAGGTACCTGTTTGTACTTACAGAGTGATCAAAACATTAAAAATAATTTTTCAAGCAACGTTTCGCGCTTCGTTGTTCTCTTATCATCAGGTCCTTTCACTTAAATACGGCCCTAAAGAACTCACTTTTTCAATATGTCGTACCAATAGCAGGTACCTATACAATTATTGCATATTTATGAAAGAAAATACTTCTGTTCATAAAATAAAAATTAATCCAGTGTCGTATTGGAAAAATGACCTCGTGATTCTTTTTTCTTATTCTTTTATCTGAGTTCCGGATTTTCCCCTCGTCTCGACATTTTGTTTTGTCCTTACATCTCTCATCTATAAACAGAGCCTTGATACATGAATAGCTAATATGCAGCTCGGGCGTAACAGCTGTTCATGAATCTTGCCGTTCCACATAATAATGATCCTCGATGACTTGCACTTCAAACATCATTGATGATCCTTGTCGTGATATATTCCTCGGTGCTTCGCACCTCGGCTGCGCATCAAGGATACTTGTTCATATGCTGATAAATAAATGACTAGTGAGCACCTCTTCATTACCCTCGCCGTTTCGTATCCCTCGATGCTTCGCACCTCGAATTTGTTCATAAGTTCCTGCCTCTTATCGTGCTACATCCTCGGTGCTTCGCACCTCGGTTACGTGTCTAGGATAATTGATATTATGCTGATCAATAAATGGCTCATAAACACCTCTTTTTAACCATCACTGTTTCGTATCCCTCGGTGCTTCGCACCTCGAATCCGTCCATAATTCATGCCTCTTGTCGCACTACATTCCTCGGTGCTTCGCACCTCGAATCCGTCCATAATTCATGCCTCTTGTCGAACTACATTTCTCGGTGCTTCGCACCTCGGCACTTCAAGGGTTCACGACATGAAGATCCTTTTAAATATCCTTAATCTGTGATAACTCTTCTACAAGTTTTAATCCTTCTCCCTTAATCCTTCTTAATCATTTGTTAAAAAAAAAAGATTGGAAACATGGCATTTATTTTTTACCCAGAGTTCACCTCTTAGGACCGATTATATCCAAATTTACCTTTAAAATGCTTTTCTGGATTGATTGCGATTTAATTTCACGCGAAGCAAGCTTTTGTCATGTTCGTTGTCACTAGAATAATTTTTGCAACTGTAGCAACTGAACATAAGATATGAAGGAGAAATAACAACTAGGCTCGTAGCTAAAGCAAATCAAGGGATAAAAAATTCGACTGAAAGCAATATTGAGTCTCACAAATATTTTGCTGGAATAAAAAAAAAATCGGAAAAATAGCTTTCTAACTTTTACCCAGAGCTCACTTTTAGGACAGATTCTATTCAATTTCGCCGTTAAAACGCTTTTCTGACTTGATTTCGATTCAGTTTTATGCGAAACGATTTTTTGTCACGTTCGCTGTCACTAGATAAATTTTTGCAACTGTAGCAACTGGACATTAGATATGAAGAGAAAATGACAAAGCATGCTATGCAAACCAAGTGATAAAACTCAACTGGAATCAAAATTGAGTCTCACTGACATTTTTCTGGAATTTGTATCGGAAACATAGCTTCTACCTTTTACCCAGAGTTCACTTTTAGGACCAATTCTATTCAATTTCGCCCTTGAAACGCTTTTTGGCTTGATTTCTATTCAGTTTTATGGGAAACAAGTTTTTGTCACGTTCGTTGTCACTAGAATAATTTTTGCAACTGCAGCAACTGAACATGAGATATAAAGAGGAAATAACAACTAGGCATGTGAGGCAAATCAAGTGATGAAACTCAACTGAAATGAATATTAAGTCTTACTGACATTTTTCTGGAATTAGTGAAAACAAATCATTGAATACATATCTTGAACATAGCTTTCACCCAGAGCTCACTCTTAGGACCGATTCTATCCATTTCGCCGTTAAAACGCCTTTCTGACTTGCTTTCGATTCAGTTTCATCCCAAACAAGTTTTCGTCACGTTCGTTGTCACTGAAATAATTTTTGGGGAAAGCAGTAGTAGCAACTGATCATGTAACGAAGGAGTGAAAACTAGGCGTATGAAGCGAGTTAAGTGGTAAATCTCAATGGAAACATAGCTTGAACCTTTTACCCAGAGCTCACTTTTAGGACCAATTCTTTTCAATTTCGTTATTGAACCGATTTTTGTGCCCTGATCCGGATTCAGTTTCATGCTAAATGGGTTATTGTTTTTTTTTTTGCTATCTGAATTATTTTTGCAGGTATTACTAGTGGTGGTAATACTAAGTACCATTTTGAGATGAATATGAAGCCAAAAAATAACCAGGGTAGCTATTCTTGAAAGTGTGGAAGAGACTCCCTGGGAATAAAATACATTCTGCAGTACACTGATGTAGCGAATGTTGCCTAAAATCGTGTTTTTTAGGCATGTTTCTCTACAACAGTGTAGTACGGATTATATAAAGCTCCCAGGGAGTTTCTCCCACACTTTCAAGAATAGCTACCCTGGCGTGTAAGAGGATTGGAGCGGCAAAACGCAACAGAAATCATCATCAAGTCTTACTGACAATATTTTTTTGGAATTTGTTTGGAAAAGTCACCGCAGACCTAGCTTCCAGTCCTTACCCAGAGCTCACTTTTGGGACCGATTCTATTCAATTTCGCCGTTAAAATGCTTTTCTGACTTGATTTCGGTTCAATTCCATGGCAAAAAGTTTTTGTCACGTTCGTTGTCACTGGAATAATTTTTGCGGAAAGCAGTAGTAGCAACTGATCATTGGATATGAAGAAGTAACAACTAGGCGTATAGAGCAAATAATATGGTAAAACTCAACTGAAATGATTATCAGGTCTCACTGACATTTTTCAGAAATTTGCAAAGAAAAAAAACATGGGAAACATAGCTTCCACCTTTTACTCAGAGCCCAGAGCCCTTTTAGGACCTTTTCTATTCAATTTCGTCACTAAACCGATTTTTTGTGCCTTGATTCGGATTCAGTTGCATGCTAAACAAGTTCTTATCACATTCTTCTGCTATCAGAATAATTTTTGCATCAAGTGGAATCATTATCTGTATGTATAAGTCTTACTGACAATATTTTTCATTTCTTAGAAAAAAAATGGCAAAAAACCTGGCTTGCAGTCCTTACCCAGAGCTTGTTTTTAGGACCGATTCTATTCAATTTTGCTATCAAATCCATTTTTAGCTTGTTTCCGATTTAGTTTCATGCTGAACAAGTTCTTGAAGTAGTCTTGGGTCCTGACGAAATATTCTCATGAAGCTTGTAATTCATACAAGTCCACCTAAAAATAGGTCTGAAAAAAAAGTCAAAGACTAAATACTTGAAACGACAAAACTTGACTGAAATCATTAGTAAATCTCGTAGCTCTGTCTATCTGAAAACAATAATAACTGCAAATATAGCTTTTATCCTTCACACAGAGCTCACTTTTAGGCCCAGTTCTATTAAATTTCGCTATTGAACTGATCATTATCCGGCTTTATTTCGATTCAGTTTCAGGTCAGAACAAGTTTCTGTCACTTTTGTCATTAAAACATTTCTGTGAAAAACGGTTGTAGCAACTTGACACAATCATGAAAACTGGCTTATAAAACAAATATAATGACGCAAGTCAGCTAAAATCGTTATCAAATCTCTTTTGCAACATTTTTTTCGAGCTTGCTTAGAGAAATGATTAAAACCATAGCTTTTTGCCCTCACCCAGAGCCCACTTTTGCGACCGATTCTATTCAATTTCACTGCTGAACCGCTTTTCTGGCCTGATTCCGATTCAGTTTTACGCTGGACAAAATCTTGAAATGTTCTCGCCGACCGAACGTAGAAATTGGTTCGCATAGAATAATCGAGAGCAAAGTTTTCAACTTTGACGTATGTTGACACGTGGCGTGAAATGACAATGAGAACTATAATCTAATAAACTGTCAAGAAATATTTGGAATCGGCCAAATACGAACGTGTAAAAATAAATTTTGCAACACATTTGCTAACATTTGTTTGCAAATATAAAATAAATATTCAATTCACATTGGAAACGGTACATATTTATTCTACATATTACATAAATATTTGTTGCACATGTCAAAATAAACATTTGTTTTCGCACATGAACTGAATAATATTTAGTGTATAATAATTTGCAAATATGAAGTAAATGTTTAGTTCACATTAATATATATTGTAACATTGAGGTAATAATTGAAAAATATGAGGTGAACATAGTTTTGACTGGGTTGAAAATTGATAATAGGCAGGTCATGCTCACTAAAAAATACTGGAGTACGAACTAAATAAACGCCACTGCCGCCAACTGATGGACAAATAAAAAACGAAGCACACGTACAACTAGGTGTTTTTAAAAGTGGCAAAAAGATATGACGAAAATGAAATCAATCACGTTAAACATAAATGACGTGATTACGTAGGTAAAACGATTGGAAATTGCTAAACTAAATAAAAAAAATGCGATTGAAGACGTCTTTTGGGTTTTACGCTAGTACCTACTGGCTGTCTAGACTGCAGGTCGGCGAGGTTATCCAATCTTCGAACAAGACGACAAACGATTCTTGTAATAATCCGTCTTATCAATTTCCAGCGAAAGGGCATCATCGAAATGTGTGGCAATGTTCTCATAACAATAATTTCTAAACTTTTTTCCCGACGATGATAGTAATAATCGAATTGAGTGAAATCGAAATAGATTTTTTGGAGGTGTGTGTTGGGTTTGTTGAACACACACCCACCGGCGGCCCATCTCTAAATATTTACTCCGCGGCCTCTGGCAGTGGAAAAAATTGCGCGGCCGAAAGTCTGTCGCAGTTTTTCCTGGAAAACTCGAGTTTGAATTGATTTGAAAATTGAATTGAAACAAATTTTTGTTTCGTAAAGAAAATTGTTTTTGAAATTTGAAAAATTGTAATGTGGCATAAAAATGTGGTTTACTACAACAAAATTTCTGTTATCCTTCCAGTCCTGGCGGGACTCATGCTGCTCTTCCTGCTGAGTTCCAGTGGAATGATCGTCATGTGGTTCACGAATATGTTTGACAACGCAGTTTTTTCGGTAAGTTCAATTTTTTTACCTGAATATTCTTCCAATTTCCAAAATTTTGTGCTAAAAATGCAAGCCTAGTCATCCACTTGCATTTGCGTCATTTTCGCAAGTATACATTTGCAAAATTGAAAAAAGAGCTGAATGGCAATGAAAATGCTTCGGATACCTGTTAAAATAAGCAGTTTGCCAGTTTGCGTATAGCACAGTTAAATATTTAGAAACAGATGAATTTATGTTATTGACATGCCATTCACAAAGCTTTGGGAATTATTCAAGGAGTAATTTACATCCCAAACAAAACTCTAATCAATCATTTCGTGCATCTAAACAAAACCACGTTTGTACAAAACAAGCGTTTCTCTGGCAACAATAATTTTTTGACGTTTGTGTCATGGCGTCAAAGAATAATTCATCTGTCGAAGTCAAAACACTGACGTAGCTTGGGTTTTGTTTGGAGTGGGAACCGTTGCCATGGCTGCAAAGTCAAGATGGCGGCTAGACACCAGCTTGCTGGTTTAAAGAAATTGACTCCACAGTAAAACAAAAACAATCCTCGACGCTGACTTTATGTAATTTATTTATTATAGCACCTAGTGATATCAAAAGAAAGCGCAACGTATGAAATGTGGAGAAAACCATCTCCGAAGCCGCTGATGAAAGTCTACATCTTCAACTACACGAACGTTCACGATTTTGAAATGGGAGATGCCAAAAAACTGAACGTCCAAGAACTTGGCCCGTACATTTATGAGTGAGTACCTATTTTCTACCTTTTTTTCCAAATCATCACTTAAGCTTTTAATTTAATGTCCGCTCTATGAAAATTCGCAGCAATCGCAACGCGACCGCAACGCAGAGCGCAACGTTTCTGATTGGCTCGCAAAGTATTCGCAAAGCTCTCGCAACGACGCGAAAGGCTTGCGAGCCAATCAGAAAAGTTGCGCTCTGTGTTGCGGTTGCGTTGCGTAATTTCATAGAGCGCCCTTAAAGAAATAATAATTAGGAACAGTTCTTGAAATTTTTCGACATTTTCTATTTTTATATTACAGAGAATCACTGGAAAGGGTAGCGATCAAATTCAACAGCACCACTGTTAGCTTCAAGGAACAAAGGTCGTACAAATTCATGCCGGACCTTAGCAAAGGCCGCAAGCAAAACGACAGGGTTATCGTTCCAAACATCCCACTTTTTGTAAGTTTTTCTTTATTTGTTCTTTTATTATTATTATGAAATGCGAGGTGATCCTGAGCAATTTTTCACATTACGCAAGCTTGTACCTGTTGTTAGTTGCCACAGCAATAAAATGTGAATATTTTTTGATCCAGCATGCCATTTTGATGCAGACAGCAAGTTTGACAAATGTGACAAATCAAACTGAAACTTAATTGAGAAATGACAACAGCTTCAATCACTGAGGATCACCTTTTGCCTTTCGAATGTGTTTCAATATTTTTTCTGTTGTTTTTTTTCAATTCTTTTTGTTCTACTTACTGACTTTGAGGCGAATTTTACAGGGTGCAGCTGCAGTGAACAAGTACTCCAACTTTTTGACCAGGATCGGACTGTCTGGATTGCTCAACGGCCTGAACGCCAAGCCGTTTTTGAGCCTGGCTGCGCACAGATTCATCGTCGGTTACGAAGACAACCTTTACACGTTGTCGAGGAGCGTGTTGAAGTTGCAAAACCAGAAACCTCTTTCTGACCACTTCGGCCTCGTTTCTTCGGTAAGCTTTCTCAATTTTCTTCTAGCATCAGCAACCAATAGGAATACAAAAAATGGTTCATGAGAAAAAAAAAAGCATTTGAATTAGAACCGCGTTTGTTTGATCGCGATATCTTGATTTTTGTTAAAGCTATGGCCGTTTGAAGATTTCAAGGTCAAATTTTCAAAATGGTCGTAGCGAATATTGAAAACTACTTCATACTCAGTTTGTTTTGCTGAGTGGAATATACTAACTTTGTCAATTTCCGTCGCTGTTTGTAATTTTTACAAGAAAAATTGCTTCTTGGAGCAAACAATTATCAAATATAGAATATAGATACAAAACGCGAAAAACTGGATGAATTCGTAAGAAAAGCCGATTAGAAAAAGAAGAGAGTTTGTTTCATCTCGATAGTTTGCTTCCAACTCAAGTTATGGCCTCTGCCAGATTTCAAGGTCAAATTTTCAAAATCGTCGCAGCGAAATTTCAAAAACTACTCCGTGTTCGTCTGGTCTCAGAGAGTAAACCCTGGTAATTCTGTCTAAATAGTTCAGTTGCCGATTGCAGCTTCCATAACTTTGTTTTACTTGGATTGGACTTCGACTTGGGTTAGGGCTTCTCTGATTAGTTCTGTTTCTTGCAGAAAATCGGTGAGCAAACCGACGAGATGACCATCAACACCGGCGGCAAGGACATCAACAAGGTATCCCGCGTCCAGCTGTTCAACGGCGAATCGCAAATGAACAACTGGTCCACGGACGAATGCAACAGCTTCTCCGACGCCACCGACGGCACCATGTACCCGCCCAAGAGCATCCGCAACAAGCGCCCCGTGCACGTCTTCATCAAGGACATGTGCCGCACCCTGCCCTTCGACTACTCCAAGGAGGTCAAGATCCTCAACGGCAAGATCCCGGCCTACCGCTACGTGATGCCCAAGACCATCTTCGACGCCCCCGACAGGACGCCCTCCAACCAGTGCTTCTGCAACATGGACCTGGGCGAGTGCCCCCCGCAGGGCGTCTTCAACGCCTCCTCGTGCGCCTTCGGCGCCCCCGCCTTTATCTCCTTCCCCCACTTCTACAACGGCGACGAAAGCCTGCGCGAAGGCGTCACCGGTCTCGACCAAATCCCCAAAGCCTACGAGTCCTACTTCGACATCCACCCCACGCTCGGCTTCGTCATGGCCGGCAAGACGCGCTTCCAGATGAACGTCCAGGTGGTCAAATCCTTCGGCATTTCGCAGCTCAACATGTTCGAAGACGGGCTCATGTTGCCGATAGCTTGGATCGAAATGTCCCTGGAAGACAAGACGTTGCCCGAAGAATTCGTGGGGATCATCTTCCAAACGACTTTCACTATAAAAACGGTCGAGCTGGGGCTTAAGTACGGTACTTTGCTGATGACGCTGACAACTTTCGTCGGCATTTTGATCGTGATGAAGAACAAGCTGGAGAAGAGGGAGAGGACCAGCAGTATGAGGCCGCTCCAGAGGCGGAACGGTTCGGAATAATTTTCAAAAAGAGTGTACGCGTGGATATTGAAAATGGTTCTTCTGTGAAGAACTGTTATAGAGAGGTCGAAATATGCTTCTTTGTGTGTGTGCGTGGGAAAGCATCAGACATCCGTCCATTATGGCACGCCACCAGTGCCATTTGACAGTCGTTTTTACATTGTGTTAATATTTTGTATAATGCACATATTTATTTCCTAATTATAAGACTGATAATGTTAATTTTGATATTATAAACGTTGTTTGAATAAATTGTTAGATCAAATGGGTCGATTATTATTATGACCAGCTGAGCCTAAGCGAAACCGTCGCGTCGCGACAACCCAGCTTCGCGGAGTTTTTGAAATTGGTCATGGAATCTGAATTCCTGATTAAGGACAAGTGTCAGAAGGAATCCTGCATATGATTGTTTTTCCATTGCTACAACTACAAATTGATTGTACCTTGGGTTGTACTTTTTTCTTCGCAAGTTCAGTAAACGAAACGCATGTCAGTGGGTGATATCTGGTCAGTTGAAGTTTTTCAAGAGACGTGAACAACAGCTGATGGTTTACAAGCAGCATATATTTGAAAAAGTGGTGTTCCCGTATGTCTTGGAATTTCTTCGGGAGCTAGTTCGGTAACAATGCACAATGTCAGTGGATTGAGTTTCATCTTGAATGATCCCCCCCCCAAAATTGGAGACTCATCAATTCTTTCTTATGTCTTCTTTTATATGTCTCTTTATGATATTTGTTTCTGTTCAAGGTCGATCACTACTGAAAATGCTGAAAATGTGATGAGTTTGTAGAATCGATAGTGAAAACGACGATTTATGTTACGAAAAATGGAATCATGAAGAAGATAGTCGTAAAGAGACTGTATGAAATAAAAACCAAGACAGTATAGCTTTGTTGGAGGCCTCTGTGAATCTAGATTGAGAAATTGAATAAAATCATGTGATAAAAATTTAGATGAATAAAATCATGTGATGAAAATTTAGATAGAGTCGATTCATTTGTTAACTGTGGTGCAAAACCGAGTGCAAAACGAAGAAGCAAATATTGGAGAACTGTAAAACCTGGAAATCTCAATTAGATCATTTGAAAAATGCAAAAGTTCAATAATGCGATCCCTTGAATGAACGTCAAAATTCTAAATTTGACAGATGCATTTCGATCGTCAATCAAAAGTAGACATTTGTTCAAAATTCCAATGCAAGTTTCCAACACATTGCCTCTCTCGAATCGTTACGTCACTGAATAGACGCTGACACTGGAAATATATGGCCGTTTTGTTAGCGACTCAGGCACTGGAGATACATTGCGCGAAGAGTTGATTTCTCAACAATCTTGAGGTTGAGGGGCTCTTGCTTTCTTACCATCGATGCTCCGATAATAGGGAGTTATCAAGACTACCGTACATTAATAAATAGCGAATAAACACAAAATTCTTGTCTGACACGTGACGAGTGAGAGTTGCCAAGGAAAACACAGCATTGGTGATACTTTCATCAAAATAAGGGGTCAATATGTATCACTGGTTGCATAGTGCAGACATCGGCAGATCGTCTATCTCCTTTAATTGGAAACGTGAATTGAATCAGTTGAGGAATGGAAAAGTTTGTTACGTTAAAAAAATATCTACCCCAGGTTACGCCACTGGGGATAACGCTTCGGGTGCGCAGCCATTGCAGGCTGGTGACTTGCAGTGGTACCAATCGTGCGATGGGTCGGACTCGGTGGTTTTGCCGTTTTTTCATTCGTTTTATTCCAAAGGAAATCCTCTGTTACGGAGAAATTCGCCCGTAACTAAATCAGCTTACCACAGCTTGCCGTGTTGCCCTAGAAATGAGCGTTGTGAAGGATTTTTGGGAGATCTGTCAGGTTGACTGAGAATAACAAGTGTACCTATAATAGTATCGCAAATTTTGGGTTTAGTGTGGTTAGTAGGAGTTTGAGGTACTTTTAGTGGCTGAGGAATTGCTCTAATCTCTTCGGAGGAGTCGACACCTCCAACTACCTGAGTTGGATCAGCGAGGCTGGAAAAGTAACTACATCGGAGTTTCGTCATTTTTCCAAGTCAACCTCTGTTGTCAATGTTGGTTTCCTTCAGGGCCTCCTCTTTCTCCTTCATCCTCTTCGTACATACTCTTCGAGGGCTTCCCTGTTCCCCAAACATTCCGCCTGTTGTTTTGGCTGACACGGCCGTCTCCGTTAATGACCCGGCGGACGACTTGGCACATTTGAGGGCATTGATCCCGTTTGCGGATCTTCTGCTGACTGGTGAAGAGTGCTTCTCGTCCTCCCGAGTTTGTTCGGCTGGAAGGACTGCTGGATCCACTCCAGGTCCCAGGAATAGTCTCGAAGAGAACCCGAGCATAAGACAAGTATCATCACCTATCCTCAATTCCGGACCAACCGAATTACTACGCGCATTATTTGTCCTGGTCTCCTGTGGCGTATTAGCTTTTTCCACTTATTTTATGTATATGAAAACTTATCGGAGATAAGCACTTTTTCACTTCTGTTCTTGTACAATAAAGAACGACACAATAAAAGTTTCGAGTTCGAAAGAAGAACAATTGAATTATTTCGCCCCAGTAAATTATACCAATTCCGACTTGAAAACTTTACAATGGCGACGAAGAAAACAATTTGGAAGTCTGCGTACCTATCATACGTTCAAAGTTCAAGTTCAAATTACGATAGAAAACAGACCATTCACATTTTTAATTGACTCGGGATCGGGAATTTCGGTGGTGTCGGATACTTTTTGGTCCGAAAATTTTGGCGATTGTGTTTTGCAACGAAGCGACAGAGATTTTAAGGTTCACGATGGAAATAAATTGTCAGTTCCAGGGAAATTCAAAAAGAAAATTAAATTCAGTAGTCACAAGGATAATATTGATTTTTTTGTAATAAAAAATCGAGGTCCACTAATTTTGGGTAGAGATTTCATGTCAAAGTTCAACTTAGAGATCTGTGAAAATTTCTCTATTGATTCGAAGCGAGTAGTAAGTACAGATCAATTAAAAACAAAATATAATTTCGTTTTTTCTGAGGTTTAGGGATGTTCAATAAGAGTGTGGTAACTTTAAAGTTGAAAAGCGATGAAGTAACACCAAAGTTCATACGGGCCAGACCCTTGCCATATGCGATGAGAGAAAAGATTGAGAAAGAGCTGGAGAGATTAGTTGATTTGGATGTACTCAGACCTGTAGATTTTTCTAACTGGGCCACGCCAATTGTCCCTGTTCTTAAAAAAGATGGTTCTATACGCATATGTGGAGACTTCAAAGTAACACTGAATCCGGTGTTAGAAATCGATCAGTTTCCACTGCCGCGTATCGAGGATCTTTTTGCTAAATTGCAGGAGGGCGTGACATTTTCAAAAATTGATCTTTCACATGCATACAATCAAATATGCGTTGATGAAAGGTCGCAAGAATTGCTAACAATTTCTACACATAAGGGACTTTTTCAATATAAACGTTTAGCCTTTGAGGTAGCTTGTCCACCTACAAAGTTCCAATGAATTATGGAGTCATTGTTGTGTAATGTGGAGGGTTGTGTGGTTTTTCTAGACGACATATTGATAAGTGGGCCAACCCATCAAGTACACTGTGATCGCATTCATGAAGTTTTGAAAAGATTATCTGAGGCAGGGCTCAAAATTTCGGTGAATAAGTGTAATTTTTTCCAGAATGAAGTAAGTTACCTGGGATTCATTATCAATAAAGAAGGTCTAAAAACCTGCCCAGATAAAGTACAAGCTATCAGGAAAGCGCCAGCACCTAAAACAGTAACGGAGCTAAAATCTTTATAAGGTATGGTCAATTATTATGGACGCTTTTTGCCCAATCTCGCCCAAGCTCTACATCCATTGTACAAACTGTTAAAAAAAGATCGAAAATGGGTTTGGGATAAATATTGTACCGTGGCGTTTAACAAAGTCAAGCAAATGCTTATGTCAGCTGAAATATCAACACATTATAATCCGGAATATGAATTGAAACTAACAACTGATGAAAGTTCTTTTGGAATTGGAGGTGTCATTTCTCATGTAATGCCAGATGGTTCAGAAAGGTCCATATCTTATATATCTCGGACGTTGTCTCCGGCTGAAAAAAAAAATTCACAGATTGAACTGGAAGGGTAAGCAGTAATTTTTTTTATTATGTCGGTTCAATCAATAACTGCATGGAAGGGAATTCACCCTCGTACTGGACAATAAACCTTTACTGGAAATCTTCAACCCAAGTAAAGGTATTCCTCAGTATTCGGCGAATCGTCTCAGACGGTGGGCAGGTATTCTTTCAAATTATAGGTATAAAACAGAATATGTCAAGTCAGAAAAAAACGGTGCTGATTTTCTTTCTCGTTCACCGATTGAAAATAATGAAGATGAAATTTGGGAAAATGTAGATGTCGATTATGTGAATATTTTTTCTGGGAGTGATATAGTTTCAACGACGTTTAAAACTATTCAAGATTTCACTATAGAGGATAATGTGTTACAATCAGTGATTAAATTTGTTAAAACAAATTGGCCTAATTTTTCAAAAAAGAGTGTTATTTACAAAGGGTATTATATGATTCGAAATGAGCCGACTAACAAAGAAAATGTCTTGATGTGGAATAATAGAATCATTATTCCAAAAGAGGGCGAATTTTAAACCAGTTGCACATGTCACATGGAGTGGTAAAGATGAATTGCATCGCTAGACAGCATTTTTTTTGGCCCGGTATTAACAAGGACATAGAAGAGTTTGCTTCAAGTTGCGAAAATTGCTCGCTGAATAAATCTCGTCCACCAAAAAGTGTTCTACGTCCTTGGGATTGGCCTGAAAAAGTGTTTGATCGATTGCATATAAATTTTTCGGGGCCATTTTTGGAAAAAATATTTCCTTATTGTCCTTGATGCTAATTCTAAATGGTTAAAAGTTTTTCCATCGTCAACCTTAACATCTTCGTTCACTATTAAGGCTTTGCATAGCACTTTCGCTCGGTTTGGCATTCCAAAATGTTTGGTGTTGGTGACATTGGTTTTGCTCTCACCGAAAATGGCTCGGCTCGATTCAATTGGCTGGTTTACCTGAACAGTTCGGTCCAATGATCATGGAACTTGGGAGTAGTGGCGCAGGCATCACTTTGGACTTGGTAAAAACAAAATTGATAGATGCTGCCTACTCTATACGAAGAAAGATTAGGAAGTTTTTCTGGGCAAAAGCAGGGGGAAAGCAGTGTGAAAGCCAGCGGCAGCAGGGTGAAGAATACCCAAGAGTTGAATACTTGTGGAAAACAAGGACACAAAGCTGCTGACTGTCGATATTAATCCAAGCCAGGTGAGTAAAAACGGGAAGCAAGAAAGAAAAAGGCAGCGTTCACTGAAATGTCGTACTTCAAGGTTTTCTTATCCAAGGAGCAAGTCGAAAATCAAAGCGACTGGTGTATCGACAGCGGTGCTTCGCGACACATGACGAATGTTGTAAAATGGCTCAATAAAACTAAGAAGGCCACAGTACTCCAAGTTTTTTGTGATTTTTGAGAAGGACAAGAAGTACGTCGTAAACGTGGAACCGGTTGATGGAGTTTATAAACTTGACGCGAAAAAGACTGAATGTTTGCTGTCAGCATCAAAATCTAGCACTGTTATGACCTGGCATCAAAGACTACGCCATTGGAACTATAATGATTCATGCAAGATGGAAAGGGTCGTCGACGGGATAAAGTTAACGGAACATGCTCAAGATCAGGCCAAAATACCATTTGGACACAGCAAAAATCTTGCCGACAAAGTAACTGATTTGATACATTCAGATTTAATGCGGAAACGGCATCAATAGCAGGAGCCAAGTATTTTCTAACCTTCGAAAGTCAAAGAATTCAAGCAGTATGTCGTAACTCAATTTGAGAGACAAATTAAAGCCACGAGAACGGACAATGGTACCAAATACCATAACAAGGAATCTGATACCTTTTTAAAAAAGGATATATAAGCATCAATCATCTACTACTACATACACCCCTTAGCAGAACGGTGTGGTCCACAGAGCTAATAGAACTGTCGTGGAAAAAGCCGAAGGGATGCTTTTTGCAATAAATATGGCGGCGTATGTTGCAAATCAACCAGGTAACTCAGTCTTGGAAATTCAACAGCCAGAGGAGGTTCGGACGAAAAAGAGGGTGAATTCAAGCAATTTGCGAATTTTCGGATAACCGGTCATGGTGCACATCCGAAAAAAGAAGTTCATAATGGGATCCTAAGTCATAAGTTTCCGATAACATCAGCAAGTCATCGAGATACGCAAGAAGTATGACGCCCGGAACCTCACTTCAGCAGCGAGAAGTAAGTCTTTGGGATATTGCCGGCGCATTACACAAACCGAATGACATAACGCGGTACCGATACCTGCCAAAAGGCGTAATAAAAATGGTTCTGTCGAGGTCTTCCTCCCAAACTTTGTTATGTTGTTAACCGTATCTGAAGTCCACAGCTGCTATAACGGAAGTTTTCCTGGACAAGTGAAGTGGATAATCTATTCTGGGCAACGGATACGAGTCAGTGGGTGTCACGGCGTAGAGGTAGCGGAAGTCAAGGCACAAGCGTAACCTGTCGTTATTCTTGGGTACGAGGACAGTTTGTGCAGCCGGTGGTGATTCACATCAATTGATGTAACCAGCGGCAAACAGTTTCTTGACTTTTTGTGGAAACTTTTATTCCTCCGATTAACTCATTCGATAAAGAAGTAATGACATCGGAGCATGAGAACCTGGTTGTTCCCCTAAAGCGAAGGCATCTCAACTGGTTTCTAGTAGTTACGACAGCTCTTGTCTCTTGGCGTAGCTCAACGGTAAGGATTTTTGCGGTGGTAGTTTCGAGCACTGGTTCGCAATTAAGTCTTTAGGAACCGTTCGACACTCGAAATTCTTAACTTTCAATGGTTGAACAACACTGAGACAAGTACTGATAGCCGTTGAAACTTCACGAAAGCAGGAGGGTTCGGCAAGCGCTCGAGTCACAAGCTGCCGATTACACATCGTAGGAAAACCCTACGTTGGGCGCCAGTTGTAACACATGAAAATTGTGTTTTATTGAGCAAACAAAAATAGCCAATTATTCATTGATAAGGAGAAATTCAGAAAATGTGCGAAAACCATGGTGGAGAAGGCGTGACACACGCTTTTTGTTACTTTCTCTTGCCGCTTTCTGATGACGCTTCATGTTGCCTACATCTTCTCGATTGAAGACAAAAACAGCCAGTAATGTGTAGTTGTTACAGCACAGCTCCAGTTACTACTTCCACGCCATTACAAGGATTCAGTAGGCAGAGCTATTTCCTATTTCTGCCTCTGCAAATTATAGGAGGCTGGACGTGCGGGGAAGTAACTGACTTTATGAGTACGAGGTCTGGTTCAGGCTAGTTGTGGATGCCAAATCGCTTCGTTTGAGACCGGTGAATCAAAATCTTGGCGAGCTGGCAACCGTGAAAGTCTACGATGGAGATGTTAATCTTTACCTGCATTTTGAAGTGTACAAAGAAAAAACCGAATTCGTGGGAACCATGCCAAACAGCCATGAATCGGCCACGACGGTATTAGTTTGGTAGCTAAAAAAGAAATTTGAGTGCCTGCATTTGTACAATGTCTTGTTCCGACGCAGCATGCACATCCTGATGTACACCAAGATAGGGCGTAACTACTTCAACCCCGAACTTGAGTACAGCATTTCGCACGATAAATTGGAGGTCTACCTGGGTTATGCTGTCCACGGTCGAAGACGGTCTCAAGGTGTGCAAAGACACCCGCAGGTTTCAAGGTGACGGAAGACATCGCGGCATACGCAAGAGTCATCCGAATCAAACAACGAATCCCTCAAGGTTATACTTGCAGACTGCTAGAGCATCTACAAACTTACAGAAGATCCTGGGGTCTTGGGTATTATGAAACTCACCTATCCGCATTCAAGTACGCGTGAAGCAGGCAAGTGAGAATTCAAAAAGCATAACGACTTTCTCTACAGACGCAGGACTATACCGGCACAGCAGCTGAAATGTTTCAAAATATCATAAGAAGTATTCTGTCTAATTGACTTCAGTTACGATATTTTAATATACGGTGCCAATCAACATGACAGACACGATCAAGTCCTCCAAGAAGTTTTGAACGTCTAAAAAAAGACTCCATCATCATCAAAGACAAGTGCCTTTTCAATCAAAACAGAATCAAATATTTTGGATACATCTTCTCCTCGGGGAGATTATTTTCTGATCCTGAAAAACTGAAGTCCCCGAAGTCGATCTCTGAGGTGAGAAGTATTCTAGGAATGACAAAATTTGTGTCAAAGTTCATCTCAAACCTAGCGAATAAAACAAAATCTCTTAGGAGCGGATGCTCAAAATAACATAACTATAATTTGGTTATGTGCCATTTTATATTATCAAAGTATCATTATACTGAATCAAAGCCAGTTCGTCATTGTGTTGATTGAGCTCAGTCTGTTCATTTTTCAAATTAAGTCAGTTCTTTAAATGCTGTCAAAATGTTCTGTCTCTCAAATTTCATTTAATTATTATTTATTGCTGTGGGAAGTGATGTAAACATTCTAAATGGAGGAAAAAAAGGGAATTTGACGCTGTCACATGTACAGCCCGCGCCTGCTCTACTCCGGTATGTGCAGAAAAATATGTGACATAGACGGGGACAGCGTTTTCGAGAAACAACAGCCGACCACTGAACGAAGAACAGCAACAACAGCTAGGTATAACTTGTGTAGCACCTGAAGAACTGACAGATACGCATAAGTAATTCAATGAAGCTTTATACTACCAAAGAACAGCAGCGACTCTCTCTCAACGAGTACAACAAAACATATGCCTTGGTCGTCTTGAGCAGCGGTCAATCTTTTGAGAAAGTACTGTCACAAACGGGGTAAAGTACAATTGTAAGCCAGGTACAGGAAGATGAACGCAAAGAATCTATTAAGCGATGTATTTGAATAAAGGCGGGAGAAACCAGCTGAATTCAGTTCCACCCCAGTCCACGAGGAAATAGCGCGAAACCAACCAGACCAATAGGAAAATCGAACCACGGGACGAGCAAGAGTAGAGAGGGAACGACAGCCCATCTCGGCAGGAAAGCGCCGACGAGAACAACGCACAAATGCGAAGGTCCATACAATCAAAGAAAGAGAGGGACGTCACCGCTAGCAGCAATGAACAGGAAAGAAAATTCAGCAAACCAAAGAGAAAACCGCACTATGCCAGTGCGCAAAGCCAGCTCTCAAAGCCGGAAAGGAGCAACTTCGATGCAGCGGTTATGAAATCACTGTATTTTTCCGTGCGACATCGGCGGATTTAGAGATCAATGCACGATCCATGTGACCGGATGACGATCGAACGGGTATTATGACAGAACACAGAGAGGAACGGAATGAATCAATCAATATTTGTAGCTGTGGCCGTTGATTCTGCCCTATGGATTGAACTTGCAATTATTATTATTGGTAGTGAGAAACACATGAGCAATTTATACGAATGGTGTTGGAGTTTATCTCTAAAAGTCTCGGGTGAAAAGCAATAAAACTTCTCTTGTAACCTTCCACCTGGCTTGCATTGAAAAGGCCTTTTAGGCGGCCATGAAGGGTGGGCCATCAGCTCTAACAAAATTTTCGTCCTTTGGCATAGAATCTGAGCCGCTTCATATCGCAGATGACCGATAAACATTCCCTCTCGATGGCTGAGCACTTTCTCTCTAATAGGTCATCCACAATGATGTAATTGTTAACGTTATGTTATCGGCAATGGTAATGTTAGCAGTCAAAGCAACGAGTTTCAATGGTAATGATTACCATTGCCACTAACTTGACTGTGAACGTCACCATTTGAAACTCGTTGCTTTGAATGCTAACATTACCATTGCCGATAACATTACGTTGACATTAACATCATTGCTGATGACCTATAAGGCAGTGAGCGAACGAAAGGCAAAGCATGTCACCAGTTTCCTATCCGGAGGCAGCAGCATAAGCGCTGGAAGCGGTAAAAAGGCAGCTCAACACCTCAACGAAATCCCTATCCATAGACTAAAAATCCCAAATACTTCAACTCAGAGCGACATAGCTGACACTATTTTTTGACCGAATCTGTCAGTCCAGCGCCGAAGACGCCGATTCAACACAGCAGCCAACCAGTTTGACATGTAACTGGAAATCTGCGTGGATACCACAATGTCGTCGAGGTAAACCCATCACAAGGTATCACAAGGTAGGATTATCTATTTGAAATTTTAAAGTAGGGTAGGGTGGGGGCGGAAGGGTCTAAGATAAAAATTTGGCAATACGTGTTCTAGATGTCCCCCTCGAAATAATATCAATCTGTTTCGACGTTCTCCTTGGAAAATTTTTGGCGGTAAAGAATCTGGGGTGGAAAGTTTGAAATCAACACCCTGTATTTCATAAAAACGTATATTACGTGAACAAATAAAAGCAAAGTGAATAATGAACATAGTAATAGAATGTATGTTATGAAACAAAAAAAAACTTGGAAAAAGTTGAAGATTTCCCAAGTATACCGGGTGATCATTTGAAAACTATCCACGTGTAATAACTTCCGATTCTTGTCGAATCTCCCATCATTAGGCCACTCTGCTCTCTGCTCCCACCCATCACCTCAACTCAAAAATTTTAAATGACACTACCTAACTTGCGATACATCAAATTGAAGAAAACTAAATTCTCTTCCAGAAAAAAAATTCAACCCTACCACCCTTTTTGTTAAAATTCTTTGATTTCTCAATTCAATATTTTCACCCCTCAATTCTCTTGAATTTAGTCAGCGTAATCCTAGATAGCATCGAGGCAACAAATTTTAGGAAAAAGTGCTACCCGAATTCACCCCTTTGCTCTCCCCGCCCCTACTTCAAAATTCAATAATGTACCACCTTACTTTGGTGTATGTGAATTAGATTCTTTCTGAAAACCATTTTTTTTTTAATTTTTAGCCCCTCCCCTATTAAACTAGACATTTGGGGGAAAAAAGGGTTTTTGAAAATTTTGAAGCTGCGGTGGGGGCAGGAGGGCTGAATTTTGGCGAAACTTTTACTTCAAAAATTTTTCTTTCTCGATGCTATGCAGGATGACGTTAACGTTGAGGGTTCGAGAATATTTGATTGGTAACTCATAGAATTTTAAGAAAATGAGGGGTGGGTTAAAAATATCAGAATATTTCTTTCGGGAAGAGATTCATAAAAATCGACCTGTTTCTGCTCGAAGAAATCTTCACGAGGAATCAAAAATCATGAGAGGTATTGGTGGTGGATAGTTTTCAAATGATCACCCGGTATATTGTATTATATATTGTGTAAAGAACATTCCTAGAGAGTACAATAAAATCAGTCATGATTATTATTATTGTTATTATTATATGTATAAATATGATGTCGCAAATTGGAATTGATTTTTCACTAAATTAAACCTAGTAATGGACTAGTAAAATGTAAAAAATGTAAAATGTATTTATTGCACCACTCGAATACAACTGTATTATAGGTTTCGTCGTTGAAAATCAGTACAAACATTTAAACACTGAACATCAAGGCTCACAATAGTCACAGTACAATGAAACTATAATACCTCGAACAATATTGTACATAACTTAACTATACAAATAAGGAACATTCAATTCATAAATTCATTCATGTTGTAAAAACAGTTTTTTATCAGATATGCCTGCAGTGTGACTTTAAACGTTTTTTTGTTTTCAATTTTCACAATTTCCCGCGGCAATTTATTGTAAATTTTAACACAAGCTAGGTATGGTGATTTTTCAGAGGCTTGTCCTATGAATAGGAATTTTTAGTGTATCAGTATGTCGAGTTTCATACGTATGGTTCGCAGAGTTCTTTCTGAATATGTCGTCATGGTTTCTGACATATAAACAGCACTTCAATATATAAATACAAGTCATCGTAAGCACAGAGTTTTTCACAAAAGTTTCTCGACATGACTGTCTCGGTTTCAAGTTGAACAAAAGTCTTATGATTCTTTTTTGCAGAACAAACACTCTATTGATGTTAGATGAATCTCCCCAGATAACCACATTATAGGATATATGTGAATACACTAGCGCATAATACATTTGTAACAGATAGTTCAGGCTTATGTCATTTTTCAGCTGTAATATCGCAAAATATGAGCTATTTAGTCTCTTACAAACGGAATCAATGTGGGAGTTCCAAGACAACCTGTCATCAATGTTGACTCCCAAAACAGTTGTATGTGCGCTTGGTTTTATATTCATAGTATTAACAAAGTCTACGTCTTTCTTACCATATACTATATATCTAGTTTTATTACTGTTTAAGATTATTCTATTTTGATAACACCATTGATACATTTGTTCTTCTACCTCTAAAAGATTTCGCTTCAATTCCTCAAGGGTAGGCGCGGACACGGCGATGGACGTGTCGTCGGCAAATATCACTGCCATTCCCCTGGTTACATGTGAAGGCAAATCATTTATGTATAGTAAAAATATCAAAGGGCCCAGTACAGACCCCTGTGGCACACCCAAATCGAGAGAACCATCCTCAGAGGTACAACCCCCCACCAACACCCTCATCTTCCTGTCAGAAAGGAACGAGATTAGCCAATCATTGATGGAGCCTCTGATTCCCATTCTTTCAAGCTTGCATTTCATAAATCCTATATCTATTGTATCAAAGGCACGCGACATATCAAAGTACAAAATAGCTACAAATTGCTTATCATCTATCTTTCTATTTACATAATTTACAAAATTAAACAACGCCGTTTCAGTCGATCGAGAGGATCTGAATCCATGCTGCGAATCGCTGAGGATCTTAAATTTAGTTACAAAGTCATAAATTCTTGTATGTACAATTTTCTCAAAAATCTTGGAGAAGATACTAATCAGGCTAATAGGACGATAATTCGAAGCACTAGTGGGAGCTCCCTTTTTGAAGATGGGTACTACCAGTGATGACTTAAGTACCTCAGGGAACTTTCCACTTACAAGCAAACAATTAAAAAGCTCTTTCAAAGGCTCCACCACGCAATCACTCACACTCCTCAACACCGCCGCAGTCACACCATCCTCGCCCGGGCTTTTGCCAGGCTTGAGTCCTTTAATAACTGTTTGTATCTCTTCACTTGTCACCTCCGGCACAAAAATTGTCTGCATAGTTCTGTCTGGTGTCGTCGTGCACTTGGAAGATTTATTCCCTTGAAAGTGTTCCCCAACGCACTTAGCAGCAATCTCCGAGAAGTAGTCGCAAAGAAAGTTTGCAGTCTTTTGCGGCTGACTGCATTTTTGGCCTTTAATTTCCAGCGTTAGAGTCGTTTGAGGAGCCTTGGCCTTACCAGTTTTTTTCCTAATTATGTCCCAAGCCGCTCGAGCACAATTTTTTCCTGATTTCCCGATAATAGCCTGATTATACTCGTACTTCGACTTCGTTATCAGATTCTTGTACTGTTTCTTTTTAACAGCGTACGCTGTTTTAGTTTCCAGCGTAGGTGCCTGTTTATACAACCAATGCATCGCGTGCAAGTCACTCCGGCATTTTCTAACCTCACTGGTCACCCAATGTTTTCCCATTTTCTTCTTTGACCTTGGCAGGTAGACAGGGCAGCAGGTGGAATACAGCTCGAGAAAAACATTCAAGAAGTATTCAAAATCTTGATCTATATCGCCAGTAGAACGCCAGGCTACAGACTGCAGTGCTTCACGGAATGCCTGCAAATTTTCAGGGGAACTCCTGTGTATCGGTCTCCGCTTCTGTTCACAGGTGGGAGCTCGCCCACCGCTGTTCTCTTTTCTCAGTGTCATTGCTTGTCCAAGATGGTCCGAGAGATGTGGGCTGAGCGAAGAGCACACAAACCTGTCTCTATCCAAGCTAGTCGCTATGTAATCGATTCCAGTCACAGAGGTAGTGCCAGTCCTGTCAGTGGATATTCTGGTCGGAAAATTCGTAGCGATAGTCAGCCCATATGAATCAAACACATCACACAGCTGTTCTAGGTCTTTTGTTCTCCTCAAGTGGTCTATATTCAAATCGCCCGTCACCACGATCTCTCCACACAGCCCGCGCGCTCGCCTCAGCACCTCCGCGAGATGTATCAGGAAGAGCTCGACATTACCCCGCGGAGGTCTATATATGTTTATGACGGCAATATTCTCTCCAGCAGACATCAAAGCACAGCATTCAATCTCATTTTCGACAGACTGATCCTTAATTTTAGGGATCTCCACTACATCACAATCGGATTTTGAGAAGATAAGTGATCCTCCATGACCATTTGACTGTGCCCGGCAGAAACTTGTTACTAATTTGTAACCTGGTAATGATACATTTTGTATATCATTGACACCAATCCAATGTTCGGTCAGGCAAAGGAAAGTCGGCTGTTGCTCCTCTACAAACACCTCCAGTCGGGTCACTTTACTTCTCAGGGATTGAATATTCAGATGGATTCCGGATGTTAAGAGGAAAGACCCTGCATTTTGAGGTAGAGCGAAGCCCCTTTGCATGTGTGATGCTTGGACCCCCCCAGATCCATAATGATCGGTAGCCACCGGCAAAAATCGTGCAGGCACTGTATACAGGGTGAAGCAGAAAAAAAATTAAGAAAATTGGTATTTCGTGAACCAAAACGGATGGAGTCGCGTGAAACACCACATCTGTTCTAAATTTTGCGCTTATCAAGATAAAGAAATCCGTTTTTCATTATCTTGTGCCATTTTTGAAATATCAGGTAAAGAAAAAAAAAGAAAGCTGAAAATTGCCTTTCCATCAATGGCTGAAAATTCAAGATGAAGAGATGCGATTTGGTTTGTATGCTCTGAGTGATGTTTCAAGTGAAATTCAAGGAGTAGCCACCTGGGAAATCACTGCGGGCGCTGTTACAGGGTGAAGCAGAGAAAATTGAAGATGAATCGTATTTCATGAACCAAAACGAATGGAGTCCCGCGAACCACCAAATTATGTTCCCAATTTTGCTTTTGACAAGATGTGAGCAATAGTATTTGAAAACCCCATTTAAGTTAACCCCAAACCCCCACGTAGAACATCACTATCGACATACTTACAAAATTGCATCCCTTTATCCTTGATTTTCAGCCGTTCATGAAAAAAAAAAGAAATTCAAGAACGAAAAAGTTTTTATGTCAATTTTTTCACAAATGTCGACGAGATTTTCAAAAACTACTGCACACATCTTTTCAAGAGCAAAATTCAGAACACATATGGCGGTTCACGCGACTTTCTTTATTTCGGTTCACGGAATATGAATTTTTTAGATTTTTCTCTGCTTCACCCTGTATACAGCGCCTGCAGTACTGGCGCCGGTGGCTATCAATCGCGTTTCACGTAAAACATTACTATTGACATACTCACCAAATTGCACATCTATATCTTGGGTTTTCAGCCATACAAAAAAAAATAAAGTTCAAAAAAGAAAAAGTTCTTATGATGATTTTTCAAAAAATGAATGAGATTTCCAAAAACTATCACTCACACCTTGTCAAAAGCAAAATTTAGAACATACCTTGGTGGTTCGCCTGAGTCCATTTGTTTTGGTTCACGAAATACGATTTATCTTCAATTTTCTCTGCCTCACCCTGTAACAGCACCCGCAGTGATTTCCCAGGTGGCTACTCCTCGAATTTCACTTGAAACATCACTCAGAGCATACAAACCAAATCGCATCTCTTTATCTTGAATTTTCAGCCATTTATGGAAAGGCAATTTTCGGCTTTCTTTTTTTTTCTTTCCCCGATATTTCAAAAATGGCACAAGATAATCGAAAACGGATTTCTTTATCTTGATAAGCGTAAAATTTGGAACAGATATGGTGTTTCACGCGACTTCATCCGTTTTGGTTCACGAAATACAAATTTTCTTAATTTTTTTTCTGCTTCACCCTGTATACAGTGCCTGCACGATTTTTGCCGGTGGCTACCGATGATTATGGATCCGGGAGGGTCCAAGCATCACACATGCAAAGGGGCTTCGCTCTACCTCAAAATGCAGGGTACCCCCTGTTTTTTGCTCTTAACATCCGGACTATAGAACTAGCTTGCAATTTAACAATTTTGGAAGTTTGAGTTCAAAATTTTATAGAGCTTTAGAAATGGTACTCCACGAGGTGTCACAAGCTATACTTTGCTGAGTGTTAAAAAAGTCCTTAATTTGGATCGTTCAAGTCATTTCCACCGAAATTACATCATGTGGCACCCCTCGAAAAAGGTCTCACTTAGTTTTTGTGAATTTAACTTTTCGTAACAGAGAAATCTGAAAACTGCTTTCATAAAAAGGAATTCTACATGATTCATCAGTCTTTATCTACAATTGATGTTTTATAAATATACTGTTTTTTTGCCTCCTCAGGTAGGTACAACAAAATTTACTTAAAACTCCTATAAATTGATAATCGCTGAGGAAGCAGTGTTCTTATCAAATTGTCAATGCGAAACGCAGGTGCATTAATTAGGCGAAATTACAATGTTACTTCCTAAGTGTTTAATAGTATCAGTATAGCTTTTGGATGTTGAATATTTTTAAAAATGTCTCATTAATTTGTAATAAAAACTACTACTTAAACTTACACACAGTTTTATCGCTCAGATATATTTTTTTGAAGCTTTTTGCCCTGCCTACAGCTTGATTATAATGATATTTATCACAACCACCCAGTGGCGTAGATAGATACTAATGAGCTTTTTCCGGATTTTTTCAGTCTTTTTTTTTAGGGCCTGCACATTCGGCAGTTCAAGTTTTTTCAACATCATCACCATATTTCAGAAATGCCCTATTTGAAGATCCATTCTTTGAGCTCTGACGCTGTGAACTTTGCAGTCTTGAACTTGGACTCATAGGAAATAGCGGTACAAACACAAAATACTATAAGAATGTGCAAGTGAAAAAAATACAATGCATCATTAGTTTATTCTAATCGAATCCATAATAAGTACGAATAATATTAATTTTGATCTTAGTTTTTTTTTTGACCGCGTAGATTCCGTTCTTGTCCTTCGATTTCGAACTAATGTAGGTATTTGGGACTCTTGTTACGCAAAGCAATAAAAAAAGACGACACTCTAAACTTTTATGTTTTTAATTGCAGGACCTGTGGTCGAATGTCTGATTTCTTTGCCGCTCGGTATTTAGGTATTCCACTTTTTATCTCCCATCGAATAATTCGAAAAATGAAAGGCATGTATAGCTCAATGTATAGTAATGGCGAAAAGGCAAGTAAAAAAAAAATCGTTTTTCTTATCCCATATCCCTATATGCTCACCTAAACGTCAAGATTTGTCAGAAGAATTCCGTGTTTCTGTCCCGCGATTTATTTATGAACCGTTGGACCGATCTCAATTAAATTTGGAATGCAAATGATTGCGATTCTGATTCCCAACATTCTGCCACCAAAAATCAATTAATTCTTCTCTCCAACGTTGAACCGCAGAATGTATGTACCTAAAATGGATATCCGTCGGGCTTTATCGCACACGTCGAAAGGTAAACTGCAGTTTTTGCAAATTTATGAAATGTGCCACTTTCGTTTTGAAAAAATCACTGTAGTCGGGGTGGTACGCGACATAAAATAGCAAAATACCGCAAATGAATTAGACGGGATGCCCTTTGGTATGATGACTACTTATACCAAGGTGACTAATTTTCGCCAAGGATGCGTCAACGTTTCCCACTCAGAAAAAAAGATGGCGACGATTTTTGACAGGAGCGGATTTTTTATAAAACATATGCGTGTGACACATGTTTTCTCACTAATTTTGATCTCCTGAATACGAATATGGAGTTTATTTTCACATTGGAAATCAACTTGACCTCATATTTCACATCTGAAAACCGCAAAAATAGCAGACTCTCGCTAATTTTTGAACTGAAAATTTTATGTACCACCAACGGCGATTTCCAGCCTTGAGCTGGCTGTATAGATCCCATAGAACATGTTAACAGTCTAAGTTCTGCAAAATAACTTTTCAAACATCGCCAGGGTGCGCCTCAAATCATACAAAAAATGGGCGCTGGGAGCACACTTTGCTGCGGCTGGATGGGGAATGTAAGTGTGAAAGGAAGAATGTTGTGCAATATGTTTTACTGCTTAATATGAGATACCAAGCATTCATCAACATACCATAGGGATTTGAAACAAAATATCGTACAAACAAATTTTCATGATTTGTTAATAATTTTTTTTTATGACAGGTACAATTGATACCAAAAAACGTAGCTCTGATTTTGATGATGTTCTTCATCAAGGTAAATACATCAAGATACCTTTCTCACCTGGAATAACCACCCTAGCTCAAAGTTTCATATAATATAAAGCATTTTCGTCAGATCCGCGATTGCCAAACATCAGAAAAGCGTCTATTAATAATTTCAAAGTCCTTCTTTGAACTTGTTCTGGAATGCAACATACGGCTGATGGTTAAGCTTTGGCTTAAGTTTTCTGTCTCGCCCGTGAACTCATTCAGGTGTCTGCTGGACTGGATATGCACCAACGGCAAAGGTTCAGTAGGACATTCAGTGTTATTCGTATTTCTATGGCACCAACTTCAAATTTGTTGTCTTGTGTGTGTCAGAATAATGCGAGAATGAAAGTAATGAGCTATTAATGGAGGCTCAAAAGCGTCTAGGACGTGAACAAACCAAAGAGCATGAAACATACACCATGTATCATAGGTACTATAGTTGCAAAATAAGAGTCGTAATGTTGAAAAGGTCTTGGTGCCTACCTGATCACTTTTCCATATGTTTTCCATGTCCGTTTTCTATGCCTGTTCACGTCCTAGGTGTTTTTGCGCCTTGACCGATAATACCTATACTATAGTTCCATTCTCGCAAATTCCAACACACACACAAAACAACAAATTTTAAATTGGTAATAACACTGAAGATCCTACTGCCCTTCGCCGTTGGTGCATATCCAGTCCGAAAATTTCTAGACACCTGAATGAGTTCATGGGCGAGATAGAAATACTCATAGAAAACTTTGAACCAAAGATTCACCATCAGCCGTATGTTGCATTCTAGAACAAGTGTAAGGACAAAATTTTAAAATCAAAAGACGCTTTTCTGATGTTTGGCAACCGCAATAAGTCTAACGAAAAATGATTTAATTATGAGTCGCTATACCGAAACTTTGAGCTAAGGTATAGTTGTTTCAGGTGAAAAAGGTTTCTTGATGTATTTACCTTGATGGAAAACATCATCAAAATCAAAGCTACGTTTTTGAGTATTATTGAAAAAAACTTATCAACAAATCATGAAAATATATTTTTTTGGTTTTTTTTATCTGAAATTGTCATTGTATGTTGATAAATCCTCAGTATATGTAAGCTTACTGTATAAAACAGTGAAATGTATTGCAAAACATTTTCCATTTCACACTTACATCCCTTAAATCAGCCGCAGAAAAATGTGCTCCCAGAGCTCATATTTTGTATGTTTTGGGGCGCACCCTGGCGATGTTTGTAGAGTTATTTTGCAGAACTTAGACTGTTAACTTGTTCCGTGGGATCTATTTAACGAGCTCAAGGCCGGAAATCGATGTAAATGGCATACAAAATTTTCAATTCGAAAATAAGCGAGAGTCTGCCATTTTTGCGGTTTTCAGATGTGAAATATGAGGTCGATTTGATTTCTGATGTAAAAATAAACTCGATATTCGTGTTCAGGAGGTCAAAATTAGTAAGAAAACATATCCCACATGCCTATGTTTTACAAAAATTCAGGTCCTGTCAAAAATCGTCGCCATCTTTTTTTCTGAGTGGGAAATGTTGACGCATCCTTGGAGAAAATAAATCACCTTGGTATGAGTAGTTATCATGCCAAAGGGTATCCCGTCTAATTCATTTGCGGTATTCAAAATCGTAGCACCCCGACTACTGCCCGAAAACCTAAACTGTGTCACATGGACTTAATGGACTTAGACGACCCACAATGAAATCCACTTTCGATATCAGTCGGAGCTTTTCGAAAAAGTTGGTGACTCAGCAGAAAAATTTGTCTGAAGTGAATCCAGCACCGGACGCCAAAAGTCCTGGGGCCCTATCACGATAAGTAAAATACTGTGTTAGTGACGTCACGTTGGGCAGCAACCAGCTCTCCAATAGGCTGCTGCTAGGCAACGTGACGTCACCTAGGCAACGTGACTTCACAGGCGTAGAGTTCTACTTTTCTTATAGGGCCCTTGGCCAAAAGTCCGGTGAACGGGCTTTCCTAATTATTGTATCGGTCAGGAAATAGTTTGCAGATTGGTAATTCCTGTATCATTAAACAAGGAAGTTCCAAACTCCGACATTTTCAAATTATTGACAGGCGACAGTTGAAGAAATGCTGTCAACTGTTCTAAATACAGTTTTTCAAGAGTTTTCAAATGACATCGCAAGTTGAGATATACCATGAGATATAGCTTCTATCATTCGTACTTCAAAGAGTACGGAAAGTTAATCCAGTGGATGCAGAGCAAAAATGGGTCGTATGAGAAGCATTTATGGTGTCATTGGGAGTTGCTGAGCAAATTTTCCTTGGCAACTCCTAGCAAAAGGTGGAGTAGAAGCAAATACTTCTTTTAATCATACGACCCAATGACGGAAACATTAACGCAACATTTATGCTTGCTTATAATATGATGGAAATGGTACGAATTAGCAGTAAACATAGTTATTTGATTGTTTGCTTTAATACTGCTACGAGTTGCGAGGCTCTCGTGCATTCGAGAGCACACGTGGTCCTTCTAGACCGTTCGAACACAGTGGGTGGTGTGAATAAAAAGTTAACAAAACCTTTTGATTAGATTTTTGAGGAGTTGCTAGAAAAAACTTGCTTAGCAACTTCTCTAAAATCGAAATAGAAGCTTTTGCCAAATTTTTATTCACACCACCCAGTGTTACGAGTTGCGAAATTCTAGTGCATTCTCGTGCGTAGGCTGTGGACCGTTCGAAATTATATGGAGACTTCAGCATGCGGGATTGCGGGTAGAACACATCTAACCAATTGGCGGAGGAGCCGATTCCAAAACACGCTGGTAATGCACCCGCAAGTGTTGGATTGTTAGTGATTCGTCGCGAGGCCGTATTCCGCGATCAGTGCGGAATTCGCAGGCGAATCAATGGAAAGTTCTAGAATAACAGTCGGAGTATACATATAAGCACCAACTGACACATCAAGTTTTAAATCCAGAGCGACAACAGCGGTACAGCAAGTAGTAATCGGCGATATACTCAAGTGCTAATAATAATTGACGTGTGTTCATAGTAGTAGGCGGTAATGAACAGTGTGAGTTTTAACTTTCGGCTCAATTATAAAAGAACCCAAACGTGCAATAGGGTAGTGACCACCATCAAAAAATATTTAAAAAAATCATACTAATCGAATGTAGAGCCTTAATAACAAGACTACGTTTCGTGAAAATTCGAAAAAAAAAGTTCCAAGTGTCTCAAAATCTGCCTTGAAAGTGGCTACTTTTGCGAACGATTTCAAATCCACCGAGCTGTAAGGCGGGCTGTGACGTTTCAATCTTTTGACAGTAGTGGGGATGACCCCATCTCCGTTGTCTGTGTGTCAGTGTTGACGTTGACGTTTGCCAGCATAACATAACCATTGAAGTCTGATGTAGTTTTGCAATATTCATAAATCATGAAAGATTTTACCAACTTTCCATATTTTCAAGCAAAACAACTGATAAACAACACGAATCACCGCACAGATACACAAAGCGTTAACAAGAATATAACAATCAGCTGTTATGAGCGTTAACGGGTTGACGCTAGTACTTCTTGTAGTAAGTTCTGTAGTGTTGTCAAGCCTGCTTCTCCGCCTATGAAAGATTGTGACGTCATCGCGCCAAATTTGAAATGATCGAAAACTTTCATAATTTTTTTTTACCAAGAAAACTTACGAAAAAAAATCTGTTAACTATATAGCGTTACTTATCAAGAAGTGAACTTTAAGAAATAATAATATAAAAAAATCGGTCACCACCCTATTCGTGACAATATTTTCTTTTTCATGGCAGTGTGATGTGTCCAAATCTTTGACGCTCTGGTGCATTCCAAATTGCAAGCAATGTTGAGGATCGGAAACGGAATGGACTTGAAATATTTCCACAAGCTGCACGCTTTATATCAATCAAAAAAAGCAAAAAAGTTATCAAAACTTGAGATACGCTAGCGCGGGCGTACCTTCAACTTGAAATCAAGTCCTAAAAATTGTCTGTGGTTGTCTTGGTCAATAAGGATCTTTACAATAATTCAAGTTCAAGTATTCGAAGTTCTGCCCATCCGTTGCAATATGTAGATCACGATCAAAATATTTCGGCATCAGTTCGAAGTTCGATCAAACTAGAACGATTCATTTAGCACCCGGTTTAGACCATCATGAATGAGTCTGATGGTCAAATATTGGCGTTTCGTATTAGGCGGAAAAATTAATTACCGGATTGTTGAACCTCTGCTTTCGTCAATATTTGCTAAATTGCTGTTCATTTTTTCTTCTCTTCAAGTGTTAGGTCATAATTATGAAATTAAACTGAACTAGTAGAGTGTGACACAGATAAAATGTGTCTGTCGTATCAGAGTGATTTCCTAGAGAACATTTTTAGGATAAAATCTGATGCCTTTGTCAGATTTTTTTGTTTTTAAAAATTTCGAGCTTCTGGGACCAAGAAACTATCAAAATTCCGAGCCGTTCGGCAACTGTTGCCAAGAGAACGGGAAAACGGGGTCAGTTTTTGCCGAACCATGCTGGAAATGCATAATCTGGACAACAATTCATTGAGAAATATATTATGGACAGGCGACTCTTCTTTTTCTACCCTCGGGTTTTTTCCACCGAAGTAACTCTCATTTGTGGGCAACAGAAAACCCTGGAGCAGTGAGAGAAATGAAGAAATAAAGTTGTCAAATCGTAAACTTACGATGTGGTATTCAGCGGAATGGAATAATTGGTCATGTTTTAATCGAAGGAACCCTCACAGGACAAACTTATGCACAACTTCTGCTAGGGAAATTGAAGGTTTACTCGACAACCTACTATAAACCAAGGAATCTCTCCCATTTGGCAGATAGATGCAGATAGATAGAGACCTCCTCATAACGCAAAGGTCATTCTACACTTCCTTAATGATCGATATCCTACGCGGCTTGGAAGAAATGTAACGATTCAATGGCCAGCTCGAAGTCAGGACCTCAACCCGCTTGCTTTTGGGGAGCTTTGAAGCAAATGGTCTACGATCAGAACAATAAAAATAGGGACCACCGCAAAGAGATAGTGAGAGAAGAGATCAATTTCTTAAATGATTCCAATTTGTATAACAATGTCGTAGCAAATTTCATCAAGAGATGAATTATTTGCAATGGAGGACAGATTAGAATATTGAAAACTTGTTGTAGAATATTATTTGTAATTTCTGTCCATTTTCCTGAGGTATTCTAGCTTTCTTTGCCACTGTTTTACTTCCCCGAGCCATCACCCAATGAGAAGGGAGAGTATTGTGAACACGCTAAAAATTGTTTCCGAGATTTCGACGGATATATCCGTTTTGAGGTCCCCTATGACGATCAAGACTATTTCCTTGAAATCTCTGTATGTATGTTTGTCTGTAACCTTCCGCGATAACAGCCGCAATGTCTATCCGATCGACTTGAAATTTGGTACACAGACATAGTTTTACCGTCGAATGAGCCCAGTAGCTTTTGGCTGTCATCTGTCAAACTCACGGAACTTGACTTGCGATATGCCGCTCAAAAGCCCATGAAAAACTGTATTCAGAACAGTCGGAAGTACTGCCCTATCTGTGCTGTCATCTGTCAAAAAATGAAAAATGTCAAAGTTTGATTCTTTACCAATAATTCATCCAAAATCTATCCGATGGATTGGGATCAAAGAATACAATCGAAGTTGTCGAGGTTTTGGGCCCCACGAGGCCCTTGTGACTGATTCACAATTTTTTGGTCATATATTGGAAAGGTGACAGTCTTCAAATAGGCGAAGTTACGAAGAACAGTCATGTGAGGATCATCATCAAAAATTTTTTTTCTTCCCCACTATCCCAGGTTATTAAGTATGATCCTATGAATCGTACAGATGTTATCGCTTGGAATGGCCTGAAAGTTGTTACTCGTGGTATCGCGATGCCATCCGGCAAGATTGTCATATGGACCAATGCCTTGATTTCGAAATGTGTCTCTACGATGGTAACCCCTTTGCAGATGCCTACAGGGTGATCAGAAATCGAGAAATTCTGTTTTATGGACCAAAATAGGTCGGAACATGAAAATTATCACACATACTCCTTATTTGATGCTTATTGATGTGGAACAAACCATTTTGAGATATCTCAAACTGTTTCTCAAATGTACCTAAAATACAAGTGTTACTCATCATAAAAGTAGGAGCCTACCTACTGGGTATGGGCCTAGCAAAAACCTGTTTTATTTTCCTCGCCAAATATTTGGCATTTCTCCGATTTCAGCAAACTTATTATCACTGAATAGCCAAATGAATAGGTTGCAAAAGTCAAATAACAAAATGGACGAAACGTCAAGGTTCAAAATAGCGGGGGGAAGTAAAAATGTACCATGTTTTGAGCTCGTTCTTTTTTTATAAACGCTCTTGCGATTCTTGCGATGGTACGTATAATAATGGTTTGGGAAAGAACAGATTTCCTTTAACAAACCAAAACAACAACGACCTAAATCGGTTCATCTTGTACAGAGATATAGCGATTTAAAAAAATTGGTTAATTACTTATTTTATTGATTAGTCTTTTGCCTGCCATTTTATTTAATTTTTTTTGTTATATAAAGCCCCTTGGACCCCCTTGTGTCACCAGTATTGTTTGAAGCCCTTAGTTTGGAGCCCTAATGAGCTCCTTCATGTTTTTTTCGTGGCTTTCAGAATTCCAGTAAGCCATCTTGTGCCTTTCTGTATTGCTGGAAGCTCCAGTGTGTGTCAATTGTGCCTTCATGTTATATACGGAGTGCTCTCGAGCCCCCTTGTGTACGCAAGTGTAATTTGGAGCCCTAGTTAGCCTCCTTATGTTTTTTTCCTGGTTCTCAGGAAACCAGTCAGCCTCCTTTTGCCTTCCTGTATTATCCAGAGCTCCCTTTGGTCCCCTTGTTTCTTCAGCGTCTTTTGAAGCCTCTTACATTTCCCCAAGATTCTTTCGGAGCATTAGCTAGTAAGCACCTTGTGCCTTCATGTGACTTTGGACACCGACACCTTGTGTCCTCAAGTGTAGTATGGAGTCCCCCAGTGAGCCCTATTTTGCCTTCGTATGTTACATGAAGCTTCACTGGGCCCCCTTGTGTCTTCAATATCATTTGAAGCCCTGCTGAGCATCCCTGAATTTTTGTGTGGTTTTTGGCTCGGGGCGGTGGCGAAATGGACATGACGTCAAACTGTCCCGACTTAAACCGGCCGCTTCAATCCAGGTGTCCAAAACCAAAACTAAATCCATTTGAAAAAACCTATTGCGCCGGGCCTAAAATTCACCCAAACCAGATAGTGTACCGCACTCCATTTTTTTTAATTCACGAAATGTGCAAGTTTCATTTTGAACAAATCACCGTCGGAAAATCGAAATCGTGTCGAGTTTAATATTAGGCCTGCACTACGCCCAATGCAATCTACTTTAGATATCAGTTGGAATGTTTCGAAAGAAAGCGATCTACGAGCAGAAAAGAGCATCTGAGTAGAGTTCTGCACCTAACGCGGGTATTCCTAGTCAAAGCCAGGGTGAGCGGCCGTCTCGGATGGTAACGGCCAGGAAAAAGGCGTTTTTGTGTAGAGGCTTGCGGGCAACATTCAATGAATATGATTTTCCACACGTCTCGTAACAAATTTCCCATGTTTCTCCTTTATTATTAAAAAAGAATTATTCAAATATTTTGAAAAATAAGAAAGTTATCGACATTTCAAAACCTACCTACTACCAACCTGATGTGAGTCTAGGCCCAGTTATAAGCTTTGTCTCTTCTTGAAATTAATCACTTCAAAAACAACCGGGGAGTAAAAAATCATGCATAAATGTTCAAAATCACTACCTTAGGAACATTTCGATTTGATATAAGCAAATACGGCAGCTAATCGACCACAATTTGAGAAAAATCTAAATTGCGCCGGGCTCAAAATTCGCCCAAACCAGATGGTGTCCAAATTTGGCAGGAAGCAACAAAACAAAAGAGTCAAATTAGGTCTGCAGTTGCAAACTTTCACCATTTTCCAGTGGAGCGTTATGAATTTTTGAAATGTCTCCTGGCCGTTGCCACCCGAGAGGACCTCTCGCCCGTATTTTGACCAGGACGAACTTTGATGCAGGACTCCACTCATTAATTCATTTCTGCTCGGGGATCGACTTTTTTCGAAAAAGTCAACCTGATATCGAAAGTATATTGGAGTGAGAATCGTGTAGACCCATTTTGAAAATCGGCACGGTTCCGGTTTTCCAACGGTAATTTTTTCAAAATGAAATTAGCACATTCCGTGAATTTGAAAAAAACTGCAATGCAAACTTTGACATGCGGTGAGCCCCACGAAATAGTCATTTCAGGTACAGGCATGCTGGCAATGAAAGTTGAAGAAAAAATTGAATTCATTTTGGAGGGGGAGTTTCCAAAATCGGACCCACGGTTTCCGAGTTTTCATTTCTGGAAAAACTGAGAATTTTCCAACTTTTTACCCCGTGAGCAGATTTTCACCTTTTTTTTTAACAAGAGGTAACTGGCTTTTGAACATTTTCAAATAATTTTTTTTACAATTTCTCGGGAATTTCCCAGTTGAAAAACAGGCCTGGGTAATCGAAACCGGACTTAAATGGTGGAGTTGAAAGTGAAGCCGTAACCGTAATTGACGATCTTTACAATAAAGTGATTGAGGGAAAAGATTTGAGGTTTTCCCGGAAAACTCAAATCTTCAATTTCCTGCAAACTATTTCCAATCTTTCTGTGGTGCCAGTTTCAGATCGTTCACATTTATCCATTTACCAATGCGTCTGACTGCCCCAGTCGCTTTTCTTCCAAGATCATTTGGTTTCTTGAGAAAAAGTGCGAATTTCCAACGTTTTAGCTTGCGAACAGATTAATAGATAATAGATAATAGATAGATAATAGATTTATTTTCATACCAACATACAAAATATGTACGTATTGTACACGTCAGAAAAAATCACATGAGTATAAATCACAGAAAGTAATCACAAATTGCAGTAATGGTGAGTCAATTAAAATGTTAATTACAACTAAAGACAAACACTAACTTTAGATTTATACGAACTTTTTTTAAACAAAGGGTAGGTGATTCTTGAAGATTTTCAGGCAGTTTCTTCAAAATCCTCCAAGTTTTCTGAGAGTTTTCCACTTTAAAATGAGTAACTGGCCTGGCTTACCGAGGCCGTAACCGTACTCAAATGATGGAGCTCAAAATTAAGCCCTTATTAGAGAAAATATCTCAACTCTTCAATCTTTTTCTCGAATCCTAACTTCCCACCCGAAAAGATGTCTCCATCTATAAAATTTCCATCCGTTCCTTGCTACTCGTCGGGGAAGTTTTGAGGTGACACAACCGATTTTTTTTTTGTATGTTGCCTTTACTATTATATTATTTGTGAATTGAATATATAGCTTTTCAATGTTTTTCAATTCATCTTGAAAGGGTCTATCAAAATATGAGAAAAAAATTGCGTCATTCTATTAAAAAAATAATTAAAAAAATTCCACCTTGTATTTTGGCGACGTAAAAGAAATGTGGTTACAGATCTAAAAAGCACAAACTGACCAAGGAAAGTTTTTGAATAACAAAAATTTGTTGAGAATAGCGACAATCAACAAGAAAACATTTTTAAGCGGGACATCCTGTACAGGGTGAGCTATATACATATAGCATATAGTACCTACTTACCTGTAAACATTCCCGATAGTCCCATAACCGATGAAGAAAACAAAAAACACAATCAAGTGATTATTTTAGTAAAATGATTTCGCTGCCTTCTTCAGCAGCGAAAACTGCATTTTTGCAGTGTGTGGATTACCCTGCAGATTGATTCAGAATCGAATACATGAATGATTTTGATATCAGTTTTCGCAAAATTTCAACTGAAGCATTCTACTGAAATCTTTCAAAACAATGGAAATTGGAGGGGCTGAAGTGCCAGCTTATCTTGAAAAAAATGAAATCATAATTTCTTCAACATTTCTTTGGCACTCTATACTACGTTCCTATATGTGACGTACCTTTGAGAAAGTGCGAACCCTCTGAGCACCCTGTATCAAGTGAACTTCATGATTTAAATATCGAGCAATAAATAAAGTTTACACGTAAAACCTCTACCTACTTAGTTCTTTTATTGATAGCTTAAGGCGTTCCAAGTCATCAGTCCGAAAGTGATGCCTACCTGATTAATTGCCCGCGCTGCCTAGAGAAATGCGATACAGTTAAGGTTGGCGATTCACAGTTGAGGACAGACCGTGACCTACCATGAGTGAGGAAGAGATTAAGGCAGAGATTTCCCGCAGTTCCGGCGCTACCAATGCTTCAGATACAAAACGGAAGAAAAAAGGTATTTCTAATATTAAATTGGCCAGCTCAGTTAGTAGCTATTCTATATTTATATAAATGTACATATATTTTTCCGAATCATATAACACCAAAAAACCAAAATTGCTATTCGACTAGACATTCCAATTTCAGATAATAATTTCAGCTTTTCTTTCGAAGCACTGATAGCAATTGCATTGTATAAGATCAAAAACAACATTACGAAAGGACATGTTTGAGGTTGTCGATTGACAGTGAAGGACAGACCAAGACATACTATGAGTGAGGAAAAGATGGAGATACAATTTTTCTTCTACAGTGTAATAGTATATTAGATTCCGAGACGGGAAATACATCATTACTGCTGAGGGCAGCCTGGAGGCTCTAGCCCGAAGCTGAAATGATGTATTTACCGTCGAGAGGATGTATACTATTTTACTCACAACCATGTACTCAGCTTGCAGGATTACAGGCGTTCAAAAGTTGAAATCGGAAAATTAACTTTTTGTCATAACTTCCAGTTAGGCCGATTAATTTTGCTGAAACGTGGTTCAGGAAATACTGATTAACACACTTATTGTTTGTTTCGATGCATATTCTGAAATTTCCCTTCTAAAGCTACCATTTCTTCACTTTCTCGGGAGGTCGGCAATAGGTCACTTCCCGACCTCCTACTAGGTATGTAATGAATCAATTACCATAGTGGTTGTGAGTAAAAAGGTATTTCTGAATAGGGATCGATCAGTTCCATAGCTATAATGACCGTAATGAGACCGATCCATCAATGTCAAACGATTCAGCGAGCAGCAATGGTGAAATCAACAAGAAAAAGAAATTATCGACAGCGTCTATCACCAATTCTTTCTTGGAAGGAAAATCAGCAGAGAAAAAGGACGACTCGTTTGGAAATACCCCGGCAGAATTTGAAAATACATGCTCCAATTGTGGTCAATCCTTAAAAACTAGTCAAATCCTGATGATCAGCACAAAGATACGGCTGGTGATAGTATTGATGATGGAATTCAGCAGGAAAATTCAGCATGGCTGAGGAAATTTGAGCAAAATCAAACTAGATCTTTATTTCTTCGATGTATCTCACTTCGATAATGTGATTAATGGCTTCTTGGAATATTTATTCGAGGCAAATAACAGAATATCTGGGCCCAAACATCCGGCTGTACATTTTTACCAACTCAGGAAAAAGAAGAAAGCAGAAGCAATTATGAGTACAGTAATGTATGGATAATCCGAACCCTCTATAATCCGAACCACTCTATAATCCGAACACCCCATTTGTGTAAAATGATATCTGTAATCCGAACCCCTGTATCCTGTAATCCGAACTGTTACTTATTTTTCTTTGTGCCTGCGCGCGCGCACTTTCTGAAGGAATACCGAACATTTTATGCGAGCTTGCAAGTCTCAGCTTGCATTGTAAGCTGAATTTAAACCATCTTTAACACGGAAGCATATCACGTTGATCCTTCTACAAAAAGCTGACATTTTGCGTCAGTTACAGCCTGGATGTTCATACGCTACCCTGGCAGTATGCCTTAATGAAATAATATGAAATAATTTGGAACAAACCTTCCATAGCTAAGTTGCTCACTGTTTAATGTAAATTGGCGGCATTTTTATGATTTAGTAAGGTATCTATAAACCGAACACGTTTGGATTATAGATATCATTCAGTATGAATTCTATAATCCGGACGTTTTGGTAATCCGAACGGGGTCTGCAAACTTTCTGTTCGGATTATCCAGACATTACTGTACCACCTATTCACAGTCTTCAATAAACTCTTCAAGAACTAATGGAAAATCCAGGCAAAGTAGAAGACAACAATATAACTACGAACTAGCCCAGTAGGTACAATTATTATAACCAAAGGAAAAAAGTAGTACGAAATATAATGGATGAAAAGAGAACTAATAGCTGCCCGATTAAAATGTCCCTTCTGGGAGAACATTTTCGTACTGCTTTTGGTGGCCTAATGAAAAAGTGCTACACCAGGATCAGTATGCGAAACGACAACCAAATTTAGATACTAACATCTCCCCGGAAGATATAACGACCGTAATCAAGCTTATATCTCTGGATACATCTCCTGGGCCTGACCGAGTCCTTATCAGAACTGTTCGAAGACTGAGAATAGCCAACATTCTTCAAATTATAATAACCTCGGGGTGAAACATTATAATGCTACATATCCTCCTGCAAACAACTTCGTCATCAACAAAAACAGCCTTCCATCCTCTGAATGGACTTCAGCAATAAAACAATCTGTAAACTATGCTAACCTCGCTGGCGGTCCATTTGATAAAAAAGCAATTTTCTTTGGCAGGATTGCTCTTCAGGATTCTCAAAGTCGATCCATCCGGAGCACCAAGAAAATGAGTCTCCAGGAGCCTCCCAAAGTTTTGGGTGCAAGAACTTCCTACAAAACCACCGTTGATTATTGTTGTATCTGGTTCTATCTTGAAGAAAACATACAACTCTATTGTGAATATTGACAGCACTGAATATTTCACTTGGGTCATTCGTCGAACTTAGAAAACATTTTCTTCACCTGGTCAAAATAATCAATTTTCATCTTCTCCTTCATGGAGAACAATGTTGTAGTGACATGTTTTGTATCATTCTCCATGAATTCGCAGTCGCTTCATCCATATATGGAGTGAAAACTGCGATATTAGCATTTTACGAAGAACACCTCACAAAAAAGTTCGCTTTTTCTGTAATGTCCAATTCAACAGATATTATTTGGATTTTCCCCTCCCACAAAGGTGATAGCAGATAGGTTGAATAGGCCAAAGTATTTTCTTACTTTTCCCATTGAGATTTAACCTTCAAAGTTGAGTAGAGCTCAAAGAATCAGTTTTCTTCCCGTCCGGCGCCCCACAGTGAGACGAAAATGTCAATTTCCAGTCAAAAACCCTGTAACCGTGCGAAGTGGGCTGACAGCCCCGCGCCGGGTGGAAAAGACTGATTCTTCAAGTTCCACGCAAGTTTGAAGTTCAATCTCGATAGAAACAGTTAGAAAACGAGTGGAAAAGAGAAATGCAAATAATAGCTGTTGAATTGGACATTACAAAAAGGCGCACTTTCTTGTGGGCTGTTCTTCGTAAAATGCCAATATCGCAATTTTGACTTCCTATATGGATGAAGCGACAGCGAATTTATGAGAAATGATACAAAACATGTCAATACAACGTTGCTTTCCATGGAGAAAAAGATGAAAATTGATTATTTTTGACCAGGTATACAAAATATATTTTTTTCAAGTGCGACGAATGATCCAATGAATAACCAATGCTGATGTATGCTTCCTTTAAGACAGATCCAGCAATAATCAACTGTGATTTGGGAGTGAAGGTGGATTTATGCTCGCAAAAAATTAGAATATAAATAAAAATAACGAAAAGAAAAAAAATAAGAAAAATAAGGACGGCAACTGTCCATTTATACTTCAGAAATAAAAATTAGAATAAGGAATAGTTTGTAACATTGCTCCTAGGTGTCGCTCGAAGCATTAAAATGGCAGTCGTCATTTTAGTTACAGTTTTTAGCTTTATGCTGTTGTTATTGCCGTTGTTTTCCTACTTGTTGTGTTCGATATTATACAATATCACTAATCTGTAATGATACTTGAATACCTACGTAGGTATACAAATGAATTTTTTGTATCGCATTATTTGAAAAATAATATCATGTGTAGTGTAGGTATCTACTTCTCAGTCTAAATTATTGCAGTAATAGACAATTACCACTGATAAGAACTTGTAAGGATAACAGGTAGATGGCGCCACGTTTGGACCGCCGTTACGAAGCAACCCGTGGAAGTTTCTCGCCTACCCAAAGACAGGCGGTTTCAGGCAACTTTGCTACATCGATGTACTGCGAATTGCATGAAAGCAGCCCCTATCGTCATCGGCAAAGCTCGACTGCGTTCGTCACCCATTCGGCTTATCTTCGAGCGGAAGTTGAAAATATTCATCTTGTTATTTTTATTTTTAAATTTCTTAGGCAGTAGCGGCGATAAGTATTTTTTGGGAGAGGGCTAGGATCTCGTCATTAACGGAAAGAAACACAAGCCCCGAAAGGCTTAAAAACACATTGTGGAATATTATTCTACATAAGTTGACCGCGTAACTTGATTGATCAATAACATTGAGGATGATTTGTATTTGTAACATTGTATGATGATGAATTTAGGGAACATTTCGCCCTCAAAGACTCTTTCACGCCGCCACTGTTGACACATCTGCGCATCTTCAATACGCAACAGTGAATGGAAAGTTGAAGTTCCTTATTCTCATTCTTATTTCTTATTTTGGAATATAAATGCTTGAGTCTGAAAGCTTATTTTCAACATTCTTATATTTTTATTCTTATTTTATAAATCCACCTTAAGTTCTTGCATCCAAAACCTTGAGGGGCTCCTGTAGCTCCAATAGGGATGATTTTTTTGATGCTCTGGATGGATCGACTCTAACAACCCTGAAGAACAATCCTGCCAAAGAAAAGTGCATTTTCATCAAATGTCGTATTTTCACAACTACCACGTCCACTACAAGGTCCATTATTCAGCATCAAGCATCTGGACTATTTTTCTGTGAGTGGAGCGCCTGACTACAGGTCCCGTTTTGGAGGCAACTTCTGACTACAGGGGCACCTCGTCCTACACGTACTTTTGCAATTACACGGAACAAGGGTGTTTTACGTCCAATAAAAAAATGTAGACATATTTTCACCCCTTACTTGTCTTGGAAGGGGTACACGCGGAGAGTTCTAGAATAATTTTACTAAGAAAGCTTGCAGGCGGCCAGAAAAGCAACACGCGAGTTTTTTTTTTGTTGTGGAATGCTTGTTGCTAATAACCAAAATATTAATTTGTCGCCGATACCTATTTTTTTTCCTGAGAGAGGAGGAGAGGGAAGGGAAAGAATCATCAAGCAAACATTTGTTTGTGTCGTGTTTTGCTGTTTTTGAAGGTACATAACGCGATTTCCGTTTTGTCTTCATCTCTGCGGTGTCCATCATAATTGTGACCAGTATCGAGAGGCAGGTAATTTATATGTTTTTTCTGTAATTATATACGATGCTGCCGGAATTTTATATACCGAGTGTATGTGAGTGTGAGACTCATAAACGAGGTATTTCCTGTTTTAATCAAATCTGAGGATTTGCATCAATTAATGCGACAATTTAAACGTTTTTTGATGAAGGAATAAGAGTCTTCAGAGCTCTTGGAAAACCGCGACTGAATTTCAGAGGGCCATTTTACGAGATCTGATCAAGAGATTTGATGGATGTACCTCACCGTATCATGAGTTACATAAAAACGATTAGATGGACGGATCATTAGAGCCGTTATTTTTTCTTCATCTACACCTTCAATGCCAAATAATGGTGAAGATTATAGTCCAATGTCAATGACATGACAATCTACTTAGTTATACATCCACAAGCACTTATACCGATCGTTAGATGTGTAGACGTAGATAGACGGGCAACAATGATTAGAATAAGAAAAGTGAATATGAAAATTTGGTGCAGTCGAAGCCCAACCACTTTTCAGTCATGAGGTCCAAGGCTTGTAAGTACCTGCTCGGTGGCACGGCCATTTCGGTAAAACCATAACCGCACTTTTTCAATGTACCTATGTCCTATTCCAATGCACTTGCATGCGCTTAGTACTTGTGCGTTGTGGTACTAAGGGGATGGTCTGTATATTGATGTCAGTGGATGCGTTTCAGACCAGTGGTGTTTTTTGCTCGGTGCGGCTCTGCTCTTCCTGGCACTGATCACTTCGATATGGAGCCCTACGGAAATGATACTGTACGATCGACTGAAAATGGCCTCTTGTAAGTAATTTTGATTTTTTTCATTTTTCTTCTGTCCATTTAGTTTTACAGTTTTTTTTTAAGCCGTAAAGGCGGATTCCCATGTGCAAATATTCGCAAAAAATATATGTCAGTTTGAATTGTTGCTTGTCAAATTTGAAGGGTCGACAAAATCGTCAACAATTCAAATTTGACAATGTCACTGAATTTTTGTGCGAAGGTTCGCACGTGGGAATCCAGCTTAAGGGGTTTCTGATGCGACTAAAAAAGTTGTTGACGGGAATCGGTTCTATTTTATTTTTTTTCTCAAGTAGAAAGTCCTCCAAAAAGAAAATGTACGGGCATTGCTATCAAACTTTGAAAATTTACAAAAAATTTTGAAAATTTTCGATTTTTGAAATTTTATAAATCAGATAGCATCGACAATGCATCTTTCCTCAAGGAAGTCACATGCCAAATTTGAACTTTTTATTTTAAAAAAAAAGGTACCAAAAATGATTTCGACTCGTCCACTCTTTCATGTCTACGAGAAATCATTTTTGGTACCTTTTTTTGAAAATAGAAAGTGAAAATTTGGCACGCGACTTTCTTGAGGAAAGATGTATTGTCGATGCTATCTAGTTTTTGAATTTTCAAAAATCAAAATCAAAAGTTTTCAAAAATGTTCAAAAATTTTCATTTGATAGCGTTTGTACATTTTCTTTAAAGAGAAGTTTCTACTTGACAAAAAAATTGAATAAAACCGATTCCCGTCAACAACTTTTTTAGTCGCATCAGAAACCCCTCAAGGCCTAGGTACGCGCGGGCGATATAGAATAGAAATTTTGCAATACATTGCTCTTTTTGACTTGACAACAATGATAACAATTGCACTTTACCGGTATATCGTCAAACTAAATAGCTTGAAAGGGAGAAGTTTCCTAGTCTGGCGCTACGAATTTTAATTTTTTTCCTGGGCGTTACAACACCAAACGGCCGCTCTTCCGGGTTTAGACCAGGATTACTTACGTTTGGCGCAGGACTCTCCTTGGACGTTCTTTTCTGCTCGGGAATCCACTTTTTTCGAATAACTTCAATTGATATCGAAAGTATAGATTGCATTGGGCGTCGTTAAGCCACTTTTCAAATGCGACACGGTCTTGTTTTTTCGGTGATTTTTCCAAAACAAAACTTCCTCATAGCGTGAATTGAAAAATCGTCGTCATGTCTGCCGCGGGACGTCTCATCGTAACCATCCTTCCTGCAACGTCTTTGAAGATAATTAGAATTATCGGTAAAATTGCCTTTGATGATGCAATATTATTTTATGTAGGTACATACACGATTCGTTTCAGTTATACGTGATTACAAAAATTTTTAGTTTGGAAGTGCCTATAAGCAATAACTGATTGAATCAAATCTGTTTAGTGAGTACTTCTTGAGTTATTGAACGTCGAAGTTTTGGCTTTGTAATAGCTTATAGCTTTTGAAAGATGAAAGATATGTCATAACTTTTGCATGTTTTGAAAAAAGTTTTCCAAGGTCTTCAAAATGAGCTATCAAAAATCAAAATCATTTGGTCAAAATTTCCTGCCACTCTTTGAAGTGACATTTCCCGCTGATATATTACGTTGAAAATCTGACTTTCTCTTTTCTACTATAAGCCCTGCGTGGATACCAAATTTGATTGAAATCCGTTCAGTACTTTTCGAGCTATTGATGAAGATCAAAGTATCGGCTTTGACAACTTATAGCTTTTGACAGATCACAGATATGTCATAATTTCTGCATATGTTTTGAGTAGAGTTTTTGTAAGGCTTGAAAAGGACTGTCAAATGTCAAAATTGTTACATCTAAATCTCCTGTCACTTCAACAGTGACATTTCCGTCTGACAGATTACAGTGAAAATTATAATTTTACCTTTCTACCATCGATTTCCACCCCAGTGGTGGAACCACGAGCACTCGACAGTTGTCGATCTCGACAATTTCCTCTTTCCCCTCTGCACCTCTCACCCTGATTCCCCCTGTCTCCTCTACACCCTTCACCCTTCAGAAAAGGGAAATTGTCGAGATCGACAACTGTCGAGTGCTCGTGGTTCCACCACTGTACTGAGTTACATCAGCATCGGTCAAATATTTCCGAAGAAATAAAATGAAAATTTATCGAGAAATTTACGATGCAAAATTCGCCGCTGATTTTCAAGAAATCATATCTCAAAAACGAAACGTCCTTTTGAGCTGATTTTTCGAAGTGTCTCCTAATTATGTTCTCGCACAGGTACATAAAAAGTTTCATTATTTCTGGCACCTCGCCGCGGCATGAAATTTTCATGGCATTTCATAGATACTTATGTGAATATTTTCAACAATTATTTTTTCTTCGAGTTCTGGCGGCCGCGATTGCCTGATATCAACAAAATTTCAACCAAACGTTCTACCCGTTAGATACTAGCTATGTACCAAGTTTCATCAAAATCGGTGAAATTTTTCCAAAGATTTCAAAAAATCGCAAGAAAAACCGGACGTTCCTATTCATTTATGTTGTGGTGCACCTGACTGACGTTTCAGAACCAAAAACTTATTTTCACGTCTGCACACTGCCAGATGCATGTTCACAAAGTTGTATTGCAATCGATCCAGAAACCTCGAAAAAAAAAACGTGGGAAAACGCGTGAGAGAATTTTTTTTATTGAAGTTGCACGCCTAATTTCAATTGGAGCTGCACATACAGGGTGTTTCAGGGATAATAGCAAAAAATCTAACTATGGATAGATCTCGTCAAAATATGACGAAAACCTCTGTACCATTTTGCAAAGTTCGGCCTAATGACGAAGATACAGCCCTCCAAAGTTCACTTTTTTCGGAATACAAAAATTTGTAACTCAAGAACTTTTCGACAAATTTAGCTCCAATTTAGCATAAGCTGGTTTGTCATAATTATCTATCAACCTGTTAAATTTGGAAAGAATCCAATCTGTGGCGTGGAAGTTATGAGGGGTCACCTTAAGTCAACTTTCCTTCGGATACTTCTAAATTATTGACCCTCATAACTCCTACACCACTGGTTGGATTCTTTCCAAATTTGGCAGGTTGGTAGATAATTATGACAAACCAGCTTTCGCTGAATTAAAGCTGAATTTGTCGAAAAGTTCTTGAGCTACAAATTTTTGAAATCCGAAAAAAGTGAACTTTGGAGGGCTGTATCTTCGTCATTAGGCCGAACTTTGCAAAATGGTATACAGATTTTCGTCATATTTTGACTAGATCTACCCACAGTTGAATTTTTTGCTATCATCCCTGAAACACCCTGTATTCAATCGAATCCCTGGCGGGTACTCTTCTTGCGAACCAAATTTGGTTGAAATCCGTTTGGTACTTCTCGAGTTATTTTACCTAAGAGTTTCTATTTTGACAGCTTATGACTTTTGACAGATGACAGGTATGTCGTGACTTTTACATGTTTTGAATGGAGTCTTCCAAAGGTTTCAAAATGATCAATCAAAAATCAAAATCGCTGTCGAAATTTCCTGTCACTTTTTGACAGTGACCTTTCCCATTGACAGATCACGTTGAAAATCTTATCTTCCCTTGTCTACCATGAACCCTGCGTGCGTACCAAATTTGGTCGATATCGGTCAGACGGTTTAGGAATAAATGGAGGAGTCTAAAAAAAAAACCTGGCATACTAACAGATTAACGCTGGGTTGCCCACTTCGAGTTTAACTTTAAACCCGGTTTGGTTAGTTACTACGAGGGTTACTATAGAAATAATGTTTGCAACAATTAAATCTATGGCAACCAAACCGAGTTTAAACTCGAAGTGAGCAACTGGGCCTCACAGACCCACCGACACGGATTTTTTTTTTGTTTCCACAGATCTCGACGTTTTAGCATACAAGAAGTCAAAAAAAAAAGAATAAAATGCTTTTTTTTTTCGTGATTACCTTTTTATTTTTCGAAGAATTCGATGAGAAGTAAAAAATGCAGTGCAAACTTCGACCTGCGGTAAGCCCCACGGAATGTTCATTTCAGGTGCAGACTTCCTGCGAGTTATATTTAGTTGGAGAATGGATCGAATAATTTTGGGGGGGGGGGGGGAATTCGAAATTGAACCAACAGATCTCGAGTTTTCTTTCCTGGAAAAAACTGCAAAATTTGAACTTTTTAGGTACTTTTTATTTTGCTTTGAGTTACACCATAAATAATTATTAATACTTCTTTGGCCAACCGGTTTCGCTGTTAAGCATCGTCAGGGTTGAGAAGTGACATTTTGTTATTTATAATTATAATTATAATTATAATTATAATTATAATTATAAATAAAAATCATGTTATTTATATTTTACGTTATTTAACGTTATTTATATTTTATATTATTGTTAATTATAATTATAATTATAATTATAAATAAAAATTATGTTATTTATAATTATAAATAACAAAATGTCACTTCTCAACCCTGACGATGCTTAACAGCGAAACCGGTTGGCCAAAGAAGTATTAATAATTATTTATGGTGTAACTCAAAGCAAAATAAAAAGTACCTATAACGTCAACACCATTAGAAGAAGGATGGAAGAATTTTTTCAATTTATTGAACTTTTTATCCCGCGAGCAGATCTCCACCATTTGTTTTTGAACAAGAGATAGCTGGTTCTTGAGCATTTTCCAACAATTCCTCTTAAAGTTCTCCGAATTTTCCGATGGTTTTCCACCCGAGCATCTTATTCGATCTATCGGGGATACTACCAATACAATTCCAGCTTGCGTGGTTTCTGAGCTCGTTCACCATGGTCAATTTTTAGGAAAAAAACTCCACCGGTCTCAAAATAATGATGGAGCTTAAAATGAAGTCCATGAAGCCCAAAATTGACGATTTCTACAATAAGATTATTCGGAAATAGCTTCAAAATTTTTCCGGAAAAGAAAGTTTTCGAATTTTTTGTTCAATTAAGTATCATGGAAGATGCTTCAAATTTGTTTCGATCTTTCTCTCAAATTCCAATTCCTCACTCGAAAGAACGTCTCGTATACAAAATTTAGATTCATAATTCAAGCAAGATGTGTCAGAAGAAACGTACGTCGTGAAACTACGCAGTTCGGCTAAACTTCCCTGTCAGAAAATTACGATTTGACTTGCTCAGACATACGTTTTGTCACAGCCTGCCGATGCTTCAAATTTGTTTCGATCTTTCTCTCAAATTCCAATTCCTCACTCGAAAGAACGTCTCGTATACAAAATTTAGATTCATAATTCAAGCAAGATGTGTCAGAAGAAACGTACGTCGTGAAACTACGCAGTTCGGCTAAACTTCCCTGTCAGAAAATTACGATTTGACTTGCTCAGACATACGTTTTGTCACAGCCTGCCTAAGTTATGAATTTATTTGACCACACGATAGTTCATTTCGATTCGAAATCACTTCAATGTTTCTTTGTAATTTATCGAACTGTTTGTTCAATATGAGATAACATACGATTTGCTTTAGATCCCCGAGTACCCAAAGTCCTGATGATTTCTCGTTTGGCCAAAATGGAAAATTTCTCAATGGGACATGGAATCACAAACAAATGATTAAATTGTTTGGCATGTGTCTATGGGAACATATCCAATATCCATTGATTTTTGCGAACAGCTTCACAGCCAACAGATAGATTGTCGCACTTTAGTATCGCTTCTCTTGACTTCGCTGTATTCACAATGTCGCTTTAAATTCAACTCCACCTGCTCCGGTTTCCGGTTTCAAGCCGGAGATTCTTATACAGAGTGTTTCCAAATTAGTGTTGTAAACTTCGGGAGCTCACTCCCCATTAAAAATGAAGCCGGAAAGTTATGACTGAAAATACAGCGTGGCCCACTGAAAACGAAACAGACAGATTTTCGAGCATTCGCTCTCATTTTTTCGAAATAAGCCCGGACATGTCAACGTTGTTTTCAAGGGAGACGTTCAACTGCTATTAATTTAACCGTGGAGTTTCACCCCCGTAGTCAGGATGGCAGCCCATTCGAAGATTTTAAATGACAATTAGGGTTTAGTGATATATCATTTCGAAGCTGGTTCAATTGTCTTTATAGCGGTGTAATTTTTTTTTCCGGCTCAATGCAAATTTTTCAAGATAATGCTAATTTCAGTGTTTTTGGAGGGTTACATCCCCTTCTAGGAAGCTGGCTCGTAGTTGCCGAACCCATGATCCGGCTTATGTCCGTTTAGTAAACATATTACAGTATACAAAAAAGTGAGGTCAAGTGCCTGAAAATTTGTCTGTTTCGTCCTCGTTGATCCACCCTGTATTCTACAATGCGTCGTTGAGGAGATACTTACAGGCCATCAAAGTTGAACTTTGAAAATTGATTTTTTGTTGTAACTTTTAAGTTTCTTGACCGATTTTGACTAAATTTGGTACAGGTAATTTTGGAACAGATATACTTTTCAATCATCGAAGCTTCTCTCAGAACTGTTCAGTAGCGTAAATATTGGAAGGAGGGGGAAGTTGGCCCATTTTTTCCCACTTTCTTTCAAAGCCGCTGAATATTTTTCTGGAATAAGAGATCATTTTTGGATTAAGATTGTGCGTTCAATTCAAGAGAAAGAAATACTCCTGCAAAATTTTGAGCAAGGTCCTGATTTCTTCAGTGAAATAATTTTTCAGACCCCATGAGTTGAGTAATCATCATTTTTTTTTTTTAGAAAAAACTTGCAAAATAGAAAAAAAATCCAGCCTCGAAATTAAAATTTTGGAGATGTCTTTGAATATTCAAACTCAAATATATCTCTAAAATAGGGCTTCTAGTCAACATTTTGCAAGAGTAATTTTTTCTCACAAATTGAAATGATTGAAGTCAGAACCTAAAAATGTGATCACTTTAAAAAAATATGTAGTGTTGAGAAAAATAGGTGGAGAAAAAAGAGGACAACCCTCCAATATCTAGACCAGTGGACAGCTTTGAGCAAAGATTCAATGACTGAATAATAGCTACCTGTTTCAAAATCACTTCTATCAAATTTGATTGAAATCGGTGAAGACATCTGGAAGTTATCACAAAAAATCAATTTTCAAAGTACAACTTCGACGGCCTGTATCTCATTAACAAGACATCAGAACAGGCCTATAAGGTTCTCTCTTGTCGCTCCCATTATTAATCCGGCACATTCCAGCATCGGTTGCTGGTCTATTTCTAACACCTCTGGAAAAGTCTGCTAGCTCCTCCGCCAATTATGCAGGTATGCGTCTTATTCGCGCGTCGTGGTCTCCAGCGAATTTCGTAACAACGTATCACGCGGGGTCCAGCGCAAAGGAAAGGACGTTACGCTTCGATCTCGCGATAGCAATTTATTGAAAATGAACAGAGAAGAGAAAACTAATTATACGGGGTGATTCATTATCCACGGATTTCACATTTCATAGAGTCTTTCATGGTAGGTCAACCAAATTTTCAGGATATGCTTCATCAATCACGTTCTTTAAGAAAATTAGGGCGTCATAGAACAGAGCCATCAATAAAGACGAAAAAAATTTCAACTTGTCGCATTTCAAATCGCTTGATATTTGATTGAAACGTACGAAGGCGCAGAGCCGACATGGGAGATATTTATTTGTAATTGCGACTTTTTTCTGTCAATTGCCACGGCAATTGCGACTTTTTTCTGTCAATTGACACTTTAATCTGGCAATTGCGACTTTTTTCTGTCAATTTCCACTTTATTCTGGCAATTGCGACTTTTTTCGGTCAATTGACACTTTATTCTGGCAATTGCGACTTTTTTCTGTCAATTGCCACTTTATTCTGAATATTGCGACTTTTTTCTGTCAATTGCCACTTTATTCTGGCAATTGCGACTTTTTTTTGTCAATTGCCTCTTTATTCTGGCAATTGCGACTTTTTTTCTGTCAATTGCCACTTTATTCTGGCAATTGCGACTTTTTTCTGTCAATTGCGACTTTTCAGCACATTTCGATAGAAAATGATGTTTATATGGCCGGTTTGTCCGTCTGTCTGTCCGTCCGTTATTTGTCTGTTCGTCCGTCTGTCTGTCTGTCCGTGTAAAAGTTGAGAAGTTGTACTCCTTCTCGGGGAATGAAGCTAGAGCCTTAGAACTTTTTCCGATTAATAGCTTAGGTGGCCTATGGGCAGACTGTATTTCATGGTGGCGCTGCCATCTTGGTAGCCATATTGAAATTTCTCATCAATGGAACGGAACCTCGAACGGAACTTACTCAGTCGGATCACGGATCTCGTATGAACATTCTTACTTTCTACATTCTGAACATGGTTACCAAGATGGCCGCGTAATCATGGAACTGAGCTTGAAAGTAAGAATGCTCATACGAGATCAGAGTAAGTTCTGTTCGAGGTTCCGTTCCACTGATGAGAAATTTTAATATGGCTACCAAGATGGCAGCGCCACCATGAAATACAGTCTGCCCATAGGCCACCCTTTAGGGCCTAATCTATTAATCGGAAAAAGTTCTAAAGCTCTAGCTTCATTTCCCGAGAAGCAGTACAACTTCTCAACTTTTACACGAACAGACAGACAGACGGACGAACAGACAAATAACGAACGGACAGACAGACGGACAAACCGGCCATATAAACATCATTGTTTATCGAAATGTGCTAAAAAGTCGCAATTGACAGAAAAAAGTCGCAATTGCCAGAATAAAGTGTCAATTGACAGAAAAAAGTCGCAATTGCCAGAATAAAGTAGCAATTGACAGAAAAAAGTCGCAATTGCCAGAATAAAGTGGCAATTGCCAGAAAAAAGTCGCAATTGCCAGAATAAAGTGTCAATTGACAGAAAAAAGTAGCAATTACAAATAAATATCTCCCATGTCCGCTCTGCGCCTTCGTAGAAACGACCTTAAAAATCTGCATAGCTTGCGGAAGGTCAAGAATGAACCATTTTGACAGTCATTCCGTTGGCACCCTGATGGTATCTTATATAGCCTCAATAACAATGCCACCACATACCTACGTTGTCTTTTTTTTATTCGCTCAAATATTTTTAGAAATTTTATTAGTCATTAATTATTTTAAGTCATTTGAACTGGGCAAAAATTTTAGATTAAGTATAAATTTCAGACAATCTTCCGTACCATTGGTGGAGAGACACCCCAGATTTTCTCGAAATCGACGTTTACATTTTCAACTGCACCAATCACGAAGCATACTTGGCCGGGGAAGCTGAAAAAATGCATTTCGAGGAAATAGGACCTATCACATTCATGTAAGTTAACCTTGATATCATAACCATTGTTGTTCAACAACAAAAAAAGTAGATGGGACTGTTTTCATCAAACTTCTTCCCGGGCACAATTGCAGCTTGTCATGGATTTCGAGTTTCCAGCGCTAATAGAGTTTTTTTGTCTTTCTTGACCTATCTATGCTAACAGGACTCAATTATTCTCGAACGTATGTGAGTTTTTGAATCAATAACTGTATTCGCGCGTAGCGAAAGTTGTCTGAATCGTGTGCCCACCAACGTGAGCATGACGACGCTTTCCCGAGTGATGAGCCTGATGCTCGTGCCGAGCTGGTAGTGTGCCCAGTTTCACTGCTTTACTGAATCTAAAGCAAGCACCTACAAAAATTTTGCAGAGAACGGATCGTTCACACCAACGTAACCAACGATCACAACGGCTCGTTGACGTACCTGTCCAAAAGAGTTCCCATCCAGCCTCCGGACCGCAACACCATAGATTTGCAACAGCATCTCATTGTGCCCAACTGGGGCGTTTTGGTAAATATATCTTCATCTGTTTCTTTTTCCCTTGATCTTAGCTAAGCAAAATTTTTCACTCATAATAATATTGATGAAATAATTGCCTCCAGTATTTTTCTGATTAATAACATTGACCAATCTCAAACCATTGAATATCTGGATTTAAAACTATATATACTCACCACTTGCTGCAATCTTATCAGTGCAGAGGCATACAAATTCAGATGCTCGTGTCCAACGGCTAGAGATCCGCGATTACGTAAGTTTAAAAAGACCACACGGTGAGATTCCGCCGTAGTGCCATCTTTCGGTAGTACCGGTGGTAATCTGCTCTTATGCGGATATTACATTAACAAGTCTTGCATCATGTGAATGCGGATCTCTCGCTTGCCTCTGCACTGATAAGCCTCCAGTTAGCGGCGAAACATGTCTACTGGGAGTTTTGGGTCCAATTGATGCTATGATGGCTGATCACCGACAGAAAAATACTATAAAGCCACCAGTAACCTATTGTTCAAATTAATTTTGTACAAGTTTAAATTAGTGGAATGGTAACAAAACATAACATTACTAATTTCCAGGGTATGGCAGAATATGTAGCCCGCAAGAACTTCATGTACAGGATGAGCTACCACGCCTTGTACCGAAAACTGAAGCCGAACCTGTTCGTCAACATAACCATCCACGATCTGCTGTACAATTTCACCGATCCGTTTGTGGAGACGGCCAACGCTATTGTGCCGCACATAGTTCCTGTCAACAATCTGGGCATATTAGCAAGGGTGAGTGTACTGATGTCTATAATTAGGCGTTCATTTCATACAGCATGATTTTTTTGGAAAGGGCCCACCTCCAATTTCTCACTGGACATCTAGGACACGTGTTGCCAAATTTCAATCTTCAACCCCTTCGCCCCCACCCTACCCTACTTTGAAATTCTAAACTGCATTACCTACTTGTGATACATAAAATTGAAGACAATGGAATCCTCTTTCTGTTAGACATATTTTGAAATCTTTCAAACCACCTCCAAACCCTTCCCAAAATTCTCTCAGTGTAATTTAAATAGAAAGTTTTTCCCCTACTGACAGCCGATCGTTGAAAAATAAATTTTCCAGCGAAAACAGGTTGATTTTTATTTCGAGGGGGACATCTGAGACACGTATAGCCAATTTTTATCTTCAACCCCTTCACCTCCCAATTAAGGGAGTTTTTGAAAGAATTAGGAGGTGATTTAGAAGATTTAAAGTTATTTTCTACAAAAAGAGAACTTAATAACCTTCAATTTGATGTATCACTAAGGTAGATATTGCTATTCGAAATTTTAAAGTAGGGTAGGGTGGGGGCGAATTGGTTAAGATAAAAATTTGGCGATACGTGTCTTAGATGCCCCCCTCAAAATGGGAACCGGCCTGTTTTCGCTGGAGAATCTATTTCACAAGAATCGGGAGTTGGAAGAGAAAAAGCTGCCCTTCAATAATAAACAATAAGAGAATTTTCAGATGGGTTGGGAGGTGACTTGTAAATAATTAAAATATGTTTGACAGGAAGAAAATTGTATCACCTTCAATTTGATGTGTCACAAGATAGGTATGCTATTTGAAATTCTAAAGTAGGGTAGGGTGGGGGCGAAGGGGTTGAAGATAAAAATTTGGCTATGCGTGTCCTAGATGTCCCCATCAAAATAAAAATCGAACTGTTCCGACGTTTTCCTGGAACAAAATTTGGCGGCGAGAAATTTGGAGTGGGTCCTTTTAAAAAAAAAATCACCCTGTATATCTCTAAAGACAACAAAGTGGTGATGACCTATGCACCCGTGTCAGCGTTGTTACATCGTAAGTGATTTTAATCTATTGAAATCGAACGTAATCACAAAATAAAAATCAATCTCCAACTTGATAACCAAAAATTACCAATTCAGATGTACAAATAAATTGTTAATGGCGTATAATGCTGGTTTCATAAAATGACAGTACACAATGGAGAAAAGTGTCAAAAAAAATAAAAGCTCGCTCTTGCTATCCTGAATTCAAAAGCTACGAACACTACGATTAGATAAAGGTAAGAATGCTAATTGCAAAGTTTCCCATATATTTAACTATTCATTAACTAGTCCTACCTTACATATTTTGTTATTGTTATTGTTCGAACACTTGTTATTTTCAATTTTTTCAATCAATCAATGACCAATAACTACTCATGTTGTACCGAAGTACATTTTTTATTGCCTTACTTATTATACAATGACGTTTTTGCGTAATCAACAAATTGAAGTACGCAGTTGTTTAATCATGACAAATGTAAGATCTGTCGTTTTGATAGGTGACGTTAGTGTCATTTGAATTATTTTGATAACACAAAACGATTTTTGATGCACAACGGAATTAATTGATTCCTGAATGGAACGTTTTGTACTACATATGAAGTATTTAATTTACATTCCTGCAACATGACAGATGACGGCACCTGATGTCAAATTTGAAGTTTGACGGAAGTCGTGCGAAGCATGCTACGACGCCCATTCTTACGTTCAGCGCCTGTTTTAATAATTAAACAACCACTTGATCACGCGATACCTCTTATCGAAGATAAAAGGTGTAAGCGTAGTAGGCAGGTACAGGTACTGTCGAACAAAAATGTCACGATGTCCAAAAATTATTGTCAAAAAATAATTTTTTTTTCGCCGAACTGGACTTTTCAATGCTTTTTTCAAAGCCATTGGTATCAGTGTATTCAAAATGTTCAGAATTATTGTCCAACCTGTCAAAAATGACGAGCTGTCAAAGCCCCGACTTCAGTACTGAATAACTTCAAAAATACTGAACTGATTTGAACTGAAAGTGCAAAGCAAGACCAAGATAAACACACCTATGATTAGTTTCACGGCTTCTTCATCAGAGAAAATAAGAAAACCTTGTACTTCCTGAAGTGAAAATTTGTTGCGATCGACAAGAGACATTGCCCCTACTGGTTGACGGGTCTTCGCTAATGCTGCTAGGTGAGCGATGGTTACTGAAGGGAATGATACCCAAGCGCCCGAGCGCGGCAGTACTAAAGAAAATGGAATGAGAACGCCCAATGGCAAGTGGCTCAAGTGAGGTTAAAAAAAAGTTTCTCAGGTACGGACATTAACTTAAGAAGCTGGATTGCACAAAACGGGTGAACTGGGTGGACTGCCTTGAAAGATTTTCTCAACATGAACAGATAGTGGGTGCACATAGTAGTAGTATGATTTTCATTTCATTCTCTTTAGTACTACTTCACTTGGGCATCATTTTCTCCAGTGTTCATCGCTCACCTAACATGATACATGGCAACGTGGCACATCTATCAAGGCATCAGCATCAAGTTAGCAGCATACCATTCATACCAACACAACACATTTTTCCACGGCTTGAGCAAATGAAGAATGCCGTGAAACTGATAAAACTTGGAAATTTTACCGTGGCAATTTATTTTTCTCGCCTTGTACATACGGCGCCTCTGTTCTGTTTATACGCTTCGTTCCTTCATCATTGTCGTCAACTTTCAACAAAAACCATACCCTAGGAAGAGGCTGCCCGGCAATTATCTACTCAATTACACAATTACACAAACACCGTCATGTATGCGGGCTAATGATAGGTACACCTACTAATAATAATTCGGTACTAAGTAATTCTTGCTTTTTTCCCGTATATTCTCATCTCCGTACAGGTAGCCCAGGTAAGTTAGAAATTTGGTAATTCCACTTTGCGATGATCTTTTTTTAATTACCGTACAATTTTTTTCATTGTTCAATTAGCAAAAATGCACCACATTTGCGTCAGTGTGCCGTCTATGCGGTAAGCAATCATTTACAAAAAAGAGTGACTTCAACAAAAAATTCACGTGTGTCAATCAGCGCTCGCAACATGATGAAATGAGCCAATAAAATGGTTAACTTTTTTCGTTTTGTATAACAGATACCTCATAGTAGATACGTTACTGTGTCGTTGTTACTATGACATTTTTTTATTTGTTGTTCGCGTCACACTGCTACGAATTAGTTCTAGTCTATATCTTTTACCCAAGTAGTAGGCAATACATAGACTTAGGATATCGATAGATATTGACATATCATACTACCGTTGAACATAACTCTGATGACAACTACCATAATGACTGTAAGTCGGGTTATATTTTGCGGATCTAGCATTAGGTAGTCGTATCAAGTTTGTCGTTGGTTTCAAGTGACAATCTAATAACCTCCAGTTCCACCAGCGAATTTAATTATTGTTAGCTAATTGAGACATGTTCTCTAATGAATTCTAGGTCAGTGCTGGTTGAATGACCACGGAAAATGCATACAAGTTGTTGTGGTCCAAACATTTTTCTATAATCTTTCGTGAAACTTGTGCTTTCTGTGGTCACTAAGCCAATATTCACCAGAGAAAATACCTCAATTAGTTAACAATGATTAAATTCGCTGGTGGAACTGGCGATACTAGGAGGATAGAATATTAGGGAGGGAAGGTTAGCCAGCTTGTGGACGGACATAGCTGTCGCCGGGAGACGGAAGGGGATTGCATGAAGTACGCCCAGTAACCGTATCAAGTCACCAGTGCAACTTGACATTTGTGATTGCGATTTGATGGAATTGACATTTGTGAATAAACATAATTTGAGGTTATGAGATGTGGCTGCTGTGCAGGGCTGTGCTTGTTCAGATTTTTGGCCGTTATCCTACCTAAAAGACCGACAGGATCAGTTTTAGAAGACGTGTTGAAAGACATGCTGCGGCATACAACGTGTAAAAGTGATGATTCCCGCATTGGAGGCATTGAAATGGACATCATTTTGCAAGGTATGTTGATGGGTGTCATGAGATCGTAATTTTTGAGCTTGTGAAACATTTTTCATTCCCTATAGACCATGTCATATCCTAGGGGATGCATGGAGCAAGGATCGCAGGGAGTTCCTATGTGCCAACTCAATAAACACGCATCGATGCAGATATTGGCCAACACACTTCAAAAGAATGACGTCCATTCCAATGCTTCCAACGCGGGGATCATCACTTTTACACGTCGTATGCCGCAGCATGTCTTTCAACACGTCTTCGAAAACTGATCCTGTCGGTCTTTTAGGTAGAATAACAGCCAAAAATCCGAAGAAGCACAGCACTGCACAGCAGTCACATTTCATAACCTCAAATTATGTTTATTAACAAATGTCATTTCCATCAAATCGCAGTCACTAATGTCAAGTTGCACTGGTGACTCGATACGATTACTGGGCGTAGTTGATTACCCCGCATGGCTACACTTTCATTGGCGTATGTTCCCTCCTTACTATTCTATCCTCCTAGTGGCGATAAGACAACAAATGTCTGTGTCGGTAACTAGATGGGAGCCAATCAAAATCGTTTCTGACTGGTTATCGACATTGACAACTGTCATCTCACATGCCACTCGAATCAAACGACAAACTTGATCTAACTATAATACAAAAACCTTTCCAAGATAAGACAAATCAATTTCACACTGTTTGGAAAGAAATGCAAGGTAAAAAGAAAAGAAATAATGTGACAATTTGAACAAATAATCTTGTAGGGGAAGGAGAGCCAATCTCTTCAACAGTTTTAATGTGAATCCCAGTGACGCATTTTTGCGGTTATTTATGATTTATTTGAAGAAGACTAATATCTTTCACTCTTTCCACTATATTTCCATCAATTAAAAAATTATGATTAAGAAATAACAGAGATCTTACAAATAACACAATTATATTCAGATCAGACCAAATGAGAAAATCCGCGAAAAAAAAACCGCAATCGATCACCAGGCGGATTTACCTTTACAAACAAAGTTAATAACGATATACAGGGTGGTGAAAATTTCGATGCTCACCATTGGTATCTTGGAAACGGTAAGAGATACGAGGTCGATTGAATTAGAAAAAAGTTGCGCATTTTTGTGGCAATTGACAATCTGAAAAGAAACTTTGAATGTTTTGATTGGTTTACGATTTATCACGGAAAAACTGAAAATTTTGATTTCAGAAATGATTTTTTATCTTTCCAACCAGTCAAGCTATTTCAATCAAACTTGGTAGTTTTATGTTTTTGATCACTCCGAGTCGATCAACGTTCACTGAAATTTTTCAGGCCTTCGGGATGTCAAACTATGATAGTCAACTTTTGTTTTTCTTATGGCCGCCATATTTGATTTTAGCACAAATAGATAGAGAAAAAAATTAGCTTTTCGAATTAGTAACCAACATGTTCTTTTTATGACATTTTGAGCGTCAAATTTTGAATTTTTTGTAAATTATTAATAAAATCGGGAATGCTTTGAAAAACAATTGAAATATTATCAATAGCAACAACAAAAAAGTGACAGATAGTGTGCAATTGACGTATCTAACTTCTTAATCGTGTTTTGTGCTTGTTTGTACTGGTAGTTCATAAATTGAATGGGTCAAGGGTATCTGTGAGTTCAAAAACGTCTGTCGGAACTAGCATCGTTCTTGTTGAAGTTTGACAAATTTATTAGAAAAGGAGTAAGGATTACCCTAGTTTCGACAGACGTTTTTGAATTCACAGACACCCTTGACTCATTTAATTTACGAGCTTCGGTACAAACAAGCACAAAACACGATTAAGAAGTTACGGTTCGATACCAGGTTGGGGCTGAGACCGCCGTAAGTGCCGTTACCATAGCAACGGCGGATACCACCCAATCAGACCGCGCTGTATTTGGCAAGTTACGCCGTCCCAAACTTCGCGCCTGCAACTTGGTGTCGAGCCCTTAGATACGTCAATTGAACACAATCTGTTTTTTGTCTGTTGTTGCTATTGATAATGTTTCAATTGTTTTTCAAAGCATTCCCGATTTTGTCAATAATTCACGAAAATTTCAAAATTTGACGCTAAAAATGTCATAAAAAGAACATGTTGGTTACTAATTCGGAAAGCTAATTTTCTTCTCTATCTATTAGTGCAAAAATCCAATATGGTGGCCATAAGAAAAACAAAAGTTGACTATCATAACTTGACATCTAGAAGGCCTGGAAAATTTCTGCCAACGTTGATCGACTCGAAGTGATCAAAAACATAAAAGAACCAAGTTTGATTGAAATAGCTTGAATGGTTGGAAAGATAAAAAATAATTTCTGAAATCAAAATCTTCAGTTTTTTCGTGATAAATCGTAAACCAATCAAAATATTCAAAGTTTCTTTTCAGATTCTCAATCGCCACAAAAATGTGCAACTTTTTTCTAATTTAACCGACCTTGTATCTCTCACCGTTTCCAAGATACCAATGGTGAGCATCGAAATTTTCACCACCCTGTATAGCAGTAGCTAGACCTATTCAATTGGTACTGACATTGTAAAAATCCAGCAATGTAGTGAATTTTCGTGGTTTGAACAGAAAGGCCCCTATTCTGTTTATTCTGCAAACTGAAGAGGCAATATCTTACTGGTACCGTGTGAGCAAATACAAACTTCCTCAAGTTATCTAAATCAGCCTGACTCCTGCATTGATGAAACACGGATCTCTACAACTTGAGAAAGTTCTTTTCGATCTCACTATACTTTCCTTTACTTATCCTCTCGGATTATGAAGTTGTGAAGTGGAAAAAATGAAAAAAAATTAACAATACTTTCTTTTGAGATCGAAGGACCATGATTTGTTCGTTACGTCCACGAGCAAAAAAAAATCAATTTCAGTTTATACACGTTTTTTTGAAGAAACGATTTTTTCATCCAATGATGCATCGCCCTGTAAAAGCTCGTGTCAGGATTCAGTTTCAAACTAAGTACAGCTATTACCGTTCAATTCTCGCAAAAAGTGCAAGTTTCTTTTTTTTTTGTTAATTTTCAGGGATTTTTAAAGTACTTTTATACAGGATGTCGCAAATTACCAGAGAATAGCTCCAGGATAGTTAGGAGATGTGCTTTCGGGTTTTTCATTCTTGGACCATATGGACTGGACTTTCATAAAGTTCTTTAATTTCGTTACCTAAAACTATTTTAGATAAATAAATGAAACGAGGTTTAAAAATGAATGGTTTGTGAGCCATAGGAGGTATCTGACACGATTTTATTTAACTCCTCTAAAGAGGATGAAGAGCTCTTATATTCCTCACTGTGCTTTAAAATTCTGTCACTATACAGGTGAGCTATAAATTCTGAGAATCAAAATCAAGCTTCCCTCGAAAACACCCGAAAAAGGTTCTGCAGAGGTTTTTAGACATCGAACAGGAAAAACAAACACGCAAATTGATGCGTATCTTGACCATCATTCTGAAGCTCCACAGGCACATGTTTCGCCCTTGCCGGGGGCCCATCAGTGCGGAGGCATCCAAGTCAGACGATCCGGTGAAGTAGCAGTCAGAGAGATCTTACACTTCAGGAGGGCTCCTAGTGTGATTCTTTCACGCGGCGTTTCTATCCGAAGCATTCCGCGAAGCCATTTTGTAATGTGGTGGTCGGAGAGCTTTCTTTTATCAATATAGAACAAAATAACCTTTCTAATCTTGGGGTTTAGGACCTGAAGTACTCTTTTCTGGCATTTGTAGTTGTCGGTGTCGACGGCTTTTGAGAAGCTTCCGCGGTCATTACTGCCTCCATTATACACATTGCTGAAAGCCTCTAAAGATGGCGCCGCACGGGTGTCTCACTTATAGTTATGAGTACCCTCAGAGCGTACAGGGTGTTCACGTTAAGATTGACTTGACCCTCCACTAGCGGCCTTATCCCTGGGACAATTTCAAAAAGGAAAACTGATTCTTGAAGGAGCTTTGCTGAATTTGTTAAATTTGCCCATGAAAAATTTCTAAACCATTGATTTACAGGGTATCGCTAAAAAAAAAGTAATTGACATGCAGTTGATGCAGTCAATTATCCTGATTACAATGAAATATAGCACTTATGGGTTCATTTGACAAACAAACTGTCAAAATATTAAAAATGACACAGTTTAAAATATAGAAAAATCACAATCAAAACGATTTTGAGAATGTTTCCAATAACATTCAATTTTTTTTTGAAAAAATGGACCCGTAAGTGTCTTATATGTGTAGTTCAATACAAATGTATTGAAGACAAAAGTCTGCATCCATTGTATTATTTGGATAATTGTGAATGTGATAAAACAAGATATTTTTTGCGACACCCTGTATATTATGGATCTAGGAAATTTTTATGGGCAAATTTGAAAAATTCAGCAAAAATCATTCAAGAATCAGTTTTTATTTTTGAAATTGGTTTAGGGATGAGCCGGCAAGTGGGCTAGTCAATCTTAACGTGAACAACATAGCATAACAACATAACATTTGTTTATTTACTCATAAATAAAATATTTACAAAGTATTTATTATAAATATTCATACCTCAAGAGGTGTAGAGTTTTTGGAAAAAAAAGATGTCGAGACTTAATGCTGAGCATGATGATTAGTACAAAAAAAATACATATATTGACACATACGTAAAAAAAATACACATCACAGCATTACACGAAACATTTAGAAATAACAACAATAATTCACTTGAGCATTTACTGTATCACAGCTTGGACTAGAATTCAAAGGTTTCATCAGAAAAATATTCTTCGATCGAATAGTAGGACTTTTTGACTGGAATTTTTTTAGTGTGCTTTTTTAATTTTCTTAGTGGCAGAGCTCTAATCGACTGAGGCAATTTGTTAAAAATCCTAGAAACTGAGAAATGGACACTCTTCTGTAGGTATATTCAGGCACTACAGTTCTTATGTCATTTTTATTTCTGGTAGCATAGTTATGGTCCCTTGTGCATTTCTCAAAGAAGTTCCCGTTCATGACAACAAACACGACCGATTCATAAATATATATAGACAGGCCAGAGTAAGAATATTTCTTTTCTCAAAAATCCTTCTGCAGCTGTCTCTTTGATTCATTCTTAGTATAGACCTTATACATTTATTTTGCAACACCCTGTACCTGTACATATCGGTGATCTCGATATTTGGATCACCGAGCAGCAGCCTTAAATGCTTCAGCACTGATGGAACCCAATCAGGTCAAGACACGTGTCTGCTGGATTTCGATGGTTGTTGCGCGGTCCCATTCTGCAATAGGGTAGTGACCACCATCCAAAAATATAGAAAAAAAATCATACTAATCGAATGTAGAGCCTTAATAACAAGACTTCGTTTCGTGAAAATTCGAAAAAAAAAGTTCCAAGTGTCTCAAAATCTGCCTTGAAAGTGGCTACTTTTGCGAACGATTTCAAATTTACCGAGCTGTAAGGCGGGCTGTGACGTTTCAATCTTTTGACAGTAGTGGGGATGACTCCACCTCCGTTGCCTGTGTGTCAGTGTTGACGTTGACGTTTGCCAGCATAACATAACTATTGAAGTCTGATGTAGTCTTGAAATTCTCATAAATCATGAAAGATTTCACCAACTTTCCATATTTTCAAGCAAAATAACTAAACAACACGAATCACCGCACAGATACACAAAGCGTTAACAATATAACAATCAGCTGTTATGAGCGTTGACGGGTTGACGCTAGTGCTTTTTGTAGTAAGTTCTGTAGTGTTGTCAAGCCTGCTTCTCCGCCTATGAAAGATTGTGACGTCATCGCGCCAAATTTGAAATGATCGAAAACTTTCATAAATTTTTTTTGCCAACAAAACTTACGAAAAAAAATCTGTTAACTATATAGCGTCACTTATCAAGAAGTGAACTTCAAAAAAAAATAATAAAAAAAAATCGGTCACTACCCTATTCTGCAGATTTTATGGAAATTTTCCGTTTCAAAGTTCATTTGCGCTAGAAGGCGCACTGGACGAAGCTAGAATGTGCATCCATGTGAATCTACGATGAATTTACCGGGTGCGCCGTTGAGTCGGTTGAACCGAGACATACCGGGTGCCTCATTATGCAAATTTCGACAATATTACCTGCACCAGCTCAACATACGCCTCGCGCCTGTTCCAGTGGGTGCAGTCGGATCTCGCGCCTTTTGCCATCTAGCCACCAACGTAATTACTCGAACGGGTAGAACCGTCACTCATAAATGACTATGACTAATCACTACCAGCCGGGAAAGGTCCGCTTTTGTCATCAGCAGATGTAGAGGAATTTAAAAAATGCATCGTTCCCTTGTTGAAATGATATGAAAGATCTGTCGCTAGCTCCTAGACTAGTACCCACTTGTCAAAATCGAAGTGACAACAGAAACTGTACTGAATAAACCAGAAAACTACTGAATTTTACCAGATTTTGTTCTTTCAGTTCTATCCGGGCGTTGAGGCCACAACGACCGTGCACATTGGACCGGAAAACGGACACGAAAAGTTCTTCCTCCTCAAAGAATACGACGGTTCCATGAACATACCGAGATACGACCCGTCACAGTGCGGCGACACCCTCGAAAACGCAACGGACGGAGTGATTTTTTCTCAGTACTTGAAAAAAGGCCAACCTCTGAAGTTTTACAGATCGAACGTTTGTCGGAACGTCGTGGTGGAATATGAAGGTCAGTATTCGAGAGTGCAACAATAAGAGGTATCCGGTTCTTCGTTGTCTCTTTTTGCTGTGACGTCACTGACAGTATTCTCACTCTCACCGCCTCATCTGTCATAATAGGTTTGTTCCATCAGAAATCTCAAACTGGTCAGAGCCAATGAGAAGCAACCAAATCAGTTTGCAAACTGATTTTCTCGATTCCTATTGGCTCTGACTAGTTTGAAACCTCTTAATGGAACAAAAACCTAATATGTATAATCAAATCTTTCAACACTAACGCTTGATTTCAAAAGAGATGGTTATACTGATTATTGATTACAGGATTTCTGTTTGGTCAAATAAAGCTGATGAACTCATGAAAATGCTGCAGTACAGTTTCTTGTAATACTTAGGTATATCAAGCTGATGAATAATCCATTTTCTGCAGATTTTAGAGGTTCAACAATAAGCTAAAATTGGCTGAAAAAGAAATGCCTTGATCAACGTCAACTTAATTATTTCTTCTGAAACCGGCGGTAATACTGAACATTTCCAGGTGAAGTTGTCGTGAGCGGACTCAACGCCTATATGTACAAATTTCCCGAAACAACTTTTTACAGGACTAGTCCTTTGGAACTGGACTGTTACCGAGGCGAACCGACCCTTCCAAATGGTCTGTCAGATGTTTCTAAATGTTATTTCGGTGAGTACTACCTATATCCCTCTCCATTTTATGAATGATTTTTTTTCCATTTGGATATGTTTTAATTTTTGGTGAATTTTTATTTCAGAAATGCCATTAGTGATGAGTTTTCCGCATTTCCTCCACACCGATCCGGCCGTCCAGAATGGCGTTACCGGCATGAAACCAGATCTGGAGAAGCACAGTGGATATGCAATGGTAGAACCGGTGAGTGCTTTTTCTCTATTTTTACATCTAGTTTCTCTTTTCTTGTTCCACTTTTTTGAGTCACTTATTTTTTCTCGTCGCTCGTTCTACGTTGTTCTTCTCACTTAAGTTAGTAGAAAAGTCTCTTGTTTTTCTTCTTATTTCTCTAATTCTTATCACAATTTGTGTGACTTCTATCTTCGATGTGCCAAATTCGTTTCTAAATGAACATTTTCGTTTCCAGAATACCGGTGTTCCAATGGGAGGAGTACTGTCATCTCAATGCAGTATGGCCTTGGGCGAACTGGGAGGAACCGACAGTTCGATCAGAATTTTCAAAAACACAGTCATACCAATGTTCTGGCTCCATATTGTAAGCATCACGAAAATTACTAACTGGCTTTATGCTATGATAACATAAATTGAGAAAATATGTCACTTTTATTGACTTCGTACTGACGTAAAATTGGCCGCCTGAAAGGAATGTCATTGGGGTTAACAGTGTCGACAGACGAAAATGAAAGCTTCTCCCGGAAACACCCTGTATGATGACATTTTTAATTGCAGGGTCAAGTGGGACTTCCATGGTACATTACTTGGTTCCTCTACATCCTCGTGGTGGTGATGCCCATCGTCCAGAAGATCTTCACCGTGTTTGCGGTCGCCTTCCAATTGACGTTAGTTTATTATTTCGTCAGGCCGAGGTGGCGACATTGGTGGAACATCAATTTAGAATTTCCGAGAGAACTGGAGACGTTCATTATCAGCAAAAAGCATTCAATCTAATTTGGATTTTTTTTTAAATAAAAACAGAAATAGAAACTTTGTTGGAGAGAAATAAACTTTTGTACTGAGATGACTAACAATAAATTGTTTTTGAATTATAGCAGATAGCGGAGCAAAACTGATAGGTTAGATCGAAAACAGTTGAGCAATGACTTGAATAGAAGTTTTAAAATTCAAATATATCGATTGTTTTTTGAAAATGTGGATTGCAGTAAGCTATGGAGGTGAAAACGTATGTCCACGACTTGATTCAAATTTCGCTTCTGAGGTGGTCGGCCAGGCAACGCGAAAAGACTAATCAAGTGGCGAACATACGTTTCCACTTCCATAGCTTACTCCAATCCATAATTTACAAGACATTGTCGTGCCGGCCCTTCTTAGGTCAGGAATGGCAGGGTCCACACTACGTTGTCTGACACCATGCAACCAACAAATGATATTAACAAAGTACGTTGGTTTCTTCAGTTTCATTTCTCAAAACACAAGACCACAATACCACAAAACAAGGAGCGTGTAGTCGGAATCAACCCTCCCGAGTTAGATTTCAATTCTACTGGAATCCTAAGAAGTCCCTGGCTCAAAAACCTCTCTTGAGAAAAACATCGTTTACCTATCAAGTTTGTAAATTCTTTGGAAATAATGCATACCTATTGTTCTAATCCGACACTTTTGAATCAGCCTGTATATTGCCTATTCCAAGATTGAGCTGAAAAAACATTGCTATAAAATTATAAAGTTAGCTTCTCTGATTTTTTCCGCTTACTTTTTCTTAATTTATTCACACTTTCGTCTTTCTGTCTTTAATTATCTATCAGAAATGAAATGGCGCTTGCGCACTGTATGACATTTCCTGTTTCAACATCAAAATTTGACAAGCGTTAGTTACCAAAACGTCACAATCTAGGGATTTCTGATTTTATTTTAGTGACACACCACCGATTTGGCACAATTTGCCAGTCCCATTCAAGGAATGCAAAATCGTAAATCAAGCTGCATAAATCGAACTCCGGCATTTAATTTAAGTCCGATAAATCTAAAATTAAGTCTTGAATTTTAAATTTCCATGCATGAATCCACCATAACTGTTCCGCGCATACCAATATATGGTTCAGAAGTTTTTGAAATGGTAAAATTAGGCTCAGCATTTATCCGTTTCTCAAGGTGCATTCAGTCAGGTTATTTAGCCGCAAGTTTTAATTTTAGTCGTAAGCGCTGCATCGCTTATTGGCTGTTCTGAGGAGGCTGGCTCATAATAGCCAATGGGCGTCGCTGCGCTTGCGACTAAAATTAAAACTTGCGGCTAAATAAGCTGACTGAACGCACCTTTAGCGTCTAGAAGCCGGGCCTAACCCTAAGATAAACTCTACCACTAACTTAAGGTGGGTTCAGTCAGCTTATTTAGTCGCTGTTTTAGTTTTAGTCGTTGTCGTAACAAAGAAGAGCGTTCATACAGCAAGATTTAGTCGTAAGAATTGACCAATAGGAGCTCGAATGATACTGCGCGACCCTTCATCTTCATACGGTCCGTGTTCATAATGGGTAGTAACGAGGGTAGTAATAATATAAAAACTCGTAAAAAAATAAGCATAAATAAGTATTTGCTTACATTTATGAGGAGTACAACTCCTCTGAAATCGAAGCAAATGCTTATGCTATTTTTTTTATTAATACACACAACCCATTACCATCAACATCCATGCTCATACCTTATACCGGTAATTATGCAACCTGCAAGTCGGTATCTTACGACAAAGTTCGGAATTCTTACGACTAAAATTGAAACTGAAACTCTGTATGAACGCCGCGCATATGACCCGTGCTTTCTACTTCCAAATTTACGACAACGACTACGACTAAAACTAAAACCAAGCTGACTGAACGCACCCTTAAATGTTGAATATGGTTGAACCACAAGAAAATTTCAAACTGCGATACCCAAACAAACAGTAAATGTTGGTTAAGGTATAGAATCAGGTGTTCGTCGGAGGGTTGGGCTGTTGTGACTTTGGAATAATTAGGGGAAATTCATCTCTTAGGGAACAGCCTAGATAATTTAGCTATTTTAGCTTGCAGTGTGGAGGTAGGACTAGGTATACGATCGAGCCGTTATTTAACCACTTTGACATGTATGTACATTATACATGAAGGTCAATAAATAGATGCTACAGTTGAAAACTATACGGTGTTTTATAGCGCTCAAACTTTTGGTCAAGTCGATCTCAGTACTATAGGCTGTCTGATTTCTACATGATTCGAGTGGGCTGCGATTCAGGACGCGATCGGCCAATGGCGATCAGAAACACAGCCCACTCGAATCATGTAGAAATCAGACAGCCTATATCGAGAGCTTTATCATCAAAGAAGAAGAAGAAGAAGAAGAAGAAGAAGATACCTAATTACCTAAGTACAACAAGATGGCGTCCTGACACTAGATGAGGCCATGATGTTCCAAAAGCGGGAGAAAATAATTCCTTTCAAATTAGTTGAATTAAATGTAAGTATAATGGGTTGCCTACCCATACAGGGGCTGAAGGTAATAGCTGGGGGTGTTTCAGTAGCATAATTCTATTGCAGTTGTTCTGTGAGGTATCATGAACTTTAAATGTAAGGAAACATATAAAGAAACAAAGGAATCTAACGTTGATTCAACATCATCAATAAAACGAAATACCAAGCTAGTGTAATCGTTGATTGAACAATAGATAATAAGGAATAACGTTGTTTAAGACGACATTTAGACGTAGCCATGACTCTGTAAGAGTGAATTTATCAAGCTTATTTACTCTAAAACTCTGTCAAAGACGTCAGGATGAATTATTGTCCTAGTTGTAGTTGAGATTGTACCCCTCTAAGACTGCTCAACCAACATCAAGTTGAAACAGTTGAGCTCAAGAAGAATGCACATCGGGCCACAGTGCGTCAAATTCTGAAACCTTAACGTGCCGAGGGGACAAATACTGACAGTTCTTCCAGATGGCGTCAGTGTAGCTGAAGCAGTTCAAAAATGACGTCTCAATGTCATCACTGTCAAAGTCGTCAAAATTATGCGCCTGTCTAGTGCCAAGCGCAATGAATCCTGACCGCCGGATAATACTTTAACTCCGGTCTTTGGAAGCAATTCCAGGAATCGTGGGTTCGAATCCGGCGCTCAGGCCAGGTGAAAATTTTCATGCGCTCTCTAGTACCTTGGCGTGTACTACCGTGCAGTCACGTCAAGGGAAAAAGGTTGAAACGTAATACCCCAACCACTCCAGCACCATCTGGCGAGATAAAGTTAGGTATTTGCCCCCACTGAAACAATTTATCACCTACCTCGGGAACAACGTTGTTCGCTGTTGATTCTTGAACTCCCTTGCCTTCAGCCAAAGGAGTCCGTCCTTCAAAATATTGGCTCTTCCAGCCTTACTGGAGTTTACCGACACAGTTTTGAACAGGCGAAAAGAAAAGGTTCTTGTTCCAGAGTAAACTATCAAGGGAATGGTCTTTTTCTGGAGATTTTCTGTAAAATTCCGAGCATCGATTCCTGAAGATTATTCTAAACTTATTTCTCGATATCGAGGGGTTTCTCAAGACGTGTGATATATTTTCTGGAAATTCCTGACGCCATTTTCAGACCGCTTCTGGGAATTCTACAGGCATGCCAGCTTCTGAAATCATTCAGAATAACTTCAATTAGGTAGGTATACTTAAAGGTACAAGGCACCGGTAAGATAAATATTCAGAAATAGGTATACATGTTTTCAATGTTTCTTTAATAAAAAAAAATCTTATGACTATCATTATTAGCAATAATTTGATACAAAAATAATGCAGGTATATAAATATGATTTAATTTATATAATTATGGTCAATATTAATCACTTGCAGCCATAATTTGGATGTAGGTGATAATATCAGGTGTTTTTCATAATTATGAAATGGAGTTAGCTGTGGAAGTGGAAACGTATGTCAGCAACTTGACTTATCTTCCTGCGTTGCCTGGCCAACAGCCTCAAGGGTGCAATTTGAATCAAGTCGCGGACATACGTTTCCACTTCCATAGCTTACTGCAATTCACAACTGAAGGCTTTCTTAGGTAAATGACAAATCTGGATCAGGAAACGTCAAACTTTGAGGGAAAAGCAAGGAATATGACCAAATTTGACGCAAAAAGATGAGCGGACATTCTCCGACTGGCATATACAGGGTGTCCCAGAAATGGCGCATAAACTCTCCACTACGTTGTAGCAGACCTTCCAGGGAACTCTAGAAAAATAGTAAAAAAATTCCTCCTTGACCACTCTTCGAGATATAAGAGTTTGCATTTGAAAACTCAACTTCTTTATTTCTGTGATTTTTTTAACACACCAATATTTATCTCATGGGGCCAAAGCCCTTGTATCATTTTCTGGTGAAATAATCCTCAACAACTTTTGATTAACGGCTACAGCCAATGGGGTACTTGCCTGAATTTTTTTTATTAGCTTAATCGATAGTATGGTCAAAAATAATGTACCCGTATTTTTTCTTTTTTCTATATTCCAAAAATTGCGGCCGTAATACGTGTTTTAAAAATATATTTGTGACGTCACAAATATACTAAAAACTAAACAAACAGCACTGTTGGATTGAAAACTCAAAAAACTGTAAGAGAGGCATGACAATATTTGAAAAATACAAAAATGAAAACTCCACTTAAGTTTCCTCACTGTTACCAAACTTTTGAAAAAAATATATTTTTTTTAAATCTTTTTAACCAATGGATATATTTTATGGAAATTTTCAGGAAATACTCTCTATCACTCTTGTTGATGATTAAAAGTATTTTCAGTCAAATCTATCCCACTGGCAAGTACCCCATTTTCAATTTTACAAATTTCCAATCAAATTACCCAGAAAATGGATCTGGCATCATCGGTGAAAAACAAATGAGTATGAGTAGGTATACCTACAATCTGACATTGAATAAATGAAAAATCGTCAATTTCTGACAATCAGATCAGTCAGTGTCATAAGAGTGTTATTTTGCATCATTCCTGCCTCGTTTCCACTTTTCCGCGAATAATGTATGCGGCTAGCGAATACAGTGATAAGTTACTGATTTTGGGAGAACGTCGCGGCAATCATTTGCAGGCGGAACGCATTATTTACCCCCAGCAATACCCTCAAAGAAAACATCCGGATCGTATGTGATGATGGGAACAGAAGAAAGTGCCAGAAGGACCGGACAAGTAGCATCTGCATTATTACAAGCAGATTGCGGCCGCCCTCATCATGTAAGAGTACCTGATGCTAAAGAGGACGTTTTCGACCTGCTTCAGAATCAACCAGATCGAAATCACAAAGTTTCACTGGGACTGCATGCAGTTACTTTTTCCTCGAATACGGGTAGTCCCAAACTCCTATCGTCAAAGAAGCCTGACGGATGTTAATTATCACACATGATTTGCAAGGATTCTTCTTTGGATTGCTAGTTCAGAACAAGTTAAATAAGTGAAAAGGGTGTGTCGCTTTTTAAAGTGAATCTCTTTCTGAGACAGCCTCAGTAACTTCTAAATAAAAATGGGAGAAACGCAGTTTTACAAGTGTATTTTCTGAACGCACGAAAGTTGTTGAAATTACGAAGAGGTGCGATCGGTAGCTATCAGCCAGTAGCTGTGACAGTAGGCACCAGTATCAGTACCTACAAGGAAATGTCTAAATTGGCCCTGACAATGACCGTTTCTATGATGACCATGTTTATATTGGAACAATTGTATCCTTACCTAGCGGTACGTATGTAGGTGAACACGTGCAGTCGTGCACGTTTGCCAAATCGACCGTTTAGTTTTTTGCTAATAACTTAATAAATAAAAGCCAAAGAATTTTTCTACTATTTTTTCCCGACTCTATGATGAATTTCCAGCAACGTACTGGAGAGTTTATGCGCCATTTCTGGGACACCCTGTATAAACTGGGCCAATTTTGATGTAAGAGTCACTGCTAGCACCGCGTTCGGCATGCCTTACTCCGTTCACTCTTTTCACTCCAACTACCACGTGACCATGGTTTCAGGAGTCCTGATTGGCTGAATCGATGTAGTGGAGTTGAAGGAGTAAAAAGAGTGAGCATGCCGAACGCAGCATAAATAGCAAACTGACCACTGACGTACTCGCAGCCTGGAATGTGAGCTGTCATCTAGACGTTTCCGTCGACGATAGTTTCAGGTATATTCTACTTATTTATAAAGCTCTACTTATTTATAAAACGAATGATTTGATTCCCAATTTATTTATTCTTCCACTCTATTGCACCATTCATGGATCATGGCATCCAGTTCATGTATAAACATCCTTGTAAGAAGCTGATGAAGGTGAGAAACTGCTGTCAGTACTGTGATCTTGTTATTTTGACAAGAATTTCAGGAACTATTTGATCTGTGAAGTAGCTTAGATTTAATTCGCCATTTGAATTATTTTTCCCCGTCACAAGACGGATGCCAAAAGCGGCATGAGTTGACAATGATGTCATTTGGTGACTTTGATGTAATTGGCAGTTCGGTTGTCACTACTCATTTCAATCCACATTTGACAGCCCTCTTGTGGCGGGAAAAATTAATTTCAATCAGGAATTATAACTATTTTCTATCCTCAAGTCCAATTATTCAAAACTAGTTGCTTTACGGAATCGACATTTTTAGAATTTAATTATTTTGACACCAGTGAGAAACAAAATGGCAAATCATTATGCAAGATAGAAGCAAAGTTTCTCATTCCCTTATATCTTGACGACCTAAATAATTTAAAATCACCTTGTACACCAAGAAAGTATCTACAAAGTTGTTTGCAATAACGACTTGTACAAAAACGGCACAGCCATTTACAATAATTTCAAATGATGTTTCTGACTAATTTGAGACTACCTAACAAATTTATTGCTTTACTACAAAATGATTTGTAAAGCAACGTTTAATTTGTGTTTTGTATCAAGTTTTGTACCTATCAAGAGATGAACAGAGTAACGTCGGAAAATATTTGCAAAATCTTGGACACAGAAAAATCGAGCCCCGCTTAAAGTCAAATTTCGCGTAAAAAGTTGAACCTTTTACGTTTTACTATGCTCGTCGGCTTCGATCTGCTGCGACTCGGCGGTTTCGTTCTTTTGTTGAGATTTTGCTGCGATTTCGTTTTCGATCAGCTGCAAATCCTCTGCCTCCTCCTCTTTGAATTTCTCTTGTAAATGCTCAGGGATGTCTATGTTTTTCAGGTTGTCCTCTGGGAAATCTTCTTCGTACCTGTAGAAGGAACAAGACTTAAGTGGCTTGAAAAAGCACTCCAATATGATGATCTCAAGGCCATATTAGCCGGTCAAAATTCTGTTACGAGATTTGTGAACAAAACGTTGTCAAAATTTTGTGATCAAGTATCCTGCAATGTGGCGGCCAGCTCGGGCTGCATGCCATAACTGTGACCGGTTTTCTACTCACAAACCTCGTGAGTAACAGAATTATAACAGCTTGATACGGCCTTTTTTAGCGGTTTTCAGTGATATTTCGACATATTTTAGAACGTCACCAGCTGGATTCCTTTTCAATCAATCTCAGATATTCTCGCCTCAGTTGATCGCGGTATCTCACTCGTTCCTCAGCAATTTGTCGCTATTTCTCTTTAGCTGAGATGAAGCGGAATGAGATTTTGGTAAAGTACGTTCAATCCTAGTGTGATTCGAGTTGGATGGGAGTCCTGCCACGCGACGCCTTTGGAAAAAAGGAATTCGGGAAATCATAGCTCATTCGAATCACACTAGGGCTGAACGCACTATAAAAGAAAACCGTCTATGGATTGTGAATTATTTTTACAGTTTCCAAATTTCTAGAAGAATTTCTTTCTCAATATTTTCAATAATTTGAACCGCTAATTACGAGCGCAGAGGGGACATACTACTTTTTTTCATAATTTCGACTTCTAAACTCGAAATTTCGACTTCAATCACAAAATTTTGACTTTAAACTCGAAATTTCGACTTCAATTTCAAAATTTTGACTTTTAAAGGAAGTGTCTGTAGAACCTCTCCTTAGGCACTTCACTCGTAACTCAGCTACTGATTCGACACTCCCCAATTTGTACGCTTGAATCAATTATCCATCATTTGCTCTCTTTCTACATCTTTATCGCTGAACTATCGAGCCGCCAATTCCCTCGCATGTAACTCTTGGGTTTTTTCACTGACGTCACTGACTGAAGAGAGAAAGGCCATTCCTTCGTGACATTTCCCTCGCCCACTAAATGACGACCCGGTATTGAAAAATCAAAAAGTTTCGGAATGAAAGTATGGACAGAACTGGCGATAGCGATTTTTTCAAATGCCAGGCCATTATGTGACGAGCGATGGGGAATATCATGGAGGGATGACCGCCCTCCGCTGAGACAAGGCAACGTCAATCAAAGAGCGCAAGAGTGACGTGCGGGGAACTGGCGGCTCGATAGTGAAGCATGAAAGATGTAGGTACGATAATTGATCCAAGCGTACGAATCGGGAAGAGTGGAATAGGTGTGTGAGTAACGAATGCCTGGTTCCAGAGACAGCGATAGTTTTGTGACACAATAGCGATTATACATATTGATTCTAAATACCCTCTGGTTCAATTAACTGGGCTAACGACCTCTAAAACCAGTCTAACAGGGCCAAAGTCCTTCTGGAACGCGACATGGTGGAGGCGCCGGGCTTTAAACGGCACCTATTAGAATCCACAGAACGTAAATCCGGGCGTACCTTCGACGCATCACTACAGAATGGAGCCACGAAGCCACCCACACCAGGAGGGCTCGGTTCGCCACAGGGAAAACTAAGAATGATGGCTTTTCAAACGACATAATAATTTTTTTTTTAAAGACAATGTCAGAAAGGTTGAGCAATGAATTAGTGCACTTGTTTTGGAACTTACGTCTCACGAGTTGAGAAACCAACTGAAGTAGCAAGCAGGATATGAACTTGTTTCGGCATTTTTCTTGACAAAAAATTGGCGGGGAGAAATCTGGGGTGATGAGTGTAAAAGTGAACACCTGTATAATATGATCTAATTCTGATATCAAATTACATATCTGAACTCAAAAGAAAAAGCCGCATCATATTTACAAGGTGTTGAAAAAATTTTAAAGTTTTTTGAAACACCCTGTATACTATGAGATACAAAAAATGTTGGTTCCCAAGTTTGAATTCTACGGGAAAAATTGTTGGGAAAAATTTCTTTCCTCACCAATTTATACCAACGGGAAAAGTTTCAACAGAGGGGGGGGGGGATCTCGGTGGATTACCCTATACAATGAACATAACACCTCGATGTGAGATAACGCAATAACGTCACCAGCTTGCGGGGAAAAAGCAGCGAAAGAGAAATCTTTCGCACTGCAAACCGACCTTGGATTATAACACGGAGTGTATATCGGTTTCTTCTTTATTTTTTGCATCATGTATACAGGGTATTACACGAGGTGTTATACTTTTTTTGTCAATATTTTAGGAGATGGTGGAGCATATGAAAAAAGTTGACGTTCTTGAAAAAAATATATATCAGAAACGCATTATAACGGAGATAAAGCTTCCAAAGTTGAGTTCTGAAAATGGTTTTTCTGTTATAACTCCAAATTTAATGACTGGATTTTAATCAAATTTGGTGCACAAAGTAAGTTGATGCATACCTACAAGCTGGTCAGATTGAACTTTTGTCACATTTGTAAAATTTGTAATTTGTTTTTCATAATTTTTTGAATTTTTTTTTTGTTTGCAAGAGTACTAATTTTCACAATACTCTACCATCTCCTGAAATATTGAGAAAAAAGTGAAGCACCCAGTATATGAAGATACATTAAAGTTCAATTATATTCCAAGAAGAAGTAGTTGACCTAATTCAGGTGAAAAAGGATCAATGAGAAGTATGAATGAAACTGGCAATAGCCTCAAGGCTATTCAGTTTTTTCCATTTTTTTTTAATACCGGGTCGTTATTCAACGGGCTAGATCATCAAAGGATGGCCCTTCTCCCTTCAGTCAGTGACGTCAGTGAAAAAACACAAAAGTTACGTGCGAAGGAACGTAAGTCGAAATTTCTAATTTAAAGCCCAAATTTCGAGATCAAAGTCGAAATTTCAATGACCCGTACTTTTTACAGAAGCGAGATGAATCACATGAGATTGCTATGGCAGCAACCAATCACAGGAGCGCAAACAGGCTGTTGCCATAGCAATGCTATGAGAATTCACCTCACAGGTTTCAAAAACACCCACGCCCCTAGGTAGAATTAAGAAACTCGAGAAGTAAGCAAATGCTTGTGCTTATTTTTCTAACTTCATATTTCTTGTTGTATAAAAAAAAATCGAAAATATTTTTTTAACTAAAATAAAACTGCTTACTTAGCCAAAATATTGAGTAGATTTTCGCAAGCCAGACGGGCTCGTGCATCCTTTTCCCACATGTGGTACTTTCCCAAGATTACCAAAGCGTATTTGTCACGGATGAATTCGCGATTTTTGCGAATACTACACAGCTGCATCAGTGTCTCCACCAAAATAATGCTGAAACAAGCAAAAATTCACATGTTAGATACATTTTTTCACAGTTGGTAGGTCTTTTGTTGATAAGTTAGTATAGTAGGTTCACTTGTACTGTGACTCTAGTCGGCTGGGCAAATTCTCTACTTTTAGCATTGTAGGCTTGCCGCCTTTTTACCTGGTGTGAAACTGACTTCTCTAGAAGTGAAGTTATATTTCTTATCAAATTAATATAAAAATCTTGGGAAACTTGTGGTATTGCCCCTTTGTTTTGTTTATACGTTGGTACCTGAAGTAGGTACGGTCGTTGACGTTCGTAGCGTTTGCCGCGGGGAGAGGGAGATGGCGCTGGGAGCCGGCCGAGCGGCAGCCAGGGCAGACAGAGAAGGGAATCAGCTGTGGTGCGGAACACGTGATTTCAAGTGCTCCGGTGTGTGTCGTTTTTTCGTATTTAAGGTTAGTTTTTCACTTATTATTGTATCGTAATTTTGGCTTCCACCCACTCACCGAATCATGCATTTCAATACCTATTTTGTCCGCGAAATTATTGTACATAACCCGAAACTCTTTGTTCTCTGTGTTCTCCACGGGATTGCATAACCCGCAGTTTTTCCCTTTTGAAATCAAGGTGCTTCGCACAGCTTTGAATTTTGTGTAATTTATCTACTCCCAAATGATCTCAATGTTGACGGCAACAGCCGTAAATCTAGTGGGTGTGCTTTTTGTGCACTCATGACGTGACCTCAAGGCCGCGCTATCGCGCGTACTTCGAGGTTTCATCAATTGTTTCTTTCCACAAGTTACGTCACAAACAGTAAGACGACAAAAAGAAACTCCACTACGCCAAAATCAGCCGCTAAGTAGAGAACATCAATTTTCATGATTCATTCACATTTCATTGTTCATTGTCGAGTTATACCTGAAAGTAAACGAAAGAAAGAAGAACTTGCCGCTTCTCCGTGTCCTGGGGGGGGTCCACCACTTGTATGAATCTGCCTTGTTGAGTCTACTAACCTTTCCTCATTTGGGGGGGAAATTATGTATAACGACGAAGAGAGGGCCACAGGTTGGCTCGAGTCGATTTTCTTGTATTTACTGTTATTTCTTGTATGTGATTACTGTTTACTAACCATTGTTCCGTTTTGAATGTCTGTATGTATCTGTGGGGTTTGTGATGGGTAACTTTTGGGGAATTTCGGGCGAATACGTTATAGATACTTCTTCCTTCCAATTGCTTACAAATGCTTTGCTTTTTTATTCGTTTACCTGTTTATCTCTTATTTGTTTTTTGTTTATTTATCTACTTGTTTATCTATCATTTGTTTCTTGCTGATTTATTAACTTGTTTACTGATCATTTGTCTCTAGCTGATTTATTAACTTGTTTATCGATCGTTTCTTTATTGTCTACTCATCTATCAATTTGACTTCTTCTGTTTGTAAAGTGTGAAATCAATTGTTGAGCGTAAAGTTTATTTTATTTACAAACGTTTCAAAGAGGTTCAAGCACCGCTTCACGCTGACTTGATCAATGCATCACTGGAGTGACTTCTCTGTCATTTCATCATGACTCATTCACACTTGATTTTTGTTCAGATCATTTGGGAAGGGATTTTTCAGCAATCAACCACGCTATACGCAGGGGTTTCTTTGACGTGTTCTTCCCATGTGTGCCTGTCAGCGAATACGTCACTTTTCCCTTGCGATTAAATTGACAGTTTGACATGTTTCATGATTTCTTGTTTTGTTTTGTTAATCTGATTTTGTGTTCATTTCATTGTTGTAAATTCCTGCATTGTCTAAATAATTTGTAATGATTTCTCTTGTTTCGTGTTTTGTAGTGTCATTTTATCACTGTCAATAGGTGTTTTGAGAAAAGAAACAAATTCATTCAAAAACTTTGCCATTGATTTTCAATAAACATTCATTTTGCTTGCATTTCCTTCGCGTTTCATTCAAGAATCAAACCTCATCCCCCACGACACATTCTCATCTCGAGTAAGAACCCAACAACACAACGTAGGTAAAATGTAAACAACGTCAAGGAGGGAAGAAACAACGACGATCGCAGCCGAACATCGAAAACGGGGATACACTACAGAATGGTGCCGAGACCTTGGTACACTACAGAATGGTGCCGTGACCAGGATAAACTACGTTACACTACAAACTGACCTTGTCGTACGTGGGAATGCGACTAGAGGGGCGCAGAGCTGTATTACCGTCATTTAGACACCAGAACTCTACGAAGCCGCCTTCGATTTAAGTCATCTTGACAGCGGCCATTCAAGGCCGACAAAAACTCGTTCCGGCAAGGTTCAAAACGAAAGCAAATTGAAAACTGAAGGTAATCACATGAATTTCGGTCCAATACGCAACTTGGAGCGGCTGGGTTTTTTGAAATTCGGTTTAATAAACTCTTTACACCTAAATCCTGCTGCAACAGCATGCCTGCTGGGATATTCCTTGTCTTGCCAATAGTTCTTCATGATTCGGCGTGCCTTTCCGACTGGAAGAGGGGAAAGGATTGATGATTCCATTGGACCCCTTTTTTTGGACGGAGGACTAGTATTTTTTCAGTTTGCATCACGTAAATTTGAACCGGCTTCGAGAGGTTATGAATATTTTAGAGACCTGTCAAATGTCAAAGCTGCTTCGATTTATTTGTTCATTGGCGAAAATGAAAAACAGGACCAAAAATCACTACATTTTCCAATAGAATGGAAAAAGCGTCAGACATCACGTCCCGCAAAAATGTTCCGTCTATCTGCAGAGAAAATGCGTAAAAAATGTGTTCCAAAAGTGGTCCGAACGACTTCGTGTCTCTTCGTGAATTATTGTGCCAAATAAAGCCAGAGTAGCCAACCGCAAAGTTTTGGGGATTTTCTATATTTCAGATTTGTAAACTTGAAAACAAAATCTCACAGCCGACTAGAATCACAGTACAAGTGAACAATACTATAACAGTGACAGTATTCCTTTTCCTTAAGGGCGGCATTTCCTAGTGATTTTTCTTGAAACGTGAGTTTCATGAGAACCAGTGGAGTAAGAGACTTGAAAAGAAGAAGCGTAATCAAAAATCTGGAATGAAAATTAATAAATATTTAAAAATTCAAAAAACTCGAAATTTTCTTCCAAAACTTTTTTTTTCAAAAAAAGTCCTTTGTTCTCTTGCCAGCCCACATTTGAATCACTCACTTTTTTGTTACATTTTTAGCTACTCAGATTTGGCAGGAACTCACGCCACAAGAATCTATCTGTTTCTCTTTCGCTCTGCAGCTGCTCCGCAGTCTGTTTCAGCCACTTTTTATGCTAGAAAATGCCGTTTGATATTATCGTGAAAAAAGTAAGAAATTTAATGGAACGAAATGAAGAATAAAGAGAAAAACAACTATTAAACAACAAAGCAAACTAGTACATTATAAATAAAAATACCGAATATCTGGATCTTCTTCCCTGGTCTTATCTTCGGGCAAATACTGCAGTTCCATCGGCAACCCGTCGTTCTGTTCATCGGTAAATTCCTCAGGGCCTGCCAGCGGCAGCAGTAGCCTCGGCAAAATATCAACGTCCTCGCTCAACAACCACTCGTGGAACTCCTGTTCGAAACAGCAATTCTTCAAAGTCCCTATCACACCTCCCCTGCGTTCCAACGAGTCTTTAAACTCGGTAAAAGGCAACAGCCTCTGAATCACGCACTTGTCTTTGTCCAAAATAAACTTACGAACTCTAACAGTTTGAGATAAGTTTGACAGAAACGGACCCAAGTAATGCAGATTCGCCCCCGCTTTGTTGAACTGCTTTTTTGTGAAAATGTTGATGATCTCGTCGAAAGTGCGCTCGCTTTGTTCGATCACCTCCACGACTCTGTCGACCAAGGCGCTGTGATGGGACACGTTTGATAAGATTTTGCAGCAATAATCTGCGATCTTGCTTTCTGGATTGAAAATAAACTTGAAACAAGTCACGACGAGGTTATCCGGAGGTCGTTGCAGAGGCGGGCAGTGCTTGGTCACGTCCAGATCGAGCAGAGCTTTGGCCGAAGCTTCCTGAGCCGAAATGTTTTGCAGGCACAGAGCAGCATTGGTGGCTATGTTGATTTCGTTGTCGTTCAGGAGCGATATCAGGGACACCAGTCCTTCGGGAACCGATGTCAAAGCCTCGATTCCTTCAGGAGAGCCCGTCAGACCTAGAAAAATCAGAGAAAAACGTGCAGACATAACCTCAAATTGTTACCGCGTGCTTTTTCGTGAAAAAACAAACAAAGTACCTTTTATTTCTTGCAAAGCGAACAATTTCAAATCGAACCTTGCACCGATTTGGATGAATTTCAGTAATTCACGCAGAGAATCACCCATTTTTATCAAAAAGTAAAACGGGAACTTTTCGAGGGATAAGTGAGGTTATGGTTAACTGTCAAGAGTGTCAAGTGTCAAGGTCACTGTCACTGTCGCTGTCACAGTATCAGGGTGGGCAACGTGACTGACTTAACGTGGTGACGTTTCCCTAGCTTAGAGCCCTAAATTTGACATTGGCGGGTTATGTTCCTTATCTTGAAATCCTGGTAATCTCGTGCGAATAAAACGTGTAAGTGTAGAGAGTCATGTAATTGAATTTTGATTGTATTATTGATGGTTTATAATTTTAAACAAGGTGGCCTGGAATGATTCCAAATATAGCGCGGGTCGTCGATATGGTCAGGATGGCCGAGCGGTCTAAGGCGCCAGACTCAAGGTGAAACCTTGCCTGCTGAGCAGGTTGTAGAGCGTTCTGGTCCTCTCTGAGGGCGTGGGTTCGAATCCCACTTCTGACAACTTTTTTATTGCTTTTTTTTCTGTTCCTAAATCAGATCTAGAGCGTTCTGGTCCTCTCTGAGGCCGTGGGTTCGAATCCCACTTCTGCCAACTTTTTTTTAATGTTTTTTTTTTGTTTCTGAATTAGATCTACACTACAAGAACAAGTATTTTCAGCGCATTGTCCATTGGAATTTCGCTATTAGCCCAGTCAACGAAGAAAAAATTGCGAAAATAAATGGTGTAGCTTTGAAAATTGGTTGAGATGTTCTCGAGAGCTTGCTGATTACTCTGTAAAAAGTCCCCATCGATAGATGGTGTGGAATCGCCGCCATCTTGAATTATTGGTTCAGTTCAAGTATTTTTTGCATTTATCTCGATAAATAGCGATGCCATCGAAAAACCGCTTGGTTCAAGTGAAAGGCCATCAAATTGTCTACAAAAAAGTTGCTATCACTTTTACGTATCTGTCATAGCTTCAGATAAATTGGTCTGTGAACGTCGGTGTGAGTCCTGGAGGCGATATTTTATTTCTCACGGTGTCTTTGAAGAATCACGCAAAGCTGCAACGCAATGCTGTAAAGGTCGTAACTTCCGTAAATAAATAAAACCAGTCCATCTCCCCACCTTGCGGTGTGTCTAATAGGGAGCCTCGCCCAAAAAAAGGTCTTCGCAGCAATAAATCATTTTGGTACATTATTACAAAAAGTACACATAAAACACGTACACACATACATACAATATGAAGTATCGTTATTGTTTTGTTAGCTTGGAAACTGTTTGAACTTTGCTTGGCAAAAAATTAATAATGATGGTACCTACTCTCAAACTTCAATGAAGTGATATCGAAACATATTTGCCAAATGTGACCTGAGATAAAATAAGTAGTCATAATGCAAAAAAAGGCAATGAAATAAAAAGAGAAACTGTATGTGACACGTAAGAATACTTCTCATCTGCGATTTGCGGTAAAAATTGGAGATTATTCAACTAAATAGTTTGAAAGTTTGAAAGGCACGAGCAGAGCAAATGTTTGGAATAGGATCTTTTCGATGTAGAAATTAGGGGTGAATAGTTTCATCTCCATCATACCTATTTTACGTTAATACCATTCTACCGTTGAGGGCAGTCTTAGCCCCATAACTCGGCTAACCTAAACGGGTGCCTTGTTGTTTTTTTTTTTTTTGTAAAAAGCAAATATTTGATTATTTCTGTGAAAGATCAGCTTCATACGAAAAATGCCCACCTCAGTAGTAATATAGAGCATTTTGCATAGTATATATGAGTAGCATGCGCGCATCACTTCTTTACAGTTGTTGGTTGCGTCAGAAAAAAAGTCATATCTAAAAAACTATAAGTCCTAGATCAAAATTTTTTCTCTTAAGAAATTCTGCAATACTTTGACTCCAATCGCTTCGCTGGTTGTATATAGAAAGCTGTGTAAATAAAAATTTTCCTCGCTGATTGAAAATCATGCTGCATTCATAGCCGATTAAAATGTTTATAAACCTTTTAAATAAATAATAAACCATTGTTTCCCAATCGCTGTTACACTGTGACAAAGGTCTGGATATGTAGGTACTTGAATTAAAAAAAAATTAGGCACAAATCTTTATTAGGTCCAAAGATATGATGATGGAAAGGCTGGCATCCATGCGTTTTCTCTATTTAAATGAGTTTCACGAGTTGTGCATTCTTTATTGTTGTTAAAGATTGTTTTTATTTGACCGATCATCTTTAAACGTCGTCGGTATCAACCTGCAATAGTTGAGATTCGATTAGCGAAAGAATTAACTGGATATATCGAACCGTTCAAAAGATACGGAAGATTTAGGTGAATTTTGTTCAGAAACGAGGAACGAGGAAAAAAAATCACGAAAAAAAAAAGCGGCCACAAATAGCCTCCGCCACTACGTCTGTCGAGGCTTGAAAATTATTATAAAACAGTTTTTGGCCTTTACTTAAAAAAATATGAGGGAGTCAAAAGGGGAAATTGAACCTTCTATATTTCGGTTATTTCAAAAAATTTCAAAAAACGGTTTGGCGAAGATAATTAATAATGAACCATTTATGATACAAGGTGTGAAAGACAAAACATTCAATATACAGGGTGAGGTATAAATCATGATTCATGAGAATCTACTTTTTCTCAAGAGATATCTAGAGTGCGAAAAGTTCGAGTCGTTTCTGAACCGATCTAAATCATGAGATGACATGGCCATTTTCTCAAAAAAAAAGTGTTTGTATTTTGAGAAAACTGGATTATCTCAGAGTGCGCGCAAATCTGAAAGTCGCACCTAAACACCTGAAAATATTCGTAAATTCGTAACTAACAACAAAATCAGAACAATGAGTGACAGACAAACCAGTTTAAGTTACCTACTCATTAGTCTTTTTCGAGCGAATAACCGTTCATGACCGGTTACATTTGGTTATAGAATTTGGCGTTTGAGCGAGGATTGGTTATAAGCGGTAAAGGAAGTGCCGCCATTTTGATATCATCACCGGTTATACATTTCATAACCTGGTCATGGGGCTGGTGATTGTTATGGTGGGGGAACAAATTGTGGCGGCAACAAGTTTGAATTTGAAAGAAGCAGCGGTCCAGAATTTTCATACGGCAGACGTAGCTAACCTAACCTCAAAAACTTGACAACTTGACTTGGCGACGAGGGAAGAAGAATCGAAGACGATGGACTCATCTGTGATGGACCCACAAGAACATCGGATAATTCAGATGTCCGATGGCCGCCTGTTGTGGTTCAATCCTGAAAGCAGTACTTGTCATATACCTCCTATTTATAGTAGAAATATGAATAGTTGATTTTCAATTCAATTCAATATATTTATTGTTCCTTCGGTATTACCTACACCATGAACAAGAAAACAAACAGGATTTCATAAAAATTGTATGTGTGATGTGATCACGATACACGTGTGATGCACAAAATTCGTAATCAGGGGTTACTTCGGAAACGAAATGTTCATCGATTCAAGTGACTGGATTGGCTGAATGACTGAATTTTTCATCTTCAAAGCTATCCTAGATTACGAATGGTTTAAGTACCTACCTACACGGTACGTAACAGAGACAAGTACAAGTACGTAACTATTTGTAGCTATTAGTCCCTCTTTTCCCGCCAAATGCTGATAACCAAAGTTATAACCGCAACGTTTTAGCGAGAAATGTCAGATGTCAAAAAAATGACAGTATCTGTCAATCTTATGTCAACCGCTAATAACCAACCGGTCATGAACGGTTATTCGCTCGAAAAAGACTATTGTTCTGATTCTCGTAGTGTTGGTTACGAACCAGATGCCAGACAGATGCGGCTTTGCAGATTTTATAGTCGTCGCGGTACGGGCCTAAAATCGTCCTAGTTCTGAACTTTTGCACGATTTCGATTATTTTCAGCACAGATGATCATTGGACCTATTCAAGCGTTTTGACCCGGAGCACCACCAAATTTGCCCCTTAGGAATGGAGGGGTGGGGGTATCTTCAGAATTTGGAGCTCCAGGTCTAGTTTGGTCCAATGAAGACCCACAAAGGCAAGCGAATAGTCATTTTCGAATGATTTTTATTCGCTGATATCGATTCTCACGTAAAAAAAGAGTTGCGCAATCATTTGACAAAGATAATTGATGATAAGAATAAAAGGTGAAGATGAAATCAAATGGTCGTCTATTGAACTTGGTGTGACTGTTCATTATCACTTACTTCCCAAATATGGAGAGAGCACCACGCGTTCCGACGAATGACGTCGCGACGCAATATCAAAAAACCTGATTTTTTGCACACGTGTACTGCAAGGCCTGCAGAGTCTATCTGCAAAAATAAGCCACCTATTTACAACGTAAGGGTAGTTTGTTTAAAATTGGAGGAATATAGGCAACCAATACTACACCAACAGGGCCTTTTTTGGGACTTGATAGTTGATTTTGATGAAGGACATTTGTATTTTGTAAGCGATCGAAGGACCAACTTTTGTCCCTTAATAACTCGAAAACTAAAACACGTAGAATTTTTTAATCAACTTTTCAGCACACTACAACACCACCATATTACCTCCTAGTAGGCCAGCCGCCGTTCAAATTGTGCAATTTTCGGAAAGCACGGACAGGTGGCGTGTTCAGCATTTGTCGTTTGGTCGCTCAAATTAGTTATAAATCACGCTGTCTTCAAATTTCAACGTGGCGCCCAACTCACTGATAGATGTTGATGGTTTGGTACAGAAATTTTAATTTTTCTCATATGCGCTGATAATTTCTTGCGAGCTAATTGCTCTAGGCGACATCTAGCGACAAAATCCCAAATTCGAGGCTGACCTGCTAGTAATAGTTATACAATAATATTACGCACCTTCAAGGTGGTCCGACACTTTTGATTCATCCTGTAGGTACTTATAATTACAAAAAGCCATGCATACATCAGAAATCCTCTTAGAGTTTGTGATCATGAGCTCCACAGGCGATATCCTGTAATTTACGCCGGTTTTCCGTAAATATTTACCATTTACATAGAGAATTACCTACGCTAATTATTTCCCGGCTGCTACCACTGCTGATGCCACGCAGGAAATCCGTAACTCAAATATTTCAATTTATGTTTTTAGTTCGATATTTTTTCAAAACCATATCGGAACTGTAAACATAAGTCTATAAAAACCTATGCCTACAAACAAATTTTTCTAATCTGTAAAATCAATATCTGCCTAATGATAAATGGGTACCTATTAAACAGTTAAGCCGGAAACACCATCCGGTGCAAGCGCGTTTAAAATCCCGATCCCAATCTCTTTGGATCTGTTATGACATGTGGCTCCGTTAGCGCTATAGTTCCAGGTAAACGGAACAGGTAGTTCAGGTAATTTTTTTCTTTTTTCAAAATTGGCATCGAGCATGTGTTTGATTTATTAGAATAGAAAAATTGGGATGAAGCGCGGAAGTTCTTGGGCTGATGCTTGATGCTAGAATTCAATTTAGTAAATAATTACAGGGTGCGGTGCCTAAATGTAATAACAATAACCCTCGCAATAACCCTTCACTAATCGATTTAGGTAGCCGATAATAAGGTAAGTGTTTTAGGTTGAAGTACCGGTACCAGCTATCTATACCGAAGTATGGTTTCATAGAGGTGTTTGTTGGAAGTCGCATCAAAATATCTATTTATTGTAATAATCTGCTTATCCCAACAGAAAAATAAGGCTAGTACCGAGGCTAGTACCATTGTATTATAGGTAGTACCTACTTATCAAGGTGGTGCATAGTTCTTGTCTCGGTTCCTGTTTTTCCCCCATTTTTACATCCAGTCATTTCCGCTCAAAAATCGACATAATGGAGTTGAATGGAGGTGATTGAAGTGAATTATTCCACATAATAACGGAGCCTGTTGTCGCTGAAATCCCTCGTTTTTCGGTGCAAGGAATTAAAAGAAAGGACACAAGACCGGACGTTCAATTGACTAGCTAGTCGAGTGGTAGGCACAAATCACAATAATTTTCTTCTGCTCTGCACAATGAGCAAATTTTCTAATTCATTAATTTTACCGTTATACCTGCCCCCATCGATTTGCTCATTGTGCTGTGGCCAACGTCCTGATTCTTGTTTTTTCTTTTGTCAAAGTACTCACAGTTGGACAAGAAAATAAGTAATATTTGTTTGATAAGATAGATCTCCTCATCTTTGATTTGAAATTTCTAAACGGTGTTTGTAGTATCTAGGACACTGAAAGCTCAAAAATTTGGAAAATGTCACTTTTTTGGCATTCGTGCCTAAGTGAAACTGACCGTATCGGAGGGGATGTCATCCTTGAAAGTGACAGCTGAAACCACCCCTATAGATGTCAATTAGCCTTCGTAGATAAGGGGCTTAGGGCATTTTCAGCGCATTTTCCATCTTGATGAAAATCGCCATTGAAGCCGCTTTGTCCGTCCGTCCGTCCGTTCGTTCCTTGAACTTCTCGCAAACTAGCCGGTAATTTGGAATTGAAGCAATAATTCCACAAAAAGCACGGAAATAGCCGTATAGGAAACCAATTGATCATTTTTGCACAAATTGCAATCGTTGCTCATGCGTTAATATTTGTGTAATGAATTTCCGAACTTTACTGAACAGAAGTGAGTACTCAATTTTGACACAATGACACAAGATAGTTGGTGTCAGAGCTATCCCGGTCAGAAGTTCTATCACGCAAAAAAACACCCTATACGTGATTGTACTTGTAAGTATAAAATCTATATAATAAATGAGTAATATGTGATAAATAAATAGGTACTCTAGACGGTAAATGAGAGCAGAACCTCTAGGCCCGGCTCGGTATGTAATATAGTATTATTTGCAAATGGAAAAAAAATTCGAGTAAGAAACACGAACAGCTTGTAAAGCAGCTCTTTGAAAGTGCCGATAAAGAAAACACAAAGATTTTTGCTGCAAAAACATCGCCATCATCAGCGGAAAAGGAAACGATCCCAAGGCCTTTTCCGTTTCTCTTCTTCTTCCACATTTCTTGCGATAAGCAGGACAAGGAATAAAATCGTTTTTATTGGAAGACATCCGGTGGTGGTGCGGATGCGGATTGTAGTAGTGTGGCGGCTAGCTGAGTAATTAAACGACGTCTGGCCCTATGCCGTCAAAATATCGACATAGGAGCACACTGGTGCTGATGCTCGCCGTTTCCGGTCGAAAAATCCCAACAATTGACTTCCGCTTTTCGACCCCGTGGTGGTGCCATACACGTCTGGTGGTGTGTGTGGACGTGGCATAATAGTGGAAGAAATGAAACTGAAATGCGCGGGAAGCGGGAATAATGAAGACGAAGAGGACCGCCCCTGACGCGGCCAGCACAGGGAGATAAATCCCGGCGGAGGTCAATTTCACACGCTCCACGGGGTTTTTCACAGCTTTCAGGTTCGGTCTTGGTATTGGTGTACCTATTGTGTTCCGCAGTGTAAAAAAGACTGTTTATTTATACGTAAAGAAACGATTAGGGGTTTGTTGTTCATTTTCACGCCGAGCTGGTGAAATTGGAACGGTTTTTTTTCATGTGTAACGTGGTAGCTAATTGGCAGATAATTCGACATTTATTTGAAATTTAAATTGTCCAAGCCCTACAGGTGTTTGCAGCAAACTTGTGAACTTCGACATTTTTTTTTTTTCGACATAATCTTGAGTAATGGATGGGGTTCGTTAAATTTGCTGCAATTTTGCACTGTTTTACATTTCACCCTGTAGATATTTCAAATGCAGCCCTCTGATCTTCACCTCCTGAAGATGGGTAACGAAGGGAAGATTGAGCTAACTAATTGCGTTGAAAAGGTAAAAAATCTGGGCGTTGTCTTCGATGAAAAGCTTAGATTCAAAGATCACGTAGCCTCTCTCGTCAAGAAATCATATGTTGCCCTGAAATTACTTTATAATAATGTCAGCATCATAGGTTTCAAACTAAGAAAGACATTGTGCGAATCGCTCGTGATTCCCTTTGTAGAGTATGCTATTGCCGTTTACTTTTTCTGTTTAGATAGCATAACAAAAAATAGAATTCAGAAAATACAAAATAGCTGTGTCAGGTTCATTTTCGGTTTGAGGAAGTACGACCGCATATCTTCGAGGTTGAAAGAGTTGAATTGGTTGAAGATGGGAAACTTGAGTAAGCTGTATCAACTTTGACTCATAAAATTTTGCTTGCCGCATTTTCGGACAACCATTTTCTGCAGATCATTTACTTTCAATGCTGTGAGAATTTACAATCATTTACCTGTGGAAATAAGGAATATGTCTATTTTAAGATTTCGATATTCTGTTAAATTGTTTTTATTAGAATCCTAATTTTGTTGTAATTCTTTCGATAAGAGGTTGAGTCATAGAGTGTTGAGTTGAATAGCGTAAGCTAGACTTTGCCTCTTTAAATAAAGCCTCTTATTATTATTATTATTATTATTATTATTATTATTATTATTATTATTATTATAATTGTGAATGATAAGTGAAATTGTGTGTGTCGTTTAAAAGTTATATTGTGGTCCAAAATCCGACCAATCATTTCCTCGCGACAACATATTTGTTCAGCAGTTTATTGAGAGGATGTATAAACTAACGTTTACCTTAGACGTTGAATCAACGTCAAATGACCTTAGTAATATGGTAGTGACCACCATCGAAAAATATAAAAAAATCATAGGTACTAATTGAATGTAGAGCCTTAATAACAAGACTACGCTTCGTGAAAATTCGGAAAAAAAGTTCCAAGTGTCTCAAAATCTGCCTTGAAAGTGGCTACTTTTACGAACGATTTCAAATCTACCAAGCTGTAAGGCGGGCTGTGACGTTTCAATCTTTTGACAGTAGTGGGGATGACCCCACCTCCGTTGCCTGTGTGTCAGTGTTGACGTTGACGTTTGCCAGCATAACATAACCATTGAAGTCTGATGTAGTTTTGAAATATTCATAAATCATGAAAGATTTTACCAACTTTCCATATTTTCAAGCAAAACAACTAATAAACAACACGAATCACCGCACAGATACACAAAGCGTTAACAATATAACAATCAGCTGTTATGAGCGTTGACGGGTTGACGCTAGTGCTTTTTGTAGTAAGTTCTGTAGTGTTGTCAAGCCTGCTTCTCCGCCTATGAAAGATTGTGACGTCATCGCGCCAAATTTAAAATGATCAAAAACTTTCATAATTTTTTTTACCAAAAAAACTTACGAAAAAAAATCTGTCACTATATAGCGTCACTTATCAAGAAGTGAACTTTGAAAAAAAAATTATGGAAAAAAAAATCGGTCACTACCCTATTAACCGGTTAACAATTTACGTTATATTCAAGTGTTAGAGAATGTATGAATTCGCGTGACCATTCGACGTTGCGTCAACTTTGAACTACCCTTAGTAGGGCCGCTACGTGAAAAGTTACTCCACTTCATGTTAGGGCTATGAAATTTAGTACACTTCTTCAGAGAACTGTTTGAAACGATTCTGTCCGAGGTGCCTATGAAAATTAACGCTGCATCCAAAATGGCGGCCGTTTTCCAAATTGACGACTTCGATAGTGAAAATGTCATATTCGCCCCATTGTATACCGCAGAATGTCTATTTCCATACTAGCTTTTCTTAAACTGACGGTCACCATAATAATCGTGACAGATGCTCAATTTTCTGTATACAGGGTGTACGCGCGAGGTGAAATCCTCCCCTTCACCAAATGGTTCCCCTTGAAGTTACTTAAAAAAAAAACAAAAACTAGTCCTTCATAATTTTTCCCGCAACTCTCTAATATGCTCATCATATATTTGTTTAACTCATAATATACATACGTGTTCAGAAATTTTTTTTTAATTTGTGCGACATCCTGTATATAATTATTGTAGCTTTCTATGCTGATTACAGCATTGCTTGACACTTGTGAGTTTCTCTTCAAATAACCTCTAAAAAATAAATTATTCTCACTTCTAGGCAGCCAGGAGATACTGTACTTCATGTTAGAGGTATGAAACTTGTCACATTCCTGTGAAGAACTGTTTGAAACAGTTCTGTCCGAGGTGCTAATCAATATTATAACTGCGTCCAAAATGGCGGTCGTTTTCCAATATGGCGGCTTACATACATATACGAGAATCTCGTATTCGTCCGATTATATCCCGTAAGATGTCGATTATCATATTTTCAACTATTCTGAGATTATTGGTGAACACAATTATCTTGACAGATGCCTAATTCCCCATGTACAGTCATTTCAAATTAAAAGAAAGACCTAACTATCAAGCCCTTGAGACAGCTTACTTTTCTGTGGCATCCGAGGTGGCATCTCGCGTGAACTACCTATACATGAAATGATGAACATCTGTCACGATTGTTGCAGTTACAGTCAGTTCTAGAATAACTAAATCTATGAGAATCGATATCCTGCGGGATTTAATAGGACGAATACGAGATTCTCACATATGTAGGCCGGCATATTGGAAAACGACCGCCATTTTGTATCCAGCCATAATTTTGGTTGGCACCTCGGACAGAATTGTTTTAAACAGTTCCCTAAAAGGAGTGTAGTAAGTTTCATACCTCTAACATGAAGTGTACGTATCTTCTGGCTGCCTAAAATACGGTCTTGGCAATTTGAATTTATTCATTTTCCAGAAATTATTTGGAGAGAAATCCATAAGTGTCAAACATTTTTGTAATCAGCATAGAAAGCTACATAGACTGCAATAATAAATTACAGAGTGTCGCCAAAATTTGAAACGAATATTTGAACACCCTGTATATCAAGAGATATAGAAATATAATAATATATTGAACACATTTGAGAACAACGGAAAAAATTATGAAGGATTGGTTTTTGTTTTTCCAAAATACCTCCAAGGAGAAGCGTTTGGTGGAGGGGAGGGTTTCACCTTGTGCGAACACCCTGTATAAAGAAAATTAGGCATCTGTCACAATTGCTGTGGTTACCGACAGTATAAGAATAGCTAGTGTGAAAATCGACACCCCGATGCGGGATACAATGTGGCGTATATGACATTTTTACATATTCAAGTCGCCATTTTGGAAAACGGCTACCATTTTGGATGCAGCAATAATTTTTGTGACCGCCTTGGACAGAATTGTCGCAAATAGTTCCCTGAAGAAGTCTGCAAAATTTTATAGCTCTAACATGAAGTGCAGTATACAGGGTGGTGAAAATTTCGATGCTCACCATTGGTATCTTCGAAACGGTAAGAGATACGAGGTCGGCTAAATTAGGAAAAAGTTGCGCATTTTTGTGGGGATTGCGAATCTGAAAAGAGACTTCGAATATTTTGATTGGTTCCCGATTTATCACGAAAAAACTGAAAATTCTGATTTCAGAAATTATTTTGTATCTTTCCAACCATTCAAGCTATTTTGATCGAACTCAGTAGTTTTAGGTTTTTGACCACTCCGAGTCGAATAACGTTGACAGAAATTTTTCAGGCCTTCTAGATTTCAAATTATGATAGTCAACTTTCCTTTTTCTTATGGCCGCCATATTGTATTTTTGCACTAATAGATAGAGAAAAAAATGAGCTTTCCGAATTAGTACTAAACATGTTCTTTTCATGACATTTTTAGCGTCAAATTCCGAAATTTTTGTAAATTAATGACAAAATCGGGAATGCTTTGGAAAACAATTGAAATATCATCAATAGCAACAATAAAAAGTGACAGATTGTGTGCAATTGACGTATCTAACTTCTTATGGCGGCTTTACAGAACCTCGGTTTTCGCCGGCGACAGTCCCCCACTCCACTGTAGTTGAATAATTTGAACGACACGACGACAGGAACTCGTGTCGCGAAAATTATGGGGGGAGGTAGGGAAGTACAGGCAGATCGAATCCTATTGGCCAGCGACAAACGAAGTTCTGTAAAGCCGCCAGTTATCGTGTTTTGTGCTTGTTTGTACCGAGAGTTATGAGTCAAGGGTGCCTGTGAATTCAAAAACGTGCTGTCGAAACTAAGGTAATCCCGAGGGTAATCCTTACTCCTTTTGTAATGAATTTGTAAAACTTTAACAAGAACGATGCTAGCTCCGACAGACGTTTTTAAACTAACAGACACTCTTGACCCATTTAATTCATGAACTCTCGGTACAAACAAGCACAAAACACGATTAAGAAATTAGATACGTCAATTGCACACCATCTGTCATTTTTTTGTTGTTGCTATAGACAATATTCCAATTGTTTTTCAAAGCATTCCCGATTTTGTCAATAATTTACGAAAAAATCAAAATTTGACGCTAAAAATGTCATAAAAAGAACATGTTGGGTACTAATTCGGAAAACTAATTTTTTTCTCTATCTATTAGTGCAAAAATTCAATATGGCGGCCATAAGAAAAACAAAAGTTGACTATCATAATTTGAAATCTAGAAGGCCTGAGAAATTTCTGTCAACGTTATTCGACTCGGAGTGGTCAAAAACCTAAAACTACTAAGTTTGATCAAAATAGCTTGAATGGTTGGAAAGATAAAAAATAATTTCTGAAATCAGAATTTTCAGTTTTTTTGTGATAAATCGGGAACCAATCAAAATATTCGAAGTCTCTTTTCAGATTCGCAATCCCCACAAAAATGCGCAACTTTTTCCTAATTTAACCGACCTCGTATCTCTTACCGTTTCGAAGATACCAATGGTGAGCATCGAAATTTTCACCACCCTGTATATACAGGGTGATTCATGAGTGACCTTACATAGGCTAATGGGAGACAGAGGACTTCGAGGCGAGTCAGGATCCACTGAAGAAATTTTTTTTTCTCGAATGGTTACGAAGATACAGGGTGTTTCGTGTGTTTCGTATGAAACTTTGATAAGCGATATTTCTGAAACGGCCAGAGATATTTTGTTGAAATTCACCAGTAATATTTCTGTGTTGGAACTCATCCCGAAGTCATACCGGGTAAGTCAAAATCCAGGGCCGGGCTAGAAAAAAGGTGCCCCTTTTTTGTTCCATCAAAAAGTACATTTTCTGACCGCTTCTCTGAAAAACTGCTATCGGATTCAAAAAGCTAAGGAAAAATGCTTTAAGAATCACTCTTCTATTCAGATGGCACACCTGAACCGTTTCGACAATAAAATAAAAGTAAAATTTGTGGGTGAGTTCCCATTTTCGACCGGACATAATCGACTCATTGTTTGATTGAATTCATCAAAATTCATTTTTTGGCTTGTCTCTGTTGAATAGAAGAGCTTGGTTGAGCGAAAAATTCCGGAGCCGACCATTTTTTTTTATGACAAAATCGAGAGTGAAACCAAAATTAGACTCGATTTGGTCGTCAAAAAAAATCTCCGGCTATGGAATTTTTCTTCCTACCAAACCCTTCTATTCCACAGAGACAAGCTAAAAAATGAATTTGAATGAATTCAATCAAACAATGAGTCAATTATGTCCGGTCAAAAATGGAAACTTACCCATAAATTTCACTTTCAATTTTTATGTCGGAACGGTTTGGGTGTGCCATCTAAATTGAAGAGTGATTCTTGAAGCATTTTTCCTTAGCTTTTCGAATCCGTTAGCAGTTTTTTAGAAAAGCGGTCAGAAAATATACTTTTCGATCAAATAAAAAAGGAGCAAATTTTTTCAAACCCGGCCCTGGACTTTGACTTACCCAGTATGGCTACAGGGTAAGTTCCAATAGAGAAATATTACCGGTGGATTTCAAGAAAATATCTCTAGCCGTTTCAGAAATATCGCTTATCAAAGTTTCATACGAAACACACAAAACACCCTGTATCTTCGTAACCAATGGAGAAAACAAAATTTCTTCAGTGGATCCTGACTCGCCTTGAAGTCCTCTATCTCCCACTAGCCTATGTAAGGTCACCCGTGAATCACCCTGTATATCACTTTGTTTTGTCGCGTAGCGGCTATACTATTACTGAGTTGATTGTCTGGTTGAAAATCAACGTTATATTCAATTGTTCAGAGGATGTATGAATCAATCTAAGCTTCTAACATCGTATCGAAGTCAAATTAATGTACCTACCAAATGATGGGATGGTTAACCATCAACGTTTTATTGTAGTGTCTATAGGTTGTATGAATTCGCGTTATCATTCGGCGAGTTGATTGTCTGGTTGAAGATGATGTATAGATCAACGTTTACCGTCACCGTTGCATCAAAGTCAAATTAGTGTACCACATGATTGGATGGTCAACGATCAACGTCATGTATTCCAATGTTTAGGATATGTATAAATTCATATCGGGATAAGCCCAACGTTGAATTACTATCTGGTTACCGATTAACGGTATTGTGACGTTGAATATTCAACCGTTATGTAACAACCATTCAACAACTGTTAGAAATCCAACGTAAAACGTATCAACTAGTACAACGTTAATTCAACGTTAGTGGAACGTGTGTGTTTAAGGTGTTTCAATAGAAACGAGCCACCCTGAATAAATTTTTGCCTGGTGAAATTTAAAGAATCTCCCTAGACCCGTCCATTTTTGTTTCGAGGGGGACATCTAAAGCCGAGTCTAAAGCATACATTGCCAAATTTCTATCTTCAACCCCCTCGCCTCCATCTACCTCAACTTCAAAATTTCAAATGACACCCCCTACCTTGCGATACATCAAACTGAAGAGAATTGTATTCTCTTTGAAAAAAAATATTTGGAATTTTTTCAACCCCACCCGTTTTCTCCCTAAAATTCTCTTGAGGGTCCAATTTAATATTGTCGACGCTTAAATTCCTCTTTAAATTCTCTTTAATTTAGTCAGTTTCATCATAGATAGCATCGAAAAATGAAAATTTCTGGTGGGAAAAGTGCTACTCAAATTCACCCCTTTGCCCCAACCAACCGCCCCAACTTTCAAATTTACCGAAACACCACCTACCTTGCGATACATCAAATTGAAGAGAACTTAATTCCCTCTCTTAAAACAATCTTTCTTGAATTTTTAAGCCCTCCCTCATTGAATTGGACATTCGGAATATTAAGGGAGTTTTTGAAAAAATTTAAAATATTTTTTTTCGCAAAGAGAATTTATTTCTCTTCAATTTGGTGTATCACAAAGTAGGTGGTGTCATTTTAGAGTTGGGGTGGGGGGATCGAAGGGACCAATTTGGGTGGCACTTTTTCCAGTGAAAATGTTTTTCCTCGATGCTGTGCAGGATGACGTTGACTGCACTGGAGAAAATTGAGAGGTCAATAATATCAAATTGGACATTCAGAGAATTTGAGGAAAAAGGTGGGTGGGCTTGAAAAATGAAGAAACATTTTTCAGAAAGAGATTTGAATTTTCTTTAATTTGATGTATCGCAAAGTAGGTAGTGTCATTTGAAATTTCGCAGTTGAAGTGGGTGGGGGTGAGGGGGTTGAAGATCGAAATTTGCCAATGTATGCTTTGGATGTCCTTCTCCAACCTGGCTGTAGTGGTGTACGCCAAAAATGCGGAAAGCCTGGAAGCTGAGGCAAGTCATGCAATAAACAAAGTAAATACTTGCCTCAAGGAGCAAAAACTGAAATTGGTACTTACAAAGACAGAAGTTATGCTACTGGTGGGGAGAAGAAAAATCCCAGTATTACAATCACACTTGAAAACATGGAGATAACAAGCCGGGAGAATCTGAAATACTTGGTATAATATTCGACAGAAACATGACAATGAAAAAACACGTACCTACAGGCAGTAACTAACAAGATAGAGGAAGTGACCAAAGCACTGGGACGTTTAATGCCAAACGTCGGAGGGCCAACTATGGGGATGAGAAAAACTATAATGGCAGTGGTGTACTCCATGCTGTTGCACGGTTCTCCAGTATGGATAAGATCAATGCGTGTCAAGAAATACAAAAATATTATGGGAAGAGTACAACGAAAAACACTGAGGCCCAGTCTTACGAAACCGGAATGGCGTTATTCGAGTATAAACCAAAGATAAATGGCATGCTATAACAAAGGCGAGAACAAAGGTAACCTAGGAGATTATACAAGTATAGCTATACCGAGCTTATCCCGGTTTCGTAAGACTGGGCCTCATATGGATATGGAGAGCATATAGAACAACGTCGACGGAGGCGCTGCAGGTGTTGAAGGGCCACCACCGGTAGATCTCATGGTCGAAGAAAGGGTCAAAATTTACCAACGGACAGGACGGACAAATCAAGAACTAAGAGAGGAAACTATAGAGAAAGGGTAGAACAGATGGAGAAAGACAACAGAAAAAGCACAATGGACCAAGAAACTCATACCCGACATTAGGCCATGTATTAAACGAGTAAACGAGGACAGGGAGAGATGTATTAGTTCCTGACACTGGTACTAAGCGGACACGGATGTCTCAGGCACTATCTAGAGAGATTCAAACGCTCCCAGACCGATGCCTGTCACTATTGTCAGATGAGAGATACTCGGAGAGATACGGCGGAGCACACGTTACTACAGTGCGACAGGTGGAAGGCGACAAGATGGAGGCTGGAGGCCGATGTTGGGAGAAGGCTGACGGCAGAAAACTCGATCGAAGAGATGACAAGGGATGAGACGGTATGGAAGATGATTGCAAAAGCGATCAGGTACATCATCGGAACGAAGGCGAAAGAAGAACTGGAATGGCGGGAGAGAATGAGATGATGATGTTATGATGACCAGCTGCCCCCCGAAGTAATGCTTCAGCGGTTCCAAGGGGCGGGTTAACAACTAGGTCTGAGGATGGGTTAAGTGGGTAGGGTTTGCGAAGACGCGGCGAGTCCCACACTCCCCCAGTGCCATCCAGCCGGAGCATGCGTGAAAAACATTCCGTTCCTACCGAAAAAAAAGATATCCCCCTCGAAAAAAAATCGACGGGTCTCGGGAATTTTTCTAAATTTCACCCGGCAAAGATTTATTCAGGGTGGCTCTGGCTCGTTTCCATTGAAACACCCTGTATGTACTAGGTTTCAAAACTGGATTTCGGGCTTTTAAACGGCATGCCTAATAGTCCTAGCGGGACACGTAAAAATGGCTCTAATTGTGACAAAAGTGTGAAATTTGGTGTGTGGACTCCTTGAAGCATTTAAAAGGTTTTTAGAAGGGGAGCCAAGAAAAATTTTGATTTTGATTTTTTAATTTTTTGTGACGTCATTTTTTTTATTTTTTTTTTCATTTTTGCAACTATTTAAGATTTTTCACTTTTGATTTTGTATCATGGTGAGTAACTGCTTAATCCAAGAAACGGAAGAGAAAATTTGCGAAAAAAATTAACTGAACTGAAATGATGGCGTTTTTTGTATAAAACAATTTTTTACATTTTTTTCAAAAAATACTGTGAATATGTGAAAAATTAAAAAAGACAATTATCCCTCAAAACAAGCCCTATCAGAAGTTGTGGAAGTGTTTCTCAAAATTCCAAGCCGTTTTCGAGATATTTAGAAATATGTTATTTTTTGCGACTGTTTCTTCGTATTAGCTCCTATTTCATCAAACATATAACAGGGTTCTTTTTTTTTGAAAATATACTTCAGAATGATCAGACCAAAGATTTCTTAGAAGTTCATTGTAAATTGTAATTTTTTCAGTGGCGTAGATCATAAAAATTCAAACCATTTCTACCCTCTCACCATACTTTCTACACCACTCGATTATTTGAAAAATACATGACATTTTGGCATTATGATGATCATCCAAGATCACTTAGCATAACACTTCATTTAAAAAGCACACCATTTTTTTGCTGATCAGATCGACTGCGAAACAATGCATCTTGTATCATCTCCTCGATCATCTTCATCATGACTGTTTTAGATAAATTATAGTTGATTGTCCCCCCACAGTTTTTGAATAGGATGTCATAACAGGTGGCTTTTGATGATCATCTTGTCAAATAAAATACAAATATTTACAAACAAATATGTAGGTATGTTCTTATGTTCCAAACCGCAATAATTACAAAATAGATGCGATGACATGTATGCCTTTGACGCCAGTGATAGCCACTCAACCAACTTTACTGTTGATAAAGTGCATAATTTTCAGTCTGGGGGAACAATAAACTATAATGTATCTAAAACAGTCATGATGGAGATGATCGAGGAGGTGATACAAAATGTGATGTCTTTTTATTACTATATTATCTTTGTAAAATTTACCTATTAATAAATGTTTTATAACTTTTATACTTAAAAAAAAAATAATATTTAGCAATCGATCTGATCAGTGGAAAAATTGTGTGCTCAAGATCGTCGATCTCATCTTGTTTTCAAAAGAAGTGTCATACTAGGTGAACTTAGATGATTATGATGCCAAAATGTCATATATTTTCTAAATAATCGAGTGGTGTAGAAAGTACGGTGGGAGGGTAGAAATGGTTCGAATTTCCACGATCTACGCCACTGGAAAAATTACAGTTCACAATAAACTACTAAGAAATCTTCGGTCTGATCACTCCTAAGTATATTTCTAAGAAAAAAGAACCCTGTGATGTGTTTGATGTAATAGGAGCTAATACGAAAGAACAATTGCAAGAAATAACATTTTTCCAAAAATCTTGAGAACGGCTTGGAATTTGGAGACACACTTCAAGAACTTCTGATAAGGCTCTTTCCGAGGAATAATTGCCTTGTTCTATTTTTTACATATTCACAATATTTTTCGAAAAAAATTGAAAAGTTTGATTTTCACAAAAAACGTCATCATTTCAGTTCAATTGATTTTTTTCACAAATTTTCTCTTCCATTTCTTGGAATAAGCAACTACCCACCATAGTATAAAGACAAAAGTCAAAAATCTCAGATAGTTTCAAAAAGAAAAAAAAAGAAAAAAAAATGACGTCACAAAAAATTGAAAAATTAAAATCAAAATTTTTCTTGGCTCCCCTTCTGAAAACCTTTTAAATGCTTTTAGGAGTCCACACACCAGATTTCACACTTTTGTCACAATTAGAGCCATTTTTATGAAATTTTACTTATACCGCTAGGACTATAAGTATTAAATTAGGTAGGTACTTAAAGGGGAAGTTATAGGTGGGTTATAGGTACCTATTTTTCAGCTTGCTCAATTTTTTTTATCATTGCATGACCAAATACAGGTTATTCAAAACTCCGGAATAAAATTCATATTTTTTTTCCATATTTATTTCGGAAAAAACGCTTGAACAGGTTGATTTTTAAAAACGGTAGGCCGTTTTTTCATGACACGTGTCATGTTCCATCGTCAACCCCCTAACCCCAAGCCACCCTTGGTATTTTTTTTTAATGGCACCCTATGGCTTGTGGGGGTTCGTTGGAAAGCTTGTCAAAAATTCTATTCAGATCTGCCATTGAAAATTAGATCAGACGCTTCACCATGAAGTTTTGAGGAATCCCAGTTTCACTTAACAGTCCGGAACAAAATTCATAATTTCTTACCATATTTTTTCAGAAAGAAAACGCTCGAACAGGTCGATTTCCTAAAACGGTAAGCCGTTTTTTCATGACACGTGTCATGTTCTACTGTCAACCCCCTAACCCCAAGCCACCCTTAGTATTTTTTTTTCAAATGGCACCCTATGGCTTGTGGTGGTGACTTCATGGTGAAGCGTCCGATCTAATTTTGAATGGTAGATCTGAATAGAGTTTTTGACAAGCTTTCCAACGAGCCCCCACAAGCCATAGGGTGCCATTTGAAAAAAATACTAAGGGTAGCTTGGGGTTAGGGGGTTGACAGTAGAACATGACACGTGTCATAAAAAAAAACGGCTTACCGTTTTTAGAAATTGACCTGTTCGAGCGTTTTTTCCGAAATAAATATGGAAAAAAAATATGAATTTTATTCCGGACTTTTGAATAACCCTGTATGTAGGCAGGTAGCCAGGTAGGTATTATAGGCATAGGCATAGATAATCAAGTATAGGTTACGAGTACTTATATATTTATAGGAAGTGAGGTGGAGGTGTACGGTGTGTAAACCTACCATAAATTTAGTTTATACAAACGTAATAAAGATCTAATTAAAAAAGGTATAGAGGCGCCTAATCAGCAGGAAATGGAAGTGACTTATGTACAATTTACCAAATGTGCCCACATCCTCCTGATTATTATTACTCGTCTATTGTGTGACAATACCGACATCATTTTTATCTATGTAGGTACTCACTACCTATAGCTATCGGTATACATAGATAGCTATATAAAATGCCTGATTTTCAACCTTTTTTTTGTTGCCAGTTTTTGGAAATTCCCGGCGCGGCGTGACAAAAATCAAACAGCTATTTTTTTAGGTGCTGATTTTTATTGCCCATTTCTCGCCTTCCCGTTTTTTATTTTTATTCGTTTATTGCCGGTAATATAGCCATATCCAAGCCGAATCTCTATACGTGTCAAAACTGCGCTTATTATACATTCTTTTCGAAACGTCCCAAGGTCCGGAGCCAATAAATCTCATCGTCTCATCATCCCATGCCACATCCCGTCATCGAATAAGTTCGAAGAAGCGCAAGCGGTGGTCAATCGTATGTCGGGTCCCCGGCCGGCTCTTCCATTGTGGCGGCGCACCGGAAGCATCTGTCCGAAATCCAAACAAGCCGAGAACACACAATCAAACACACGCTTTTCCCCCGCGACCGTGGCGTTTGTGTGAGCTTTGAGCCATACCTACTGATGCGCTAGGCTCCTCGGGCTGAGCAAGACAGGTGTCAACTGTAAAATGCAAAGTAACCGTTTCGGAAGGTATTTATAAATCGGTTTATGGGCCCATTATTCGTTTCATCCGCTGCTTTTTTTCCCATTTCCTCGTCATCGTCTCCTGCCTATACACCTTTTGGTCTTCTTCTTCTTCATCGCTCTTTGAGCTTCGTTTCCTTTCCTCGCGCACACACCATGTCACAGCTACCAACCCGAACAAATCTCTTTATTATTGCCGTCTCTTTGACATCGTGAAATTGCCACCGGAAACGCACCATCGTATATGCACCCGTTTTCTGCGTTTGAATGTATGGGGAGTCACGTTTTTTAATTGGTTTGGTTTTGGTTCTTTTCTCGGTTCGCTCTGTGTTATGGGGAAGAAAGTGAAATTGCTTGTTGCGGGCTTTTAATAGCTGAGCAGCCTATATCTACAGGATGAGGTACATTCTTGTGCATGGAGCAAAAATGGAGCAATCGATATCAGAGAATCAAAAAATCGGTTGTTCCCCGATAGTCCTGTCCCTAGCAGTACTTCTGTAGGAAAAACGATGTAATCAAAAATTTTTTTTTGGAATCGTTAGAGGATCATCCCAGGACAAATAATCACTCGGGTGCTTTCGCGATTTCTGGTACATTTTCCAGCAATATCGCATCAAAGTTGGCGGCTGGTCAATTCTTCAGTTAGCTGATATTTCTTGGAGTTTTTGCGATTTTCTCCAAATAAAAGTACTAATCTACCCAAAAAACAATTCTGGATCGAATGGTGCTGTCAGATGTTGAGAACTTACGTTATACCAGGTGAAAAAAAAAAAAAACGAGTTTTATAATTTTTTTCCAGCTTTTTAGTTTCGTGGCCGATTTTCACAAACTTCATGTCAAAAGCTCGCTGACTAAATCGTCTACTCAAATCAATTGTCAATATAGGCGATTGAATTTAAGATCCCAGCGCCAGGTGGCCAATTACGGAACTGTCCGAAACAACTTTACAGATGACAATTTGACCTTGAACTTGACAGTTCGGATTTATATTTCAAATGACTGTCACCTCGACTGACACTTTTCAAGTTGAAAACTCGCGCTTCGTTTTCATCGTGATAAAATACCAACAAGAATTCCTGTTCTCGAGGAGATTCTGCCTAAAGGATCCAACAGCTGATGCGGACGTCCCAGGACTCTCAGGGTGTCGGTGTCAATAATAATGTGGGCGCTGAAATGACCGGCATGTTGGAAAATACCTCTTGGATTTGAAGGATTTCTTGTCTAGGACTTCGTCCTTAGCTGGCGGATGTCCATCGAAGCAACATCCTCCCCGAAAATGGCATGAAAATAAAAGCCTTTGCCACTCACAAGGGTGCTGTGTGCTTGTCGATGATGATGGTAAAAGGAACCCAAGGTGTGAGGTTATGTTTTAATCTTGTTTTGCTTTCAGTTTTTAGGGAGAATTTCCGGGTTCAGAGAGCGTTGTAGCCCGTATCCTGTTCCCAAGTGGCTCCCCGAAATTTTCCCTGTTTCCTTCTGGTTTCCCCCCTTCGTTCTCATCGGAATGAAAAACGTCCTTCCCTCAACCGGCTGATATATTTTGCCCCAATTTATTAGGGCTTCTTTAGAGCATCTACATGGTACATGGATGTTACTACAATGTTACAATACAAAAATGTGAACTACAATAATAAACTTTTCAATCTATAACGGCTTCTCTTTCTCGGATGAATGTTTCAAGAGGGTGTACCCCGAGGTGTACCCGCACATTTCTCAACACAATTTCGAATTTTGGGGCGGATCACTAGCACTTGCTTCCATTTCAAAATCCTCTTGATTACATTTCCGTGTGCCAGTGACAATTTCTTCACTGTGTAGTCATCTCAGGAGATAACTGGAAAGCGATGTTCCGGAGTATGGAAAACTTCAGAACTTTTTTCAACTTTTGACGTACCTACTTATGTCAAATATCAATTTCGCGCCACAGCCATCGTGACTGTGCGCTCCGGGCGCCGGGCCGAGCGGGTTTAAGTTGGTTCACAGATCTCACACCAGGGTGCGTAGTCCTTATTTTCTATCGCCTATAGCCAAATTATCAAAAATCAAGATGGCGGCGGCGAACCCAAATAAAAATGTGTCGTAATTCGAGAATTTTTTTTGATTTCTTAACTTTGTGAAGAACGACACTGATGGTGGATTCTAGAAGATTCAGCTTTCTTCTGCAATTTGGGACTAGATTTACTTGATTCGCACATTCCACTGCGGAAATATAGTGAATTAAAGGAAGGTCCACTTGTAATTTTTTCCAAATTCACAATAAATCAGCAGTTTAAAAACCTCCCGCGAATCCTTATTTCTCAAGCAATTTCTACTCACTTGGTAGTGATCGTAAGCTGTGTGCATACAACCTTTTCGTATAAGGGCCATCTTAGCGCAAGCGTCAGCAGGGTGGTACAAATTCTGACAGACGACAGTTGACGGCGAAACAACAGAAATTTTTGGCTGAGTTTTGACACCTATTTTTAAGGTTAATGTCATTTCAGAACGCGATTTGCTTGGAAAAGCAGCTTCCTTATCAATCCTTCACTGCAGAAGGACCTTATATGGTAATTCCATGCCCTAATCGTCCTAACAAGCCTAAATGGAAAACAAATTGTCAACACATTCACTGGTCCAAGTGTTCGTATCAATAGTTACGAAGGAGTTGAACAGTAATCAAAGTTGGAGCTCGTGATAGAAAATATTGGTAATATTTTGTACTTTTTAGGAGCGGCACATATTGGCATTTTGCTAGGTAATTGACAGTTACTGCTAGAGACAACCAGATGTACCCAGGGTAGTGCAATCCTTCCATTTACATCTGAAGAGTGTTGTAAGTGTTCATATCATATCGCAGAGAAAGTCATTTGCAAAATCATCGCTTATGTTTTTACGTTTTGAAATTATATCGATTGTAAATAATAATATAATGGTGGGCTAATGGGTGGGTGAATCTATCAAATACATGAAAAAGTTTTGTACCTAACATCGCTATCAATCACTTTCGCGTATATTCTAGTCGAATTTGTACCAACCTGTTCGAATATTCAATTACGCGCCGGGAATCTTACTCATTTGACAACCGAACGCAAGCGCACTGTAGTAGGAAAATAGTGTATAGGCTACAAATACCATGTTGGTGCATGGCCAAAGTTTCGAAATTTTAGTTGATAGATGACGTAAATGGTGGAGGTGCGCATGTCAAATATCGAATATTCTACTTTTTTGTTCTCACATGTTCTGAACGGAATTTTTATAAATGGTTGGCTTAATGGTCAGCTGAATAACACGCAACGAGAGTCAAATGTTAAAAGAGTCGAAATGTGAAATTTTCAAATTGACGACTTTACTTCTTTGGAGAAAATAAAACGGTTATATCGTTAGTCCAGGAATTTTAGCTGTTAAAGTCGCAAATAGCGAACAAAAATGAAAGCCAGCCGTATTTTTGTATATACGCTCAGTTAAGCATGTAGTTTAACATAGTAAAAGTCCTCGAAAATCCGGTGTGAGCTTCGGCCGTTGTGGCTTCGAGAAGAACTTGAGGATCAGTTTTTCGCGTATATCTCGTGAACAATGGCACTTAGAAAGAAAGTGCTTGGGAAGAAATTGTTACAAATTTTATTGTCTACAAGAAAGGTCCTTCAACATTCCATCGTCAGTCTACTCCTTCTTCGTCAAAGCACAAGAGAATTAAAATAATCCAGATGCTCGATGCTGAAGACTGTATGGACCTTGAGTTTTATGATGGCGGGGTGCCACTTGGTAGAGGTGTTGTTCAATCTATTCTGTTTTGACTGAAACTATTTGCCACCAATACCAACTATGCCGGCGGCATATACAGGGTGAAATAAAAATAAGAAGTTGAAGAAATGTAGGTACCTCAAGAACCAAAATAGGTGAAAACATATAAACCGCCAAAAATACTTCTAGTTTCCTGGTCATGAAGTCGTCGTAAACTTGGATCAAATATGTTGAGCCGTTTCTGACATATCTTCAGAAGACTGAAGTCGTTACGAAAAAAAAACTAGTTTTCCGTATATCAGTAATTCTTCAGATATTGAATCGAGACTTGGATTTTTGAATCGAAACAATGATAAATTACATTTGGAATGAAATAATAGTGGAAAACATTCTCTAAGCCAGCTTCTTTTAGAAAAAACACAGTCAACTTTTTTTCTGATGAGTGGACGAAAACATTACTTTTTTCGGTAACAACTCCAGTCTTTCAAAGATATTTCTTAAGAACGGCTCAAGATATCTGATTCAACTTTACGACGACTTGATGATCATGAAATCAGAATTATTTATGGCGATTTACATGTTTTCACCTATTTTGGTTCTTGAGGAACAAAATGTTCAACTTTTTATTTTTATTTCACCCTATATATGCCGCCGGCATAGTTCGTATTGATGGCTTCAAGTTTCAATCAAGAAATAGTGGACCAACCAACACATCTACGAAGTGGCACTCCGCCATCATAAAACTCAAGGTTCATACAGTCTTCAGCATCGAGCATCTGGATTATTTTAACTTTCTTGTGGGTCATTCCATAGAATTTCAACGAACTTGATTTATTTTTGAAAGTTCGACCATCGAGTTCGGGGATGAAATTTTGCTCTTTTGTTTACCATAGTGTTACGATATGAAAAATATCAGCATTGATTTTTTTCAGTTCAGTACGGCAGTGTAAAAATATGAAGAAGTGGTAGGTGACGGGGAAATTCATACAAAATTATTGATTTTTTTATTCTCAAGGTATTGTCTCAAAATGTCAGTCACAGATGATTTTGTATTGTCCTTAGGTTCAAGATTATTAGGTTACTTGTTTGAAAGAGCCTCAAAATTTTTGGGCTTAAAAAAAAGATTGTTAATTTTTCGTCTTTTTTTGCATTTTTCCAACTTTTCTGCAGGCTGTCAAAATTGATCCTGTTCATATGAGAATGTTTTGAATAGGTTACTGAAAATATGATCTTCGCTAAATATTTAAGGCAAGTTGGGGCTCACCTGATCGATACTTGTAAAAAGTTGGGCACAAATCAAAATTTGACTTTTTACGATTTTGTGGAAATTTGACATATTCAAAGCCCAATATCTCAGTTGGGGTAATGGGAAAAATTCTGAAAATTGATCTTGGTTTAGCCGCTATCAAAACAAATATACAATATCTTTTACAAGTTTGAGAAAAGTTTACAAGTAGCTAAATTACAGTCCCGAAAAACAGAAAAAACTGCCAAATCGATATAAAATAAAAATGTTCAACCGCAGCAAAAACAGTTGAGACATGTGGCAAGACTAACAAAATGATGAATAAAACTTATGACAAGCTTGATCCGAGCATTTATCCTTTTTTTTTCGACTGGACATCTTTGAATGAGGTAGAAGAAGAAGTTTCGTAGCACCGAATAATGATTTTATCAAGTGGAACAAAGTGGTTCTCTTGTATATTTATCACGGTTTTTAAGCCGCCACTTAATCAATATTTCTCCGAGAAAAAGTGTCGTAGGTACCTACATACTGACAATTTCCTTAGTTGAAACTTAAAAATTTCACTTAACCGATCGCAAGCGAGCGATTGTATCATAAAGGTCTTGATCAGGTCTTGATAATACGAACAGTGGAATGCCTTATGATGATACACAAAAAGATTCAAAATGGCTTGTTTATTCACACATCGATTGCTTTACCTATTTTTTGTATTTCATTTCGTACCTACGACAATTGAATAGTTTTTCCTGCTTACACTGCGTTTTTTTTTAATTTAAAATGGTCTTTCTTCAAAACACTAATTTTCTAAACAAATTGTTTCAAAAAATAAAACGGCGAGCATGGTAAGATATGTTCTACAATGATTTCTATGGGGAATGTCCTCGTGTAATATGCTTGTACAACAGCCTGCTAGATAGAAAGGTCTTTCCCTCAGTCAATAAGGCTATTTCACAGTCTAGTTTCTTCAAAAATGATTAATACGGACGGTGAATGCAACAGCGTATCTTCAGAGCTTCTGTTCATAGCCTTTTTTTCTTGGATTCTATTCTTCTTCAGGTTGTTATTCACTTGCTGATATATTGAGACATTTTTTAATTTTGTTCGTAAAGATGTTTTTTTTTGCTGGGCGTTTTGACAAAGACGATAATATATGTCACAACCTTGTTTATGATCCGGTAAATCAACAATTACCGAACTGTTGTAATTATGTGAATTGTACAAAATCGAGTACAAAATTTAATTCTTGAAAAAGTTCAAACATTTATATCACCAAGCATGTTGCGATTCATTCCGACGACATAAAAAAAGAATCATCAAAGGATTACGAGAAATGAAACGATCGCAAATGATGAAAGCTAGAAAGCATTCAATACAATTATTAATACCAGGTAAGTCGTTGAGCCCTACGTGCCTAAAAAAATTGTGATGACCCAGAAGATGTCGATGTTGAATTACCAAAGTGAAGATTTCATTTTTGAAGAAATAAAATTTGAGAAAATTTATACTATTTGCAAAACTTTTGATGTAGCTTTCCCAACAAAAATAGGCAACTGTCCGTGACGGCGCCACAAGTCAGTACAAAAATAAAAAAGAATTTCGTCAGTCAATGTTACTACCTACTTCCAACCTTATTCTGATTTCTTTTTTCACCTCCCATGGCAAGGGCGATTTTGATGGGGTTTGGGAAATGTTAATAATAAAAACGGTTGCAAAGACCAGCCTGCAACGTTCTGTGACAATGGCACAACATATTCTAACGCCGTTGGATATGTATGATTTTTGTGTGAAAAATACAGATGGCATTTCTTCCGTATAACGTTCCAGCTGAAGAAATTATTAGTATTACTACATCACTTTTTCTTGAAGAAAAATTTAGTGGTTTGAACACTGTGCCAAATACACGAGAGAAGCACAAATTTGTTTTGTACTACTTGATAAAAAGTTTTGTTTTTTTTTTATAAAAAGACAATTCGATGTTACGAAACTTCCACTTTGAAAGAAAAAAAATAGGATCAATGTTCGAATCAAGCTTGTCATGAGTTCCCTTCATCATTTTGTTGGTCTTGCCACATGTCTCAACTGTTTTTGCTGCGGTTGAACATTTCTATTTTATATCGATTTGGCAGTTTTTTCTGTTTTTCGGGACTGTAATTTAGCTACTTGTGAACTTTTCTCAAACTTGTGAAAGATATCGTATATTTGTTTTGATAGCGGCTAAACCAAGATCAATTTTCAGAATTATTCCCATTACCCCAACTGAGATATTGGGCTTTGAATATGTCAAATTTCCACAAAATCGTAAAAAGTCAAATTTTGATTTGAGCCCAACTTTTTACAAGTATCGGTCAGGTGAGCCCCAACTTGCCTAAAATATTGAGCGAAAATCATATTGTCAGTCACCTGTTCAAAACATTCTCATATGAACAGGATCAATTTTGACAGCCTGCAGAAAAGTTGGAAAAATGCAAAAAAGACGAAAAATTAACAATTCTTTTTTCAAGCCCAAAAATTTTGAGGCCCTTTCAAACAAGTAACCTAATAATCTTGAACTTAAGGACAATACAAAATCATCTGTGACTGACATTTTGAGACAATACCTTGAGAATAAAAAAATCAATAATTTTGTATGAATTTCCCTGTCACCTACCACTTCTTCATTTTTTTACACTGCTGTACTGGACTGAAAAAAATCAATACTGATATTTTTCATATCGTAACACTATGGTAAACAAAAGAGCCAAATTTCATCCCCGAACTCGATGGTCGAACTTTCAAAAATAAATCAAGTTCGTTGAAATTCTATGGAATGACCCTTGTGTTTTGACAAAGAAAAAGTGGACTGACGATGGAATGTGTAAGGACCTTTCTTATAGACAATAAAATTTTCAACAATCTCGTTCCAAGCACGTTCTTCCCAAGTGCTATTGTTCACGAGATATACGCGAAAAACTGATCCTCAAGTTCTTCTCGAGGCCACAACGGCCGCAGCTCACACCGGATTCTTGAGAACTTTCACTATGTTGAACTACATGCTTAACTGAGCTTATATACAAAAATCCGGCTGGCTTCCATTTTTGTTCGCTATTTGCGACTTTAGCAGCTAAAATTCCTGGACTAACGGATAGAACCGTTTTATTTTCTCCAAAGAAGTGAAGTCGTCTATTTGAAAATTTTACATTTCGACTCTTTTAACATTTGACTCTCGTTGCGTGTTTATTCAGCTGACCATTAAGCCAACCATTTATAAAAATTCCGTTCAGAACATGTGAGAACAAAAAAGTAGAATATTCGATATTTGACATGCGCACCTCCACCATTTACGTCATCTATCATCTAAAATTTCAAAACTTCGGCCATGGACCAACACGGTATTTGTAGCCTATGCACACAGCTTACGATCACTACCAAGTGTGTAGAAATTGCTTCAGAAATAAGGATTCGCGGGAGGTTTTACAACTGCTGATTTATTGTGAATTTAGAAAAAAATACAAGTAGACCTTCTAGTACGTATGAATCTATAGTTGGGAGTTACCATGCCTGTAAAAGTTTGGCCACCCTTTCAAATTTGTTCTTTGAGACCCTTAGAGACATTTAAGAAGGGTGGCCAAAGTGAGTCTCTGGGAAGTTTCCTGCAGGACACCGAAATCAAGATGGCGACTCAAAAATATCGGAAACAATTATAACTCGGCCTTTAGTTGACCTACGAATGAAATTTTAAAGGTTATTTTTATGTTCACCCTTTTGTTAAAGAGCATAGATGATTAAAAAAAATATTGTAGGGTAACAGCACCAGTAAATGAGGAAACTACATTTTTTCCCAATATTTTGCAACGTTTTTTTCTCGACTGCACTGACTGCACCTAATGTAATGTACAATTGTTTTTCAAGGCCTTTGAAGGCAATTTAGACATTCAGATAGGTGGCCAAAGTGAGCCACCGGAAAGTTCAACACAAGGCCCCGAAGACAAGATGGGCGACAAAAATATCGAAATTAATTATTATAATTCGGCTTATATTTCATATTCGACCTACAAATGAAATGGAAACGATCATCAATGTTTTACCTTTTATTGATGAACATGATAATTACTTGAAACTCTCAATGTAGGGTAACAGCATCAGTAGTGAATGATAAATTTCAGAAAAAAATCGAGTTTTTTGCAATTTTATTTTTTTGAGCAATTTGAATCAGAGTAACTCGGGTCCTTTCGACTCTAAAATGAATACAGCTATTAGCCATTGTATCCACGGATTGCTGTATCTCTTCAGTAATAAATACTCGGAATAAATATTGTCACGATGTCTGAAATAATTCGAAAGTGCAGGAAAGCAAAAAAAAACAATGGATTGAGGAGATGTGCAAAGAAGTGGGAGATGAGTGAGAAGTAGGGGAAACTGACTTATTTTATGGATATCGAGCCAAGTAACACTGACATCAGAAACGAGGCAGAAGATATTTTGAGCGAAAAAGAAGAAAAGGCAGACAGGTGGAAGGGATAGATAGATAGATAGATAATACTTTATTTGTTCAGTACAAAAAAAAAGTACATGTTTTGCCTGTAAGGCGTAGAACGCGTCATGACGTAGAACGCGTCATGAAATACTACTTGCGATGGGAAAATTATATGGGGGACAAGAATAATTGGAAAATGCATTAGGAGGTAACGTAAACGTACCAATGCCTGACACCTTAAGGGCTATCTTTGTATATTTTCTTGTCTAGAAATGATTCAGAAGTATTTAGGGTATATTTCGAATGTGGAATAATTAGAGCAGATAACATCCATGATATAACATCGATGATTTCGGTGAAACGTGCCTTATGTTTTTGTTCAGAAGATTTTAAAAATTTGATTTTTTTTGTCTGGACAACATAGCTTCTCTTGACTTGGCCCTAAGCCTGACTTCAAGAGAACCAATGCCTGACCCACATGTAAACAGCTCAGATGTGATATTCAGATGAACAGCAGCAGATGAATTGCAAAATAGAAATTTCTATCGAACTGATAACAAGTTAAATACCAGTTAGTTATACAGGGTGATTTTTTGAAAAGTTTCCACCCCTTGTTTCTCGCCGCCAAAATGTTTTACAGGAAAACGCCGAAACAGGTCAATTTTTGTTTCGAGGGGGTCATCTAGAGCACATATCACCAAATTTTTATCTTGAACCCCTTCGCCCCCGCCCCACCCTGCTTTAAAATTTCAAATAGCATGACCTACTTTGTGATACATCAAATTGAAAGCAATAAAATTCTCTTTCCGTTAAACATATTTCAAATTTTTTTAAACCACCCCTCAACCCTTCTGAAAATCCTCTTTTCGTTAATGGAAGGACAATGTTCCCCCTATAAACTCTTGATTCCTGAGAAATAGACTTCCCAGCAAAAACAGGTCGATTCTTATTTCAATGGGGTCATCTTAGACACGAGTGGCCAAATTTTTATCTTCAACCCCTTCGCCCTCACCCTACCTTACTTTGAAATTTCGAATAGCATTATCTATCTTGTGATACATGAAATTGAAGGCAATAAAACTCTTTCCGTCAAACATATTTTTATTTTTTTTAAACCACCCCTTTAAAGTACGGTAGGGTGGGGGCGAAGGGGTTGAAGATAAAAATTTGGCCACTCGTGTCTAAGATGACCCCATTGAAATAAGAATCGACCTGTTTTTGCTGGGAAGTCTATTTCTCAGGAATCAAGAGTTTATAGGGGGAACATTGTCCTTCCATTAACGAAAAGAGGATTTTCAGAAGGGTTGAGGGGTGGTTTAAAAAAATTTGAAATATGTTTAACGGAAAGAGAATTTTATTGCCTTCAATTTGATGTATCACAAAATAGGTCATGCTATTTGAAATTTTAAAGCAGGGTGGGGCGGGGGCGAAGGGGTTCAAGATAAAAATTTGGTGATATGTGCTCTAGATGACCCCCTCGAAACAAAAATTGACCTGTTTCGGCGTTTTCCTGTAAAACATTTTGGCGGCGAGAAACAAGGGGTGGAAACTTTTCAAAAAATCACCCTGTATAGCTGGAAACGAGGCTGGAAGTATGGAATCTGCAAAGATCTATCATTGCTAGTAGCTGACACTAATAAAGTTGGTGGCTGACCTAGGGCCTCAGGTATTGGAACCACTGAAGATATCAATATGAAACTTTTACACCAGCATAAGCTCATTGAATCTTTGTTCTGGGGTTTATTACTGCGTTCATTTTTCATTATCCAGGAGCTGACACACTTATTGTCAGGTATTGGACTTGTCTATATTTCCCAGTGCCAATAGCTAACACCCCCTATTACAACCATAAAACTCTAAAATCACCTGGAATTGATGTAACAGCATCTTTATTCATCAATATGTAGCAATGCTGAATAAATGTTTCACGAAAATTAACCAAACTCACGTTTTCACGAACTATTTCAATTTTACAAAATCTTAGCAGAAATACTAGTGTTTCTGGTATCAACTGTTGCGCTACCCTTCAAACGGCCGCAGACATTTCAAAATTAGTATTGCTAACTCGACTGTATAAAAAAATCTTGAGTAAAATGTTTGCATACCCTAACATTTGAACAGAATGGAGTATTATACTTAAAAAAAATTTTCGATTGAAATGGAAACTAGATTGAAAAATAATTGACCCGTGTTTTTTTATTTAGTCAAAACTCGTATCGTTTGGGCGCAATAAATAAATAACATCAACTAGTTCTGACGTCACAGCGAGTCGCCGCCTATACTGCCTGTGTAAATGACGTCAGAAATAGGCAGAATATAGGAATTTCCATTTATTTATTGCGGCCAAACGATACGATTTTTGGCAAAATAAAAAAATACGCGTCAGCTTTTTCTCAATATAGTTTCCGATTCTATCGAAAACAAAATATTTTTCCAAAAGTATAATACTCTATAGGTCTAAAGCCAATAATTCTGCCTATTTTCCATGAATTGAATAAACGTGTCAGGTTAAGGCACAGTGTCAGGCATTGGTACGTTTACGTTACTGGAAAAAAATAAGAAAAAAGGGAATATATGGAAAAGGAATAATGGAATAGTAGGATACATTTTGGGACACAAAGGACTAGCTCGAGATGTACTTCTGGCGGAGGGGCGGGGGAGATAAAGAGGAACAGAGGAAGACCCAGGTTAGATCACTGCTCCCAGACAAGCAATTGAGGATGTGGGATTTTGATATTTGACCTTCAGGGGAATACGTAGGTTAGCACAGGATAGGAAGGGATGGAGGTACGCATGCAACTAGTCTTGGAAATGAGAATGATAATGATGTATGTCTTGATCCCCTCGTGCTATAAAACGAGCGTTTAGTTCCGTTCCAATCATTCGTCCTTTGGTTGAAGATTTTGTTCACTTGTAGCTGATTATAATAACTATTTCATTCTTGTTCACTTATGACAAGAAAATCCGACTTGTGGGATTTCATAATTCTGTATACATGGCGTATAAGCCGATAGTCTAGTTATTGGCGAGTTTCAAGATCGAATACGCCATCTGACGGCCAACGTGTAAACGACGTTTGTGCACGGATCAACCGCAGATTTGTGTGGGCTCTTATGAGCGTTGCGGTGTTTGGTGACTTTAATTGATTCCATCTGACTTAACGCGGCGTTGATTTTTTCCAACAAAGTACGTGAGCCACGCACGTTTCATTATCTTGAATATACTAGGTGTCGTCGGTTGCAAAAGCATCGCATTTTTAAATAAGAGTGGCACGTGTACGACGACTGGCAAGCAAAAGTGGCATCAGAATGGGAGGTGGTAAGATTTGTGATTTTGTCATAGTGACAAAAAGTGGCGGAGAATTTGTTGCGTTTCCGAGTGCGAGTCGCGCTGTGGAAACCGGAAAAAGGAAGAGTTACATTTTCACCGTTTCCCGTCGAAAGCGAAAGACGCAAGTTGGGTAGTCAAGATGACAAACAAACTTGGCACTGTGAAAAATACGAGGAAAAATATGACTACGAGAAAAGCCTGAGAAGTGTCGCTGAAAATAGGAGCTTTGAATGGCTGCATCGAAGAAGCACAGCTGCAATATGTTTGCATGTCCCGGACTGGCCTGCTTTGCAAGTGCATTTAAACGTTCCAATTTCACAGGAACTCTCGCAGGAACTGCTACTACTATTTCTTTTAATTACAATCTCAGTTGCCTCGTGAGGAGGTTCATACAATGCGCTTGTTTGTGAACACAATCCAAATATGTCCATGTTTGAACTGAAGCTTGATTCGGTTCGCTTTCGACCACACAACACAAGAAATTGTGACTTCAGAATTTCCTCTCCCATCAGTATCCCATCACGATAGATCGAGAATCCGTTGAGGCTTGAGGCCATCCAGTGATTGAAAACTTTCATAACACTCAATTCGCTTCTGCCATTTTCGAGTTCCACCGCAATAGGTACTAATTAATCACGTTTCACGTCTGGAGGACATTAAAAACCGCTTACTACTGATAAGATTTTTGAACGCGCGGGCAACAATCCGTGCCCTATCCGACATGTTTGTTTACATGCGAAGCGCATCAGCAGCGCCACCATCGGTAATGTTACTCGCCAATTGTTACTTACAATCCCGACATTTTTTATGCATGCATGCGGTCATTGCCGAGGGAAGAAGGAAGAACGCTCCAAGTATTGAGAAAAAATGCGGAATGCGATCATTTACTGGTGCTGTTGCTGAGATGAAACAATAAATAATCAGACTAATTGCGATTAATAATATATCGTTTAGTGAATAATCGTTCAAATTTCATTCGTAGGTCGAATATAAGCCGACTTAACTATAATCCGACAGTTTTGACCGCCATCTTGTTTTCGGGATTCTGCAAGGAACTTCCTCGAGACTCACTTTGACCTTAGGCAGGACAGAGATACACTAGGTGCAGTCAGTGCATTGAAAAAAACTCGGATTTTTTTAGAATTTAATAATTTACTACTGGTGCTGTTACCCTACATTGAGAGTTTTGGGTAAGTAATTATTATGTTCATCAGCGAAAGGTAAAATACTGATGTAATCGTTTCCATTTCATTTGTAGGTCAAATATAAAATATAAGCCGAATTATAATAATTAATTTCGATATTTTTGTTGGCTATCTTGTCTTCGGGGCCTTGTGTTAAACTTCTCGGTGGCTCAGTTTGGCCACCTGTCTAAATCACCTCCAAAGGCCCTAGAAAAACAATTGTACATAACATTAGGCGCAGTCAGTGCAGTCGAGAAAAAAAGTTACAAAATATTGGGAAAAAGTTCCCTCATTTACTGGTGCTGTTACCCTACATTATTTTTTTTTAATTATCTATGTTCTTCTACAAAAGGGACAACATGAATATAACCGTTTAGAAGTTTAGAAATCAAAAAAAAATTCTCGAAATACGACACATTTTTAATTGAGTTCGCCGCCGCCATCTTGATTTTTGACAATTTGGCTATATTGACAATTGATTCGAGTAGACGATTCAGTCAGCGAGCTTTTGACATAAAGTTTGTGGAAATCGGCCAAGAAACTAAAATGTTGAAAAAAAATTACAAAACTCGTTTTATTTTATTTTTTCACCCGGTATAACGTAAGTACTCAACATCTGACAGCACCATTCCATCCAGAATTGTTCTTTGGGTAGATTAGTACTTTTATTTGAAGAAAATCGCAAAAACTCCAAGAAATATCAGCGAACTGACGAATTGACCGGCCGCCAACTTTGATGCGATATTGCTGGAAAATGTACCAGAAATCGCGAAAGCACCCGAGTGATTATTTGTCCTGGGATGATCCTCTAACGATTCCAAAAAAAAAAATTGATTACATCGTTCTTCCTACAGAAGTACTGCTAGGGCCTGGATTACGACGAGTAGCAAGGAATGGATGAAAATTTCATTATGAGACGTCCCTTCTAGTGGAAAGTAGGAGAAAAAGACTGAAGAATTGAGATATTTTCTCTAATGAGGGATTCACTTGGAGCTCCCATCATTTGAGTCTGGTCTCGATAAGCTAGGCCGGTTACTCATTTTAAAGTGGAAAACTCACGGAAAACTTGAAGAGTTTGAAGAGAAATTGCCTGAAAATGTTCAAGAATCAATTACCCTTTGTTTAAAAAACTTTTGTATAAATCTGTTCACAAGCTAAAAAGTTAGAAATTTGCAGTTTTTTATTAGGAACCAAATTATGTAGAAAGAAAAGCGAGTAAGGCAGTCAGACGCATTTGTACTGGAACGATCCGAAACTGGCACCACAGAAAGATTGAAAATAATTTGCAGCAAATTGAAAATTTTGAAAATTTGAGGTTTCCGGAGAAACCTCGAATCTTTTTTCAAGTTGAATCAACTTATAATGAAGATCGTCAATCACGACTTCACTTTGAGCTCCATCATTTGAGTCCGGTTTCGATAACACAGGCCTGTTTTACATTTTCAACAGGGAAATTGGAAAGAAAATTATTGGAAGATGTTCAAGAGCCAGTTACTTCTTGTTAAAAAAAAAATTGGTGAAAATCTGTTCACGGTATATAAAAATTTGGAAAATTTGCAGTTTTCCCAGAGATGAAAACTCAGAAACTGTGGGTCCAATTTTGAAAATTTTCCCTCCATCAATTGATTTAACCTTTTCTCCAATCTCCAGGAAGGTTACAGACTCACATATCTACATACAAACATACAGGCAGGGATCATTCTGGAAATGGTCCTTATCGTCATGGGGGACCTCAAAACGGATATATCCGTCGAAATCTCGAAATAAATTTTTTCAGCGCGTTCACAATACTTCTCCTTCTTGTTGGGTGGTAGGTCGGGAAAGTAAAAATAATGGAACCTTCCTCCGAACATATTTCTCAAAAAAGCTACCCAACACCGGAGTTGACAGGTCTTGAAAGCTGAAGATTTGAAATGTATATTCCCACATCCATGATATTTCCACATGATTGTATAACTTCTCTACACTACACTTCTCATGAGTACCTATTATTACTATTACAAAATTACATTTGGTACTTCAGTCGCTGTGTTCGCCCTGTCGCGGTCGCTCTAAATTTGATTCTGCCTGCTCTGGTTTCATTTCAAGCCGCTTCTTATAGATCTACCCGCTTCTGCATCCCAGATTTCTAGAATACTCCAAATTCCTTCCTAGAAGATTGTCGTCGTTTCTACATATATTGTTCTCACATATTCCAGCATCGGTTGCGAAAGTTCTAGAAAAGTCGTGAATATTCCGGCAAGCTTTCGATGCACGGCTCCTCCGCCAATTGTGCAGGAGTATGTCTTATTCGCGCATTCTGATCTCCACCGTGCTTCATGAAAGTACTTCACATAGGTAGGTAGCATGTGTGACGCTGATCTTTAGTTTTTAGTGCCATAGCCATTGGTGCTTGACATGACGACAGAAGAACAGCGTCGGACTGGCAAACTTTGGCCTACCGGGCAAAGAATGAAAGTGGCCTAGAAATCGAAAGGGGAGTCAGAGGGGCCCGCCCCCCAGTTGCAACTTTTTTAATAATAATAATAATGCTAATCACAAACAAGCGAATATGCCTCATGGGCATGAGGCTCAGTAGCGCACTTCCTTTTTGAAGTAAGATTACTTTTTTTAATTAGTGAACGTAAGATGTTAATTGAAGTTCAACCGTTATTAGGGCTGAAATTTCAATATGGCGGCCAAAATAGCGTCAGAATCATGAAATTTGGCATAAAAATCAAAATGATCGTACCTACTATAGACAAGGGTAAGTTCCAAGTTCCATGAAAATCGTTCCACTAATAAGAGATTTCAATATGGCGGCCAAGATGGCGGCAGAATGTTGAAATTTGGCTGGAGAATAAGAATGATCATACGAAACAAAGGTAAGTCCCAAGCTCCATGAAAATCATAAAGTGATAAGAAATTTCAATATGGCGGCCAAGATGGCGGCAGCAGAGCATCATTTGCTCAAAATCGGATGTTTTGATGAAGTTCACATCGCCTGTGCCCACTCAGCAAGAAAACATCTCTGTGACATCACTTAGATGTTCAAGTCACAACTGCGATGTTAACAAAAAAAGTCTATGCGATGTTAAGTGGACGTCTCTGTTACCTCTTATGTCCGGGTAATTAGAACATGAATGAGATATCTCAAAGATGTCCAAATGTGACATAAAGTGGTCAACAAAATAAGTGTCTATGTCGATATTTGTATAGTTTTTCAAAACTTGACAGCTTTGGAATCTTTCGCGCGATTTTGGATCTGTTTGAACTGGTGGATAGCCTCATTCTTTGGCTATCGGATCCAAGTTTTGCGGATATTGAGAAAGCCCAATAAAATTTCTACAGGGTGTCAAATAAAGCAATGCAAAAGTTTTGAAAGTTTCGCTAACCCCCATTTTGCCAAGAAATTTTTTTTGTGGATACCAACACCAAAAATATGAAGAATGATGTATTCTCTCGAAAAGGTTTTCGATTCATCCCCCTATTTCTGTTTAAAAAAAAGTTATGCCATTTTTTCCTCAATCTACACTTTTCGACAATTAACGTTACAACTGGCCATATTATCGAGGCAAATTTGACAACAATTGATACTTTCACTTGAAAAACTGTCCCATGAAAAACATTCTCTTCACTCACCCCTAAAATGATTATCTACGGTCAGTGCATTAAGCCCCTGCGGACCGACTTAGAATGTAGCCTGCTGGAGCGGGCATCAGGATGGGATAGTACTGTGTCACAACAGATTTACCACGTCAACCATATCAAACCCCCTTTGATATTGTTTGTTAGGGGTTGTTTTCAAAAAATTGGTAATTGATAACTTGAGAAGAAAAAGACCTAGAGACAAAATTTTTATTTCATGTTCAATCGCATACGGTGACACATTTTGCAACGTAGTGGGGGTGTCCTTCTTAGCAACCCTTACTTAAGGGACGGAAATGTTTTTGTAGGAGTGTGTGGTTTCATTTCTTATGGTTTCGTCTCTTCTGAATTCAATTTTGGTATTAAAAATTGTTTTTATTCAACATTACCTCCTATTCGGGTAAAACTCGTTCGATTGGTTTTTCATTTGTGTATGTGTCTTTTTAGCTGAAGAACTTATCGTTTTACTTATGTTACCTTAAAAACCAAACCTTTTTCTTCCGCTATTGTGAGCAGAGTAATTTGTAAAATGCCGCGTTTAAGTCCGGATGAATTAGCCATCGTGGCACGAATGCGAGAGAGGGGCGACACCATCGACAACATTGCGGCACTTTTTAGGACCTCCTCTAGGTCCATAAGTCGTGCAATTCGACGTCTGGCAGCTGGAGACATTAATTACCGTCGTGGAGGAAGAACTCGGAAAACAACCGCTGCGCAGGATCGCTTTGTTCGAAGGGCGATCCAGAGAAAACCGACCACTACTGCAAGTGCCATCAACAACGTGTTGAGGGCCACGACGGGGATCCAGCTGTCAAACCAAACTGTCAGACGAAGATTGCACGACTCTGGGCTAAGAGCGAGAAGAAGAGCCTCATGCCCTTTAATGAACCGACGTCATCGCGCCGTGCGTCTCCAATGGGCTAGGGACCACCAGAACTGGGGAATAGCTGAATGGGGTAGATGTTTGTTTACGGATGAAAGTAAGTTCAATTTGTTCCATTCGGATGGGCTTGTTTTGGTGTGGAGAAGAAGAAATGAAAGATTTTTGGAAGAGCACATGGAGGCGAGAGTGGCGTTTGGAGGTGGAGGAGTGACTGTTTGGGGTGGAATCACGATGACAGGAAAGAGTGAGTTGGTGGTGTTAAGAGGACAGAGCATGAATGGAGAGAGATATCGAGATTTGTGTATTAGGGATATTGTGGTCCCCTACGCGCAAAACTTCGGTGATGGATTCATTCTGGTTGACGACAACGCGAGACCACATCGTGCACGTATTGTCACCGAATTTTTGAGGGATCACAATATTGAGCGAATGGATTGGCCACCCTTGTCTCCTGATATGAATGTGATTGAGCATGTATGGAGTAGAATGAAGACAAATATGAAAGAAAGGGAAGGACAAATTGAAAATTTTGATGACTTGGCGGATGCGATTCAGGTTGAATGGGATGCTATTCCTCAGGAGTTTTTGCGAAACCTGGTGGAGAGTATGCCTCGAAGGGTTGCGGCTCTCATTAGAGCTAGAGGAGGTCCCACCAAATACTGATGAAGATGAACTTATGTGAGTGATTCAAGGATATTTTCATATCCCTCGTGTCTAACGGTTCCTTTTTTAGTCGCAGCCGAAGAGTATTTTGCGGAGAGACCCGAATGCAGTTCCTAGTTACACTTTTACTTGGTTTGAGGTGACTAGTGACGTGGCGCACTAACCGAGGAAGAACGAGTGCTTTACGTGTCCTCCGAGACACGAAGACAAGCGAGTTGGCTATTTTTGCGTGAGACTCTAGGCGCGGGTGTATCTCCAACTTGAAATCAAGTCCATAGTTCCGGCTACGCTTGCTCTATAGGTAAACCGCAGTGGAAGTCTGGTGTACACAATGGTGGCGGTCAATGGAAATCACATGGAAGTCAGTAGAAGTTACGTGGAAATCAGTGGAAGTCTTGTCTACAAAATTTTTGCTGTCTTTGACCGCGCCGAGTTTGAAAGCAACTGAAAGTTAAAACTGGGCTGTACCAATTTTTTTCGCTACTGATAGTATAACTCTATCGATTTTATGGAAACATTGTTTTCAATTGTAAACATTTTGTCACAATGAAGAAAAACTCCATCCGAAGTTATGAACTTGATTCTTTCTTTCAAATGGTAACATTTGTTCAAAATCAATTTTAATTGCCAAAATTGCATTCAGAACAGACGAAACCATAAGAAATGATACCAAACACTTAAACAAAAACATTTCCATCCGTTAAGTGAGGGTAGCTATGAATCACACCCCCACTTTGTTGCAAAATGCGTCACCGTATGCGATTGAACGTCAAATAAGAAAGTAGCCTCTAGGTCTTCTCGTTCTCAAGTTATCAATTTTCAATTTTTTTAAAACAACCCTTAACAAACATTATCAGAGGGTTTCATATGGTTAATGTTGTAAATCTGATGTGATACAGTGCTATTCCATCTCCAGCTCCAGCAGGCTACATTCTTACTCGGTCCGCAGGGGCTTTAGGCACTGACCGTAGATAATCATTTTAGGGGTGAGTAAAGAAAATGTTTTTCATGGGACAGTTTTTCAAGTGAAAGTATCAATTGTTGTCAAATTTGCCTCGATAATATGGCCAGTTGTAACGTTAATTGTCGAAAAGTGTAGATTGAGGAAAAAATGGCATAACTTTTTTTTAAACAGAAATAGGGGGATGAATCGAAAACCTTTTCGAGAGAATACATCATTCTTCATATTTTTGGTGTTGGTATTCACAAAAAAAATTTCTTGGCAAAATGGGGGTTAGCGAAACTTTCAAAACTTTTGCATTGCTTTATTTGACACCCTGTAGAAATTTTATTGGGCTTTCTCAATATCCGCAAAACTTGGATCCGATAGCCAAAGAATGAGGCTATCCACCAGTTTAAACAGATCCAAAATCGCGCGAAAGATTCCAAAGCTGTCAAGTTTTGAAAAACTATACAAATATCGACATAGACACTTATTTTGTTGACCACTTTAGAACATTAGGCAACTGTTTCAGCCTCAATTGTCAAAAAAAAAATTTCCCCTCGAGGCTTTAATCATCCGCTCCTGCTTTCCTGCTTAATAGGTACATGGGTACCTGAAAGTTTAGTTTACATTTGGGTGTGCGGCATTCTATTTTATTTTTGAATTGTAAACGTCCGTTGAAGAATATACCCAGGGCCGGGCCTGGCCTATTTGCCGCCTGCGTGCCACCGAAAAATTGCCGCCCCCCTCACCGGCAGTGGAGAGCCCCACCAAATGCGGGAATGAAAAGAATCCTTCGAAATTCAACTTTATTATTATATTACCGCCCCTATGACTTGCCGCCTGTCATACCCGCCTGCGCGCCGGAACGCACTGCACGCCTGCTAGGCCCGGCCCTGAATATACCTCCCTATCCCTATAATAAAATACATTCGCTCGAATCTATTCAAGCCAAGTCGAGAACCATTCCTGTCGGGCCAACAGTACGACAACACGAAGACCAGTCCAGTGTCGGCGATTAGTAAAAAAAAGAACCGAACGCGGCGAACGCCGCAACAGCTTATTCTTCCATTTCCTGGGACGACGCTGGTCGCCCCAAGGTCAGACAAGACAACGTTACATGCGTTCGTTACAAACACTGATGCTATGAACCAATTTCACTCCCATGTGTGGTTCGAGGTGTGGTTTTGCGTTAGTTGTGTGTTGTGATCTAGGCGCGAGAATAGAAGTTCCACTTTGAAAATCGTGTTCCCTGCCGCCCCTTTGCCATTACAGGAAAAACGGTTTCAACGGAATCAAAGACGTTACAGCCACAGGAAAAAACCATTGTGTTACCAGTCTATTCGACATCACAGGAGAAATAGTTTCAGCCACCGCCCTCATACGCCGCCCCCGATGAAAAGAGACAAAACCAAAAAAGTTACAGACACTGGACAAAAACTATCGTGTTTCCTGCCCATTCGACATCACATTAAAAATAGTTCAAGCCGCCACCGCCCCGTACCCTACGTTGGTTACCCTATGCCGCTCCCGACAAAAAAACAGAACCAACCTATTTTACCCCTATGGATAGAAGGCCAAACGGAGAAAAATAATCGTGTTTGCTGCACCTTTGTTTATTCCAGCCAATCGATTTTTTTCACGTAAAGTCACTGAGTATATTCTATTTTCATGTCTCTCATACATAGTAGGTATAATAGGGGTCAGTACTCAGTACCTATCTCAATATTGAGATAAATATCGAGCCGATTTTGAACAGAAGTCTTGCAAAGTGAAAAGCTGCTACTTAAGTCTTTCTATGAAGGCTCCTGAAAAGTTCCTACTCTTTGAAGTTTAAACTTTCCGAGGTGGCTACTGGCTACAGCCAAACACTAATGGCTAGTTTATGCACATCTAACATCGAACATGTAACATTTATGATTTAAAATTTATCAAGTTAAAAGTGAGGTTAAACCATTTAAATCCATTATGTCAGTTTATGCACCATCTAAGATTTAATATTCAAAATGTAACATCTAACATGTAAAACTTATGACGTTGAAAGATGGCCATCTTTTATCTTTATTAAATCTCACATGTTAAATGACATATTTAGCAAGCGTGAACACAGGGAGCATTGTCATTTCGACGATTGAGCGCCTCTAATATGAAGGATGTTGATTAGTTCGCATTGAGGGATAAACCACCTTGGAAATCTGGTGTACACTTCCATGGAAATCTTTGGAAATCATTTGGAAATCGTTGGAAATCATTTGGAAATCATTGGAAATCTTTGGAAATCTTTGGAAATCTTTGTAAATCTTTGGAAATCAGTGAATCATTTGAAAAATCACTGGAAATCGGTGTACAAAAATTCCGTCAGTGGTTTACCCCTCGGTTCGCGTACTATCATTAAATGCATAAACTGCAGTTCAGTGTTTTAAATGTTGAATTTTAAATCATAAATGTTACATGTTAGATGTTAGATGTGCATAAACTAGCCATAACTCAAGTCAGGCTTTGCGGCCTGACTTGAGCTAGCAATTAGGGAGTTTGCGATTCCACGCAACGTACGACGCAACGCAACGTAGAACGTGAAAATTCCCCTGTAACTAATAAGGAATTCCAAATAACAAACTCGTCTATTTTCACGTTGAAAGTTACGTTACGTCGTAGCGTCGTACGGACGTATACCCGCAAACTCCCCATTATAAATTAAACCTGGTGACTTGGAATAATTCCCAATATAACGCAGCTAGCGCACATGGTCAGGATGGCCGAGCGGTCTAAGGCGCCAGACTCAAGGTAGTACCTTGCCTGCTGAGCAGGTTGTAGAGCGTTCTGGTCCTCTCTGAGGGCGTGGGTTCGAATCCCACTTCTGACAACTTTTTTTTCAGTTTTTTACTCCTTGTTAATTTTTTGGAAAAATGCGATGAACGGTAATGGCCAAAAAATTTGAAACAATCATTTGTTTTTCGGACTCTCCCGAATGCTGAAACTTTGTCGACTTTTTTTTCGTATATCAGTCATGATGTGTGATACTCCTCTACGCGTACGTGATCTTGAACACGTTGGTACCTGATATTCAACTATGATAAGTATTTTTAATCGAGAGCAATTGCACACTTTTCAGTATAGGTATACGCTAGAACCTAGTAGACATACAGGGTGATTCAGGTTTAATCGTTCAATCAAACTTTGATGGGTAAGATTCTTTCATTCGTCCGTTTTTATGATTGGCTCATTTCGTATCTCGTGTGTGGAGGTGTTTTCGTTAAATTTTGCACGGAGAAACCGCAATCGCCCTGTAGATTGATGATTTCATGATGAAATGGCTCGCACCGCACCTTGTGTTGACACTTATATTGATAATAATAGTTATCATTTTGATTATTAAATGGCATCACCGCCTGGGTACCACAAAAATCAGTAGTGATCAAATAACTGTAGACGACTCAAGTCCGACAAGGTCTACACAATACGCACCTACAATACAAATGATATCGTAGTTCGAGCTGTAACGATGATTATTATCCTGCAAATATTCTTCTGATAAACTCAAAATGTCTAGTGTTGAACGCAAGGAAGTGAGTGTTGGAGATTGTATTTTTCTTCTTCTCACATTGAATCTTATCTCAGTTGAAGAAAAAAACTCCAATTCAAGTAAATATAGTAAATAAGGATACCTAAAATAACAAAAAAAAGAGGGGATTTTGGGAGTAATAGTAGTAGTTTTGTTAGTTGAATATTCGTGGCAAATAGTTCAACTTTTTCCAGGTGTACGAGGTGCTCAGAGGTGCAAACAACAATGCTGGTGGTCGGTACGAGTACCTCATGCTCAGTAAGGTCGCTCTGAAGCTGTTACAAAGACCAGAAATCGCTGATTTCAAACTTTCGACCAACTCAAAAAAGTTTGGCAAGTTCGATGATGGAATTGCAGAAGTTGCCTTTGAAAGTGGTAGGATCGAAACTTGGGCCTTCCAGCTTAAACATAGTACCAACGGGGAAGTGATCAAAACACATCATTTGGTTGCTGATAAAGGCCCCTTCAGCCTCAAAATGTACCTCAACGACTACCATAATCCGGATCAAGTATATCCAGCAAATACAAAATTCGTCCTATATACAAATAAAAAATTAGAAGGGGTTGAATCGCTACAGCTCAATGGAAATGTGTATACCTTAACATCAGTCGAGTCTCCAGCCACGTGCCCGCTGGAGGACACATCGGAAGATCGCTCTGTTTATCAATTTGTCAATGAAAAAGTGAAGAATGGAGAACAAATCAAGAATAAGGATGAGATGTTTTTTCAAAACTTCTACCTCTTCGTTGGTCAGAAGAATGTGGAAGAAATCGATAGGGAAGTTTCACAATTTTTTGCGGGGACTGTTCGAGAAGACAAATACAAGAAGTTTTTTGAAACCTGGTGGGAGAAAAACTTTAAAGAAAAATTTGAACAAGATAGCGGACAAAGTATAGAAGAAAAAGATGAAAATGAGATTGGAAAAGGTCGAGAAAAGCAAGAAAAAAAAGAATTCAAACATAAACTGTACAAGGAAGATATCGAAAGAGAACTTGCCAGAATTGTGTTGGAACCGCACGTCAGACCAATTGAAAATGAATAGTGCCAAAGAAGAAACGTTGAAGACAATCATTTCCAAGTTTGACGTCACGCTCATTGATGGAGACTGCGGGAAACTCATAGAAAATCTGTGGAAAAGCTCGGACCGTTCCCTGGACTGGAACACCAGTGACATTCCTTTAGTTATAGACGTCAACAAAACAAACATAGATTCGGTATATGAAGCGGTTAACATTTTGCATAGAAAGCCCAAGTTTGTCGAGGACGAAAAGTACAAATTTGTTCTAGTCGGTGACTGTGTCGATGCAAACAGACTGGAGGATGCTAAAATTTTTAAAAATCTCTCAGATTTACAAAGCGGTGATTTTAAGTTGGTGGCAAGCAAGCTTTCGTGCATTATTCAGGGAAGAAGGTGCACGTGCCTTGGTAAAATTCTCAAGAGAAATGACAAAATTAAAAATTGCTTCAAAGTTGGCCATTTGCTAAAAATGATCTCCAAAAAGAAACCATTAGTGATAGGGGATGGAACTGTAAAGTTGCCGGTGCCTTACATCAAGCGTTTCATACCGAAGAACCTTTTCACCTGCAGGATAATAAAAGAACTGGCCAATAGCCAAGTTTTAGTGATCAGTTGTGACGATAGTAACGTATTATTAGAAACGATAAACAGATACAAAAATTCGGAAACTGTCATAATCGACATTACAGATGGCAATTTTGTAATCACCGCGGAAAAAATGGCTCCAATGGTGCTTGTTTCAAGGCGCAAAATTCCTGCGGCTGAATTCAGTGTAATATGTTCTGAAATTGATGTCGATAGAAGCGTTTTCAATTTTGAACTTATTGAAAATTCTCTCAATTTACTGTGTGCGCACTGGCGGCTCCACGGGGGGTACGACGGTACGGCCGTACCCCCTGTTGCAAATCAGGGGCGCCAGAAGTCAATTTTGAAAAAAAATCTGCAAGTAGTACCTATGGATACTTTTTGTAAAAAATAATTAACGCGATAAAAGCTTGTCAATGAAATTGGTTTCTATGGAAATTCGCTTTGGGCGTCGCGCGATAGAATCTTGGAACTATTCTCATAACATCTGTGGAGGTGGAAAGAACTTCTACTCACAACCACCATAATAATTGATCATTACTGGCTTTTAAAAAAGTTGGAAAATAAACCATTACGAACTATCGGCTCGCGGCGCGCTGTGCAGCTACCTTGGCTCTTGTCTGTGATGAACCTCTTTCCGTCTCGGTATGTACTCTTACTCACAACCACTATGGTAATTGATTTATTACATACTATGAGGAAGTAACTCATTACCTACTCCGCGGGAAAAAGAAGAAATGGTAGCTTCAGAAGATCAATTCCAGAATAATGCATCCAATCAAACAATGAATGGGTAAATCCGTATTCCTGAGCCAAGTTTCAGAAAAATTGATTCGCCGATCTGGAAGTTATGGCAAAAAACTTTCTAATTTCAATTTTTGAACACCATGATCCTGTAAGTCATAACCAGGTACATGGTTATGAGATTAGTGAAATAGTAAATATATGTACTCCCAACAGTAAATAGAGGTAGATCATTACTGCTGAGGGCTAGAGGCTCCAGGCTCCGTCAAAACCAGAAGTTGGTCTACGATGACTGATGGAGAATGACTAAATTATACCCTGTTAGTAATGACAGTAAAGGCAGATAGGTGTAAATCCATGAAAATCGAAGATTGCATCGTTAAGTTTAGTTTTGTAGAATAGATACGTAGAGAAGAGTTAAATTTATAGGTACTTTTAAAACCAATCTGTTGTCATGATCGTTTTTCTCTGAGAACTGCTTCTGAATCAACTACATATAAAAAGTTCGAGTGAAGTCATAGAGAGAAGCAGGGGCGTACTCACGGGGGAGGGATGGAGGGGATAATTCCCTCTCCAAGACTTCGACCAACAGGAAAAATCAGATACATTTATTCCCCAAAGACTTCATGCGGAATACAAAAAAAAAATGTATGATGTGTCCCCTGGCGTCCACACCTATCCCCTGGCGAAATTTTTAAAGAGCTGACCAAGGCTCCAAGGAGGCTCTATATTATCATTTAATTGATTGCTTGATACCTACTGAATAGAGTTTAGGTCATGTTTTTTGAATAGTTTAGCACTTTTGAGTTTTGACTGAACCTCGAAGGAAAGAAAACAAAATGAATTAGGGAGGCTCTCCTTTTTTCTGCTTATTATTGTCAATATTATTATTATTATACCCAAAAATTTTCGCCCGCGGCGCTAGTTTTTACTGGCTGCGGTCGCCCAATACAGACTCGATCTTTAAAATATACACAAAACCTCCTCGATTCCCCCCCATTTGTCTATTAATCTGGGTACGCCACTGAAGAGAAGCATGGGGCTTGAGGTGCGTTCAGTCAGCTTATTTAGCCGCAAGTTTCAATTTTAGTCGCAAGCGCAGCGACGCCCATTGGCTGGCTCTTATGAACCTCTTATGAACCAGCCTCCTCAAAACAGCCAATAAGCGAGACCCCGCTTACGACTAAAATTAAAACATTCGGTTATTTAAGCTGACTGAACGCACCTTTATTTTGATCGAAGCCCTCACCTTAAGGGCGCCTGGTCGGTGAACCGTACCCCCTGTTCGAAAATGCTGGAGCCGCCAGTGTGTGTGCGCATGGCAAACTGTCCAAGTTGATAGAATTCCGTAGGCGAACCTCTGAAACCATTCCAAATTCAAAGATTCTGACAAATTTTGTGAACAAAACGAATGTGTTGTTGGGAGATCCCGGGATGGGAAAAACGGTTTGTGCTGAGTTCATCAAAAAAATTTGTCCGTTCGACGTTTGGCCCATCAAAATTAACTTGCGGGAAAAATTGCACTTGTTCAAAAATTTTACAAACATCCAAGACTTGCTAGCAAAAATTTTAGGTTCGGATGAATCGGTTTTTATCAAGCATTTTGAAATTATGCTAATATGGGATGGACTGGACGAAGTTGGGAGTAGAAACGTAGACTTGATCATCAGCAGAATCAAAAACATTTCTTTGCGTTATGGCTATTATCAATGGGTCATGAGCCGGAATCATTTAAAAGAAAAACTCGAGTCTTCCTTCAATGTTTTGTCGATAACGCTAACCGAAGCAACGCTAGATGACCAGCGAGAATATATTGCAAATGGGCTGAGAAAAGTTTACGGTGAAAGGATCAAGGAGGTCGCAGATGACGTTGATGAACACATTGTCAAAAACTATCACAAAGACGTGTTAGGAATTCCACTATTGCTTCACATGTTCACAAAGATTTGTTCAGACACCGAGAATTATGAAAAAATCCGAACGAATCAAGTAAGTGTCATTAAACTTTACAGTATGTTTATTGATATCCAGTTTGATGAACATTTCGCCGGAAAACTTTTGGAAGGTGAAAATGCCTTATCGTCTCAAATCCAAGATTATTTCAAAGCCGAACGCATGTCCCACTATTCAGAAGCAGCCATAATGACATGTTTTGGTGATAAGTTTTCGAAAAAGTTGAATTTGAGGTGTGACAATTTTTTACAGATGATCGCAACATCAGGTGATGTTATTGGATTCATAACGAGTATGTCAGACAATAGCACACCAATTTTTTTGCATCAAACCTTTGCTGAGTATTTTGCTGCGTCTTATTTGAAAAGATGGCATAAACAATTGGACTCTGAAGTTTTAAGACAATTATTTCAACCAGAAAACAGGAACATTCGCTTGATGTTTGACATGTGTCTTGGTGAAAATAGTCCTGCTCATCAAGCAGTATTGGCGATGAATTTAGGTACGTTGATGGATATCGCTAGTAAAAATCAGGACATGATTTCATGGAAAGATGAGGGTGGCAGGAACGTATTGCATTTAGCCAGTTCGTACGGGACCAGGCGATTACCACTCAATTCTTTCACGGATGATCAGCCTTTTCATTATACTTTTTATTACAAGAGACCTGCTCTTGTGAAGGCTTTCGACAAGACCCGGTTAAAAATCGTTGAAAAAGACGATGAAGGCTATCAAGAAATCGTCAGGTATCTAGTCAATCTGGCAAATTGTAAACACGAGTTCGTCAATTACAAAGACAAAATTTACGGATTGAACTGCGTGGAATACGCGGACGCTTCGCTATCTTTATGTGCAATTGAAATTCTGTTGGAAATTCCTGATGTTAGGGAACAATTCCAGCTTGTTCTTTGTAATTACAAAGACCGCGAGACTCTTATAGCTTATTCCGTTGTATGCAGTTATGAAAATATATTATCGGTTTTTGAAATAATTCCTTACTTTGAGTTGGTTGATGGAACTAATTATCACGATATAAGTCCCTGGAATTTACTGCTTGAGAACTTACTACCACTGTTCCCAGTGAAGCAGTTGAAAGATTTCGAAGCATACAGTATATTTTTACTGGCTATTGAATTCAACCAAATTGACTTGTTGAAAAAACTGGACTCCAATACAGATAGGGCTATTGTTTATAGGACGTTTCAAATGTTTAGTGAAAATCATGAGACTGTTGAAATTGACGCACTTGCTCTGGCTGTAAAAAAGGGTAGTTTGGATATTTTCAAATTCTTAATACAGCATGGGGCTGATCTACAAAAAGAATACTTCAACAAACAGCATAACATTTTGCACATTGCTGCCGAACAAGGTCAAACAAATATCATTGAATACATTGTCGATAAGGAATTGATAGACATCAACTGCCGAAATCAAAAGCAAGAAACTCCATTGCTGGTCGCATCCAGAGCCGGTCATTTACACATCATCAATTATTTGATACAGAAAGGAGCTGCAATTGATGTGAGAGATTCATCAGGGCATAATTTATTGTACACATCATGTGAATGTGGACATCTTGAAATAGTCAAACAGTTTATTGAACATCCAAATTTACTGCAAAACGTAACTACCTGGCAAAAACAAACTCCATTGCTGATTGCCGCATCTAATGGTCATTTCGAAATTGTGTCATTTTTATTGCAGCATGGTGATGTCGATTCCAAAGCCAAAAATAGATGGGGGGAAAATATGTTGCATTGCGCGTGTTCAACTCGTTCTTCTACAAGCGACCCATTATCGTTCATCAAAAGTATGACAAAAGAGAAACTGACTGAACTTGAATCACAAGACGAGAACGGGAACACTCCATTACTGACGGCAGCTTCAAATAATCGGTTCGATATTGTAGAATACTTACTGGAAAACAATGCCAATTATAAAGTCAAGAATAAACACGGGCGAAATGTATTGCATTACGCGCATCATTATGGGGGTGGCCGCATTTTGAAAATTATCGAAAAATATTTGAAAAAAGAAGACTTGGTCGCTCTCAACCGTCGCGATTGTGATGGGACTGATAGGAGAGTACCTTGTGGTGGGCACCGGCTACGGACGCATCGAGCCGGCGCGCGGTACTGCGTCGGACGGCGACGCATCTTGGCCCAGAGACGGGCGCGCAAACTCCACTCGATCGTCCGTTCATATATAATAGCACGATCAAAGATAGCAGCTCAGGCTCGTGACGGCCGTGGCTCCGCAAGAAACACGAATTGATGACGTTCTCAGCATAAAGTGTTGATGTCAAACCACACAGGGCACCCCCTCTCTTTGCTTGCTCATTTTATTTTCATTTCATTTTCATTTCATACAATTTTTATTTCATTTTTATTTCATTTATATTTTTATTCTATTTTTATTTTATTTCCATTATATTTTAATTTAATTTTTATTTTATTTTCATTCTATTTTATTTTCATTTCATTATATTTTATTCATATTTTCATTTTATTCTCATTTTATTTTTATTTTATCTTCATTTTATCTTCATTTTATTTATATTTTATTTTTATTCCATGTTCATTTTATTTTTATTTTATTTTTATTTTATTTTTATTTCATTTTTATTTTATTTTTATTTTATTTTCATTTTATTTTTATTTTATTTTTATTTTATTTTTATTTTATTTTTATTTTATTTTTATTTTATTTTATTTTTATTTTATTTTTATTTTATTTTTATTTTATTTTTATTTTATTTTTATTTTATTTTCATTTTATCTTAATCTTATCTTAATTTTATTCTTATTTTATTTTTATTTCATTATATTTTAATCATATTTTCATTTTATTTTCATTCTTCATCATCATATTCTTATTCAATTTTAATTTTATTTGTTTCATTTTTATTTTATTCTAATTTTATTTTCATCTCATTTTATTCTATTTCTATTCTATTTTATTTTATTTCATTTTATTTTCATCTTATTCTTATTTCATTTTTATTCAATTTTTATTTTATCTTCATTTTTTGTTATTTTTTTTTTCTTTTCTATTGTTATTGTCATGTTTTCAATTTTTTTTACCTTTAATGGAAATGTACATATTTATTTATTATAAAAAGTTTGAAATATACATGTTCATTATATAAAAGAGAATATAAAAAACAAAAAAACAAAATTAAACATAAAAAATCTCCTCTACGGAAGATATAGGGGGAATAGTGCCTATAATACAGCAGCAGCATTGCCTCTTTGAATAGCCACGCTTATTCTTTGTATCAAATAGGCAGTTGACTTTGCCTCGTTGGTTACACCGCGAATCAACTTTCCGACTGATTTGGCCAAGTTCTTCGCGTTGTCGCCCCACGCACCAAAAGTTTCCACCGAAAAAGGTATGAAAATAAACCTCGATTCCAGTTTTCTGTATTTCTGTTTTCTCTGCACTTCGCCCAGACGTGCGGCTTCACCTGCTTTCCGGCTTGTTGAAGTGATATAAGAATTCGCCATCGTGTTTCGACATGTAGCGTCCCAAAGTAAAACCCGACCGCCATGCCATGGTGTAAGGGTCATACCATCCGCCTTTTTCCCGTCATCTTTACAGCAACCAGGAGGCTCAAGTACAGATGGAATACCAGCTGATGTTAGTGCTCTTTTAAGGATGTCATTGATGGCAGCATAACAAGACCACCTTCCAGTACCCTTGCGGCAAGACAGGCCATGATAGCTCAGAATATCCACTGATTCGCCACAAGAGTAACAGTTATGGGGTTCGCAAACATAGCAACAGGCTGTCCAATCCTCAAGCTTACAGCGATTCGAAAGAAAGAATCGTCGAAAAGCGTTCCCAGTGAAGATGATGGCAGGGTGTTGAGCCATGCACCAGATTCATTTTCTTGTGCCGCAAGAAGACGTGCTTTATTTCGCGGTCCTTGTGCTTCGTTTAGAATTTTGCCAAAAGATTTTTGACATAAAAGTGAATCAAAATCTTTTTGGCTTTTTGGAACTGAAGAATTTTGAGGATCCTCGTTACTCAAAATACACCACTCTAGCATTGCTTCATCAAAAAACTTGTCAGAAGGCTCAAAAATGTGATTTAAGAGAACAAAATTTAGAAATGGCATAATGCTGGAGAAGGAACCCATGAAATCAGAGTAGCACAAAGTCGTTATGTCCCTTACGCCGATCCCAGTAACTCTAACAGGAAGTGAAGATTGTTTCCATGACGTTTCATCAAATCTGCAGTTATAAATGTTTTTATCCAATTTTTATTTTATTTTTATTCCATTTTTATTAATTTTTATTCCATTTTCATTTTATTCTTATTTTATTTCCATTCTATTTTCATTTTATTTCAATTTCATTTCATTTTTATCTCATCTTTATCCTATCTTTATTTTATTTTTATTTTATTTCTATTTCATTTCAATCTTATCTTCATTTTATCTTTATTTTATTTTTATTGTATGTTCATTTCACTTCTATTTCATTTTTATTTAATTTTATTTTCATTCTCATTTTATTTTATTTTCAATTCATTTTCACATATATTATTCTCATTTTATTTTTATTCTATTTTTATTTTTGTGATATTTTTCATTTTATTTTCATTTCTGTGATATTTTTCATTTTTTATTTCACTTCAATTTTATTTTCATTCAATTTTTATTTCATCTTTATTTTCATTTCATTCAACTTTCATCTTTATTTTATTTTATTTTATTTTCATTCAATTTTTATTTTTATTCAATTTTTATTTCATTTTTATTTTATTTTCATTTTATTTTCATTTAATTTTCATTTCATCTCCATTTTATTTCTATTCTATTTTTATTCTATTTTTATTTTATTTTTATTCTATTTTCATTTAATTTTTATCTCAATTTTATTTCAATTTTCATTTTATTTTTTTTCATTTCATTTCAATTTTATTTTTATTTCATCTTAATTTCATTTTTATTTTATATTTATCTTCATTTTATTTTTATTTATTTTTATTTTATTCTAATTTTATTTTTATTTTTATTCTATTTTTATTTCATTTTCATTTAATTTTTATTTCATTTCTATTTTATTTTTATTTAATTTTTATTTAATTTTCATTCTATTTTTATTATATTTTTATTTTATTCTAATTTTATTTCTATTTTTATTTCATTTTTATTTAATTTTTATTCCATTTTTTTTTATTTTTATTTTATTTCAATTTTATTTTTATTTTATTTTCATTTTATTTTTATTCTATTTTTATTTTATTTTTATTTTATTTTCATTTTATTTTTATTTTATTTTTATTTTATTTTTATTTTATTTTTATTTTATTTTTATTTTATTTTTATTTTATTTTCATTTTATTTTTATTTAATTTTTTTTCATCTTTATTTTATTTATATTTTATTTTAATTTTATTTTTATTGTATTTTTATTTTATTTTTATTTTATTTTCATTCTATTTTCATTTTATTTTTATTTTATTTTTACTTTATTTTTATTTAATTTCTATATTATTTCTACAACTATTCAATACATACCACACCAATGCTCTGCCTCTCTTCCATTGATGGAATTATGGACACTCGATCTGGACGTTTCCCGTCGTCTCGGAACAGACCATTGGGTTTCAAAAGACATGGGATTTTCACCGATGCCAGAGTTCGTTTTAAGAAACAGACCATGATGTCCAAACTTGTCTACCGTGGCTCCACACACGCATGTATGTGGTTGGCAGATTTCAACACGGCTTCTCAAGGTTATTGCGATTTTATGACATAGGTATTTGGAATTTTGGTTTCTGGTCAATTTAAACCAAGTATTCCTGGATTACTTGTGATTAGAGCCTTTAATTTGGTAAAATCATTGATTACCTATGACCTATCTTCCAGCCCGCAATTTAGTTCAATTCAGAAGATTGATGAATATATCAGAATCAGCACATTGAAAAAACTAGTAACAAAACATTTAGATTAGGTATATAATATAGGCAATTATGCATCCGTATATTTGTCCTTGCTGCGTTGCATTTTGCGTTGTCGGGCTGCATTTCATTGACGTTGGCCGGGGGTCATTGGCTTCCTGGGCTGCTTTCTGGGATTTCTGGATCGCTGTAAGCTATGAATCTCCTTCTACTACCACTAAAGTGAAATTCGGATCATATTTCTTGTGTCTTGCATAATTACTGATGATTCCAATGTCGATTCTACACTTCGCAGTCATCTTGGTCCGCTCCTTAATTTTCCTCTTTGCAATTAGAAAAAAAATCAGGTTTTCTCTAGGTGATTGCCTAGATACTCGATGTTCCCCCAACAACACGGCGGGTTTCGAAGGAAGGCCCACGTGTTGGTGTTCAACAGTTTTCTTGATCTAAAAAGGCTTTCGCTTGAGTGATTCATGAGGTATTGTGTGAGAACTTGTCATTTTATGGGTTCAGTAAGAATAGCATCAAATTGGCAGAATAATCTTTTCTGACTGGTCGCACTCAGTACACAGTTGCGGGTGGGGGGAGTAGAGAAGGAGGGGGGTGACGAGTGGTGTACCTCAGAGTTCGGTACTTGGGCCCATACTTTTTTTGACTTTCATGAATGATCTCGAAAAGGTTGTGCCAGGTAGCTTTTTGCTTATGTTTGCTGCAGATACAACGCTGAGACGTGTTCTGGTGACAATTTGGATCGCCTCGTTGCAGAGCTCACCGATATAGGGTCGTCAACTGGCAAATGGCTTGCAGTAAACTAACTTTGTTTGGATAGCGATAAAACTGAGAAAATTGATTTTTTCTTTGAAAAATTTACAGGATTTATTTGTGTTCAGGTTTCTCCGGGTCACAATATTCACAATCGATCTGACGATGTCCTGGGCTAAGAAAGGCACGTACGTTGGACTCCCAAGAATATTTAAAAAAAAATCTTTGTGCTATAAGAATCTTGGTCGCATCACATATACCACAACAAGTCGTAATCAAGAGTCTGATGACATAGTTAATTGATGTCAACACAATAATTTGATTAGCCGAATGTTATTTATTTCTAATGAAACAAAGCTTTCCGACCACCACAACATCGGAAGGTCGGACCGAAACTGCGCAGACACGTGATTTGCCCCTATTGGAGGCTCATCAGTGCGCAGGCATTCAGTCAAACCATCCTTATGCTGTGGCAGCCAGAGATCTCATGGTAAAATACACCCAGAAAGACTCCTAATATGTGAGTCTTCCAAGCGGCGCCATCTATCAAAAGAATTCCGCAGATGCTATATTTCAAGGCATCAGGCATGCGAGGGAATCAACAGAATTCCACGTGAAGCAACACCGTCGCCAAGACGTCGCCGTCTGTGCAGTTTCGGTCCGACCGTCCAATGTTGTGGTGGTCACATTTGGTTGTTTCATTAAAAATGCGAGATGCCCGCTATATGGCCCTAAGAGGCGCAATATTCATTTATATTTGCGTGTTTGTTGTCTTTTAACATTGCTCTACTCGGCTCGAGTATACATGTGTACACCTACCATCGATGCTCTTGGCGACGATGTTGCTTTACGTGGAATTCTATTAATTCCCTCGCATGCCTGATGCCTTGGAATATAGCATCTGCGGAATGCCTTTGATAGATGGCGCCGCTTGGGGGACTCACATATTAGGAGTCCTCTTGGGTGTATATTACCATGAGATCTCTGGCTGCCACAGCATCGGATGGTTTAACTGAATGCCTGCGCACTTACGAGCCCCCAATAGGGGCGAAACACGTGCCTGTGCAGTTTCGGCCCGACCTTCCGATGTTGTGGTAGTCAGAGAGCTTTGTTTCATTAAGAATGCGAGGTGCCCGCTACATGGCCCTAAGAGGCGCAATATTTATTCATATTTGCGTGTTTGTTGTCTGTTATTCATTTCGGCTTGATACCTATTGCATTTGGAGACGATCGGTCAACTATAAGCAGTTTTCAACAACAAATCTGTACGTCTCCAACTTTCGTGTAGTGACTGGGAAAGCTCTAAAAAGTCTAGCAACTTCGCATATAAATCCGACAAGCTAACGAAAAGCTCCTTCGCCAATTGTAAGGGGTTTGTGGCTTATCATTCCCAGCTCACAGTTCCCGGGTTTGTGGCTTTTCCCCCAGTCGGAACCAATTTTTTTTTCAATTTTTCTAAAAATTTCTCCACTCTTTGAAACACTAACTACGCTGCCTATACCTACCTGCGCAATGCTAGTAGCGGTATAGTGACATAAATCGAATCGTTCAGTTCAACCCTTTGTGGCAATTAGCCTATGATAAAAATATTCATATTGGGTGAGCCTTTCGTGTCTCAGAACAAGAACTGGTTCAAAGGTAGTCAAGGAACCTATAGATAATGAAGAACACCTATACGCTGTACCCACCTACCTACACGGCTAATGAGGAATGCGACGATCCCTGAATTCGTTTTCGAAAATGAGATACACGTATGAGCCGTATCCGGTCCATTAAACCGCCCTCTCTGACGATGACTCGCTAAGAGGGTAATTAATTAGGTTTTGGCTTTAGGTCTGCGCGAGCTCTGAGGGCCTGGATACTCGTATGTTGTTGCCGGATGAGAGGTTGGAGAGGACAAGACAGAAGACAGGAAGAATCCTTAATTGGGGTTAGAAAAAAAGATGCCACGGGGCAGAGATAACATCGGGTTTTTTCTTGTACAATAGTGCTTGCGGAGCATTAGGATGCTGTGGCTATAGGTAAAAGGTATAAGCATGGATGCACGGACGCGAGGCGATATTTTATGTAGGATCATTTCCTGGGTCAGCGTTCAAGGTGGTTTTCAATCAGCTTCAGGTAAAGTACAATAGGTAGATAATAATGCGGTAATTATGGTGAGTATTCAAGTATTATGGTGCATAGCTACTTTCCAAGGCAATTTCACCCTGTTTATCTTTAATAAAAAAGCTAACTAGATTTCTGTCGACTTCGTTTTTGGTTGAATTGATATTTCACTAGCTTGAATTGGTTACAGATAATAACCAAACCAATACCAGGTCAGGTACACTTACAGGGTATTATAACGGTATTATTATCTTAGGTATTGTCACTTTGACTTCTTACATACATTAAAGTACCTACCTACACGGTGATTCAAAAGTGTCGGACCATAAGAATACATATAGGTACGGTAAATGTGATCTTCAATGAAGTCCACAAAAATTGTTGAAACCATTCTTTGACTTTAACTTTTGAAGTTATGACGGGTCAAAGAGTAGTCCTTCGAACCCTTGTATTTTCGAATTTCCTCTTAGTTGGAATCAGAACACTCCACAAAAATAATTTTAAATAACAAAAAAGAGGCGGTTGAAGCCTTTCTCCACTCAACTCCCCCTTATATCTCCCAAAATAAAAGAGCTAAACTTTGGCTATTTATCCAGGAAAATTTTTCTCAACATTCTTCTGGAATTTTGAAGTCTTTCCTCAGTTTGTTGTGGACTCCGTGTTTGCGAATCATGAATCACCTGTAGCCTGTAGGTATATGTACAGGGTGTTCACGTTAAGATTGACCCCCCCACTAACTTGCCTTATCCCTGGGACAATTTTCAAAATTGAAACTGATTCTTCGAGGATTTTTGCTGTATTTTTTTAATTTATCCGTCAAAAATTTCTAGACCATCAATTCACGGGGTGTCGCAAGTAATATTATTTTCATTACATGCAGTCAACGCATACTTTTATCCCGATTACAACGAAATGTAGCACTTGCGGGCTCATTTGACAAACAAACTGCCAAAATTATATCAATATATTATAGTTTAAAAATATTAGAAACCACAGTCAAGACGATTTAGAGAATTTTATTTGAAAAACCTATAAATTTTGTAAATTTTGTGAGTGTTGTATATGTTTGTAATAAGAACAAAAGTCTGCATCGATTGCATTGTTAAAAAAATGTAGAATGTAATAAAACAAGGTGATTTTTTTGAAACACTGAACCAGAAAATTTTTAGGGTCAAATTTGAAAAATTCAGCAAAAATTCTTCATGAATCAGTTTTTATTTCTGAAATTGGTTCAAGAATAAGGCGGCTAATCAAGTGGGGTCGGGATCAATCTTAACGTGAAGACCCTGTACCTAAGTAGGTACAGATTAGTAAATTTTCTGATGCTTTCGGACAAGATGAGAGGTACAGTTTAGATACAGCGTCGGTTAAATTATAAAAAAATTGCAGTAATTTTGTGGTCATCTCTAATGTCTAAAAACGATACAGTGGCGTACCCAGACTTATGGACAGATGGGGGGATCGAAAAGATTTAGTGTATATTTCAGGAAGTGAGCGACTGAAATAAGTAAAAAGTAGCGCCGTAGACGAAAATTTTTCGGCGTAATAATAACAATAATACTTACTGACAATAATAAGCGGAAAAACGGAGCCCCCATCAATTCATTTTGTCTTCATAAATAAAGTTCAGTCAAAACTGAAAGTGCAAGAAGAATATTCCAAAATAGAACATATATTTTGTTAAGTAGGTTATGAGACAATCAATCAACCAAATGATAATATCGAGCCCCCTTGGAGCCTTGGCCAGCTCTTCAAAAGTTTCGTCAGTTAATAGTGTGTAGGTATAGGCTCAAAGTCATGGAGGGGGGATCGGCATCAGACTTGTTCCAATTAGTTGAAGCCTTGGGGGATTTATCCCCTTCATCCCCCGCTGGGTACGCCCCTGAAACGATACTTACACGATATCTAACCGTTCTTGAAATTTCCTGGAAAACTATATTCTCAATGTTTTCGTTATTCTGCAGACGGAAGTCGCTTTTTGATGGTTAAATCAACCATTTCTTCCAAACGGTTCAACATAGCGAGTTTCTCCTGATGGGGAGAGAGGAGAGCTCCTCTTGGGAAGTCAAGCTGTTTGTTTATTCTGCATGATATATCCGGCGAGCTGTGATAAACAGCTCCTCCGCCAATTTTACAGGTTTGTGGCTTACCTCACGAGTTAAGTCTTCAGGTTTGTGCCTTATCCAGGAGTTAAAGTCTCCAGCAAATATTGTAACGATTGTCCATATCTTTCAAATTGTTTAGCTTATTGAATTTGTTCTTTCGCCCAGTGATCGATTGGTCAACCATTTGTTCTATTCTAGGCTTAGGTGATGGTTTTACGGTTCCCTACAACGGCCGAGCTATGTTTTTCTCACGAGCGCCATATTGAATTTTCTCACATAATATAATCAGATATACACCAAAATTTTCAATTCAATAATGTTCACAATTTACTACTTTTTCAATACAGGTGATTCTGGCGATTCATAATTACACCACAACCACAATAAGAAATAATAGTACGATACCAAAGATAAAGATAACCCGAGGCAATAGCACAATTATCTCAAGAAAATATTTTCCTAATCGATCATTTTTTGCTTTAGATATCCTCATCTTAATCGAGGCAAAATTTCGGGGTGGTCTACTTCAATTTTGGCCCGGTTTATTTCAAAATTTCACCATTTTTACCTACCTACCTACATACATACATACATACATAAATGCTATATTTAACCCTGGAGGATTAAATTAATTGTGGTCCTTGAAATTCGGAGGAAATTTCTGTATCTCTTCATTTCATCAATTTTTTGTCTATTACGTTACCATAATACCAATTCGTATTTTTTCAGCTACAAAAAAAAATGTGGAAACAAAATATGTCAAGAAAAACAAAAAAAAACAAGAAACTTCAAAGCATCGATTTCTTACTCCTGCCTTCTACTCTACATTGATACGCCGGTTGTCCATAATTTTAGTCTAATTATGAATCACTAATCACTGTGTGAAAAAAACCAGTATTGAAGAATTTTGACATTACAACGTACGTGCCGTAGTCCGTAGTAACGTAGCATACAGGGAGAGGCAAAAGTATGAAACAAATTCATCAACGAATTTGCATTTTTTTTCGGGAAATTCCTCGCACAGGTCAATTTTGTTTTCCAATTCCGCACATTTTGATGTGAAATTTTCATATTTGCCGCCATTTTTGTAAAAGCTGTGACCTCATCAGCCATTTTCTTTGATTGAACCTCCCTCCTTTTTTTGCATATTCGAATAGATTGTGAAACTCTGATTTCAGCAATATGCACATACATAGTTACACCGTTTGAACTGATGGTTTCCGAGATAATAATCAAGTATCAAATGTGGTAAATTTCTAGTTTTTTATTAATTATGTTTTGACAAAAGAACAACGTTTTCATCGCAGAAATGTTCATGAAATTTCTTAAAATTTTCCACTTCAAAGTGAAACTTTCCCAGTCGCCCTTTAGTCTTCCTTTTGGGTCACTATGCGCGACCTGTCCGTACTCTTTTGGGCAACTGTTTTCCTGGAAGGTCGATTGGCAGACGAGGACGATAGAGTGGCCTGCGAGATCTTCGGATCTCACTCCCTTCGATTATTTCTTATAGGGATACCTCGAATCAGAAGTTCACATCAACATATCACGAAAGGACCCCGCACGATTCTTATGGAAAATGGCTCCCGGTTAAATTCTCTAAATTTTTGATATGTTGTAGGTCATGAGATACTAATCAAATACCGTGAGCCCCAAACTCAAATAATGGACAGTTTTTTACCCACAGGGGGTTGAAGTTGGAGGTTTTGAGGGCTTCAAAATGATATTATGACGGTTATAAAAGCTTTTTATTTGGTTTTTCTTCAAGTCGTGTTTCATGCTAAATGTATTTATTTGACAAAAAAATATCAACCCTCTCCTCCACCCCAACCCCTATCTACCATCATAAAATTTGAGATTACTCCCAAAAGCCATGCGGATGGCTTCTGTGATTTAAATTATGAATTTTGACGTAAAAATTATTTTCCACCCCTAATGTTGGGGTGCCGATTTTCCAATTTGCCTCGGTTAATTTGGCTGAATTTTTGGTATTGTGTACTTCTGATTTTGCTAAACAAAAAGTTCCAGTACCAAAACTTATTTCTATGAACAGTTTTTGTTCTGCAGGGAACTGAAGTTCAATATTTATGCTCTCAAATCTTCAACTTCAGTCCCCTGTAGAACAAAAACTGTCCATAGGATGAAGTTTTGGCATGAGAACTTTTTGCTCAGCAGAATTAGAAGTACACAATACCAAAAATTCAGCCAAATTAACCGAGGAAAATTGGAAAATCGGCACCCCAACATTAGGGGTGGAAAATAATTTTCATGTCAAAATTCATAATTTAAATCACAGAAGCCATCTGCATGGCTTTTGAGAGTAATCTCGAATTTTGTGATGATAGATAGGGGATGGGGGTGGAGGAGGGGGTTGATATTTTTCTGTCAAATAAAAACATTTAGCATGAAACACAATTTGAAGAGAAACCAAATAGAAAGCTTTTATTTACGCCAGAATATCATTTTTAAGCCGTCAAAACCTCCAACTTCAACCCCCTGTGGGTAAAAAACTGTCCATTATTTGAGTTTGGGGTTCACGGTATTTGATTAGTATCTCATGAGCTACAACATATCAAAAATTCAGAGAATTTAACCGGGAGCCATTTTCCATAAGAATCGTGCGGGGTCCTTTGGAAGACGTGAAAGATCAAATTCGTTAGGATTGAGGAAGGTTGCTTGATCAGTGTAGAAGTTATCCAAAATGTTATCCAAGAATTGTCGGACAGGCTTGCGTGCTACCAAGAAACCAACGGGCGGCAGTTTGAGCATTTGATCCATTAAAAGGCGTTCCAAATCAATTTTTATAGAAATAAAGAAATAATTTTTCAAATCGAGAACTTTGAATAGTGTGCATACTGCTGAAATCAGAATTTCATAATCTATTTGAATCTGTAAACAAGAGGAGAGTTCAATTTGAAAAAACGGCTGATAACGTCACAGTTTTTACAAAAATGGCGGCAAATATGAAAAGTTCACATTAAAACGTGCCGAACTGAAAAACAAAATCGACCTGTGGAGGAATTTTTCGAGAAAAGAAATGCGAATTTTTTCAATGAATTTGTTCCATACTTTCGCCCCGATAAGGCTATTCTGTGGTAGCCTATGTGTTGGATTCTGTACCTTACAGGTAGGTAAGTACCCACTTAGTCACAAAAAACTGAATATAAATAATCTTATGACTTATGCGAGTAATCAAGAATAAGGATACAATTTGTGCAAAGGCATGTCCTTTTATCCCCACTCCGATACCTCTCCAATGACACATCCCCGAAATTTCACCCTCATCATCATCCTCACTGATTTTGGCTTCGCAGGGCCGTGCCCAAGTACTAGAAAGGAAACGGACCGGATTCCCCATCGTCATTCCGCGCGCAGTTATCGCAGCAAGCGGTGAGAGTTTTGTTCGTGCGTTGACGCTCGTTTGTTTCCACAACATCTGTCACTCGGCACGTGCTACTGCCGGGTACTAAACAACTGCCGCACACCGCCGCCCGCCGCCTTCTCGATTTACATACAATCATCATTTCCAGAGTCATTTCCACGGCACGTCGGATTGGAACCAATCAAAAAGGTCAGTGGAGTTATTTTCTTGTTTTGTTTTTCATCGCCCACCGAGATTTTTTCAGTAGATGTTGATAGATTTTTAATTTTTTTTTTTATGATATGTAGGTATAATTTGCTAGTGTATTATTGAATACAACAATATTTAGTTTGATTTGTAAAATGAAGCTTGCTGTAGTCCATAAAAATGATGAAGCAGAAACTCATTCCTGCCTGGGGTTCGACTTTTTTCGTAAAATTCTTACTGATATCAAAAGTAAATTGGATTGGGCGTCGCGTAGACCCATTTTCAAAATTGACACGGTTTCGGTTTTCCGACGGTAATTTTTTCAAAATGAAATCTGCACATTCCGTGAAATTGAAAAAACTGCAGTGCAAACTTCGACATGCGTTCAACGAAATATTCATTTTAGGTGCAGACATGCTTGGACTGAAAGTTGGAAAAAGATTGAATTCATTTTTGGAGGAAAAATGTTCCAAGTCGGACTCACGGTTATCGAGTTTTCATTTCTGGAAAAACTAAACATTTTCCAACTTTTTTTCCAATTTCCCTGGAATTTTCCTGTTGAAAAATGGAAAACCGACCTGGGGCCCTATTTTTCGGAAAACGTGTGACCGTTCCTATGCGAAGTTGCTAGGCAACCAGGGCTGTGTGGTTGGCTGTCACCTAGGCAACATCACCTGAAGATCTGTTCCCCGCGGTTCCGAAAATAGGGCCCCTGGGTTATCGAGACCGACTTGGATGGTGGAGCTTGAAGTGAAGCCTTGATTGACGATTTTTCCAATACGACGATTTGGAAAAAGATTAGAGATTCCCCGAAAATTCGAATTTTTCTGAAAAAAATTATCAGTTTCCTGCAAGTTATTTTCAGTCTTTCTCCCTAATTCCAACTTCCCACCTGAAGGGCGTTTCGAACAAAAACTACCATGCATAGGTTCCTGGATTCTAGTCGGGAAAGTTTTGGGGTGACACAACCGATTTTTCCTTCAGTTTAGCTAGTTTGGTAGTGATAGTAGGTAGGTACCGGAAATAAACGTTATCTTAACCTGATATGATCATCTAACTCTTGTATAGGTACATAATGTCAGATATACCAATCATGTAGGTATGTATAGGTGGGATTCATGAAATATCTTCCAGTGTAGATGAATTTTTATGCCTGTGGCCATATCCGGAATTTGCTCAGTCCACTGGGGCGGAAAGAAGTCATCAGGTGTAATTATATTTCCATTTCTCGAAGCAAAAGAAGGCAATTTACACGAGACACGAGGATTTATTTATTTATTACTCATCCGTGCCGTAAATCCACAGAGGAAGTCATACCACTGATCGTTTCCTCTTGATGAAAATTCAGTAATTACACCGAAATTTACACAAACACCGGACTGTCCGCTAATAAGAAGTGGCATTGAGTCGAAAAAAAAACTTGCCAGCTAAGTGGCTAAGTATCCGGTATTGCCATTTCTTGTCTTTATTTTTTTTACATCATTTCCATGGACCTGTGTCTAAGCTGGACTGATAATAGCGTACTTTGTCATGGCTCCCAAATAGTGAGCCGAAAAATCTTACTTGCAGAACTCGATTCAGAGATGAATATCTTGTTGGTGTCAACTTGTTGAAAAGCTTTTCGACTAACTGTCACTGTCACTGAAATGAAATCGCAGGGGCGATGAGAAACTTGCTAGTCAGTGGCTCTTAAACCCTCGTTTTACTAAACGTTTTATTCAGTAAAAAACACTTCTAAAAAAAGTTGCAAACAAATTCCAAAGTAGACTTTCTATATTCCATTAAAATAGGTAGTGACACACGTCGAAGTGACAGACATGTGTCACTTTGTATAAAGCGCGGCACTCTGGATCTCGTGACCTCGCCGGATTGTCGGTAAACCGAAATAGGCAAAGTGTGCTAAAGCCGTTAGAATCGATAAGGACCCCATTTAGAACATCCGCAGAGGGTGTTCCCTTACCATATACCAAGTAAAGTGCACATGCCCATGTGTTCCGTTTCTAAACACATACAGCAGCACACCGGGCAAAAAAAATTTGAGCAAACAAAACAAACAGGAAGAAACATTTCTCGCCGTGTCAGAAAACGTCGCCCTTGAAAAATTCCGGAATTTTGTAGCAGAGCAGCGAATATATCAGATTGAAAACCGTATACATCTAGGCGATAAATAATATCAGGAATAAGAAGCAGTAATGTGATATACAGGATGGACGATATTTTCACATAGATTTGTAATTAACCGCATAAACGGTCGCGCCGGGGGAGCTCATCACAAACAGATGAGCATTTTGTGTTTGTGTGTGTTTTTAAAGGACGTCCATAGACAGGATATCCGTATCCTTGCCCCATAGTATAAAGGCCCTGCTGTGTCAGTTGACCATTCCGCACCGACAGGAAAAGGAAACTTATTATCACCGATTTTCAATTGCCATTATCATTTTTTCCGTTTCATTCATTTAAATGCAAAATGTGCGTTTTTGTGTGTGTTTTATAGTAGTAGGCATAGTGGCTTCCTACCGTAGGATACCTATACGGCAATAAACAAAATCGGTATTGTTCTTTACAAAAAATGGCGCGCTCGGTCGATGCTGTCATTCGTAAGGCCATACATGGGCGGTTTGTTTTGTTTGAACAAAAATAAAAACTTTCGTAAATTTTATTAACGCATTTTCATGCGGTCGGATATAGTCTTTCCATCGGGGGCGTGATTCGAGTGGCCTGAGTAGATTTTCTAGTGAGCGTTGTAGGCTTACCGCTTTCCAAGCTGATGTGAAATTTGGATTATCTAAAAGCCAACTTATGTCGCCTTCCAAACTGACACCAGAATGTTGATATCTTTGAAAAAAATTCACGGTGTCTTGCGTAGAAATGCAACTCGGGGGCCGCAGAGACGTTCTGCCGTCGGCGTCGTTCAGACATCAAAATTGCACGGGCTCCCTTCGAATGTCACAGCATTTGCAGTTTGTTTTGACGCCAATAACAAGAAAAAAAATTTAAATATAAAAATAAACTACTCGTGAATATTAGAAATAGGCCAGAATTTGGACTAATTCCAAGCGAAAATATTATAGCTATTGTTGATTATTCGTTTTTGATTTCAATATTTTCGTACTAGCTTACAGCAATATTTTCAAGTCAGGTTTGGCAGATATTCACAACTTCACTTCAAAAAAAAACCCTGACCAAAATTTCTTTGATTCACCCCCAGAAAGGTTATGACTCGTGAATGTACCTGGCACCCTCTCTGGATCGGTCCGAAATGGAGTGTGCTGTGGCAGTCTATTGTATATTTATTTTTTCTAGGATCAGAGTGGCTCTAGAATACATTATCATGCTACACTAGAGTCACCATAAATACGATAGCAGCTAACTTGATATCAATTTTTGTTTAGGGTTGTTTTGGGAAAAAAACTTCAAAAACGATCACTCGAAAACGAAAAGAGCCGGGGCAAAATTTTTGTTTTGGTTCAACTCTTACATAGCAGCGCACTTTTTATCATAGTGAAAGTGTTTTTTTGAACAACCCTAAGGGTGAGGAGTGAATTTGGCATGCACACAGGGGGCTGGAATCCCGAAAACATGGTCAAAATTCTGAAACTTTCAGATTAATCAATACATAGAAATTTTTGGGAAAAACGAAGTCTATCCTCGAAATAGGGGTTGTGATAAGAGGTGAAATTAAAAAAAAAATGACCTAGTTATTGGCAATTCTCAGAATAAGAGTACAATGGGTATAAACTTTCATGAACCATATAAAAAAATCTAATATCAAAATAAGGGGTGGAAAGTCGAAAAAATAACAGCATTTTTAACATCCTCAACATTTCTCACCAATTCACTAAGACTATTTAGCAGAGTTCCTTTCAGATATTTCTCACGAAATTTCTCACGGAATTTCTCACCAATATATCTTGAAGCCATCCTGGACAATTTGAAGTTTCTAATGGACGTTCTCAGGCTTGTCACGATTTCCACACAAATGGCTGAAAATTTTCCAACTCATCCATCATGAGAATTGAATTTCACGCAGTTCCCTACAGAAGCTTCTCAACTAGCTAAAATTATTGTTTTCAGTTATGAATTTGACATTTTCTCAAGAAAAGTTCTCTCTTGGCTGTTGAAGCTTGAGAATGGATTCTTGAAATGTTTTCCATTAAAAACTTGAGTTACAACACAAGATTTTCTGGAAGAAAAACATACGATTTTTTGTTAGTTTCTTCAATTCATTTCAAGGTCATTCTGAAAAGCGTTTCTTCAGGCTTGTCTTAGTTTTTGTTTGAGAATTTATCCTCTGAAATTCTCACCGACTCCAAAAACAGTTTATGGAAGAGGTGATAACGAAATTTTCCCGCGATTTCTTCTGAGGATGTGCTGTGGAACATTTTATAAATTTTTAAAATGTTCTCAAGATTTTCTCAGTCCCTTAAAAGCTTTTTTCGGACTTTTTTTTGGATTTCTCACCTGTCCATTTACTAAGAATATTTAATATTCCATATGAAACTCCCGTGAAAAATAATTCTTACGGTATCGGTACTATCAAATACTTTTGAGATGCAAAAGTATTATCTTGAGATGGTAAAAATGATTAATTTTCTCTGCTGGCTTGCTTGAGTGTTGTTTTGGACTGAATTGTGAAATCCCTCAACCGTATTATGGAAAATATATCATGGAAAAAAAGTAGTAGTGCAATTTCTCGGGAAAATAAAAAATCCAAGATTATCACGTTGCGTGTTATTGACTGATTGAAACGTGATTTTTTTCTCTAAATTATATATTTTTGGAGTAAATCACTCTTAAAATTTTTCACCGATCTGCGAAGTACCGATCACCGAATATTTTTCACGACTTTTCCGAGAAAAAATCTCACCCGCTCCTTCATTTGCGTCTCCATAACCATGCTGAAAATTTTAAAAATTTGAAGAATTCTTCAAGAACCATTTTCTTAGTCCTAACGAAGACTTCTCAACTAATTCTTCCAAGAAATTCGTACTCATTCATGATCGTCCAAAATGTTTTGCAGTATGATCTTCTCGTGAGAAATACTTCTCACGCAATTTCTTATGAAGAAAGCCTTACGAATCAAGGTTATAGCCTATAGCCTTGAAATATTTGACATTTTTTCAATGAGATTTATGCCCTACTTCAATCGAAGTCCTTTTGAGAAAGATTGTACCACATTTTTCGACGAAATAGCTAGGAATATTTTGCAACACTTTCTCTGGAAGAAAATTGTACTTGATTGCTCATCAGTGCCTCCAAGACTGTTTCGGAGTTATTTTTTTGAGGAGCATTCCTTCAACATCAACATACAACAACATACTTCAACATTTTGACAGTTGCAAAAGTAATTCAACTATTTGAGGTTGAAATGTCCCGAGGTGTTTCCCAAAACCCAGAGCATCAGTTGACATTCCTGTCAGATTGGCCGGGCCGTGCTCCAATTTCAACATTTTTCGGCAAAACTTCAAGAAAGGCCCCGCCAAATGGCCCGCACCGGACGACACTAGGTCCCCGAACCCCCCGGTCGGCATTTCACACTAAATTTCTTGAAATTCTGCCCGAAAAGCCAAATTTTTGCCGCAAAAACGTAACAAGAAACTGCAAAGAATTAATTAAAATGCCAATTTCCATGTAAAATTTTGGATGAATTATGAAATTTTCGAAAATTTTTGACAGATTCAGCAAACATTTTTAAAAATTCTCACCCTAAACTTGGGACGCGGTTCGTTTGCGAAAATTTTTAAAAACATACCCTGCCAAAATCTGACGTCTGGTTCTCACAAATTTAGACGTCCCGTCGTTCGGTTACCGTCAGCGGTTTCTATGAGTTGAAAATTGTACTTGATTTCTCATCAGTGCCTCCAAGACCGTTTCGGAGTTATTTTTTTGAGGAGCATCCCTTCAATATCAACATACAACAACATACTTCAACATTTTGACAGTTGCAAAAGTAATTTAACTATTTGAGGTTAAAACATGTAGCAAATTGTGTTTAGACTCTGTTTTGGTGTGGCAAAGGAGCCTGAGAAGTCCAACACCTCGTGATTTCACATAGGTATAACAAAGATAAAGGCTTTCAAAGTTGAGTTTTAAGAAAGTTTTGGAACAAAAAGCACACTTCATGAACTTTGGAATGTATTTCGTAACTTTATTTACTGTACAGGGTGAGTCGTAAATCCTAAAAATCCAGCTTTATAGGGTGTCGCAATTTTTTTTTGGTACTGTTCGAGGTTCTTTTCGAAACACCCTGTATTCCATCACCACAGTCGATGCACATTGTTATCCTGATTACAAAAATGTGCCATCGATTGTGGTGATGAAATGCGGGTGTCTTGAAAAAATGCAACAAAAATTGCGACACCCTGTACATGGCACGGAATGGCAAATTATACTTGACGTTCAAAAACTAAGGAAAAAATTGTCTCAGAAAAGTTCTTCTTTTTCGAATTGTCATGGAGGGAAAGTTTTTTATGGGTGGGGGGGGGGGGGGTACTCCGTTTCGCTTGAACACCTGTAGAGTAAATGAAATTTCAAAACACATCCAAAGGTCCAAAAAAATTACTTTTTGATCTTTTGAAAACAGTTTATTAATTTTTCAAAATTGCAAACATAAAAAGAGGTCTAAGGACCACATTTGATCCTCCCATAAGTTTCAAAAACTAGAAACCATAAAGTTTTTGCGACATTTTTCTGGCTCTTATGAAACAATTTCCTAACTGCACTTGCGCCTGCGGCTCAATTTTCCACTTGCAAACCATTTGCGAACACCCTGTTTCAAAAAATCCAGATTCTGAAAGAGATCAAGCATATTTCTAGAGAACAAAAATATGATCAAAAGTCATGTCCTCGGTCATGTCACTTCGAGATTGATTTCAGTTTTTTTAAATTAAGATGGAAAAAATCTGAAGCTCAATTACACTTCAAAAATTAACCTTTTTGGCACTTCTTGCCACTTTTTCCTTTGACATTCAATGTATGTAGTTCCATGAAAAAATAACCTGTTCATCGGTATTTGACTTTTATAGTCTACCTAATACCCAATTCACAATGAACATGAGATCCACTCCAAGACATTACCATTAGAAAAAAACAACAAAAATTCTTACCAAATGTCTGTCATATAGTGCCCACATGCAACAACCCCCAGCGGATTTTGTCCAGCGTGCAAAAAGCCTACCAAGCGAATAAAATTTATTTCTGTATTACGTCTGCTGTGAATAAAGTTTGATTTATGACCCGATTTCAATTCTAGTCAGGTCAGGTCAGTTCAGGTCAGTTCAGGTCAGGTCATGTCAGGTCATGTCAGGTCAGGTCAGGTCGGGTCAGGTCAGGTCAGGTAAGGTCAGGTCCAATTTTAGTCGCAATTCCAACAAAGTTCAAAGATACAATTTCTTGTACCTTTCACAACCCGATTTTGAACGCAAGACACAATCGCAAAGATCTTAAGGATTTTAGGAAGTTGGCCAACATTCAGAGAGAGAAAGAAATTTTATTACCAAACTAACATCTTCCCCAACAACAATGTATAACAGTAATAATAATAATAATAATGATAGTAATAAAACTAATAAATTGTGAAGTAAAGGAAAAAGGAAGTGAAGTGGATTATGAACCTGCTATAATTTCCAATAATTCTGAAGGAATGCCAAACGTGATACAAAAATCAATGCTATCCGACCGTAACGATCGACCATTGAAAATCAAGATCAAATCGAGATTCAAGATCACTGAAAATGGACAAGTAGTCTACTTGATTATCAAGGGACGTTCTGAGGACTTTTATTTTTCTTCGCAAAGAAGTGCAGTGTAGCATTTCCACCCTTTTCACCCACAAATAGGCGAGATATGAAAATCAAACTTACACAAGCCACATCTGTTCTATCCATGACGAGTGACCACTGGCAATAACTATTATTGATAATGACCAAATAACCTCACATTTGTGTTGTGACTTGACAGTCTGACAGGTCAGCCCAACAGCCAAAGTTCCTAGGTTTTCTCCCTTCATCATTCCTTCCGACAGATGCGATCGAGTTATAAATTGTCAAGATGAAAATGCTTTCGACTAAAGTTTATAATAAAATTGCGACCAAAATTGAAATCTAGTTATAAATCGAAGACTACATGGGTCTCTTCGTTGGGTTCGTATAGATGCAGCGACTAGCAAGATATCGCCAACCCGAATTTAAAAAAAAGTTACGACTCAAACACATGTGGGTACTACTACTACTAGTCTTATCAAAGTGAAAATATGGAAAAGCCACGACCCCACTCAACACACAGTCACGCAGACACACAGATTATTAATTACCACGTGCGGGTGATAACTGAAAACCCCGAGGGTTAGGGCCGACCTCGCCTAATTGACGCACACGGGACAGGGGCGGACCGGAAGCCGATAATTCGCCCATATACACAGAAAATATCGGTTACACAACCGAATTCCGGAAACACAAAGCTCGCATTATTTTTGTGTTTATGTTTCGCGCTAAATGCAACGGATGCCTACAGGGTGCGTCAGTTCACCAAAGCATTATCACACTGTCGTAATATAATGTAGGATGTAACCAATCTGATACGGTTTTGACTTTTAAATTTTAACCCATGAAACTGGACTGATCCAGTCCAGTTCTGTAATGTTATCCACGATGGTAGCGCTAATATTGAGGAATTTAGTATTCGGCCTGGTACCGTACCCTGATTAGCAGTCCAGTTGAAATACTAGGTCCATGGTTTAACCCTTCGATTTTAGATGAGCTCATTTGATCAAAAATTCAATCCCAACTGTACCGTCAAAATCCAGTTGCGGTGGAACTGAATTTTGGCCCTGGGAACTTTATTTCAGAACTTGAACTTTTGCTTTCTGACAGTTCTGGCAGACCATGCAACTTGATTGGTTTTGTTTGGTAACAACAAAAAACTGATAATAAACTCCCAACATTCTTCTCTTACAAAATGTGCGATGTTATCTCTAGTACCTATCAGACTTGTAGGGGCGAATTTGAGTGTGTACCTAGTGACGAACAAAAATAGATACGATACCCTACGCCTACCGTCTGCCCACCCCACCCTGTATAATATTCTCGATTTAGGCTCGGTCTCCGCTGCTCCGTCAGAGCATTGATGGATTCGTCCGGCCCGGCCACCCATTTGGGGGATTGGGGGTAGTATTTATGCTCGTTGGTGTGGTGGTGTTTGCTTGCACATAATATAGTGGAGGTACCTATTCGTTTTGTAGAGACACAGGAAGGGGTGTTTCCTCATCAGGGCCCTGTTTCCGCCACAGTCGTCGTCGGCCCGGCCTTCTGGCAGCCGACGGAGCGCATGCATCCGCAAATAAAAACTATTTTGGAACCTTGTGAGCGGACACGCAGGCACAAAGCGCCGCATTGTGCCCTTTAACACTTCGGGGGTGACGGGTGTCAAACCAGAAAAATATTGCTTCTCGATGATGCGTCTCGCATTGCCGTCATGCCGTCACACACACCGAGACACACACATACGAATCTCACTTATCACCATCAAGTCTGGCTCTTGTTAAAATCGTATAGCTCAATAATGACTAATGACTTCACAAGCTGTTAGGTTTAGGTAGATAAAGGTGGAGGTGCCTGTATCATTATTATTCTGGAACAAGGAAATATTATTGGAATTGATTGTTTTAGCTCCATCAGTAGGTAGGTACCTCGGTAGGTACCGTCGCGTGCAAAAAAATCTAGTATGTATACCTACTTCGAATCACTTTCAGATAGATTTAATCTAGCCTTATTTACTTTATGGCAAAAAGCTCTTGTTACATAAGCCGATATGTTCAAGTCAAGCTTCAGCATGGTCGACTTGCACCACACCACTTTAAATCCTAAATAATCCTAAATTAGTTCCTGTTCCTATACATAGTGTTCTAGACGCATGTGCAACTTTTGATTAGGCAACTTGTGCTACATTCGAACAAACTGGAAAATTTGTGCACAATACGTTGGAAAACGTTGAGTTTCTTATCAAATGAGTTGTTTTTAGTGTGAAATAGTTATTAAGAAGCTAAATGGTGAATGCTAGAGGGATACGAGAAGGTTCAGTGAACGATCAGGCCTTTTTGTATTATTCTATCATCAGGTTAGGCAACCAATGTTACATCCGAACATTCCGAACTGACGGTACTGTACGGACACACGTGCCACAAACGAATAAACCATCTAAAAATTGAAGCATAAAGTCTATTGTTTACCTAAAATCGACGGACACTTTTCTCTGACGTGTGTACTCTGATGTGATGACTTTTCTCGGCCAAATATTTGAGGTTAACACATGGCACATGGCACGTGGGACGTGGGTTTAAAACATAAACAGAGGGCAAACGGCCAACGAGTAGGCAACCAGTTATACAGTCCATCCTCGGATCAGAATCTCACCACAAAATTTTCAACTTCAATATCGAAATATACGGAAAATCAAGCAGTCATTTAGTTTCTTGCTTACTTTCCTGGCAAAATGTTATACTTTTACATGCTATAGCACAAATTTTGACGCATTCCATGCATCCATTTGTTAATTTTAATGGCAAAATTGATCATTTGTTCGAAATTATGGCCTGATCAAATATATCGCCGTTACCTATACCTGTCCACGCCGTCGCAGAAGAGCCCAACCTATATAGGAAGAAGAACTATTTTCACATTTCTATGACCGAAAGTCCACTCTTTACGTTAAATAGGTACCTAAGTACTTACTCAATACATAAGTTTTGCATTTTATACTGACCTCATATGAGGTTTTTACACAATACCACCAGTTCAATAATGTTTTATTTACGTTGCAGATTCTCCACCAAGATAGGTTACTACAGTGCAAGAATCAAAATTGCAACAATGGCAGTCCAAGCAGCCGAATCCGTCCCTGTGCGTTTCGGGCCCATGAGCGACTGGAACCGTTTGGGCCTCTCCTTCACCGATGACGACAATGACCATCTCAGACAAGACAATTTACCCAAAGGTACAGAATAATTTCTCAATTTTCCTCATATTTCTTCTCTTTTACGAAATTTCACTCGCTATACAGGGTGTTTGCAAACTTGGGATAGAAAATTGAACCGCAGTTGGAGAAATGTTTCGAAGGTGTCAGAAAAATGTTGAAAAAAAATTTAGGTCTTTTTTTGAAAATATGGAGGGTCAAAAGGTGGTCCTTCGACTCCCTCTATTTCCGTTATTTTGAAAGATTTCAGTAAACTCTTTTCAACAGACAAAAAAGCAATGTCTTGAATCTTTGATTGTGTTTTGTAATTTCATCTACTATACAGGGTGAATCGTGAATGATGAAAATCCAGTTTTCTTAAAAAATGCATGCAGAAAATTTTATATGGGAACTATTTTTGTTATTTGTTGCTCTACATCAGTTTTATAACTTCTAGAACTTTTCATGGGCATTTTCGATAAAATGTAATTTTAGGATTTACGACTCACCCTGTACATCAAACAAAATTGCAAAACATTCAAAGGTTTAAAAAATTCGCTTTTTGATCTGATAAAAAGAGTTGACTAAATTCTTTCAAATTAACGGAAATGGAAGGGGTCGAAGGACCATACCTTTTGACCCTCAATATTTCCAAAAATAAAAATCTTGAATTTTTTTCAACATTTTTCTAGCGCTTCTGGAGCATATCTCTACCTGCTGTTCAATTTTCCACCCCAAGTTTTCGAACACCCTGTATATTTACATACTAACTTTCCATCCTGAATTTCGCTCACACTACACCATCTTTCAGCTTCTCTATTCAATACACTTTGTACGATCTTGACACGAGTTCCCAAATGACGGCCCACTAGTCGAGTGGACTGCGTGTTCGCTCGGCAAGCTGAGCTCCCGGGTTCGATTCCCGGGCATATCAGGTCTGAGTGTCGTGCTGTACAAACGGATTTTTCACTTGTAATACTGAACATAAATAAATGCAGCAACTCCTATGGCGTATAAATGCCGATGAGGAAGAAAACAAACTTTAAACTTTAAACTTTAATTTGACGCGCAGTTAAGAATCAGGAATAATAGTAATATGTAGTTATTATTGTACAAGTTTCATAATACCTACTGTGACAGTTACTGTCGATTATAGTCAATAGGGTAATCGGTTATCACTTTACCCTGATAATTGGGCAAATTTTGAACTTTCTAGCTGCTGAAAATAAAAATGTTTGACAAGTTAGTGAAACTTCAGTTTGACGTTTATTGCCTACCGTCTAAATAGTAGCAATATTTTTTTCTGTTAAAAGTTGCATTTTACCTTTACCAAATGCTTCTTCATCTACTTTGTCAATGGAACCTTCATATACATATATGTACTGAAAGCGGTGTCAAAAAAAAAATTGTTTGTTAAACCGCTTCTCAACCAATAGAAACAATTTATTGCGACTAGAAAGTAGGCGAACGTCAGTTGCGAAGTGTCATTTGTCAAAAAATTCTATCTCTAGCAGCCGGAATTTCTAATTCTCAAGCAATTATTAGGACAAAGTATGTAATAGTAGTTTATGATACAAGTTGGCTGTTACATGAAGTGGTTTGCAGACACGAAGCCGAAATTTGCAGAGCGAGGGCGCAGCCCGAGTTCTCTAAGAGGCTGAGTGTCGGAAAGCATCTTGTGTAACCAGCCACGAGTGTTGTACACTATTTCACTTGTTTTCTTCATCGCAATCTGTAATTTTTTTGTAATTTTTGAGGTTATTGTGACCAGTGTCAACTTAAACATACAGGTGTCCCGGAATTAGTGTTACAAAACTCACAGGGAGATAGAAAATTTAAAAATAAAAGGACTTTTGTCAATGAACATACCCGCCCAAACATATAATAACGGAGATACAGGCCTTCAAAGTTGTTTTTTGAAAACAGTTTTTTTCGCATATTTTTTTAATTGTTGAGCCGATTTTGTTCAAATTCAAACCAAAGTCTATTAAGACAGGTCTTTATTGAACAATAATAACGAATTTCATCAGGCATTTTTAGGGGTGAACATAATGAGGGGTACCCTCCCCCTTTTCCCCCTATTTTCAGGCCCCCTGAATATTGTTGAAAACAGTTTCAACTTTTGAATTCTGCGTTCAATTTAAAGAAAAAAGTTACTTCTGCAAAATTTTGATTAGAGTCTTAATTTTCAAGATAATTGGGTTTGAAACATTAGAAAACATCCCGAAATCGCCACTTTCCAGGGTCCAAATTGTTTTTTTCTGAAAAACTCCCTGTTTCTCAGCGAAAATGATGGTTTATTAACTCAAAACACCCAGAAAACACATTCCAGTTGACGAATATCTAAATTAATATAATTATATAATTTCTCATTAATATCTCGAAAACTAACCTTCTAATCGAAATTTCGCAAGAGTAACTTTGTTCTTTAAATTGAACGTTAAATTCAAAAATTGAAACAATTTCCGAAAATATTTGGGGAGGTCAAAAATAGGGGTAAAAGGGGGAGGGCACCCCCTATTATCTTCGTTCTTAAAAATGTTTGATAGAATACGTTACTATTGCTCAATAGAGACCTGTTTCAGTAAACTTCGGTTCAAACTTGACTGAAATCGGTTGAACGGTTCAAAAGTTATGCAAAAAAAGTGTTTTCAAAAAACAACTTTGAAAGCCTGTATCTCCGTTATTATACGTTCGCGAAGGTATGTTTATGAAGAAAAGTCCCCTTATTTTTCAATTTTCTATCTCCCTGTGAGTTTCGTAACACTTATTCCGGGACACCCTGTATAAACCGTAATATCCATATTCAACTTAGGTATATGTATAAGAGCGTGCTGGAACTTGTGGGTCGAGCAACATAGAAACGACATAGTTCACCTCATGAACGACTATTACAAGCTCTATATAACGTCAGTGATATAAACCTATACATGGTTATTAAATTTTGTTGTTTTTTTTACAGATCCAAGGCAGTGGTCTCGAGAAGACGTGGCCAGGTGGCTGGCCCTGGTCACCCGCCAGCACCGCCTGCCTCAAGTGTGCCTTTCCCGGTTTCAAATGAACGGAAAAGCCCTGTGCCTCATGTCCTTGAACATGTTCCTCAGCAGGGTGCCGTTGGGTGGAAAACAGCTCTACAAAGATTTCCAGTTGAGACTATGCACGGCCCTCTATTCACCCAACCAATAGAATGTCCCGGCTACTTCATTAATTGTCTAGTGTTGTACAGCGTGGCCGAAATTGTACGCCCGCCTTGGCTAGGATTTTTTATTTCAAGTGAAATTCGTTTGGTGCTGATGAAACGCTGAAAGGCGACATTGATAGATATAGCTTTATGCAACCAACAATACATCATTCTGTATTCCAAGCCATGAAGAAGTGTATTGCTGATTGCGTCATTAGCCTTGCATATGGCGTGAAGTTTTGCTCACGGGTACCGCCTAGGTAGTTGGAAGTATAAAAAAAGCTGCTCAAGCATGTCAGTTTTTTATTTTTAAGTTTCTTCACATTGTGGTATTAAATTGTACGAGTATTATTGCGTAAGGTTTATTGTAAATTATAAATAATATTATGAGTTATTATTATAAGGTTGAAAGGCAGTGCTAGTCATGTAAATAAAATTTACTGTCTGAAGAATTATGAATAAAAGAATATTTGAATTTTTGGAACTGTTGTGATTTTATTGTGGGAGGTTGGTAGGACCACAGACTACCAATACAGACGGTCAACTGCATCTTACAAAGATCACCAGTAGGTGCCGCGGCGTGTTATGCTCGTGAAAACTGAGAATCGGTGCGCCGCAGCAGTCACATGCTATCGCACTGCAGGGCAATAAAAATCGGCGAGCAGCGGCATGTTTGTAAACATCGCCTATTCAACAACTATAAATACAAGCACCACGGCCGACCTTTGTGATAAATCCATGTTCTTATGATGAATCCATGTTCCTCCCTAACGGTGCTAGGTAGGTAATTTTGATCACAGTTTACGAATTTTGTTTGAATGAGATGAAGTGGTTATAACGAGTGATTGAATACATTTCTTCTCCAGTCACCTGTGATTCCTGAAAATCTGACGAAAAACCGTGGCTACCAAGAAGACTCCTCGAGGCCTACTTTGAGGAAAAAATTCGATCACTTTTTAGTTAATATTACATATTCTGGAAACTATTTTTCCTATGTCCATCTATGTCCGTTTTGATTGATGTTCATCTTATTTTCATGGGAAATACGACTCATCCATTTGATCAAAATTAAATATAGCAATAGCCTATTTGCATCTTATTACGTTCTGGAACTCGTTCTGGAACGTAGCTATAGGTACCATCTGAGGTTTTCATCGGAATTTCACCAACAATATTCAAAACAATAAGGTGTAAAATTTTTAAAGTGCAATGTTTTGATTTAAATTGCCATGATAAACTGACATGCGGTGTACTAGCCACGCACTGGGACGTCAGCCAAAAATCGACTTATTTATTTAATTTAATCAATTAAGTCCAATTTTGCATCAAAAAAACATTTATCTTCTTTTTACTCTTCTTCGTAAATAAGCAGAAATCAGTTTAGAAGCAAAAGAACAATAACTTGATCACAGGCTGTATCTACGACGGAATTTTGTGACATAAGTAACATTACTTGCCTGTAACAAAAAAAATATACAATATACAGGTGTCTCAAAACTCGCGCCCCACAGCTCCACTCGGTATATGGAATCTTCTATGAAGACCCCAAAAGTTGCTAAAATTTTTTTTCGACTTTTATTTTTCAAGTTATGGAGGTCAAAGGTTGGTCATTCGAACCCTTCTAGTTTCGTTATTTCAAAAGAATTTTCTGAACTGTTTATGGCATAATATTGAGTAAGAAATATCAACCACTGAATGTGTACTAAATTTCCATTCACTACACAGGGTGGAGTCATACACTAAAAAATCCAATTTCGGTAAAAAACTCCTCCGAAAAAAATTCGAAATATTATTATATGTATACACCTTTATTTCATACATCGAAAAAACAGAAACTTTTTAAATTCTCCAGATTTTGAAAAAGAATCCAAATACATAATCAATTTATTACTGATAAATTTTATTATATTTTTATATAATTGTTATATACCTACCTTTATTATGTACAATGTTTTATTATATCTAGTTTTCTATTAATTTATTACTTTGCATAGAAATAATATCAAAATCAATTCATGGGTTATCAAACATTTTAATTATTTTCCATCTTAATAATTGTCGACCAATCCTAAAATTTCTCAATTATAATAACATGCCCTTCCAAAAATTCACAAACCTCATAATCCAATGAAGGTCCGTTGTTGTCTTTAAAAATTCTCGTGTCCATAAACTATCAAAACTCCTTAGAATAATTTTACCAGATATCTTGAATTTTAAACTAAATTTTAGTGTCAAAAACACAACAGAGTTGATCAACAAAATTAAAAACATCACTCCACCATTAAATTCATTTCTGATTTCTTCTGATGTCACAAATTTTCAAATTTATTCCCATCTGTTCCAATTAAAAAATTTCTACTTTTGATGAAAAATATCTTTTCCAATTCCTCTCTTTCTGACAATTTTGCAGATAGCTTGGGCTCTCTCTTAGAAACCGCTGTTAGAAACCCCTCACTTTGACAAACACCAATTTCTACACATTTATTGCTTTGAAAATGACTTCATCCCAAATTGTAAGGCCGAAACGCGTCGCAATATACTTTTTCAATTTACGTGGAGAGACAGATTTATTGTACAGGTGGCCCAACAAAAAAAAAGAGGGGTTTTTTGGTCATTTCACCTCTTTTTTTTTAAATCGGACAGGTCGACTCTAATATCAAGGGGGACATCTGGAACATACATTGGCGCAACTTTCAAATGACATTATCTACTTTACAATATCTACATCAAATCAAAGAGAATCAAATCCTCTTTTTGGAAAAAATATTTTTCAAATTTTCAACCCCACCCCCTATTCTCCTAAGATTCCGAGTGTCCGATTTGATATTCTTGACCTCTCAATTTTCTCCATTGCAGTCAACGTCATCCTGCACAGCATCAAAAAAGAAAATTTTCTATGGAAGAAGTGCCACCCAAATTCACCCCTTCTAATTAAAAAATGATACTATCTACGTACTTTGCGATATATCAAATTGAAAGGACTTGAATTCGCTTCATGAAAAAAATATTTTAGAAGTTTTCAAAAAACCCTCTTTCCCTCCTCAAATAGTTTGAATGTTTAATTGATTGGGGGAAGGGTTGAAAATTTTTAAAACATTGTTTTCGGAAGAAGAATTCAAATCCCTTCAATTCGATGTATCACAAAGTAGGTGGTATCTTGTTGAATTTTTAAGCTGGGTGGGGGAGAGCACTTTCTTCACTGAAAATTTTCTTCTTCGATACTAGCTGGAATGACGCGGACCAAGTTTAAAAAAATTTAGGAGTCGATAATATAAAACGGGATAGTCATAGAATTCCAGGAAGAAGAGTGGTAGGATCCAAATTTTTTTTTAAATATTTTTTCATAGAGAGAATTTAATTCTCCTCAATTTTTTTATTTATCGCAAGGTGGGTGGTGTCCTTGGAAATTTCGAAGCTAAGGTGGGTGGGGTTGAGGGGTTTTGAGATAGAAATTCGCCAATGTATGTTTCAGATGTCCCCCTCGATATAAAAATCGACCTGTCCGAGCTTTTTTCAAAAAAATTAGGTGAAATTGCCAAAAGTCCCTCCGTAGTGTTTTCGTTGGGCCACCCTGTATGCACCTTCATTTACAATATATTATTACATCGAAATCATTCTCTTAGTGCTAACAAAAAGAAAACCAGCTTCAAAAAAATTATTTGAGTATTTTTGCGAACTACTAAAATATTAACATTCTTTGGATATTACTGTGTGTATCATTGAATGTAACAAAAAGTTCAAATGAATTTCTCATTGGCCATGAAGAACTGTTGAGTTCTTGATTTTTTTTCAACCTTTTTAGAATTAATTTGCATAATGTGGCTGTCAAACGTCGATCGCCCCACCTCTTCTTTATTGAAACTATGTCAAAAGACAGTTTTCTAATTTTTTCTCCATAATATTTGAAGGAGTCTTCAAATCGCATATGTTTAATGACGTTCCATGATTTTTCTTCAGTATCAATAATTCATCTTCCTTCGTTAGATTTGCATACCCTAATAATATTATTGTGCAATTGACAATGGTATTTTTGCAAAAGTTTTTTCACCAGATAAGGTAAATATTCCTAATTTATTGGGCCCCCTTTCAATAGTCCGTAAGCGTCTAAGAAAATTTAGAAGTGCCTAAATGAAAACGGTATATAATTATGTACCTATACCTATTATTAGCTGTGGCTTTTAGTACCTTATGAAATTAATCTTCCACATGAGAATGAAAGATTTTTTGATGGAGTCTTGATTTAAAAATTAGTTACTTAAATGAAGAGAAATAAATGATGATGTAGGTCAAGATCTGCATTGAATAACAATATAAATAATAGGTCGTGGTAGGAATGGTAGTAAGGGTATGATGCGATAGTAAAGTGTGATAAAAACACAGTAACTGTCGAATTCCACTTGTTTGGGTAGGTATCACGTTCCGCTCTAGAGGTCGGCGGTTAGAATGTGACGCGCGGTCTCGCGCCCCGCGGAGCGACACTTCGGGACGAACGCCACCTGGCAGTGGCAACCCAGAAACACATCGCCCTGTTCGCCGGTTGACCGTCTGTATTGGTAGTCTGTGGTAGGACGGTAGGTTTGTTGTAGCTACCTGGTTTGAATTTGGGTTCAACTCGTTTGTTTATCAAGCCGATTTGTGTCCCCAATGAAAGGGGCAGTTCCTATACTCACTCTTGAGTCTAGGACAAAAATAATTGAAAATAGCACAGGCCAATCGATTTAGATGGTGTCTAGCATAAGGGAACGGATTTCAACCACTAGGTGCTTTTCTGATACAAAAAAAACTCACTGACCTCAGCTAAATTAGAGAGAGAAGGAGCGAGAAATTGCATGTGAGAAAGCGAGGCACCACCGACAACCTAGGTAAGAATACTTGAGATTGTGAAAGGAAAGAAGCTATTGCCTCTCTCTTCCGTAAATCGTTGATTGTCCAAGGCAGGCAACCCATTATACGCCTAGTTTCAAGAAGGAGAAATTGAAATAATAATGAGGCCTTGAACTGCCACTTTCACACACCGAGGGCGCCACAGCCCACAGCCGTTGGTGGCAAATACGACAATTTTGACGGCGTTGATGCTTCAGAGACCGACGTCCGTCATTTTATGTCTTGATTTGAAATTTGGATAACCTCTGTTTCTTGCTTGACGTCTCCAGTCACTGTCAGTTAGGGGAAGAGAGGCAAATATCAACCGGCAGTCTAATATCGACCGCACCACTGTGGCCCACCCTGTAAGTTTTTTGGAATCATGACACAGGGTGCCATCAGCATTTTGCAAGTGAACTCCAGCACAGCTGTCGGTCGGCCATTTATTTGAAGCGCTTGACTGACAGAAACGAATTATTGTTTCCAGCCGATATGATTTAAGTTCAGGAGTGTTTATGATAACGTATTGCAGACTTTTCATTGTAGTTAGACTTAGGTCTCCTGGTGTAATGTACCAAGGATCATTGATAGTAACTTTGTGTAGTAGGCCTAGTTCCATAATCTAACCTGGTTCTTCATCGTCAAAGAATTGCTTTTTGCTTTTGTTGTCGGCCAATATCGACCAGGTTGGTCTATATTGTACAAATGGAGTTTCATACATCATTCCAGATGCCTCGCGGAAAATATCGGCGAAAAACGAATCGCGCCTCGTGTGTGCGAAAATGACCTGATGAGGTTCCTGAGAGTACTTACCTAAGAAATATTTTTAATTTTATCTGTTAATCTTTTAGGTTCCTATCATGTAGGGTTACCATAAGCCTTTTCCAGTTTTCAGGACAATTAATCTTCAAAATCCGGACCAAGTCCGGACATACTTACGTAGGTGCACATAGCATGACCTTTTTTATTTTCTTATTTTTTTTTTCTCACTTTTTCATGAAATTATGAGACGTACTGCACAGGGCCGGCAACTTTGGATTTAAACGTGTGGTGTTGACTGTTGAATATTTCAGCAAAAGGACTGGGGGGGGGGGGTATAACGTCGCTGGCGATTTTTTTCTAAGTCTACACTTAAAAAAAACAATTTTATTCAGGTACACGTCATATTTAAACTCGTATTCAAATAAAATATACTATACTATACGGTATACGGTGTCGGTCTATTTCCGTAACAAGGCCTAACACCGACGCCGGTGAATGCTTTCCTACACTATACCGAAAATTTTTCCAACTCCTGTGTGTTTCAACACAGGGTAGATATTTTCAACGACCACCAACATTGCATGGGGCCGGCACCATCGTTCGTATTTTACATGCTATGCGACACGTGCTTACATTTAGCAAGCATTCCAACTAAATCAAAGAGTTTGTTTTCGAGACAATAATCCGAGCGCCCACAGTGGGACTCGAACCCACGACCTCTGGCCTGGTGTGGTAGTCGAACGCGCTGACCACCAGACCACAAGCTCCTTAGGTAATAATACATTAAAAAAAACTTCCAAAATTAAACAAAAACTGTCGAAATTGGTAAAATGAAAATCCAGCAAGATTAATTCTCAAAATTACTAAAGGTTTAAGGTAATGGGATGGAAATTAATTTCAATCCTTGCATTTTTAACATGTGGTGCTCAGCACCACCTCTTTGGATTGCGTGTGGTGCTCGAGCACGTCAGCACCACTGTTGTTGCCGGCCCTGGTACTGCAAGGTTAGCAAAAGAAATCGTGCCACAAGAATCGGAAGATCAAAATAAGAAATAAATTGAGGACTTGCTGACTTGATCATTATCGGTTATGGTGGTACGACTGCTGTAAAGAGTTACTGCGCGCAACGCGATGTGCCAAATTTGGAATAGCAAAATCAGCTGTTGGGAACGGCCAGCCAGCATGCGTTGTCCGATAGGCAATAACCCGATGAATGCGTGATAATTTCCGGACGCCTCAAAAACCCAAACATGTCCGGGTAAATCCGGACGTATGGTAACCCTACTATCATGGGAATCGTTCTTGGTAAATGTTAGGAAAAGGGAAGCAAAATCTAAATCAAAAACTAGATTTTTTCGATAAGAGATGTTTCGACTTGTATTTTTGCGCTTTTGCTAAGCATGCAGACTACAAAATGGCTAAGAAAACGTGCGATCGATATTAGCGGACTTGGTGGTCGATTTTACCCCACTGGTCGATATTACCCGCTGAAATTTTCACTTTGCTTTCGAATTTTTTTTACAAAAATGTTTCTACTTAGTGCGTGACTATTCAAGGTTTTGGGTAGTTAAATGGTTGGGGAATATGGTACAAAACGTACAGCCTTGACAGTGCACATGGCAACTGGTTTCGAATTTTTTGCCTTAAGTGGTCGATATTCACCTGCTCTCCCCTACTGTTCAAACTACTCAAATTCCCCTGTTTTTCCCGTCGTTACGGCCGCTTCATCGAAGTAGGCGCCTCCTACAGTAGCGGCGACCTCACGTTGAGTTTTTCAATTGCAAGGCCCCATTATATCGGGAAGAACGATAGGCAATTAACAATACAGGCCAGATTTGGGGTAATCGAGAAAAGGGAGAGACTGGGAGAAGGCGATTACTAATGAGGTTTTTATCTGTATCGAGATCTGTATTTGTATAAAACTCTGAATTTCGTGAAAAATGACTTGAAAAAGCAATTCAGGGTTTTTGCACAATAATTGTACAGGGTGATTTAGGACCTCATTATTTGCCAAATGAAAATACTAGGTAGATTATCTACTGTTTGGTTCAAATCGAGGCTCATATTATGGTGATTGTCGTCGATATAATCAACAGATTTTCAACTGTTTTCAGTCTTGAACCGCGGTTTTCTGCAGGGAATATAATTTATATGGTTATTCACATAGATATTCATTTGGCTTTTTCTATTTGTTGCATTTATTGCATTGAATAAACTATTACATAGGTAATATGATTACACTACACACGGCACAGTAATTATTTCCAAAAATAATAAATAATATATTGTTACGATATCTCGCGTACGGGTTCGAATATAATTGAGACGGTCGTTTTAAAACATACACTGTTTATTTCTGAGTACTACAAATAATACACGCCAACAATTATCTACTTGGAATTATATCGCAGGTACTTCGCTTGTTTCGCTCGCGTTACCACTTCGCATTCCAATTCAATACTGCTGCGAACTGCCGGCTGATGCCTTATATAAGGCCTCCGAATAATATTCTCGAACTTTCTGTACACTTCCAGCAAATTCCTGAATAATCGTACACATTACCCGTGTAGCTCTGCCGGGTTCTGGACGACGCCTCCGCCAAAATGGACAGATGTGCCCTGATCAGGCATTCGAGTCCCCATTGAGTTTCACATACACGAACGCTCTGGAATGCACCAGATCGCTCTAGACTTCTACACTGCGATCTAATGGATGGAAGGATCCTGAAAGGTCGAGTGTTCACCAATATGTACGGAATCGCCGCTCGTAACAATATGTACAGTTGGGAGCGAAATGATTCATACGGCACCGCTGGGAAGTCGTCTGGATTTCAGAAATGTTAGCTGCTTGGATTGTTCTTGAATGGCAGTTTTGTTTGGAGATTGGTCGTTATCAAAACGGGCATTCAAGAACGATCCAAGCAGCTAACCTTTCTGAAATCCAGCCGAGTTCCCAGCGGTACCGTATGAATCATTTCGCTCCCAACTGTACATACCTACCTATTCATCTCCCTTTGTAAAAATTGTATAGGTAGATAAACCGTTGAATAAATGAATGGTTGTACAGAGAGTAAGTTGCAAGTTTTATGACAAATCGTTCCACTGATAAAAGATTTCAATATGGCGTCCAGATGGCGGCGGAATAATGAAATTCATGAAATTCAGCTTGAAAATAAGAATGACCATATGAGACAAGGGTAGGTTCCAAGTTATATGAAAATTGTTCCACTATTAAGAGATTTCACGTTGGCGCCGCACCATGAAATCCAATTCGCCCACTGGCCACCCTTCAGGACCTAAGCTATCTATCGGAAAAAGTTCCAGGGCCCTTTCTCATTCCCCGAAGAGTTCAAGTTCTTTGAAGGGGTTTGGTCTCGGGTTTGGTATAACTCATTGACACCCAACTCATCGACAGGATAACTTGCCGACAATCTCAACTCATCGACAAGACAACTCACCGACCAGACAGCTCACCGACAAGACAACTCACCGACATGGCAACTCGGCGACAAGACAACTCATCGACAAGACAATTTAGCGACAAGACAACTCGCCGAAAGGATAACTCATCGACAAGACAACTCGCCAACAGGACAATTCATCGACAGGTTAAGCTGCCGACACCCAACTCATCGACAGGTTAACTAGCCGACACTCAACTCATCGCCAGAATAACCTGCCGACACCCTACTCATCGGCAGGAAAACTAGGAAATCTTGCCGACAGCCCCTAACCCTGTCCCTGTTGTTTTCGAATCAAAGAACTCAATTGCCTGACTTGAGGAGCTTGTGGTGTGGCGATCAGCGCGTTCGACTACCACACAAGAAGTCGTGGGTTCAAGTCCCACTGTGCGCGCTCGAATTCTCGTTTTGAAGATAAACAAATGATGATTGCTAACTGCAAGACGCTCGTGTGTCGCATAATACGAACGATGATGCCGATCCCATACGATGTTACACGGCTTTACCATGTCCAAGTTGTCTTCGAATCAAAAAACTTAATTGCCTGACTTGATATGAACGGGTCTACAAAAAAAAACAACTGGGACCTGACGAGGTCCATGTACACGGCTGTAACATGTCCAAGTTGTCTTCGAGGCGATTCACCTTAGGTGAAGTTGTTGACTCGGGCATACCAAATCAGATCTCTAGCCAAATTTGTATCCCGTGTAGGGTGGCACAGGGGTCTCTGAAAGTTGGAGGTGCAAGAGTTTTTTCAAACCATGCTATAATACTTTGATTATTTTCGTAAGTTGTTGAGTGTTATCGTATAAGTTCTCTTGTTGATGAATTTTCCTGTCGTCGAGTTGTCCTGTCGATAAATTGTCCTGTCGGTGAGCTGTCTTGTCGGCGGTTGTCCTGTCGACAAGTTGTCTTGTCGGCGAGTTGTCTTGTCGGTGAGTTGGGTGTCGGCAAGTTATCCTGTCGATGAGTTGGGTGTTGGGTGTCGACGAGTTGTCCGACTCCCCTTTGAAATGTAATGGTAACTATGTATGGATGAAAAAAATAATAGGTACCCATTGGCCACCACTGGAGAAGTGGAGAAACAATAATGTCCGCATACCAAATTTCAAGTCAATTGGATCAACGGTTACCGTGGAAGATCACAGACAGACACAGGAACCTCAAAATTGATATATCCGTCGAGGTCTCAAAACTTTTTTCTGATGGGGGTCGGGAAAGTAAAATAGACCGAAGAAGTGTGACGTCACAACATGGCAACATGGCCGGCGGTTGACATTTTCTGGAGGCCAACGTCAAACGTGACATGACCGTGGGATGCACGGCACGTGGCATGCACTTGACGTTTCTCTGTTTGTGTTTGTCATGTGTTTGTCAAATTTTTGCGAAGGTAAATAACGGAAATGGATGTAACAAAAAAGATTCATATTTTGGGCTATATTAGGTGGAGGAAATCAAACTATACCTATTGCTATAGACTAAAAACTGCTAACTATAAACTGCGATCCATTGCTCTTTGCCTCTGAGCATCTCATGAACGAGATTGTCGACGGCGATTCTCCTGCCCAGTTATTCTTTGAGGTCTTCTCGCTGCCTTGATGGACCGTTACAATGAAAACGAGCGTTTTCCGCGTTGTCCTGACGCTGAGGCTTTTGAGGCTCCCCAGTATTTCTTTCATCCAACTTTGAACCAAGGCGTTCCACTGCCGTTGCCACTGCTCGACGAACTGCTCTCTGGCCTTGTTTCTGCTTTCTGGTTTGCTGGTGGGCACTCCTAGGCTTGTTTCCTCTAATCGCAAGCATCGGGGCGAAGGGTGGGATACCCGAGAGCGCTCGTGCTGCATCATGCGGAACCGTTCTGTAGGCACTGGTAATTGTGAGTGCAGCCTTGCGCAGCTCTCTTCAATGATTTGGCCTATGTCTGGTCTTTTTGCAACCAAGTCCGCCTGTATGACGCTGGCTGTCTCTTAGGCTGGCAATTTCAGCAATGCTTACTGCCATTTTGCACTGACTTTGTGACTTGTTGTGAACCTCCAGAAAATGTCATGCCAAACACAACCAAACATAGAAACGTCACGTTCATGTGACGTTGGCCTCCAGAAAATGTCAACCGCCGGCCATGTTGCCATGTTGTGACGTCATCACTTCTCCGGTCTATTGGAATAAAGTTTTTTCGGCTGTCCTTCCAAAAACTTTTTTGATACTTTCAGGAGTCCACACACCAAATTTCACACTTTTGTCACAATTTAAGTCATTTTTACGCGTACCGCTAGGACTGGAATGGATTATGGTTGGGTGAGTACCTAGGTTATAGTTAGGTAGTTGGTATTATTATTATACCGAAGTTTAATTACAGGGACAAATTGGAAATAAACAAATAAATTCTCTATGCTGGGCACCATCAAGACGAACTGGTCACCCCCTTAACAACCAGTTATACATTGCAAACGGGGTTTTCTCAAAAAACTGAGCAAAATCACTTTTTCGATAGCAATAAATACCAAAACCTACATAAGAACAACATGATTTCATACAATTTATCATGAAAACTAGCAGTCTTCTCGTCATCTACCATAGCTTCTAAGTTGAATACTATAAGTCTGTAAGTTTTGCAGCAACCGACTTTTAGACGAAGATGGATGACAAAGGAACTGTCAGTGTTTATGCTACGTTCACATTCATAGTGCCTATGTGTATGGCTGTCAAAAAAGTGAATTTTGCCCATAGGTTTCCGGAAAGCGCGAAACTTCTTTTCAATGTATAACTGGCTACCTATGGAGGCGACCAATCTTCTTGAACATCATATGAGTGGTAGGCTCTTTTTTCCTCGACCAGTTTTTATCTTGGTTGCGTGCGCATTGTGTGGTCATTGATCTTGATTGGTTGCTTTAGCAGCGCGCGGACAGGTGTAAATTCGAAAAGTACACTGCCAAGCGCCGTCAACATGACGTCGACTGTAATCAGAATTCAACATCCTATAGTTGAAAATGGTTCAGTCTTATTCTTGATCTTGCGGTGTTCCGCAACAATACATAAAAGAAGAACATAATCCAGTAGCAGTCGAAAGCACACAATTCGAGCAAATCACAAAATTGTTGCAATAACATCTGAAGACTGGCCAATAAATGGCAAGATCATTGCCGAAACAATGAAGGGAGACATGACTTTGGGAAGGACTATTGAATGTATGCAGAAAGGCTGGCCTAAGTCTATTTAAGGGGAACTACAGCCCTTCCACAACAGATAAGAAGAACTGACATTTGACGAAAAATCATTGTCGTTAGGTTACCGTTTGTCATACCCGAAGGCCCGAAGGGTTTCGCACGAGACTATTGAAAGAACTACTAAAAGCTCACTTAGGAACAGTGCGAATGAAGTTGTAAGCCTGAAAATGAATGAGGTGGCTTGGATTAGACAATGAAATTGAGAAGTTTAGCAAATCCTGCTTGCCCTGTTTGCAAAGTAGACAAGAACCACCAAAGGCTACCCCTACGCCACGGCTACCCACACAAGCACCATTTGAGAGGGTTCACGTAGACTGTTCGGGGACGCGTATTCGAGATGGCCTAGAGTATTTATATGAGCTGAAGAACATGAATGCAGGTGAGTTGGGAGACAAAGTTGAGAGACTGTTTTGCAAGGTTTGGAATAGGTACTGAAGACACTGGTCAGCGACAACGGCAAACAACTGGTGGCGGCGGCGTCCGAATTGTTTTCCCGTAAAAATGGAGAACACGTTATTTCACCGCCGTTCAATCCGCCGAGCAATGGAGCAGCGGAGAACGCCGCGAAACGTTTAAAGCGGAGATAAAGGCAGCACTGTCAGGCCCCGGGAACAGCTCGGTCAGTTTCGAAACGACCATGTCAAGATTTTTGTTATCCTGTCGGAGCACACAACATGCAACAACGAAGAAAACATCATCAGAATAATTTGAAGAAATGTAAGAACAATTCTCAGCTCTGTCTTTGAGCTGAGAGACAAAAACCGACGATTCTACAGAGAAGACAATGAAAAAGGTACGAGAATTTCCACCCAAAGACACAATCATCGCCAGAAACTACCAGAGAGTGAATCAAGGGGATTGGGTGGAGGCTGTGTTTGAGAAAAGAATTGGAAAATTGATCTACATGTCTCAGCTCAACTAAGGAGAACTATGGAAGACATAAACCAAATAATATCAAGAACATTCACGAGGACAGATACAATCAAGAGAAAAAAAGGAAATACCACCACACCAGCCGGGACTCACGAGAGGAAAAATTGGGAAGGTAGGTACCTATATGAAGATATGCGTGTTCTTGTGACGTAAGAAACCGATGAGTCGATGACGACAACTGCATCCTCGACGATAGTGGAGACACACAAGAACTGAAAGAATTCGTGGACGCCAGCACCAGCTATAGTGTCGACACACCAACTCTTAAGACGGTGACGCTGTTATCGACCTCAGAGACATGCCAGAAGAACGGAACGTATCTCATTTACAAACTCCCGAAGTTCACAATGAAGATTTATACCAAAGAATGACATCCACCAAGCATACCCGACCGAGAAGAGTGGAAAAATTAATGTCTGTGAATGTGAAATAATTGTACTTAATGTAGGAAGTGTTGTAATATTTGTTATTTTTATTGTAGAGTTAGAGTTTGTTAGGTATGGGTAGCTGTATTACCGACATGACAGTTGACAGCTTACACTGACCTCAGTCCTCTGAAGCACCCCTGTTAACGAGAACAAAGTCATCCACGTAGATGTAAAACGCCGATGAATAAACCCTTATGTTACTCTTCCTGATATTATTTTTCACATTCCGCTAACGCATCAGAACCCGAAAACGAATGGTTTTTGTGCGTTTCGTAGCTAATGTAGCTCATTGCCGCACCCGCATCTATCTATTTCCATCTTGTGCTCCTACTTTTCAACAATTACAATCATAATGAACTGATTATTGAGCGTTTCTACATTTTTCCCTATTGAATACGAAACCGACCTTATTTATTAGGGTTCTACCTCAAATAAATTACTATTTTAGTGCTTATCTCTACAAACTAATGCGAATGACATATTTGCAACTTGTATATCTACATACTCCACTGTGGTTCTTTTAGTACAGGCATTTTAGTCAGGAAACCAAAATTACAAAATGACAATTTCAGATGGCAAGAATCGTCGTTTTTTCCAGTAAAACTTGTTTAATTCTATTTCGATTCAATTTTGAGCACCATATTTGATATCAGAAGCTGAGATTTAGTTGGAAACGGTACCACACTTGCCGATATCAATTCAAGGTTTTTGAGAAAAACAAAATTGATTTTGCCGATCTTTTTCCCAGGCAACCCAAACTACTTATCAACAATTTAAACGTTAGTCAAATATATTAAAGCCTTGGGGCATCTAAATATGATTTTTTTTCGTTTATATAAGCTACAGGGTGCAATTTACTATTTACTTATTTAAAATGTCAATATTCAGCCCCCATCCCCACAACCAATACGCACAAGGGTGTGCCACCAAGTATTTTGATATATATTCCTTAGGTCTTAAAGGCCCGTATATCACATTTCAGCTTTGTGCGAATTTGTTATGGGTTAAAACCTAATACTGCTGAGGTATCATCCAACTATAGGGAGTAGAATAAGAGAAAACGTGGTGTTATTAATATTTTTTTATTATTTTACAAATATGTCGCGAAGGCACAAATCTCAAAAAATAACAAACATTTAACAACGAAATACCTATGACGTAACAACCAAACGAAAGAAATAATGAAATAAACATCATACATGCAAACAAATCCTAAATATTACATGCATACAAGTGTCTTTTTTATCATAATCAATATTATTATTACCATTAAAATTAGTATAGCACGCCCCCTCTAGTGATTTGTGTTGTTACTATAAATGGTGGAGATGTGTTATATTGTCGCTTCGACGTTTATTACCTTGCAGTAGTAGTTGTACTTTAGTAGAAAATATGAGGGGCGAAAGACGGGGGCGTGTGGCACTCACTCGAAAAAATTGCACTCTACCTTACGATCTACACGAAATGAACAAGAAGTGTTGATAAAATGAGCAAATGGCTTTTACAACAACAGAGAAATTCGATTAAATCCGTCTCTATTTTAGAATAATCATAAGAAAAAAAAATAAGAAGGCCATCGCGCTACATAATAAACCCGCGTTTCGTATGGCCCTTCTTGGTGACGTCCTAACAACTATTTAACAGTTTAACGATTCAACATTACGAAATAAATCTTATTATATATTTTTCATATTCATATAATAATATTATATTCAATAGTCGTATTTTTTTATATTTTTTGTTTTTTTTTAGGTACATTTGGATCTGTGGTGTGTTTGTGATGTGACACGTCAGTCTCGTAGGCCTTGGATCAACAATATATTCAACAATTTGAAAATCAACACGTGTCCGCAATAAGGTGTCACATGGCATAACGTTTTCAAAAAAATAATTGTGTGTCTGTCTGGGTCTCTATGGCAACGTCACTTATTCTCTTGGAAGATTTTGTTTAAGTACGCTTAAGAGCAGTCTTAGAAGCGGGGATCGCGGCCCCCTTGGATCACATTATGCTGCAGCAGATGGCCCTGTAGGGCAAGTTGCCGTGCTTCGGGAAGTTGGAGTTGAAGCTCTGCTGCTTCGTTTCGATTTCAGCCTTGATGCGCTTGTAGTCGTCGTTTTGGCCGTAAGCGCTTTCGTAAACCTCCAAGACGTCTTCGCCTTGTTCCACCGGTTCCGCCTTGACCGTTTCGATCTCGTCTTCCCAGCATTCCAGCAGATCGACGCTGCTTTCTTTGCTCCACACTGTCACTTCTTCTTCTTGTTCTTCTTTCTCATCGTGTACTTCCTCGCTCAAACCGAACTCCTTGATGATCGTGCTGGGGCTCTTCAAGATTTCAACTTCCGGGGTGTTCTCCCTGGTTTTGGTCATCCATTCTTTGACGGCTTGCGTGATCGGATACAGCTTTTCGCCTTTGGATTCGTTCTGGATCAACTCTTGAGATGATGGCTCTTGATTGTCGACACCCCCAGGCGTGGGGGTGCCTTCAGCTAAAAAATGACCGTTGCTTGAATTGGAAGAGCAGGGTTCTAGAATGGTCGGTGGTGGTTTCGGTTTCAGCAAGGTGTTGGTGAAAATGCGACTGAAATCGGGCGTTTTCAATACGTTCTTTTCCACGCTCGGTTCTCTTGATATGTTGCTCATGATACTTTTGAAGAAGTCGTCTTTGATCTCGACCATTTGGCTGTCGAAACTGTTGAACATGCGTTTCTTGATCAGCATGTCCAGTTCTTGAGAAATTTCAACGTTTGTTTTCTCTTGATCGGAAACGGCGACTTGTTCTTCTGGAAGCGGCTCAACCGAAGACTGCTTCTTCTTCTTTTTCTTACTCTTTGGTTTCTTCTCAGGTGACTTCCTGAATTGTTCTTTCACCACTTGTGTTTCCGTTACTACTTCCACAAGCGGTTCTGGAGGTGTAACTTTGACAGCTTCTGGTTCGACCTTGGGCTCAACAACTTTAGCCTCGACGACTTTCGGCTCAACAACTTTAGCCTCAACGACTTTCTGCTCAACAACTTTAGCCTCGACAACCTTCGGCTCGACAAAGTCTTGACTCAGATCAATATCAGTAATCATAACACGCTTAGTTATTGTCTTCTTTTTGGTCTTCTTTGGCTTCGGTTTTTCCTGCTCATCTTCGTCTATCCTTGCTTCAACTTCCTTAGCTTGAATTTCAATACTTTGCTCAACCTGAGCAAATATTTCTTTGTTTTGTTCTTCTTGAACTCTTTCTTTGCTTTGCTCTTCCTGGACTCTTTCTACAGCTTCTAACGCTGCTATTACAACATACTCTTCGATTTGCTCTTTGATTTGATTTTCAACTTTGCAATCTTGCTCAACCGAGCTCACCTCCGAAGCCACCACCACATCTTGCAACAAGGTAACATCGTAACTTTCAAACTCATCTTTCTCCTTGTCCATTTGTTCAAAATCGTCAAACTCCTCCACGTTTCTGTTCTTCCGTTTCTTTTTGCTCGAAACGGAAATCCACTGGTTCGGCAACTTCTGCGGCAGAGGTTCTTTAACCGGTGAAGCTTTCGGCGTTGTCTTGACCACAAGCTTTGTTCTAGTTCTATCATCTCTGACATCTCGCTTTCTGAGCGTTTCTGAATAGTTCTTGGCGAAAGCTCTTGTTTCTGAGTTCCTTTGTTCTGAAGCTCTTGCTTCTGGAGCTCTCGCTTCTACCAATCTTGCTTCGGACGATCTATCTGGAGCTTTCGATCTCACCTCGGCAGGTTTCAACTCAAACGACCTCGACACTGGATGCCTTGATTCTAACGGCTTCACTTGCGTAGCTCTTGGCTCTGGCGGCTTCACTTGCGTAGACCTTGCTTCAGAACTCTTTTGAATCAATATTCTTGACTCGGCAGGTCTCGGTGAATCAGAAGATCTCAATGAATCAGAAGATCGCAATGAATCAGAAGGTTTCAACGAATCAGAAGATCTCAATGGATGAGAAGACCTCAGCGAATCAGAGAACCTCAACGAATCAGAGGTCCTTGATTCAGAACTCACTTCTGCAGGTTTGATTTGGCAAGTTCCGGCTTCTGCAGCTTTCTGATTCAGACCGGGCTCTTCCCGTTGCCTCGGCTTGAACCGTCTCGGTTTCTCGGTGAGCGACCGGAACCGTCTGTAGTTTTGCCGTTTCGGTTTCTGCCCGTTCGGTTTGTCTTCTTCGTCTTGTTCTTTGGCTGCTTCTTCCAGCTTCGACACAATCTTCGCAATGTCAATCTGTTTTGGCGGTGTTAACAACGGTGCTATCGCAACCGTTTTAGGAACTTCAACCGGTTTTTCTTCAACTTCTTGTTTGTTTTCTTCTTCTGCTGCTGCTGCTGCTGCTTCTGCTACCTTTTCTTCAACCTCTTCATCTTCGTTCCTCTGATACGTCACGTTTGTGGGAACAAAGTAGTTTTGGTGTGGTACAAATATGCCTGTGGGCGCAGGGATAAATGCTGGGTATTCGCCGGACGGTCCTATCATCGGGACCGGGACGAAATTCGGGGGGATTTTGATGAACTGCATCGGATCCATCGGAATGGTTTCTTGTTGTTGGTGGGGATAGAACAATCTTGGTACGAATTCTTCGGCGTCCGGCTTGAGATCTGATTTTGGTGCTGCATCTTTGTCGTCGTCGTTTTGAGGAGGACCTCTTTGAACGGTCTCATTCGGGACGGTTTCTGAGGAAGCTGATGAACCCGTGGTCGACACCACCAAGCTGTCCATCAGGAGCTTTTGAGCGTCTTGTGGTCTGTCTTCTTCTCCTCCTTCTTCTTTCTCTTCTTCTTGTGCGTTGTTTGGTATTGTAGAGAAGACTTCATCTGAGGACTCTTGCTCTTCATCTTCGTCGTCCTCTTCGGAATTGGTACTGGCGGTGGCTTCGTGCGACGTCGTCTTTCTTCGCTTCTTCTTCTTCACCGGCCTCGGCTCGGATTTTTCTGTTGACTCTGAAACCAAAATCACAGTTGAAGCTCTGTTCATTTTATTCGTCATAATAATCAATCTGGACTGATTTGGAGAATTTCATTCGTTCATTTAGCGTAATTTTGACTGATATGGAAACATTCTTCAGTTTCTCTAGGGAAGATGAGTGATCAAATTCCGCTTGTTGAATGTAATTGAACAGAAAAAATTGTGTTGGAAATTTGAACAAATCACAAAATTAATTCAACCGATTTGGAAACTTTCTAACGTTTTCTCAAGAGGTTCGAAAACAAAGTCTTGATCTTGAATGCTTCCGTGAGTTTTTTCAAGAACAATCAAGAATTCAGCCAAAAAGCAAGAATTTAGCTGATCAAAAAAGCTTTGCACATAACGCTCAGCTTACCCGGAAACTTTCTTCAGTTCTTCTAGATTGAAGCTTACTTTCCAATATAAACGGTCACTCAATGCAATACACTCAAGAAATATCGAATTGAAAAGTTAAGCAAATAGATTATCGGTTCCAAAATTGAATTTACTTGATTTGGAGTCTTTCTTCTTTCTTATCTGTTCTTGTATGCATTGTGCTGTCTTATCAAGACGAATCAATAACTGGGCCACTGAAATTACTCTGATACTATATTTTAACTCTTTTGGAGACTGTCTTCAGTTCCTCCAGCTCAGTTTTGTTGTTATCTTTCCTTCTGGTGGTTGTAACCTTGAGCGTTACGCTCCTGTGCTTTTTTTTAACTTATCGCGTATTTCTAGGTCAATCTGTGAAAATTCTCCTAAATTTGCTGCTCATTGTTCACGTTGCTCGCTTCAAATTGGGACCCATTTTTATTTTTTGTCCGTAAAAATCTCTTATATTGTCTTATGACCGAATTGCTGTTCCAATTGTTCTATTTAAGCGCTTTGGGTAAGTCTGTGGGTGGTATCTCGTGATATACCGGATTTTTTTAACTTTGAAATTCTCACACCCGACTCTCGAAATTGTCTATGCTTTGTCCGTAAAGATCTTCGCGACATGGTACTCCTCTGGCAAAACTGAAATACGCCCGGTTATACCCTGTGGTTTCTTAAACTGAATTTCAGATAAACTTTCTCTGGTAAATAAACGTTCCGTTTTCTGTGATTGTCCTTTACATATGAGCGGACAGCTGTTACAACAGTTCTATTATAGCGCTCCACCGAGTTAGCCTGTGGGTGGTATATCGCAGTGTACTGATTTTTTTCAATTTTGAACTTCTCACACAGCTTTCGGAACTCGGCCTCTAGAAATTGTTGGGGCTCCGTTTAAAGAGCGCATGGCGTGTATTACACCGCTCCAGTCGAGTGACAACTCGACTGCATCAACGCTCAGCGCTGCCAAAATTTGGATGGGAGATCACCGGTAAATAGTGCCAATGGGCAAGCCGCTGGCGGGTCTCATCCGATTCGAGGACGGCTGAAACTCTTCCTTGGGTGGTCCTAGGCAAATCCCCGAGTATAACATGCCTGAAACCGGCAGTACGGCAATGTGTAGAGAAAAACCGGCAGCGTGGTCAGGGAGGCTAACGCAGCGGCGAAGGGCACGTGGATCTATCGGACATCCGCACCTGCGGTTCGGGGGTCAAAGACAGAGTTTAGGTCAACCATGCGCTTGTCGGCTCCAGTGCTTAGACCGACCAACCATCAAACATCCGGCACCACATCGTGGCTCGGTGGGTCCGGCTGGTCTGGAAAGGGGTACAATATGGGCCCAATAGTGTGGCCTACGTGCCACATTCCAGCACTCCCCCCCAATAAATCTAGAATCCAGAACGTCCCGTTTTCTGTAATTGTCTTTTACATAGGAGCGGACAGCTGTTCCAATTGTTCTATTATAACGCTCCACCGAGTTAGCCTGTGGGTGGTATCTCACGGTGTACCAGATTTTTGGAACTTTGAAATTTTCACACAACTTTCGGAGTTTGGCCATTTTTGTGAGTATAAACTTGCAAATCAAATTGTCGCGATGAACCAATGAGGATATTCCCTCGGGTTTCCAAGGACTCGTTTTTGCATCTGGTCATAAAAGTGGTCAGAATTATCTGCGATAATGCATCAACCGATTTAGAAGTTCACCTCAGAGACCTCTGGTTGTATTCGAGACAGAGCGTCTGGTACCACGTTAAGCTTCTCTTTCATATATTCTGAAACTATGTCAAACTGTGCTAATTTCACACCCCACCTAGCCAATCTTCTCATCTTCTATTTCTTTTGTCTTTTATTTTAAACAGCCACAACAAATAGTGATGGCCTGTTATGACCCGAAATTGCGTGCCTTCAATAACAGGTCTGAATTTGTCCACCACAAATAAAACCGCTAAGCATTCGCGCTTGATAACACTGAAATTTCTCATTGAAAATAGCAGCACCGAGTCCTTTATTTGATGCATCGCACTACACTACGAACGGTTTGGCAAAATCAGGACCCGACAATATAGGGACTGGAACTAAAGCTCCTTAAATTGTGACAAAAGCTGTTTACGCATCATCAGTCCAGGGTATGCTCTGGCCCTTTTCCATACCCTTGGATAAATCATTGATCGGAGCTGTTAACGAAGAAAAGTAGAGAATGAAACGTAACTGACCATCATCTTGCCTGTATCTTTTGTGGGTTTGTACGTAAGCCCTGAGTGTCAACCACAAAACGGAAATAGTGCAGTAAGGATCTAAAAAATTGACTTTCAACGATACTGACAGTGAGTTTTGCCTTCCTTAACCTTTTGGCGACCTTGCTGACCAAAGCCATGTGCTCCTCAAAAGTTGCCGAAATTATAATAACGTCATCCAGGTAGACAAATATTTCAGGTTCCAATTCAGTGCCAAAAACAGTATCCATGAGGCGCTGTTGGGCCGCATTAACAAAACCGAACGGAAGGACCCTGAATTGAAAAAAAACCGCGTCCGAAAAAGCATTTTTTCTTTTGACTTAAGATCAAGAGGGATCTGCCAGAAAGCACTACTCAAGTCTACCGATAGCAAAAACCTAGCATCACTAAACATGCTAGGCCTGAGAATGCGGTTTGAATGAGGAAAAGGATAGCAGTCTCTCTTGATTATTCGGTTCAGTCTGCGCCCGTCAAAATATAAACGAAATTCACTGTTTTTTCGAAAGTCTTAAATTCTCCAACTGTTCCAATCCTCGAGCGTCTATCACAGAAAGAAATGACAGAGCGCCAGAGACTTTCTCCAGTTTCTCTGGTCCAGTTTGGGGGCAATAGTACTAAGGGCCTGGTCACTAAATGTGATCAAATACAAAAGAATTGGAATGCAGATTCCAATAGAATCAGTGTAGTTCGATATCGGATCTCAGATGAATAGGACTTCTTCCAGTTGCTCTGGGACACCTCAAAGGCTAAATCGTCCGCAGCGAGACAGCCAGCGTAGTCCCGCAGACAAGGATTGAACAATTGCCCGTAACGTAGACGAAACAAAATAAATCGGGTCGAAATATCCAGCTGCAATTTAGCAATCGATTCATAAACACCGGACAGAAAGGAGGTCATGACGGTCATAACCGACCGACAATAACGATACATCGAAACGTGTGTCTCTTCGTCTGCGATATACCTGCGGTACTTATTTAAAATGAGCTCGGCTTGATTTGCGTCACGCCACTCTGGCAACACGGCAAAAGTGTGAATGCATTGTTGGCACATTGACAACACAAGAGACATTTATACCGAGTCATTACTCTTTGGGCTGTTGCTATTTGAGGCCGTCACAATCATCATTGAAATCTCAAGTTCCTGTAAGTATCTTCATTCCTCATTCAGATCAAACTCAGCTCAGTTTCCTTCATTTCAACTTATTCAGAATGTTAGTTCCTGCCCACCTTGAGCTTGGCTTGTTCCGTTGTAGTAGTACTCTTGGTGGTGGTTGTACACGACGTGGTTGATGTAGCCATTGAGGTGGTTGTGATTGTTGAATTCTGCTGAAGCGTTGCTCGGCGTTGTCGTCGTGGTGGTCGTTTCTTCCTGGCTCGCTTCCTCATTGGTCGGACTCGTCGACTCCGTCTGAAAATCATTGGAAAATTATCCACTTCTACTCCTACCAAAACTTAAAGGCTGTAGCTGTATTATTAGTTCAAATGGCAGTTCAATCAAATTCATACTGACTTTAAATTTTTAAAATCACTGTTATCAATCTTTGTTCTCTGTAAAATTACTACTTTTACTATGACAACTAAGAATTCAGCACTAAGTACATGATTACGAGTTTATATTATCAAAACAATACATTGTTTCAAAATGTTGCAACTTACAACCGGTAGCGTGCACCTGGAAATTGACAACAGTGATTTTATTCCTGGCTCAGCCGCTAATGGACGTTACGTTGGCATACTTGTGACATTTCCTCATCACCACAGCGACATCTCTATATTTACCGAATAAATACCGACCAGCGACTATTTAATTATCGTTTTCACTGAATCATATCACCTCGCCACTTATCAATTATCGCATCATTAAATGCTCCTAGATGTTCCTACACACTCACACCTCATCGACCTCTCCACGCCCGAACATCTTTATCTAATCCATATTTACATTACGCCAGATAGCGAAAAAATTCGCGCGCGCAAATTTCCGTGACGAAACTTTAACGAAATATTACGTTATGTTTGATCGTTTACTTTAGGTTTTTTTTTTGGTTGGTGAGCACAAATTAGGGTTACTGCTCTGGAAAAACAAAAGCTTACCAAAGATCCGGTGCTGTAGCGTTTCGATTTGACGTCGGAGAATTCGTGATAGTACGTGGGTTGGTAAGAGAACATGACGGGTAACGGTTCGTAACCTGGAAACAATTTGGAAAAAATTAGACAACGTTTTGGCGCAGACCTATTTTGTTGTGTATCAAGTTGTAAACAGGTGAAGACCTTGGCATTTCACAGAATCATGAGCATTATTCATAATCAAAGTACCGCAAGTTGTAACTTTGTAATGACGACCCAAAGATTCGCCAGGTACTCCTTTTCGTTTATAGTATAATTGCGCTCGTTTCGCGTCAAAGAACGATTGGTGTATTTGCAATTCGAGCATTGTTTGGTATCAACAGCAGCTGCTAGAATTAGAAAGGACTAGTTCATTGATCATAGCACAGCAGCGCATCAGGAGCAATCACCAGTGAGCAGGCAACCAGTTATACAGCCCCACGGCTTTTTCCATTTGTTCTGTAAAAGCAACGACACAAACCTAATTGTTCACAACCTTCCAAGCTGGCCATTTATCTTATATTCAAGCATCATTTTTCCAAGAAAATTCTTTTTTTCCATCGCATAAATAGAGCAAAACGCAAATATGTAATTGAGAAGTAAGGGTTGAGTTTCCCTTGATTTATGCTGAGAAGAAACAATCTTCTTGCAGAAGTGATGCTAAAATATGGAAACGTAAACGTCAATCTTGGAAAATTGTGAACATTCTTTGAGTTTGTGTCCTGCTTTTACAGAAAAAATGGGACATGACTGTGTAACTGGTTGCTGGTTGGTTACACCCTGACAATATCGTAGGTTGTATTCTTCAAAGGTGATTGAAAATTAGAATTTCTGAGAAGAAAGCCAAAAATTATACAAAAATTAGGAATCGTTCATGTACTCGGCTGTTTATTCGTTTTCTTGCTCTCTTTGGTTCTGATTGGGGATGGGCAAAACTATTGATATATCGATGAATTTATCGATATATCGATATATTAACTAATGATATCGATTTCACAACATATCGATATATCAAATATCGATAAATATCAAAATATCAAATATCGATAATTATCAAAATATCAAATGTCGATCATTATCAAATTATCAAATGCCGACACTCAATTATCAAAATATCACATATTGATAAAAATGTCAACTTATTACCGAAAAATAGGCAACGGTTATCACATCATTGGAATAATAATAAATAACAAGAAAGAAGACCAAAGGCCTCCAAAGAAGTAAGTTTCGTGCATCATGCAAGTCTAGATTGACCATCGATGATATATTTTTCATATTATTACTTGATATCCTTATTCTCATATTGATATTTTGTTGATTATCAATTCTTGTTACTTTGATAATTATTGATATTTTCAACAATAATTATCAATTTTTGATACTTTGATAATTATCGATATTTGATATATCAATAACTATCGATATTTTTTTCTTATCAAACTTTGATACCCGAATCACGATATCGCCCAACCCTTGTTCTGATTTTCTCCCTTCGTGTACTCGGCTGTTTTTTCTTTTCTTTGTTCTCTATGGTACGCTGATTATGGTGGTGAGTTATGGTGAAAATACGGGTTCAAAAAGTAACTTACAACACCCTGTATCATTCTAAGAAAGCATTTAAGGACCATGAATTTTGCCATTTTTTGAATTAATTTTTGCTAGGGAATCACCCCTCAAAGTTTCTAACGACCAGTACCTAACACTCTGTATAATGGTGTCTCACGAAGTAACCAACATTGCTCGAAATATTTCCCAAGTTCCAAACACAATGTATCAACCTACTCGATCGTATTTTCAAATTTCCGTAACTATTAAATCGAAGTGATCAAAATCAAAATCGATCAAATTGTACAGAAAAGATATTTGGCAGATTGCACGCTATCCTGCCTTAAATATGGAATCGACTCATCACGGTTACCGAGACATGATATTGGTGAGAGATGATAAGAGATGATTCTCTCATCTCTCACATGATGAGAGAATAAGTTTGAATAATTTGATAAATCACAAATTTATCTCCAGCATTTTTGTATGAGAGTTTGAAAAAACCACAATCTTGAATCAAGAAGTGATGATAAAAGTACACCACATAAGCAGTAGACATCACGTGAGTCCAAAATTATTGATATAATTGGTAAAGGAAAAAAGACGCTGAGAACAAGAAGCGGAGAAGGTCAGAAGTAGAAGTAGAACCAGAGTATCAAGAACCAGAAGAAGAAAAAGACGCTAAGAAGAAAAAGACGCCAAGAACAAAAAGCTAAGAAAGAAGGTCGCAACCAGAGTATAATGAACAAGAAAAAGAAAAATAGCTAAGTACGTGAAGGGGAAAGATCAGATACTCAACATGCCACCCGAAGCATCGGACTTTCACCATTTTTTTTCAAATCAAAACCAAATTACAGCAAGCAAAAAAAGAAAGAAACCCCGAGAACAAAAAGCTAAGAAAATCACAACCAGCGTATAGAACACAAGAAAAGAAAAATGCCGCGAACAAAAAACTAAGGAGGTTACAACCAGCGTATGAAGAACAAGAAAAAGAAAAGCCAACCGAGTAGGTACATGAAGGAAAAAAGATCAAAAAAAAAGTATAGAAAGCAAGAGAAAGGAAAATCAGCCATGTTCATGAAGCGAAAAAGATCAGTTGAGGCTTCAAATATTCGCGTTATTTTTTATCAAGTGAGCAGTGAGTTTTTCAAGTGAGCAGTAGAAAGTTATTCAAAATGTTTTCACTATTTTTCGGATCGTCATCATTCGTTTGGGAAACAAATTATGTGTTTGTAGTGTGTATTTTGCAACTGTTGGACTAGATATAATCCGGAAATATTTGGAAGATCGTTGAGAAGGCTATCTTGAATAATATTGACCAATGTAGAACAATATGCGGTCTGTGTATATACTTTTGATCAGTTTTTCTAAAAACTGATATTTGTCCAGAAGTCAGCTTTTGATTAGTTTTGCAAAGAATGAGACAATGTACAAAAATTCAGTTTTTGGAAAAAGTGCTTCAAGTGCCATATGCACAGACGGCATATTGTCCCAAAAAGTCAGTATTTTCCAGCATAGTCTCAGCTACGATCTTCTGAAAATTCCTTGAATAAATCTAGTCCAGTTCAGAAAATATATAAATCATATTTTTTGAATGAATCATGAGCTGTAAAATCATAAAAACATTTCAAAATATTTTTATTGTCTACTGAAAGCTTGCGAAGTGGAAACCCCCACGACAAGAAGCGATCTCTTTTTTTTTGACCAAATCCTCTTTTTGGGAAAACTGCACCAGATGCCATTTGCACAGATGGCATTAGGTTTCATAGTGATCGGTATTATTCTACATAGTCTACGTTACTATCTTTTGTGCATATCTTGATCGTATCCACTTAAATTATGAAGATACAGCAGATGCAAAATTGACTGATTGAAAAATGAGGAATCTTTTTTTTTTCTTTCTTTTTTTTTGAAGTTTTTGAAGTTTTTGTTAAAGAAACTACATCAAAAATGCTATACATAAGCTAGACAGCATATTACATTACAAAATGCGACTATTAGGAGCCAAGACTGATTTTTGTATAGAATTCGGTTTTTGGAAAAACTGCATCGAGTGTCACATTCACAGACGGCATATTGTCCCACAAACGTCTGTTTCCAGCATGGTCTTGGAACGATCTTCTGAAAATTCCCTGATTATATCTAGTCTAGTTGAAAAAATATACCGAGTGTCACGTTTTTTCAACGCTCCATCACTATTGAGATCTCGGAAACGAAAAGAAATATACAGTCGGTTAAATCACAAAAAAGTTGGACTATTTTATGACAATTTCGAATATGTCACAATATTCAAGTTATCTTTGGTCGTTTTAGTAATGTCCCGAAAAACTGAAAATTTTCGAAGCCAAAATTTACCATTTTTTCTTTTATTGTAACAGTAGCTTGATCAGCTATCAGTCTGAAAATTGGTATCTTGAAATTTTTTGAGGTCCCTGATCGAATGAAGTCAATTACTTTTTCCTGCGTCTACTATTTGCATCTCTCACCATTTCCAAACTCCCAGTGGTGAGCGAAAAAAAACGAGTTACACTGTATACAAACATGTTTTAAACAAGTTACACTGTATACAAACATGTTTTCCAACGAATCACGAGCTGAAAAATCATTATCAACATTCAAAAATATTTTCCACCGTCTATTCAATGCTTGCAAAAGCAACAACCCTAGGAGCAATAACCAAATCCGATTTTTTACCAAATCCGGTTTTTGGAAGAACTGCACCAGATGCCATTTGCTTAGATGGCATTACGTTTCACAGTGATCAGTATTACTCTACATCGTCTACGTTACGATCTTTTGCATATATCTTGATCGTGTCTAGTCAAATTTGAAAGATAAAGCAGATACAGAATTGAATGATCGCCTAAAATAATGAAATCCAGTTGACATATGAAGCTGCTTCAAGTAAATTATTGATTCAAGGTCACGGTACGGTTATTTTTCCAAACCTCAACTCACTTATTGACAATCAAAACATGTCAAGCTTCAAGAGCGAAACTCTCACGAATTTCACATCTGTGAACGGGCCCCAAGTATTTTTCCCAATCCCGCAACCCAGGGACGACCAATTTCGAAAGTCTTCGCATCAAAAATACGAAACGATTCAAATGTCACGGCAGTATAATTAGATGGGCGATCGCCAAGGTGCGCGAAACTCAGGGACGAGGTTTCGTCAAGAGGGCGTTGGAATAGCCACCGATTTACAGGGTGTCACTGATAAAAAGAACACGTGCATGTCGAGCTTTTTTTCTGTCGACGAATTTCGATTTCGTCCCCCTATTCTGTAGCGCGAATCGATAAATCAAGTATGCACAAATGCAAATCATCACCGCTACTGTCGTTTAATTTAATTGCTGAACAAAAGAGAATTTATAGTGGATCTTTTGGCGGTATTGGAACAAACGGCAATTTAAATGACGGTTCATAAATTATTACCCTTCGAATGTTTGCCCAAGTGTTTGCCAATCAATTCAAAAGGCTTGCGATAACTAATCAAATGTCACTACTGACAAACGACAGAAATGACATATGACAAGTTCAACTAGTACTAGGAAAACTGCGGTAATTTTTATTTTACCATAAGAAAAGCGGCAACGCAGTTGCTTTTCAAAGAAAAACCGAAAGAAAACATAAATGTAAGCTTTCCGTAACCAAAAGCGACAAATCAAAGTGTTAAGCCAAGAGTCACCGTGAAACGACCGTAAACCTGTCATTTCGCCCAACAAAACAATAAACCCGTCAAAATATTAGTTCGCACTCTCAATCTCGTTTCGAGGACGCACTATTATTTTTGCGGGTAGATGTAGGTAGGTGGGTTACATTCTGCCAATGCTCTGTTTTCAGTTTTCACTGGATCGGGACAGCAGCCCCGTCCATAAACTTCTTCCCAAGACACGCAGCGTGATACACACGATCAAAAACCTTCATTTCTATTTTGAGGCAAGCACTGAAGTTGAATCTGAATATTTCAGACTCCACAATGCGCACACCTGTCTCCGCGGAGCCAAGCTCTTTTAATTTATGCCCATGACGCCCTTTCTCCGGCCGTTTGGCCGGTGCCAGCGATCCCGACGTCACGGGATTTTCGAAACTGCACCGTTTCGTATCAAAATTTGGCTTTGAATGTTTCAATTCCTGCGGGCTCACGATTCAAGATCGCAGCGCCCTCAACGACCAAGTTTCAAACTAGCAGTGGAGGGCTATCAAAATTAATTAATTAATGTCACTATAAACTGTTGTTAGAAGCATCCTCTCATGGCCCATATATCCCATACGCTTTCTATTTCCAGTAGAATGACTTTTTGCAGCAGGAATAAAGTGACAAGCTGGGAGAGGGGGCTACGACTACGGCTGATGGCACCTGCAAAGTTTTGGAGCGAAACTATCAGCGGCCATCGGCCGTATTATACCAGCGCTCCCAGCTTGCCACTTTATTTTTGATCCAATAAGTCATATTACTGAAAACAGAAAGTGTAGGTCCATGGATATAGCTTGAAACGCCTACATATAGGTTTAACTTCACAGCAACAACTTGTTATGACAATAGAGTTGCAACTTATTACTATACTTATTATTACTATACTTACTATTCAAAAAGTAGATTCCATTTTGGTCTATGTAACCGTTCGGGAAGTGGAATTGTGATTCTAACTCTAAATCTGGAATTCAAAGAAGAAAAATTACAAATTGACTATTTCGCTCCATAAAGGGTGATACTTGAAGGAGTTGCGGTGGAAAACTTACCTGCCGATTGATGGTCGGGTGTTCCGTTTCCGGTCGAGTTTCCGGTGGATGTTGTCGAGTTACCGGTGGATGTTTGCGTCTGGTAAGTTTTCGGTTTGTTCAGGTAACCCTTCTTAAATAATACATCCTGCCTAGGTGTATTGATTCGCGTGTATTCGTCTGAAATCAAAAAGAAAAACAATCAAAACGCTTGTTCAACCTTGGGTAGCTTCGACAATTTCCAGCAGTTTGGTACTCATGTAGTGATGGGTTGTTATTCAATGCTATCTGTTATTTTTCGACTGTTATTTGAAAACAACAATAACAACCTGTTATCTCGGTTGAAATATAACAGATACAAAATAACAGTTCACCTGGATCGTCGACGCCTTACGCGATCAACTGATCAACAGTGAACGACTAAACAGATACAAAATAATATTTAGTTCACCCGGATCGTCGACGCCCGGCGTTAGTTGTTAGTTAGTTCTGTTACTTTTGCCTTGTGATATTGAGAATCCTGGGGCCCGTTTTACATAAAACTACAAACGACAAATTAAAAATGTATTACCTTGACGACCGATTGTTGCAACAATGGGTTACCAAGACTACACACACACTTGTAATTTGTCATTTGTAGTTTCAAGAAACGGGCCTGGTTAATTTGTAAAATAACAGATTAACAGTATCTGTTATTTTTAACTGTTATTTAAAAATAACAGTAACAGGTTGTATCTGTTACGTGAAAATAAGAGTTTTGCCCATCACTATACTCATGGACGTCGTGGAAGCGACAAGTGACAACGCAGGTCAATGTTGCCAACTTGATTACAGTGACAAATAAGAATGACATTTGACGTAGACATCACCAGATTACATTTGGGTAATAGTATACAATATACTGCATTCAGTACCTACATGCAACCTGCAAGTTTAAGCATAAGCCGTACTTGTCTGCCTACCTACGGTAAGTAAGTCCATATTGAGTAGGTACTTGAATGTTGTTTTTTTCAATTTGTGAACCTGTAGCTCATAGCTGAGCAACTGTACAAAAAATGCATAAAATGCAATAAACACGGCCATGTGAGAAAAATGTGCTACCGATATACATACATTGTACCTTTATACCTACCAACGTCTACCTACAACCTACAAACAAAATCAAATATTGGCGGAACGGGTCTGCAAATTGCCATGAATTATTTATGACGCGGCCATTAGATCCTCGATTTTAAAACACGACCCGCTACTTTCCCTATTTATTTTCGGTCGCATCCAGAGGAGGGTGCGGAACAACACCACCGAACTCGAGCTGGTAGCTCTCGCATGGACCTTAAAAGTAAAACATAAACTTAAAAGGGAGCGTCTCGGGCTTTAAAATGGAAAGACAATGAAAAACCGTTTTCATTTTATTTAATGAGCCTGTTTTGCCTATTGGAAGTTGGGTTTCATGTCTTGCTCCATATATTTAGTACATTACAAACTTGTTTAATGTAATAACATCTGACAGTTCATGTCAACTGGCATTGCATGGCACTCTGTCTGTAGTAGGGATAATATTGCTACGAAGCTCGCGACCATCCCGGCCCTTTCCAGAGAAATCTAGATTTCCGCGTTACATTGGGGAAGCATCGAGAGACTGCAGCGGTAGGTCACGACACGTCGAGACTTCTGGTGGAGGTGCCGTAGAAGGTACGCTTATATTCTCGACGCAGATACCAGGAAAATCCTTGTGTGCTGGAAACTTCAACGATCTAACAGGGAGCACCCTGAACCTTCGATGCCACTATAAGAGAGGAACTCAACCCGGCATCAGGGAGAGTTGGAATCGAGCGACCGTGGCGATAACATCTCAAGCGACATTGTGAATTTCTAAGCGATCAATAATTGTGTGCGTTATTTAGTTGTATCGGTAGTAGTAAATAAAGTGCAGTTTGTTTACAAGTAAAACAGCGCGTTCAATTTCGAAATAGGTGAACCCGAATACCGTAACAATATGCTAACGTTATGTTTAGCTGAAATGTAGTTGAAACTGTAAAACTAGGTGACTAACCAAGTGCTGTTATTGGTCATATTCTCAACTTTTATAAATGAAATGGGCGTGGTTCAGTGGTTCGATTCAAGAATCTACCGTGTTTTTCGAGAACTGTACCAGCCCATAACTTTTTCCAATGGAATATACATACAGGGTGTTTCAGCGATGATAGCAAACAATTCAGCTGTGAGTAGATCTCATCCCAATAAGATGAAAACCTATATACCATCAGGCAAAGTTCGGCTTAATGACGAAGGTACAGCCCTTGAAAGTTAACTTTTTTCGGATTTCAAAAATTTGTAACTTGGGGACTTTTCAGCAAAATCAGCTTAAATTCAGCATAAGCTGGTTTATCAACATTACCTATCTATCAACCTGCCAAATTTTGAAAGAATCCAAAAAGGAGCGTAAAAATTATAGGGGGTCGCCTCAAGTCAACTTTTCTTTGGATGCTCCTAAATTACTGGCCCTCGTAACTCCTACGCCACTGACTGGTCCATTGGACTGAACCTTGCAAAATGATATATGTATAGGTTTTCGTCATATTTCGACGAGATCTACTCACTGTTGAATTTTTTGCCATCCTTTAAACACACTGTATAGATTTGAAATATTTATGGGGTATTTGAGAGCACATTTGCTATTTTCTGCGTTGATCATGAAGCAACTTTCACTACCGGAAGTAAGTGACATCAACTTTTGATTTTCAAACGGAACACCCTGTATGGTTTTTTTTTATATTAGGATAGAGATTTTTCCATTGACACAGTAGTCTGAGGGATTTTTTATGATGAAAAATGACGATTTTATAGCGGATTGATTATAACAAAACTATTATAACCAAAGTTGCCTGCGACCACAAATAAAAATCTGGAGTTAGAAGTTTGTTTATTGTTTATTTCAAAAAGCGATGCCGGTTGAATCGACATAAAGAATAAACAAGCTTCTGACTTCAGATTTTTATTTGTGGTCGCAGCCGTCTTTGGTGATAATAACTAACTATATTCTTCCTTTAACTATATTCAATCCACTATCAAATCGTTCCCATCAAAGAAAATTTTTAAGACCACAACTGTGTCAATAAAAAAATGTTTGATCAAATATAAAAAAAATACAGGTGTTCCATTCCAAAATCAAACGTTGATGTCACTTCCAATTACTTCTGGAAGTGGGAGCAGCTTCATGTTTGACGCAAAAAATAGCAAAAGTACTCTCAAATAGCCCATAAAAATTTCAAATCTAGATATCCCATAAGAAAAAAGGAATGGGCTGATGCGGTTTTCGAAAAACACACGGTATACTTTTGTCTTCAGTTGAATTGTTCTGATCCTTCCCACCCGGCCAAAACCCGTGTGAGCGGCCGTCTCAGATAATAACGGCCAGAAGAAAATTCAAACATTCTAGAATTGGTGGAAATCTCCAACTGCAGACTAATTGCAATCTTTTGTTGAGTTGCTTCCTGCCGAAGTTGGTTCCAGTCCATCGAGTAGATTTTGGATAATTGAATGTCAAAATTTTGATCTTGATATTTTTTATAATTACAATTGACAGGTGAAGTTGAAGGAGTACTTTGAACTGTCCTGAATACAGTTCCCTGAGAGCTTCCAAATGACATATTGCAAGTGAAGTGAAGGGCAATTGGAACAATCAGGTATAGCTATTAGGCAAAAATTAATTCACCCAATGAAGCAAAAAGCAACAAAAATAAAAAATGGAATACTCACTTAATTATAAGCATAAGGATAGAATATGAAGGGAATACAATGAAATAGGTAGAATAATTTGAGGGAGTAGAAAAAAAATGGCTTAAATGATGGAATACATGGAGTTTTGTCAAATATTCGATCAAATAATGGAATCACTGTACTTTTTCAAGTCAATCAGGTCTATTCTGCATGAACATTGACTTGAATCAACGTTGATATTGTGACACTAAATTGTCATTCTAATTCTAACAATGCAACACAATAAAAAATGTCAATTTAGTGTCACAATGTCAATGTTGACTCAAATCAATTTTCATACAGTACAGCCCTGAATGAGGAACCCCTCGAGGAACAATTTATTGTCAATAAAAGGTAAGCGAACGTCAGTTCTGTAGCGTAACCTGTCAAACGTTATTTTTAGCACCAAGAATTTCTTATTTCTGGGCGATAATTGAGAAAAAGTAGATGAAATACTATAGTAGACCTTTTACCTTTTTTTTTCTCAAGAAAACTCATATACAACGTACCGCAAAGAAATCTGCCATTTTAGAGTCACCCTGTAGATATTTGGATCAAGATTACGGAAGTAAAAGGCATTTGAACCGTAACAGTACAGACTTCTAGAAACAAGGCTACAATTCGAGAAAGATAATTCATAACATTCATGGCGCTGGCTCTGATTTGAACGTGGTCAAGAACGGAAGCTTGTTTTGGAGGGCACGTCTCAAACGCGCATGCGTCAATTGTGTTATCACCACGCAACACACACATTTTATTTTCTTGACAAGTGAACATCTTGTTTGTAAAATTTCGAGACATTCGAACACCAGTTTTAAATCCAAAGCGACAACGAGCGGATAGAAAGGCGAAGTTATTCAAAGCGATTTACCCCAGCGCAAATAATAATTGACGTGTATTCATAGGAGCAGTCACAGTCACAGCACAATTATTACATCCAGGCACACAGCTCACGAGGGGTGTATTGATGTTGAATCAATCGGAGGTGAACCTGGAAGCATCTAAAACTTCAACTGATGTTCAACTTCAACTGTTTGTCAAATTGAATCTGAATTTGATAGCAAACGTCAAACTTCGCACGGCATCGCAAGCGTTCGCATAGTGCTTGAGACAAAGTCCCCAGATTTCTCCGGCGTCACCAAGTGGTTGGCGCCTGCGCACTATGTAGACTGAATAAGGTGGATAGCTGTCCTAGCTAGTGAATAGTATTACTTTATAGTTTCCAGTTAACTAATCATTTATTTTGGTTGTTTTAGCCAAAGTATATTATTACTCAAGATTACCTGCTAGTCGAGCGGACTGTGGACCGCGGGCAAGCGGAGCTCCCCGGTTCGATTCACTGGCATAGCAGGTCTGGGTGTTGTGCTGTGTAAACTTGTCAATTCCAGCTTGGGACTTGAGACTTGACATTTCATTTAAAGTGCTTTTGATAATTGTTGCACATCAAAATCAAACCATTGCAGTATGAGAATGACATTTCAAAATCCAACCAGCTGTCAATAACGTCTTCACCGTGAGCTGTCGATGATTTTAGGTAAGTACCTACATCAGATGCCAATAAAGTGACATTTCTTTGAGTTGTTGATTGCATTCTCATAGTCGGTGCAGAATATTTTGGACACAAAGCAATCAGAAGATGGCTGCAGCTGTCAATTTGACAGATCGGCGCTTGGCTTCACCTTGATTGAGCACTAAAGCCAAAGGAGCCAAAGCCATCTCTGATTCCCTGAATAAGAGAAAGCTCAAAGGTTTCCTGGAGTTCATGACAATAATGATGATGATATTGGAACAACTGCCAGCTTGGCCAGCTACGAAAATACCGGGTTTTCTTTCGTGCATGTACAGGTAATAAAAAAATCACAAGCCAACAGAGTTTCCAACCGCAAGGAATTATCCGTCAGAAAATACGGAATTATTTAACATCATCATCATAATAAACCGCTCCAAGACAAATAGCCGCGATAATGCTATTTATACAGTGGATTTGATAAATACTAATGGGACACTCAAATCCTCTAAAGTTGGTAGCTACACCTAACAACTCCATCAGCTTGGTCAAGGATTTCCGGGAATTTTTTCATATCTCTACGATTTTTTACCAGAGGGGTGTCATTTCCAACCACCTTTTTTGCTGTCAACAGCTTGGTTGTTTCACTATCATAACTTTTGTTTTTTTTTTGCTGTCAACAGCTTTCAGCTTGACATTTACGGCGCTCTCTGCGTATGCTGCCAACGCGATTTTATCCGTGTCTATGTTTTAATATTTGATTCCGAGTAGGTACTGTGTAAGTGGGCAGTGCAGTAGCACATGACGCAGCAATCAAAGCCACCCTTGCCATTACGTATTCATGACAGCGGTCAAAAGGCTTGTATTACAATAAAATTATTCTGAGCACGAGCATGCTTTCATTTCTTTCCGAAATCAATTAGCGCTAATTCTTCGGTTAATTCATCGCAAAAGCACCGAGCAACAAATGAGTGAATTCTAAGCAATCAAAGTTTTGGCTTGCAAATGGGTATTATTATCTAGTGAGAAAGTAATTTTTCTATCTACACCTGATAAATAATCCACACATTGAATGAAATAGTATACATACCTCACCGGAAATTCTTCGTAATATATTAATATTACTCCGCTTGTCTACCCGGTCGGGGAAATGACGTCAAGTACGTAACGTAAGCATGAAGATCGCGAACGCTCTCTAAACATTTTTTCCTTTATTTTCTTATCTTTAGATACAGCGCATCACGAGGTGTTAATCTTCGAGAGTCTGGCGAGGAGCTTCCTCAAAACCGCGCTCGTCTACTCGGTTGCCCAACGTCAAACAAACAGAAATCAAATATTTGTGTTTCGCATCTAGTCGTCGCTGTATGACATTTTTTTGGTGTTATAGGTATACCTATCTACCTACAATAGATGTAAAACGTCCATAACTGAGAGTCGGACGCGGTAGTTTTCAACGCATAAAAACAAGAGTTATCGCGCGCTGGGCGTGTTTGTTTAAATCGAAGCAAGCCATTCACAAGTTTCGTTCAAATATTTGTCTTTTTCATCATATATCACATAATGTGTACACATACACGCTTATGGGTATTTCGATCATTCAAAATTTCGGGCATCTACAAGTGCAAAGTTTACAGATGAATTACGGGTGGTTTTTTTTAAATAGTAATTGGCTACACTGCACGTTCATTTCTTTAGCGAGTTCCGCTTTCTCAAGTTCTCATAACGTCAACTGCAGCTGTCAAAATATTTAACCTAACTATTAAAATGTAGATATAGACAAATACCTATCCAAGTTTTTACACAGCTAAAATAGAGGCAAAACAGCTTTGGCTAATAAATGCTTTGGAAAATCGGCCACACTGTTGCAAAAGCAAACACAAACTTGAATTGATCCGTGAAATTTGCATGAAAGCATGCAAGGCACCGCCAATCGATTTTCGATTGTTTTTGACACCCGTTCCGATGCGTTGGCTGCGCTTCAAGGCCTACCGCGTCCCAAATTTAGCCCATCTTGTGTGCGAGCATGGAAATAAGCTGAAGCGATCGTGTTTTTTTTCTGTCCACGGCTAATTAGACTTTGGAATCCTTCCTAAGTAGCTACCCGGCTCGACGCATTCACCAGAAAAAAGTGAGTAAAGTGACGTTTCCTGCGGTATCTGCTCTCGCTCTACCTTCAAGTTCCGAGCCTTATCATCATGGAAACAGGCTCTTCTAAACCTTTTATTAAAATTTACGACACGTAATAATTACGTAATTATCCGGAAGCTCTAAATGCACCACTTGTTGACCCATTTATCAAGGAGCTTTTCGAATGACAACCAGCTTGACATATCGCGGGCCTTCAAGTTTCCACGGCCAACTTTTTTTAATGGATATATTATACATACCCATCCACATCTATAGTATAATTTTGCAAAAACGAAAACAAAATTGTCATTCAAATGAAGAACTGGAACATGGCGAATCGTTATTTGATCAAACAGACCCTGTCGCGTCCATTTTCGACATGTTCGCGTGTCGAAACGCATAATGAGACACAATTACGTGCACGTCAAATGCTGTGGGAACTGAGGCAGCGATCATAAATAAATGAATTACGTACAGGCTGCATGTAAGTACGAGGAACATGTGTTTTTGTGAAATAGGTGAATGCAAGAGTGGAGAAAAAAGTTCGATTACCTGTCGGGGGAAAAAAATCGAGCACGCTACGGGTTTTACATAGTTTTGTCAAAGGTTATTTTGCCTGTAAACGTCTGTGAAATGCCTAGATTTCATTTAAAAGTGATGAAATTTCACATGATGACAGCCTGAGACGAGCTGAACGCAAAACAGTTTTCGAAATTTTGCTGCGGCCGTTTTGAAAATATGACCTTGAAACTCTTGGACGCCTACCAATCGATAACCAGTTGACACAATGGCATGAAACAAACGTTGTTGAGCTCAGCTCACTATGCCGCAACTTTAAAAATCAACTGATTTGCAACTTTACAAAAATTAGGCCACTGTAGAGAGTAGCAAATTTTCATATCGCGTATGCGTTTAGTTTGCAGATTCCTCCAGTATTTTGATTAAAGTCAACTTGACGCCCAAGAAAGGCTTTGACATAGCCATTAGCCACGTTCAACGTACACTTATTTTTCAGGAATTCACCTTTTAAGGTACGATTACATGGACGCGTCCTATTAACTGAAAATCACCAAGTTCTGATGGCTGCTAAATTTACAAATGGTGTTCACTAGTGATGAAACATCGGACGATGACAGTCAGAAGCGCGCTGACTGCGGAGTATTTTTTTTAAATTTTGCTACGAATATTTTGAACATATGACCTTGAACGGCCGCAACTCGATACAGAGGCCATACAGTGATTTCACCAGAAATAACAAATCACTGATACTTCTAAGACATCACCGTACACATCCGTGATTTGAAAAAAATCAGTCGCATTCAATGTTACAGTTGAATGGGATCGCTCCAGTCGGACTCATTTGGAGTCAAGTGGAATGAATCAAATTCCATAGAAACATTCCACACGGACGTCGGCTACTCACGACCCACCAAATAAGCACACAATCAACAAAAAACTCATACAATCAAAGTGTATTGTGTACAGGAATTTTGGAACATATGGCCTTGAAACATTCGAACGGCAACAACTTGGAAACCAGTTGACATAGTGAAGCGAAATAGATGTTGTTGAGCTCATCTTGCTTTGCCACAATTTGCCAACTTGGAAAAGTTCACTGATATGACAGATGAGAAATTACTCACGCATTTGTCAAAACTGTCGGAACCTACGTTTCAAACCCCCGCAAAATCCACAACTGAAGTTCAAAAACTAAAAAACTCCATAGGATGACAGTTTAGAATCAACTTGATGCCAAGCATTTTCTAAAATTTAGCTAGGGCTATTTTGAACATATGACCTTGGAACATTGGAAGGGTAACAACTCGAGAATCAGCTATTGTATCGGCGTGAAGTGAACGTTGATGGCATCTCCATGTTAAACCACAAGTTGGAAAATTTGATGAAAGGAAAAATCAGGTATTATCACACGCACCTGTCAAAACTGTCAAGGTTTTCACTTCAAACGCCTCCAAAATCCACAAGTGACATTCAAAAACTAGAAAAATCCATACAATGACAGTTTAGAACCATTTTATGCATAGCATTTTTCGAAATTTCGCTACGGCCATTTTGAACATATGACCCTGAAACGCTCGGAAAGCAGCAGCTCGAGAACCAGTTGTCGTATTGGCGTGAAATAAACGTTGTTGACATCCTCTTTACTACAACTTGAAAAATTCAGTGGATGAAACGATGAGATATTCACACAGTGCCTGTCAAAACTGTCAAAATCTTTGTTTTAGATGCCTGTACACCCCACAATCGCCATTCAAAAACTGAAAAACTCCATATAATGACAGTCTGGAGCCAGCTGAATGCAAAACATTTTTCAAAATGTCGCTACGGTTATTTTAAACAGATGACCTTGGAACGTTCCGACGGCAACAACTCGAGAACCGGTTGTCGTATTGGCGTGAAATAAACGTTGTTGACATCTTCATGTTCTACCACAACTCAGAAAAACTCCACGAATCGAAAGATGAGATATATTCCACATGCACATTGCACCTGTCAAAACTGTCATATTCTTGGTTTCAGATGCCTGTAAAACCCGCAATTGACATTCAAAAATCAAGAAATTCTATATAATGATAGCTGAGAACCAACTAAATGCAAAACATTTCCCAAATTTCACTACGGCTATTTTGAACAGATGACCTTGAAACGTTCGAACGGCAACAGCTCGAGAACCGGTTGTCATATTGACGTGAAATAAACTTTGTTGACAATGTTCTACCGCAACTTAGAAAAACTCCACGAATCGAAAGATGGAATATTCACACATGCATCTGTCAAAACTGTCATAGTCTTGGTTTCAGATGCCTTGTAAAACCCGCAATTGACATTTGAAAACTAAGAAATTCTATATATTGATAGCTGAGAACCAGCTTGATACAAAGCATTTCTCAAAATTTCGCCACGGCCGTTTTGAACATATGACATTGAATAGTTCGCACGGCAACAACTCGGGAACCAGTTGTCGTATTGACGTGAAATGAACTTTGTTGACATCTCCTTGTTTTTCCACAACTTGAAAAATCGAACGAATGTGAAGATTCAGGATATTTACACAGGCACCTGTCAAAACCGTCAAACTGTCGTTTCAGGTGCATGCGGAACCCCCAAATGACATTCAAAAATAATGGAACTTCATTTAAAATGTAAAACATGAACGTAAAACGAGCTGAATGCAGAGCATTTTTCGAAATCTTGCTAAGGTCATTTTGGACATATCATCTTGGAACGTCCGAACGGCAACAACTTGGAAAACAGCTGTCGTATGGGCGTGAAACAACATTTTTGACATCGCCTTGTTTTACCACAACTTGAGAAGTTTAACAAATAGAAAGAAGGTATATAATTCACACAGGCACTTGTCAAAACCGTCAAACTCTTTGTTTCAGATGCCTGTAGAACCCGAAATTGACATTCAAAAACTGGAAAAACTCCATATAATGACAGTTGAGAGCCAGCTTGATGCAAAGCATTTTTCAAAATTTCTCTACGACCATTTTGAACATATGACTTTGAAACGTCCGAACGGTAACAACTCGAGAACCGGTTGTCGTATTGGCGTAGGTATTGACGTGAAATGAACGTTGTTGACATCTTCTTGTTTTACCACAACTTTAAAAATTCGACGAATGGAATGATGAGAAATTCGCACTCGGCACCTGTCAACTGTCAAAATCTTCGTTTCAAACGCCTTCGAAATCTACAACTGACATTCAGAAACCAAAAAAACTCCATATAATGACAGCTTGAAACCGGCCTAATGCAAAGTATTTTTCAAAATTTTGCTACGGATATTTTGGACGCATGACCTTGAAACGTTCGAATGGCAACAACTCGAGAACCGCGGTTGTCGTATTGGCGTGAAATGTACGTTGTTAACATCTCCATGTTTTACCGCAACTCAAAAGAACTCCACGGATGAAAAGATGGAGTATTCACACACGCACCTGTCAAAACTGTCAAAATCTTTGTTTCAGATGCCTGTAAACCCCGCAATTGACATCCAAAAGCTAAACAATTTTATACAATGACGGTCAAAAACCAGCTTGATGCAAAGCATTTTCCAAAATTTCACTGCGGCCATTTTGAACACATGACCTTGAAACATTCGAATGGCGAAAATTCGAGAACCGGTTGTCGCATTGGCGTGAAGTAAACGTTGTTAGCATCTCCTTGGTTCACCACAACTTGAAAGATTGAAAGAATGAAATAATGAGATGTCCACGCACGCAAATGTCAAAGCTGCCAAAAACCTTCGTTTTAGATGCCTTCAAGTCCCGCAAATGATATCCAAAAACTAGAAAATTCTACATAATGACATTCTAGAACCAGCTTGATGCAAAGCGTTTTTTAAAATTTGGCTACGACCATTTTGAAAATATGACCTTGAAACCTTCAACCAGCCTTAACTCGGGAACAAATCAATATATCGGCATGAAATAAACGCTGTTGAGCTTACATTATCTCATTACAGCTCATAAAAATGTTGGGAGAGCTTTTAAAACTGTTGTCCACCCAAGCAGTGCTGCTGCCACTTCTCAATTTATTCAGAAACAAAGTGCGAACTCCACGAACACTGAATATATCTTCTGGACCAGGAAGCACACACAAATTGCTTAAATTGCATCTATGCCGGTGGCGTACTGAGCATCGAGGGGCCGTAATGGAATCGATAAAAACGGTCTCTCTGCGTCTCCGCACTGTTCTCGTGATTCTTTATGACCTGCAACGCGAGCTCTTAATTAGCACTTTATTTTCTTTGGGAAATATTGTACTTGACTGGCCGAGCCGGTTTCACGAGGGGTTCTCTGTTAGTGCTGCGTAAGTGAAGTGCTACGGTTTTTTTTTTATTAGAGGGTTTGAAGGTGATAAGTGCCCCCTTCAATTCCAGATCTCGAATGTTGCTTTTTCTGTACATTCGCTAAACTTATAGGTACAGCTTTGTTCTGCACAAGCATAATAAGCGATATTACAAAACGGAACAATTGAAGCACAAGCCTCACCACAGTATACATGTCAACTAAAGTGAACACAAGCACGACAGAAGCACTCTGTAACAAAACGCATTGACAGTAATGACACTAATGACAGTTGACATTTTGTAGCAATTTGTCTAATGGCACGGGCTCGCAAAATCGTCTAATTGAAGCGATAACTTCACCTAACGCAGATTTATTGTTAATTAAACACAAACGTCGGGCCTTGAAACTTTCACGACGCGACCGTTAACTCCACCGAGAATCGGAGTTCAGAGAGTATCACAACCATAGCTTTACCCGGGCCCAAGTTGACGCAGAGTTTACGTTCCAATCCGGCTTTTGGCAAATATCCCGTTGCCTTTTCTTTGATAATCCGCCTGAGCTGGGGCTATCGCCAGTAAAAACACTTCACACAATCATTCTTGAAGTATAAAATGCAACTGTGGATGAAACAAGCGCATTTTTTAGAGTAAAAAGATGTAGTTTTGTAACCAAGTACCTACTTTTATCTCTGATAGTGATGAGGAAGCAGGATGTCAATATTTGTGTTTGTTTTGTTGAAAATTTTAACGTTATCGCAGCGTACTAGAAACAAGGGTTCAGGCATGTAGGGTTAGGGGAGAAGGAGAGTGTAGTGGGGTTAAGCAGTATTGAAAAGATGAAGACTTGTGACGTAGTGTCACGAGATAAAACTGCACTTGTTGAAAGCACACTATACCACCATTAAATTTTATTCATATTTGCGTAGAAATGTTTAGTTTGCTCAAGGTTACTGTCGGAGTTGGGGAAATAAGGAAGTCGTTAAAGTAATGTGTTCGCGAAAATTGCATTGCTAACAGATAATTAGTAGGTTTTTCACAGGAAAGCCAATTCCAACAGAACGAGAGAAATTATACGTTAAACGTGATTTCAATTGTTTTTTTTTTGAGTACCTATCTACCCAAGTAGAGATTATACTTCAAATTGCCTTTTTCTAAATTACCCAAACGCACAGTGGGCCGAAAACCGAAAAACCTGTCAAAAAAGCGAAAAAAACAAGTTTTTTGTTATTCCGCCATAGACGGTTTTGTGGATTGAACTTTTTTACGTAAACTATGACAGAGATAACGGTGCCACCCTTTTTTTTACCGGATGGATCATAGACCAAACTTGAGATTTTCTAATACTGATACAATCAAAAAACGACGTAATTATACCGAAGACGAATAATCAACAGCAGTTATATCACAAGTGCTTAGATTTTCACGATAATTTTGGACAGGCCATCGCGAGTGCTGGTTGTAGGGACAACCAGCCCGAGGAAAACGCTTGGCCAAAATTATCTGGGAAAATCTCGAGCACGAGTGATATTTTGATGGTTATTGCAAAAAAGAAGTCCACAGTGACAGCTGTCAGATTTTGTTGTTTACATCAATTTTATTCCGTTGCCATTGACAGTGGGATTTAGATAAGTGAATATTATCCTTGTAGGTCTAATAATCAAGGGCGTTGTATGTAATAATCATCGACATACTGATGTGATTGCATCCGAGGTGAACAACCTCTGTAGATTATTTCCATGTACAAAATATGCCAAAGATAATATCATTTGTTTTCGAAAAACAACATCAAACATGATCGTTTCAAACTTATGCATCAAGACTCTCGATGAATTTGGCTGAATTTTTACATATGCTGTAGACCTTGACCTGAGAAATAAACTACGCAACATTGAATACGACACACCGAAAATTTTTGCCTGTTTTCAAATTGAGATAACTCCTGGGCCGCTATTCTTGAATCGTGTGAAAAAAGTCCCTGGGAGTTTTACATAATCCGTACTACACTTCAGTAGCGAAAGTTGCCTAAAAACCACGATTTTAGGCAACATTCTCTACATCAGTGTACTGCGGAATGTATTCTACTCCCAGGGACTTTTCTCACACGATTCAAGAATAGCGGCCCTGATTGTTTTGGACGATCCGAAAAATCTGTTTGTGCCGTTGCTAAGCCCAATATCCTGATAATCCATAACTGTGAATAAGAAGCTCAGTGAAACTTGAGTGAAGTTTATACAGGGTGACATGTATAGAGGTGCAAAACGACCAGGCGTTCAACATGCTCCCATTTAAAAAAATCTTTTTTTTTCTGGATTCCAACATTGGAGGCACAAAAGGTAACTTCATACCTCGCCACGTTATTCGATTTATTCTCCTAGCCTCTTTATTCACAGGGTGCGGTATTGAAAAAACAGTTTTTCTTGTTTTTTCGGTGATATCGTTTTTGATTCTTGACCGATATTCAAATTCCAGGGCTCAAATTGAAGCTGAAACCTCAAGTAAGAAAACCCCATATTCAGAATCGATTGGAAATAAACATTGAAAATGTATGGTTGCCTCAAGAGTGACCCGAAGTTTCATCGGTCCCGGAATCTGGGTTGGGATAAGAATGAACTGATAAATCGACCTTGCCTTTGAGCGGAGCATTCATTCTGAACATCTTCAGATGTTTAGAGCTTGAATGAGACAAACACTGTTGATAAAGGGACAGAATTACAAGTGCATGTTATCAAGGCAGAATGATCCTTCTTGCTCGTATGAAATCGCTTGTAACTAACGTTACAAAGATCAGAACAATTAGTATTGTAAAATTCTGTTTGTTGTTATTTCCGTAACGTTGGTTACAAAAGCTGCAGGTAAGCGATGCATCTCGTAACGTTAATTACAGGCTATTCCATATGAGCAAGAAAGATGATTTTACCTTGATAACATGCAGTTCTACTTTTGTTTCTTTATCAAGAATTTTTGTCTCATTCAAATTCTGAATATCAGAACATGTTCAGAATAAATGCTTCGCTCAAGGTCAAGGTTGATTATTAGTTAATTCTCATTCCAAGCCAGATTCCGGGGCCACTGTAACGTCGGGTCACTCTTGAGGGAACCACACATTTTCAATGTTTGTTCCCAGTCTATTCTGATTATGGAATCTCCTTACTTGAGGTTTCAGCTTCAATTTGAGCCCTGAATTTCAAAAATCGATCAAGAATAAAAACCGAAAAAAATTGTTTTTTGATATCACCCTGTAAATAAGAAGGCTAGGGGATTGAATCGAGTAACTGAGCAAGGTATGAAGCTATCTTTTATCCGTTCAATGTTAGGATCAAGAAAATAGAAAATTTGTTCAAATTAGGACATGTTGAACGCCGGGCAGTTTTGCACCGCTATACATGTCACCCTGTATAAAATCCACTGAAGTTGCATTCAGTTTCTCATTCACAGTTATGGATTACTAGAGGATTGGGCTAAGCAACGGCACAAACAAATTCCAAATCGTCCAAAACAATCCGGAGTTATCCTATTGTGAAAAGGGGCAATTTTCGATGTGTCGTATTCAATGTGGCGTAGTTTATATTGAAAAAAAAATGGTTCCCTCCTATTGACAGTTTTTCCCCTACACCCCCAATCAGGTGCAAATCTGGCAATGTTTCAATTTTCTTGAAATTCATTGAACTGGTCCAAATCAAAGTTGTGATCATGGGAAAAATAACAACAACAAAACTAAGCCGTGAACTGTATGTAGTTATCGGGTGGTTAGATAAAAAATATCAAACTGTCAACAGTGTAAACGTCACTTCTGATTTCATGCTGTCAATAACGTCAACGTCATTTTTGACATAATTCCATCAACGCCACCAAGATGCCCTCTTTATGCATCATTCATCCCCGAGTTCTCCTACCGCGAAGACATCAACTGCTAAAACGATCCACCGGAAAAAAGTCCACCACGCATTCATCTCCGGATTCTGACACCGCAAAGACATCCACTGCTCAAACGGTCCACTGGAGAAGAGTCCACTACGCATTTATTCCCGAATTCTGGCACTACAAATACATCCACTCGTCAAACGGTCCACCACGCATTCATCCCCGAGTCTTCACACCAATAGATCATCTCACGGCTCAAATGTCCCCCCGGAAAAAAGTCCACCGCTCATTTAGCCACTGTCATATGCCGCTTACACCCATAGACAGTTCAAAACTAGTAGATGCTTTGTTAAATGTATGTTTGGTTGCATAATTATACTAGCATGAAAAATAACAGCAGTTTATTTCTTGTCCAAAATATTACTCGACAATTGCTCGTTTTCTAACACTGATCAGTGAAAAGTTTGGAGATGCAAAGAGGTAGAGGCTATCTGATTTCAAACATACTCCCAACTTCATCTAGTTTTGCAATGTCTATGGTCGAAGTCACCTGACAGTGGATAAATGCGTGGTGGACCTTTTTCCGGTGGATCGTTTGAGCAGTGGATCTCTTCGCGGTGGTAGAGCTCGGAGATAAATGACTCGTCGACTTTTTTCCGGTGGGACGTTTGAGCAGTGGATATCTTCGCGGTGTGAGAACTCGGGGATAAACGCGTTGTGGACCTTTTTCCGGTGGATCGATTCAGCAGTGGATGTCTTCGTGGTAGCAGAACTTGGGGATGAATGCGTTGTGGACCTTTTCCCGGCTTTTCCTCTTTTCAGCTTCCTTCAAGTTCAAAATTTCTTTCAAATTACAACAAGAACAAGTGATCTTCCCAAAACACGATCATACGGCCGTAATTTGGATTCAAAGATTGGCAAGTTGTTGGACAGGTGACAGGTGTATCAAAATTTTTGGCCACGGTTGTATATCGGACTATAATTATTGATAAATGATATTTACTGACTCATACTTTTTGTATATTTTGAATCAAATTATTCGAACAAACAATAGAAAAATTAAAGAATAAGAAAAAGCATGAAAATAGTGATCCACTGACCTTCGTTAAAAGTAATTTTGTTTTCGCTGGCAGTGCTGCTCGATCTCGTCGATTTCGTACCGTTTTCGTACTGGTACCTTCTGGTCGGAGTCGACTGACTAGAATAGGTGCTGCTGTTGTATCGGCCGTACGTGCCGCTGTAGCCATTTTTCGCGTACGGCCCGGATTTCTGGTGAAGACGAGCCGAACTATTTGTCGTCGTGCTGGTTTCGAACTCTTCGCTGTTGTCAGAATGTTCGTCTGGAACAAAAAGATACAATTTTTCAAGATTTCCATTGGAAAACTTCTGAGCCTGGAGCTCTTAGGAACTAACATTAGGCGGGAGTAAAAAAAGCTCGGCAAGAGCTTCTTTCAGAGGTGTCACTCGATGGAGTCGAAAAAAATCCACCATGGGTGATCCTAACCTCAATTTTGCTCAAAAACGCTTTTGTTTAAAAACTTCTGTACTGCTTTATTGCTTGTAAGACCTACGTCAAGTTTAGACTTGCGAAAATTACATTTATTCGATTTGTATTGCCCGAAATGTCTCCAATTGATCCACTTTCTGATTCTGATCAGTCACATTTTGACACTTCATTTGATGAATATCGCAAATTTTTTTAAGAATCGTGACAACAGTAGCAACAAAAGCGTTCACAGTCGATGATATAGTATCTTGTTTGTGTGCAAATTCCCTTATTTTCAAGCTGTTTCGCATTTGCTTGCTTTGTGTTATTTGTGAATTCAAGTGCTGCAAACCATTTTTACCTACTTCTCACCCAACACCCTATTTTGCTCCCTGGTCTAGTTGATGTAGATGATTCAAAGGAAAAATGACTATTCCGCAAATTCTTTTTCAGATTCTAACTCTACACGTCATCTGAGTAATTGGCTAACAATTTTATCGAAAATTTATCGAAACGATTTACATGTTGCCGCCAAGTGTATTGAACTCTAACAATGATAGCATTCTCATGTATCAGTAGAGATAACTTAAAAAACAGGTATGACAGCGCGTACGAGTACATAGCTGCTAGAACGTTACTATAATTTGTTATTGTTTAGAAAGTTACCAGGTATCGCAGCATAGCTCACTATGTTAGTCGAAAAATTACCAGTATAATCATGAAAACAGATCCAGCGATTCATGATCAGATAATAACCGACACCTATGGAAAAAAGCTAATCGTTTCATGTAAACAAACAGAGGTCGAGTATTGCATTGTCATTCAACACACCCAACTCAATTTGATGCCAGCTTTCCCGATAATTGTGCAAATATTTTTAACACGCGCACCGAGGGGAATTCACTCGGCTGCCGTAGACTTCCCAATCATTTTAATGAGTCGCGTTAATTCACTCAAAGTGTTGCCTAATCGAATTTTCCAATTATTTCGTATTATTTGTACCTGCTGCGTCAATACCACGAAAGCCAATGGTTTTATCGGTAAAATTTGTTTGGTATTTTCTCGGGAGCGTCGAGCTCCAAGAAGTGTGTGGGATGGGTATTTGACTGAGGTGAATAAAGTTCGACTTGAATTGTTCAATTACAACAATATGCTCATTATGAACAAATCTAACAGCGGCTTTAACTGGGATACCCAAGTATGAGCATTTTCTTCGGGATGCTCACTTAATTTGACATGAAATGCGTAAGCGAGCGGCAGAGCCTTGTAAGGTTTTGCTATGTGCCCCATAATATTTTCACAAGTTTCTGTGAAAAGTCGTACTTTTGGCCTATCACTTCTGTCCGACGTGAGTGGTCAACTGTTGTATTCATGTGAACAGATCAAAAAATTGAGTAATCTACTCATTGACCTGTACAGTGTACATGAACTGGACTGGTAATAGCGTACATTGTTATGACCCCAAATACTCAGCCGACAAATCCGCCATGGTAGGTAACAAACACTGGTCAATCAATGCATTAGATAATGAGTTATTTCTCATGTTACTCGTATTCACAGGACTTGAATCAGACGTACTTTGTTGTTATCTTGTGAATAATCTTTCTGACTAATTGTCGATGTCACTCAAATAAAACAGCAGCGGCGATGAGAGATCTGCTAATCATCATGAGAACCTTCTCACGATACGTTTTTTTGGGGCCAGTCAAATTTGGCCGCACGTTTCAAAGAAACACATTATTGTTAAAGCACGATTGAATTTGGAAACGAGTATCATATCTTCAAATATCGAACGTTACCCCGTGGCGCAGGCGGTCAAGTGGCTGCCTGCGACGCGGAAGTCCCGGGTTCGATTCCCGGTGAAAAGTCTGGGTGTTGTGTTGTCCGAAATTTGCACTTTTCCAAGTTTATAAATCTGATAAATAAACGGGCAAACTCCTATGGCGAGAAAAAGCCGATAAGGAGAAAGACATTTATAAACGAAAAAAAAAACCTCAAATGCTTTTTTAAGTTTCCATAAAACTTCGCGAACTGCTGTTATGTTGAGCAAAATTTCGGGGATATTTATTGTTCGGCCTGGTATGGCGATTAGCAGTCCAGTTCAAGTACACGTCCACTGATCTGCCACAAAATTTTGTTCCATCATGACGGGTTGGGTGTTCACTGGCATTATACTTGATACACAAATGACAACGGAAGAACGTCGAAATGGTTCAATTTAACCATGTATAGGGTGTTCACGTTAAGATTGACCCCCCCCCCCACTAGCTGTCTTATCCATGGGACAATTTCGAAAAGAAAAAACTGATTCTTGGAGCAGTTTTGCTATATTTCTTGAATTTGCCCTTAAAAAAATTCTAAACCAATAATTTACAGGGTGTGGCAAAACTAATTTTCAATAAGATGCAGTTGATGCAGTCTTTTATCCTGACTACAACGAAATATAGCACTTACGGGTTCATTTAATAGACAAACTGTTAAAATATAATTGATGTAACAGTTTAAAATACAGAAAAATCACAATCAAACCGATTTTGAGATTTTTTTTCAACAACCTATGATTTTTTTGGAAAATGTACCCATAAGTGTTATTTGAACAAATGTGAATGTAATAAAACAAGGTAATTTTTTGCGACACCCTGCATGTTATGGATCTAGAATTTTTTCAAGGGCAAATTTGAAAAATTCAGCAAAAATCTTGCAAGAATCACTTTTTATTTTTGAAATAGATTCAGGGATCGGCTAGTGGGGGGGGGGTCAATCTTAACGTGAACACTCTGTTTAACTGTTTTTTTTTAAAGAATCCATGTTTCTTCTGAGTGCCATTTGCGGAAAGTCCTTTCGAATCGGCGTTCAATTGCGGCAGTTTTTTTCGCAATATTTTGTAAGGCCACAAAAAAACTGTTACGCCTGAGATGCATATACTTATTTATGTATGAATGCCCTAAACGGGCTGTTTATTGCCCGCAGCGCAGCTAAAAGATATAAATCAACGCGATAAGAGCCTTAGTTGAACGACGCCCGAGCGATATAAATAACCGTTATATCTAAGACCAAAAAGCAACAAAGTATTCAAAAATAGGCACGAAGTGGCGGAAAAGCCTTTGCAATGTCAAGAAGGGTAAGGCATGAACCTGTACTTGAAATGGACTGCTGATCGCGGTACCAAGTCGGACAATGAATAACGCCATACAGCACCTGTACAGGTTGGCCAAAAGCCGCGGTCTGTCAGATCTATAACCAGATTGACAGCTGTCATGTCGCGAGTGTCACGTTGATGCGGTATCTGCGGTATTTTGCGTCCAACTCGAATTTGGTTGTTCCTGCTGTTGTTGAATTATGATTGAATTCAACAATCATCCATTATCGTGGTTTGGTGAGAAAATAAGACGTCCTGATGCGGCAGGCAAAAACAATAAGGAAGCGATGTGAGGTAGGTAGGTAGGTAGGTAGGTAGGTAGGTAGGTAGGTAGGTAGGTATGTGTCTGCCAAATTGGTTGTGGCAGGTTGGCCAAAAGCCGTCGCGTTAACGTGGTCTGTCAGATCTATAACCAGATTGACAGCTGTCATCTCGCGAGTGTCACGTTGATGCGGTATCTGCGGTATTTTGCGTCCAACTCGAATTTGGTTGTTTCTGCTGTTGTTGATTCATGGTTGAATTCAATAATCATCCATTATCGTGGTTTGGTGAGAAAATACAACGTTCTGATGTGGCAGGCAAAAAAAAAATAAGGACGCAATGTGAGGTGGGTAGGTAAGTATGTGAGGTATAATTAGTCCAGTTTAGGTATAGGTCCATGAAGTAAGGCCACAAATAGCTGTCAACACCCGAGATACGAGGCATTTACGTACTAGGGGGCGGAAACATGCGTCTATTGGCTGCAGCCAAGGGATATAAGGAAGCGATGGATTTGAACGACGTCCAAACTGCGAGGTGCGAAGCACCGAGCTGTAGGGTAATCACAGAACTGCAAAAAATAATTCTTTTTTGGATGCGAATCTAAATTTGGGAATACTTATTGAGAAAATCCAAATTTGTACAGCGAAAAATTCCATTTTGTGCTGAAAATCGGCAAGTTATAAAATTGGAAATTTTTATAGAGTAGGATTTGCAATTGTAGTTACACGGTTCAATTTAAAGTCAGGTGGCGCAAAGTTTAGCGGTGAAAATGGCCACATGCAGAAGCCTGATTGGCTAAAAACAGGTTGTTTTGCGCCATTGTCATGGCAATCCATTGCAATTCGATATGCAGCTTCAAGTTGAGACATATTATGTCAAGGTATGTGTACGTAGACACGTGTGACGTGTGTGAAGACATGCTAATACAGCAGAGAGCTTATAGGAAATCCAGAAAAAGCCGCAAGCTCCGTTAATAATAATATTGTAAGGTATTTTTAAATCGAGGTGTCTAGAAATAAATTGTGGTAGGCAGATATGAGTATGTAGGTATAGTGGAAACAGTCAAAACATCAAAGGAGAAGAAGGTTGTTCCAAAAATATGCTATACAACTCCTTTGAATGTTGGATCCAAGTTCTTTTTCAAACGAAATGGAAACGACAAAAGAATATTATTCAGGCAGAACTTCCGGGAACATAAAAATAATATTAACTTTACATAAATTTCAGCCAACACAACAGAGGTATTGTTCTGGGAAGAGTTGATGAATAACTAAGTGAGCTGGCTGGGATCTTACGAGTTTTGTTGATTAAAAAGAAAAGACAATCAGGAAGTGACATATTTACTTACAAAAATAAGCAATCAAATAGCAGCAAAAAGTGTACGTTATGAGAAACTTTTCAGGTCCTAATTTTTTCTAGGTGCAGACGCTAAATACTCAAGAAAATAAGATTTTCGTTTAGAAAACTAGTAATTCCATAAAAGAACACTTTTAAGTATACCTAATTCAAAATGACGACCATTTCACTTTAATGCAAATATCAAACAGTAATCATTTCCTAATCCAATGCATTCTTTCAATAATTATTATTTTCAATAAATGAATCGCATACAATTAAAAATTACTTAGATTTCCATACTCGTACATTTTCCGGGAAAACGAGTTTAAAACTGAATTAAAAACAAACTAGGAACGGTCAATTATTATACTGATGCATGGTTATTCTAGCAAATCGATCTGAATGATGTGATGTAAATCGATAAAAATCTCGTGCGCATAGATTTGAAATTGAAATAATTGCAAATTGACGTAGGTAGGTAGTATCTATAGGCGAAACTTACGTAAAATTCTGATTCGAATCACATATGAATTGATTAGGTACAAAAAACGTATAATGTATTAGTGCTCTTGAATGTATCATGCCCCTGAAATGATTAGGTTTTCAGATTTTTTTTTGCCATTATAATCTTTCCCAAGGACAGAAGGACCATTTCCAATAAAGAATGGTGCGAATACATTGTTCATTCTGAATCGAATCAAGTACCTATAGGTAGAGGTAGATACAATAATTTCTAGAAGATGGGAAATTCGTAGCAGGTCTGTCCGCAATACTTTACTTCAGTAATCCTATACAATATATATCGTCTCACTGAAACACTATTAAAGTTGGTAAGCCTTGTCGTGCTGCAAAAAGGATTAAAAGGGAGAATAATGGTTATTGAGTGATAATACCTTCGTCGACATCCCAGCCAAGTGAGCCGTGCCGCGGGAAAGACAAAAGAAAGTCGAGAATGATCGCTTTAATTCAATACAACCACATGGGTAGATGCCACAGAGTAGGTAGACACCGACACTGACAAAGCGATATACAGGAGGATTCAAAAGTTGGTCCGACATTTTTCAATCACCTGTATGTAGTTACCTAAATAAATCAAAGCGATGTAGTTTGTGACAATACATCAGTTCCCTTGTGAAACGTCCTTAAGGAATATAAAATAACAAAAATCAAATTAATACAGGAAGCTGAAGTGACATTGCAGTTCCATCACACAGAGTTTTGAAAAACCAATACCTAAAATCAGGAAATATGTGCCTAGTTTTCATTTTCAAAAATACCCCAATAGGAGAACGCCTAGGGAAAAAGGCCAATTTTTTGCCTTAACACCGTGTATATACTGTTACGAGCGGCGATTCCGTGCTTTCTGGTAAACACGCATCCATTAGATCGCGGTGTAGATACAAGTCCAGAGTTCTGGACGTTTCCAGCATATGCGTGATGGCTTGGTAATTGAAACACATGGAACCTTCAATGCTCGATCAAGACACATCCGCTCATTTTGGCGGAGGCGCCGGTTCTAGAGCACGGCAGAATTATACGGGTGATGTGCAAGATTTTTCGGGAGTCGAATGGAAACCGTATGTCGGGTCACTGTGGAAACTACGAACACAAGCACGAACTACGAACTGTGGAACATTCGAGATAAACTAGTCGGACCTATACATATTAGGCATCAATGGTCGTCTCACGAGCAGTTATGAATTGGAATGCGAAGTGGTAGCGAGCGGATATAAGCGAGGTGCGGATTTGCTTTAGCGCCAAGTAGCGATTATTTTTGCACTTTCTGCAGGAAGTTTTCTGTCTTGATCTCGATAGCAACAATTTGGATAATCATTAATCATACCACCTGCAAATAGTAATTTCAACTCACAAACTCGTCTCGCGCAGGGCCCAAAATAGAGGCAATGAGTAGCAAATTGAAGATAACCACATTATTTCGGTCCAATTTGCAACTTCGAACGACTGGATTTTTTAAAATTCGGATCATTCAATTTTCCGCACGTAAATTCTAAAGCAAGTGCAGACTTGCTTGATGTTTTTTGTTTTAAAAGTAATTTTTCGGGGCTTGGTACGTAGCTTTGACTGGAGCAGGACAAAGGGTCGGTGGTTGCATTAAGACACTTTTTAGCGCATTTTCCAATTTTGGAATGTCGGTCTGTCCTTCTTGAAATGTATTTTCTCCTGAACAAAAAAATATAATCCGTCATTTTCATAACCTCTGCTACGTACGTTTAAGCAGTGGTTAGGCATAAAAAAATGCACTCAAAGATGGCCGAATTTTGATATAACTGAGAACATAGTCATGTCTTGTATCTCGTATAACGATTTATGATTTGAGGTCGAATCCATGATTTGCCGCCATCTTAGCTCGACCACCATACTGAACTTTTCCGTAAATGAACTGATCCTGAAGAAACTTGAAACGCACGTTTGGCCTATATAACGATTAATAATCTGTGAGTCAGTTTCACGATTTGCCGGCATCTTGGTCCTCCATATTAAAATTTTTCATAGGTGAATACAGACCTTTGTCTTGCAATTGTAATTTATAATTGTTATGTTTTGTCTTCCTTCATTGACTTGAAATCTGTTCCATATTTTATAGGTGTGTGTATATTTTGTACTTGTCACCATTGTCCTTTGTATAACTTGTATTGTTGGGCAATAAAGTTTCTTATCATAGCGATTGATGATTTTTTTCCAGTAGGTATCATCCACCAGTTTACCACCTTAGAACACTGATCCTACACCCGCGGAAAATGGGCTGTAGAACTCACCCCCTCAGAACTTCGCTACTTGTTTTTTAAAGCGACGGCATCGTATTTTTCAAATTGAAGCGTCAAAAAACCGAGCTCGTTTCAAAAAGTTGTCTCAGCCATCAAATGTCACATGCTACTTTGATTTTAATGTTCAGTGAAGGAAATTGAGAACAGTTCGGAAAATGAAGCCATTTTCCAATATAATGAAGAAAAGCATCAGGCGCCGACATCACGTCCTGAAACATTTTCCCGTCCATCTGTAGCAAAAAAGTGCAAAAAATGCGTTTCGAAAGTGACATCGTGTGTCGTCGTGTATTATCGTGCCGGATATCACGAGTGCAACCAACCGCAAAGTTTTGCGGGTTTTATAAAGATTTGGAAACTTGAAAACAAAATCTTGAGTCACTCGAATCGCGGTTACGCTGGACGTACTATACCAACTGTTTAAAAACCAGAAGTATGGCTGTAGCAATAATTTTGAACTGAATAAATTTGAATGTCGAATTTGTCATGTGATCACAGCCACCTTTGGTATTCTGTTTTGAGGTACTCGTTTTGTTATCTTCAGACCTCTATTTTTCATCGCATAAAAATTTTCAAAAACACCGTAGTTGTACGAAAAATCTGTATCAGAGCTTTTTAAAAAATATACAGGTGTTCCATCTGAAAATCAAAGTTGACGTCATTTCTGGTTAGATATTGCCAAAAGTACTCTATGCTCGGCTTGATATATACATACAAGGTTCATTTTAAAACTTTCTACCCCTGATTTCTCGTCGCAAAAATTTTTTCAAGGAAAACGCCGAAAGAGGATTTCATTTCGAGGAGGACAGCTAGGACAAGTATTGCCAAACTTTCATGTTCAACCCCTATCACCCACCCTACCTTACTTCAAAATTTCGAATAGCAGTACCTATCTTGTGATATAACCAATTAAAGGTAATAGAATTCTCTTCAACATATTTCAAACTGTTGGAAAGTACCCCTCAACTTTTCTCAAAATTTTCGCATTATAACTAAAGCTTGAAAGTTTGTCCCTATGAGCTCCTGATTCTTGAGAAATAGATTTTCCAGCAAAAACAGGTCAATTTTTATTTCGAGGGGGATATCTATGAGACAACATATTGCCAATTTTTTTTCTTCAACGCCTTCGCCCCCTCCCAGCAAAAAGAGGTCGATTTTTATTTCGAGGGAGATATCAAAGACACATATTGTAATTTTTTTTCTTCAACGCCTTCCCTCCCCCAATTGAAAATTTAGGAATTTTTGATTTTTTTTTCATAAAAAAAAATAATTTTATTACTTTCAATTCAATATAGCCGCTTTCTTTCGGCCAGGATCACGGATCATGATCCGGAAATCCGCTCACGGGGTTGGTTGGCTGTGTCACGTGCAACCAATCCAACCAATCCAGTCAGCCGATTTCCGAATCATGATCCGTAATTTTGGCCGAAAGAAAGCAGCTTATATCACACGGTAGATAATGCCGTTTGAAATTTTGAAGTAGGGTTAGGTGGGGACGAAGGGGTTGAAGATAAAAATTTGGCAATACGTGTCTGCAATTCTGCATTTCCTCTCAAAATTAAAATCGACCTGATTTTGTTTGGAACTTTATATTTCTCAAGAATCAGGAGTAACTAAGGGAAAAACTTTCTCTAGGCTGGCGGGAATTTGATATATTTTTTTAATCTGTTTGACAGAAATAGAATTTCATTACCTCCAGTCTGATGTATCGGTATCGCAAGATAGGTGCTCTTTGATGCTATTTGTAATTCCAAAGTAGGGTGGGGTGAGGGAGAAGGGGTTGAGGATGAAAATTTGATAATACCGTGACCCAGAGGTCCCTCTCGAAATAAAAACCGACTTCTTTTACCGTTTTCCTGGAAAAAAAAATTGGCGTTAAGAAATCTCGGGTGAAAAGTTCCAAAACTCCCTGTGAAGTTTCCGATCAAGATGTACATGATATTCTGTCTAGCAGCAAACCCCAGGACGCCATCGTCCTATACAGATATTTAACCGGATGTATGAAAATCAAGTTATTTATACTGTGTGAATGAGGAACTCCTCGGTTTTCGACGGCCTTGCCTATCATTCATCCATTCGTTCATTCTACTATATTCGTAATTCCAACTTTTGCGTCCAAGACCGGGATTCACACTGACCTGCACCCGGACAGACATCTTTTGGCTCTGCGATTGTTGTGAGCTTTGTTCTGTGCCGTTCTCTTTGAGCCTGGCTAAAGAGTTTCTGTTTACAGCATTGTCTTTCGTTTGATTTTGTTTCATACAGTTAAAAACCCAATTTTGATTTACTCTGTTAATTGGCATCATACTTTTGTTATTATTATTATTTTGAGGGATAGATATTTTGATTTTGTTATTGTATAGTATTATTTTTTATTTACATAGGCATTTCACCCCTCATTGTTCATGACATTATATATAGTCCTGAGAACAATAAAATTTACTTACTTACTTACTCCCTGTGAAGTCTTGACAATCGACAAAAATTTTAAAATTGTTGAATAATTAGAAAAAAAAACTACAGAGATGTATTTGCGAAACGGCATCTTCAGGCAGTAACTAACACATCAATGATAACATAAATAATAATAAAATGATAACTAAATGTAGAACATAAACAGACCATCAAATTATAGAACTCTATTTTCGATTATCGCAAATTATCATAAATTAAACAACCGAAACAAGTGAAGCAAGGCATGATCGCCAATCAAATGTCAATGCCAACGAAATGTCACATTGACACTATTGACAGCTTGTCCGCACAAACACGCCTCTGGATTTCAAACACAATCGCACCAAAATTACGCATCAGAAAAATACAGGAATAGACCCTTTTATCGAAAAATTGCGCCTTCAAAAACTTATTTTGGCACAGTTCAAGCTCATCTCGCGACTTTTGTTCCTCATATTGGTCCTTGCGGATAAAACGAACTGAATGGAATCATGGAAAAATTGTGTTAGGCCACCCGACAATTCAGATAAGATAATTAATTATGCAACATGATAAAACAAAAAAAAGTAATCTTCAACTCTCATTGTGTCACACAGAAATTGAGATTGTAGGTGGTGAGGATTTGGTAGTGAATTACTCACTCGAAATCGAGCGAAATTCCGCGAAGTGTCTCCTCTTCCTCACGTGCTGCCGGTTTACGGTCGACATGATTGTGTACGCAGCAGGCGCCGGATCAGTACTGCCAACCTGAACCATTCAAGCGTTGTATAGTATAGCTTGCATTCATTTAATTGCTACTACCACTGTTAGGTAAGGTACCTTCAAGTGGATACCTTTAACTAGTAAACAAACTGACCGCCTGAGCCTGAAATTCAATAACAAGCTAGGACAACGCGTGTAATGCAGTTAATGAGTTAGTATAGTAACAACATTTTTATGCTTGCAGGTTGCAGGGACGTTGTGACGATACGTTACGAGCAAATTGCACAATGTTAAGTAACATGCACTCGACGCTCGACGCTGTGTAATTTATTATGGTCATTATTGTTTGTTATCGGATAATCATTGCTCTCTCATCGTCACTTATTATAGCTCTCTGTGAGATCCTGTACAGTTCCAGTTTCCATTGGCGTAACCACGAGAAACTGCGCTGCCAGTTGGGGGTTGATAATATTGCGAGGATAGGTATCGATGTATTCCCGTGCGTTCGAGAACAACCGCTAATATCTCAGATATTTTCAGAGACGCAAATCTGAGACTAAGAAGAATTTGTCAGCGCAGCAGCACAAATGATAAATTACCCAGAACTAATTGCAGAAATAACCATAGGGGCTTCAGGTGATTGCTTTGAAGTTTTTTTCTAAAATTCCACTTCTGTTTTTTATGACACTTATTGGCATTCAGCTTTAGAACAGGTAATGAGATTTTTTTTTTAAATTTGACTAGAAGGTAGATAGTGAGTCAAACGACTGCTACACACACTCATTCAAATCTTTCAAAATGAAAAGCTACTGTCGGCCACTAGTTTTATAAAAATAATGGAGAAATGCAGACGTTTAATTCGGTTGACCACATAGTGAACTGATACCGTCCCGGTCTTTCAACTATCCAAATTGCATTTATTCGGGAAAATTTCTATCACACACATTCAACTACGTCTTAAAAATGACAAAACTGCTGTCGGCCGCCAGTTTAATGATATATTTGGCCCCCTTGTGCCTTCAATACCATTTGAAGTTCTGTTGAGCCCCCTTGCAGTTTCCCGAGGTTTTCGGAGCACTAGTAAACTCTTTGTGCCTTTATGTGATATTCGGCCCCAAATCGGGGGCCTATTGTGTCTTCAAGTATGATTTGGAGTCTTAATGAGCCCCCTTATGTGCTTATGGCTTTCACCATCCCAATAAGCCCTCTTTTGCCGTCTTCTGCTATCTAGGCTCAATTGGACCCCTCCTTATTGTTTCTTCAGTGTGATTTGAAGCCCTGCTGAGCCCCCTTGCATTTTCCGTTACTTCAGAGCAAAAAAATCAACCTTGTGCCGTCATGTCATTTGGAGACCTTCCGGGTCCCATTGTGTCCTCATGTGTAGTTTGGAGGCCTATATTCAGCCCACTTATATTTTTATCTTGGTTTTCATTGACTTTCAGAGTACCAGTGAGTTCTTTTTTGTCACCAGAATTGTTTGAAGCCTTTCGTTTGGAGCCCTAATGAGCCCCCTCATGTTTTTTTTGTAGCTCTCAAAATTCCAGAATCTTGTGGTTGGCATTGCATTGCATTGGCTGGAAGCTCCAGTGTGTGTCCCTTGTGCCTTTACGTGATACACGGCGCCCTATCGGACCCCCTTTTGTCCGCAAGTGTAGTTTGGAGCCATAGCTGGCGACTTATGTTTTTATTGGCTTCAAGAGTAGGTACCACTAAGCCTCCCATTACCTTCATTTGTCATATAAAGCTCGATCCATTGGGGTCCTTTGTGTCTTCAATATCGTTTGAAGTCTTACCGAGCCCTTTTGCATTTTTCCATGTCATTCGGATCTCTATTGAGCCCCTTTGTGCCTTCATGTGTCGTTTGGAGCCTTGATGAGCCCTCTTATGTTTTTTCGTGGCTTTTAGAGTTTCAGTGAGCCCCCTTGTGCCTTCTTGCGTTGTTGGAAGCCCTAGTGTAAATCCCTTGTGTCTGATTGCGATATACGAAGCCCTATTGGGCCCCCTTCATGTCCGCAAGTGCAATTGGGAGCCCTAATTAGTCTCCTTATATTTTTTCATATATATCAAATTTCCCCTTTCGCCTTCATTTATTATACAGGGTGGTCCAGGTTATAGTAGCAATAACTCACCATTCGATGGTCCATTGAGAACTAGGTCGACATGCATAATTTAATTTTTCCCCAAAACGCTTCCTTAGGGAGATAGGGCCCTTCAAAGTTCAGTTTTTAAAATCATCTTCTTGCAATAACTCTTAAGTCATCTAAGCGATATTTACCAAATTTGGTACAAATACTTATGAAATAAATACCCATCACTTGGCGTAGATAACTTTTGTCAAAATTGTCCAGTGGCGTAGATATCGGATCATTGTTCAACTTCTCCCACCCCATTTTCTACGCCACTAGAGTTTTTTTTTAAATTATACTTTTTTTGAATTCCTTGTTCAATTCAGAAAAAAACTACTCATTTTGATACGAGGCTTCATTTCCGAATTATTTAGGTTTGAAACTTTGGAAAACGCTTCGAAATCGCGACTTTCGAAAGCCTCAAAATTAAAATCCAAGAAAACTCATGATTCCTCAACTGGAATAAGTTTTCCAGGTCGTTCAAGTTGATTTACTGCCATTTTTTTGCTGAGAAACGAGGCGTTTCCAGAAAAAAAACAATTTGGGCTTCGGAAAGTGGCGATTTCGAGATGTTTTCCAAAGTTTTAAACCCAAATATCTCGAAAATCAAGCCTCTAATCAATATTTTACATGAGTAATTTTTTTTTTAAATCGAACAAGAAATGCGAAAAAAAATATAGTATTCCAAAAATATTCAGTGGCGTAGAGAATAGGGCGTGAAAAGTAAAACAACTCCCCCGTATCTACGCCACTGGACAATTTTGACAAAAGTTATCAGCGTCAAGTATTTATTTCGTAAGTATTTGTACCAAATTTGGTCAAAATCGCTTTGATGACTTGAGAGTTATTGCAAAAAGAAGATTTTAAAAACTGAAATTTGAAGGGCTGTATCTCTCTTAGGGAGCGTTTTAGAAAAAAAATAACATATGCATGTCGACCTAATTTTCAATGGACTATCGAATGGTGGATTATTGCTACTATAACCTGGACCACCCTGTATAAAGCTCCTTTGGACCAACTTGTGTCTTAATTATCGCTTGAAGCCCTGCTAAGCTCCGTTTACATCTTTTCGTGGCTTTCGGAGCATTAGCAAACACTTCAAGCCTTCATGTGAAATTCGGAGCCCTTGTGTCCTCAAAAGAATATGAAGACCTAATTGGCCCCCTCATGTTTTTTTCCTGGCTCTCAGAAATCCAGTAAGCCCCCTTCCACCTCCATGTATTATCCAGAGCTTCATTTGGCCCCCTTGTTTCTTCAACGTCTTTTGAAGCTCTGCCATGGGGTCAACCGGATACATGACGGTTTGACGCGGCCGGTTGTAAGCCGAGATTGTTTAAAGCGGCCGGTTTGACCAGTTTGACGCTAAAAACAACGCAAAAATGCAGAAGTACTCAGCAGGGTTTCAAACGATATTGAAGACACAAGGAGCCCAGTGAAGCTTCATATCACATACGAAGGCAAAAAGGAGCTTACTGGGGGACTCCATACACTACACTTGAGGAGACAAGGTGTCGGTGTCCAAAATCACATGGAGGCACAAGGTACTTACTAACTGATGCTCCGAAAGCCTCAGAAAAATGTAAAGGGGTTCAGCAGGGCCTCAAAAGACGTTGAAAAAACAAGGGAGCCAAATGGAGCTCTGGATAATACAGAAGGAAAAAGGGGTCTTACTGGATTTCTGAGAGCCAGGAAAGTAGATATAGATGGTTCCTTCAAGCACATTTTGAGGAGGGTCTCAACTGCGCATATGCAGAAAAAGGGGAGGGGAAGACATGGTAATAGCTGCGTTCCTTTCATCATCTAAATCGAGAATTCTTACTTCAATTGCTAGTTGTGTCTCTCTCCCTATCATGCAATTCTCGCTTTTTCTCTCTCTAACTGAGGTGAGATTATCTGAGATTCCGTATAAAGGGAATACAGCTAATATCTCACATTATGATAATTGAATCTTATTGCTGATGGATAATATCGTATGACTCATTGATGTGAAAAATCGAGAAATCGATGATTCTGTAATGACAGGATCGTTCACTGATTATTTTTATTGATTTCTCGATTTTTCACATCAATGAGTCATAGGATATTATCCATCAGCAATAAGATTCAATTATCATAATGTGGGATATCACCATATCTTCCCCTCTCCTTTATTCCGCATATGCGCAGTTGAGACCCTCCTCAAAATGTGCTTGAAGGAACCATCTATATCTACTCAGGAAAAACATAAGGGGGCTAATTTAGAGCTTCACATTCTTTTGAGGGCACAGAAGGGGTCCGATAGGACTTCGAATATCACATGAAGGCTTCAGGTGTTCATTGATGCTCCGAAAGCCACGAAAAGATGTAAGGGGACATCAAGGCTTCAAGCGATATTGAAGGCACAAGGGGGCCCAAGGCAGCTTTATATAATAAATAAAGGCGAAAGGGAGCTTACTGGAATTCTGACAGCCCTGATGAAACATGAAGGGGCTAACTAAGACTCCAAACTACTCTTGCGGACAAAACGAGGTCCGATAGGACTCCGTTTATATCACATAAAGGCACAAGGAACACATACTGGAGCTTCCAGCAATGCAATAAGGCACAAGATGGCTCACTAGAATTCTGGAAGCCACAAAAAACATAATGTGGCTTATTAGGGCTCCAAACGAAAAGCTTCAAACAATACTGGTGACACTGGTATCCTGAAAGTCATTAAAACCGAGATAAAAACATAAGTGGGCTGATTATAGGCCTCCAAATTACACATGAGGGCACAGGGGGATCTGAAAGGTCTCAGAATAACATGACAGCACAAGGGTGATTATTATGCTCTGAATGTAACGGATAATGCAAAGGGGCTGGGGCTCAGCAGGGCTTCAAACGGTATTATGTTATAGATTATGTCTGGTTCAATATTGAAAATATCGCAATTGTTGAGTCTTTTCAGGTGGGGAACTACCTCGTTTCAGACCATAACCCTTGTAATGTGCGTTTCTTGATTGCTGATTCCATACATGTCCCAAAACCAGCGAATGCCGCTAATGAGTCAAAAGGTAGTTTCAAGATAACACTCAGAATACCTGAATGCAAAAAGAAGGCTTTTTCTAATATTATGAGCCAATCAGGAAGATTAGGTTTTGCTGGCAATGATAGTATAAACAACACATATAACAACTTTTTATCGGCAACAATGGAGTGTTCTAGGTTCTTGGGCTTATGCAAGCATATTCAAATTTATCCCGAAAATCGTTCGCACAGAAATGTTTGGTTTGATCAAGAATGTAAAAAGCAAAAGAAAAAAGTCCGGCGCTTCTTTCGGGAATGGAAAAGGAAACATTTCAAAAGGGAAGATAGAATAACATACATTGCTGAAAAGAATAGATATAAATCACTCATTGTTGCAAAGAAAAGAGAATATAAAGAGAAGATAGCGTGTAAATTCAACAATACGAGGGACCCTCAACAATTCTGGCAGGCATATAGAGGCATCACCGCTATAGGAAGAAGACAACCGAATACCAATTTATCCTTGGAAGATCTAAGAAAATATTACTCCGAATTTCACAGTGCACAACCGCCCCTTGTGACTTCCAACTTTGCTGATGTCCGACACCCATTCCTAGACAAAGAAATTGATAAAACTGAAATGGTTACAGCTATTTCACGTACAAAGACGGGAAAGGCACCTGGCAGTGATGGAATAACAAACGAGGTTTACAAAGCACTGCCTCCAGAATGGGTTGAGTATTTGAGGTTTTTGTTCAATCAGATTTTGCAAACAGAAAAAGTGCCAAAGGAATGGGGAAATATAAAATTACAACACCTATATAAAAAAGGCGACCCGCATTTAGTTGAGAATTATAGACCCATAGCCCTTTTGAACAGCGTTTGTAAAATTTTCACTTCAATACTGAATAATAGAATAATAACCTACGCGGAAAGCGCCAGAATACTGCCAGAAAGTCAGGGTGGTTTCAGGAAGAACAGGTCTTGCCAGGACAACATTTTTGTGCTAGATACAATAATAAAAAATAACTTGCGGCTACGTGGTAGAAAGGTGTTTGCGTTGTTCGTTGATTTCCGAAAGGCGTTCGACTCTGTCGATCATGTTCTCTTGTGGCAGGAACTTTTCGATAGGGGGGTGAGTTCAAAATTGATAAGGGTTATTAAAAACTTATACAACAGCGCAACTGTTTTGCTAGAGGATGGCTCGGGTAGAAAGAAATGCATAAAGGTCACGAAAGGGGTACTACAGGGTGACTGTCTGAGTCCAACTATGTATATTTTGTTTACAACAGGCCTAGAAAAATATCTTATGAGTGCGGGTGCGAAAGGAGTCACTTTAGATGGGGGGGATGATATATTGTTGCCACAATATGCAGATGACATTGTTATATTGTCAGATTCGCCTATCTCTCTGCAAAGAAATATGAATATCCTTGACCAATACTGCAAAGAAATGAAGCTTGACTTAAATCATGAAAAATCAAAAATCCTAATCTTTAGAAGAGGACCAAACACTGCACAGGGTTCTTTTTTCATTGGCGACAAGGAAATTGAGGTAGTAAAAAAGTACCAATACCTGGGAATGACTTTTCATTTTAATGGTTCATTCGCAGAGCATTCCAAATCAGTAATTAGCAAAAGTAGCTCTACGGGGGGTGTTATTAGGGGAATAATCAGCAGGACCGGAATCACAGATTGGGAAGCCATAAAAAAGCTCTACCGTACTACTTTTATTCCTACTTTCACATATAGTATTGCAACATGGGGTATGAAACATTTACCAGAACTTGAAAGGTTACAAATAGGTTTTTTCAAGAGGCTGTTTTATTTGAAGCAGAATACAGCAAGTCACATTCTAAGAACGGAAATACATGTTGATAAAATGGTTGTCATTTTGATCAAAGAAATCTTGTTTTTCATAAAAAGAATCTGCACGATGCCCAAAAATCGGTACCCCGTACGAGCGCTACAACGTCTTGTTTCGCTTCATGGTACGGGAGCTTCGGACAGGTACAATTGGTGTAGTCAGTTTCTAAATCTTTTGGACTCCATGGATGTCAGACTTGACTGTCAAAAAATGCTTGCCATCACTGGGAAAGAAATTGAGACAATCCTTGTGCAGGTGGAGAAGGTGTGTAGGGATTCAGACTGGAACGCCGTGTTGATATCAGTGAATAATCCTAACTATAAATACATAAACTCTATAACAAACCAGTATGATCTCTACAAGACGGGCGTTCCCCTATACCTGAAAGGACTCTTCATGCAGCTCAGAACATCGTATAACACAAGTATGCGTTTATACTATGGCGGAGTTACCTATTGTATTGATGCAGCGGAGATATGTAGTATGTGTAATCTAAGAAAAAAAGAAACACTAGATCACATCCTCTTTGTCTGTCCCATTTATGCCGAATTTAGGCACGTGTTTGCGGGATGGAACAGGGATGTGGATGGGATAATGATGAAGACGGACGAGAGGACCATCAAGACCGTGTACCGATATCTTCGCCGTTGTATGAGGCTGAGAACTCTTGTGATGGAAGAATGGTAGAGAAAGGAAAGAGGTGCTTCCCTGCAATGGTGGGGCTTGAGTTTTTGTGCCACTGGGCTCTGGGGCGGTGCTTGAATTTGCTGTATTTTTTTTTATAAGAAGTTTGTTTATTTTGTCATTATTTTCTAGAATCTTGTTTTGTTCCACTGTAAATATATCACATATATTATCGGGCTCCTTGCTCATGATTGTAAAAATTAAGAGCAATAAACTATTTATTTATTTATTTATTTATTGAAGACAGAAGGGGGCCAAATATTCCATGAAACTGGCGGCCGACAGCAGTTGGATAGTTGACCGGATAGTAAGTAGAGACCGGGGCGGTATCAGTTTACTATGTGGTCAACGAATGAAAAGTTTGTATTTTTCAATTTTTCTCATAAAATTGGTAGCCGACATTAGTTTTCCATTCTTTAGGGCGCAATTGAGAGTGTAAACAGGGATTTGTCAGAGATGATGCGATATCGGTAGGTGACCGGATAATACGAGTAAACTGAAACCGGGGCGGTAACAGTTTATTATCTGGTCAACTCATAAAGAGTCTATTTTCTCAATAAATTTGGAATTTTTTCATGAGTCTGACGGCCGACAACCGTTTTCCTTCATTTAGTACCTAACTGATCGCATCCGATTAGAATTTCTCCAAAAAAATACAAATTGGATAGTTAACTGGATAGTAAACAATTACCATTATTTTTACACAAACCTATAAGCAATAACTGACTGAATTAGACTGGAATCTGTTCAGTACCTCTCGAGTTAATGAACGTCAAAGCTTTGACTTTGACAGCTTAAGCTTTTGACAGATGAGAGATATGTCATAATTTCTGCATATTTTGAGCAGTTTTTGAAGAGCTTTATAAAAAGATGTCGAATGTAAAAACCGTTACATTGAAATCTCCTGTCTCTTTGACAGTGACATTTCCGTTTGACAGATCACAGTAAAAATTTCATTTTTACCTTTCCACCATCGACCACAAAATTTTGCCGAAAATAGTCTGGTGGTTCAGAAATAAATGAAGGGACAAAAAACTCAGATTATCAAATTAAATGATCTATCTTAGAGAGTGATTTTTACAATTGTGGCGGCTGTGATCAGCTAGCTTTATTCAACTTCGAAATGTAATATCTCCGACATGAACCCGAATTTTAGAAAACCAATTGCACAGAAAGTCCTCATTTCGAATGGGGAGTCAGTGGTTTTTCCGCTGTTTACCCTTCAGATACCCTTCAATTTTCTCATCGCGAAAAAAATTGCCATACACTCTCTTTCCGTCAATCGTCTCTTCAACCATTACAAGCACGCCACTGGGCGGCGCTTACCACTCATGATCATGATCCCGTCACAGCTCTATCACAACCATTGACCATCATCATATCATGTGGAAGTTTACAACGAGCCGCACCAAGAGCCGGCACATTATTGTTATTATTGACGATAATTAACCGATTATGGGCCCGATAAAAACAAACGAGCACCAGTGCACTCATTGCCCCGCTACAACACTGATGATGTCCGAATCTTTTCGCGCTTTATAGATTTACGCTGGCAGCGGTTCAAAATCGAAAAACGTGACCGCGTGGGCCACAACCACGTGAAAATAATGCATAACCCGTGGTGGGTAATCGCATTACTGCTCCCCATGTGCTCTCCGCGGCGCGTCGGTCCAACTCCAAACCTAACTAATGATGATGATTTTTTTTGGATACCTCAATGAACCTTTCGGGTGCCTATTCTTAGCCTTCCTTGTAGTACAGAGAGCATGCCGGCGCAAGCCGAAAATAGCCCACCCGGAGGAGAATCTTCGCTCGCGGTGTGTTGATGATGTCGGTGGGTACGTGTACTCATCATGGGACGCCGTGCGCGTAAATGAGGCTTTTAACATGTGATTGTGCGGGCTAAAAATAACCTCAAAAATACGTCCGCACAGAGAGAGAGATACAGAGAGTGGCAGGTGATAATTGTATTAATGCCGTGCCAAGGTTTATCGCAATTTGGGATTAAACCCGGCGTACGTGTGTGTACTGTATACGTGTGGATTTACCCTGGCATTTTATCTTTGACACGGGATTTCCCAGAGGCAAACAAATCTGATTTCACCACCTCACACATAGGTAGAGGTTTTGCGTGATTCGCTTCAGCGTACCTACCTGCATTTATCTTCAGGACTTTTTTTTTCATTTATTCAACGTAGGCTTACTTCCGCAACGAGGCCTAGCACCGACGCCGGTGAATGCTTTCATCGGAAAAAAATCACCTTTTTCTTACGCTAGTCACCCTGTACGTCGCTTGGTAAGTACACGTCTAAAATCGTACAACATGCCACGCCTAACCATTGATGGATTAGCCATCGTGGCACGCATAAGAAGAGGCGACACCATAGACAATATTGCGGCAATATTTAGGACCTCCTCTAGATCCATTACTGGTGCGATTCGACGTCTGTCAGCTGAAGACATTACCGGAGGAGTGGCGTTTGGAGATGATGGAGTGATTTTTTGGGGTGGAATCACGATTGCAGGAAGAAGTGAGTTGGTAATATCAAGGGAGCAGGCGAAGGGTAAGAGGTACCGGAATTTGTGTATTAGCGATAGTGATATTGGATAGCTCAAATTATAACGGTGATTATTTCATTGTAGTGACCGATAACGCGAGAGCACATCGTGCACGCATTGCTACCGAAGTTTCAAAGGATCACAATATCCATTGAATGGATTGGCCACCTTTTCCTCCATATATGAATATGATCGAGCACGTATGGAGTGGAGTGAAGAGGAAATTGATAGAAAAGGAAGGACAATTTGGAAATTTTGATGACCTGGCGGACGTAATTCAAGCTGAATGGGATGCTATGAAGGAAACCCACACTATACGTTGAAAAAATGCGATAGTCTATGCAACATGAAATGAGAATTTCTTCGCTTACCGCTCTTGAGTGAGGGATTTCCAGTCTTTTGAAAACAACCCTTGGCAAAAGGAAGAAATACGTCTTCTCGCACATTCTTGGTTTGGTCTCCACAAAAAAATTCTCGGCATAATGAGGGATGGCCAATTGGCCAAACCTTCAAAAGTTTTGTACAGTTTTTGTAATGTCTTCTACTGTATTATATTCATCTCATCAGGACATACTGGAAGAAGGTATTATTCGGAACCTGTTCGAATTTAGAGTGTTTTACTTTCCTTTTTTGTATATACCTACAACTTTTTTACCATGAAAACCAAACAGATAAGATATCGATACATTACACAATGTACGAACATTAACGTTTCTGTAATCTTTCACAAACATTTTCTCCCCCACCGAAAAACTTCGCTCCTTCCCCCCAACATTTCTCCTTTGTCTCTCTTGAGACCTTTTGACGTTTTTGGCAACTTGACTATATTTTATTACGTCAAATCTGGTACAAACTGCACGTTGAAGACATTAATTGAAATGAAGAAACACCAGTAGTGGAATGCGGAGTTGATCGGTAGTCGAATAGAAGATTATTTATTATATCGTTCAAATCAACATTTCTCTCAATTCTACCCAAACAATTTTTAATTGCGTACTTCACAGTTTCAACTGCATTTTCTACAGCACCGCTTGACTGTGGATTGGAGGGAGCGGATGTGAGATGTTGAATATTAATTTTTTTCATGGAATTTTGAAATTCAGCACTAGTAAAGCTCCGTGCGTTATCTGAGACCAATGTCTTAGGAATTCCGAACGTTGCAAAAGTAGCATGCAAAGCTTTGATGGTAAAAGGACTGGTGATAGTCGTAGTAGAGAATCCATTTTGAATGTGCATCCAAAACTACTAAAAAAAACTTGCTTAGAATCACCCTAAACTAACCCGTGCGGGGAACCAAACGACCGTGAGTTGAAATTAATTTATGAAAACTAGACTTCGAATTTTGTCAGGGTATTTTTTTTTTCAATTTTCGCATACAAACCGCATCCCAAGTTAACAATGGAAAATTTCCAAAATGTTTGTTGAATTTGTCAAGATTTTTCGGAAATTTTAGAATTCATTCAAATTTTACAAGGAAATTGACGTTTGAATAATTCGTTCCAAACATCTTGGTAAGTTTTTGCGGCCAAAATTCGGCTTTTCGGGAAGAATTTCGAGAAATTTTGTGTGAAATGCCGACCGGGGGGTTTCGGAGACCTAGTGTCATCCGGTGCAGGCCATTCGGCGGGGCTTTTCTTGAAAATTTGCCGAAAAATGTTGAAATCGGAGCACGGCCCGGCCAATCTGACAGGAACGTGAATTGACCATGTTAGCGTGCGAGATTGAATTGTGGTCTCGAGGAGACTTTTGAGCGTCTATCAAACACAAGACACAATAGTCACCTCTAAATTTGACGGCACTTTGATCAAATTACCCAGGCCGGGGCAGACGTTGACGGCGTGATTTCACAATGCTGAAATTCATTAGCTAAAATTTTTGCAGACATTAACAATTCTTTGAATTGGTTAAAAGCTTCATTGCATTCTCTAGACCAAAACCATTGTACATCTTTTTTTAGTAACTCATGCATGGGACTAAGAACTGAAGATAAATTGGGCACAAATTTACCGTAATAATTGATAATCTCGAGAGCTGACTGTGATTGTTGAACATTTGCTGGTACAGGTGTATTCCTAATTATTGCTTCAATTTTATTTGGCATGGGATGCAAACCGTGCTTATCAATCATAAACCCTGAGTAATGTCGGATGTCGATAATATGTCTAGTTGGCGAAACTCCATGAGGGAGTCTTTGGTACCTGAAAAGACCCTTATGAGTTGATACAGTCACCAGTTCTTTTGACTTTCCATCGAGAGGAATTTGCGCGTATGCTTGGGATAAATCAATTTTCGAAAATACCGTTCCGTCCTGCAATTCAGCAAAAAGGTCATCGATTTTAGGATATGGGAATTGATCTATCACCAGCAAGGGGTTGGTTGTAGCTTTGAAATCACCGCAAATTCTAACTTAACCTGACCTTTTTAGAACTGAATAGCTCACTGGCTGCAAAACACCACTTTTGACCAAATTGTCCAACTCACATTCTACTTTCTCTCCTAAACCATAGGGTAATGGTCGAGCTTTTACAAATGTTGGTGTAGCTTGACTTGACTGTCTTTTAGTTTCAAAGAAATTATATCTTTATTTAAATGTCACAACCCTTTGGAAAAAACTGACTTATGGTTCTGAACCAAACTTGGAAATTCAATACTGCAATCTGGAAAATGAACATTCAATCCAACATTCAGTTTTATTTGGCACACTGTAAAAAGTTTTATTTGACTTTTCCCATATTTTGCAAAATCAGGAGTCGATAGCTGAAGAATGGGCCTATTAACCAGTCTGAACAGATCTGGAATCGCTCAAAGGAATCCAAAGCTGTCGAGTTTTGAAAATGGATGAAAATATCGACATAGGCACTTATTTTGACCATTTTAGATTCCCACTGTGGGCGGTCGGATTTTCGTCTCGAAAACAAGCTCCATGATTCAGTTGGAATGCTTGCTAAATGCAAGACGCATAGAATAGCACAGAGACTCCACCTTGGCCTTCATATAGCGTCCACTTTAGCGTAGCTCGGATGCCCTCTTCGCGGTTCTTTGACCATCCCAAAATTATCATCATAGAATCGAATTGTAATTAGCAAGCAATCAAGTTGATGATTTGATTGATAATTGATTCCGCGGTCACACATCACGTTTGTTTACCAAAATAGATACACAAACTGTACATTAGAATCATTAATCTACCATTATACAAAACGCTGTTATACTGATAAGTTTTGGATTAGAAAGTAAACACCGTAATCTTTGACACCGATTTTTTCATTTTCTATTTTTTTTTTCATCTAATTGAAGAATAATCACGAGATATAAACGGTCCTGGGTGTTTTGGTGTGAGACCACATGATTCGTATGTCGTCACAGAGCATTCGGCAGTCTGGCTTCTAAATATATGATAATACAGAAGTGGAAAATAGAAGACAACCCTCGAGACAGCCGCGAGAGGTCAAAAGTATATTTCCAGAGGAGCTTTATATTCAAGTTTGAGTTTTCTGCGTTCGGCAATAAATAGTCTTCTGATGCTCGAGATGATAAAACTGATTGATTAATTGCTTTCTCATGCGTGTGCTTTGATTATAGTTCAATAACAGATTCAAGGATAGTACAAAGTAGATGTTCGCGTGAATGAAAATACTAGACAAAATTTATAGATATCGCCAGTGTGAGTGTGTTTTATTCAAAGAACTAGTCTTTGATTCGTTTATGATTAGGTATGGACCTGCAGTTGTTCTGTTAACAATAAGGATAATCACACTTTATTATTTTACATTTCTAATTTTATCCGAACGTCAATAATGGCAGTTATTATTGCGCCAACTGTCAAAGAGCAGAGTCTAGATTTGCACAGCCTGCTCTTCCGGTGAATCCCACCAAATATCAACAAAGAGGTACCAGGTACTATTTAGATAAACCACGATAAAACGTACCGATTTATGAATTTGTTTTATTACCTACTCATTTGTCAGGTTTCAGATACATTTTTGTTCCATTTGCCTATCAGTTTTATGAACAATTGGAGGAATTTGATCATTTCAATTCAAGATACTTGGTCTCAGTTTTTAGGTTTTGGGCTTTTTCAGGCTTCCAGTTTCAGGTGAGTATATAATTTTCATAACTTCACAAGAACACAAAATGACAAAAAAAAACGTTAGGATTACGGCAAGAGTGAAAGGGCGAAGGGCTTCCAGTGTCCTGACGTGCTACAATATACAAGTTAATGCCCGTGGTACATGTAACCTTTTACATGCGACTGCTTCCGGACCTGTCCCCAAACCACTGTTCCACAAATCTCCATGGCACTAACAAATGAAACGGTGGAGCGGTAATGAGAACGCAAAGGCTTTTTTGAGTGGGAAGATAGTGGTCGATGTAGTCAGCTCATGAAAAAGCTGCCGCGGCCACTACTGATTGAAGTTCACGCATTGCGGAAGGCCGCTAATAGATGGCGTCACATGAGAGTCTCACTCACGGTTATCCTTATAATGTAGATATATGTGATCGTAGACAATATAATTGAGCTTTCGTCCAGCACTATGTTTGAGGCACGTCTCTGCTCGATCTCGAGGGATCTGATTTAGTTCAATTTTTGTATGTTTGAAAAGAATAACTTGCATGATGCCATCAACGGCGGCAATAAACAATAGCAATGGATTATTGCCCTTGAGCTTGAAAAGCGAAATTAAACCCGCAAATGGAAGCTTCAATTTGTTTGTCTTTGTCCTATAACTGATTATTATTCATACATAAAGAGAATAAGTACCTCGGATAATACATTATGCTTATTTCTTGAGTGTTGATCAGTTAAATTGCTTTACTATTATAAAAGTTTGTTTTGATAATAGGTTTACCACGCGGACACGCAACGCAAACCGCCAGTATTATTCACCCTCCAACTTCCATGTGGTTATTGGGAAAGTTGAGCAATACGAGCGCCGCCATCCATCAGTAATAAATGTCTAGAGGCGGATGATTTATTACAGTTTGTTGCATATAAATTTGCATTTCTTATCGATTTTCTTCCATTATTTTATAATAAGTATCATAAAATTGGAGATCAAGTTAGTAGTGAACTACCCTTTTTTCGATATTTCAAAATTTGTTTTGCTTCGAGCTGTCAAAATATTGAGACAAATATATCGTGCGTTTTCAAAGATAATTAGGTGGAACCTAGAGCTTAATTTTGAAAGTGGACAGTGGCTAATGAGGTCTTCGCCTGAAATAAAAGCTACTCACTTAAAGCATGGACAAAGACCCGGTAGCGACGTTTATTTTTTAATTAGGGTATTTTCAACCAGCTTTCAAAGTTTTCCGGATATAGCTTCGTATACTAATTTACATTTTCTTGTAGGTAGATACATATTGTTACAAATTTGCATTGGGCTCTTATCAATTATGGAGTCAACTGTACATTCACATACTGTTTATTACTGCGTACTGTACTGATTTACGATTCACAATCGAATTCATCACTTTACGTTCATATTTTACGTGCTATGCGACACACGCATTTAGCAAGTTCTCCAACTAAATCAAGGAGCTAGTTTCCGAGACGAAGATCCGACCGCCTACAGTGGGAATCGAACCCACGATCTCTGACATGGTAGTCGGACAAGCTGACCACTACACCACAATCTTTCCCCTCAACTGTCACTATCACAGTCTACTTTGTTTTATTTGCTTATTGACGAAAATCTAGAACAGGTCGGAAAATAACACCATTTTCAAATGAAATGGAAAAAAGCGTTGGATATAACGTCCCGTCAAATGTTCCCATACATCCGTAGCGGAAATGTGCGAAAAATGTGTTTTAAAAATGGCCCAGACGACATCGTTTGTCGTCGTGAATCATCGTGCCGAATATTGCCAGTGCAACCGCCTGCAACTTTTTTGGTTCGATTCGGAAACTCAGAGACCAAATTCGTTAGATCCCTCGAATAGCAGTTCAGCTGGACGTACTACAACAACTGATATATGCCATTTACCTCGTTGAATACACAAGAGCGTCATATTGCATAGTGACTTAGTCTTGATCCACCGTCCGCTTGTTCTTTTGGTAGACGAGACAATCTATGTTACTCACACACTATCTCTTGCTGGTGTCAAATAGAAACTCAGTCTTAGCTCGAGATACGACCTTGAAACTTGAATAATGCTCGTTCACGTCAAGAATAGTTCACCTTTGCATTGGAATAGAAATTTAATGAGGCTGTTCTCGATTCGTATAATTAAATCATTTTGGCCGGCAAAAATTAAATAATTGGCAAAGGTGAGTGCTGTCAGTGCTGTCACAATTATAAATCGAAAGTATTTGTCTCTTCACAATAGGTATTCTGTGTGTGTGGTATTTAAGATAAGGAAGCACTGAATCAAGAATGTGGTGACTTCGAAATTTATTTCCACACTATACAGGTAGCGACAGTTCTGGTTGCTGAGGCCCAACTTTTCCTATCAAAGTGACGGAAATGTTGACCTCGGCTAACGTTGTAGGAGGTTAGCCTACAGCGTTAGACCACATACTTAAATAGCTATACCGCGCAAGAGAGACGTCCGACACCTGTAATTATGGGCGCCGCCATCTTGATGGTTATTTAGGGACTTTGGGTGGTGTGGACTGGCACCACTTCGCTAGTTGGCCACTTGACTAAGCACGACATTATTTTATTTCTCCCTCAAAGTACGTGGAATCAACACTAATAACATCAAGTGAGAATCAACAGGTGAAGAAAAGGTGTGCGATCATTCCAGCATCCAAAAGTTCGGTTAACTACGTGATGTTTATTTACACTGTCAAAAAGCTCTCACTTGACGTTTCGTTTACTCAAAGTACAGTGACTCCCAACCATCCAACTCGATGTGAGTATTTCGTAATTTCAAGAAAACTAAATACACTTACGTGATGGTACTTGAGAAAACTGGATCGCTATTGTAAAATTGCAGAAGGTTTGATCAGTTTCACGGGCCTTAGGATATTTTGTGGTAGCTATATAGCTCGGTATTTTGAGATACACTGGAAATTAACCATCAAGATGGCGTCATTCTCTAACTCCTTTTATTACGCGGCGCAGCAGAATGCGCAATAGGTTCATGAGCGGTATAGCTATTTAAGTATGTGCGTTAGACTAGAAAAGTTGCTCAGGTCACTCAGATCACAAAACAGCTGGACGTTTATTGGGAGAACTGAGACTGACAGGTGAAAATGAAAAATTAATGAAAAATTCTCTTCGGTTGCAACTGCCGTCATTTTGATTTTTCCACATTTCATTAAAATTCGGCGTTGTTTATCATAATTTTTTTTACAAACAAGGGTCGCTGAAATGTTGATTCTGGTGTAATAATTCACTGAAAATATTATCTGTAGGTACTAAGAACTCTTCCTTTGCCTAGAAAAAGGGAAGCAAAGGGTCGGTGTTTTCCAACATGTCACGCATAGCGTAGCCGTTTCGTGACTAAGCTAGACTATGTCGTGTCTAGAAGAGCTGTTCGTTCTAGCTGGGAGGAAATGGGGGTTCAGATGGTAAAGGCCACAGGCTCTGATACAGAATACATTTATTGTCTTCAACTGCAATGTCTTTGAGTCCACGGTACTTACACACTCAGCTTTTCTTGCTTTGACTTGTGCCGATGGGGAGGGGGTCATCCCTTATTGTAACAATAAGCGCTTTTTTGATTCACATACATCCAAGACATCAGACATCTTGTCAGCTGGTAGCCTACAATCAACGTTTTTATAAAAGTTGATTGTTATTCGAGATTCACTCCAACGAGATCAAAGCTCCAAAATTTGGAAAACTCGAAGAAAAACTACACAAAAAAGGATACGGCAGCCAAACGGTTTGTTAATGATCAAATAACTTTCGACAAGAATGGCACCAAAGTACTGTGGTGTCTAGCCTGAATCTGAAAGACAATGATTTTCTAGATAGATCAGGCGTTGAGTTGAAAATAATATTGAAATAACGAGATAAGGCATGGGTGCTGAGAAACACAAAGAGGGTGCAGCGCATCGGGTTTGTAGGACAGGGGTTGTCACATTTGAGGGATAGTGAAAGGGAACGCTGGAAGAGAAACGGGCCGGATAAAGGGACTTGAGTAGCGGGGCTGGTGAACTAGAGGCGGTGTGTGGGCGAGACTCACAATTTTCATTCGTCAAGAATAAATTAACAAGTAGTGCAAGTTAAGACCCATGTAAAATAATATATATATATATATATATATTCAGACCCGTTTTCAGAAAGCGTCAACAGTCACTCCGAGCTAAAGCCGAGATCAAAAATACGATTCGCTTAGGCAAACAGAAGTTAAAAATAACAACGCATTCAGGTATTTCTACGAAACCATTGAGATGCTCTGTGTTTTTCCAGGTTAATCACGAGAGCTCACGGCTGATCTCACAACTGATTTCTCACCTGATCTTATTAATATTATTAGTCCAGTCACTACATCTTTCTACTTCGGAAAAAATAGTAGAGGGTTGAAATTTCGTACACACGTTCCTCTGATGGTCATAAATGAGCTATGAAAAGTCCCCTAAAATCCGAGCTTAGGAACCTATGATAATGGCCATCAAGTGTTAAAAACTCGTTTCTTTAGCGAAGAAGTCTTTGTCACCTTGTCTTGACTCAAGATTTTTCTTTTTGCAATTGAATGATTTCACATGACCATCTTAACAAAAGCCATATCTCAACGATTCCATTATTTGCATAGGAGGCGGATCCAAGATGGCGGCTAAAAAGAAAAAACAGTTGACTATCTTTTTTCTGTAAATAATAGATCTAGACATTGAATGATGATCATATTACATTTCTTGCATGATTTACTTGAACATCTTGAAAAATCATTGATTTATTGGGAAAAAAAGATTTGGTGAATGTTTCAGTTTTTCCAGGAAATTTCAAAAACGGTTCAAGATATTTTAGGATGGTTATCACCTTCAAAAGCATAGGAACAGGAATATATTTGGAGATTTTCATATCTTCAGCTCTCATGGTTCCTGAGATAGGAGTTTTATTGTTTTTTTCACCTTCAAGTTATGAAATCGACTGTTATTCCCCCTGAAACATAATGAAAGCAACATTTTATTTTTTTCCATCTCAGAAACCAAAAGAGCTGGATATATGAAAATCACCATATATATTCGCAATTTAATGCTTTTGATGATGCTTTAAGTCATTCAAAAAAATCTTGAACCGTTTTTAAATATTTGGAGAAAAACAAAAAATCAACAAATTCCTTATTTTTCCTGATAAATCAGAGGTTTTCTCAGGTACTGGAGTGTGACTTGATTCTTCTATTGAAAATTATTAATGAAATGAAATGTGACCAATGTCCACAATTGCTATTCTTAAAAATAATGTAGTCAACTGTTTTTCCTTCTTAGCCGCCATCTTGGATCCGCCTTCTAAGCAACTGTCAAGATGTTGTATGGGTATTCTTGAAATGGTAACATACAATCATCCAATTGCAAAAACAAAAATCTTGAGCTAAGAAAATGACTTCTTCGCCCAAAAAAATGGTTTTTAACACTTGATGGCCTCTATCATGGGTTCCTGAGCTCGGATTTTAGGGTACTTTGTACAACATGTGTACAAAATTTCAATCCTCTACAATTTTTACGGGGTGTTGATTATGCAGGAATTCAACCTCAAAAGTGTTATGGAATTTAGTTCATCTATATCTCTCTGTAAAATAGGATGGATTCGGAAATCGGTCTCCCGAAAAGGGGTAATTAATCAGGCGAGAGTATTATCACGGAACTATGATGTAATTTCATTTCAGAAACTGAATGTAAATTGACTTGAACAACTCCTTATTGTCAGCTGAATCCAGCACAATTTGAGGTTGTGAAATGACCAACTGATTCAAATGAAGTAATCAAGGTTCAATCAGCTAAATTAGCAATTATGAATTTACAGGCAATAAAGCAAGTGTGGTTTCAAAACTTTGTTTATTTGTAATGTTTGTTTAATCATCCCTCTTTCAAAGGAATCTGGGAACAAGAAACTGCAGATTTGTTTGAATGATTAAGCGCTAAAGGGTAACGAAAATCTACGAAACAAAAACCAAACACAACGTAGGGCAATATTAATCATGTGCAATTAATGTAATGTAATGTGCAATTAGAGAAAAAGGTTTTATTACATTACTTAGAACTGAGTACTGTAAATAACTAATAACTGTACTGCAAAAGAAGGGATTTTATTGGAAGAAGAAGCGAAGATCATAAATGATGGACAATGACAAGAACTACTCGAGCTGTCGCGTCGTAAGTGCCGTCGAGGGTGCGTCAACATTATTTATCTTCCTGGTCTTTGGCGGCGCGTTCTCTGACCGTTTTCCTTGGCCGCCCCCGCACATGTTATGGGTACGTGCAAAATTTACGATATTAAGCCGGCCGGTGGCCGGGGGGGCGGCGCAAAACTCAGTTAGTGGAGCGAGTCGGAGGCAGTAGGCGACGGCGGCGGCACAAGCTTTACCTATACACCCGACCTGATCGATTTGCTAACCCTTAGTATGGCATTTGACCTCGTGTGCGGGGCCGTTCAACCAAGAACTGTGACCCACACAGTTATGGGCAGTGCCTGTATGCCTACCCGCTACTACTGCTAAATCGCAAAAAGCGGAAGAGGATTGCGATTAATCGGACCGATATGCAAATTGCTTCCCGTTTGCCCCTCGCTCCCCTACTCGAAAATCATTGAAATTTCGCTTAGCTGGCGTTTACGTCTCGATTGATTCCATTTCATGTGTAGGACTCTGCGTCCAGTGGGCCAGTACGACGCAAAGTTGCTCGTAGCTTGATTTGTTACTGTTCACTACAGAAACACATCGATTCTGCAAGTGCAACATGTAATGTTGCGTACAGTATTTTTCTATTAAAATTCAACTCATACTCAATGTACTGAGCAAAAGAGCAATGTGAGGTGCGCTAGAGGGCTGGAAGAACACCGCTGTGTTTTGACTATAACGAACGAGATATCATATCTGGAACCACGTGTTCCTTACCCTTGCGGTGCATTATCCGAAAAGAATCTGTTTGAGGTCAAAGAGCCCATCAAATTAGGCGACTTTAAGGGTCGTTCGAACGACTCATCAAAAAGGGGACTCTGGTGATATATAATAAGTAAAAGTAGCTCCGTACAGATAATGACTCGAATGCTCGACGGCTCAAATTACACCGAGACATTCGCGCTCTGCCATAGAGTACTTACGCTCTTGCCTCGCCAGCGACCTTGACAAAAAGCATTTCAGGCTATCTGGAGAACGCACTATGCAAGAGTATGGTTGAGGCCTATTCGCATATAAGTGTGGAGCTTGATTAACCCAAAAGCACTGTTCGCCACCTCGCCGGCAACGATAAAAAGCTGCAACGCTGCAACCGAAAGACTTGAAACAGAAACCGGAAAAGTTCCGCGCCCAAGGCCTTCGTGCCGCCCCGCCGTTTTCCGGCCTTGATCCAAAAACTCTCGGGCATATTAGTCACATTCCACAGACGCGGGATTTTTCTCGACTTTACGAATTTTTGGCTGCGCCAAAACCGACAATAATTAATTCCCCTTTACACACATAAACTGATGTGTTTTATGGATTCTGGCACCGTAATACTTCTGTCAAATAAATAATACCCTGCTACGATGATGGTAGATCCGTGTACCGTAAGTACTTATAACTCTGGCAATAAATCTATGATACTGGATGCTGACCGAGTGCGAAAAAGAACGATGACGCAAGGATACTATACCAAGCTGTCGGTCGTTCAGAAGACCGAAATAACAGCAGTCACGAGAATGTAAAGGAAAAAAATGTTGTGCAAACCGCTCACGTGGCCTCTCCGCGTCCAAATTTAGCGAATCATTAAAATTTTCTCTGCGGTGTCCTGCCGTGTCGGCTAACCGCGGAAGTTGATGCCAGTACTTTTTTCTCGTTTTTTTTCTGGAGTTTTGAACCTGAATTTTCCAGATCAGACCAGGTAGGTATCTACTGGATGCAAGCCAATCAATATCTCGTTAGACTGTTTCAATCAGTTCATCTTAAAAGGTGCTTGCGAAGGTTTTCAAGATGTCTTGTCCAAACTGACTGAGTCTGCAAAGACCTTCGAGTAAGTCAGCCGGATGGTAGGATGTAGGATAACCATCTGAAAACATGGAGAGCTTCAAATAACAGAGCGCTCAATGCTGAACGGACAACCGTACGGTCAACTGGAAGTTCAATGGGTTACCGTACATTACAAAGCTTGATCTTCCTGATGTCTATCGAAGGTTAAAACCTAACCGGTAGTCAGCTAGACTTCTTTGAGAGCTTCTGCAACTAGACTAACAACATATTATTACGTATGGGACTGAAGTGGTAAAACACCATGGCATATTTTCCTCGATCGAGGGGAAAACTCTACGACAGCAAAGCGCATAGAAAACTTATGTCCGACCCCATGCAATGCTGTAACTTCATGGGGCGAGGTCCTTTACCACAATATTAAATTAGTAAAATGTTAATATATTCGTGTTCAGAAACCGAAAATAAGGAGGCCTGAAAGAAACCTCCAGCTTCCAAGGGCTCACGCGAGGCGCCTCCGCCGTAACGCGACACTTGGTGGAGGCGACTAAAGACCGGCCCTCTTCTCCTCAAGTGAATTCTAAAGCCGTTTAATTCTGTCGGCTTGACAAATCTCCAGGGACGATCAGATTCTGGAATATGCCAAATGGAATGGAATGAATGAAAAAAAGCTGCGACGGGGATTCCAGACTTTGTAGAAGGACATACCGGAACATTCTGGAATGCATGAGTGGATATGAAACCAATCCGACAGCCGAGTTGAATTTTGCGACTAGGTCGAGGGTGAAGAGAGAGATTAAATGCGATTATTGATCGTGAATTGTGATTGGTAGCACACATCAAAGTATTTGATTGCAGATGTTACATATCTCAGTTATTAAAGAGCCCTTTACCAAGAATTCGAATAGCAACACTTCTTGAAGACTTGCAAGATACCTTGTGAGACCTTCCGGCAGAGCAGAAGGAGAAGGTTTCAGAATGACTCTCGATGAGTTATCAGAAGATTAAATACCAAATAATAGTTGACAGCTTCTGATTTGAAAAAATCGTCATAACTGGGCGCGAGGAGAGAATCAAGAACGGGCACAGCATCTGTAACCACGTGTTCTTTACCCTTGCGGTGAATTATTCGAAAAAAAAAACTTTGAGCCGAAAATTCCTCCAAACGATTCAGCCTGTGGTGATCTGTTATCACTGTAAACTGGAATTTCTTATAGGTATTGAGGTGAGTGTTCGACCGCGCAAATTACAGCAAGACATTCGCGCTCCGTCGTAGAATAATTACCCTCTTTTCTTGTCAGTGATCTTGTTGAAGAGCATTTTTTCAAACTTCTAGAGATTCTAACGGAATTTCTGAAGATTTTCTTCTAACTTACAACTTTTTTATCCCTTTTGACTGAGTTTATTTCCAAGAATTTAGGAATTTAGGATTTCTACGAGATATTTTGAGGATCTCTGGAAAATTTCTGGGGATTTTTCAAGATTTCTGCGGGATTTCCAGGGATTTTTGATGACACGTCCATGACACGAGATTTCTGATAATTGCTCAGTATTTCTGGAAATCTATATTGATTTTTGCAGATTTCTACGGGATTTCTAAGATATTTCTGGAAGATTTCGGAAAGATTTCTTGAGATTTTTGAGGACGCCCAAAAAGTTCTATCGATTTCTCAAGATTTCTACGAGATTTCTAGGAATTTATGGAGATTCATATGAAATTCTAGGAGTTTTTGAAGATTTCTACGAGATTTTCGAGGAATTTCTAGGCATCTTTTAAGATTTCTAGATAATTCTCAAAGGTGTTTACGAGATTTTCCTGCAAAAATTTCTAGGGATTTCTAAAGATTTCTGCGGAAAATCTAAGGATTCTTGAAGATTCGTTCCGAATTTCTAGAAATTTCTAAATAATTCTACGGAATTTCCAAGGATTTTTAGAGATTTCCACAAGATTTTGGAGGTTTTCTAAAGATTTCCACGGGGTTTCTGAGGATTGCCAAGGATTCATGAGAATTTCTATGGAGTTCTGAAATTGAAGATTTTGATAGATCTATGGGCTGGCTGGAGTAAAGATTTGTATGGCATTTCTGGGTGCTTTCAAGATTTCTACGATACTGATTTTTCAAGATTTCTAGACATTTTTTATATATTACTATTCACTTTGGCGATTTTTGAAGGATTCTACACGATTCGTGGAAAATTCCAAAGATTTTTATGGAATTACTGGAAACTTCTTCATGGGATTTCTGGAACTTTGTTTTGGCCTTTTGGGAATTTCTGAGTATGTCTACAACATTTTCAGGGATTCCTAGAATATTCTAAGAAAATAGTGTAAATAATTTTCAAAAATTCCTAGAGTTTCCTCAAGATTTCTACAGACATTCAAAAAATTTCTAAAGATTTTTGAAGACCTCAATAAGATTTCCAGGGATTCATGAAAATTTATAGAAAAAAAATTCTAAACATTTGTATGGAATTTACAGGAATTTAATGTTTCTACAAGATTTTGGAGAAAACTTGGAGGGATTTCTAATGCGAATGCAATTGATTCCACGCATTAACAAAACCATTGATGATTGATTGACCTAAAATCTACGGAAATTCAAGGGATTTCTGAAGATATCTACGGAAATTCGAGGGATCTCTTAAGGTCTCTACGGGATCACTTCCAAGATTTCTAGAAGATTTCTGAGGATTTTTAGAGATTTCTACGAATTTTCAAGAATTTTCAAGGATTTCTACAGGATTTCTGAGGACTTACGTGAGATTGTTTAGGGGTTTTGGAAAATTTTCACGGGATCCTGAGAATTCATGTGGGATTTCTAGAAATATATTGACAATTTTTATGGTTTTTTGGGAGATTTCTACAAGATTTTTGAGAGGTTTTCGATAGATTTTTAGGAATTCTGAGAGGAGAACTCTCAAAAATTTCTATGTACCTATTTCTCAAAATTTATTCGTGAGATCCGGGAATTTTCGAAGATTTGTATGAGATTTTTAGAGACTTTGGAAGATTACGATATTTTTGAAGAATTTCTAGGGATTTCCAAAGAATTCTGTGAGATTTCTCAAAATAGTTACGAAATTTCCGAGAATTTCTATGAGAATTTCTAATTCCGAATGAACCATTTAACCAATAAACCAATTTCAACGCTATGAGCTTTCGAGGCCAAATATGATTGTCGGCAAAAAATGGCATATTACCTACGAGTGGCAGTTTTTTTGGATAAAAAAATAAATTCAGGTTATAAGAAATTCACATTTTTATAAATTGGACGTCACTTCACATCAGTAAGTCTGCAACAATGGTCACAAAACGCAAGTTGACTATCGCAAGTGAAGTGGAAACTTATGAGCCTGTCCTCGGTTACAAGCCAAATGCTCTTATACTCTTGGTTGATCGCGACCATTAGGTTTGTGATATGTGATCCCTTGTAATAGCCCGTCCACAATGATGATAATGTTAACGTAATGTTATCGGCAATGGTAATGTTAGAATTTCAAAGCAACGAGTTTCAATGGGTAATGCTTACCATTGCCACTAACATGATTGTGAACGTCACCATTTGAAACTCATTGCTTTGAATGCTAACATTACCATTGCCGGATAACATCACGTTAACAATCACATCATTGTGGATGGCCTATAACTGATCACGTTACAAATAGATCATGTCGTTAAGTAGGCACGTGGAAACACAAACTGTCATTCCAAGTTCAAGCTTCTGTTTAGTGTCTCCTAATGATACCTAATAATTATCAGGTGTGCCTCAGTTCTCCATTTTTGTGGTAGGTAGTTATTGTTCTAATTTTGCATCTACTTACAGATCAGATGTTGACGATATTCCAATTCTCATTTAGATAGATGTAGCAGATATTGACAGAAGTTGAAAGATACATACCTGGAAAAAAATCAGAATATTAGAACAAATTGAATAAATTGGTGATTAAAACAATTCAATATCATTTTACAAAATAATGTTGTTTCAAAAGAGGTCAAATAATGTAGCGGTTCAGATGATGAACATTTCAGAACAATGTGCACTTCATGAGAAAACTTAAAAATTTATATTCCAATTGGAATATACTTTTAATACGCATATTTAGATGTGGATGGAAGTTAGATTCGGCATCTGAGATCAAGGTCTTGAAGCTTTCGAGTTGTCAAAAGACAGCCTACGCCTACGCAGTCCAGGTCGTGGACTCTTCGAGTTTGTTGCCATGCCCTTCGGCTTGTGCAATGCCCCGCAGACGCAGCAGAAGGTCATGAGTCTGGTTTTGGGGGCCGGAGATGGAACCTTTCGTCTTCGCCTACCCACTTTTATGTTGTGGTCTTAGCGACGTAAATATTTGGAATTCACATCCCAGTTAATGAAACGGTGTGCGACAGTTTACGAGAGACTGAAGTGACAATTACCTCCAAGAAGTGTGAATTTTGTAGACCTTCTCTCAGTTACTTTAGATTGATTGTCGATGGCCACAGCGTGCAAATGGATCCAGTAAATGGAAGCTCAAAATTCAATTCAAAATTGTTCATTTCGGTCTGTTCCAAGGAGCTGATTCCAATGATCGTCGCGAAGTTCATGCATTTCGAAGACTTACAGCTTTAGAGAGGAATAATACCGTTTCGGAAATCGAACTCTTCGCCGCTCTGTTCGCGTTGAGAAATTTCAGCTGTACATCGATGGACCGCCGTTCACTGTCGTGACGGACCACAGTCCACAGCCGAATGGTCATAAATATTCTATGGTGCCACGCCTCTGGCCGCAGGGGTTTCCATGACTCACCCTGTATAGTAAATGGAAAGTTGAAATTCAATTCAAAATCCTTTCGGTCTATTCCAAGAAGTTGATCAAATATTTTCAGAAGATTCCAAAACTAGGCAGGCTATTTTTTCAACTTTTTTTTTGTATTTTTGAAACTTTCTACCATTGGATTACGAAGACGCGTATTTTAATACTTCCTGTACAAGTATTCTGGAGCAAGTTCTTCTGGAGCAGTACAACCAGACCTTTCCTATATTATCATTCAAGACTAAAACTGAATCACCCTGCGTACTAACAATTCAATACTTTAGGAACTGCTACATCACAACACAGGGTGCGAAAACGACAAGCAAATCATGCAAGTATTGATTAAAACAGTGTGTGCTACATGTTGGCTGAATGCTGTTGAATTTTGTATTCGTTCCAAGCCTTTCAGCTGTCGGTACTTACAGGTACGGTTCGATCTTGAATCACTAAACTCGTCATTAGTCTAATGACTGAGCACAGCCGGGGAAAGTGGGCAGAAAATGTAAGGAAAAACTCGAGGGCGTGCTTGAGAGGGTATCATGGCTCGAACTTCAAGGACGACGTCCCTTCTCCGGCTTTTCAAATATTCATCCGAGCATAATTATGCAAGTGAGGTACAAAACGCTATGCATGTCCGTGTAAACGTGAAGTAGATACGTACGTACATTGTATAGGTATAAGGACAAGGTCAGGTTTAAGAACAAAACTTGACGCTCTGTATTAAAACTTCATTTATCTGAGCTTTTTCCTCATCAGAACCGAACACATACGAGGTCTCGCAGAAATAGCCTCGCAGAAATAGTTCGCATAATTTATAGTGTAGAGCTCTTAGTTGATTTTATGACTGCATTTGACGTTTTTATTTTTGAAATACGACTTCTTTACGGCAATAATAATGATAATCAATTAATTTTACGACACCTCAGGCCCGTCCAACTTTAGAACCAGTATAGTTGGATTTCAGCGTAATTTGACTAATGTGTAAGTGATCATTCAAAACAAGTTTCTGGCAATGAAGTACAAAAGTCAAACTATTTGAAGAGCTGTATCGCGGTCAATTTTGAGCTCTGAAGAAAAAACAAATAAGTATATTTTTTTCAGTTTGTCTTGGGGTGTCTACCATGTATATTATGCAGACTAGCAGACTATTAATGGGTGACCCTGTATAATCGCTTTGCTTGATGATTATTTTCTTTTTCAAAATAAAGTCTAAGAAGGTGCTGTTGTACCTACGTCCGTGGCCATGCTATACCGTAATCTTATTTGCGGAAATGTGTACTTTACCCGCTGAACTCTGTGTACTTGTACAAATAAATAACAATAACGTTGCTTTCGATTCTCAAGGCATTTGTGCAAAAATCACAATTTATTGCTTTCGATAACTTCTGAAACTTGGCGATAGCTCTCATTTTATTTACTTTTCACGTTATCGCGTTATATCTTTCCAGTTTTCTACTACTATGTTGTATGATCGTGACTTTGTAGTTTTCAAAGAACAGCCTGTAGGTATGTTTGAACTGAATTTTAGCCAATTCTGTGCCTTTTAGAACCAAATAAGTATTATTGCATGCCAATATAACAAAATCAAAAAATAATAATTTGTTTATTGTAGTATGATAAGAGAAATAAGAGGCATATGGATGGCCAAAGGTCTTTTTCTGAGTAAATACGGAGGATTGCTGTGGCATCAGGAATAATGTTGTGTAATATTCAGTATTTATCGCGGCGGGGAGAATATGACCAGTCATTTATCATGGCGGTTTTTTCAAAATTCCTTGAGCAAAAACATTTATCAAAACACATAATTTGTACTTTGTGGCACATGAACTGTTGGACCATAAATCAAATTGCGCTATGTATTACGGTCACGGGATGATTTAGAAGCGGGCTGTAAAGTTAAAACTGTTTGGGTTGGCCGATGGCTAATGATTCAGTAACCTAACTCAGTGGGTAAGTCCTTGCACCCAGCTTTATTTCAGAATTGTTCGCAGTAATGCTGTGATTTGAACTCCGAACAATTCGTAGTAAGGAGCAAAATAGTTTTTCTACTCAAGGAAAACTGCTGAAAACTGAACCCATTCAACTAAGTAGGTCGGTGGGGACGAAATTTCGCATTTTTGGCTCCCAAAACCAGACTTGTGACATTCTGCTGCGTCAGCGGGGCACTGCACAAGCCGAAGGGCATGACAAGAAAGTCGAAGAGTCCACGACCCTTGGCTGCGTAGGCTCTCTTCCGACTATTTTATTGTTTCACCGCTTACTGGGTAATTACCTGGTTGGTATTGGTATTGCCAACCTGGTATTGCCTACCTGGTATTGCCAAAAAAGCGTTAATTTCATCGTGTAATTTTGCACTTCTCGTGGCTCTTGGCGTCATATGTAGAGCGATTAGGCGGTACTCCTCCCTTATAAATCCATGTTGTGAATTATCGGGTGTGGAATGTAATGTAAACTCTCTCGCTCCGAAGTTTAATTAAGATGAAAATCTCGTTTCAAAGTTTCCGCTGTGTAAGTGGGTGTGTGCCGCATAGGCAGTGGCAAGGCAACATTGGCGACCAGTCAGAAACAGAGCAGGTTTCCGTTATTTCATTATTTCAGCTATTCTGCAGAGACAATGCAATATTTCAAGTTTCACAGGATGAACAGCCAGGAGAGGCTGTCGCGGTGATTTCCCAAGGCCTCGAGTGAGTTTAAGTTCTTTTTGCCAGTAAGCTTGAATCCTAAAATTTCAGGAGTGTAATTCTTATTGTTACGCGGGCTCGCTGGAGACTACGATGCGCAAATAAGCACACTTGATACTTGCACAGTTGATGGAGGAGCCTTGGCATTGATAGCTTGACGCAATAATCGCGGAGCCATAGAGCTCTAGTGAACAGACAAGCAACCAATGTGCTAGAATATTAATGGAAGCGACCAGAATCTCCAAGGCCTTTCTGAGAGATGCCTGGAATATTCGCGTCTCAATACGATTTCTCGAGGTAAAGCTGGATTTTCCTTTCAAATTTCAGCGAGTGGCATACTTGAGCTTTGCTTGCACATTAAGCGAATGCTCGCGAAGTTTAATTTAGATTTACGTTTTATTTGGAATGAAAAAAAAATTATTGCATTTAATCAGAAGGTAATAACGTAAGCCGCCACAGGAAAATCCCGCAATCTAGCAATGTCAGCAGCAATAGCCGAGCCATAATCGATTTTCACGCGCCTAATCCACTATATCATCCCGCATCAGGAGTCCTGCAGGATTTCTCCTCGAGTGGTTTTAGTGTCTTGTTCCAGGACGAAAGGAAACAAACAGGATGATGTAGAGGACGGCTTAAGAAACTTCGTGAACTAGGAACAAGAGCCGTTTGATTTCCATTAGGGTATCTTTCATTTAAGTTTCTGTCAACTACTTATAAATTCAGATTTCGATTCTTGCTTGACGTAAATGTGTACAGGGTGTCGCAAATTGCCTGACCTCAGCTGTTCCTTCCGACATTTTGAGACCAGGTTTACAATAGAAGTGGAAAGCTATTTGCGATCCAAATCAGTTTTCCCGCCACAAGATGGCGGCCAAAGACGAATTGTAATGACAACTGACACTAAGGGACTGTATTTCCATCTTCTGGTAGTTTCAGTAAGCTATATGGGAAAGAAAAGCTGCGCAGAACGTAGAGCGGAACGTTCATTTGCCAAACCATAATAACTTGTTAGGAGGTGGAACTTGCCTTTAGCTGCTGCAGTATTTAGATTATTATTCAAAAATGACTTGGGACTCCTAAGAGAAAATGGGCTAGCCCTCTTTGATGTAACTGTCAGCTGCCACTATTCGATCCGCCCTTGGCATCCATCTTATGGCGGAAAACTGATTTGAATCGCGAATTCGGAAAATCTTGGGATGAACGGCATAACGACAAAAGCATTAGGTCTGGGCTGTGTAAAATGTCCTTTTCTCACTCAAAGATGCTAGTCGTGCATATCATATACAGGGTGTCCCAGCTAAAATAACATAGCGCGATTTTCTCAGAAAATATCAAGGCAACAAGTAATTTTTCCAGCTGGGAGGAAGCCTGACCTTTAAGCCATCTTTTGAGGGAGCGCCGATGCATGTAGGTGCTCTAGTTTCCAAGAAAATGCAACTTTAATCGGGCGAGTCACAAGAATTCGAGAATTCATGACCGAAAAAACAAAATACTCCAGATAAAAAAATCATTTTCTCTGGGCTTTCCATTGATGTGTCGCTGATGTCTGTACCTGGTCCAGTAAGCCAGATATTTTGTCTTACAGTCCAGCAAACACAATAATCGGAATTCATGACATCACCGATCACACCCTTGTTGATTTTACCATCAGCCAGTATTCATTGCTATGGTGAGTCCAGGTATGGTGAGTGAAAAAGTCCTAGTAACGGCTACTTGAAATCAACAAGTGTGTGATCGGTGACGTTGTGAATCCGATTCTTGTGTTTGCTGGACTGTAAGACAGAATATCTGGCTTACTGGGCCGCAAGCACAGACATCAGCGACACATCAATGGAAAGCCCAGAGAAAGAAAGTTTCTTTTTATTTGAAGTATTTTGTTTTGTTGGTCATGAATTTTTGGATTCTTGTGAGTGACTCGCTCGATTAAAATTGCATTTTCTTGAAAACTAGAGCACCTACAACCATCGACGCCCCCTCAAAAGAAAGATAAAAGGTCAGGCTTCCCCCCAAATGGAATTTTTTTCTTGTTGCCTTCATATTTTCTGGGAAAATCGCGCTGAGTTATTTCAGCTGGGACACCCTGTATTTTATAAAAATGCACGTTTCGGTCATGCTTTTCACTCCATCTTTTGGTGGATCTCAGAAGAAGACATTGGCTTATGTCTGATTTACACAGCGCTGTAGCAAAACTGGCCCTTAGAAGGTGAAACAGTATGCGTAGGCGTATGGGTAAGAACACTGTAAAAACCAATAAAAATTAAACTAATAAGAGTTACACCTAGATGGTGTCCCAAAATTGATAGCGAAAAAGAAAGACGCGTTAAAAGAATCAGGCTTTTCGTTATTTTAAAATATTTTAGCACAACTGTGAGGAAATCAGGATTCACAACTCTGCCTCAATAGCAAATGAAAATTCAGTACCTACGCATTCAGTGGTTGATATTTTGTACTCATTCTTTTGCCATAAACAGTTTCTCATAGAATCTTTTGAAACTACGAAAATAGAAAGGCTCAAAGGACCACTTTTTCGCCAGTGAAATCTAATTCAGCGTGCTTGAACTGAAAATACTTTTACCTACGAAAGTAAATTTTGACTCTTATCGTAAATTTTTCAGATAATAGCTGCTCAAGTTATCTTCAAGTGCCACCTACTTACTTGTAATATCCGGCATATTAGACATGAAAATCTAAACTTTTCATTATCTTTGTTTACGGTTTTAGATAAGAAACAGCTACTTGTTTATTAGGTGCCTAAAGGTATTCTTATAGGTGCTGATGCTCCTGAATCTAGAGAAACGAGCCAAAATTTGAAATTTGACAATAAGCAGCAAAATACCAAGAAAAATTGAGATTTCAATCAAAAGCATGCCTTTGAGTATGAGTATAGATAGCTATGTTGTGTATGTAAACGAGTACTACTCACAGAGTATATATTTTTCTGAACGTGCCTGCATATAAGTGGTGATAAGTTTCTAATTTTCGGAGTTTTTCGGAATTAGTCGAGGGAGGGCATTCGAGGGTAAATTTGAATGCGATCGTCTCCCGAAAAATTAGTCGCATGAGTGTTCGCATAACACAATATACAGGATGTTAGGTACTGGTTATAACGAACTTAAGAGGATGACTGCCCATTAAAAACAAAGTCGAAGAATAAAAAAATCATAGTCCTAAAATGCCTCCTTAAAAATATACACAGTGTTGAATTTGATAGTTGAAGTTGAAGCATAACTAGGGGTGAAAAAATAAAAGGAAGGAGGAGGGTACCCTCTATTTATCTTTGTCCCTGAATATGTTTGATCAAACGCGTTATCATTGTTCCATAGAGACCTACTTCAGTAAACTTCGTTTGAAATTTGATTGAAATCGACTGAGCGGTTTGAAAAGTTGAAGTAAAAAACGATTCAAGAAGGCAACTTCAATACCCTGTCTGTATATTTTCAAAGAAGCATTTGAGGATCATGATTTTTTTTTTAATTTTCGACTTCATTTTCAATTTTATAATCTCTCAAAGTTTTCAACAACCACACCTACCTAACACCCTGTATAAGCATGCCAGTATGATACGAGCACTGAGCTTTCCCATCTTACTATGCTTTAAAAGTTGACTAGAATTATTCAAGTAGGTCAATGAAAGTGGAATTTACTCGGAAATTTACATGCGATCGTTTCCAGGAAGATAGGAGGTTCAAGTGTTCACATTTACCACACGCCCTTCATTCTTTCTCACAGCTCATCAGTTTGTTGTTCGCAATGAACTCCCTCCGCGCCGGCGCCGGTGTGATACAAACACTGAATACTAACTTATTTTATTGAAATTCTGCGCAAATAATCAAAGGTTCACAATATTTTGTGAAGAAATTCAACTCAATTGTGCTACTTTTTGAGTTTTCTGTGAAAAAATTTGGAAAAATCAAGCCGGACTATTAGGATTTACAATTTTCAGTTGATCGGTTCTCGCTTCTTGCTAGAAATTTGTATGTGTTGAATTTTGAATTTGGTTAAGTATGTCGGAAGGTTTCCTTCAATGAGTGCATAGTTTCAAATTTCAATATCGTGAACGGCCGATATTTCACGACCAGCCGAAGCGCACGGGAATCATCACAATCGTAATCTTCTGTCCTTTCACGCCAAAATCGTGACCTATCGTCACAGTCCGGAATCCCACTGCTGATCTGAGACAAGTTAGTCTGATTGTCGCCTGCGTCAAGTTGACATTAGTGGCAATCTGAAATGATGAATTAAAATTCTAAATTCCCACACGGTGAGATCTTAATTGACCAGCTTCGCTTTTTTGGCATCAGGCGGTGCTGGACTCACTAATAAGCAATGAGACAGAATGCACCTACTGGACTGGAGAGAGTGAGTCACGGATTCGTCTGACTGCACTGAATGAGAGAGACGGGGCTATAATTTTTTATGGGCTCGACATTCTTTTGAGAGAGATTCGACGGACGTCAAAATTTCGCCAAAAATACTGTCATGATAGTGACATAAGGGCCCTAGGTAAAAGTTCATCCCTTGAACATGTAAAGCAGGCACGTCGTGTAGCCAAAGTATCGCCGAATCGTCCAAATCAGCAGACGCTAGGTCATTTCCGCATTGAAACAGAATGAAGACAAAGGCTTTGCAGGATCAGCAAGGCATAGCTGCGTCACTGATCTGATTTGGGCGATTCGTTAAAAGAGGTTCAAAGGTTTGAACACGGGGCATTTGATTATTCATTGATTCGGTTGATGGTCGATTGACGATTGTCATTCGGTTAACCCTCCTGGACATTGATTCAATACGTCGTGGTTCAGTTAATTCATTGGCATGTAAGTAAAACCATTTTATATCTGCCTGCGAGTTGATCGCGTCGAGTGTCAGGTGCATAACATCTTATTATCATAATGATTAAACTTATTATCTTAGTAGAATGCTTGCGTTCCCATTTACCTCTCTCGACTTCAGCTGTGCCTAAACAACAATAAAAAGCAAACCCCTGTTCACGGGTAGGGCTAAGGGCCCGCCCTTTCTCTGTTCGTGACAATACAAAAAAAAAAGGTTTGGGGTTATTCTCTTGATTCTACATGGGGGAAGCCGGATCAATTTTGTTTTGTTTTTTATGATTAATTTATGAATTTATGAGATGTTGAAGCTCCCCTCAGATCTACGTTAGGGGCCCCGGAGTACTACTTAGGAGTGTCTGCACGATTTTCGTTCTCTGCATTTTGATTAAGGATTTATGTTGATGTGTTTGGTATCATTTCTCACTGTATTCTATCTTCTGAATCAAAATCCACTATCAAAATTTTGATATGAACAATCTGAACTAGTTATAGAACTAAAAAAAAATGTTTTCCTACGACCACTCACGGAAACGTTACTTTCTGTACGGTATAGTAGGCGCGAAACTTGCCAATTGCAAACACTGTGCGCGAAAGTAAAAATATCGTCACTAGTGCCTTTTGCTTTCGCTTTTCACTGCTGAACATAGTTCAATGGCAAACGATCTTCTATTATCCAGCATTTGGGGGGAGGGGGCGCGTCTCTGGGCCACATCCTTCTCTGGGCATGCCACTGATGCTTCTTCGCTCTCAGTAGGTGGTCGTTGTTGAAAGTCGAGAACTTACAGTAATCAATAATAATAATAATAATAGAAATAAAACAAATCGCTTGAGAATACTGGCTGAATCCGTGACATTGAAATCAAGATAGATGAAATAATTTAGTTTTAGTACTAGGTAAATCTGAACAAGATATCTAAAAATCCCCAGCAATTGTCAATGTCGAGCAGCGTTGCCGGCTGTCGTGAAATTTCTCAAAATTGGAGGAACTTCATTTGGTTTTCGGTAATTTCATTTAATTTACACAAAAATAGAAAAGTGGCAATACAACATTCGAAAATATACATTGGACAATAGGATATCAATGATCAGAATAGGTAAGTGTTGCCTTCTGACACGAGAGTTTTGATATTTCGATCGTCAATGAAAAGGCGTCGGACAGGGAAAATAGGTCGGTCGAAGAAAAAATAGTGTACACAACTCGCAAGAAAGTGTCTTTTTTTGCGTTCGTGTGATAACCGCACTTGCTGGCGCTCGTACAATTTTTCACACTCATGCGAAAAGTATCACTTCCGTTGCTTGTTTTGTAATATACTATTTCGGGGCCCTATTTTTGGTATTCTTTAATTCGGGCCCAAAGGTTTTAGTTCTAAATCCCAAGGATCATTAGTTTGAAGTATTTTAAACGCAAAAATTATGAACTCAAAGTTTTGTTGATTTCAAAAGTTCATAAAATTTATTTATTTAAGAAAATAGTGGCAATTCTGTGAAATTCAAAGACCCCTTGAAAATTCAAAAGGCACTGGTCATCTAGGAATGATCAGAATTCGGCTTCACGATTGGCTGAATTTTTTCAAGGGCCTTACAATTTTAACGGGTTTGATACTGAATCGCCACTAATGTCGGTTAAGACTGTATTCTCAGTAGGTAAAAACTATCTAAAGGATTTCTCCCTGAAAAATAGAGATAAAAACTCAATTTTTTTTATACGGTGTACTGAGTGTATCACAAAATTGAGTACAGAGCGTTTTTCAAAAAATGTGAAAAAACAAATATTTTTCCTTTTTTGTTGCCAACTTTTTCCGAAAACCGGCTCTGAACTCAATTTTCTACGTCTCTCAAAATTAAAAAACAGTTGATAATTTTTTTGTTCGTCAAAAAATGACCCAGTAATCCTTCATGCAGAAACTTTTTTAGGGTTTCAGGGTTATTATTGGGCTTCTGAAAAAATGTAGGGTAATCCAAATGGAAACAAGGTGGACAAACATTTGATGGAATCCTATCAAAATTTCTATATCTCTTCACCTTTATTTTTGAGAGAGAAATATTGATACCCTGCGTATAAAGCCTCAATTTTAGAGCTTATATTGATGTTTTTTTGGGCGAATCATGATTAAATCATGGAATACAAAATAAAATTGATTTGGCCTCTGTCATGGTAAATCAAGAGAATGACCCTTAGGGTCCCTTAAAAATCCCCCTTCCCCCAGGGACAAAATCGAAAGTGGCTCCAAAATTTTCGTTCGGACCAAAAGCACAAGAACAGAATGATCCCGCTTTTGGCAGAAAGTACACAACAATTCATCAGCTAAGTTGCCGAGCTATTTAACAGAAAATCTGGAACAATAACAACTTGTTCAAAAATCTGCAAAAAATATTCTCGCGGTAACAGGTCCTGCATGCGGCAAAAATGACAAACTTTTCCTTCGCGTTTGATTTCAAAATTTATCAAAATGATTAAATTCGGTTCCTACTGGTGTTCCAGAATCGACAGCGGCAAGAAGTAACCAAAATGACCAGTTCACCATTGGATTTCGGGCATCATGTCGAATTTGACCGGTTTCTTTGACAAATCAGCATCAAGCGTCAGTTATTGGTCACTGACAGCGCTGTGCGACCGCTATTCTTGTCACGTTTCGGTCAGGTAAAGAAAAATTTGCGCATCTTTGACGACTATACTGTCTCTCCTGATTATAAATATTTTGAGAGAAAAATAAACAAACAACAAAACGCAATAAATCTTTCGGCGCATTAGCTGTTAGTATAGGTGGGTAGAACAGAAGACGCCATTGTCAGCAGCTCACCCGATTATAAATGAGGCCGGACAAGAGCGGCGCATCCACCGTACCGTAACGCGAAATAACCAATCTCGAAAGCCTCGCCTCTTTTCTATTCCAGAGCTTTCCTCACGCGGCGCTGACGTTTTCATTTGAAGTTATGCCAGGGCCTATTTTCAATATTAATAAAATTCTTTGTTGTGTGACAGCCGAAAGAGATAATAACACAAAGTGGCACCAGCCGAAACGCCGCCAGAGAGGTATAGGTAGATGTAATATAGGTAATTATTGTGATACGGCAGCGCGATGTTGCCAACAGCTCAAGAAGCGGAAAAGCTATGAATTTGATGCTGAACCAACTTGACGTGTCGCACAATTTCACATCACAATCAACCTCGTAATTTGTCTAGAGTTGTAATAAATAGTACGTAACATACCGAGACGGGAAATGCATCATTACTGCTGAGGGCAAAGAGAGCCCCCACGTAACAGGAACGAATTTTCCCTGGGAGAATTTCGCCGGAACCAATTTCCCGGAAATAATTTCCCCTGGAAGGAATTTCCCTGGATTGGAGTCCACCAGAATGAACTTCCCTCGGAAATAATTTCCCCTGGAAGGAATTTTGACAGCAGAAATTCCACCGGAATGAAGTTCCCTCGGAAATAATTTCCCCTATAGAAGGAATTTCTTCGGAATCAATTCCACCGAAATGAACTTTTTTCGGAAATAATTTCATCCGGAAGGAATTGCCCCAGAATCAATTCCACCGCAATGAACTTCCATCGGAAATGATTTTGCATGGACGGAACGGAACAGTATCTCAAAACACAATATCCAATTTCCTCCTTCTTCTAGGACGTGACCGGACAATCCATCGCCAAATAATATTTTGCCCTTGCCCTTTGCGTTAGCTTTGATATGTCCCTTTGTGTTTTCTCGTTGCTTTTCAAACGTGAGGCCTTTTTTGCAGTCTTCTGTTATCAAGAGCTCCATTCGGCCCCCACTATTCTGTCTTTAATGTAATTTAAAGCCCTGCTGAGCCCCCTTACATTTTCATGACTTCCGGAGCAGCAAGCAACGTTATGCCGTCATACCATGTTTGGAGCCCTATCGGGCCCCATTGTGTCTTCAAGTGTAGCTGGAGTCCTGTTGAGCCTCCTTATGTTTTTTCATGGCTTTCGGAGTAGGTACCTACCAGCATGCGTTATTTTCCGTTATTCTGTTCTACAGAGGTCCATTGGGCCCCCTTGTGTCTTTAATACCGTCGTTCCAAGTTCTGTTGAGCTCACTTGCACTTTTTTGAGACTTTCGAAGCACTAGTATGCCCCTTGTGCCTGTATGTGATATTCGGCCTGAAATCGGGCCCCCTTGTGTCTTCAAGAATAATTTCGAGCCCTAATGACTTATGTGCTTCAAGGCTTCCAAAATTCCACACCGTCCTCTTTTGCCATCTTATGTTATCCAGGCTGCCAATGGCCCCCTTATTGTGTCTTCAATTTGATTTAAAGCCCTGCTGAGCCCCCTTGCATTTTTATTTACTCTCAGAGACTGGTGATCACCCTTATGTCATCATATTATTCGAAGTCCTTTGGGCCCCCTTTGGGTCCTCAAATGTAGTTTGAGCCCTGATATGAGTCCCCGTATGTGTTTTTGTGGCAATCAGAATTCCAGTGAGCCCTTTTTTGCCTTCTTTTATTTTAGAGAGCTTCATTGGGCCCCTTTGTTGTTTTACTTTCCCGGCCCCACCAACATTGAGGGAAAGTATTGTAATCGTGCAGAAAAAAAGTTTTGAGATTTCACCGGATATATCCATTTTGAGGTCCCCCAAGTCGATTAAGACCATTTCCAGAATGATGTCTGTCTGTGGGTGTGTATGTGTGTATGTATGTGTGTGATCTTCCACGATAACTGCCGAACCGTTTATCCGATCGATTTGAAATTTGATATGTAGACATGGTTTTGCCCTGGAATGACCGGATTAGTTTTTGGCTGACATCTGTCAAACATAAGTGTCACTATCAGAAAATGACAAAAGCTACATCTCACGGAACTTGACTTGCAATATGTCATTTGAAAGCCCTTGAAGAACTGTATTCAGAACAGTTAAAAGTATTTTCCTACCTGTTGTCTGTCAAATTATAAAAGATATCAAAGTCTGGAACTTTGCCATTTAATTATTCAAAATCTATATGACAGATGTGAACCAAACCCGGCAGGAAGCAACATTACCAAAGAATCAAACTAATGCTGAAATTGGAGTTTCCCACCGTTTTCCGGACGAGCGCTATAGATTTTAAAAATTTTCCTAGCCGATTCCAGCCTCGCTTGCCTGTTCCTTGATTTTTGGCCTATTTAATTTTCTTAGCAACATAGCAACCAAACCGGTAGGTAACTAGGTTTTGTTAGGAATCGTATCAATGTCAAAGTGACAACATGAACGCTGTTCTCGGCAGGTTCTCGGTGTTTCCTTTTGTATCTTCTTGCATCATTTGGGGCAACAGTGCGAACCGATCCTTTGTGTAGTTTGGGGCTCCGTAAACCCCCTTGTATTTTCTGTAGCTTTAGCAACTTCAGTATGCCCATTCCATTGACGTATATGTACAAACTGTAATGTGTGCAGTTCCCTTATTTGATTCGGTACCAGGGCCCCATCCCCATGGTGTCTGCCGTTCAAGGCCCTGATGGCGCCCCCATCTGTGTCTATCAGATTTTGCCGTTTCAGGCCAAAACTGCGGCCTTGTGTCTTCTTGGGTTCGTTGAAGCCCTCTAGGCTCCTGGTGTCTATGGGTGTCTCTTGAAGCCCCACTGAGCCCCCCTTTTTTTTAGTTTTCAGAACTATCGTGCCTTCAGGTGTGATTCGGACCTAACTTCTTGATGGGCTCGAAGTCTCATTTCAGAGGTCATCACTTGGGGGCCCTGAATTGCACTTAATTAGAACTCTGACCCAGGTTTTCAATCCGCGACTGATTTTCACCGGTTATTTTTCAAACAATAATTTAGGTTGCATCATTAAAGGCAACAGTGCGCCCCGATTAATTGTGTCTTCAGGTGTTGTTTGGGGCTGCGTAATCCCCTTTGTGTGAAACTAGCATTGCATTTTTGAGATATCACAACAGTTAACTACCTCTAGCTCCAATCAAATCGAAATCAGGTACGAAAACATAAGGTCAGCCTGGAATGACCTGATTAGTTTTTGGATAGATGATTTGGATCGGGAGTCCTCAAGGGACACATTGGGTCTGGGCTTGTCTGGATACAGCATTGCATTCTCCAAATTCGCAACAATTGTCTTCCTAGTTCTACCTTTCGAAGTATTTTATCACTATGGAAACCTGATAACCTGTCACTTATTTTGTAGGCCCAACAATGGATGCAGAATGATCGCATAACGCACAACTCACTAGAACTTTTTCAATCAACTTCTCAATTAAATCCCACTTTACCGAAGGGACGCTTAGATCAAAATCATTACTGACGTCCCTGGATACCGCCGGGAAAGTTTTGTGTCGCCCCACAACAGATTTTTTTTTATGACTTTCGGAGCTTTACCGGATTCTTTGTGCCTTCTCCAAACTATCAGCTCACTTATGATTTTTTTGGCTTTCAGAGTACCAATGAGCCCCGTTGCGCCTTTTGTTGAATAGAACCCCTTGGGCCCCCTTGTATATATCGTCTGAAGCCCTACTGAAACCCTTGCATTCCCCCGTGGCGTTCGGATCTATATTGGGCCCTCTTTTGCCGTAATGTGTCATCGTTTGGAGACCTCATGAGCCCCCTTATGGTTTTTTGTAGCTTCCAGAATTCCAATAAGCCCCTTTTTGTCTCCTTTTGTTATATCAAGCCCCCTGCCCCCCTTGTGTCACGAATATCGTTTAAAGCCTTACTGAGCCACCTTCAATTTTTTCGTGGCATTCTAATCTCTATTGTAGACCCCCTTGTGCCCTTATGTGTCATTTGGAGCCCTGATGGGCTCACGTTTTTTTGTGACTTTCAGAGCTCCAGTAAGCCCCCTTCTGCCCTTGCTTTTGCTTTATTCTATTTAGGGCTTCATTGGTCCCCGTCGTGGTTTTTCCATGGTTTTCGGAGTTCATAGGGGTTCGGTAAATAGTACAAGAAAGATAGATTTCAACCTCGGAATAAATATGGACGTCGTGAAAATTTGATATTCTGTTCAGAATTGAGTGCTCTACAACATATCCAAAATCGCCAAAAATCGCACCCGGGGGTTTTGAGTTATTGGAGGGGGGGTAAAAAATTGTAACTTAAAATGGAGGGGATGAAGCCCGTCAATCAATTGGAAGCAAATACGTTATGATTCGACGCATCATATCCCGTTGATACCATTTTGGCACAAAAAGTGTCAATTACTGTTGAAGGGGGGTCGTGGGGGGGCGAAGCTCTGCTAGGTGGTCCATTTTGTTTTTCTGGCCATGTAAAACCGATCACGACAAGTTTGGTATCTTTTCCAACTAAATTCAATCTCCTGAACTCGAATCCGATGTGTAAATTTGGATGAAAACAAGTTTGAACAAGTTAACTTGAGAAAACTTGTTTTTTCTTTGATAATTTTGAAGAATTTTTTTTTCACTGTTAGAGGTATACATCGTCCAAAAATTTTCAGGGGTCATTGGATTGAAGTGTATTCTTCACGAAAATCATCCACTTGATGTATAATTTTGATTCTCGAGTTCAAAAAATCGATTTGAACTCGAGCCGGCTCGGCGCGTCGTCTACTACTGACCAGAACACAACAGCATGCACCTTTCAATGAAAATAGCTCAAACTTTCGAAGAAATAACAACTCATCTTTGAAAATTTGATTATATGTGCAGAATTGAATTCTCTATAACATAAACAAAATCGCCATGAATCGCACTGCAGGATTTTGAGTTATTCGAGGAGTAGGATAATATTTTCTCAAGATTCGTGCTCTATGAACTGTTGGCTCTCCTCTCAAATAACTCAAAACCCTGCAGTGCGATTCATGACGGTTTTGTTCATGCTATAGGGAATTCAATTCTGCAGAGATAATCAAATTTTCAAAGATGAGTTGTTATCTCTTCTAAAGTTTGAGCTATTCTCATTTCAAGGTGCATGCTGTAGTGTTCTGGTCAGTAGTAGACAACGCGCCGAGCCGGCTCAAGTTCAAATCGATTTTTTGAACTCGAGAAACAAAATTATACATTGAGTGGATGATTTTCGTGAAGAATACACTTCAATCTAATGACCCCTGAAAATTTTCCGAAGATGAACACCTCTAACAGTAAAAAAGAAATTCGTCAAAATTGTCGAAGAAAAAACAAGTTTTTTCAAGTTAACTTGTTCAAACTTGTTTTCATCCAAATTTACAGATCGGATTCGAGTTCAGGAGATTGAATTTAGTCGGAAAAGATAATAAACTTGTTGTGATAGGTTCTACATAGCCAGAAAAACAAAACGGACCACCTAGCCGAGCTTCGCCCCCCCCACGACCCCCCTTCAACAGTAATTGACACTTTTTGTGTCAAAATGGTATCAACGGGATATGATGCGTCGAATCATAACGTATTTGCTTCCAATGGATTGACGAGTTTTATCCCCTCCATTCCAAGTTGCAATTTTTTACCCCCCCTCCAATAACTCAAAACCCCCGGGTGCGATTTTTGGCGATTTTGGATATGTTGTAGAGCACTCAATTCTGAACAGAATATCAAATTTTCAGGACGTCCATATTTTTTCCGAGGTTTTGCAGATTTTTTTACTATTTTTCCTGTACTAAAACTTATTTTGAGGGAAATTCAACTAGACGAAATTTATTCTAGGGCAATTCTTTCCAAGAGTGATTATTTCCGAAGAAAGTTCATTCCAATGAAATTCATTCTGGGGAAATTCCTTCAAGGGGAAATTATTTCTGATGGAAGTTTATCCCCGTGGAATTACTTCTGGGAAAATTCCTTCCAGGGGAAATTACTTAAGGGAAATTAATGCCGGGGAAATTTGTCCCTGGATTCGAGCCGCCATGCGCCAGGATTATCTCGAAGCAGGAATGATGCAATTACCGTTGAGACTGTTGAGAGTATTGAACCTTTAGAGCAATACATTCATTTGGATTGATTCTGATATGACTGTTGAGAGTATACAGGATGTCCCAGAAATGAGTTCACAAGATAACACACATTTTTGGCAACAAAATCGGTCGACTCCAACCAAACTTACCTCCATACCAGAATACTTTCTAAGAGAGATACAGGCTTTCAAAGTTGACTTTGATTTTTGGATGTAGTTTTCATGGCATATCTCCGAAACCGACCATGTAAAAAGACAGAATTTTGTACAGTCACTCAAGTTTTCATGCTTCACAATATGACGTTACGCCCGTTCAAAAATTTCACCCCGGAAAGTGTTGAACTGATTGAGGGAGAAGTAAAATCTCTTCCAATTTTTGCGTCCCAATTATTCCAAAGTTGGACACAACGATATGAATTTTGAAATATTTTTATGGAGAAAAGGTGCTCTTGTTGAATTTTGATAAATAGCATGGTTTCCAAGAAAAATCTACTCGGAAATTTCATAAGTTACCTGAGAAACTGCCGAAGAAGCTTGTCAACCGATTCACTTGAGATTTTGAGTCAACATGTACCGGGTGGGCCATAAAAACCGTGCTCGGAATTTTTCCTTCTAAAATTTTTATTTCGCCACCGAGTTCATTAAACTTCTCAGCATTGGATAGCCAATTCAATAGGCTATCATTTCGTATTTCAAAATTGCCGTCATGTCAAAATTCAAGATGGCAGAAACAATTGAAAATAGGCCTTCTTTTGCTCTCGTTGCTTTTTATTGAAAGTTACCAGAAAGTCAAAACCAATAATTGAAGCAAAGCCTACTTTCGGTTTTTTCATTTCCGCAGATTTGACCCTAATTCAAGTGTCCTGCCCGCCAATCCGCCATATGCTCATTTCTCAACCGATTTTCTCAAATTTGGTATCAATGGCTAGGACATTAGACAATTGGACAGGCTACCTTTTTCATATGCGAAAATGATCGACCTTTCAAAATCCAAGATGGCGGAAGCAATTGAAATTAGAATTTATTTTGTCCTCATTGCTTTTCAATAAAAATCAGCAGAAAGTCAAAGCCAATAATTATTATGGAGGAATATGGAATGAAGGACCTTTCTCGACAATTCAAGACCGCAACCAATCAAATCGGGTCATCTGCTGAGGAGCTACGGCCAGTTCAAGCGAAGCCTACTTTCTGTTTTTCTATTCCAACAAGGACGAATAAGGCCCATTCTCAATAGTTTCCGCCATCTTGAATTTTGACATGTTTGACTTTTTTTTTACATGAAAATGGCAGCCTGTCCATCTGGCTAGCCATTGATGTCAAATTTGGAACAATCGGTTAGGAAATAAGGATATGGCGGGCAGGATTCCTAAATTTGGGTCATTTATGCGGGAATAAGGAACCAGTACGTTGGCTTCGCTTCAACTCGCCGTAGCTCCTCAGCAGATGACCCGATTTGATTGGTTGCGATCTTGAATTGTCAAGGAAGGTATATTCCGTCATAATAATTATTGGTTTCGACTTTCTGCTGATTTTTATTAAAAAGTAATGAGGACAAAAGAAATTCTATTTTCAATTGCTTCCGCCATCTTGGATTTTGACATGCACGTCATTTTCTCATATCAAAACAATAGCCTGTCCAATTGGCTAGCCATTGATACCAAATTTGGGGAAATCGGTTGAGAAATGACCAAATGGCGGATTGGCGGACAGGATATCTAAATTTGGATCAATCATGCGGAAATGAAAAAACGGAAAGTGGGCTTTGCTTCAACTCGCAATAGCTTGTCAGCAGATAACCCGATTTTACTGGTTGTGGTTTTGATTTGACAAGAAAGGTCTATTGCTTCATAATACATTATTGGTTTTGACTTTCTGATAACTTTTAATAAAAAGCAACGAGAACAAAAGAAGGCCTATTTTCAATTGTTTCTGCCATCCTCGATTTTGATATGTCGGCCATTCTAAAATACGAAAATGATAGCCTATTCAATTGGCTAGCCAATGCTGAAAAGTTCGATAAAATCGGTGGCGAAATAAAAAATCAAAAAGAAAAAATTCCGAGCACGGTTGTTATGGCCCACCCGGTATAGGCTGTCTGATTTCTACATGATTCTAGTGAACTGCGATTCAGACCGCGATCCGCCGATGGCAGCCAGAAACACAGCCCACTAGAATCGTGTTGAAATCAGATAGCCTTCACTTTCAAAAGACAATCGATATGCATCTTGAATGAATATTGACGTTTTTAGAGGTCACCACTCGGATCACCAAGTGGATCAGTTGAAAACTGTCCAAAATCCAAAATGGCGTCTTTAAGAAACGTCAACATTCAAAATTTGACAGATGCATCGACTGCCTTTTGAAAATACATGTCAACTCAAAAGCTCAAGTGAATCGGTTGGAAACTATAAAAGTTCAAGTTGGCAGTTTCTCAAGTAACTGATGAAATTTTAAAATAGATTTTTCTTGTAAACCATGCACCTTTCTTCTGTAAAAATATTTGAAAATTCATATTAGCGTGTTCAACTCTGGAAAAATTAACACGCAAAAAAGTTGGAGAGGATTTTACTTCTCCCTAATCAGACACACCCCGGGGTGAAATTTTGGAACAGGCGTAACGTCATATTGTAAACCAAAAAAACTTGAGTGACTGTACACAATTCTGCCTCTTCACACGATTTGGAGATATGCCATAAAAACTACATCTAAAATTCAACTTTGGAGGCCTGTATCTTTCTTAGGAAGCATTTGATATGGAGGTAAGTTTGGTTGAATCGACCTTATTTGTTGTCAGGAGTATGTGATATCTTTTTGTGTACTCATTTCTGGGACACCCTGATATCTCATTCTACTCACAATCATGTACATTGTACATACCTAGCTTACAGGATTACAGGCGCTCACAAGTTGAAATTTGAAAATCAACTTTTTGTCGTAACTTCCATTTCCGCCGATCAATTTTGCTGAGAATTGGTTCAGGTAACATTGATTTACCCACTTATTGTTCGGTTGGATGCAGTACCCTAATTGTTTCGTCTAAAGCTTAATTTTCTGCACTTTCCCGCGGAGTAAGTAGTAATGATTCATTTCCCACCCTCTTGCATCGTATGTAATGAATCAGTTTTCAGTTACCGTAGTGGTTGTGAGTAAAATTCCTCCGTCCGGCATTGATGATGTTCAAAATCTCAAATCGTCCGGAAACTTCATGAATGCAGGCCTAGGCCAGCAATAAGTGCAGGAGTTTTTTATTCACGCTTGGTATAACAAATCTTTAGTAACGTTAACGGTATGTAGCATATAAACTGGGAACAGAAAGCTTTGAGCTAGTAAAATGATGTTCCGGCAATTTAAAACGATCGACACAAATCCACTTATTTTTGTTTTACAAAATTTTCAAATTAAAAAAAATCCACAAAAAATTAGCTCTACCTTAAACATGAAGTTGTTGTAAATCACTTTTTTGAGTAATATCTTAAAAAAATATATTGTAGTTTGAGGGCAGAAGGACCTCGGTCGATAGCCTTTTGAACAACATAACAAAATTTTCAGTTTTGTTTGCGTGTTGGTAATATTCGCTGTCAACTCCAAGCGCCTGTCAAAAGCGACAGGCGTCACGCTGAGCCGATTTGATGATGATTAAAATCTACAAAAATCGAATATTTGGCATGTAAATGTTGCTTATCACTTTATCAGTGTAGGTATGACTCGTCCAGAAACGGATTCGCGAGTCGCGAGTGCCGGCAAATTGTCAGTTTCTGGCCTAATGATACAAATTACCAAGTATATGTTTGAAATCAGACATTATTGAGAACTTCTTGGGAATTAGGCAGGTACCTAACTCCGAATTTATCTCTTCACCGCCAGATGATTATTCCTATCTCGTTCCATATCAGGGAAATTTACACAACTTCTTGACCCTGCTTCCAGTAGTTCTGGGAACGAATAATCTAATTGTGGGCGTTCTGGATGGACGGCATGGGCTCTCCAGTTTTTCTTTCATCATCCCTTATCGACGCCCGCCGCCTTATCTGCGGGCCTCCTCCACGCCGGAAGATTAAAAACGGCTCTTTAGCCGCACCAAACGCACCGGCCGCCCTCCTCCACCTCCTGACTTTGCCCCAGAAATTTACGGCCCAGAGAGGTACCTACTACACAAACGCCCACCACCACCTACTGCTGCCGTAGTGATGATATTGATCTCGTGTTTTCCAACCCAGCCGAGGACGGCTGTTTTCTTCTTCAAATCCAGCCGAACTGTGTGGCGGTGGTGTCCCCCTGGTTCATTAAATCTCAACGCGTTTCCGGGTTTTCCCCGGATCGATTTTTGGTCCTCCGAGCCGCGAAAACAAGTAGCAGAAACATGATAAAGCAGTATGCGCTACAAGAATGCTAAAGGCCAGTCAACCTGGTTCAAAAAGTGTCTAATATTCACAAAACGTATACTCTGGGTTGATTTTTTTTTGCATACACCTAGGGAATCCCCCACAGAGCCCCGAATCGCGAAAATCCACCAACATTTCCTTAAGCTTTCCGAGATAAGGGTATTTTTCTATATCTCGGTTGCTATTGGTTGGATTTCGATTTTCTTTTTTTTTAAATGTTCGGAAAAATACTTGGAACAAGTTGTGTTCAGAACTTTTCAATTACTTGTCGAGTAAAAGTGCCAGAAGCCGAAAACCTCGCCGAAAACCGTCGTTTTTTAGGGGGTGGTTTTTTTTTACAATTTTCTATCTGCTTTTCTATGATAGTTATGGAAACAATTCTCAACAAAAGTTGTAGCTCCTGTAAGTCCCTACAAGTTTCAATCGAAAAATTTTTTGTGTCGCGAAAATTACCCGCCCAGAGGGCGCCAAAGTCAACCTACACCTTTGGAAAATATTTCCAGGTGTAGGGGGCATCGATTCCAACTCCATCGTGTGGGGATCTAAAGGCCAAATTCTCATTTATGTTCGTAATAATTTTACTAATAATTGATGAATAATGAAACCTTCGTACAGGGTGACTTTTTTGAAAAGGACCCAACCCCGATATTTCGCTGCACAAATTTTTCCTGGGGAAAAAACCGGAACAGGTCGATTTTTATTTCGAGAGGGACATCTAAGACACGTGATGACAAATTTTTATCTTCAACCCTTCGCCCCCACCCCACCCTATTTGAAAATTTCAAACGGCATCACCTACCTTGTGATACATCAAATTGAAGATAATAAAATTCCCTTTCTGTCAAACACATTTTAAATTTTCTCGAATCACCTCTCCAAGCCCTTCTAAAATTCTCTCATTGTGATGCAGGAAGTTTCTCCCTCATTACCTAACTTCCGGTTCTTGAGTATCAGATTTTCCAGTAAAAACAGGTCGATTTTTGGTGTGGGTCCTTTTCAAAAAAGTCACCCTGTACAAAGGTTTTGTTATTCATCAATTATTACTAATGTTGAATAGTAATTATCTCTAGACCTGATGATAATTACTATTCGAAGTGATCGAGAGCGATAGAAAGCGAGCAGTAATCAGCGATATTCCCAAAAATATAATTGCTGTCGTGTATTTATTGTAGTACGCAGTATCAAACAGTGTTTTAAAACGATCGTTTCAATGGGGCTTTTCATGGACTTTTGAAGGTCATTGCATGTTTGTTTGACTAATCTCATTTCTTCTGGGAGACGTTTGTTTGACTATTCTTATTTCTCGTTCGGGTTTGCGCAATGAAAATCTTGAAAAGACCTATTATGAACGAAGCTAAACGCGAAGTACGTACACTACTATAGGCCGAAAACGCCACAATTTTGCATGAGTTTATACCAATATTTTTGGAAAACCTAAAATTTTCATCATGCCGCTCTAATTTATGAAAGTTTAATATGTATAGGGTAAGTCATTAGAATTGGGAAAGCTCGATTGGACATCGTTACGCTAACAGCATTTTTTTTGAACTATATCTTTACACATTTGGATTTGTTCTTGTTGAGGTTTTATAAATCCCTTTAGTTTTTGCAATTCGCTTTAGCCGTTTAGAGGGTCTGTTCATTTTTTCCTGAAAAAGATGCGTTGACAGGCAGTTGTTTAAAAATTGCAGGGCATTTTAGGTTTAGGGATATCAAGTTGTGATTTTGGCTGTGTCTTAAAAACTGCCTGGGTATCTTTTGGCGATAAGACCGTTTGGCTGTTCCCATTCGAAGTTTTTGTTTTTCATTTATCGGGTTTTTGTAGGGAGAGGTGGCAGCACCTCCAAAATAAGAAAGAATAGTAGAAAATCGCCATAATCGCAGTAGTTTTACGCGTTGAATCTGGTAGCCGCTCATATAGAACCAATCTTTTCATGGTGTATATAGTAGTTACAGATAATTTGTGTGTGTCGTGTGTGTGTGGACAACTTTTTTATTCTTTTATCCTACCCTCTAGACCCAGTGCACACGCCGATTTAGCGCCTGATCCATGATGAAAAGGGTAAGTTTCAGTTTGTTCAAGTCTCGTTAATTATTATTGGTCGTACACTCCACACTTTTGCCTTTTCTCAGTTCAAATCGTGCATTTATCACCGCATTTATCTCTGTTATGGCATCACAGGGCATCACCTTGTTGTGACATTAGTTTTGAGAAACTTTGAAGGGCTGTAACTTGATTTTTTCATAACGACCGGCATCTCCTGTAGTTCATTACTTGGTCGTAATCAGGGTTTTATTTTATATTTTTTCAACAATTATGGTTTTTTCCTAGGAACTAATAAGGGAAGATGTGACAAAGTGGATCGACTCTCTCTAAGGAATATATCCTCATAAAAATAAGTAGAATTATTGAATAAATGAAAAAATGAAAAAATGAAAAGCTGAAAAAGACTAAGTATCTAATGAATCGGTTGACCAGTAAAAGAATTTCGACCAGTTACAAAATAACCGGTAACGATTTAACCGTGATTGGTTTTCATAGGGTAATCTTGACCTGTTCCAACCATTCAAGTCCTTGGTCGGTTAACCTTAGCCGGTTTTTACCCATTTTGACGTGACTGATTTTTGACCGGTTAATCGGGTAGCCATGACCAGTTTTAAACCAGTTTAACCGTAACCGGTTATTGGTCAAGAATTTATTAGTGAATGCTTATTATGGTTATGGTCATTTGAATGTTGACCGCTTAGTCTAACCCTCTGAAAACACTACTTGAGTATTGTTTCAACCTTAAATAGCGAGTCCTTTTTCCATTAAAATTTTCACTCCAAATCCTTTCTCACTCATCTCTCATTAGTCTGTTTTGAAATAGTCAGAAAACGTCCATACTCGAGGACCGGAGTATAGTAGCTGAGAGTGGGTCATTCACATTCACAGTGAGTGTGAGTGAGTAAGTGAACACTTGGAGCGTTGCGGCGAAGAACGTGGAACTACGATTGAAAGTATGAGTCACTCTCAGGCCCGTATTCATAGTCAGATCTTATGTCTTAAGACGAGCGTATTCAATTTTCATGAGCCAATTTTTGGCAAACACAACCACGAGAAGATGTAATTGTATTTGATTATAATATACAATATTCACAAGAAGATTCTTATACCTTTAAAATCATCTTAGCCCAAGCCGGAGTCTAAATAAGCATGGTCTTAAGACCACCTTATATTTGAGATCTGACTATGAATACGGGCCTCAGTGTCTCAGTTATAGTGGGCCCAAGGTATAGTCAACTGAAAATACCCGCCAAAAAGCAATGGAAATACAATATGATAGGTTTCTGACCGGTTCACCGTGAACGACTTTGGACCAGTTATTGTGATCGGTTATGAACCGGTTATACGCGACCTGTGACCGGTTTTGAAACTCAAAGCCGGTTTTTGACCAATAAGCTTCGACCGTTCAGCTGATTAACGAAGACTGAGGCCGATAGTAAAAAAAAATTAAACTGGTTAACCGGTCCATGAAATTTTGACCAATTACAAAATAACCGGTCACAGTAAACCGGTTCGGATAAATCATTGACCGGTTTATAACCGGTTGAAAGAAACTAATTTTTGACCGGTTAATCGTGATAGGCTTTTGGTTGGTTATGTTCGTAACCGGTTTTCACCTGTTCAGGCTTGACTGGTTTTTGAACGTTTATTTGGTCGACCATAATTAGTTCTGAACCAGTTCAACGGCAACCTGTTATTGAATCAAGAATATCAGTTTTCGATAGGTTAGCCGTGAGAGGTTTTCGACCTAGTAACCGTAACCTGTTTTCCCCTGTTCAACCGTAACAGGTTTTTGGCCGGTTAATCGTAACCGGTGTTTATCCGTTCAAGCGTGAATGGTTTATGACCGGTAACCATGACCGGTTCTAAACCGGTTGTTGATTCGAGAATCTGGACTTTTTCTTAAAATTTTTGACCGGTCAACTACAACCGGTTGAGAGCACCACTCAAGCACTGATTTGTTTCTACCTTCAGAAGCAAGTCTTCTCTTCATTTTTTATATTCCAAATCTTCTTTCACTTATCTCCCCTTATTTTGTTTTGGAGTACTCATAGTCAGGATACGTCAAGTCGACTAAAAATCTGGTCGAGAACCAAAAAAATACTTTATGATCGGTTTCTGGCCGATTAACCGTGACCGACTTTGCGGAACAGTTATTTTGATCAGTTATGAACGAGATGGCCATACGTTTTTGACCAGTCAGCGTAATTGGTGTTTGGCTGGTTAGTCGTGACCGGCTTGCAACCGGTTATTCGCGACTGGTTTTTGTTTGGTCAATCGTAACCGGTTTTGGACCAGTAAACCGTGACCGGTTCTGAGCCGGGTAGCTAAGACCGATTTTTGACTGGTTAAGCATAACCGGTTATTAGATTGAGGATCTGAATCAGTTATTCTGAAATTTTGACAGAAAAACATCAAGCTATGGTTCTTTAGAGTTTTCCGGAATCAATGTGTGAGGTCTCAACTTGATATTGAAAAAAAAGTGCCCTGCGATTCTTAAAACAGTTTTTTCCAACGCATTTTTTTAGAATTTTTTTCATGGCTTCTGAACTGAACAATTGAACTGAATACAAGCTTTCCAGTATTCAAGACTTCTTTTGTCTTGATATAGTTATGACAAGAAATAAGAAATCTTAGGTTACAACAGATTTTTTGCCAATTGTCGACAAATACGAAATAAATCCTTAATACTGAGGGTCAAGTTGGAATTATGACCAACACCTATCTTGCATGTATTCAGTTTTGTTGTTGTTTCAGTAACATTCAAATGACAGCCAAAAAATTTCAATTTTGGCAGAAAACTATACGAGTGGCTGTCTTAACAGGGGCTAAAACTTTCCTTTAATTAGCAATGAGATGATTTTGAGAACGATTGGGGATTGGTTTAGAAATTTCAGAAATATATTTAACAGAAAGAGAATTTTATCGCTTTCAATTTGATGTATCACAAGATAACGTATGGTCCGAAAGTTTTGGGAATTTTTTTAAAAGCTAGTAACTTTTTTTGGGTAGTTTCAATTTTGTAACTTAATATTGCAAAAACTAGCATCATCTTTAACGATTGCAAATTCGTATTCAACATATTGAAGATGGGCCATTATCTTTGATGGCTCTCAGTTTTCTTCTGCCATGTTCGATCATTCTCTGGACAACAGCAGGATTAATTTCTAAGAGCTCCTGTCTCCCAATGTACCGCAAGTTCGACTAATATAAGATTTTTGGTAAGTATTGAGCAGGATAGTAAACGACAAGGGATGGGAAGCTGCGAATGAAGACCAATTACGACGTCACGTTTTCCAATAACATTAGAGAATTTCGCATTTGAGAAATTGATACAGAAAATCATGGAACATGGCAGAAGAAAATTGAGATCCATTGAAGATAATGGTCCATTTTCAATATGTTGAATATGAATCTGTTATTGTTAAATATGATGTTAATTTTTGCAATATCAAGTACGAAAATAAAGACTATTCAGAAAAAGTTATAAGCTTGGAACTATTTCCCAAAACTTTCGGACCATACGTTACGTAATGCTATTTGAAATTTTAAATTAGGGTAGAGTAGGGGCGAGAGGATTGAAGATGGAAATTTGGCAATGCGTGTCTTAGATGTCCCCTTGAGATAAAAATCGACCTGTTGTGGCGTTTTTCTGTCAAAAATTTGGTCGGCGAGGAATTTGGATACTGAAGTTGTTTGAAAATTAACTCCATATAGTACTTGGTCTCCGTATAGTGTCGCATAAGTAGGTTGTACGTTTGGTAAGCAACCGCACCTAACCCTGATGGTTAATTTTACGTTCAACCACGACTCGTGTCGTATCCGAGAAAGTTTTGGCCCTTGATCTTTACGGTCTCAGCTAGGTGTACGAGTTTATTTTGATATCTGTCCAGTTGTGGGTGTCAGATTCGTAATAAAGTCGTCTTTTTGGCAGTAGTAGATTATAATTTAATGCAATTTGGCGCAGCACGGTCAAGTGTGCTATAAGTAAGTATTCCATTGTGCGATGTCAGATGTTGTATTGTTTTGCGTTTGTCGTTTGTTCACGCGGTTGGACGCGCACACACACACACACACCCATAACACACAGCCAACTGGTGGCGTTTAGCAAATTAATTAATTAATCCGTTCGCTTAATTGCTTAATTTATAATATATTATGCCCGGGATGTGGGACATGCATGCATGCAAACACCAATTTACCCCCGAGGAAGATGTAAAGTGGCATTGAAAGCGCGATATAGATCCGGCTCATTGCCGTAATGATGCCGCTATCGTTCCGCGAGCTTAGAGGGCGTGCACCTCCATCCTTTCTGATGTCTTCTGCAAGACTTCGGAAGGCTTCCAGAAGGGCTTTGCTAAAACGGAGGGTATCAATACCCGATATAAAAAAAATCGCGGACGTTATGTGACCTCTAGGTGCAAAAACGTAAGATATACGGATTACTTCTTGCCACAACTAACTACAGACCAGACACAATTGATACGTTATTAAGCACCAAAGTCCAAAATCAGGATCTTTCCTGTAGCGCCTGGTGATATTGAAACTTTGAACAGACACTCAAGTATGAGCGAATGTTGATGACCATGTTCCAAGAATGATAATTATTTATGTTTTCTAATGAAAATGAACCAATGAACTATACAAAAACATCCATTCACTTAACTTACATTATTTACTTTATTTACGATATTTAGGCCTGTGACTGTTCAAGGCATTCAGATTTGAAAAAAAATCCGATAAGAACGAATCGATAGAGTTGGACTTTCCAAATCATAGACCACCCTGTGCATCTTCTTGACCCTATTACGGGGATAATCAAGGGGTAAACCACTGATGGAATTTTTGTAAGTACCTACACCAATTTCCATTGATTTTCAAATGATTTCCAAAGATTTCCAAAGATTTCCAATGATTTCCAAATGATTTCCAAATGATTTCTGAATGATTTCCAGATTTCCAGATTTCCATGAAGGTGTACACCAGATTTCCTAAGTGTTTTACCCCTTGGGGATAATGGAGACATTCCTCTTATTTGATAGTGGCTATCCAAAACAAAGAAAAAACGGAACATAAGTAATGGAAAATAAAGGAACACCGATTACGAAAGATGTATAAAATATTAATTTCAATTGTATCGTTTTCAACTAACTGAGCTTAATTATTTTAATAGCGTGGCTATATGAACCAGCCTGTACACCTACCGAACACTAGCTTCATACTCACCACGGTCTATTAAAGGTTAGTTACATTTGTGAGAATCCAGACTCCGGAGGGGAAGAAACGTATGTTAGGTAGGCATCCCACTATCCCTGAAATAGACCAAATCCACTCCACAACCCATCCAGGCTTAGATCTCTATTTCCGTACATATGCCTACCATCTAGCATAGCCAGACTAGACGAGCAAAGAGAGAAACAAATGAAACGCATCAATCAAAAGTGACAGCTCCAGCGACCAATGCGTCGCGCCGCGGCGGCCAAAAACCAAAGAAAAAAAACAAAAGACACGCGTCTCTGGATTTTTTTTTCGAGTTGTCGATTTGAATCGAACATGTGCCAACGACTGAAACTGAGCGACGTTGCCAAATGTCTATGTATATTTGCCGTGGTGTTGTGCTCAGGTATGCCATTTTATTTAAAATTAATGTTTTATTTCGTCATAATATTGGCTTTGTTGAAATTTGTTACGCCGCTTTGATTTTTAGTCACAGCTCCTTTGAGGGTTTCCAGAACCACGCTATAACTCCTGACGTATTTATTTGTGTTGTGTTGGTAACGATGCATCTGTCAATCACTGTTGCCGACTTTCCGTCAGTTTTTTGTTTCGATCTTTAGCATAGAACGAAGCACTTGACCCTTTTTGAAACATGATATTTGTAACATACTCCGGGTATCTTATAGGTATTTGGCACTATTTTGTAATGAGAGTTTTTAGTGTTTTTAGCCTTAAATATTTGCTGAAAATATAGACCGAAGGCCTGTCACAACCACAATACAATCAATATACGCGATGACAAATCGACATGGAGTTGATAACTCTGCAGTGTCAATAAGTGATGTATAGTAGATTCACTTGTACTGGGACTCTATAGTGGGCTGGGCAAATTTTTTACTTTAGCATTGTAGACTTGGCGCCATTTTACCTGGTGTGAAACTGACTTCTCTGTAAGTGCAGTTATATTTCTTATCGAATTGATATCAAAATCTTGGAAAAATGACCTTGTCATACGTGAAAATGCGACCAGAGGGGCGCAGAGCTGTATTACCGTCATTTAGACACCAGAACCCTACGAGGCCGCCTTCAATTTTAAGTCATCTTGACGGCGGCCATTCAAGGCCGACAAAAGTTCTGCCAAGGTCCAAAACAAAAGCAAATTGAAAACTGAAGGTACTCACATGAATTTCGGTCCAATACGCAACTTTGAGCGGCTGAGTATTTTGAAATTCGGTTTATTAAACTTTTTATACGTAAATCCTGCTGCAACAGCAGGCCTGCTGGGATGCTCCTTGTCTTGCCAATAGTGCTTCATGGTTCGGCGTGTCGACTGGAAGAGGTGAAAGGATTGATGATTCTATGGAGCCCCTTTTTTTTTTGGACGAAGGCCTAGTATGCTTTTAGTTTGAATCATTGTAAAGTTGAACCGGCTTCGAGAGGTTAGAAATATTTTTGACAGCTGTCAAATGTCAAAGCTTATTTGATTCATTTGTTCATTTGCAAAAATTGAAAACAGGTCGAAAAATTACTACATTTTCCAATACAATGGAAAAACGCGTCATACATCACGTCCCGCACAAATGTTCCGTCTATCTGCAGAGGAAATGCGTGAAAAATGTGTTCCAAAAGTGGTCCGAACGACTTCGTGTCTTTTCGTGAATTATAGGTCGCGGGAACATAACCGTCACCCTGGCACCCGTTATGGCAACGTTGCAGGCACGCCGGCACAACGGAGCCGAGAACGAAGTGCTTCTTGTCTGCGTTTGCGTCTTAGGGGGTGCCAAAGTACCGCTGTAGAGATTCGCTTGTTTTTGACATTACTCAGTTAAATCTTGAGTTTAGCGCATTAATTTTTATGATAAAACGATAATTGCTCAATAAATTATCTGTATATTTATTACAACTTTACAACTGAAGAAAATTGTATCAACAAGTACGTACTAGTGAAAATAACATCATACCATATACCCATCTTTAGCACGCCATTTTTGTTCCCGCGACCTATAGTGACAAATAAAGCAAGAGCAGCCAACCGCAAAGTTTTGGGGATTTTGTATATTTCAGATTTGGAAACTTGAAAACAAAATCTCACAGCCGACTAGAATCACGGTACAAGTGAACATACTATAATGAGGTTCATGGAATGGAGTCTGGTCAGTTGCAATTGATCACACGACAGAGCATAGTTTGACTGCGGAAAGTTGGAAGGGTGTTTTTCGTGAGTGGATTTGATTGTTGACAAGACAGCTGTCACCTAAATGAGATCTGGTCAGTTGAAATAATCGAGCGAGCGAATAACAGACTGATTGCGGAAAAACTGAAGCTGAAGCTGAAGATGATTTGTTCGCAAAAACTTCATAGAGCTGTGAAAAAGTATTGATTTGCAAGTTTCCAAAAGGTTCTAACATCACTTTGTAAATCTTACTCTATTCTTCTTATGAAAGCTTAAAAGCAAGGAAAAATGTATCAAGTTAGGATTAATTATTATGTGAAAGTTCCTGCCAAATACATGATTATTTTGTGAATATTTTACTCGATATTCTACTAAAGGTGCCGGTCGAATCGACTAGAAACTTTTTGACAAAAAATCTTTTCAAATATTTTTTTCAAGAAAAAAGCATTTTTTGGCATTTTTTGTTTTCTTTGGTTTTGGCAAACAACAATAAACTCGATGTTGATGGCAAGAGTTTTATTATTGCTTCGCAATTAACATTTTGTTGTAAAATATGGCTGTAGTTCACGAAGGCGTATGGGCGCACTCTGTCGTCATCAACTGACACCCTTAAGACTCATCCATCTGATAAAATTCATATTTTTTCTGATTTTGATGAAATACTGGAACTTTTATCCACTTCGCTATTTTGTTTCACATTTTCCATTAAACAATTCAATGAGTCACTTACTAATAAACTAATTAATATTCAATAATGTAGACGAAAAGGGTCAACGGTACTCGAGCGAAAAAAAATTTCCATTGTGAATGAGCACAAAACACAAAAGGAAATGAATGTATTGGAACCTTCGAAATGTGAGATGAAGTGTGAAGATTACTGCTTGCATAAGCGTTCACTGAACCTAATCGATGATTTTTTTATCGTTTGCATTATACACGATAAAGCTATGCGCAATGATGGTAATGATCTATTTATTAGCTGTTGTTGTCAAGTGTATATATTATGGCCCTTGGAATTCTACTATTATTGCGGAGAATCGAGTGAACAATCGTGTTTTAGGGTTCTTTAATTTTATTAGTTATTAAATAATAATTAGCTTTTGCTCTAATTTTGGCAATATTTATTGGGTACCTACTGAATAAGAATCTGCCTTGTGCCTGCTTGCGTACATACCTACCTTGTACCTGGTTTGGTACTTGAAATTGAAAACAAGCATTGAGTTACACTTTAGACCTAGCTTTCGACTCTGAACCTATCTGCCTATCTCTAGTTCTACCTGTACTGATTTCAACTTTTGGGAGAAAATTACTAGGTTTTATAAGTGATAATTGAGAATATGTGTCAAGTACATACCTAATGTATCTACTGTATCAAAACAATATCTTGAACCCTTCAAATTTTGAAAATTTCCACCAAAAATCGGCTTTTTCACGAGTTCAGAACAGACAAAATATTGTCTATCTGCAAATATGTCGACATTTAGGTACTAACAAAATACTAACACTGGCAAATAATAATTTCAATATATGCCTAGTTTGTAGGTATAATCATGAGTTACAATTATTGAATAAATATCCAGTAATTATTAAAAATCCATATTTCCTCAAGAAGCCGATTTGAGAAAAAATAGAGAAAATTGCATTATTCTCAATGGAGTCTTACGCCTTTTTTTATTATCCCAAAACAAAAAGAATAGAGTTAAAACAAGTACATACTGAGATCAGTACTACTTACAGGCATGAAAAAGTTTTGTCTCAAAGTCCCTACTTTGGTACTTTTTTATTTTTTTTTTAAATTTGGGTGGGAACGGATGCAGTTTAAAATGTAAGACTGATGACGTAGTAAACCTGTTCTGCGCTTGCGTACTAGGTGGGTCATCGTGGCATATGCATTAAGCGTGTTGTGAAGTTGTGTCTGATAGGCAGCCCAGTCGATGAATATATCTACTTATATTATAGTATCTCCAGCATTGATGTTAACTTCTTGAAGAAGCTTTAAAATTATATTAAGGTTATGAGGTCTTCTTGGAGTCTTGCTTTTTTTTAATATTTAATCATTTGTCTGCCAAAAAGGGCGTCGACCGATAAATAAACATTGAAAAAACGTGTGGAAGGACTTCTAGAAGAATTCTAAGCTTTAATATTCTACGTTTCATTGAAAATCACGACAAAAACAAATCAATACAATGCAGCATCTTTTTGTTAATTGTAGAATTTATATATCAGCAGGAAACAATGTAATTTTCTGTTTCTGGTGGCATTACACTATAAATCTAACAATTATGCAACCGAGAACCGAGAAACGTTGCCAGAGAATTGCCATGCCGAATTTTTGTCTAGAGGTTATGTTCAAATGACATCTCCGACGGGTGAAAGTCTCGTCCAAGTGATATATTTTGAAGGGCTGCTCTAACATCTCCATTTCTACTTCTCCAAAAAATAGCTGCGTCTTCCCAGAACGCAGCTTCTAAGGAATTAGATGGCTTGATGAGGCTTTTTGATCAACAGATGCGAGACAATGTGTTTCACGTCAACTTGATGCAGACAGAGATATGTACCAAGGTAAAATGCCGATTAGTTTAGATATTGTACTTCTAACAACTGGAGAAAAGTGAATCTTCTTGCCCGCGTCAGGTTAACACAAGCTCATGGAACCTGCCATAGGTCTGCAAGCAGTCGGCACTTTTCCGACAAAAATTATGGACCACGTCCGCACCACGACCTCTGGACCACATTATAGATCATTTTAGATGATTGAAATGCCAAAATATTGCAAGGAACCGATTTTTATTTCAACCAAACTCTTCTGTGGAGCTCTTGCCTTGCAGGAAGAAATAGTTTGATCGAGTTCAGTCTAATAGTGAGCAGACTGTGCTCGTCTGTTATTTTGTCTAAAAATACGTTTTCTCGCCGTTTTTCTAAAAAACTGTTATCGAATTCGAAATGTTTAGACAAAACTCTATTGAATTGCCATTCGAAGGATTTGTTGATTGACAGTGTGGTTTATTACGGCCCTGATGCCTAGTCGCCGCGATTGTGGTGCGTTTCATCACTTTCATCTGCTCTGTTGGTACTACCGCGTCTTGACATGCGTGTTGACATTGACGTCAGCCGCACTAAAATATCTATCCAAGAAAAAGAACAGTTTAGTTCGACTATGATGGCCAGTTTTCTCGTGAAATCCGGCCATTTTCTCCGCACCTTTCGAAACTTTGTTCAAACTGATATTTGCTGTTATATTGTTATTTGTTAAAAAGAATCCTTGCGTTGGTTTCGCCTAAATTCCTTTCGACAATTGTACAAGGACGAAAAGGAACAAGAAGCTTATTATAGGATCTGTTGTATATCCGAAGAGGTCTAGTACCCACTAAAACCGTTCACCATCTAGGATTCTCCCTCTAAACCCGACCAAAATCTAGGGTGAAAGATTCGACTTGAAATTCAAGTGTCGAGGCTAGGTTCACAACTTTTTTTCGTTTTTTTTTTCTGTCTTGAACCGTTTCAAAAATATGTATTGCTCGAAAAAGTTTCAGATCAAACGAAGAATAACCTATACCGTCTCAATCGATGGACAAAAAAATCTCATGAGAATATTGACTCGTCTATTTTCGCTATTTCCGAAAACAAGAGACCCAAATGCGTCATGCGTCTTCCTCAAAGAGAAAACGTACTCGTCGTTTTAGAGGAAGTAGGTACCAATAAGTTTAGTATAGAAGTAAAGAGTCACACGCTAAACTGCCAAATTATAACCTGAATATTTTAACACACCTTTCCAGCCACTTCAGCACCTCTTCAAAGTGTATGTTTTATTTAAAGGCTTTTGACACTCTTCACCAACAAAAATTCCTGTACATAAGTACGATATGCCGAGGTTGGAGAAACAACAATATTTTATTTTAGTCCCCAAGCAGCTAAAAAAAACCAGGATCAACAATATTTAAAAATATCGTACCTATCTAAAAAGGCTTCGGGAGGCTTTATGGGGTTTTTCACTGAACATTAACATGAAGTTTTGGTCACGATTGCCAACTGCGTTTCCATAAGTATAGAAATAAACTGGAATAAAGCAGTTCAGCAACTCCAAGGCCACTGAATCAAGACTGTTCTGGAATATAAATTTCGTACAGGTGCCATTATCATATCAAATTCGAATTATCGTCAAGTTATCGTCAAGCTTTACTCAAGGCTAAATCCACTTGCGGAACCTCGTATTTCAAGTCCAACTTTGTTGGCTTTAGCTGAACTCAGATTTATGATAAAAACTAGCTCACAGATTGGATTAGTTTTAGCTATTCTCTATTTTCAATTAATTCAGTCGGACCTTGACTGCCCAGCTAAGTTCAGTTCAGCTGAATTAATTCTAGTCAGCTTAGTTAAGTTAAGCTCCAGTCCGCTTTTCATCAAGCATATAAGCTTACGTTTTCTCCGGTCATAATTAACATAATTAACCTACTCACGGCTCGATAAGTTGGGGCTGAGACCGCCGTAAGTGCGGTTACTATAGCAACGGCCAATCAGACCACTCTATTTGACAAGTTACGCCGTCCTAACTTTTGCGCCTGCAACTTGGTATCGAGCCCTTAGCCTAGTTCAAGTTTGCTATAATTTTAACTAAGCCTATAACTTGAGCTTAGTTAAGCTCTGGCTGGTTGTTTCAAGTTATCTGCTTTAAGCGAAGCTAGATGTTAGCTAGTTTTGTGAGCTGTATCCAATAATTATTATAATAGTTTAGTATCGCTCAGATAAATTGTAGGTCAGGTCAGCTTAATACAACTAACTTGTGACTGATGCTGAATTGAATCAAATTAGCTCGAAATAGCTCAGCTCAGTTTACCTTATCAAGCTAGAGCTAACTGATTTTCACTTGAAGCTCGTTTAGCTCAGTTAGACCTTATGGTAGCTGCAAATAGCTTTGTTCATCTGATTCTGCAAGCGGCGGTTAGTTAAGTGTATCTAAGATAAAGCTGGGTCAAATTAGCTTAGCTTAGTATAGTTTAGTTAGCTCAAGTTCGCTAAGCTGAGATAAGCTCAAGATAGCTAAGCCTAGTTTGTCTAGTTTCAGCTTCATGGTCTCTAGTTAAAAGTGACTAATAAATTTACTAGTTTCTTCTACATCACACTTAACATCATGGTTCAGGTGAGCTCAAATTAGTTTATATCAGCCGAAACCCAGGTCCAGATCTACGATTTAAATTGAATATGAGCACAAGTTAGGTCTGACTGGAGTTTCTTTAACTCAGTTCAACTCAACTTGGTAAAATTGTAACTCAGCCTAGCTCAAGTTTCCTTCGCTTGGCTGAACTGTTACTCACATTTAGCTCGTATTAACTCAGGTAAGTTGAGTCTGGCTCCAGCATAAGACCTCAATAATAATATAAGTCCTATAGTAAAGTTAGCCTAGTTTCAGAACTTAGTAGCTGTATAGCTATTTCACAAATTTAACTTACGGTCTAGCTCACAGATGAGACAGCTGGGTCTCCTTGACCTCTGGCTTAGTTCTAGCTTAGTTCTTGATGTACTAAATAGTTCTGCATTGCACTGTATGAGTTTAAATAAACTGCAGCTCAAGAGAGTTCCAGTTAGTCTATACCGTGCGATCAATCGAATTCCTCAGCTAAGGTTGATTAAATTTGAAGCTAAGCAATGCTAAAGCTCAAGTTAGCTTGGCTTAGCTTGACTCTCGCCCATACGAACTCATCAGATAATCTTGATTTATATAGTTACTCATGATTTAGCAAAAATTTGTTCCGTTCAACTGATAAAGCTTTGTTTCGCCGTTGCGCTTAGCTGTTTTGACTAGCTTTAGATTAGCTCTAGCTGTAATTATTTTAGTTCAATTGAATCTCAGCTCCAAAAAGTTCCAGTTAGTTCTAGCTCAGGTAAGTTCAGTTTGGCTAAGCTTCAGTTGAAGTGTTGAAGTCAGCTCGGGTTGGCTTAATTGTAGCCTCGACTGTAGCTGTCATTTCTATTGTCAAGTCAAATTTTAACGTCATTTAAAAAAGCGATAATTGCTCAGAAACCATAAAAAAACTACCCTTTGAATGACTGATTATTCTTAGCACCTTTCCAAATTATAACAGATTTTTTACATAATTATAGTCTAAAAACAGTTGTTGTTTTTTTAATTTTGCATTGCATCATGACGATGATTCAGGCAGAATGTCAATGCCGTTCGCAGACATCAGGGAAACGTAAACTACAAACGAGAGATAAAAAAGCCGTTGAGAATAAATTTTTGGCGCGCTCTCAAAATCTCCCACGGATTAGTACCATACCCTATATCCAGTATCTACCACTCCAAAACCACTTACTCACTTCCAAAAATCTTATCTATCACTCATATCGTACAACAAAATTGTAACACAATTTCAGAGGAGACACTGGATGTATTATTATCTCAAAAAATATTTACATTACGTCAGTTTACTTATGTATAGTATGTGATAAAGACGTGTGCGTCCCATTTCTGGCGGTTAATTCCTCACCCAAATCAAAGTCCATCCTGTCGTCTTCAAAATTCTGTCTTTAGATAAATGTCAGATAACCTAAAATCAACAGAGCAATGGTATAGGGTGCTTGGGGGAAGTGTCAAAATTAAACACTGCTGCCAACTTCAGGTACCAACAGACCACTGACCTAATTCTGTCATTTTTTTAGCTGTTGAATTAACCTATATTCTGCCGTTACAACTTGAGAAACAGACAGAGCGACTTGAAAGAAAGGGATACAAAAAAAAGAGTGGCCTTGAACTCTACCCGGAAGTGTATCCGAAATTCGTTGTGAATTTTCTAGTAGGTACAGGCGGCGCTGGAAATAGAAGCGCCAACGATACGTCGACGTCACGAATATCAAGGCATAGGCATACCCTGACCTTTAGCCATAAAAACTACGGAAGCTAGGAAATCGAAGTTAATGAGAGCCATTAAATGCACAACGTTAGAACGCTGTGGAATAGTATGACGTCAAGTTGCATTTCTGAATGGGTGTTATTATTGTTTTATTTAGAACCATATCCAATATATTTTCAGCAAAATCAGTACTTATTCTTACCTAATTATTGATCTAGAAAGTCGAAAAATAGAATCTATGGATAGGAACTAGAATACCGGCTGAATGATGTACAAGAAATAGCACAACAGCACAACACTAAATTCCCTAGGATTAGGACGTGTGTGTTAAAGTCCTGGTGAAGTGACAAAAACAAACTCTATTTTTATTTCGGGCGGTCGGCAAAAAAAATTGGCACGTCATGTCAAACATTTTTTAAATCGTGCTGGAATATTTTTAAACCGGCATCAGAACATTCAGAACGGAGGTGGGTTAAAATAGTTCCGCGGTTTATAAAGTTGGTGGACGTGTACGCGGGTACGGCTTCCGGTTTCCCAAATATTTATTCAAGCCTTCTGGACTGTCTATAGCAGATTTTTATTGCAGTTGTGCCGATCCGGGTTGCGGCTTGTTTGAATAATAAACATTCGCAGTAGGTCAGGTGGATTTTCGAGGTTAGTCCTGCTGTCAGTCGAGACGAGAATAATGTCAATCAGACTTGTTTTCTTGTTGCCAACTTGAAACGGAAAAAAGTACCACACGCACACTGGATTCCTTCCGACTTTGACGTGCAGGATGTGGCTACTTGATGGCTTTTGCACACGGTGGCTTGCTTGTTATACATGGTGGTGCATTAGTGAAAAATCGGGGGCAGTTCAGAGCTACGCTGCAGTGGTGTCAGAAAAATGTAGAGAAATATAGGGTGTTTTAGTTGAAAAAAATGTCCCACCCTGTATATGGTAGTGCTAGGGGTAGTGCTTATATGAAAAGACAGATTTGAAGTCTACAAAAGAAATCTGTTGTGGGCGACACAAAACTTTCCCGGATTTTGATCGAAGCGTCCCTTCGGGAAGAATTCGGGGTGCTATTCCTACTAGAAAACTCACAACGAATTTCGGATACACTTCCGGGTAGAGTTCAAGGTCACTCTTTTTTTGTATCCCTTTCTCTCAAGTTGCTCTGCCTGTTTCTTTGAAACGGCAGAATATAGGTTAATTTTACAGCAAAAAAATGATCGTAAACTTAAAAGAAAACACCCATCAGGCTAAGCAAGCATGCTGGGAGACAAACTTTGCGTATACAAGCACACCAAACAGCACTGGGGCTCAGCAAGTCTCAAGGGGCTGCAGAATCTTAACATCAAAGAAATCCGGTTTGATATGCTACTGCTGTCTAAGACTTCATTTGTTTTGGTCACCTTGCTCTCTGCCCAATCTGATTGGGTATCAATTGTGTAGTTTCCTAATTGCCAAGTTAAAGTTTGTTATTCTATAACTTTTGAGATAGGTGAGAGATGGAACATAACTCGAAACTATCCTGAATGCAGTTTTTCAAGGGTTTACAAACGACATACCGCACGCTTAGTTCCGTGATAAAATCTCTGCCGTTTTTTGACAGTCACACTTCCGTTTGAAAGATGATAAACTAATGAGAATATTCTAAGCTGAAACCATCTCTATACACCCCTCGATTCGATCAACGGTTAGAAAGTTATCGTAGCAGATTACAAACATACAAGGTGTCTCACTTGAAATTGACATCAATATTTGGTCACATTTTATGTCAATTTTGACTTGAAATGTAACAAAAAAAAGGCAAAAATTGATGCGTATTAGTTTGGTTCTACAAAACAAATCTGAAAGATGGTTTTCCTCCTTCAGTTCATGTGAAAGTTCTATTAAAAAAATATTTTTTTCTGAAATCCTTGTATTTTATTGACATGTTGGGAATTCGACTTGAGATTCAAAAAATGTAAGAGGAATTAATCGAGAAAAGTTTTTCCCCGACGAAAATTTGTAGAGAATAATAAAAATAAAAATAATGAGGGCTCAGTTTCAACACAGACACCCTGTAGAGGTAATCCATCGGGAGTCCCCCCTCCCCGTTAGAGTTTTCCCTGTTGGAATGAATTGACAGAGAAAAAATTTTCACAACAATTTTTCCCGTAGAAGCCAAAATTGGACACTGAAATTTGCTATCTTTTGTCAGATACAGAGTGTTTTGAAGAAAACTTCTAACTTTTTTGACACCCTGTATTTAAATATTGGAAATGATGCAGTTTCTTCCTTAGAGCCTGGATAATATTATTTGGTATTTGATTATGATCATTATATACAGGGTATCTAAATTCTCATTCTGACAAGCATATAATTTTTTTAGATCACCTCGAATCTTTTTCCAAATTCTCTCATTATTAATTGAAGAAAAGTAGTAACCCCTAGTAGCTCCTGATTCTCAAGAATGGATTTTTTGCAAAAACAGGTCGATTTTTATTTCGAGGAAGACATCTAAAACACGTATTGCCACATTTTCATCTTTAACCCCTTTGTCTCCAACCTACCCTACTTCAGAGGCATTAGAGGATGAGTTTGGATTTTTTTAAATATGTTTGACAGGGAGAGAATTTTATCACTTTCAATTTGATGTATCACAAGACAGGTAATGTTATTTGAAATTCTAGAGCAGGGTAGGGTCGCGGTCGGGGCAAGGGAGTTGTAAATCAAAATTCGGCAATACGTGGCCTAGAGGTCCCCCTTAAAATGAGAATCGTTCCGGCGTTTCCTGTAAAAAAAAATGGTGGCAAGAAATCTGAGGTGGGAGGTTAGAAAATGAACACCTGTATATGATTATAATCAAATCTCGAATAAATCATTCGGACTCAAAATAAGAAACGGCACCATTTTCAATATTTGAATCCAGGATGTCAAAAAAAAAGTGAAATTCTGACAAGGGGGTGATTCTCGGTGGATCACCCTGACATGACATGACCTGACCTGACCGGACCTGACCTGATCTGACCTGATCTTACCTGACCTGATCTTACCTGACCTGATCTACAACATAGAGTTAATCTGTCGACCAATTTTTTTCTGCACGATCACAATACTTTCCGAATCTGGGAGGCCAAAGGGTGGGATTTCAACTTTTTTAATTTTCGTCAAGTATCTTGAAGTCGGTGGATTTTGAGGGTTGAATTGCGAAACAAACTGAACAACTTTTTTTGAACTGTTGAATGTGTTTTGAAATTTTATTACTATACAGGGTAAGTAAAAAAAAATTAGGAGATCCGTATTGTTCAAAAATACATCTGCAAAAAGGTTCCAGAGATATACAAACTGATGTATGTAGACGAGGGACGAAAGATGTAGACTATGGGAATAACACGATTCGTTCCCTTGGAAAATTTCTGCGTGCATTTTTCAAAGAAAACTTACACGCATCAAACAGGGTGAGCCATGAATTTTCAAAGACTTTGAAAATTCATGGCTCACCCTGTATGATGAGTGAAATTCAAAACACATTCAACGGTCTAAAACAATTTCTCCTCAAGCGTTCCAAAATGATCTTGAAAATAATTTGAGATAAATAACGGAGATAAGAACGAAGTCCCGCCTTTTGACCCCAACATATTTCCAAAATTTAGGAACCAGTTTTTTTCCATACTCTCCTGGGGCTCTTGAAGCTTTTCCCTAAACTGCCCTGGACTTGTTTTCACAATAGATTCAGAATTCAGAACACCCTTTATTGAATCTATTGAGTGGTAGCATTCAAGACCCGCATGACAGATGCAGTGCCAAAGCAGAAACGAATCGATCACTGGAAGAGTTTTGCAAATCGAGTATCCAGGTCAAAAGTTACAAGCTCGTAAAATTGACACTTTTTTAGTATGCCTTTCCATTACCGCAGGGTGTATATGGAGTTCATAATCTATTTGGACAACCAAATTTATTGTACGTATCAGATCGTTACGCGGTAAGTATTTAACAAGGTTGAAGCCACCGATGGAGTGACGGGTCGTCCTCCCTGTACTAGATCTGTATTGAACATAAAATAATTGTAACTGCATCTTTTAATCTTGTCATTGTAACCCAACCCAAACCTCACAAATGTGTCCTTACTTCTGATCTTAACCTCTTGAGGTGACATAGCGCCCCCTGAGGCCGTATCCAAATGGAATATGAACCGGTAACAAACTTAATGGAACCGGTAATAAATTGTTGAAACGAGAAAAAATACAGGGTGGGACACAGATAAATCTGGAGATGAATTATTAGAAACTCACCAATTTCCCAAGGTACCCTCCGCCATGTGGTCTTGCACTTTCGCCCCTTTCCCATTTCGTTGTTCTTCTTCGTTTCGAATCACTGCTGATGTTGCCGATTTGTAACAACTCCCTTCTCGCACGCCCTTCTGGAACCTACCATGGACCTGGCCACCCGCGATTCTCAAACAACAGGCACGAAATGACCCATTTATCTAGCAGTAGGCACTAGACAGTAGCAACCGGCAAAATTTCGAAGCTTGATCGATTGCTTTTCCCGAAAACAAAATTAAAACCCCTTGTATTACCACCCCCGATCACTCGTCGAAACTCCTACTTGATTCTCGCGTAATTATCCTGCTGTTGAGCAATTTTCTTATTTTTTTTTCAATTCGTTCCTACAGTTTTTTTTTTCAATAAAAATTTTCTCGGCCACAAAATAATTTTTTTCAAGAGTTTTTATCCGTTCACTTATCACACTTTTTCGCACAGCGCTCGATATATTTTTCTTCTTAAAAAAAATTGTTGGTGTTTATTTTTTCTGTCAGTGTTCCTCTTCCTAGTGCAGCAGCAGCATGATCACTTCCAAAGTATTACGTAACTCGAACCGAAAACGTTATCGACTAAATTCTGTCTACATATCCACTGAACTATGCGCCGCAGCGCCGGCATTTCAGCTGTTTTGTATTCGTTCGGACGTGTTCGGAGGCGGTCGATTCGGCCGGCTGAAAGTCCGATCCGATCGAGGTCGCAACATTTCGCTAAATTTCGCTCTCTGCACTGATGCCTGCAATCTGCATCCTAGCAGGAGCATACTAGACCGGAAGACTTCCGGAACTTTTCTGCCGCCAAAGCAGACCGGGGTTATTAGATAACGGTGGCCCGTACCCGCGTTCACCGGATTCGGAAGTTGGCCGCCGGCTCCCCAATACTCATCGAGTTGGCTGCGGATGCGGCCTGCTGCGCTTTGAAAGTTGAAGCTCTAATCCTCTGAACTCTGAACTACAGCGACTAGACAAAAATTATTATTATGGTGAACATGAACCGGCAGCGATCGGGGATGCAACTTGAGAAAAAAAACAAAACTTAAAAAAAAGTTAAGTAAGTAACTGAGGATAAAAATCATCAGGAACAGGAACAAAGTTAAAATGTGCACAAATATGGCGCTTATGAAAAGAAAACTATTGAGGGCTTGAAGGAATTCCCGCCATCTCAGAAATATGACACCTTTTTAAACAAAACTACCCCAGGTAACTCCGCAGCATTTGCTTTTTTCGAGATGCAGACGATAAAATATAAATAACATTATGTTGAACTCAAGGTTGAACTTAACAAGGCGATTTATTGAGATATGATGAGAAACTGCGGAAGATATAGTAAGAGTTCGGACTTCAACAGTTCAGTTTTATTATCATTTACTTATTTATTAATTTATTATCTCGCAATGAAGTCCTTGTTAAGTACAACATCAAGTTTTGTCAAGGAATTGCCGGAGACTACAACGCACAAACAGGACACACACCTGCACAATTGGCGGAGGAGCCCTGCATCAAAGAGAGCTTGCTGGGATTAGGCATTTCCACATAACGTCACGAGCTCGTCAGTGTTGCCAACCTAGTTAAATTTATAACCTCAAAAAAGTGTTCGGGAACAACCCGCGTTGTTATGATTGGAAAAAAGTACTTTTTTGAGATTTTGGATACAGTAGGAAGCAAGTTTGTGCGTGCATGATCATTGTTCACGAAACTGGCGCTTCGATCAATACTGATAGTTGGAGATGTGCTCCCCAAATAGCTCAATAAACAAGAAAGTTTGGTGGAGTGCTTAGATCATTTTCGTCGAAAAAAAAAAGAAAACCGTGGCTTTTTCAAAAAATTAGATTCCTGGAAGAAAAGAGCATCCCAGGAAGTATCTCAAAGTGCCAAGAAATGCGACTCAAAGACATCTGGGAAGGAGAAAATATGCCAGTTTATTATCCTGCCGATAAGGTAAAAAGCTGACTAAATTGTTGGGATACAGAATAAATGTGAAATGATTTTACAAATTATCCATTACTAAGCGCCCTTCTGATTTCAGAAAGTATGGCTGTGGCAAAAACTGTGACCTGTGGCGATCTCGAAATGGGAGAATCCAGCGATCAAGGAATTTCTAAGTTGACCACAATTTTACCTCAAATCCTGCTTACAAGGAGAAATTTCAGGATTTTTTAAGCAATGTGTCTTGACGCGATGAAGCTATCAACTGAAAATTCAAGATTATCAAGTCAGGTGTACGATTTGGTCTTCAGAAGATGGAGATACTCGGAGCCGATCCCATCTGGTTTACATGTGCTTATATCACAGCGAATATTACAACTACAGTGAAGTAGAAAATTGAAACTATTGTCAATTCAATCATCTAGGCTTGTAAAAGCAATGGAGAAAGCATGGCTAGAGATGTAGAGGGCTCAATGAACGTGAAAGCTGGGTTGGAGTTTGGAGTGGTTGAATTTTTTTTTTGAGGAAAAAATAAAAAATTCATGGTTTTTTCGAAACGCTGGGCTCGTGGAAGTACGAGGCATCACAGAATGTATCCCAAAGCGCCAAGAAATGGAAAAGGGCCAGGAAGGAATACACTTGAAAAAATATACGGAGGTTGTACCGATAAGATGGGTAACTAAATTGCTGTAATACAGTTATGATGTTTGCACAAAATCATTTGTTGCTAAGCCTATCTAGTTTCAGGAAGTACCTGTGTCAAAAATTGTGGCCTTCGGCTATCTAAAGATAGGAAAGTCTACGGACTGAGGAATTGCTACGTCGACCACAATTTGGAGCCTAGAATCCTCAATAGAACAATAAATATTTGTATTTTCAAGAAATGTATCTTGACACGATCAAGTTGTAGTTGAAAATTCAACATCGTTAAATCAGGTGTAAAATTTCTGCCAAGGAGGGCTCCGGTGACCGAATACATCTTCGGTGGCCGAACAGCTGTTCGAGTTAAACTTCCATGTTTTGCCTCTGTCCATATTCTACAACCAAAGTGAAGACATTCCTGCACTTTTCAAATATAAAATATAAACAAAAACTATTGTTTGTTTCTTTAATCCAGCAGTAAAAGCTGGGCCTCAAGTATTTGGGTGATTGGGAAGCACAAACCGAAGAGGTACATACTTAGCCCCCCACAAGGCATATCACTCCAGCAATGCCGGGAATGTAAACCCCATTCAGGTGGAGTTTGGTGGCAAAGTTTATGCTCAATTTCGTCGGAAAATATGAATCTTCACCACTACCCTGTGCAGTTAACCCAAGATGTTTGGCTTGCTTTTTCACAAAAAAAACACACTTTTCCACGAGAACTTATTTTGTAGGCGCATTAAGGACATTGCTTTGAACTTGATACAAAAGTTTCAAATTCAGACTCGAAAAGATGGCCGAGGAAAAAATGCAGAAACTGGAACTCCATAAGCGCCCTGTATAGTTGGGTTGTCCCCCTAACATTATTTGGTTCAAATTTGGCGGGCAATTCTGGACAGTTGGCAACACTGCTGTGACGTCAATGGAAATGCCTAATACTGACGAAGCCAATGAGCTTTGTTAGAGTCATCACGAATACAATTGCATCAAAGCTAGTCCGCACGGGCGATATATCGCTGAAATTTGGCGATATACCGCTTTTTTTGACATAACGACAATGATAACAATTGCATTTCAGCGGAATATCCCTGAATTTCTGCGAATATGCCGCCCGTGCGGACCGAGCTTTAATCTGCTTGACAATGAAAGTGATGCACCACCTGAAAATCAGCTACGTTTTCAAATTGAGGTGGCTCGAAAAACACTGTACTGATTTTAGAAATTCTCTTATGTGAGGCAGAGCGTTTCTCCAGATACCGAACGCTGGCTCTGATTTGAAATTATGTTTCAGTGAAACAGTTTGTCATTATACAGGGATACAGGGTGCCAAAAAGGAGCGTGCAAATATTGGCAAAGTTTCACAGCGCACAAGTTTTGGAATAAAAATTCTAGGTTTTTTCTGTCATCTGTTTTTAAAAGGTTGTACATATTATTATTATTATGCCAAAACGTTTTCTTGAGTTCTGAACTTCATTCGTTTTTTCAAAAAGTTATGCTTATTCTCTGAAATGTGCTCTTTCAGATGAATAGAATTATGATAGCGTTACGTATTTCACGTACGGATTCGATTATAATTGAGACTATTGTTTTAAAACACCCACTGTTTATTACTGCGTACTACAATAAATACACGCCAACAATTATCTACTTGGAATTATCGCTGTGATTACTACTCGCTTTTAATCCGCTCGCTACCACTTCGCATTCCAATTCATAACTACCCGTGAGCTGACGGTTGATGCCTTATATAGGCCTCCGATTAGCCTCCTCGAACTTTCCATCATCCTCCAGCAATTTCCATAGTGGCCCGGCATATGGTTTTCTAGGCGACTCCCGAATAATCACACACCTTTCGCGTGCTTCCCGTGTGTTCTGGTATGAGGCACCACCGCCAAAATGGAGAGATGTGTCCTGATCGATCGTCGGGTCTTCCCATTTAGTTTCACGTACACGCACGCTCTGGAATGCGCAAGAACACTCCGCACTTGTACACTGCGATCTAACGGGAAGAGTCTAGAAAGATGGCGTGTTATCCAGAATCGCCGCTCGTAACAATACTTAACTTGAAAAATATTGGACGGATTTTGGAAATTCTGGCATGTGAGGGCAGAGCGCTTCTTCAGCTATCGAATGCTCACTTGAAATGAAGTTTGAGTACGCAAACGCGAAGTCAAAGATTAGGTGCACGCTAAACGTCATAGAATCTGTGACGTCAGCTCATTTCAGCGTGCCTCAACTTATATATCGCTGTGCTAGAATGATAGTAAGATAACTTCAAATTTCTGATTTTCGGATTAATTAAAAATCTATAGCTCATAGCCATTCTCTACCTGGTAAAAAAATCGAATTACTCAGAATCATCATGGAAGTACATAAAAAATGAATGTCTCACTGTTATAATTATCTGTTTTCTAAACAGTTCTGGTCTAATACTCGGACATCTCAAGATGTTCTATTTCTTCTATTGAGAAATAGATCGAATTTGATCTTGCCTTCTGGTATAATACAAAGACATTTCAACATGTCCCAATTTTACAACAAATCTGATTTGGAAATTTCAAGTTGTCCTTGTTTTTCATGTTATCTCAGTATTTTACTGTGAAAGATATCTCACTCTTATACCAAAAAACCAACTGATTCAATGAAAGTCTTCAGATATTTAATTTTAACTTACTATTGCACAAAACATACCCTCATGCGTTTGTAAAATATCTTACTTTTCTCTAAGTTGTCCCACTATTTGACCAGAAATGTTCCGTGAATTGTTTGAAATGACTTAATAATTTTAACTTATCTCCAATGTACCTTGCCATGATTTCGTTATCCACAGGTCAGTTTGTATTGGGTAAAACTGAACCAAAACGATGGACAGATGCGGAGGCAGACGTATATTGGTTATAGCTATGGCCAAGACTGCCAAAAGTAAAAGAAATCATGAAAACCGGTTCACAGGATGAAATGTTCGATGAAAAATATTGAATAATTGAATGACAAAGTTATGAACTTTGACATTTTTCAATATTTGGACACACGACAATGGGCTACTTGCCCAATTTTTTTTTATTGGCTTAATCGAAAGCATGAGCAAAAATATTGTACCCGTATTTTTTCTTTTTCCCAAATTCCAAAAATTGCGGCCGTAGTGTCTGTTTTAAAAATATATTTGTGACGTCACAAATATACTAAAAACTAAACAAACAGCACTGTTGGGTTGAAAACTCAAAAAACAGTTAGAGTGGCTTAACAATATTTGAAAAATACAGACAGAAAAATTTCACTTAAGTTTCCCGACTTTTACCAACCTTTTGAAAAAAAAAATCGAAAAAAAAATCTTTTTAATCAATGGATATATTTTCCGGAAATTTTCAGGAAATACTATTTATTACTCTTGTTGATGATTGAAAGTGTTTCCAGTCAAATCTGTTTCATTGGCAAGTACCCCATTAGCGAAACACTATCTACTGTTCTGAATACAGTTTTTCAAGGACTTTCAAATGAATTTTCAGTTTCTGACAGTGACACTTCTATTTGTCAGATGACAGTCAAAAACTAATGGGCTTATTCCATGTCATACAATACTTAAGGATAACTATGAAAAATATGTTGAACCAGGCTATGCTTACTGTGCAATACTCGGACAACTTGAAAAAAAAGAGGGATAAATTTAAAATCACTCTACAAATTCCTGATGAATAGTAGGATAACTTACATGAAAAAACGGACAACTTCCAACAGAACCATTATTTCTAGCGATATACAAGGATATGTTCACTTTTTGATTTTTTTCTGAAAGAGTAAACGTGATTCATAATGAATTCCTCACAGGTCTATCAGGAGCGATATAATACAACTGGAAAATTGAAAAATCTCGGAAATTTCGAGAAGAAGAGTGTTTTTTGTTCTTCTGAAATGTTCAAGTGGCGATTACTCGAAACTATGTTTTTCAAGTTGTCTTACTATCATTCTAGTACAGCGATATATTATTTAAGGACGAAGTCATGTTGACGAAATAAGCGTTGCGAAATCAATCCGTCTGGGTTTATTCCTTGACGGATTCTTACCATTTTGGTCTCTTTCGAAAGCTACAAGGATGTACTTTGGTTTGAGCCCATTGGCATTTCCGAAATCCAAAGAAAATATTAAAATTTTGACATTTGAAAAAATTATTTTTGGATTTTGGAAATGCCAATGGGCTCAAACCAAAGTACATCCTTGTAGCTTTCGAAAGAGACCAAAATGGTGAAAATCCGTCAAGGAATAAACCCAGACGGATTGATTTCGCAACGCTTATTTTACCAATCTAACACCGTCCTTAAGTACACGCGAAATTATTATGGTAGCGTTTTGCAGATGGGCGAACAGCGGATAGTAAACGCGGTAGTCTCGACGATCGGTGTATGATGATGAGGTGTGGACAATCGTTTACGTCGTTTTCCAAATTCGAGTAAACTCTTGAAAGATATGAAACCGAAAGTAAAGAAAAGCTTGTTATAAAAGGAAGCAGAACCGCCGGAGCAGCGCATTTCTCTGGAAGAAACTCGTGTTATCTTCTGCCCTACATCGGTTATAGAAAACCATATGACGTTTGCAGGCATTTTTGAAGAAAAAGAGTTTCCGAGGTTCATGACTCACCCCCTATTAAAAATAGAAATTCAATAGATATGATATGGTTGATATTTTTTACTTATGATTCTGCCATAACCATTTTAGCGCCGTGTCACACTATCCAATTTGTATCAAACTGGTTTGATCAAACAAGATCAAACTGAAACGACGACGTCATCGTTTGAAAATTTGATCAGTCCCTCTATTTTCTATCAAACTACATACATCAAACTGTCAAAAAATGTCAGCTTCTTGCTGATAATACCTGCGGCATCTCGTGTTGCGGAAGTTGTTGTGTGGATTTTCAAAATAAAGTGAGAAAATGGGGAAAAATAAGCTGCAGAGATAAGTTTACGAACCTCAAGAAAAGAGTCAATAACGTTATTGGGTTATTGAAAAAGATAGGTAGGTATCGCTGCTGAAGATCTGTTCAACCATATAAGAATTAAATGCAAATGAATGAGACACCGTTCAAGACTTTATTGGGACTCCCAGAGCTACATATCGCTAAGAAAAACACATTGTCACGCAGGAAACTATCCAAGCATCAGATTGACCGAGGCGCACGTCAACAATTTCGGCTACACTCTCCTTATGGGCAGATCTTCGCGCCGATTTATTGTGGTATAGGGGATCTTTCACCCTGTACAACACCTCTTTGGCTTGGTACAATTCAATTACCTAGTCGAGATGATTGCGCTGTAGTCCAAGCCATTATTTCGCTGAAAGAAATATAGGTACCTGTTATTCACACAGTCGTAAACGTAACAAAAGTAGGTCCTACGTACATACCTGATTCAACACAATACGCACACAAACAGTCTGAACTGAAGCGACCAACACGAGGTATTCTGCTACCAGATTGACGACAGCTGAATGAAAAATTCTGACATGATTCTGACGTGCCGGAATCAAAAATCAGATCAACCAAAAATCTAGAAGCCTGAGAGCTCTCTAGGCAACGGCAGCCATGTGAGGAGAAGGGATGTTCTATAGCCAACCCTGGCTTGAGTTGGATCAAATTGCCGGACGAAAATAGGAGCCCCTCTATTTTCATCCAACTATGTCCAACCGAGTTTGATGCGATTCGTTTGATCAAAATTGGATGGTGTGACAGCCCACCCTCACCCACCATCAAACTGATGACGTCATCATTTCAGTTTGATCTTGTTTGATCAAACCAGTTTGATACAAATTGGATAGTGTGACACGGCGCTTACTGAAATCTTTTTTTCAAAATAACGAAATCAGAAGGAGTCGAAAGACCACTAGGCTTCATAGAAGATTCCATAAACGTAGTCTTGGCAAAATCTGCTTCTTTTGAATCACCCTGTATGTCCAACCCCAAAGTTTGATTCAGATATTCCGGGAGAATGTACTTATCTAGGTATGTGAATTCATCTCTTTAGATGGAGTACTAATGTCTGTTCCGAAATCATTATATTCGAGAGGCGTGGGCCTCTCGCCACACGCCAGCGACATCTTGATCTTGCAGTAGCGAGCACTGCGAGTCAAGTCATGGCGGATGTCGGTCCTGGGGTGTCCTGTAGAACAATGTTCAAAACATTCAGAAATTTTAACTTGCGAGAGTCAGTATATCCTGAAGCATCTGTTGCATGCCAAGGAGTCTGAGCTTTGGCTGAACATGAAGAATGCTCATGCACACACTTGAATTTTTTCAACTAGATTTCCTATAAATTTCAACTAGAGTGGATCTCCTAGTAGTTGCAGCGGTACGCTTTTTGATTCTGCATTTTGTGATACTGCAATGAAATTTGGCATATGCAAACTACATAATATTTTAAGTGATTTGACCCGAAGCACTCAAAAATTTGTCCATTAGAGGGCGACTGGGGGCCCCTCAAAGTTTCAAGATGTCTGAATTTTTCCCATGCGCCATTAAGTACCGCCCTATCTACCGTACAGGACCTAAACAACTTTGTTCTTGACCATCATAACATTTTTCGTCATGTCAGTTCCATTCTTTTTATAGAAAAAAAAATTTCTTTTCCTGGTCAACAAATTGGAAAATATTTTTTTTTTGACCACCAATAGATTGTTAAGAAGTTTTTGTGCGATCATCGATAAATCCGCATCCCCTAGATTCATTTATGAAAAGAAAACTTTTGCAATGCTATTTTTCAACAAAGGGGTGACTTCAACTTACCATTATTTTCAACATTACCTTTTTCAATGTTTTACCCCGGTAAGTATGATTATTGTTATACTAATATACAGAGTGATTCAAAAATGGCGCATTTCCTTTCGGGCACGTTATAGTGGACGTTAACGGAGCATGGGAAAAATAATTAAAAAAATTAATCGGCTTCGATTTGCAAGTTATTAACAAAAACAAATCTGTCCAATCTGGCAGCATCGCATTAGTACCTACCTGGCACCTTTAGATCAAACCGGTACCACAGCCGGGTACATCACAACAGGGATCACGCCATCACAATATCATTATTGTATTGTTACCCTGGAAACTCCGTAGAACCTGCCAGACGATACCAAACATACTTGCCACATGTATTTTCACGGCACTTTTGAGGTGAAAGACGAATTTTGATATTTGAAAATACGACTCAAATCTCAATTGCAAGAAAAAATTTCAATCGGGAACTACTAACGACATGTGACTGTTCGCAAGTAACAATGCTTTGCTTTAAAATCATGCAAACTGAAGAAGTTAAATTTTCAACTTCACCTCTTCATAACTCGAAGGATAATAATAATAATAATAATAATAATAAAATGTCTTTATTGGCGGTATTCAGCGAAGCTGCTCTTCCATACAACCACAACAATATAACAATAAACATATAACAAAAAATATATTTATAATGAACAAAATAACATAAATCACGTATATATCATGAAAAAAAAAACAATCGGTATCATGATCGGTCGCTCAAAAGAAATTTCCTGAGTTGGGATTGAAATGATTGGAGGCTAGAGGCGCTCTTGATATGAAACGGGACTCTATTCATTGTGACCGCGGCACAGTAGGAAAAGGAGCCACGGAACTGTATAAACGAGCCAAATATATATGAGGATAAATGAGCCAATTTTTTTTTACTATTTTTTCCGTGCTCCCTCAACGTCTCCCACAACGTACACGGGAGGAAATGCGCCATTTTTGAATCACCCTGTATAGCTTGAAGTTCTCTTTAACGATGTGGATGATGAAACTGTCTCAGATTCCACCTGGAAGCCGTACATAACAATTTTTCTGCAAGGCCGTCAAATTTGGCATTTTTGATTTTCTATCGGGAGCGGCCAAGATGTCAATACACACCACTCCGCCCAAGAGCACCGGTTTGCTCTAGCGGAAAACGATATTCACACCCAACAATTTTGCATTTTGTGATACTGAAATGAGAGTTGGTGCGAAAGTACCGCAACCGGTGCTCTTGGGCGGAGTGGTGTGTATTGACATTTTGGCCGCTCCCGGTAGAAAATCAAAAATGCCAAATTTGACGGCCTTGCAGAAAAATTGATATGCACGGCTTCCAGGTGGAATCTGAGGCCGTTTCATCATCCACACCGTAGAAGAAAACTTCAAGCTATATATTAATCATCATCATCATCATCAATAATAATCATATTTTTAGGGATAAAACATTGAAAAAGGTAATGTTGAAAATAATGGTAAGTTGAGGTCACCCCTTTGTTGAAGAATGGAACAGCAAGACTTTTGTTTTCATAAATGAATCAAGGGGATGCGGATTTATCGATGATCACACAAAAACGACTGAACAATCTATTTGTGGTCCAAAAAAATATATTTCTCGACTTGTTGACCAGACAAAGAAATTTTTTTTTTTCTGTAAGAAGAATGGAATTGACATGACGGAAAATGTTATGATGGTCAAGAACAAAGTTGTTTAGGTCCTGTACGGTAGATAGGGCGGTACTGAATGGTGCATGGTAAAAACTCTGACATCTTGAAATTTGGAGAGGCCCCCAGTCGCCCCCTAAGGCAGCAGTCACACTGAGCCACCCACCACCACCCACTACCATCAACCAAAAATCAAACGCACGCAATGTAATGATGCTGGTCACACTGCAGCCACATCTTACCACCGCCCAGTGACCACCGGTGGCGATGTGTTTGAAATTTCCAAAGTGGTGGCCAGTGGTCGGTGGTTAACAATACGCATCTCGATGCGCATACAGAACAAACATTTTGTGTATACATACAACATACAATGTGTATGTCCCGAAGAGGTTTCACTTTTGTCACAAACAAGTTGTAACATTTCTTGTTCATAGGGTAATAACTGTAAAATTGTTCTTCATCATCAACAAGCTGCGGCACTAATTGATGAAATTCCCCTTGTTGTTCTCTATCGAGAAACATTTGACGCACCCACATGTTCCGGCGTTTTTTACGGATCGAGGGGTTAACCACCGTGGAGGTTTTCTGTCCCTTGCCTTGGAGATCCGTGGAGGTTTGGTGGAGATCCGTGGGGATCCGTGGAGATCCGTGGGGGTTTGGTGGAGATCCGTGGGGATCCGTGGGGGTTTGGTGGAGATCCGTGGGGATCCGTGGAGATCCGTGGAGGTTTTTGGGGATTCGTGGAGATCCATGGAGGTTTCGTGGAGATCCATGGAGGTTTTATGGAGATCCGTGGAGATTTGTGGAGATTTTTGCTCAATTTGGACATTTTTCCGATATTTGAAGTCATGATATCTTTGGATCAATATTTTGATAGGTTTGATTCGTTGGCCAGCTCTAGTTAAAAATAGTGAAGAAATACTTCCTATTGATAGAACGGCAAATTTTTGATATCGTTAATACATAATTCTGTACAATCCCATTCAAATTGAAGACGACCTGTAACGGATATCACTCCTGTTTCCCTATTCTTGTTTTCAAGTTATTGACGTTTAAGCCAAACACGTAACTTCCGTGCTCGTCGAAATGTTCGTGTTTGTTGCGAATCGTTACGAATGAGAAAATCAAGGTAAGTGCTTGAGTAAAGGCCAGTTTGACATAAGCGAAATAGCACTTTTCGAGAATAAATCTTGGATGGAGTAAACTGCACGCCGCACATAGGGGTATTTGATCAAAAAAGCTGGCCAAAAGTCGAAAAATAAAATGAAATTGTAGGAGAAAATTGACAATTTTCGTAGCGTGCTTTTATTTTCCGCTCAAGTGATATAGGCAACCAACAATACAGCCGTTTTCACTGTTGCCTAAGTTGAGCCCGTGGGGTCCCATCAAGAGTTCTGTATTGACCCTGCATGACACAAAAGCTGAAATATCTGGCACGTATTCTGTTTTTTTTTACAGCATACACTTTGAAAGGCACAATAACGATAACCTGCAATGGGCGATGTCGCACGCAGCTGTCGGCTAGCTGTCAAACGTTGACCATTGTGAATGAAACGTCAATTGTCAAAAAAAAAGACCAGCAAGAATAGAGTGTGGTTACCATGGCGATAAGCAAGGAAAGTTAACAAGAGGGGCTTGTCCTGAGCAATCATTTCAGGGACATGCGCTGAATTTTAGGCGGGCTTTTTGAAACAACCGGACAAAAACCTTCGAATCCTACTCTAATGCACCTGTAATGTAAGCAGATATTTCATCTGTGCAAAAATTTTGTTCATGACAAAAGGTGCGTTCAGTCAGCTTATTTAGCCGCAAGTTTTAATTTTAGTCGAAGCGCTGCATCGCTCATTGGCTGTTCTGAGGGAGCTGGTTCATAAGAGCCAATGGGCGTCTCTGCGCTTGCGACTGAAATTATTTTGTCATGAACAAAAATTTTGCACAGATGAAATATCTGATTACATTACAGGTGCATTAGAGTAGGATTCGAAGGTTTTTGTCCGGTTGTTTCAAAAAGCCCGCCTAAAATTCAGCGCATGTCCCTGAAATGATTGCTCAGGACAAGCCCCTATTGTTAACTTTCCTTGCTTATTGCCATGGTAACCACACTCTATTCTTGCTGGTCTTTTTTTGACAATTGACGTTTCATTCACAATGGTCAACGTTTGACAGCTAGCCGACAGCTGCGTGCGACATCGCTCATTGCAGGTTATCGTTATTGTGCCTTTCAAAGTGTATGCTGTAAAGAAGAAAACAGAATACGTGCCAGATATTTCAGCTTTTGTGTCATGCAGGGTCAATACAGAACTCTTGATGGGACCCCACGGACTCAACTTAGGCAACAGTGAAAACGGCTGTATTGTTGGTTGCCTATATCACTTGAGCGGAAAATAAAAGCACGCTACGAAAATGTACAGTTGTATTGTTACTCGTATGTTGCGTATAGGAGCTGTGTTTTATTCCTTTTTTTACGTACTTTACCCCTTTTTATGCTTTTGCGCAATGCTTTTGATGCGTTGTTATCCTTTTCTTGAGCTCTTTCGGTTTTTTCCCTGCATTTCATTTTTTCTTTACACGCGTCAACTACCTCATCTTGCGACTTTCTTCACGTTTCGTGTGAGTTATTCTTACTTTTTAATGTTTTTTTTACGATTCTTAGCGATTTTCAGCCCTGTTTCTTGTTTTATTACGCGTTCTTTTCAGATTGTCCTCGCCCAACACCTCTATTCCGCTCCACGGTCCCGTTTGTGCCTTTTGGTAGCGTATTACCACTAAACAATGTCTTTTCCTGCTTTTCTCAAGATTTCTTGCTATTTCCTGCCCTGTCTTGTTTTATGACGCGTTATTTCCAGCTTTTCCCGGCTCAACAACTCTTTTTCACTCCTCAGTCCCATTAGTGTGTTTATTCTTTCGTTAAGTACCATTTCCACTTTGTTCGGGAGGTTGCATATCCGCCCGGCGCTAAAAATAGACTGCGTAGTTTCTTACTTTTCATGAATTTTTTCTTCAAAATGTGTGTATCTTCCGCAAAATTCCTTTCAGAAAACCTTCTTAGCCACTGTTTGTAGTCCATTCCTACTTATGGAATGATCAAAATCGAGGTCGCCTTTATGACACGGTCACAATCACAAACTTATCAGAAAACAATTGGATTTGATTCCCACTTGAGACAACCCTATATGCAGTATGTGTGTATAAATGTATGCAAAAAACTGCGCATGCGCTAGAGTGTGGAGATTCATGGAGATTTTGTGGAGATCCGTGGAGGTTTTGTGGAGATCCGTGGAGATCCGTGGGGATCCGTGGAGATCCGTGGGGATCCGTGGAGATCCGTGGGGATCCGTGGAGATCCGTGGGGATCCGTGGAGATATTGTGGAGGTATTGGAGGTTTTACTCTATTTGGAGGTTTTTTGTACCAGATTTTTGACCGTGGTCGACCCCTCGTTACGGATTTTTTTCGAGATGTAGTATAAAGCTACAACTTCGTCGGTATCTAAGTCATCGGACGAAATCATTGCAATCACAGAACTTGTCAATCTTGTCATGAGCTGGGCCGCTATTCTTGAATCGTGTGAGAAAAGTCCCTGGGAGTAAAATACATTCCGCAGTACACTGATGTAGCGAATGTTGCATCATTCGCTACAATTCGCTACAGAATTGTAGTACGGATTATATAAAACAGGATTATGTCAAATTCAGGAGGGGGACACGGTGGTTCAGGCAGCAGTCACACTGAGCCACCCACCACCACCCACTACCATCAACCAAAAATCAAACGCACGAAATGTAATGATGCTGGTCACACTGCAGCCACCTCTTACTACCGCCCAGTGACCACCGGTGGTCATGTGTTTGAAATTTCTAAAGTGGTGGTCAGTGGTCGGTGGTTAACAATGCGCATCTTGATGCGCATGCAGAACAAACATTTTGTGCATACATACAACATACAATGTGTATGTCCCGAAGAGAACAAAGGTTTCACTTTTGTCACTAACAAATTGTTACATTTCTTGTTCATACGGTAATAACTGTAAAATTGTTCTTCATCATCAACAAGCTGCGGCACTAATTGATGAAATTCTCCTAGTTGTTCTCTATCGAGAGACATTTGACGCACCCATATGTTCCGGCGTTTTTTACGGATTTTTTTCGAAATGTAGTATAAAGCTACAACTTCGTCGATATCTGAGTCATCAGACGAAATCATTGCAATCAGAGAACTTGTCAATATTGTCATGACATGAGCTGGGCCGCTATTCTTGAATCGTGTGAGAAAAGTCCCTGGGAGTATGAAATACATTCCGCAGTACACTGATGTAGCGAATGTTGCCTAAAATCGTGGTTTTTAGGCAACTTTCGCTACAGAATTGTAGTACGGATTATATAAAACAGGATTATGTCAAATTCAGGAGGGGGACACGGTGGTTACCGGTGGACGATGGACGGTGGCTCAGTGAGACCAGGGCGGATTATTTTGCTTGGTGGTAGTGGGTGGTGGTGGGTGGTAGTGGGTGGTGATGGCTCCAGTGTGACTGCTGCCTTATGGACAAATTTTTGAGTGCTGCGGGCTGCGGGTCAAATCACTTGAAATTCTACGTAGTTTGCATATGCCAAATTTCATTGCAGTATCACAAAATGCGGAATCAGGGTCATTTTGCTAGCGTACCGCTGCAACTATAGATGATCTAGTTAAAAATCTAGTTAAATTTAAATAACTAGACATCTAGATGACTATGTTACGAAATTTTCCAGCCAGTTTAACTAGATATCTAGTTGAGTATCAGTGGAAAATATGATCAATTCCACGGCTTTCTGCATTAGAGCAAGCTATGGCAAAAGTTGTGTTGTGTTGGTACGAATGATACGATGACAAGGGAATGCCAGCCAGTTGTCTACACGTGCAATTTTTGATGTGACATCTTGTCACCATATCGAAGTATCATGTACGCGAAAGTGACAATTCGGAACAAAAAAGTCGGGACCATGTTTACTCCCTTTCCCCTCTATTTTTCCTCTTGAAAAGGGCCTTGAACAAGGTTGACTTGACTTGTCATTCCAGTATGTGGCTCACTTGTATTCGCGAGAACTCTAGTCTATCTGCTTCGCGAACATTCTGACAAGCTTTCGATGCACGGCTCCTTCGCCAATTTCACAGGTGTATGTCCTATTCACGCATCGTAGTCTCAAGCAGCTTTCCTAGCAAAAATAGTATTTACAAGAAATTAATTAAGAGATACATTGATAAAACCGTAAAGTAAGTGCTAATAAAACTAAACTATTGAAGACCAAACTTATGTGGGTTGTGGGCTTTACGAACTTTACCTATGATGTGGGTGACGTCAACACTATATTTTTGAGCAAATTCGTTTCACTGTGTTAACACGAACAGTTTACCGTTGTCGCAGAGATGAGCTTTGGGCACCTACTCCAAAAGAGTAGGTAGACATTTGTCTTTCAATATTTGGATGATATTATATTCTTGCTAACTGCCGTTTAAAGTGACGGAAGATAGAGAAATCATCTGGAATTGTACAAAATTGCCCAAAATGAGGAGGTTCTCTGCATGAGACTTTGGTAATAAACCGACCAAATCTACGTAGACAAATTCCCACGGCAAAAAAATGTCAACCTGGCCTTTTGCTAGGATTTTGTGCTGATATTCCGGATGCTAGTTGCATAAAATGGAATAAACCTTGCATATTTTGATGAGAAGATGCTACTTGGTGGAAATGTTCTTTGCAACATACTCTTACGATCCAGAAAGATAGCCATCAGCGCCATCCATGCCGGCAGCGTATACAGGGTGAAACAGAAAGAAAAAAAGTTGGAAAATTATATTTAAATAACCAAAGCATGTGGAGACGTGTAATTTACCACATACATCAAGTGTTTTATGTTCATGAAGTCACAGCAAACCGTTTTTGATTACCTTGAACCGTCTTTAAAATGTAGGGGAAAAAACAGAAGAAAAAAACAAAAACACTCTTTTTTTGATGAATAAGCGATTCTTAGAGATATTGACACAATACTTAGTATTTCTACATAAAGTAATGTTGGAAATGATATGAGCTGGGAAGCCAATTCCTTAGCCAACTATTCCAAGAAATACGATTGTCAACTTTTTTCCTCTTGAACACCATCTTGAATCTGCCCTGTGAGGCATCGTTGAAAAAGTGATTGGTTATCATAATAATGGTAACATGAAATCATTGCATCGCAAAAACAACCTCCTCATCATAATTTAGTGACCTCTTCGGCGGAAAAAAAATTGCCATTCACGTATTTTCTGGCTCTTCAAAGCTTTAGTGCCCATGATGGCATTTGCAACATTTGGAATGGTGAAATATGTTACGCATTATGACCCTTGATGTACTTTGAGGTAGCCTACCAAGTTTTGCAATCATCAGTTGAAAGGTTTGTTCTTAAAAGCTGTTTGAACAAAATTTGTTCAATTTTTTCATGGAAAATGCAAAATATTGGATCTTTCACCCTTATTTGATCCCTCGTTGAGAAAAGCCTGAAACCGAAAGTCTCCAAAATTTTCATGCTAATGGTTCACTGAGAACTGCTCTTCAATGTGTAGTTGTCAAAATCTGCATAGTTGCGTTCAGATTCCAGACAGAGAGCGACAAAGAAGTTCATACAGTGAAAAAAGACACAACTTTCAATGCAACGGAGAAATTCCGGAAACGTTCCTTTTAGATAGGCTTCGCGCAATACACAGGCTCTGTAAAACTCTCGAGCATGGATGACAGGCATGAAACATTACTAATTCAAGGCTCTAACAGTGTACCAAATTGCACATTTATGTTATAAAAAGCAAGGTCTTCAGACAGCTTTCAGTCTAGCTCTGAACTTGTTTTTTCTCGACTGTAATTCATGTCTTTTTTTACTGCATGAACTTCGTTGTCGCTCTCTGTCTGGAATCTAAACGCAACTATGCAATTTTTGACAACTAAACATTGAAGAGCACTTCCCACTGAACCATTATCATGAAAAATTCGGTAACTTTCGGTTTCAGGCTATCCTCAGTAAGGGATCAAGTAAGGGTGAGAGACCCAATATTTAGTATTTTTCATAAAAAACGACACAAATTTAGTTCAAACAGCTTTTAAGAACAAACCTCTCAATTGATGATGATGAAACTTGGTAGGCTACCTCAAAGTACATCAAGGTTCATAATGCGTAACATATTTCACCATTCCAGATGTTGCAAATGCCATCATGGGCACTAAAGCTTTGAAGAGCCAGAAAATACGTGAATGGCAATTCTTTTCCGCCGAAGAGGTCACTAAATTATGATGAGGAGGTTGTTTTTGCGATGCAATGATTTCATGTTACCATTATTATAATAAGCAATCACTTTTTCAACGATGCCTCACAGGGCAGATTCAAGATGGTGCTCAAGAGGAGAAAAAAGTTGACAATAGTATTTATGGAAATAGTTGGCTTAGAAATAGGCTACCCAGCTCATATCATTTCTAACATTACTTTTTGCAGAAATACCAAGTATTGTGTCAATATCCCGACGAATTACTAGTTTATGAAGAGAAGCGTGTTCTTGTTTTTCTTCTTCTGGTTTTCCCCTACATTTCAAAGACGATTCAAGGTAATCAAGAACAGTTTGCTGTGACTTCATAAGCCTAAAATATTTAATGTGTGTGGTAAGTTACACTTCTCCACATGTTTCGGTTAATTGAATATAATTTTTCAACTTTTTTTACTGTATCACCCAGTATACGCCGCCGGCATGGATGGCGCTGATGGCTACCTTTCTGGATTGGAAGAGTACGATGCAAGAACATCTCCACCGAGTGGCATCTTCTCATCAAAAAATACAAGGTACTTCCAACTAGCATCCGGACTATAAGCACTACAAACACTTCTTGACAAACTGCGGACAAACCCAGCCATGGATGACCAATAGTTAAAATGCCTGGTCGCAGTTCAAGTTCCACTCAAACAAAACAGCCCTCCCTAGGAGTTTAGTGAGGGGAGCTAAAAGGGTAGAAAAAAACTGGTGACGAACGTCGAAACCGCATTCCGCCATAGCAAAGACACATCAACGAATCTCTTTTACCTTCGTAAATACTGGAACATATAGGATTGCTCGAAGATTATCAGGGTCGACGCTGAGTTGACGAAAATGTTCTTGCATGATATAGGTTAATGGATGGGCGAACGACGGACTTTTTTGCTCGACCAGATTGCCTTCAGTGTCCCTCGATTTGCAACTCGACATCATCAAACATTCTGGCTGCCCAGAGCGAATACTAATTACTAACGTTACTAATTTCCCCTTCATGCAGCGTGCCGCTTCTCAATCGTCATTCCTCTGATGTCGACATTAATCATGACATGAGTTCAGCTTTTCAGAAAAAAGTGCCCATTTCAAAATTGATCATTGTAAATCTTTGTCATAAGTATATTTTATAATAATTGGAAATTACTTTCCTTCAACTCATTTGTAATGTGCAACGTGTTTAAACTCAATTCTGTGTTTTTTTTTTGTCCTGAAACACTGTAATTTCTGTAAATTAGTTTTTGGGTGTTGTGGATGATCTTCAAAATCTAATCTACTACAATATATTATTCGTTCACTTCCTTGATTACTTTTGTCATTCTGTTCTTTTCGCCTACATAGGCTTCCAGCAGGCGAATTAATAATGATTGATAGATAAATGAAAATTCGGCAATAGGTGTTCATCTAGTCCCTCTCAAAATAAAAATCGACCTGTTCTGACGATTTTCTTGAAAAAACTTTGGCGGGGAGAAATCTAGGGTGAAAAGTGTGAAAATGAACACCTGTATATGATCTTATTCAAATATCAAATCATACATCTGGACTCAGAAGAAAAAGCCGCATCATTTCCAATATTCAGATACAAAGTGGCAAAAAAATTTGAAGTGTTTTTGAAACACCCTGTGTATACTATCAGATATAAAAAAAATTTGGTGTCCAGATTTGGATTTTACGGGAAAAATGGTTGAGATAAATTTCTTTCCCACCAATCAATTCCAACAGGAAAATTTCTACCAGAGGTGGAATCTCGGTGGATCACCCTGTACCTATGTTTTCCGGGAATTTCGATTTCGATTCACAAAATTTTGTCAACCTCCGAATTTATTTCTGGCAAAACTTACTTTGACTGGCTAAACAGGTATAATAGGTACCTCGCCGAAGGTGATATAAAAATTACGTACACTCAATTAACTTTGATCGAGTGAAGTGGACATTAGCTATACACTCAACGGCTATACTCACTTTCGTCAGAGGTGACCCTCACTGTATTATAACGAGTGATCGATTTTTTTTTATCACTCTTTCACCTATAAGTACTTTTGAAACCTCTATCACGCTATTTATTTTCCAAACAACGTTGGTCCTCCTGATTAATTGAGCAATTTTCATGTGTAATTTTTGGCAAGATTGGTTTATTTATTTACGTCACTGATGGAAGATTTAGTGATGGCATGAATGCTCTCTCGCATATACGAAAGAGAGCAAACAAAAGAGATAACACCAATATTTTAAACCTTTCTAGTTACAATATTACGAGGTCTTGCGCTGACTTTGCAAAAAGTTTATCAGGAACACTTTGAACTCATGAACATAATGTGGGATTGGGCATATCGTCTTAACGGGAGTATCACGGTTCAAGAATCATTTCGTCATGAGTCTTCAGTTTTTTTGTATAGGTACCTAGTTCATTTATGACGGGCGGTTCTTTTTTGACGGACCCATATCATTTTTTCTAGGTAGATAGATAGGGTGTGATAAGAACATAAATATATGAAGTTCTCAGATCAGTAGTATTGTACTGGGTTGTTCAGTCAATGTGACCACTTTTCGCGAAGTCAATACTGGCTAATAAATGAAGGTAGAGAGATGGATCAACAAGCAGAAGAAAGCTCATGTCATGCAATTTTTTTCGGGGACAATAATATTTTTATCCAATCCTATTGAATAATGCACGCATTATCACGCGCATACATGCCTGCATTTTTCAATAAGACTGGATAAAGCATAGTATTCTACGCGCGGGTAATGGCTATTACTCATTCGGATGGTTTACGACACTCGCCAAGGCTCGTGTCGGCAAACTGCATCCTCGTGAGTAAGAAGCAATCATTACCCGCTTGTTGAATAATATACTATTTTCAATACACACTGCGACGCAGTACAAAGGCTTCCAAAATGTCTCGTTTTTCAACTTACCCTGTCATAAACTTTGCTTGTTTGGGCTATTTTCGTCCGAATTCATTCCGAATGACTCAGGAATATTTTCGATATTTCACAGGTTCAATTTTACGTACCAAGAAGTGTCCACTTGCATTCTAGACGTTTATTCTCGAAAAATGGTGACACTAATTGACCGGCAAGATCACCCGATCTCAAGCCGCCAGATTTCTATCTGTGCGGCTTCTTGGAAGCGCGAGTCTATGTTGACAAACCCCGTACACTGAAAGAACTAATATTCAAGCCGAAATTAGAGCGATCGGTGATTACTTAATCGATTTCAAAAATTCAACTTGAACACCCTGTAACTTTTCAACGGAGCATTTTAGGACATCAAAGTTATATTTTTTACTGGTCAATTTTTAATGGAGAGTCTCACCTGAAAGTTTGTAACCGTAATTGCAAAACACTCTGTATGTGGGGAAACACGCCCGGATAAGCGCAGATTTGAGTTCACAGCGACAACAGCTCAACAGCGAGTAATCGGCGAAGTCAACCAAAGCGATATATCCAAGTGTTGAATATACAGAATCGGTATGATGGTTTATTATTATTTTTATTATATATGGTTTTTCGATTTTGGCGCATTGATTTTTCATGCTCTATTGAAATCTATCATTGAAACTTCTCAGATTGGTCCTCGACCTGTATGGTAGATTTGCAACAGGAATCCTAGGAATCGTAAATTATTTTAAGAGTGAATCCTTCTCAGGTTATCACCCTGTATCTATCGACGGCGCGGAGAAATTATCCCAATGTGCTTATTATTGTAATAAAATGAATCATCATTATTATTTGATGATTCGACGTTTTCTCATTATCGAAAACGGCAAAAATAACAATATGATTGTTTAGTTAGGCGTGGAGTTCCAGAATTCAAGTGGAAAGTGGCGATATATATCCTAATAAGTCTCTGTACAGGGCGATTGAAAGATAGCGCATGGACTCTCAAAGACATCGTGGTGGAGGAGCCATTAGAACGCCAAAAACTTGAGGGCTCCCTCACTTAACCTGAAAATGTGCAAAATGTGCAAATAATCACCAATTATTCCGTGACCATTGAGCGTGACCAAGAGATTAGAAATGGTACTTCAATTTGTTGATAGAATATGATTTTTTTCAAACGCTATGATGAACTTGACCATTCTGTCTCTGGTTTAGATTTGATTGGCGCCCTTCCGGCAGTAAAGCCGAATTTTTCCTTGTATTGAAAAATACGTCTCTGAGCGATTTATATCGTTGACTGATTTCAAGTCGTGGTCCGTGTAGCCATCCTGAGAGAGATGGCTCCCGCTCGCAATTTTTTTCATGTGTGAATTTCAGGCACGTGTCAATTAGTCCAGTAAACCTACATAAAAAATCTGTTGTGGGGCGACACAAAACTTTCCCGGCGGTATCCAGAGACGTCAGTAATGATTTTGATCGAAGTGTCCCTTCGGGAGGGGGCGATTCGATTTGGAAATTGATGAAAAAATTCTATTTAGTCGAGCGTTTAGCGAGCATCCTGCATCCATTGTTGAGCGGACAGAAAAAATGACAGGTTAGGTCAGTTTTCCAAGGTGATGAAATGATCCAAAAGGTAGAACTAGGTAGCTAACTGTTGTGATATCTCAAAAATGCAATGCTGGTTCCTTATTGAAATTTTTGTTCCTACTTCAGATATGATGATTAAATTACAAAAACTTGATTGAAAACTTTCACTGCATCTGTGTGTCAAATTTCAACTCTATATTTTCAATTTAGAGCTTGGACAGACAAACCCAGACCCAATGTGCCACCTGAGGGCTTCCGATCAAAATCATCCACCCAAAGTCTAATCAGAACATTCCAGGCTGAACTTAGGCCTCCGTACCTGATTTCGATTTGATTGGATCAATAATTCGGTAATTATCGTGACAGAACCGCCTAATTTGTACGATCGCATGAGTGGTTTTATATTTTCAGGAGGAAAATTTCCGGGAAATTGGAGAGAAATTATTGGAAAATGTTCAAGAACCAGTTATCTATTCTCTAAAAAAAACAATTCCCAGAAATCTGTTCACGGAATAAAAAGTTGGAAAATTTGCAGTTTTTCCAGAGAGGAAAACTCGGCAACTGTTGATCCGATTTCAAAAATTTTTCCTCCAAAAATTAGCTCAATCTTTTCTCTAACTTTTATTCACAGCATGTCTGCACCTAAAATTAATATTTCGTGGGGCCTACCGCATGTAGAAGTTTGCATTGCGTTTTTCTCAAATTCACGGAATGTGCAAATTTCATTTTGAAAAAATTACAGTCGGAAAACCGAAACCGTGTCAACTCTGAAAATAGACCTGCACGACGCTCAATACAATCTACTTTCGATATCAGTTGAAATTTCCAAAAAAAAAGTCGATCCCCGAGCAGGAATAAATTTTTGAGTGGAGTCCTGCTACAAAAGCGAGTCGTGCTGGTCGAAACACCGGCGAGAGCCCCTCCTGAGTGGCAACGGCCAGAAGAAATTTCGAAAATTCATTACGCTCAACTGGGGAATGGTGGAAAACTGCAACTGCGGCCTCAATTTGGTTCTGTTGTTTTGTTGCTTCCTGCCAAATCTGGTTCCAATCCATCGGATAGATTTTGAATAATTAATTGGTAAAGTTTTGAACTTTAACATTTTTTATTATTTGACAGATGACAGATAGGGCAATGTTTCTAACTGCTCTGAATACAGTTTTTCAAGGGCTTTCAAATGACATATTGCAAGTTGAGTTCCGTGAGATATAGTTTCTGACATTTGATGATAGTGACAGTTGGGTTTGACAGATGACAGCCAAAAACTAATGGGCTCTTTTCAGGAAACAGCCATGTTTGTATACCAAATATCAAGTCGATCCAGTCAACGTTACGGCAGTTATCGTGGAAGATCACAGACAGACACACACACACACATACACACACACACACACTCATACACACACACACACAGACAGACATCATTCTGAAAATGGTCTTAATCGTCTTGGAGGACCTCAAAACGGATATATCCGGTGAAATCTCAAAACTTTTTTTCTGCACGATTACAATACTTTCCCTCCGTGTTCGTGGGTGGGCCGGGAAAGTAAAAGGGGTGAACCTCAAACTAATTGCAACAGAAATAATTCTTTCGCTATGAAATCCTTTGAAGTCCTACAAGCAACATATCAAAAATTAAGAAAAATTAAAATGGCGGAAAGTCTTCAAAATGGCGAATCAAAAATGGCGGTGTCACTTTGCATAGTTTTTGCTTATAGTACATAAAAGATCATTTTCTACCTGAAAATAAATCATGGAAATCTGAAAATGTCAGGATGTGTCCAGAATTGTCTGCCTTATAACTTATCCAAAAACGACAAAAATCGTACTGGAAAGTTTTGTGTTATTCAGGGGAGGGGAGCTAAAATTGCTATTTAAAATGCATCAGGGTTAAAACTTAGAACCTATTACTTATACTGACTCAAATAAACAGTTTTCCCAAAAAAATTTATGTGTCAAAGCCTGAAGGTGCCATTTTTCACAAAAAATGTATTATTGCATAACGTGGGGGCACGGCGGGGGTTTTAACTAGAGGTTTGTGAAATTTCTTTTTTCCCCATATTGATGCTATACCGTCAATCAGGGTATCATTTTTGACTAATTTCCACATTCTAAATCCAATAATAACCTCAAAATTGAAATAAAAACAAGTTTGAACAAGTTGGCCTGAAAACCGTGTTTTATTATATTTAATTTGATTTTTTCAGTAATTATTGTTGGAGGCATCCAAAACTATTTTCCAATTTGTTTTTTTTTCAGCTTTCAAAAATAAAATACGCAGGTATTGGGTACATGCTTTTGATAATGTTAAATACACTCCAAAGTAGTGACGTATAAAATAGTTCTGAGTACAAATGCTTCTACCAATTGAAAAAAAAAATATAAAAATTGCAAAGAAAATTTTTTCAAGGTAACTTGTCCAAACTTGTTTCTGTTGTAATTTTGAGGTCATCATTGGATTCAGAATGTGGAAATTAGTCGGAAACAATACCTAACTTGACGCGGTAACTCTAATATAGAGGAAAATAAAAGTAAAAACACCTAGTCAAGAATCGAAATATTGGCTAGCTGATTTTCTCAAAGGAATAAAACAAAATCAGACAGAACTATATGTTTCTTCTTTATTATCCATCCAAACAAACAAGCAAGACGTAAAATTGTGATTAAACCACGTTAAAACCAGTTGAACTTGAAAAAACACGTTTTTGAGGTTAATTTTTTTGCCGGTTTTCAATTTCGATTTGTTCATTGTCAAAAAATATTTTTGTGAAAATGTCTACACAGTTCACTAATTTCAAGCGTTTGACACATCAAAACTATGCATTGAATATGGATTCTATTCTCACAGAATCATAAAATTGATTTATTGCGGAAACTGTTCAACGCTGATTTTTCACTCGAAAATTTACGCAAGTTCACGCAAAAATTATGCTGCGTCTATCAAAATACAACTTTTGTACGACTGCCTCTACTGAACGAAAGAAGGAATGCTTTCTCTATAATCCGCAGTTCAAAAACTTCAAAGCAAATGTATTTTACACTTACAGCTTTTTTTTGCCGTAAGAGTGCGTACATTTTTTGAGCAAAAATGGTCGTTAGGCAGCTTTTGCAACAAATCGATTATATCACTTTGTTAAAACAAAAGATAGATTGAGTGCATTATTTTTCCGTGTAAAATACTTGAAATAGATGAAGTATGCAGGAATTGTGATAATAAATTATTTCAACAACGACACAAATGAAATTGGAAAAATGGAAAAAATGTCCGAAAAAACGTGTTTTTTTTAGTAAAACTTGCTTAAACATGTTTCAATCACAATAAAATCACCTTTATTGAATTCACAACGTCAAATTTAGAAGGAAACGATGTCAAACTTGCCAGAATTGATCCGATATTGACAGGAACGAAAATCGTCCACGTAGCGCCTACTTCTGGATTGGTTTTGACATTTTGGACTTGTTCCCCTACTTATATTGTACTATATTTCTTATGTGTTGTTCGTATACGTGTACTGAACTGATAAACAATGAAAATTTGATTTATAATGGATTCTTCATCAAGAAGTATGGTTAACATCCTTCAACCGGATTGGATATACCATTTTGGACGTTTTCCCCTACTCAAATTTTTCTTAATTTTTAATATGTTGTTCAGACAGCTAAACGAAACTTGATAGCCAAAAGATTATTTCTGTTGCAATTAGTTCGAGGTTAAACCGTAGTTTTACTGGACTAAATGTCAATCGGTATCGATCATATGTCAGTATCTGAAAATCACATTCTTCATTTCTGTTTCCTTTTATTCCTCTGAGCCAATAATTGTGGATTATTGTGATAGTAATATGAACCTGGGAGCTGTATTTTACGCGTTAGAAGTGACCAAACTGGACTGTAAAATGTTCAGAGAATCAAGTTCAAAAGAAGTCGTACAGGTACGCCATCTAAATATCAATTGATAGCAGTGATTTATTGGTAAGAGCGGTGACAGTTCAAAGTTTCGTTCGAAAATTATCATTTTATTGAGTCAATTATTATTAGTTCATTGTGTTTTTTGGGTGAAATCGTAGTAATCACTAATCATACACATACTTCCCTCCACGGTAAGTGCGTTATTCCAGCTACCAACTATCATTGCCCTGAGCTTTAACAACGCATTTTCCGTGTCGGTATGTAATAATATACTATAGTACATTATGGGCCATATTATTCTGAAATTATTTCTCCAAATATAAAATTTGGGGCTAAATGTCAAGTCTCCATAACTTGAAGATTTTGCAGATTTTTTTCAAAGTTCCTGATCGTTTATAACGTACCCTCGAACGTACCGAAAGGTTATATGCTTTATTTTGGGATCACCTGTATAAGTTTTACCTACCAAATATGACACAATACTTGACATAATACATACTACATAGGTATCTATACCTACTGATAATAAATAATGCTTCTTTAGAGCGGTACCTAATCGGAAACAATTTCAATCTTGTTTTTAAGAAAAACGTCGAAATAATTTAATAATAATAGGTAATTATGTAACGCTCAAAGATCGTTGATATTCTGTACCTATGTGGTGTAGATACCTGAATAGATATACTCTGCTCTGCTGACTCATCTCAAGTATTTAGGCAGGTACTTACTTCGATTTTCATCATTACAGCTAGGTATGTAGGTACTTGGCAAGATAGGTCGCTAAGAATTATTAAGTAGATTGATCATTGATCATTAAGTACCTAATTACCCCTGAGAAACTTTCAAAACTCAGTACGTAATATTTCACAACAATTCCACTATTTTCATTGCTGTTATTTCTATTGATCGTTTTGATTTAGAGCAAATCCGTACATGGACACGATGCAGGATGCAAGTCTTTTTAAAAAATCGCACATGATGGCAGAAGCTACAACAAAATAAATGCCATTCGAAAGAATTCTTCGTGGAGGTTGTTGAGTATTTGCCTCGGTATTTGCTATAAGTAGGTACCTACCCACTTAAAGAATTCTTTTCCGATTTGCATGTGGTGAACACTTGTGACCGCAAAATATTTCTGAGCCTGATGCGGAAACTTTTTTCTATGATAGTGCGAATAAGAATACTGAAACTTCCACCAGACGATTGTTGTGCAATGTGCAAACGGATTCGATATTTATGTTTCTATCTTTTCGTAATTAGCACGATGTAATTAGTCGTCTAGCCCGCCATTATCCCCAGACAATTAATCAGTGCAAATTATAAATCAGGTTCAAAGCGATGACCATCAGGCTTAAAGTCTTAGTTGTCTTTTTTGCAAAAGAAAAGCATGCTCAATTTTTATGGAAAGTATGGGACGTTGTACTGAATATCATCTGTCTACCAAATAATTAATCATAGTCTCCTTATTGGATGGGTGTAATATTATTGATACGTATTTCGCGTACGGGTTCGATTATAATTGAGACGATCCTTTTAAAACACACACTTTTTATTACAGCGTACTACAATAAATACACGCCGACAATTTTCTACTTGGAATATCGCAGGTTACTACTTGACTTTCTATCGCACTGGTTCGCTTCCAAATTCCGTGAGCCGACGATTGATGCCTTGTATAGGTCCGACTAATTCATTTCGAATGTTCCATGCGTTCTTCAGGAGATTCCACAGTGACCCGGCATATGATTTTTTAGGCGACTCCCGAATAATTCCACACCTTTCGCGGGCTTTCCATGTGTTCTGGAATTTCGCACCTCCGCCAAAATGAACAGATGTGTCTTGATCGAGCGTTGAAATCTCCCCATGTGTTCCAATGCCAAGCTATCACGTATACTCTGGGAATGTCCAGAGCTTCTCCGCATGTGTACACTGCGACCTGATAGAGGAGTCTAGAAAGATCGCGTGTTTACCAGAATGCACGAGAATCGCCGCTCGTAATATTATGGTAAAGTACCTACGTGGCATCAGAATTTATTTAATCGGTTATTTTGTTGTCGCTTGTTCTTACTGATTTTCGCAAAAACAATTCAATGTCTTGCCCGCCCAGCACCCCAGTCGCTCCGTGATCCCGTAATTTTATTCATTCTTCCAGTTTTCAACACATATTGTTAAGTTCGTATTGATTTTCGCCTTTTCTCCTTCAATTTCTTACTCGCCCAGCACCCCAATTGGCTCCGTGGTTTCGTCATTTTATCATTTCCTTGCTTTTCAAAATTTCCCATCATAGTTATCCAATAGTTCTCACAGTGAGTTATTCTCTCAATTTCTCACCTCCCTAGCATCCCGCCTCCTGGCTTCGTTTTTCCGAACCTTAGAAAAAACTGTCGAAAAATACTGGATAAAAGCTAGTCCGCACGGGCGATATACCGCTGGATCGATTTCCTGTCAAAAATGTCCAACTTTCAGCGGATATTCGCTAAAAGTTGAATCCCCGCCAACTTTTAGCGATTGACCGCTGTTTTCAAAGTGTCAGCATTGACACAGCATGAAAATGTGACGTTAGGTTTTGCTAGGAAGGAGCTTATCTCAAGACGAAATGGAAAAACTTGATCACCGATGGGTGTACCAGTCCAAGGGAGAGAGGAAAAATCGTGACTACTGGACGGTGGACACGTATCAGCTTGATTTTAGAGTTATGAATCCATCTGCAGTCTGCATGAGCTTGAGTTGCACCAGAGCAAGGTCGGAGGCAAGATTATCAAGAAAAAAAGAAAACGTGCACGGTTTTGAGTACCATCAAAATACATGTACCTAGGTTTCACGCCACAATTTTTCTTTTATATATTTGTGCCCGAGTTTGTGTCTTTCCCGCAATGGAAGTTTGAAGTTCCACAGTGGAGGCCTTTTCTAAACCTCTTCAATTAGTTGCAAGGCTGAGAGCGGGGTTTACTGTCCACACCGTGTCGTCACTCGTCATCGTCGTAGGTGTGACTGTGATTCTCATGGGCTCGGGCTGCTCATTTCTGTAGTTGATCATTTCAAAATGCTCACATAAATCATTGAAAGACACCCGTCGCCAGCATGTATCTATTGCAAAAAATAGTTTCCTACTCAAAAGAAGACCACGTATTTATGAGAATTTTGCTTTTTTATTTATCACAATAACATTAGGTAGGTATTAACATCGTCTTTGATTTGAAGAACACCCGTTTTTTGAAGAATATCCGGACACTACATCATGCAATTCGCGTGACAAACGACTGACAACCGGATCTGACACTTTAAACAACAGACGTGACACTAATTATTCGCTGATTTTCGCCGCTCATGCGGACGATGATTTCAGCGGCAAAAAAAATAGCGGTATATCGCCAAAAACCAGCGGTATACCGCCCGTGCGGACTAAGCTTAATCCGCAAATTTGTCTTTTGATCTTTATTTATGACAACGTCACGAGTCCATTCCTGCTTTTGGAATTTTTTAATTCAACTCTGCCTTATACAGGGTGTTCATTTGAAAAGTTGTCATCCCTGATTTCGGGCCGCCAAAGTTTTCCACAGAGAAACGCCGGAACAGGTCGATTTTTGTTTCGAAGGGGACATCTAGCAAACAAACTGCCAAATTTTTATCTTCACCCCTTCGCCCCCACCTCACCCTACTTCAAAATTTCAAAACCTATCTTGTGATACATCAAATTGAAGGCAATAAAATTCTTTTTCCGTCAAACATATTTATAACTTCTTTAACCCACCTCCCAATCCTTAAGGCTGTATACGCAGGGCATCAATCTTTCTCCCTCAAAAATAAAGATGAAGAGATATAGAGATTTTGATGGGATTCCATTGAATGTTTGCAGGGGCGGCGGAACAGGGGGGCAAGGGGGCTATGGCCCCCACCAATCTCAGTCTTTGGGGGGCCTGGCCCTCCAATTTTTTTGATAAAAAATTTTTCTTCATGACAAAAAAGATGATCACGCCTTTTTTCCGAAAAATTTTTAGACTGCAGAGCATCTCGCTTCGCTCGCACTTCTTTTTCGATGCGCGGCGGCGAGTAGACGTTACGGCAGGCGAGCTCGTGTCTGTTTTGTACTGGTTTGTTATTGTGCTAGTTATTGTGGCAATTTAGTCGTGCGTATTTATTCGTAATAATCATCGTTCATCGCTCTTTTACTACTACACGATGGTTGGCTCCAGATCGGGTTCAAAGTCGGAGGATAAGAGAGACAAAGATGAGGATGCCCTGGTCCAGAGAGTTGTGGAGAAGCTACTGTTGTCCGAAGGCTTCATGGCGAAGCTGATCGATACAATTGCGATGAAAGTCGCCTCAAAGTTCAACTTTGAGGAGCAACGGAGGAAGGTAGAGGAGCTGGATGAAAAACTACACAAGACAGAGATTGCTCTTGATAATCTGGACCAGTGCTCGCGTCGGAACAACTTGCGTATCTATCTTCCCGATGGAGCCAAAGTGGAGGATCCGATCCAAACTGTCCTGGATATTTGCAAGAATCGCTTAATGATGGAAGTGTCGCAGCGTGACATCGATTATTGCTTCCACATGCATTCGAAGAACAGAAAACCGGGGCCGGTCTTGGTAAGGCTGTGTCGAAACGAGGTGAAGCGGGAGATTTTCCACAACAAGAAAAGACTTAAGGGCACATCAGTGATCATCAGGGAGGACCTCACCCAGACCAGACTTGCAATTTTAAAAACTGCCTTGGACAAGTTCGGTCGTGAAAATGTCTGGACTGAAAATGGGAAAATTGCCTGCAAGAGTGGTCGTGGAATTGCTAGATTCAGCACTAAATCTGATTTTGAGACATATATTAATCAATAATTATTATTATTTTCATATTTTCATTAGGAGTGCTCGCCTGCATAAATGCTTAAATACATAAATAGCGTTATCTTTATCATTTCTTTCTTAACTTTTGCTTATTTTAAACATTGAAGTATAAAATACAGTGTTATTTTTTGTTGTAGTTCTTCTGCAAACTGGCTGAGGATGGATGCCTTATCGCAGTATGATGTTTTGCGTGACGGGGAAGATGGCTTGCTTGTTGCTCATTTTAATTCTCGTTCCATTATGAACTCATTTCAAGAGTTGAAAGACTACATTTTGATGCAGGGCTTTGACGTCATCGGGATCTCGGAGACTTTCTTAAAACCAAATATTTTGTCTGATGCAATAACGATACCAGGTTATAGCTTGTGCCGAGCTGATCGGCTGGGCAAAGGCGGAGGAGGAGTTGCTTTTTATGTTAAATTGGGCATTGGGTACGAATTGCTGCATAGTGGTTCTCAGGAGGTGGGAGAGCTTTTGGAGCAATTATGGATCAAAATTAAGGTATCTGATAGTAATCTTGTACTGGGAGTGTTATACAGGGCGCCAAATATCTGTTATACTGCTTTGTCTGCGCTTGATGATGCTCTGTCTGAGTTCTTGCCTGTTTGCGATGATGTAATCATAATGGGTGATCTTAATGTTAATATGCTAGAGAGGGATACTTGTAAATATAAATTTTTTGACGGTATTTTGCGGACGTACAACCTACAGCAGGTCATTGCGGAGCCAACTAGAGTCTGTAACCTCTCTAGTACGTTATTGGACGTTATTGCCGTCACAAACGGAGAGTCTGTTTCTAAAGTGGGTACCGTTCATTTGCCTGAAATTTCCGACCACTTCCTGACTTACTGTTGTTTGCATTATCCCTCAGTGAAGAGTCATGCGCGCTATGCTGAATTTAGAGATTTCACAAAAGTTGATCATAACTTGTTTGCTCAAGATGCACAGATGATTCAATGGTTGCATGTTTTGGATCTACCGGATATTAATGACAAGACCTCCTTTTTCACAGCATCAATTCTTAAATTATTTGATATCCACGCGCCAGTCAGAACAGTTAAAGTCACTAAAAAGCGTGCACCTTGGATGACTGAAAACCTAAAATTTATGAAACGTCTCAGAAACAATGCTTTTTCGAGATACAAAAAGAGTCTTAACACGATAAATTCGTCGAGAGAAGAAATTGAGCGGAGGTGGGCTTACTACAAGCAATTGAGAAATTTTGTGACTGCAAGTGTTCGGAGAGAGAAAAAAGCGTTTATAAGTCATTGTCTCTGCAACAAAAACAATGCGAAAGAATGGTGGAAAACTTTGGAGAGTCTTGAAATTCATAAAAAAAATAAAATCGATGAGATTCCAATTGAGCTGCAGGATGCAGACGAATTTAGTACTTTTTTCTCTAGTTCAGTTCCAAATTTAAATGTTGATCAAGATCTAATCAATTATTATAAAAATCATAAGCACGAGCGCGTCTCGAGTCGCTCAAGTTTCAAACCTGTTTTGAGGGAAACAGTTACTGAAGCGGTTGACTATATTAAATCCAATACAGCTGGTGTTGACAGTATTTCTCTTAATATGCTTAAATATTGCCTGCCTTTTTGTTTAGATGCACTAACTCATATTTTAAATTTTAGCATTGAGATCGGTATCGTTCCGGACTCCTGGAAAAGTGCAATCGTAATACCAGTACGAAAGAAAGCGAATCCAAGTGATTATAAAGACTTTAGGCCTATTAGTCTATTACCTGTTTTGTCAAAAATTCTTGAACGACTGATCTATGTTCAACTCATGCAACATGTCAACAGCAATGGACTCATACCGTATAGACAGTCAGGGTTTCGTGAGGGTCACAGCACTACTACTGCCTTGCTTGATGTGAGCGATGACTACTTGCGTGCAATCGACAGTGGCAAAGTTACCACCTCTGTTATGCTGGACTACACCAAGGCTTTTGATTGTCTAAATCATAATTTGTTGTTGTCTAAATTGTATTATTTGGGATTATCTCAAGGGGCTATAAAGTGGTTCAGTAGCTACTTGACCAACAGGGTTCGGCAAGTTAGGTTAAAGGTGGGAAATGAAGTGCGTTGGTCCAGGGAAGTTGGCATTACCAAGGGGGTTCCGCAGGGATCTTTGCTGGGACCAATTTTGTTTGTCCTGTATCAATTTGACCTACCCAGGGAAATTCATAACTGTAAATCTCATTTCTATGCTGACGACACCCAGATTTACACCTCGTACTTTCCAGAAGAGACCCCCGTCAGGTTGGGATTGATTTGTGAAGATTTAGAACGCATAGCTAACTGGTCAAAAAAGCATGGGTTACTTTTAAATGCGGAAAAATCGGTTGCTATTAATTTTGGTACGCGGAGAATGTTGGACAAATTGGAGGACCACCAGCTGCAACTAAAGATGGGAGACAATGATTTGGTTTTTTCAAAGACTGTGAGAAATCTGGGTGTTGTGTTTGATGAAACGCTTACTTTTGACGAACATGTTAATACGCTTGTACGCAGGTGCTACGGTAAGTTGAGGCACTTGTATAGTTATAAATTTTTGTTATCCACTCCGACTAAACTCAAGTTAACAGAGTCTCTAGTACTTTCTTTGATTTCTTACGGTCATGTCATGTATGGCCCTTGTTTAACAGCAGAAATCTCTTACAAAATTCAAAAAATCCAGAACTCCTGCATTCGATTTTCTACACTGACAAAAAGATTTGAACATATTACACCGTTGTTAAATAGGCATGGCATACTCAATATGGAAAAGCGGTGGAGATTATATTTGACGTGCCTTACACATACCATTGTAAAAACAAATGTTCCTCCCTACCTCAAGGAAAAGCTTCTGTTCTCCCCTTGGTCTATTTCATCCAGACTTCATATCATGCAACATAGAACGACTCGCTTCCGTTCCTCTTTCTCGTATAATGCGACGGTGTTGTATAATGCGGTTCCCGGTGACGTCAAAGGTTTATCATACTCTGGTTTCAAGAAAGAGTTACGCTATGGTCTTCTTCGTCATGTGTGATTTGTTTGTGATTTGTGTTTTCATGCCTCTGCTGTTTGTTTGGAGTGCCTATGTTCAGCTTTGTTGTTTGTATAATTGTTTGGTTTGGTAAAGGTATAGTTAGTTTTTGGTTCCGTTAGTATAATTTTTTCTTTTAACGTTATATTGTATTTACTAACCGCATTAAATATAGGTTATTTCTGTAAATTTTTTGAAACCCTGGTTGGGATTAACAACAGCCATTGGCTGACACCCCGCCAGGTAAAATAAAGGCTTAAAATAAAAAATAAAATAAAAAATTTTCCTCTCACTTGTACCCCCCTCAATAATTATACACTTCCGTCGCCCCTGAATGTTTGTCCACCTTGTTTCCGTTTGGATCACCCCACATTTTTTTAGGAGCCCAATAGCCCTAAAACACTAAAAAAGTTTCTGAAGGATTACTGGGACATTTTTTGACAAACAAAAAAATTATCAACTGTTTTATAATTTTGAGAGACATAGAAAATTGAGTACAGAGCCGTTTTTTTAAAAAAGTTGTGGATAAAAGAGAAAAAATATTTTTTTCCACATAATTGAAAAAACGCTCTGAACTCAATTTTGTAATACACTCACCGTCAGTTCCACAAAAAAGATGATCAGCGATCAAGGCTGATTGCAGATTAACTGAACTTTTTTCTGCTGAATGCTAGGTGATTACTGACAAAAAATGCCTGAAATCTGTACTAGATCCATCATCTTTCCCTTATTGAGAGACAAACCATCATTTTCATTGATCAGTCAGCTACAAATTGACAAACAAAAATCGCAAATCAACTAATCTCGTATTATCTGTTTTGTGGAACCCACGGTCAGTACACCACACCGTATACAAAAAATTGAGTTTTTATCACCATTTTTGAGAGAGGAATCCTTCAAATAGTTTTTACCTACCTACCTACTGAGAATACAGGCAAAAGCTTAGTTCCCAGTTGCGTATATTCGGACAGGAAATGCGAAATTTAATGTCAAAGTCGTCATATTGGCCAATCAGAGCCCTCGAATTCAAAATTTGGCATATAAAATCGCATTTTTTGTCCGAATATTCGCAACTGGGAACTAAGCTTCAATGAAAGGAAACTTTTTCTCTCATAATTTCTTGATTCTTGAGAAATAGATTTTCCAGCAAAAACGAGTCGATATTTTGTTCAAGGGGTTCATCTAAGACACGTATGGCCAAATTTCCATCCTCAACCCTTTCGCCCCCACTCTACTCTACTTTAAAATTTTAAGTAGCATTATTACTTATTTTGTGATAGTTACATCAAATTGAAGGCAATGAAATTGTCTTTCCGTCAAAATTAATCCTGATTTTTTAAACCACCCCTTTGAAGTAAGGTGGGGTGAGGGCAAAGGGGTTGAAGATGGAAATTTGGCCATACGTGTCTTGGATGACCCCCTTGAAATAAAAATCGACCTGTTTTTGCTGGAAAATATATTTCTCAAGAATCGAGAGTTTACGAGGGAAAAAGTTTCCTTCCATTAACAAAGAGAGGATGTTCACAAGGGTTGGGGGTGGTTTAAAAAAAATTATAAATATGTTTGACAGAAAGAGAATTTTATTGCCTTCAATTTGATGTAGGTATCACAAGATAGGTAATGCCTCGGGTGATGCCATTTGAAATTTCAAAGTAGAGTATGGGGTGGGGGCGAATGGGTTGAAGATAAAAATTTGGCCGTTTGTGTCTTAGATGTCCCCCTCGAAACAAAAATCGACCTGTTCCGGCGTTTCTCTGTGAAAAATTTTGGTGGCTAGAAATCAGGAGTGACAAATTTTCAAATGAACAGTTGAACACCTGATAAAACCAGGATCTGTTATTCCAGTAGGTACCCTGTATAGGAACAGGAGGGGTTCGGCAAAATTTCAGGTATGGGGGGAAAAATAATTCACCGGCGTCGGTGTTAAGTCCTGGCATCGGAGGGCGGAAATGAGCAGACGCTAAATAAAACGAACAAAATAACCAATCAAGCAAAAATAATCCCTTTCTTCGTATACGACGTAGGCAACTGATAAAACTGCCGTGCTTTGCTGTTTGCCTAAACTGGGGGCGCACGAAAGACCGAATATAAATAATTATTAATTTGCTGGCTGTCTCCTTGGAATTGGCATAGATCAGTTATCACTATTTCTTACCACCTACTTTTTGCAATCTACAACGGGATATGCAACTTCAGATAGTTTATTTCCTTCAATAAAAACGCAAATATTCAAATAATTTTCGGAGCTGTCACGATGACAGCTGCTGTCACTTGACGTGACAAACAAAAGTGAGGTTAACTCCAATGTTTACAAATACTCCACGCCTACAGAACGGTAAATTTACAGGCCGCATTATACCGCAAACTGAAATCCAGGTGACAAAGAAAACCGTCGTCCTGAATCCGACACTCGGGCTGAAAATCAAAAAATGAACTTACCGGAGAGCGACAGCGAAGACGAGTTGCCCCCCGGCTGGGAGGAGCGGGTCACCGTGGACGGCAGCGTCTTTTACGCCAACCACTTGACGAAAAACACCCAGTGGACGCATCCCAGGACCGGCAAGAAGAAGCGGGTGTCCGGAGATTTGCCTTTCGGATGGGAGAGGTGCATCGACAAGAACACCGGGAAGGTGATATACGTGGACCACGAGAACCGCAGGACGACTTACACGGATCCGCGGCTGGCCTTCGCCGTGGAGGAGAAGGAGCACGCCAACGATTACAGGCAGAGATTCGACGCTTCTAGCACTGCCCTTCAGGTGAGAATTTAGATAAAGATCGGTAGTAAATAAAAATGTGTGGATTTAGATTGTTCACATGACTGGTGGCGTCAAATCGGGGTCCTCAGCGTCGCCCTAATATTTTAAAATTTCAAGTCCAAGGGCTTTCGCTTTCTAAATGGCAACGTTTTCAACAGGGCCGTTTTCAAATGACACTAATGACAGTAGTGGCATTGGTGGCAACCAAAATTCAAATTCCAAAATGTTGAAAACATTTTCCTCAGCCACAGTAGGCGGAATACAGGGTGCAGGGTCTTGAATCTTGATTGTTTCACTTCCTTCAATTGACCTTTCCAATTTCAGAAGATAGAAAACACGATGGTTTTTCAGGGTCTTTTGACGTTTTGACGTTAATGACATTTCGTTCTGAGGCTTTGGGCTTATAAAAGCCGCTTTCTTTTTGCATCAGGAGTTGCTCCGGGTAGATCACTAGACAGAGAAAGTAGATACATACACCAATCACGGCCCCGCTGGATCTACTTTCTTTGTCTGGTGATCTACCCCGAGTAGCTCCTGTTGGCAAAACGAAAGCGCCTAACGAGGCGCCTAAAGAGTGATCGAATAAAATTTCTCCTCAAAGTAGGCCTCGGTCTCCTTGGTAGCCACTTTTTCCGCCAGATTTTCAGGAATCATAGGTGACTTGAGGAGGAATTTATTCGATCACTCGTTAGGTACTATTGGATCACACTGGGTGTGAGTGAGTAAGTGAACACTTGGAGCGTGGATAACTGAGAGTGACTCATACTTTCCATCCTAGTTCCACGTTCTTCGCCGCAACGCTCCAAGTGTTCGCTTACTCACCAACACTCACTGTGGATGTGAATGACTCGCTCTCAATTATTTCGATTCAATAGTATAACTAAACCTCGAACTAAACCAAGTTTGGCTAAACGAAAGTTTAGCTCCAACCAGGTAAAGTGAACGACAGATGAATGACATTTTACACTTTCGTCCTGAGAATAGAGCTTGAGAGTTATCCAGATGCTGAAGATGATCCATTAGCCTTGCTACACGCACCTTGAATTTTCCAGCATGCGAACGAGTGGCAAATATTTCAAAAATCATCCATCTGTGACATCTTTCGTTCAGTTTTTGGTGTCATTAATAGTAGGTAGGTACTGAGCCTCAGGGTGGTTTCAGTCAGCTTATTTAGCCGCGGTTTCAATTTTAGCCGTAAACACTGCATCGCATTATTGGCTGTTCTGAGGAGGCTGGTTCATAAGAGCCAATGGGCGTCGCTGCTCTTGCGACTAAAATTAAAACTTGCGGCTGAACAAGCAGCTTACTGAACCCACCCTCAGTCTCAGATAAATTCCACAAACCTTAGAAAAAAATTAAAAAGTGATTCATATTTCTGCCTAGTTTACTCCGCACGAATTTTCAACTACAAATATTCCACCCTCAAGAGTTAGAGATATTCTTTACAAATTATTTCAGGCTTTACCAACCCGGCAGATTTTTGCATTAATTTTACAAAATGTACAGGCAACGTACTAAAGGCTGTGCTCAATCGGTAATTTTTTCTCGCAATTTCAACCTGAATTGTAATGAGCTCTCAAATGGATGCTCAAAAATGCCCTTAAATTAAGGCTCTTCTCATCGCTTAAGGGTGTTCAGTACTCCACAAACTTCCATATTTATGCACCGATCAACGCTCAATTTTCAGGAGTAATTTCCAGTACCTCACAGACTCGCTCACAGACTCAATCGATGACCTCCTTTTTCAAAAATTCTGGTCTCAAATGCGATCTTTGAATTCAGCCGAACTCCGCCACAACTACAATGAACATCGAATTCATGATAACTCAGCGTAAATTTAGGTGAAGCTGAATACCTAGGTGAAAACTGAAGCGTGGAAACTTTTAGGAAACAGGAATTTAGAAATCAATCTTCACCAAAACTTGCGTATAGAGGATTTGTCCGAGAATGTTGAAGAAATTAACAGCTGGCAATATTGTTATCCCAATTTAATCCAGATCTGCATGCATTTCTCAACGTGTATCTTCAGTTGCATGGAAGCGTTATTCATTCAATTTACACTCAGCATCACTAAGGAACTTGGTGTCATTATTGTGGCGATTTCTTAGAAATTGCTCGACTTCGTCTAGGTAATATTGATAAGAACAGGAACGCAAGTGTCCCATATTGTCAAGGGTCAAGATTGCCCTTGAGCGTCGGGGGTTGAAAGCAGCGACTAAGTGAAGAATACGAACCCAACTTGATAATATAATATAAGTTTATTCAAACACATGGTTGGATGGAATACACACTCAAGGCACCCAACATGTAATTGAATCTGGCGTAGGTTTTAAGATAAGCGATGATCAACTTACATAGGAGTAACAACGTTCATGGTGTCTAACTGAATGAAATACATATTTATTAATTTAATTAAATCGCGTCATTGACTGGCAAGGGCTTCCGCCAAAACTAGTGGAAATTGATTGATCATGAATCTTCTGCTGCGGTGGTTTTTATAGCCGTGTCCTCTTGGATTTGTTGGTCACGTGCCTCCGCCTGTCGCGTTACAGTTGCACCTTGTACGGCAATTCTTGCTGACAGGGTTAGATTCTGCACATGGTGTTTTTCCATCGTAAAAGTGTGGGGTAAGCAATGCGCTGCTCTTTTCTGGTCGTTGTGGCGGTTTGGCCTAGAGCTGCTGCGCCGCTCTCCGTACCGACGAAATGTGTGAACGTCGGCTCGGGATGATGGGATGCATTGCGTCTCGCTGTACTGTTCTTTTCCAGCCGCTACGGGTCTTCGCTGTTGTGCTTCTCTCTGTGCGAGGAGTATCCCTACTCTATTTGCTCCGTGATTCTTTGTTAATTTCCATTGGCTGATTTGCTTTGCGCGCTTGTTACCTGCAACTTACAATTGGCTGGTGTTTCCAACCTTTATTCAAATAAATTTCCCGCTATTTTATTGCTCTTCAACCTGGTTTTGACAATTCTCCCTCCCCCCCCCTCAGGTTAGAATGGTCCCCATTCTGGACTACCTCAAATTCAATACCGACGGTGATCGGTTGGATATGAACGACGCAAGCCGGCGCAGTTCCGCAAAGTAAAAATTCATGGCACAAAATCTTGATGCCGTAGATCTCAGTCAATTTGAGCAGACAATTCAGGCATCCGCAATTGAACGGATTTCCGAGAAGATTGACGAAGGTCAGCTTGGGCATCGCCACCAACATGGCCGGTTCCAAATACTGCAAACGAACGATTGTTGCTGCAATACAAACGACGAACGAAATTGGCAACGAAATTTTTTCGCCCAGCACTCGGATCATGTTGTAGTCCAGATCGAGAACCACCAATGAAGGCGTGCGGGCGAAAGCGTCCTCTTCCACCAGAGCACTATGCGGTTCCTGCTCAAGATCAAGTACTCCAACTTGGTCAGACCTTCCAGCATGCCGCTCGACACTTCGAGCCACTTCAGCTTAGACAATTTCGAGGTGCGGGTCCTCGATGCGGTTGTTGTCCAAGTCCAGCTGTTCCAAATTGCCGGACGGTTCCAGGTTCCAGGACGAACGAAGTCAGTCTGTTCTGGGACATGTAGAGCAACCGAAGCGCACCTGGAAGGTTTTCGTCGGAGCCTACGAGCCGCTTGATTTCGTTGAAGTTGAAGTATGCGTGGCGCAATCTTCGCGGCAGTTCGCCGAAAGGAACCATCGCTTCGGTTTGGTTGCGGAACAGCGTCAGCGTCGTCAACGAGCTCTTATTCGTGAAGATCCCCATCGGGAACCGCTTGATATGGGGTTGTCTTGGAGCGAAAGCGATTCCAAATTGTCTAAGTTTTCGAAAGCACCGGGTGATATGTCGCTCAGTAACGCGGTGATTTTCAAATCCGTTACGTTTCTGATGACTGGCGGTATTCGGTTGAGCGTTGCCTGAGGCGAAGCAGTCATGCCAGAGATTGTGAGTGCATGATTGCTATTGTTGTAAATGCATTGATGTTGAGGGTAACCGTTCAAGGCGGCTTTCACGTGGTCACATAATTCTTGCGCGGTTGAAGAACTTAACATCAGTAAACAACACAAGACGATCCCGTCCATCAGCATGGTAGATAGAAAGAACTACTTGACAGCACTAGCAGACGTAGTACTACGTATTAGTTGATACGTGAATTAGCTATATGTAATAGTACATTACGTAATAAGAGTAGTAAGTAGCATATTACGCACGCAGGGAAATGTTGCCTGCGTATTCCCTGAGTGCGTAATTGCTTTACTACTCGTATTACGTACCGTACTTTACCTACGACCCCCCCCACCTCTTTCTTTGCCGAGTGTTGAAAAAAATTAGCTGCAATATAGCTCCCTTATTTATTGTCAGATTTGCTTTATTGATACACCAAATGAAATGATTTGATGCCCACTATATTGTGGGTGTCAACTTGTGTGAATTATGACAATGGCAAAATAATTTGACACTTAACTTGTCTAATATGCGCTTAGGTGCCAACTCACCTACTTGATGCCATCAAGTAAATAGTATGTTTCTCAAACTTTTACTTACCTACCTTAAACACTACTACTTACTACCTATTCACAGTGATTGTACGGAATACTTATTGTAATTTTGTTACAAAGTCAACCTACCAAGCCCTATCATTCACGAAGATTATGGAGCATAGAATTGAAAATCTCTTCCAAATACCCACCCTTAGGTGCCTAATTACATGATTCATATTGCATATTAGAATGAAACAGCACAATTGATGGTATTTCTGAATTATATCAACTTGAGTATTACACAGATGGTGTTAAGTGCATATGTCCTTATCTAAGTAGATTGTATAATATGAGCTGAGCACCCCCACTGCTCTTCCAGGTAGCTTGGGCGAACCCCTCACGGGATCTTACTGTATTCGCAATGCTTTGTGTGTGCTGTGCACGCAGACGACAGATAACCACTCACCAGGCAAGATGTGCCCTTCTGCTAATAAATTGTTATTCAGTTGTTACTATACCAATCGAAGAGTTTGATTAACCCCCCCGTGGGTGAACCCACATTTTCTGGTCCCATCGAACCGGATGGTTGAACCAGCGGCAGAGTAAAGCAGTTCGCGAGTGTGATTAGTGATTCTGATCACTGAATCAAGTGATTCAAAGACAAAGTTTCTTCGAGACCAGCGAGTGCCAGTCCCGGAGTACCTACATCAATTCAAGCAGAGTGTGATTAAGTGATCCACCTAAGAACAATACGAATTAAGTAATTCGAGCCAGTTTCTTCGAGACCAGCGAGTGCCAGTCCCGGAGTGGTCCTTCGACGTTGCCGAAATTACAGCAGAAGGTGAGTGGGCTCAAATACTTATCCTTTCGTTCACAATTTCCCTGACCTCTAATTGCGGCCAGCAGGTACATAATCACCGCTTAAGTTAGTTGTGATTCTCTATTTCACCTGAATTATTATTCAATTTGTAAGTACAAATTGTACAGTTTGTTTGTAGCAAACATTTTCGTATATTTGATCAAAATCATACATCATGTCCCTCAGACAGTTAGTGCAAAGTCGTGGTACTATTCGCGGAAAGTTGACGCGGATCATGTCATTCAATGAAAGGTGTGATGCAAACACACCACTTGAGGAGATCGAGGAAAGGCTAGCCATGTTGCCAGTCATTCTCAAACAATACGAAGACACGCAAAATTCCATCCTGAGCACGGATGAAGTAACAGAAGCCGCGGTAATCGCAGAACATGAACGGTTGCATGAAGTGTTTGAGAATGACTGGTACAAGGTCAAAGCCGCTCTGAATGAACGGAAAGGTTCACGAATTAGAGTAATTCAATCCGTGCCACCAACCAATGCGAACAATCAGCACTATAACGTCAAACTCCCTGAAATAAATTTGGTGGAGTTCAGCGGGGTTTATGCCAAGTGGCTCCCGTTCCATAATTCCTTTAACAGTCTGATTCATGAAAATCCAAATTTGAGCAGCTGTTCAAAGTTCCATTATTTGAAATCGGCTCTTAAAGGCGATGCCCTTAAGGCCATAGAAGCGATAGAGATTTCGGATGCAAATTATATTGTTGCGTGGAATCTTCTGAAAAGGAGATTCCAAAACAAAAGATTAATTGTCAACGATCATGTTCGATCAATTTTGAATATCGCGGAGGTGCGCAAAGCCTCAGCCACCGCGCTATACGCACTGTTAAACGATCTAAAATGCCACCGTGAGGGTTTAAAATCATTCAACATTCCTGTTGATGAATGGAACGCGATCATCGTACCTATAATGTCGAAAAAATTCGATTACGAAACGTTGAGGCAGTGGGAAAACACGCTGGATGACGAAGTTCCTACGCAGGACGCCCTCGTGGCCTTCCTAGAAAAAAGGTGTAGATTTTTAGAAGCGTTAAGTGACGCGAATTCTACTCCCAAAGGTATACCGCCTTTCGCGCCAAACACACACCACCCTAAGATTGCTAACAATAGTAATTTTTCAAAGTTCAAATCGAGTCATGTGGCTACCGCGCAACGTGACAAGTTTCAATGTTACTTGTGTAAAAAACCACATTCAATAGATTTTTGCCCAGAGTTTCTTCGATTAAGCATTGGCGACAGGGTTAAAAAGGCAAATTCGATGCTATTGTGCAAGAATTGCTTGCGTAAAAACCACGCAACGACCGACTGCCGGTCTCGAGCAAAGTGCTCCGAGTGCAATGAATCTGGTCACAATTATTTGCTTCATGAAGCCCATAAAAACACCAGTGTCTCCGCGACAAGTGAATCTAGCGAGAATGTCGCTACTCATTGTTTTGCCGACGCCAATGAAACCGTATTGTCCACTGCCGTGGTCCTAGTAGCCAACAATAAAGGTCAATGGATTTCGGGTAGAGCCCTGCTCGATCCTGGATCACAAATGAATTTTGCAAGCGCTGCGTTCATTAGAAAACTCGAACTCAAGACCGCGGCAGCAAACCTCAGAATTTCGGGAATCAGTGGCGTAAACAGCGAGGCAAACCGTATGACACGCGTCAAGTTCAGGTCACGAGTCGAAGAATTCGAGGCCATGATGAGTTGCTGTGTTGTCGAGAAGATAACACAAAACCTACCGCGCGTCCCGCTCGGGAACGTTGGCGAAATCTCGCCCGAATTTCCCTTGGCTGATCCAACATTCTTCGAGACAAGCGCCATAGATTTATTGATCGGCGCGGAGTTATTTTGGCAGCTACTTCTTGATAAAAGGATAAAGATCGGCGACCCGTCGCTATTCTTGACCCATACTCGAGTGGGTTGGGTAGTTGGGGGTGCGACAAGCCTGAAGGGAAGCACGAAGTCGGCGGTCGCGACCTGCAATCACGCAGTCACGTCGCTGCAAGATGAGCAATTAAATACCACCCTGACAAGGTTTTGGGAGCAAGAGGAAATTCCTAATAAGCAAAACATTTGGACAGCTGAAGAAATCGCGTGCGAAGAACATTTTGTAAAAAACTACCGGCGAAATGACGAAGGAAGATTTGTCGTGCGACTTCCGTTTAAAAACGAACGAACGATTTGGAGCAATTCCTCGGAATTAGCTTTGCGCCGATTTAATTTGCTGGAAAAACGCTTTTCCAGAAACCACCAATTGAAATCTCAGTATTCCGCTGTAATACAGGAGTATTTAGATTTGGGGCATATGGAATTAGTACCAGAAGTCGAAATCAATAATGAACGGTCGTACTATCTCCCACACCACGCTGTTTTCAAATCTCTGTCCGAAAATTCTGTAAAAACGCGAGTGGTATTTGACGGAACCGCGGGAGGTAACAGCGATTACCTTTTCCTCAATAAAAACCTGATGGTAGGCCCTGTGATACAGGATGATTTGTTGTCAATACTGCTGAGATTCCGCTCGCGTGAATATGTATTTACTGCTGATATTAAGCACATGTACCGACAAATTCTTGTCGATCAAAGAGACACCGGTTTCCAAAGAATATTTTGGAGGTTCCATGAAGATGAACCGATAAAAATTTATCGGCTGAATAGGGTCACCTTCGGTTTAAGCTCTTCGAGCTATTTGGCTGTTAGATGCATTCAACAATTGGCCCGAGACGTTGAGGATAAGTATCCCGACGCCAGTCTTGTAATACAAAGAGACGCCTACGTGGACGATATAATCGTCGCCAGTAGTAATTTACAGGAAGCTGTAAATTTGCAAAATGCAATAAAAGAAATATTTGCCCAAGGAGGTTTTGAACTGGCCAAGTGGTCTTCTAATCACCCAGTCCTTTTGGCAAATGCCGCACCAGACGATGTTGGTGCTAGCGTTGTAAATTTGAACAAAGGCGGCATATCCAAAACATTAGGTGTGTTTTGGGACCGAAATTCTGACAGTTTATTATTCAAGACAACCCCGATAGACACTTCCGGTTCAATAACAAAGAGAAAAATTCTCAGTCGCATTGCCGCTTTATATGACCCGATGGGTCTGATAGCACCCGTTGTACTCAAGGCCAAGCTATTGATGCAACTTTTATGGGCTGATAAGAATTTGGGCTGGGATGACGAGGTTTCGGCAGGTATACGAGATTCCTGGAAGCAATTTGCAGAAAGTTTGCATTGTTTGAATGATCTTTCTATACCACGTCACGCTGTGATATCAAATCCGATTGCGATTGATATTTGTTCCTTTGCGGATGCTTCCATAAAGGCCTTTGGCGCTTGCATTTATCTCAGAGCAAGTGATTTCCTCGGAAATTTCCAGTCCAGATTATTGTCATCAAAATCACGAGTCGCTCCAGTAAAGGTAATTTCCTTACCACGATTAGAGCTATGCGGTGCTCTTTTATCTGTACAGCTAATGCTGACAGTGCAGAACTCCTTGAGAATCCCGATAGCGAACCGGTACTTGTTTTCTGATTCCACCATCGTTTTGCATTGGATTGCATCGCCAGCCAACGTTTGGCAAACATATGTGTCAAATCGTGTCGGCGAGATCCCAAGAAACACGAAGAAAGATCAAAGGCATCACGTAAACACCCGTGAAAACCCGGCCGATTATGTGAGCCGCGGTTTAGAAGCCCATCAATTAGATGGAAACGCGCTCTGGTTCAATGGGCCAAAGTGGCTTTCCAAGAACACGGAAGAATGGAATTCCACCCCGCTAACTCAAATGAGTTGCCGCGATGTACCTGAGGAACTCGCGGAAAAACGCAAGACAGTTCTTGCCGTGACGGTCCCTCCAACATTTGAAGTTTTAGAGAGATTCTCTTCCTTTGATAAACTGCAACGTGTAATCGCACATTGTTTGAGGTTCATAAACAACGCAAGAACTAAGTCCGATTCCAGAATTGTGGGACACTTGACCGTCAAAGAACTGAGAAATGCCCATGATCGCATAATAAAACACATTCAAAATCGCGAATTCCATTCAGACCTTGCTAATTTGAACCAAGCTCGCAATTTAGCCAGAGGAAGCAAATTGACTTCCTTAGATCCGTTCATAGGAGATGACGGAATCTTGAGAGTTGGCGGTAGAATCAGGCACGCTGATATATCGTACGATAGAAAATTCCCGATAATACTTCCGAAACATCATGTAACGGAACTTTTAATCCGAAAGGAACACGTGTCAAATTTGCACGCTGGGGCACAATCAACTCTATCTTCATTGAGAGCAAAATACTGGCCGCTTTCAGGTAGAAGTTCCGTAAGGAAAATAACACGCAATTGCGTGAGGTGTTTTCGAGTAACACCTCGAACAATAAACCCAAAAATGGGCGATCTACCCAAAGCGAGGATCCAACCCGCAGGTAGAGCTTTTGCGAACACGGGCCTCGATTACTTCGGCCCTTTGTTCGTTAAACAGGGTAGCTACCGCTCTGCCAAACTGGTGAAAGCGTACGGGGCATTGTTCGTATGCATGGCAACAAAGGCCGTTCATTTAGAATTAGTTGGCGACCTTTCTTCGGCTTCCTTTTTGAACGCGTTTCGTAGATTCATTTCCCGAAGAGGAAACGTCGCGAAAATTTTCTGCGATAATGCCACGAATTTTGCACGAGGCGACAAAGATCTCAGAGAAGCCGCCAGTATTGTTAAAAATTCGAAATTTCGCGAAGAATTTCAACATCATTTTGAGAACACGGAATTCAAGTTCATTCCGCCCCGTTCCCCGAATTTTGGCGGTTTGTGGGAACGTTTGATTAGAGCAGTCAAGATTCACATTAAGAGGGTTTTAGGGAACTCACAGCTGACTTTTGAGGAGATGAGTACCTTGCTGTGTCGTATAGAGAGCATCCTTAATTCCCGTCCTCTAACTCCATTGTCCGATGACGCCCACGATTTCCAAGTTCTCACACCCGGCCACTTCCTCGTATTTGAGTCCCTCACTGCACCAGTCGAGCCTGACCACCTGGAGATTCCTGAGAATCGTTTGGACCGCTGGCAACGGATCGAGCAGCTGAGGCGCCGCTGGCACCGTGAAGTCCTTTCACAAATGCAGACGCGCGCTAAGTGGCGTAATTCTCCAGCGGACCAAGTTCGTCCAGGGGCCATGGTGCTGATTGCCGAAGATGGCATTCCTCCATTGATGGGGAAATTGGGCCGTGTTGTCACCCTACATTTGGGCGCCGATAAGGTCGCTCGCGTGGCTACAATTCAAACAGCCAGCGGCGGTACCATCAAAAGAAGTACCCGCAAGATTTGCGTACTTCCCATCGAAGAATCAAGGGACTAATTGAGTGCTACCGTGATCAAGTGGTGACAAAGAACTGACAAAGTATCAAAGTGCTAAAGTGTAAAACTTAATCCGCGCTTTTCTAAACTGAAGATTCACAAATATTTCGTTTATTATATTTTTGATATGATTACCTTTATTCTTGTTCATATTTAATTACCATATCACTGCAACTGTTTGATTTATTACTACTTTTGATATTTTCCCTGTTTCTAAATAATACTAAGATATACTCTGTTGCATTTACAATAATTGATTACCGAAGTGTTATTTATACCTACATAAGTATTTTAAGTTCAATATTGACATTCCGTCAAAGGTGGGAGCATGTTAAGTGCATATGTCCTTATCTAAGTAGATTGTATAATATGAGCTGAGCACCCCCACTGCTCTTCCAGGTAGCTTGGGCGAACCCCTCACGGGATCTTACTGTATTCGCAATACTTTGTGTGTGCTGTGCACGCAGACGACAGATAACCACTCACCAGGCAAGATGTGCCCTTTTGCTAATAAATTGTTATTCAGTTGTTACTATACCAATCGAAGAGTTTGATTAACCCCCCCGTGGGTGAACCCACAGATGGTATACTAGAACAACCTACAATGATCAGTCAAAATACAGTTGCATTACTTCGATTTCAAATTTGCTCGGGTAGGCTTCGAAAGCCCTATCTTATCCCAAAGTTTCGTGTCTGGTGCAGTTTTTTCTGTAAAATGTAGAATGTACCAATAACTTCTTCACGAATTGGGACCCTGGAATAAGAATCACCTTTAACAAAGCCGTAGTTGTTGAATATTGTCTTGACTCTGGTACCTGGCAAGCCGCGTGATATTTCCAAAGTTTCAAGTCAGATGATGATCCTTTTCTTGGCGCAATTCAACGGTGCAATGTGCAATAACTCAGCAAGTTAAAAACCTAGAATAGAAGCACAGAAGGAAGAGGCATATCATGAGTGGTCTGTGCTGAAATTACCTGCATAGCCGTGAATATTTCGTTTGCCTCCGTCCCAATGTGTGCCGCAGTAAATTGATTTAATTATGTATAAAGCGTAATCGGCAGGTATGCCGAATGTTTTGCAAAACTGTGAATTAGTACTCGGAACAAACAAATCCATACTTTGTTGTTATATCTGGGAATATTTTTGGAGGTTATGTCACCCCAAATGTCGTTTCTTGATTCTCGCAGGCCGTCACAACCAAAAGTCAAAGCCACCAGAAACCAGTTTCACACGATGCTACAAATTCCGCACTTTGTCAAGTACAATTAGAAATTGTATGGTGCTGTATCAAAATTATTTGACTTTTTGCTTTGATTGTAGGTATGATACCGCACAATTTTTGATCGAATGAAATTTATAACCCTATGTTTGAACTTTATTAAATTATCATCGTGTAAATCCAACTCCACTAGCTGTAAAGCGTGCTCCGGTGGATTGAGCGCGAGTCGATGGAATGGATGTCTTCTCCTAGTTCCAACTGCACTGCCCACAAAGGGAAAATTATAATGGTATAATGAAACTGTAATAATGTAAATGAGAATTTAGCAAAAAATATTCCAAATTGTTGCAATTGAATGCATATATTTTAAAAAGTTGGATTTTTACATCTCACCTCTTGTTGTACACAGGACGTAAGTATATAAAGAAGGTATCAATATGTGACTTCTGGTGAATAGGATCAGTTATGGTCCGGTTTTTAGTGGCGAAAACGCGCAGGTGTAATTTGTTGACGGTTTTGGGACTCGAAATAATATCAAATTCAAGTGGTTTGACACGAAGTCGTGACAAGTTTGGTACCAACTATATTTTGAACAGAAAATTCCCTAACTGTGCGTAATGGTAATCAAATCGCACAGCGTGCGTAAGGAGCTGCTTAGTGAGTCTATAGGTTGTGCGCTATTCATCCACTTACGGTAGTGGTCGTAGGTAAAAATTATTTTGCAGTCGTTCCACAGTTTGCCGGCCGACCGGTTTCGTTCGTATGGCGAACATTCGTTGATATTTATTCGTCAAAATCAAAGTAGTAGGTGGTAGAGTTGACGGCACACCACAGGGACCTGTGAGCGGGGCTAAACAGAAAAACAAAAATCGTGTTGAACGAGTCCGTGTGTTGAAATAGGGGAAGCAACACAGTCAGCTGGAGTGGTGGACCATTACCAGGTCACATAGTCTAGGATCTTTTCGGATAAAAAGCAATGCTAGAGGCAAGTCATGTTAAAGTTTGGCAACATACGCTTTAAGGGTACTTGGACCCCGCTGAATACGAAAACCATTGTTGCCAAACCAAATTTTGCACCGGAAGCCCGCAATGGGGTGGTAAAGGGGAGGGAAGACCAAAAATCACTATTTTTCACCATTTTTGATGTCGGAACTGCGACCTGTCATTAACGTAAAGTGAATTACATCATATCTTGATTCACTGAGGTCTTATACTACCATATTGACATAATTACTGTCAAAATTTCTAGAGGGGGAAGACTGGTTGGGGGGAATGTTGACTGTGTAGATGATTCTTCTCTTCTCTCGATTTTGAGTAAATATAAACATGTTTGGTATCGTTTCCGACTAAATTCCATATTCCCTATTCAACTATGGTGTTTAAATTGCAGTAGAAGCGAGTTTGAACAAGTTTCTCATGATAAAACATGTTTTTTGTTAATATTTTTTTACGTCTTTCAACTGTGTTATTTTACTGCAAATCGGCATTTTTTCTCAAAATTCTTGCGTAGTTCATTCGTCTCATGTATTTACCATGATATAGGAATCTAATTGATTTGCCTCTACTTTTTTCAATATGAAGAATAAAAAAATTGTGGAAATTGTTTGGCCCTACTTTTCAACTTTGTTTTTTGCTGTATGATGTATGTATGGTCAAAACTCAAGTTTTTCATATTTTAAAAAGTGAAGGCACACTTAGTATGTGAATGTATTGTGTGAAATATACCAGACTAACGAACTACGCAAGAATTGTCAAAAAAACTCCGATTTGCATTGAGATATCATAGTTTATAGAATTAAAAAAAAATACGCTAATGAAACTGAAGAGAACTTGGTGCAACCGAAGGCAGATACGTACATTACCCTAAACGTTAAGTTGAATAATACAATTAAAGGTTTCATCATTCACATTTATTACATTCGATTTCAAAATCTCTTTATCTACCTCTTCCCTGAGTATTATTAGAGGAATGCGGTTTTTTCGAATAAAGGTACATCTCATGAACGAAAATTTTGAGAAGTTGTTCTTTTTTAGAGGTTGATGGTAGAGAACACCTGCCCAAGACGTTCGAAAAAGGTAACTTTTCTTGGAGGTTTGATAGATTATCTCACGGAAATCCAAAAAAGGTAACCTTTTTTAGAGCATAATCAAACATACCAAAGAAAATTATTTTTTTGAGCTGAAATAGAACTCCTTACAGAAGTTGGAGAAAGGTTACCTCAAGGGTAACCCTTAGAGCTTTATAATTTCATAAAACATTTTGAATAAGTTCTAAAAAGGTAACCTCTTTGGAGCTTGAGAGAACATCATAGAGAAGTTGGAAAAAGGTAACCTCTTTGGAGCTCAATAGAACATCTCAAAGAAGTGCAAAAGTGGTAACATTTTTGGAGCTCAAGAGAACATCACAAAAAAGTTGGAATAAGGTAACCTCTCTGTATCTTAATAGGGCATATCAAAGCCGTTTGGAAGAGGTAACCGTTTCTCGAGCTCAATAGAACATCTCAGGCCTCTCTGAGAGGGCCTCTCACTGGGCATCAGGTTCTGACATGAAAAACTCTTCTTTTGAAAAAAGTACATTCTAGAATATCTCAGCTAAGGTTTTCTTTATAATTATGAGGTGGAGGACCCACTTTTTCATCATACAATAAAATAATAGCAAAAAATTAAGTTGAAAAGTAGCGCCAAACAACGGTTTTCACAAAAAAATATTTTTTTCATATTTTAAAAGTTGAAGGCACATCACTTACATAACTGTATTGTGTGAAATATACCAGACTAACGAACTGCGCAAGAATTTTCAGAAAAAATGCCGATTTGCAATGAATAACACAGTTCAAAGTGTTAAAAAAATATTGACAAAAAACATGTTTTATCATCTAAAACTTGTTCAAACTTGCTCCTATTGGAATTTTGACACCATAATTGAACTGAAAATATGAAACTTGATAGGAAAAGATACCAAACATGTATATATTCACTCAAAATCAAGAGAACCTGCGTCTTTTATTTGCTGATGACCTGAAACTTTTCAGTAAAGTCCAGTCGATTGACAGCTGTCTTGCCCTGCAGAGAGATCTGGACACAATTGCCCTGTGGTGCGAGAAGAATAGGCTATTCCTGAATATTGAGAAATGTCACGTGGTGAGTTATACAAGAAGAAAAAATAAGCTGGAGTACCAGTATGTATTGAATGGTGTGTGTGTTGCCAGGTGTTCCAACATAAAAGATCTAGGTGTCATATTCGACGAGTCCTTCAGTTTTGATATGCAGGTAAAGTTGTGTATCTTCTGCTTCAAGGATGTCAGGATTTATATATAGGAATTGTAAATGTTTCCCAAACAATTCTAGTCACTTGTTGCTTTACTCATCCTTAGTACGAAGCCGACTGGAGCACGGAGCTGTGATATGGCATCCTATTTACAATTCACAAGTAAGAATAATTGAGACTGTCCAGCGGAAATTTTTGAAGTTGCTCAAGTTCAGGACGGATGGTGTATACCCTTGCAAAGGCTTCGATCACAGTGCTTTGCTGAATGAGTTTGATGTTGTGTCTCTCGAGAGACGTAGATTGCAGATTGCGGTGACTTTCCTCGTTGGGCTGTGTCGCGGGAGCATAGACTGTCCCTACTTGCTGGGTCGGTTGATGTTTTTGGTACCTAGGGCTTCTTCTAGACTCCAGCACACTTTCTACACTGAACGTCCTAAGACAAATTTATTGTTAAAGTCCCCTGTTGATTATATGTGTAATGTGTTTAATAGCATTACAAACAGCTGTGATATAAATTTTACTCCCATAAAACATATCCAGCGACTACTGTGAAATTTTATCTTCCATTGTGATTCATGTGTGATAATTTATTGTTATTTTAGTTATTTGAACATTTCCTGTATTGGGTACACCGCCTGTTGGAAATAAATCTATCTATCTATCTATCTAAGAGAAAAGAAGAATCATCTTCACAGTCAACATTCCCCCAACCAGTCGCCCCCTACGGAAATTTGACAGTAATCATGTCAAGATGATAGTATAAGACCTCAGTGAATCAAGATATGATGTAATTCACTTTACGTTAATGACAGGTCGCAGTCCCGACATCAAAAATGGTGAAAAATAGTGATTTTTGGTCTTCCCCCCCCCTTTACCCCCACATTGCGGGCTTCTGGTACAAAATTCGGCTTGGCAACAATGGTTTTCGTATTCAGCGAGGTCCAAATACCCTTAAATCATATGTTGCCAAACTTTAACATGACTTGCCTCTAGAACCACTTTCCAGGTCACTTTTTCAAAAATGATCCTAGTCTAACAGGCGAACCTAAAATCCCACTGCAAATCTAGGTGCACCACTAGATGAACAAAGTTCGCGCAGTTAGGCTCTGCCCACAGGTCCCTCTGGTATTCCGACTACTCTACCTAGTAGTTATTTCAAGGATATGCAGTCCAAGTTAAAAGCAAGAATTACCTGCCTGATGATGTTCAGGTACCTCAGGTAGGCAGGCGACCGGTAAAATACAGAATTATTGGGAAATGTTGAAAAAAAAACTATTACATCGGTATAAATTGTTCTCTGAAAGAATTGTTGATTGTCAAAATTTTGAAAAAAATCGAAGAATGAAGCGAAAAATCGTAACAAAAATGTTGGAAAAACTGTTCGCTAAAAAATTCATTTGTGATCATTGGGAATAGCATTTGTGGAATTCATCTGAGATTAAAAGGTAATACAAATCATGATTTCGATGGTCAGTTCGCCGCACTCATTGCAAAAAATCAAAAGTTGCGGCTTTAGAACACCTTTAAATTTAGAGCGTTTTCAAGTGTCTACCTTGGAAAATCACGGACAAATTTTTGATTGAAGCAAAAATAAACATGAAAGTTTTAAATTAAATCCCACCTAGCTTTTCTTCAAAAAGTCTTGAATGTCAAAATTTTGAAAAATCGGAAAATGAAGCGAAAAATCGTAACAAAAATGTCGGAAAACCCATTTGTGGTAATTGAGAATAGTGTTTGTGGAATTTATATGGGACTGAGAGGTAACAATTTATGATTTTGATAGATAACCCGCCACTTGAATGGAAAAAATCTGAAATTGCGGCTTTAGAACTCCCTTAAATTAAGGATGTTTTCAAGTTTCTACCTTGGAAAATCGCGGACGAATTACTGATCGAAGCTAAAATATACATAAATAATTCAAATTAGATCTCACCAAGCTTTTCTTCAAGAGGTGTCAAATGTCAAAAATTTGAAAAAATCGAAAAATTGAACGAAAAATCGTAACAGAAATGTTGGGAAATCTGTTCGCTAAAAAATCCATTTGCGGTGATTTGGAGTAGTTTTTTTTCAGTACCGCCGCGGTTTGACATCATTTCTTCCACTGGCTACCACTCACCTAACAGCATTAGCGAAGAGCCAGCAACCAGTAGAGGCGATGTCCCTTATCGGCCGCAGCGGATTTTTACAACAAGGATATTAACGTTCCCCTATATTCGCCACGTTTTACACTAAAGCGTAGATTACATCGCGATAGCAGCACAATAGGCTACTGGACATCAATCGCATTTCAGTATAAAAGTATCATAAACCTGATAAATATCTGAATGACGAATTTGTAGTTGGAAAAGTTTTTTGAAATATGATTTCATTTCGGTAAAAAATCAATTTGAAAGTGGACTTATTCAAATCAGGAATAATATGCTACGTCACAGCTTGAAAGTGGGCTAGGAGGTGGAAGGGAGGAAGGAGAGGGGAACGCATTTGACATTCGACCGAAGCATTCGTTCTGGATCTATTACGTAGTGGTGTATTTTCACGTGCGAGCACAACTTTTTCCCAAGGAACTCATTTTTGATGCCATTGCATGGAGTTATTATGTATTATGAAGCGAAATTGTATTAAAAAAAACTAGATTATTTGACGTGGGCTTGACATATGGCATGCGACACTCGCAGTACTGCCACTCATATGGCACTATAACACTGTTGTGACAATAATCCGAAGCCTGCACGAGCAAAACTTAATGAATTTTAAGAAATAATCGACCAAAATGTGAGGTCAAACCATGGCACTCCAGCATTCCATTGTATTTTTTTGGTATAAATCAGTTCAAAACAAGAAGGTGTCCTTCAGTCATTGAATGACCAACTAGAGTTTCTATTGGTTCTTCAAAATGTGACGTCACGCACTTGCCGCGCGATTCAAACAGACAAATCTTTTTCATGTTTTTTTTTATATGTACAAAAACTTTTTTAAACAAAATCATCTTGCCAATGCAACAATTTTGGGAGGATCTTCCATAAAAAGAAAAAAACCCATGTCCTCTAGCCTATTAGACAACTAGCTGCCAAAACGTTAGCATCGTAGTGAAACTGAATAAATATGAATTTTTGAAATGCTTGACCATTTAAACCATGTTTAACCATTCATTAAGCATGTAACCGGAACTTGGAAAAAAAACAGAATACGGACAAAATGTAAGTGAATGATTTTTTACAGGTACTGCACGGACGAGACCTGAACGGACGGGTGGCCCTGGTGACGGGGGCCAACACGGGCATCGGCTTCGAAACCGCCCGCTCTCTGGCGAAGCACGGCTGCTCGGTCATCTTCGCCTGCCGCAGCCTCACGTCGGCCGACGAGGCCATCACGAGGATACGCGAAGAAAAACCGAGCGCCGCCGACAACTGCTCGGCCCTCTACGTCGACCTTTGCTCTCTGGAGAGCGTCACCAATTTCGTGCACAACGTCAAGATGCGTCACAAACGGATCGACATGTTGATCCTGAACGCCGGACTGTTCGGTTTGCCGTACACGAAAACGACGGACGGATACGAAGCGATCTTCCAGGTCAACCATCTGGCCCAGTTTTACCTCGCCTTGCTGTTGCGGCCGCTCCTGGTGACCGGATCCAGGGTCGTGATTGTGTCTTCAGAATCTCACAGGTGAATGCGATTGGGGTGGAGAACTACTTCGCGGATAAAGATAAAGATGCTTTGAGCGGCTTTTTCGCTGAAGCAGGGCAAAGGGTTGGTGCTTCCATTGCGACACTTCTTTTTGAGCGACAGTATCAGACCCCATTAGTTTTTGTCCTAGAAATTTACATGATTGGAAGCGAATTTTCTATAGGTACTGTCACGGTACTGTGAGATACGCCCTTCCCTACATTAAATTGATTGAGCTGTGATACGTCTAGTGACCCTAAGTCATGTTTTGTTGTGCCGTAGATTTTTATCAACCTTTACCTAAGTCATTTAAATCAATTACACTTACCTCGAATTCCCGTCGTGATAATACCTGAAGCATACTATAGTAGTTACCTCACGTTCTTTGAAAGGGGATGAATTGTATAAATATTGAAAAATAAACAAAGTCATTCAACCACCTCAACTTTATTACAAATTAATCAATCATCGCCAATTAATTCAAGTTAATAATAATAATAATAATACTGTTTATTTGCTTACCAAAATAAATACATACAATGGGAATATATCCTTACAAAAAAATATGCAGCAAGCAAATGGGCTGTCGTTCAACTTTCCTGTACACCAGGAAGTTGATCTTCCACGACAGCCCTTGGTTCATTTTTCGCCAAAAAAAAAAAAAAAAGTACAACAATTTCTTGACACAACCCCAATTTTTCCCAATTCTACTATTAACGACACTTTGAAATAATTTACATCATCGATTCACACTTTATACAGTAGGTACGATACACCTCTACTGGCAAGTTACATGTTTACTGGCAACGGAAAGATATTCACTGGCAAAGTAATAAAACTCATAATGAAATACAATAACTGCAGAACCTCTCACGCTCCCTGAGATGATAATAGTTGAGACTTGACCTCTCGTTTAAAAACAGGCATTGACATAGCTCTGTAACCAAGCTTGGTAGCATTAAGAACGTGCACAATATTATAAGAAAAACATCGCTTAAATTGCTCCGTGGAATGAAATGGCACTGTGAGGAGATCCTTACGTCTCACGCCGATATTGTGCACGTCCGTTCTGAATCCAAATCTCTGTACCAAGTAGCCGGGCTGCTGTGTCAGAACAGTCTTGTGAAAAAGACACGCCGCATGGAGACGTCGCCTGTTCCCCATGTTGAGCCACCCGATCTCCCCCAGCTTATGTGAAATGTGCTGACGCCTAGAAATTCCAAAAATAAACCGCAAACAGGAATTCTGAACCACCTGGATCCTCCGAGTGTCCTCGACGGTCAGACAAGGGCCGAAAACCGCGTCACTGAAGCTGAATCTAGACAGTACCAGAGCGTCACACAGCAAAATCCTTAGACGGCGGTTGAGAAAGTCTTTACTATTGTACAACAGTTTTAAATTGCAATAGGCCGAACGAATGCAACCGGTCACGTGTGCTGAAAATCTTAAGTCGGAATCAAAGAGCACGCCCAAATTTCTCGCCTTCGAGACAACATCAAGCTTCCTGCCATCGAGATACACTTCCAACCCATCCCCAGCCGCCATCCGCGTAGCCTTGCTGCCAAACAACATTACAACTGTCTTATCCGAATTCAAGGTCAAACCATGCTTCCTGGAGAAAAGTGCCAAATCAGCAACGTCAGCATTGATCTTCCGGACCGCATCGCATAAGTCATCTTTTTTGAATGAGAGGTACAATTGAGTGTCATCAGCGTAAAAATGATAGTTACAGTGTGAAATCTTGGATTCAAAGTAACAAGTATAAATACAATATAAAAGAGGACCCAGAATTGAGCCCTGGGGAACTCCTCGAGAGACGAAAATTGTACCCGAAAACACACCATCAAGACGAACCCTCTGTGACCTGTCAGACAAATAACTTTTCAGCAATTGTCGAGCCGTTGATCCTAAACCCAAAAAATGCAGTATGGCCAGCAAGATGTCATGACTAATGGTATCGAACGCCTTACTGCAATCCAACAACACCAACGCCGTTAACCGGCCCCGATCCGTTGCCCGAAAAATATCGTCACTTATTTTCAACAAGGCAGTCGTACAGCTATGTGAAGATCTGAAGCCCGATTGAAATGCTGGCAGCAAATTACGGATATTCAAATACTCCTTGAGCTGGTCAGCCATAATTTTTTCCAATATCTTAGACATTGCCGGAAGAATGCTGATTGGCCTCAAGTGATCAAGCTGGGAAGGAGCACCGTTCTTAGGTAGGGGAATTAAAATAGCTTTCTTCCAACAGTCCGGGAATATTCCAGATTTTAAACAGCGATTAACTATATGAGTAATTACAGGCAGTATATAAGGACAGCACAGCTTCACTAAACGGATAGGTATATCATCCATATCAATCGAATTTGACCCAATAGAATTGATTTTCCTATAAACCGTGTCCTCGTCGACTTCCGAGAATGCAAATGAACTCACTACTCCAGGCTTAGCATTGTTTGTATAAAAATCTATCAGCTCATTAGAATCATGATCGTTAATTTCACCCAGTGCATCTGCTGAGCGATGAAAAAAATCATTTAAAACATTTACATCTTTCAAATTGTCAGGCAGTGAAACTTTTGGTTTCGTCGCAACATCAAGTTTTTTAAGCTCTCGCCATGAGGAATTCAAATTACCCAACCTCAGTCTATACTGCATGTATCCCTTTTTTTCAGCCTTAACAGCAGCATTTGTGGTATTGCGCAGTTGCTTATAGTAGTCCCAACTCTCTTGCCTTCCATCTTTTTTGAACTTCTTCAGTGCTTTATCCCGCAATGACATGAGTAACTTCAAATTATCGGTGAGCCAAGGCCTGTAATTGGACTTGCATTTAACGGTTCTCAAAGGACAATGACAGTCCAAAAGATCAAGAAGGCATGCGTTCAGAAACTCAACCTGGCGATTGATATCATCAACTTCAAAGACACGAAAAATTGGCAAGCTCTGCAGGTCCCGGTGGAACTGCTCGGGGTTAACAGCCGAGAAATCACGAAAAGTGACGCGCCTTCCCTCAGTCGGCCTAACTGGAGCTATTTTCACTTTGCAGTAGACAAGCTCATGGTCAGTGATGTGGTGCATGCTAGTCACACCACTTGTCTGAACCTCCAGATCACCACTCTTCAAAATCAGGTCGAGCAGGGTTGCGGTGTAACTGTTGACCCGAGTAGGACTGTCAACAATCTGAACCAAACCACACGAAGAAATCAGATCACTCAACATGCGGACCCCAGGGTCATGTACCTGCAACATATCCAAGTTAAAGTCACCAAGACAGCATACGTAATCACAAGACGGCATAACGTTTACTAATGAATTTTCCATTTCTGTTATGAACAGCTTATAGTCCATCACTGGCGGTCTGTATGCAACTCCAATGGCCACGGTCAAATGTTGCACCTTTACCAAAATCCAAAGCTGTTCAATCACCCGAGGTGTAGGAAAAAGTTTGAAATTTAAATGAGATTTGATGTAAAGTCCCACACCACCTCCACGACCCATACGGTCCTGTCGAACAAGTTCATATCCAGGCACGCCCACAACCGAAGAGTCTAAATCGCTACCAAGCCACGTCTCACTTAGAGCTAAAATATCATATGAGTTCAGTATTATATGGTCTCTCAAGTCACCGAAGTGAGCACGAAGAGAACGGCAGTTAAGATGTGCCAGATACATATTATTTCAGTGAACCAGAATTTATTATTAACAAAACAAGTATACTATATTATGTAACAACCAAAGCGTTATTCACAATAACAGTAGCAAAGAGACGATTAGATTCTATATGAAACCACTAAATGTGTAAATATAAATAGTAGGCAGGTAGGTAGTATACTTTATGTAATACAAAACAGCAAGTTAGAAACACAAAAAGTGCCGGTCAGAACGATATCAGTTGCGGCTCAAAAACAAGTAGAACTCAAAAAAAAAAACAATAACAACAAACAATTCCAATTTTTTCCTTGTCTCTCATCATTTGTTATTCTTCAGCATTAATCCACTAGGTACCCAAGACATCTAGGGCCTTTTCATTTGCCTGGATCCCGGTGGAGTGTGGACTGTGCCCGGCGCTATCACCGCTTTGAATTTCTGCCTTTTCACAACTGTTTCACTTTTAGGCTTTATTGCTTGTTTGTTGTTTGTGGTGTTGTGTGTTGTTGTTCCCGATCGTGTGGTGACGCCGGCAGGTCCGGTTCCCGCAGTTTTATCGTTCTTGTCACTTTCCGAGGGTTCCAGAGCCACGGCAGTGATATTGTATTCCTGTGTGGCAGGCTCGGTGTGAGGCAGTGAAGGAGTAGCAGGAGCACTATCCGCTTTCCTTGTGTATATAAGCTCCGTTTCTTCGCTCTCTTCCTCCTCCTTCAGCTCCTCTGCTGTGTACACATTATCATTGACGAACAGTTTGCCACGCTTTATATATGCGTTGCACTTCTTTTCCCTAGCCTGCTGAAGATGGTGTCTCAAAATTTTATAGTTCTCTCTCTCTGAATGGCTTAGGTCCCCAGATACACCAACACCTGTGTTTTTCAACAGCTTGCAGTTCTTTAGCACCCTCTGCTTAGTGAGGTATGACGAAAACTTAATTATGATTGGTTTCTTTGTTCCATCTTTGGTGGGAATTATGACGTCGTTTATCTCGGTGACAGCTATATCTAATTTTAAGAGGTCGTTCATTCGTTTGACAACATGTTTTACTTGGTCATTGTCGCGTTCAACTTTCAAACCAAAAACAACCACATTATTCTTTCTGAGTGCCTTATCCAAACTTTCGTATCTTGTTTGCAATTCTGAGTATTTCACCTCTAGTTTTGCACGTTCACATATCTCTCTGTCAATAATTCTTTGCAATCCCTCAACTTTAACCTGTATTTCGGCCCCCAACCTTCTAGCGATTTCCTCAGTTTGTCTCTCGTTCTCTTCACCAATAAACTTCACCAGCTTGTCAAATATATCATCACCCTTAGTTCACCTTAATTATTCATTTTCTTATTTCCAGACGTGCTGACATCAGCTAGTGTCAGGCATTAATCAAGTTTACATTCGGTTTCTGAAAGAAAAGTGCATCCTAATTACGCACGAAAACCCTGCGACTAATTGATTCAGCCCTTCCAATTTAATCCCGGTTTGCATTCTTCCTAATTTTCGGAACTATTGTTGAATCCGTTTCCTAATGCACTAGAGTTTCAATTCCCTGCTCAATCAACTAAGACTTCGTCGAATTTTAATTTCAACCCTTTCTTCCTTCTTGTCCATTTTCATTTTTGTACGAAGAGCAATTTCGATGCTTTACTTGTAGGTACTTAGAGAGAGATGGTTGTTCATCAAGTATTGTTTTGTTATTTCGAAATCATAGCCATTATTTTAATTCTTGATCAAATAATTTACATAAAATTTGATTGTTGACATTCCATAAGTCTGTATCCAGCTGGGGCTGTAGTTTATAACGTACAGACTTATTCAACAACTCGATTTCGAGCTGGGTTGTATAACTCCACTCAAATCTACACTCCGGTCAGGTGTACAGTTTATTGCAATGAGCCTCTAATTAAATAGCCTGCAAAAAATTATGTTATGTTCCTTTCTGTCTTGAAGTGTTTTCGAAACGACACTGAATTTTCTGGCATTGTTCTTAAGAGGTTCTCTTTGTTTTGGAACGCTAGCTTATTTCATGTCCATACACTCCTTGTCGTGCGAAAAGGGTTAAGTCTTTTATTCCATGGGGTAAACAACGCCTGATCGAGATTTTGCCCAGATTTGATTTGCATAAATACTGCTAGTGCTTGTTTCAAGCTGATAGAGTCTACAAAATCATGCTCTGTAGGAAGCTAAATCTCTTTCGGGAGGGTTACTGAGGTTTTAACCCTTTTTCTGGCTTCTTCAAGGTAGGTAGTTGAAACAAGGGGCCCCATTTAAAAGCTCACAGCAACTACAGGGAATTGAAATCGGCTTGACGCTTATGATGGCTGTTCGAAATACCAAAACAAAACCTACTATCATGTTATAAACCAAACAATTTCGTCAACCCTATCAAACAATTTGCATTTGATCACAATGAAAATCAGACTTGCCTCAGTGCTTCCCTTTCTCGTCACTGATGCACTACAACTATTAACAATGGTTTTTTCCCACTCTTATAACTTATTCTTGTCGAGTAATAATTTTCCTTTTCCACACACGTCTGCCGTTGTCGGGTACTCCGACGCCAATCCCATATTTCCACCCCCGAGTCCTTCTCTTGGGTCCCTTTGATTTGCGTGAGAAAATCTCCACCACAGCGTTAACTTTATTTCAATTTCTTGTTGAATTATATTGAAAAATATCTGAAACTAAATACTCGACACGTCGAGAAAGCTTGGAAAAAATTGAGTCTCACGCTTGCACTTTTCTAAAAACAGCAAGTAACTATCAAAAGCTTGAAGTCCCAGAGAAGCTTTATTAATTTTTATAACACGACTGGGTTCTCTCTTAGAGTTCAAGCAAGAGGCCTTGAGTCCTCTCCCAAAACCTCCGACCTCGTCTCGATTACTAAGTACACCCCTTGTTGGCGCACGCTCTTCTAGCATTCACTGCCAGGTGTCTCCAGTTGTTTCATTCCTTCGCCTTCGCACTAATTGAGACGTTTCACCTCTATTATTTATAAGTCTAGGGAGCGGATTTATATGCGATAAAAAAGCTCAAAATATGCAGTTATTATGCGCTTAAAATGTATCAAAATATAATGTTCAAATAAAGCAATATATGCGAGTAAATATGTGATAAAAGCTGCAAAAATAGTGTAAATTCCAACATTTACATGTGAAACCAACCAACCAACTTGACCATCAAAGTGAAAAAAGATTTCTTGCAAAATTTTCCATTATTTTTTTCTCAAAATCAGAAAATCATGATTTTCTAGCACTTTTAGATAAAACGGCCAAGGCATTGACAAATATTCGGTTATATGCAAAAATGTGGACTGAATATGCCGCTATATGCGATTATATGGACTATCAATTTGTTTGCGGTAAAAACTCGAAATAATGAATTATATGCGAAATAAAATTTGGTATTTAGGTTCCTGATAGATGGAAACGTCAAGCTGCAAGTCGACAGTTGCATCCAACTTAGCGAAAAGAACAGTTAAAAAATTATAAATCCGCTCCCTATATACTACTCTTCATTCCCATCTGACTTGAAACACTCTAAACTATTATAGCTAGGTGTTGCCGTCTAGAGTTAGACTTTCTAGACTCTTGTCTTGAAAAGGCGTCAAGACAAGAGTAGGGCTGTCAAGATCAAGAGTCTTGATTAGACTCTTGAAAAGGAAAAATTTAAAAAAAATCTGATATATTCCTCTCTGCTGATGGTTTTTATTTTCTACTTAATGTGTGATTAGATTGGAGATTCCTTACAGAGTTCATTGACAACATAAAAAATAACATAAATAAGGGTAAACGGTATGACAAAATGCTATTCAAAACTATATTTATTTGAAATGAAAATGATTGCTAAGGGTTTTCATGCTATTTTTCTTCTATTTGTTGAAATAGAAGTACCGTAGAAAGTACCGAGATCACTACAGACGATATAAAATATCTCGTCTCAAAAGTCCTTATTTTTTTTAGGAAAAAATCTGGGAATTTGGGAATTTAAATTGGGAGAATATTGAAGCAATAAACCTGTTTTGCGCTTGCGCACTAGGCAGGCCATCATGTCATTATGCATCGACCGTTGTTGCCATGCTGTGTCTGATAGGTAGTCTACAGTCCATGAATATTTTGAAAATTAGGAAAAACAAAACAACACAGAAGCATCTTTCTGTATATTGTGAATTTTATATGTGTATCAGAAGACAATTTGATTTTCGGTTTGTGGTGGCAGTTCACTATGAATTTATCAATTTTGCATCAGAGAACGGGAAAGCGTTGCCAGAGAGATGCCATGCCGAATTATAATGATGTCTTGTGATTATACATATATTCACATGACATCTCCTCCAGACTCTGTATGTCTCTACTGTTTTTTCCGGTTCTCATGCGAAAGTTTCGTCCAAGTGTTTTTTTTTTCAAGGACTGCTTCAACATCTCCAGTTCTACTTTTCCAAAAAATACCTGCGCCTTCTCAGATCGCAACTTCTAAGAAATTAGGTAGCTCGATGTAGCTTTTGGTCAATTGCCGCGGAACAAAGTGTTTCTTGCCAATAAAAGGAGAATGATTCAGACAACATGCTGCAGTCAGATATTCTTCCAATGTACCAAGACAAAATACCGATCAGGCTGGTGTTCTTTCTACAACTTGAGTGAAGTTAGTCTTTCTGCCGCATCAGGTTGACACAAGCGGGAACCTGGCACAGGTCTGCAAATAATCGGTATATTTTGGACAAAAAAAATTGGACCACGTCTGCACCACGACATCTGGGAACTCTGGGTCCCGCTTAAACCCAATTATTCACATTTTTTTGTCCAGCAGCAATGTTTCGAACTCCAAACAGCAAAATAATATTGGAGTTGATTGTTCAACTTTTTCTTGACTGTGACTCTTTCGTTGACTGTTTCTTGACGTTCATGGCAACCTGGTATTGTTCTTGGCTTGTTTATTCATTCGATTCGAGCCGATGGACTGCAGTAAGTTGAATTTCTATATCCTTTTCCGCTGCCAGATTTTTTGAGTACTTTTTTAAATTAACAGTAGTTGCCTATATTTATTCAGGCATCAACCTACAGCTATATAAAATCGTATCTTGTGATTTTATATGAGACCCCATTGCAGGAACACGTGTACTAACAGGTCGGGGGTGGCAGTGGCAATCTTTTCTTTCAGCATTCACACCAATGATAAATTTCAGTGCCAATAAAAGTAGATCTTTGTTTTGAAATTTGAACTTAATTATACTGTAGAATATTTTATTGAAGCGCAGTCCCTATTCGAAGGGTGCTCCTTGCTCCTCACAGTTTTCCCTTTTTTTCTTGCTAAAAGATGTTAATATTTCTGTCACGTATTTTTCTTGGAAGAAAGGGTTTTTTAGTAATTTAATTTCAAGAGTCTATCTAGACTCTTGAAAAATTTCCATCAAGAGTTAGAGTCTTGTCTTGAAATTTTGAAATAATCTTGATATTTCAAGACAAGACAAGAGTAGGGCAACTCTTGTCTTGTCTTGTCTAGACGGCAACACTAATTATAGCTTACTTCTATAGTTTCCTGGCATATTTCCAACAAAAAATACACGAATCATGTCATTTGAATCGGCCGAATTGGACGGAACTTTTCAAATTTGAAACACGGCTTGTGTGGTGTCTATTTTGCTCTTACTAAATTTCCTAGTTTGTGAACTTGCAATTTTCTCCATTTAATTATCTCCACGCGTTTTCCGTTCTCGGAAATGGTCTTAGTGATCCAAATTTAATTCGTTTGTTGCGGCGGGCACACATCCGGCCGCTTTCTCAATTCCGCCACGCCATGTGTTGACCATGCGTTCGAGTTTGATCCGCCTTGGCCAGCAAATTGGACAGTACTGTCCTCGTCTGCTTCAGAAATGTTTAATCTTATGGCTTTTCTCACATCCAGCCCGATGGTCGCAAACGATAATTTCTTTCTTAATCGAATTTTACCCACCTCAGTGGGGTTTTTCTATAGCCTAGTGCTTTCTGTTTACATAGTAATTCCATGACTTTGACACCCGCTGTGAAGTTGGCCCATCTCTTTGAAACCCTCCGAAATCCTGGGCCACTCAAACATATGACAGTCATCGTTTTGTCTTTACTAGTCTTTACACGAACTTTCGCCCAAGCTTCGGCCAATTCAATTGCTTGATAAGTAACATTAAGCATTTGATTATCCTAGAACTACCACAGTACATATTTATAGAGTTTAATACGATTTCTTGCAGGTTCTCCAACCTCACGCTGGACTCCATGACCCCCCTGACGCTGTCGCCGGAATCGGCAAAGAAATACTGGGACATGACCGCCTACAACAACTCGAAGCTCTGCAACGTTCTCTTCGCGAGGCACTTGGCGAAACTGCTGCAGAATTCCGGCATTTCGGTGTTCAGCCTGCACCCGGGCAACCTGGTCAGCTCGAGTTTGTCGCGAAACTGGTGGCTGTACCGGCTGTTTTTCGCGATCGTCAGGCCCTTCACGAAGTCGCTGCAGCAGGCGGCCAGCACTACCGTGTACTGCGCCACGGCTCTGGAACTGACCGGCGTCACGGGAGTGTACTTCAACAACTGTTTCAGGTGCGAAGAAAGCCTCGTCGCCAAGGACGAGGAGCTGGCCAAGGCCCTGTGGGACGTGAGCCTGGAAATGATAAGGGACGCCACTGGAAATCCCGCTTTTGATATGGATGTGTTGGTTAATCAAAGTGAATGACTGTCGAGCTCTTTATATTATTTTAAAATGCCTTTCTATTCAAAGCCAGTAAAACATAATATATTTATCCTGTACATGTACAAGCTCTGTTATAAGTGAGGTTATAAGTCATGAGGAACGTTACAAAAAAAGTTATTGCAATGGGTTCTATAGGGAACTGAATTTAAGATCGCAGCGCCGAAGCGGTCACTACGGAACTTTTTTTGGTACGGCGTTCAGAACAGATTCGTCAATTTAGAAATTCAAATAGCTGTCGACTGTCTAATTAAAGTTTGAACCGTTGAAGGGGGGTAACATCCATTGGCAGGCTCACTAATAGATGTTTTTTCTGTACTTCAAGGACAACGAATCGTTCACTCTTTGAGCTTCTTCACCAACCAGAGTTATCTCCCGCTAGAAAGAAGACGGGAAGCGCGGCAACTCATTAAATCGCCACGAAAAAAAGTTTTCGTTTTTTGAGGGAGTTTGCGATGTGCCCAATGAGATGACAACGAATGATTTCATGACAGACATGTTCATTAGAAACTTCGTCGATGGTATCCCAGGGTCGGCGGAAAGCTTCAAGATAACAACCAGGGCTAGCTCCCGCTAGAAAGAGGACGGGAAGCGCGGCAACTTGCTGACCGAGGTGACTTCTCCTCCGACTATTGACTAGTGAACATTTCGTGTGTAGCTGTCATTTTCGAGGCGAATATAACCTCACTTTCGTGGGGGCCCTGTTGTGTGTTGTCTTCGAAGGCCTGTGGCCAGTCCGGGGCTTAGTGAAGTGTGGTGACAGTGGGTGCGGCGGAAGGAGCGAATTTCGGAGCGCCGGAGTACTAGTTTGTGTGCCCATCGGAGTTGGTGCGGGGGCGACGTCTTGGGGCTTCGAGCTCCTCGACTCGGGTCTCGTTCCCTTCGCCGGGGGCCCGCTGCTGGCTGCGCCGGCGCGCCAGTGCTGTTTGCTCTTTGCGCTGCTCTCGGGGCGCCGATTGCGCAGTGCGAAGTTAGCCGGCTGATCGGTCCGTTGCTCGACCGAACACAGCGTGTGCTGTGAGAAGTTGGGTGACGGGTTGTTCCTTCGGCGCGCGGATCACGGGCACAATCGTGTGCATTTGCGATCCGTGCTGTGCAGTGTGAAGTTGGGTGTCGTTTCGGGCCGGTGTTCGACAGATCGCGGCCTTGTGCTGTGTGAAGTTGGGTGCTGGGTTGAGCGCCACCTTCGCGAAGCACTCACAGTTTGTGTTTGGTTATCTGTGGAGCTCCCAAGAGCAAAAGGGGAAGTGAATTGGTGCAAGGTGGAGTGGGGGAATGTCGCCGCAAGGTAGACACCCCCCTCTCTTTTGAGAGATGGCGGATGAAGAGGGGGAGACGTCGGCCGAGGGGAAGTCGCCGTTCCAGAAGAGCAAGAAGCTCGCGCATTCACCAGAAGGTGGACGAGGGACGAGACTGAGGGCGCGGAAGGGACTTGACCCCCCTACGGCGGAGGGGAGGATGGGCCCTCCGGATGTTGCGGCGCCTGACGCCGCTCTCTCGAGCGCGGCCGAGGGTGTTGAGCAGATGGAGGTCGTGTCCGACCCAAAGTCGTCTGGGGGCGCAGCCCCGGCTATGCCACCGTGCCAAGTTCTTGTCCGACAGATCATAGACAGACGTGTTAAGTATGACGAACGGCACCGACGACTGATGACAAACTCGTCTGACATGGAGGAATCCGACGCCGGCTCGGAGTTCTCAACTACCAGCCAGGCGTCTCGTTCTTCCAAGCGACAACGAACCGATGAAGCCCCCACCATCGACGTTACTAAGGCATCGGCCTGCGACCGCGCCTACGATTAAGCTACCACGGCGGCAAACCGCGTACGCACTGCGTTGGTCCGCGACAACCGATTGTCAACGGCCAATTCAAAACTCTTTTATGACAACGTGTCGGAGCTCGAGAGCGTCCTGCACGGCCTCATGGTCGAGAACGCCAGACTCGAGGGAGAGCTGGCCGTCTACTGGAAGATGGGGCTTCCCAATGCGGAGACACCGGGCCCCTTCAAGGTGCCCAAGGTTCCGCAAAAGAAGACCTTTTCAGACGTGACAAAGGACAGGACTAAGACGAAGACGACGACTGCGATTAAGCCTGCCGAGCGACCCAAGAAGCCGGCGGTCAAGACCTTCTCCCTCCTTGAGGGAGACTCGCCCCCCGCGAGTCCGCTGAAACTTCCAACGTCGCGAGGCAGAAACTGATCCGACAGATCAGGCCCAAGGTGGGGGGTGGTGTGACCGTGAACGCCATCCGTAATGTCAAGTCCGGGGTGATCATGGACATGGCCACCGCGGCTGACAGGGAAGCGATCCGGTCCGCCATCGGGACGACTCCGGAACTCGGACTGAAAGCCGAGGATCCTAGACCTCTGGGTCACAGGATGCTCGTGCACGACGTGCCACACGACACTCCATGGGAACATTTCGTTGAGGAGGTGGCCACCAGGTCACTACCCTCCGACGAACTGCGGCGACTTTTTCGGGAGCGAACTCGTCTGATCTCGCGGTCGACGAAGGGGGACTCGGGGGCCATCGTCATCGAGACGGCGGCGGCACGGCGGCCCTTCTCCCACAACCTCGAACCCGTACGCACCCTAGGGGAGTTGCGTCCCCTCACCTGCCCGGCCGATCTGAGCTGGTCTGCCGGTGCCGTCTGCAAGTAAGACAATCCGGGAGTCCCATCGACCCAGGGGGCGCATTCACGTGGGTTGGGAGTCACATCGACTGCGAGAAGTAACCTTGGTTACGAAATGTTTCAGGTGCTGGGGTATCGGGCATTTTGCCAAAAAGTGCAAGGGGAAGCAGGATCTGTACAAGAGATGCGAAAGGGCACACACCTGACGTTCGAGTGCAAAGAACGAATGCGCTGCATCAACTGTGTGATACGAGGAAAGAAGGAGGGCAAGGATGTCGAGCATCTGGTAACGGGGCATCGGTTTACAGGACAAGGGCACCTCGAAGACCTCACCAAGAGTCTCTAAAAACCTGGTACCAGAGATTAACTGGACAAGCCTCGGCCGATATTAGGGTATGTCAAAGGCTCCTGCCACGTGGAGTAAACTGGGAGCATTGGACTCCCGAAAGAAGATCCTTTCCGTCCCTCATTAAGGTATCAATCCCGCGACCACGGGGGCTATGTCGGTTAAATCCTAGGGGTGATTCTGGCGCATCAATTACTGGTTGTAACCATCAAGCTGCTGTGTCCGTTTGCCGAGTCCTCCATATTAGCATTCTGCACCAAGCTAAAATTCCTCTGCCCAGACAATACTTACTTTTCAAACTGTACGTGTTTTTCCAAGTTGATTGTCAACAAATCAACGTGTAATGTGACGCGTGATGTGACAGCGCCTAGGTAACGCTGTCAACATCCGTTACCAAAAAAAGGTTCCCAAATCTGCCACTGACAGCGTAGTCCTTATACTCTATTCCGCATGGAAACCATATGTATATGGTTCCGGTGGTGTCTCCCGGACGTTCACGAAAAAACATTCCAAATGGCTATTTCTATTTCTGATAATAAATAAACACCAGAGCTTTAAAAATCACAATATATTTATTTGCAAAAGTTTGTACTTCACAATGATTACGATAAAATAACCGATATAAAAACATAGTTTGGAAAAAATATAATATTATAAATAAATTTGTTTTTCTCATCTGTTGTTTTCATTTAAAAGACTAGTCCTAACATTTAGTTGCCCAGTTCTCCCACTCGTGGAAAACTAAAGCTGCTTCCGGTTTACCTTACACAGTAAAACAACTACTATAATCGAGTATTGAGATTCTCGTCCACGTATTTTATTATTAAAGTAGTAGCAGTCTTTGACGAGAATTGTAAAATAAAATAACAAAAAAAAAAATGACGGTTCGACTATTGAACTGTCATTTTCAAGAAAGAATACTATTACGCTATGCAACTACTAACTTTACAGGATGGCGTCGAAAAAATGACAGTTGCGGCAGTAACAAACAAATTAAAAACAAAAAACACGAAAGGCGACGCGATATGTAAAATAAAAAATAACATTAGTTAACATGATAGATATTTTTCAAGAAAAATAAGCGCATTTTCATTTTTTTTTCTTCAATTAAATACGTTTTTCCTCAATATGAGGCAGGAAAGAAATGCGTTTCCAAAAAGCTGCTGCGTTCAGCAGGCGCGCGTTATTCCATGGTGATCTAACCTCACTTTTACTCTGATAAATGAGCGCTTGTTGTTGCCGCGTGACATCACACACGCATGGAAAAAAGCGCTGCCGCTGTGTTTCTGCATGAGTGGCACACGTAATTTATGGCAGTTTACTTCAAGGGCAGTATTCGTGCTTTGTAATTTGGCAGTATAGATGTTTTTGTTCTTTTTTGTTTTAATATAAAATCTAAATGGTTTTTTTCTTTTAATAGCTAAAATACTGATCTGTTTTGTAATAATACGAAAATAATTTTCTTTTTTTTTGTTCAACAACGACAATCAAGACATCGAGTCTTTCTCTCTCTCTTTTTCTCTTCCATTTTCGCGGCATTCTTTCTCTCATCGCGCTCGCTCTCTCACTTTTCATCGTTCATTCCAAACAGGTGTTTTTTTGCTTAGGTGATTTCGACTTTTAATCCGATGTCGCGGTCCGGGATGCAGTTGCCGCAGTAACCTCCGCATTTACCCCTCACTTGTCTTTCCTGTAACAGAAAAAAAAATTGATGTGGGGTGAAAACACATCACTAGGAGTAATTATTTTGCTCATGTATATTTCCATTTCACCTTGGTTCCTTGGCTAGTGAACTAACTGAGGCAGTTTTAAAAGCAAATAACGAGTAGTGAATTGACATGCCTGCTTAATGTATCCGCCCGAAAGATCCAACTAGTGATTTCAGAAGTGGGATGATGGGCCAGAAATCGGGAAAAGGTGGCCTAGTGGTTTGTGGTCGGTAACGATTTTGAACTTTCTGCCCATATAAATATGGACGAAAGTTCTCTGTCTATTGTGGGATACTTTTTTAGCTTTATTCAATGTCCTCGAGGCAAAACCAATGGAAGTCTTCCGATTTCATCTGTTGTGTCAAGCACCCACCCACATCTTCATCTATCTGGCAGTTTGACGAGCAAATAAAGAACAAGTAACAAGGAGAGATGCTTACAAGGGTGAGAAGAGTGGAGTTGGGTTTGAGCGCCATCAGTAAGGTGAACAAGACAGTGATGTCTTGTTACGAGCTCATTTACTGTCATTATTGTTGATAACGTGTTGATTGTTGTTAGCGGCAGTGATCATCTTAAAAGTCAAGGCAAGTACAACATTGATTTGGCCCAATTAATTCAAGTGTCAGGTGTTCAGAATTGATGGCATGAGTTGATTGTCGAACAAAAGTTACAGACTGAGTGGATTTTGGAGTTCTCTTTACTATTCGTGTTTTTTGGTCGTGAAAAATTGCAATCCTATGTCAGCTAGAATAGAAGTTCACTAAGCAAGTTTCAGTGGCTTTCACCTGACCACCAGACTGTAGCATTCACCGAGAACAAAATAGTAATATTCATAGTAGTCCATATTCAATCAAATGAGATAAAGTCCGTTGTGGTGTGAGATGATTATTTCTGTGTAGAAACGGTTTAGTTCAAAGTGATCCTCTCTCATATAGAACCTGGGTGCCGACATCAAAATATGAGGTGAAAAAAATCAGCAGGTAACAAAAGGAGATAAAGTAATCACAACGTAGGGAGGTCCTGAACGGTTCAATACATTACCGAGAAATCCAAGTGGGACGTTGCAGATTCCCCGACGTTTTCCCACCGGACTTGGTCGGAAAGCTTGAAGGACGTCCCGCTCAGATCTATGGAGAACCGTCCCTGAGGACACCCTTCCACGGCACTGTAGCAATCACCGGCGGTTCCAAACGCTGTTTTCATTTTGGTCGAGTGTCGTGAAAACGTAAAATCGTCACCTGAAACATAAAAATAAAAAATGTTCAATTTCCAGTGATTCAGCTTACATGTAATCAACAATAGTTGGTATTATTATGCTGTCGATTGCTGAGTTTGGCTGTTATTGTTCACTCTGTTCACCTCAACAACTCATGTGAATTACGTATTGAAGACGCAATAAAAACGTAAACAAGTGAAAAAACTTGAGTAAAAATAAGAGCCGAACTGCAAAGTAATAGCTCGACTGCAAATCGTTCTTCTAGATATTTCGGCTTGAAAAAAAATTTTGCTGTTCCAAATTCCTGCAACTGCCTATTCTCTACTCAAAATAAAATAACGGTTTTTGCAGCTGACTTACCTATAATACGAAGACTAGTGACGTTGAGCCTGACCTTCCAGAACATGGTTTTTCCCGACCTGGTCGGCCCCACGTCCAGACAATCGCAGGCGTCCGTTCTACGACCGTTATACGGACAAGAATTGTGATCTTTCAGCCGTTTGTCGTAGTTTTCGGCGAAGTTCTGGCCGTCGCCGTGCAGGCTGATGAATTCCTCCGGTTCCGGAGTGTCCATTTTGTAGCAGTAAATTTCGGCCGGTCGACCTCTGATCTGGATGAAATAGTCTTTGTTGGTCGTGCTGTTGCCGTATCTTTGGATTTCCTTGCAGTTGTTATGAAGACCTTCAAAATGTTTTGTTATTATGAAAAAAGTAAAAAATTATAACGGAATCAAAAATTGATTGAAAAAGTAAAAACTACTTGATAACAGAACGAGTAAGAAAAATAGAAAAATCTGAATAAAGAAAATTAGTATTCAAATATGGCCCTTACATTTCCACTGGTTGCACTTGCGCTTCCTAGGTGGCTTGAGAGTTTTGGGGCAGTGGTGTTTCTGTACTTTCTGGCCGCTCCGCACGTTTTCGCAGGAGAGCACGCGAATTTGGCGACCTTTTCTTCCGCAAGCGTGAGAACACTGAAACCAAATTTGAGTAGATTAGTTCTTCAAGAAAAAACATTGTTTATACATTGAATTAGTTTACTTTAGGCTTCTGATGAAACAATTTTCCAAGATAAATTTCAAATAAGAAAACTTTCAAGGAACTGTCAAGTGTATTGTAAGGATTTACCATCGCCCTTGAGGTCAGACATGGTGGCAGCGGTGGGATTTCGGCAATTGACAACAATATAATAATGATTATCAAACATGTTGTGGACTACTCGAGTGCCTCAAGAATCAATCAATGCAAAAAAAATAATTCTTTGCGCCAGCCACATTTTTAATTTCATTCAATTTTCTGAGTTGAATGTAGAGATCTCTTGTATAAATCTTTCTTGGATGTTGATTGACAAAAAATTCAAACTAACCTGTCTCCAGGGGCCCGCTTTCCAAACGAACTGATCACTGCAGTGGCTCTGGATACACGTCCCGGTCGACGGAGGTTTCTTGTAAATATCACAGTAATTTTTCGGGTTGATCCGGTTGGACCGGAAGTCCGGCAACGCCACCGGGTCGATGATGCCTCCCGGATAGACCTTGTGGCAGGTCACGTTCTTCGTCCTGATGCCGTCTCCGCAAGTTGCCGTACACTGTAAAACAGAACAAGTCAAGTCACTTTCTTCGTTCTACTTTCAATTTTTCGTCGTTATTCGCCACATTCGTTTAATTTAACTTGAATAACCTAATAATAGTCGGGTCGGCACTGCACGGTCTACTCTTCAAACAGGCTGTGGCGTAATGAACCACCGGCCACCCGTCCAAGAATGATCCCGCGCGGATGTTGCTCTACTCAAGATTTCACTCCTTGAGGCCAAGCAATCAATTTTCAATATAAAGTGCTCTTATCAACCTTACTCAATAAATTCGGCCAAAAAACTCATAATTTAACATCAGAAAATGTGAAATTATTTATATAAACCACGGGTTAATAATTCAACCTCAAACGGAGCGGAGCATAAGCAAACGCGCCGATATGTACTCGCCTGAGTGCGAAACCGCACAGAAATCGACCAATTCGAAATAAATTAACTTCAATTACAAGTGCTGAGTACGCGAAATTGCCGGAAGATACTCCCTGGTGGATCGATAATTTGTAAAGTCCTTTTTGGTGTAAATGACCACCCAATAAGGTAGGGTCCCTTAGGTGTCTTATATTCATATCTTATAATAAGTTGAATGATTGAGAACGCCGAAATGTCATATAATACCGACGCGACGTCAAGATCCGCATACGGGTGAATAGCTGCTTTCTTTCGGCCAGAATCACGGATCAGGATTCGGAAATCCGGCCATAGGGTTGGTTGGCTGTGTCACGATGATGATCCGTGATCCTGGCCGAAAGAAAGCTCTTATTATATTGGAAACTGAATGGTCGCGCTCTCTTGAGATCTCTTTTTGGATTACACGCCGGAGTTCCCTATTTTTCTTGAAATACAAAATTGCCGCATTGCTGATGCGCAAACGCAATTTCTACATTAATCTTCAACTAACTCACGGGTTGACGTCACATGATTCACAGTGGCGTAACCCATAGATTTGGCGACCACGTGTTGATTGCTTATTACTGTATTTCACTGATATTTACACTACTCTCAAATATAATTGAAGAAAGCCTAGCCCTATAGACTGGCTGGATGACCGTAGTACTATTGTAATCCCTTTTCATTTTGTAAATATACCTTGACCTCGATTGATTTTGGCCGAAGGTGACAATGTGTAGATCACCTGACTTGTATAAAAAGTAAAGGCCTTTCAGGCAGTCATGGAAGGTGTGCCTTCAGCCCTACGAAACCCTCCATTTGACAATATCATGCATAACCGCACACCAACGGAACCTGACAATGGGCTACCAGGTTTATAAAATTTTAAGAAAAAAGTTATTCCAACTTGCGATTGATCTTGGATTTGCCACGCCGGCTGCTTTCAATTTCTGTCAGCATTCCATTATTTTTATGTATCCAAAGTATACGGAATTCGGAATGTCTTTATTGATTATTTTGTGACATTTCAATTATATTCTACCAACTCAATATATCACACACCTCCACCACTAATTATATCATCACAATGCCTTTTCCAAATATTATTGAATATATTTTTTACTAAATAAACACGGGGTCCTAATTTCTTGGTAATTTCTCCTTTTAACCATTCTTTCTTGTTAACATTTCTAAAATCTCATACATACACCTCCTCACCCACAGAAAAATGAATATCTCTTCCTGGCTTTATTATGTTGAATTTCTTTTCTTTGACTTTCAAATTCTATGGCTTGAGCAGGTCTAGCCTTACTTTGATATTTCTGTTAAACATCGCAAAGCCAGGCGTAACACCAGTCGTGCAGTGAGACGTTGTCCTGTAATTTAAAAGATATCTTGACAGAATACAAGAAATCGAGCTAGAACCGTTTTGTGGATCTTCGAAAGATTTCTATGAAGCTTTAAAGCTTGCTTCATTCTCCGCAGCTCCATTTTTAGCCGGATGATATTAAGAAGTTAAACTTGATTTCATCCCGTTTCTTCTACAAAAAACTGAAAATTTCTCTGAAGTAAATTGAGAACCATTATCAGTCACAATTTGTTTAGGTAAACCAAAACAGGAGAAAATTTTCCTCAAAATATCAATGGTACTTGCAGACGTAACAGGTTTGATTTCATGGATTTCCACCCATTTGCTGAATGCATCTTTTAAAACTAAACACATCTTATTTCTAACAGGACCAAAAAAATCAATATGATGTCTTTCGAAAATGTAACTTAGTTTTTCATATTCGATCAGTGATGCTCTAGGCGGACTAGGCCTTGCCTTGCTACAAGCCTCACAAGCCTTGACCAAATTTTCAATATCCATATCTAACCTTGGCCACCAAAAATAGGATCGCGCTTTACTTTTCATTTTTACTATTTCCGGGTGCGCAATATGTAATTCCTCTAACAACAACTTTCTGCACTTTTCCGATATTGCAACTCTGTAACCCCACATTATTATATCATTTTCTACATTCAGTTCATTTTTTCGACTAATAAAAGGCGTGAACGAATCTCCCTCCAATTTGTTATGCCATCCCTCCTTGATTTCAGATAAAATCTTGGATAAAACTCCATCCTTTTCTTTTTGATCCCGAATATCTGCTGCCGTAAGTGGTAGGTCATGGTTATCATAAATGAAATTCACATAAGTATATATTAAATCCTCCACTTCGCCAGACTTAGACGAAGGTAAGCGTGACAAACAATCTGCATTCACATTTAACGTACCTTTTAGATATTTGATGGTAAAATCAAACTGAGATAAGAAAACAGCCCAGCGTTGTAATCTGCCAGCCGCCATCACAGCAATACCTTTCTTGTCTCCGAATAAATAAGTTAAAGGTTTGTGATCTGTTGTCAAAAGAAATTTGCATCCCATAAGATAGTGATAAATTTTTTTGACAGAAAAATAAATTGATAAATGCCTCTTTGTCTGAAGTGGAATAAGCCATTTCACATTTACCAAGTTTTCTTGAAGCAAAACAAATTGGTCTTTTATTCCCATTAGGTAAAATGTGCGATAATACTCCCGCTACTCCATATGAACTTGCGTCGCAACTTACTTTCAAAGGTAGATCTGGATTATAATGAATCAATACCACATCTGAAATGATAGCTTCTTTCGCCTTAATGAAAGCTCTTTCACAACTTTTACTCTATTCAAAACGTGTATTCTTCTTCAACAATTCATACAAAGGGTGCACAATATATGTGACATTCTCAATAAATTTTGAATAATAGTATAACATTCCTAGAAAAGACTTTAACTCTGTAATATTCTCTGGTGTTTTACAATTCAGTATTCAGCCTTTGCTGTACTGTGTTACAACGATAATTAAACGTCCGTTATTAGCAATAGCCAATAAAAGAACGGTACTTGCGGCCTATTACTTATACGTGGTGGGTTTTGCCTGAATGCATCCTGACAGGGTCCCCACGCCTGACCTCAGCATCGCAGCCGGCCTTTCGATAAGTATTTTCTTGTTTTGTTGTAATTTGATTTTGTCATCAACCACTGTCGTCACCGTTGGAGAAAAAGTTGGATAACTTTTGTAGCCGTGAAAGAAGCCGATAATTAGAAAATGATAAAAAAACCTTCCGACGCAATTGTTATTTTTTTTTTACCTTGAACTTTTTTTTATTTTACCGTTCACGAGAGTGTACAAGAACCTTCCAAGGGTTCAAGCAATATGACAAAATACAAAATAGCTCACCTGCGACCAGTAGCTTTCCACCCAGGTGTGCGAACAGCTGTACCTCTCGCACGGCTTTGTCGTCTTGGGCCGCCTCAGGTGGCTGCAGTACTGGTCGACCAGCGTCACGTCGTTCAGCACGTCTTCGCACTCGATGTGCCTCTTCCGCATGCCCTTGCCGCATGTGTTGGAGCACTGCTTCCACTTGCCCGCCTTCCACTTGTACCTCGGCCTGTCGTTGTTCTCCTTGGAGCTGAAGTAGTCCTTGGGAATCGGCTTGCCGGTGCATTCGTTGATCTTGCACTGGGTCGAGGCGGCGGGTCGCGTGGAGTTGTCGCACTGGACGTGGTCCACGTAGCCGCCCGCGTGGCTCTGGCAGCTGACCTGGCGGTGTTTCTCGCAGCGCGAATCGCACCCGCTCCATCCGCCGTACTTCCACGCGGGACAGGCGTGCGTGTTGCACTCTATCGTCGAAACGGGACGCTGCGACTGCTTGCAGAGGTAGTCGACCTCTTTGCCCAGGTCGTTGCGGCACAGAACCACGCGTGAACTGACGCCGGAGTTGCAGCTTTTCGAACACTGAAACAGAATGATCGATTCATTTTACCGTTAGTCAACAAGCAAGGTAATTTTTTTGTTAGCCGTTACTTCCAAAACGGCTCAACCTACAGCTATCACGAAAAGTTAACGTTCAATTAACAAAAATGATAAGAATGGGTCCCAAAACTGAACGCTGGGGGAACTCATTAGCATATGTAAGAACAAATAGCGGTTCCTAGGGTCCGGTTGTACCGTTCGACAGGGTTTGCTTGGGGGTGGAATCGTGCGGCGTACCAGATCTTGTGCACTTTGAACTCGTCGCACAGCTGCTTGAGCTTGACACCGATGAACTGCACCCCATTGTCAGCAATTACGAACTGTGGTGCACCGTAAACCAGGAAAACCTCGTTTTTCGTAATTTTCAAGACGATGGAGGAGAGATCTCGCCGCATAGGCGCTACGAAGATGTAATCCGTAAAGACGTCCGTAATCACCAGAAGATAGCAAAAGCCTCTCGAAGATTTTGACAATGACCCGATGATGTCAACAGACACCACCTGTCACGGGAACTTGACCTTTCTGCCAACTCCCATCATTCCGGCGGCACACTGATTATTAGTTATTGCCTCTTGGGCAGCGCAGATTTGGCAGTGTTTCACGTAGCGGGCCACGTCGACACCCATCTGCGGCTAATAATAGCATGTAGCGAGTCGGGAGAGCGTCTTCAAAAAACCAAGGTGCACACTTGTGGGCTCATCGTGAACGGTCTTGAAAACAGCCTGACGTTTCTCTTTGGGACGAAAAGCTTCCATTCCGGAACATTGCTGTTAGCCGGGAGCTTAGTAGGCACAAACTTGTAGATTAAACCGTCACGGATCATCCACTGCGGATAGTCATCTGACTTTTCCTCGCTTTTACGTCGCAGCAATCCAAGAAAGAAAGGATCGGTGATGACGGCGTCTTTGGGCAGTACTTCCTCTCTGACCTCCAGGACTTTAGGAACGCAACGGGACAGCGCATCCGGGACGACGTTGAGCGCACCCTTTCGGTGTTCCAAAACGAAATCGAACTGCGAGAGGCGCACGCTCCATCTCGCCAGTCTGCCCGTTGGGTCCTTCACCCTAAAGAGCCAGAGAAGAGAGTAATGGTCCGTCACCACTTTGAACCTTGCACCCTCCACAAACGGTCGGAATTTCTCTACCGCAAACACTAGGCCCAAGCACTCACGCTCCGTAACGCTATAGTTTCTCTCGGGCTTTGTAAGAGTTCCGCTGACGTAAGCGATAAGCTTCTCTCAACCCTCATCATGCGTCAGTACTGCGCCGCGACCAGTTCTGACGCGTCGCACTATATGGTAAACTCCTTCGAGAAATCCGGTCTCGCTAGAACAGGAGCAGATACCAAAGCCTCTTTGATGGTGATGAAGGCCGTCTCGGCTGCTCCACTCCATGCGCGTTGGTGCCTTTCTTAATTCCCTCCGTTAGGTCATTTATAGGCGAGATAAGGGATGAGAGGTGAGATATAAAGCGGCGGTACCACGAACAGAGACCTTGAAATCGCTTCACCTCTGTCACGTTCCTTGGACGAGGGTAATCAATCATGGCTTGAACTTTCGCTAGATCGGTTCGCAGACCCTTTCGGTCGACAACGAAGCCTAGATAGTTGAGGCAAGGACGAAAGAAGTTGCACTTGTCGAGACTGATAGTGAGGTTTGCCTCGCGCAAGCGCTCAGCGACCTCCCTGAGGAGAAAGATGTGCTCTTCGTAAGAAGAAGAAGATGTGACAATAATATCGTCTAGACAGGCGAGAACATTAGGTTCTAACTCTGGCCGGAACACTGCGTCCACGAGTTTTTGCTGAGCTTGTGCAGCATTTACCAACCCGAAAGGTAGCATCTTGAAATGGAAAAGACCACGGCCAGGGAGTCCAAAAGCTGTTTCCTTTCTACTATCCTGATCCAAGGGATTTGCCAGAACGCACTTTTTAAATCAATGGATGAGAGATATTCAGCATCGCGCGGCATACTGAGGATTCTGTCAACTAGAGGAAGATGTGAATTCCGTATTGTGACTGAATTTTATTTTTGACCGACGAAAAAAACGGGACTCGTCCAATAGCTAGAGCTCGGTTCGATGACATCCAACTGCAGATCTTGTCAAGCTCCTTATTTAGGTGTTCGAGCATGTATGGCGACATCAGGTATTGTCTTTAACGGAATGGCTTGGCATCACCGGTGTCGATATGGTGTACTATTTTGTTGGTTCACAGAACATTCTCGTGACTTCTTCGATTTCAGACAGTTGACTTCTCGTAAGTCTTCAGGTCGACAAGGAGTACACGGATTCCGGAATTTCGTTGTTAAAAATCGACTTGACGCTCGTCTCCGCCTTGGGTCCTCCAACTACCGTTGCTGAAGTCTACGCTTGAATTGAACAGGCGGCAAGTCACTTCCAAATATGAATGGTTGTCGTATCTGTGGCGCTACCAAGACTCGAAGAAGTTTAAACATTCCAGCCACTTTTAATGGAAGGTCCACGAAACCCGAAACGCCAAAACATTGTTCCACAAGAATATGTTACATACCTCGCTCCAAGCCCCCGTGATCCACTTGAACACGGTCGCCGCATCATCGTAGATGGAATTGTCCCCGATTTCGTTGTTGTCGTAGTCGTACCGACGATACGGCAGGCTGAGCTCTTCGCAGCTGTTGGCGTTGCTGCAGGCCCTCGTGTCGTTCGGCTTGAGCATGTCCCTGCAGAATTCGTCCTCCAGCACGTGGTTGTCGTCCGGGTTCTTGCAGAGCACGTTCCGTTTCTGGACGCCTTCGCCGCAGGTCCTGGAGCATTCTCCCCACACCCCCGTGGACCAGCTGGCGCACGGTTTCATGCTGCACTCTTCCTTTTCGAAACGCCCCTGGCGCGGATCGCAGGCCGAGTTGTCCAGGATGCGTCCGTCCACGTGGCAGAAGTACTGTTTGGTGCGGGAGCCCCGTCCGCAAGTGACCGAACACTGGATCGGTGGAAGAAAAACGATAGATGAGTTTGGAGAGATCGAGGAATGGAAGATGCAAGCAAGGAAGTACTTACGGGAGTCCAATCTCTGGAAGCCCACACGGGACACTTTTGCCCGTTGCAGATTTGCTGGGTGTCTTTTTCGAGGCTGGCGCAGTGGACCTGGTCGATGACTCGGCTTTCGCTGTCGACGCATTTGGCGGTGCGTCGTTGCGTTCCTCCGCCACAAGAAACGGAACACTGAAACACGTAGAAACGATCGCTATGAAATTATTGGGCTGAGGGACTAAAAGAGGAGAACTAAAAAGAGACTGAAATCAAAAAATACTAAAGGGGCGATTAGAGGTAACTGGGGGATGGGTCAGGAAGGCTGGGATGAAAAAAAAAGCTCAAAAAAACAAGCATGAATGAAGAGTTGGACAGTATGGAAAAATGGAATGAAAGACGACGAGAAACGAGAAAAAAGGAGATCAAAACGACAAACTCGGACTAACCGATGCAGATAATAAGTGAAGCGATCGCAATGGAGTCAAGGCTGTTGCAAATTGACGGGAAAGTTGACATTGTTTTGACGTTCGACGACGCAACTTTGCGTCGGTTACAAGTCGGAAATGGAGCCCAAGATAAGGCACGAGTATACGACGTCAAAAAGACTTGAATGGGAGGGGAGAAAGGAGTCAAAATGAAGCAAGAGGAAAGCATAGAGAAAGACAATGTGAGAAATTAGAATGAAGAAGATGAGAGAAAATAATAAGGAGACAAAACGGCGAATTTGGAACGTATCGCTGTAGATATGTAGGAAAGATTGCAACGAATTTTTTCAAAGAACTAAAAGGTAATAAAGGACCAGTAGAGGAGAGGTCAAAAAGGCTTGAATCAGGGAAAAATGAAGTCGAGATCAAGCAAGAGGAAGCCGAGATAAAGGAAGAGAATACAAGAAAAAGACCATATCACGGGAAAAAGAAATAGAACAAGAAGGATGAGAAACGACTGACTTGAACCAGTCGCCGTGAGGTCGCAATGAAACTATTTCGAGAACTAGAAGGTAACGAGACAACTAAAAGAGATGGCAAAAAAGCTGGGATGACTTGGAGGGTGGAGAAGCTTACCAGCATCAGAAACAGATGCGTTTTGGTCAGAAACGAAAAGAATGGGCCCCAAAAGTGAACTCTGTGGAAACTCAGCAGCGTTGAAAATGCATGCGTTTTGGTCAAAAATGAGAAGGGGCTTCAAAGTTGAGAGAAATTACTAGCATTAGAAATGGATGCGTTTTGATCAAGAATGGAAAGAGGAAGATGGGGAGAAAAAAAGTGAAGCTATTACAGGAAACCAAAGAGAAAAACAATTGAAGAGAGAAAAGATCGAAGGAAAACGATAATGATATCAAGAAGGACACAAAAAGAAAACAAAAAGCTGAAATGAGAAGGGGCGAAGCTTACCAGCATCAGAAATGAATACGTTTTGGTTCAAAATATTAGGGTTGCAAAACTGGGCTCTGGGGAAACACATCACCACATCAGCATTAGAAATGGCTGCGTTTTTGCCAAAAGTCAAAAGTGGTTCTAAAACTGAGCTCTAAGAAAACTTGATAGCGTTGAAAAATGTACGCTTTTTTGTCAGAAAATGAGAAAGAGGGCTCCAAAACTGAGGTGTGGGAAAAACTTAGCATTGAAAAATAGATGCGGTTTGATTAGATATTAAAAGAGAAGGATGAGGGAATAACAAAAACAAAATTGAATAAAAGAAAGCCAAAAAAGAAGACCATATATCAAAAGGAACAAGAGTAAAAAAGAACGATGAAACATGAAAAATAATACAAAAACTATTAAGGGGGGGGGGGGGGGGCAAAGGAGAACGCTTACTCGCATAAGGAATAAATGCATTTTGGTCAAAAATGAGAAGGGGCTCTGAGGCTGAGGGAAATTACTAGCATGAGAAATGAATGCGTTTTCACTTTTGATCAACAATGTGAAAAGGAGAATTGAAGCAATGAGAGGATGGCATCAGGAATGATAGTTTTGGTTGAAAATAAGAAGGAAGTTCCTGAAACTGAACTCTGCGGAGCACATCAGCATCAAAGATGGATACATTTTGCTCGAAAATCAGAAAAAAAAACGATGAGAAAAAAGCAAAATGGAAGCAATGAGAGGACGGCACCAGGATTGAAAACGTTTTGGTTGAAAGTGAGAAGAAAAGGTCCTAAAACTGACCCATGCGGGAACTTATCAGCATCAGAAATGGATACGTTTTGGTCGAGAATCAGAAGGGTTTCCAAAACTGAGCTCTGAGAAAACTTGATAGCGATAGAAAATGGATGCGTTTTGGGTGAAAAATCTAGAAAGGACGATGAGAAAAAAAGCAAAATTGAAGCAATGAGAGAACGGCATCAGGAATAAATATGTTTCGGTTGAAATTAAGAAGAACAGGTCCTGAAACTGAGCTCTGCGGGAACACCTCAGCATTAGAAATGGATGCGTTTTGGTCGAAAATCAAAAGGGGTTCCAAAACTGAGCTGTAAGGACAATTACTAGCATTGGAAGTGGAAGCCTTTTCATCAAAAATGGAAAGAAGGGTATGAAAAAGAAAAACGCGGATTGAAGCAAGAGGAAACCAAAAGGGAAACAACTGAAAAGTGAGAAGAAAGAAGGAGAACGATGAACGATAACAAAAAGGAGAAGAAAACGGCAAATGAGAATAAAGAAAAACGAGAGTACAACAGAAAGACAAACCTCAGACCAATCACCGTAGTCCCATCGGGTCGAGTCGCACTGGCCGTGGCAGGTTTCGTGGTCGGATGGTTTCTGGAGTGCGCTGCAGTGTCTGTCGGCCACCACTTCCCTGTACGAGTTCCCTGGAGTGTTCGAGTACAGTTCGTAGTTTTCCTTGATCGAATCGATTTTGACACAGTTGTAGTAGACGTTGCGTATTCTGGAACAGACAGACAAAAATTACTTTCCACTCGATGATGCGCCAGGTCCAGCCATATCCTGATACCGTCAACACATCGAGAATATATATGGCCAATAAGAATAAATTGCAAATTTAGTTGTAGTGTGTCATTTCCGTAATGGTCATTCCAAACACCACTTGGGAGGGAATGGTAATTCTGATTACGTTCAGTGAAACGCAGTCGTAAGCCTTCGGTAAAGTCGTCGTTGTTTTTCAATTTCACGGTGCGTGAAAGTGTTTGGTTAGGGTTCGGCGCTACCGTACCCACCTGTGTCTGTAGTAGTGGGAGCGGTGAGTAGCCAAAATAAAATATTTGCCCAGGCTCACAGGCTAATATAACTTGTTTGGTGTGTCGTGGTGTGGTATTCCTCCTTTGTTTTGTTTGTACGTTGGTGCCTGAGGTGGGTACGGTCGTGACGTTCGTAGCGTTTGCCGATGGGAGAGGGAGATGGCGCTGTGCTGGGCGAGGGACAGCCGCGGGCAAAAAAAGAGAATCAGCTGTGGGTGAGGGACACGTGATTTTCAGTGCAACGAGAGTGCGTCGTTTTTACAATTTTAAGGTCGGTCTTTCTTTGATTATGGTATCGTAATTTTGGCCTCCACCCACTCACCAAATCATGCATTTCAATACTTTATTTGTCCGCAAAATAATTGTACATAACCCGAAATCCTTTGTTCTCTTTGTTCTCAATGGGCTTGCATAACCCGCAGTTTTTCCCATTTGAAATCAAGGTGCTTTGCACTGATTTGAATTTTGTGTAATTTTTCCACTCCCAAATGATCTCAATGTTGATGGCAAAGGCCGTAATCTGGTGGGTGTGCACTTTGCGCACTCACGACTTTGCCTCGGGATTGCGTTGTCGCGCGTATTTCGGGGTTTCATTAAAATGTTTCTTTCCACAAGTACGTCACAAACAGTGAGACGACAAAAAGAAACTTTGCTACGCCAAAATCAGCCGCTAAGTAGAGAACAGAACTTTTGATGATTCATTCACATTTCATTGTTCATTGTCGGATTTTACATGGGAAGTAAAGGAAGGAAAGAGAAACTTGCCGCTTCTCCGTGTCCTGGGGGAGGGGTTCACCCACTTGTATGAATCTGCCTTGTTGTGTCTACTAACCTTTTCTTATTTGGGGGGGGGGGGATTATGTAAGACGACGAAGAGAGAACCACAGGTTGGCTCGAGTCGATTTTCTTGTATTTACTGTTATTTACTGTATGTAATTACTGTTTACCAACCATTGTTCTATTTTGTATGTATGTATGTATGTATCTGTGGAGTTTGTGATGGGTAACTTCTGGGGAGTTTTGGGCGAATGCGTTATAGATACTTCTTCCTTCCAATTGCTTATAAGGAGTATGACCAACTCCAACTTCTCTACTTATTTACCTCTCACCTGTTTTTTTTTTTTTTTTGTTTTTTTTTTTTGTTGAATGTTTTACGACGCATCAACTACAAGGTTATTAGCGTCGACGGGACATTCAGTGGGTTTTTGGTACACGTCCTCAATTATTCTTGGATTGCCTACTGTTAACTATGTGAGGCCACAGTACTCCGATAGCACTCAACTCTGTAGTCAGAAATCCATTTTTTCTGTAACCGCTGTAGTCAGACAGGTGCAGATATGGCATAGTAAGGTCGGAACAATTTTTGGAATAATCGGACAGCACAAAATATCCATGGACGAGGCGGGATTCGAACCCGCGCGGTAGATCACGACTGGCTTGGCGCGGCAACACCAAAACCACTCGGCCACCGCCGCTCCACCTGTTTCTTGATTATTTACCTACACCATTTATCTGTTATCATTTGTTTCATGTTTATTTACCTACACCATTTATTTGCTATCATTTGTTTCTTGCTGATTATTTCATTGTTTACTCATCTATCAATTTGACTTCTTTTGTTTGAAAATGAAGAATTATTTGTTGAGCGCTAAGTTTTCTCCAAAGCGTAAGCAAGCGAGTTGTTACGTAAATAACTTGTAAACGAAGCAAACGTTCAAAGAAGTTCAAGCACCGATTCACGCTGACTTGATCAATTCATTACTGGAGTGAATTCTCTGTCATTTCATCATGACTCATTCACACTTGACTTTTGTTCAGATCATTTGAGAAGGGATTTTCCAGCAATCAATCAGGCTATACGCAAGGGTTTCTTTGACGTGTTCTTCCCATGTGTGCCTGTCAGCGAATACGTCACTTTTCCTTTGCGATTAAATTGACAGTTTGGCATGTTTCATGATTGCTTGTTTTGTTTTGTTAATCTGATTTTGTGTTCATTTCATTGTTGTAAATTCCTGCACTGTCTAAATAATTTGTGATGATTTGTCTTGTTTCATTTGTCTTTGTGTTCTGTTGTTTTTCATCCATGTTGTGTCATTTTATCACTGTCAATTTATTGTTATGATGTGTTTTTTGAGAAAAGAACCAAATTCATTTAAAACTTTGCAAATTGATTTCCAATAAAAGTTCATTTTGCTTGTGATTCATTCGTAGGTAAAAGGTAAACGACGTGGGGAAAAGAAGGAACAACGACGATCACTGCCAACATCGAAAACAGGGGGTTACACTGCAGAAATGGTGCCGTGACCAGGGTATACTACAGTGGGTATTCTAAATGGTAATTCAACTTGAAGATTAGCCTCTAATGGTCTCACTCTCGGTGTGTCGAAGGTATAAATATAAATCATATAAGTTAGCTATCATTCAAACTTACGAATCAATCGAATTATTCAAACTCACCCTTCTCCACAATTGGCGGAACAAGCCCCCCGCGACACCACGTTCCACATCAACTGGCAGTGCACGTTGCACTCTTGCTTCTGCATCTGGTTTTTCTTCTCCGATTGCGAACAAAACGAATCTGGCTGCTGCTTGTTGGTGGCCAGTTCCACGCAAATCGGGTCCATGTGCTGGGTACCGCCGCAAAGCGAATTGCACTTAGACCACTGCTTCCGGTACAACCTCCAGCCGTACCTGTGCACAGCACGAATGAATGTTGAAAATGCATTTTGGGGAAGTTCAGGAAAATAATCCCAGTTTTTTCATGTAAATATAGCATTAATTGTATTAAGGCGGCGCTAACAGTAGACAGACAAAAAGAACCAATTACAGTAACCCTCCAAAGGTCTGGTAGAGTTGTGTTAACAAGAAAAAACGACGCTCGTTGTAATGGTAAATAAAGTGTGAAGACATCGAAAGCTTTTGTATATAATAATTCTTTGGTTTTAATTTTTAATGAGATATTAAATTTTTGTTGTTTATACCTTTGAATGTACCTCATCCGGTAGCTACTTTTTTGGTATTTCAATATTTGGTACGTTTTGGACCTGCTGGTTTTGGAATAACAAAAAATTTTGGATTTATATCGTTGGTTTTCAAACAAAATACTTCAATATAACATAATACATTTTAGGAACAAGTCTCACCTGGGAGCGCTTTCTTGGTTGATGATGTAGCGGTAGGTGATGTCGGGCGAAAGGGCTTTGCCGACCGACAGCACGTCCAAGACCAAGTCTTTGGACAGCTTGTGGTTTTTGGGCGTGGTGATTCGCTCGACGGAAGCGGAGCTTCCGCTGTATTTGATGATGATGGCGCCGAAGATTACGTCTTTTTGGTGGGTCGAAACCACGTAGTTGCCATTGAGGATGTACTCGCCGGTTTCGCCGTCGACCAGGGCTAGAGTGGGCGGTGAAACGTTTGTCACAGAATTGTCGAAAATACGTCACAATCTCCAAATATCAATTAAAATATGTCATAAGTCATTTAATTTTATTGTCACATATTTGACAGTGCTGAGAGGGAGGGCGTGATCAGAGTTGAGATCGTGTTAACAGGTGAAAGCTGTCTGCTGTCTGTCGGGAGCTATATCTAACTAGATATTTTGCAGGCTCCTGTGTAGCAAGGCGGGTACTCAGTTGCCTCACCTTCCCCTATGTGGAAATTACTCGTTTAGTAACCATAATACTTCCCCTACGTAAAACTTTGATAAACAATGTTAACAATTCACTTGGAACCAAGAGAGAGTTAATAATATATGGAAATGCCTTTTACAAGAGCGCAATGTCTCAGAATTGCTGATAAAGAAACCATACAGCAGAAAACGCGTTAATTTTTTCTTCTCGTCTAGACAAAAATCTATTTGGCGATCTGTAGTGAGATTTGGTTTCAAAAGAGGCAGGACTATCCCACAGGCGCCGCGGAGAAACCAGCCACTGTTATTGGTTGGGAACGAATCACGCGAAGATGTTACCGAAGGTTTTAAAGAACCCTTGAAGAGTTAGTTATTAGTGATTAGCCGGTCGACAGTTACGAATTATTAGGGAGGCACGATAAGTCACGGGTAGCACACCGAAAAAAACTAGCGCTTACCGCCAGGAAGTTCTTAACTTTGCTAAGAACTCCCATATTCTTCAGTGAAAAGTAGAAAATGCAACCTAAATTAATAATGAGGCCGAAGGACAGTTTCATAAGCCCGAAATTTAAGATCGGAGATCGTGAGTTTAAATATTAAAGGACCACGCAACGTAGATACCGTATTCGCGATGCAAATAAATAACCACTTGCGCCTAGATGGCCCTATGCGCCCCGACGTTGGGCTCTCGAATGCTATCAACCTATGCATGCAGCCTGAATTATCTTTCAATTACAGTGTTAATACATGCGTGAATGGCTGAAAGTACACCCCCGTGGATCGTTGGAATATCAAGTCATGTTTTAGTGAGATGACCATCTAACAGGTAGGGTCTGTTATCCACATAGCGCGTATAAGAATATCACATAAAATGAATCACTGCGCCATCTCTCTCATGATAGGGTGAATACGAGTCACTTGGCTTCGAATCCCTCTCTGTAATTCTCTCTCGTAGAAATATAAACTGCTCAAAAGTGAATGGGGGTAATCAAAAATTCTAGGTTTTTCAAAATGGGAATATCTCGAAAAAAATAACCCGATGTCAAAAATGAAGGCGACGCCAGATATGACCTTCTCTCAGATAGGTGGTGATGGATAGAATGATTTCAATATTGGAAATGTACATGATTATACAGGAAGTCAAAAGGGAGAGTGTCCAAAGGGTCAATTTTCAACGTTGTGCCATTTTTCGAAAAAAAATTGTTGATTATTTCCAATCTCATTTTTGGAAAGGTAGCACTGATGTCTCGGAACGGGTTTTCAGTTTCACAGATATTTCTTTTATTTCAAAGGCTACGTGATTTTTTCTGAAATTTACAATTTTTTATTGCGATTCTATCATTGGCCATATTATTGACATAAATGTGGCAGATATGCATGAATTCACTTAATATACCTTCCCACGACAAAATTCCACCCCCAATGACCCCCAAGGGGGCTACCCCTGGTGGACGCCAGCAACCTCTTCACGGATGAGTTGAAATGAAGCATGTTGTGGCGGTTACCATGAATTTTCCAAATCAGGATTCTTGACGTAACGTCAGTAACTTCATGTCAAACCATAATTACGATCATGGTTACCATATCAGCTCTCTTTTGGACATTTTTGTACAGGGTGTGCACGCGAGACGAATACCCCCTCATTGAAAAATTTCCCTTCGTGATAATTAAAAAGAGAAAAAACTATCAACGAACAATTTTTTCCATATAGTTTCTGAAAATGTCAAGTATAATTTTCCATTTCGTGCCAAATACAGGGTGTCACAATTTTTTTGCATATTTTTCAAATACCCTGTATTTTGTCATCAGCATCACAGCCGATTCACATTCTTAACCTGATTACAGAAATGCATGACCACTTTTTTTTTAGAATGATGTGTTCATTTTAGAAATCAAATATGTCCCGGATATTTTATTAGTCATTTTATGTCATTATATTTCATTAAGAAGTGAAACAGAATATTCTGAACATATTTGAATTCTGAAATAGATCCATCATTGAAAAAAAAATGAAATTTTTGTAAATTTTTCAATTTTTTCAGAAATTTACCCAGAAGTGTCATGCATTTTTGTAATCATGATAACAGTGTGCATTGATTGTGGTGATAAAATACAGGGTGTTTCGAAAAAAATGCAAAAAAATGCGGCACCCTGTTGTAAAGTTGCGGCCTCATAAAAGTTTACACCGACGGCGATCGAGTGGCCGTGCTAATTCAGTTTTGACGTAATTTTGAATGAGCATGGCCACACGATTGTCATCGGTGTAAACTTTTATGAGGCCGCAACTGTACATGGCACGAAACGGAAAATTATACTTGACATATTCAGAGACTACGGAAAAATTGTGCCAGGGAAGTTATTTCTTTTCTGAATAGACCTATTTCTTATGGGGAACAGAGACGTTCAGACAAGGATGAACAATTTTAAGCCACACCCCTGGCCAATTGAAGGCCTTCAATTACGCGCGAAATTCGAGGAAGGCGATACTGTCACAATGAATTAGAATTGTCACTGTCACTTATGACTGCAACCTGTGTCGTGTCGCTACACTGATCGAATAATTCGAAAAATGCTCGTATATTGTGTGAAAAGTTGTCCGCACAAGTCCAAGGGAATATTTCCCTCAAATGTTTCGTTCTACGGTTTTCCTGCCGACGAAAATAAGCGAAATAAATGGATGGCCGCCACTGGAAGACACCGGCACCAGGAAGAATTTGAAGGCGAACGAAACAATTTCAGCTGTTTTACAAGTTGCACAAAGCCAAAAGCGGGGTCACCCAAATTACCGTTCGAAGTGCTAGGAATGCTATCTCACCTTCCTATTTGGCGATTACCCACTACAACTTCACAACAAAACCTCAATATTTTGCTTCAGTTTTGGTGTGCTCACGGCACTTCAGAGTGGAAGATTTCTATTCATCCAGTGATAGGTACAAAGATGACGCTGAAAACAAATGCTGTTCCGGACATTTTCTTGAGAAGCTTGTTACTTTTTCTGGCTCCTGGAGCACTCCGCTTTTACCTCCAGGTTATTCACAAGTACGTCTTCAAAATATCCTTTCACACTATACTTCAACCCCTTATCACGCTGGTTCCCCTTCATTTGATGCTTGCACTACACTCTTGTGAAGAAGTAAAGCGTTGTCGAGTCTGTAGGTTGCAGGTTGCAGCGTGGCAAGACTTTTGGTTCTGTTCTACTGACAACTGATGACAAATTGTAACATATCGTTGTCGGGGGGTAATGACAAGGAGAAAGTCAGTGGCACTGACAGAGTTGCTACGGGAGATTGTGAGGCAAATCTAGCCAATGAGCGGCGATAGGAGGCAAAAGGGGCGTGAAAAAGAAATAGGTCCATTATCATGAAAAGAAAGTTTTTGATAAGGGGTTATCCCTCTCGCGTGAACACCCTGTACAAAAATGACCAAAAGAGGGCTGATATGGTAACCATGATGGTAATTATGATTTGACGTTTGAAGTAACGAATGTTACGTCAAGAAACCTGATTTGGAAAATTCATGGTAACCGCCACAACATGCTTCATTTCGACTTATCCCAAAAGAGGTGGGTGACGTCCATCGGGGGTAGCCCCCTTGGGGGTCGTTGGGGTGGAATTTTGTCGTGGGAAGGTATGTGAAGTAAATTCATGCAAATCTGACAGATTGATGTCAATAATATGGTTAATTAGAGATTCGCAATCAAGAACTGTGAATTTTAGAAAAAAAAACACGCAGCTTTCGAAAGGAAAGAAATATTTGTGAAACTAAAAAACCGTTTCGAGATATTAATGCTACCTTTCTAAAAACGACATCAGAAATTATCTATTTTTTTTTTTGAAAAATGGTACAACGTTAAAAATTTACCCTTTGGACACTCTTCCTTTTGACACCATCTATATCATGTACATTCTCAATAACAAAATTATTCTATCTATTACCACGTAGCTGGCCCTATCTGGCGTTGTCTTCTTTTTTGAAATCGGGTAATTTTTTCCGAGATTTTCCCATTTTGGAAAATGCGAGATTTTTATCACCCTTATTCACTTTTGAACAGTTTAGAATAATGCCCCTTCATATTTTTAACCGTAAAAATGACCTCTCTGATGTAATCACAGGAGCTATCTCTCATTGAACAAAATGAGCGTATTTGCTACAATTACTTTTCTGATGGGTTGACGTCACATGCTTCACAGTGACGTAACCTATAAACTTTGGTGACCAGATGTAGCCTAGACTGACTAGCTGTTCATTACTTTTGATTTGTAAATACCCATTTCGCTTTATTGAATATATTGTGTTTGTTGTTTGATTTTACCAAACGACTTCAATTTAAAATGACATAATTACTGCATTCACCAGGAAGTTCACACTACCTGCCATATGGTTGCTTGGATAGAAACCCACCTCTTTACGCCTCCATTTCGAAGAAAATCATAGAACAGCACGTCTAGGTACTTCGAACTACCCCCGTGCGCCCTCGGTTGTTCAACCCTTCTCCCGGCCCGCGTAAGGGAGTAAAACAGATCTCGCGGTGGTGGCAGCTTTACGCTATCGAATTAGTTTCAAGGCCTTCCTGAACAATCGAAGGACACACCCTTCCTCTATAATCTAGTACCACGATATTTCCCCATATAAATAACAATCTTATTTGACCCGGTGGTACAAATGGTGACATTAATTGGAAGCTATTGTATTACTTACATAATTATCTACGTAAGAAACCATCGTTTTGCTTTTGTATTCTTCTTTATTCCCGAAAAATGTACTAGCCTATAAAACTGACCGGCGACGTTTGAGCCTTTCTTTTCTTCCGTCGAAACTGTTGACTTAATATGGCTGAGTGAACACCACCTGGGTCGGCGCTTTGCGACCTCTCAGGTGAGTTTCTTCTTGGGTTTTTGGTTGTCTAAGCTCGACATTTTGTTTCTCTACCACAAAAAGGGGTCCCGAGCCCAAGTTGATGCGCTTTCAAAGTTCCGGAATTCGGCGCTTCGCACCCGCGTCACCTCACTTCCCAAGCTATGCCGCTCGTCACTTAGCAGCAGGAAACAAATGCCGCAGCGTCAAAACCACTGCGATTCGCACGTGGTTTGGATGGCTTTTGACAGGGGGCCGCGTTTATTTCAGCTCTCAACACTGTCAACAATGTCAAACTCGATCACATCCCTTCCAAGCGGTCAATTTTACGTCAGTACAGGTGTAAACAAAACAGCCACTTCAGTTTGAGCTCAAAGAGTCGTCTATACACACCTAAGTAGTTTTCATCGGTTTTCGCGTTTTGCACCTGCCGTATGTCCAAGTTGGAACTTCCTTTCGGTATTCGCAGCACCCGGTTGTAGCCGTGCGACGGCGACAGCGTGTAGTTTCCGCTTATTTCTTCGCATTTGCTGTTGTCACCTCCGCACACTCCGCATTCATCTGTTGAATAAACATAACTTTGCATGAAAAGGTTGAAAATAAATAGAACCAAATAGTTGCGGGACGTAATTTGGGAACACAGAAACCAGAAATGTGACCGGATCAGAAAAACTTACCTAGCGAAACGCTGGATTCCAAGTTGTTATCGCACCCTCCGGGTCTGCAAATTCCGTTGACGCAAATATCGAAGGAGTTCAGGCCGCACTTGGTGCCGTCGATGACTTTTTCTTTGAGCAGATAGTACGCGTTTGAGCTCTTCGGGCGGCAATAGAGCTTGCAGTAGTCTTCTGGCTGGTCCAGACCGTACTTGGGCACCCACTGGACGTCCCTGGTCAAGTTCGGCAAGTTCTTCGTGATGCCGTTGAAATGCGCACACTGGATTTCTCTGAAAAGATTAACAATGGCAGTTTGATAGGTACACAAATATTTGAAATATTTGAAACTACAGACAAGACGAAAAGATGGACGGACAACATGAAGGATAAAAGGAAGGATGACAGTAGCAGGATGTAAAGAATGATGGAAGGAAGGATGTGAGGAGGGAGGGAGGGAGGAAGGATGGATGGAAGGAATGGAAAAATAAAGGAAGGAAGGAATGAGGGATGGAAGCAAGGACGGAAGAAAACATATACCACCGAAGAAAAGAATGGGAGAAAGCAAGGATGGAAAAGAGCAAGAACGGAAGGAAAGGAGAAAAAATCGAAAACAAACCTGAAATCCGAAACATCTTATCCGCAAGAATAGATGGATGGGAGGAATAGACGAAAGCAATGGATGGAAGAAATGGATGGAAGGAATGGAAAAATAAAGGAAGGAAGGAATGAGGGATGGAAGCAAGGACGGAAGAAAAGAAGAATGGAAGAATGGAAGAAAGCAAGAATGGAAGGAAAGGGAAAAAATCGAAAAACAAACCTGAAATCCGGAACATCTTTTTCGCAAGAATGGGTGCTGCAAGAGATGTAACGGATGCTGCGTCCGGTGCAGTAAGGACCGCCGTTTTCCGGAGTCGGAGAGTTGCACAGACGTTTGGAGCTTTTCACGCCGCCTCCGCAGGTTCTACTGCACTCGCTCCAGCTAGAATTGTATCAGAATGTTGGTAACAATATTAATTTGAGATGCATAATGACGAGACTAACCCCAGCCAAGGTCCCCAACCGCCAGCAATTGGAGACAAAAGTTCCCTGTCGGCCGGGATGCATTTGCCATGGTGGCACCAGTGCCTGTGTCCGCACGTCGTTCCTTCGGCCCAAGGGAGGTACTGTGTTTTGCAACCGCCTTTTTCTCCTATCAGTGTTGTACACCATAGACTTCCACAAGCGGGCTGGAATCGAGAAGTATATTGAAGACATCTGACTATCTGGTGGTTTTAAAAAAAAACCTGGCCGTAATGACCTGACCTTCATCTGACCTAACCTCGGCAGAATCAAGATCATGTAAGGTAAGGTAAGGCTTGCTAAGTGTAGCAGGGTCCAGTCTGCTGTGCTTCAGTAGACCTATTAGAAATGGCAAGTGTTGGTTTCGGTGATCAAGCAACAATTGTGATTTGCTCTTGCGGGGTTATCCGGCAATCAATCAGTTCAAGTCACGGATTACCGCGTAAGTTGATTGATCGATGCGGTACTTACAGGATGTTCATTTGAAAAGTTGTCAACCCTGATTTCTCGTCGCCAACATTTTTCACAGAAAAACGCCGGAACAAGTCGATTTTTGTTTCAAGGGGGACATCTGGGAAACATACTGCCACATTTTTATGCTCAACCCCTTCGCCCGCCCCCCACCCTACTCTAAAATTTCAAATAGCAATACTTGTCTTGTGATATATCAAATTGAAGGCAATAAAATTCTCTTTCCGCCGAACATATTTCTAATTTTTTTAAACTACCCCTTGTGAAAATCCTCACGTTGTTAATGAAAGGAATCTTTTTCCCTATGAACTCTTGATTCTTGAGAAATAGACTTTCCAGCAAAAACAGGTTGATTTTTATTTCACTGGGGTCAACTAAGAAGCGTTGGTCCAAATTTCCATCTTCAATCCCTTCGCCCCCACCCTATCTCACTTCAAAGGGGTGGTTTAAAAAAATAAAAGATATGTTTGAGGGAACGGGAATGCCTTTGCCTTCAGTTTAATGTAGGTATCACAAGATAGGTAATGCTATTTAAAATTTCAAGTAGGGTGGAGTGGGGGCGAAGGGGTTGAAGATAAAAATTTGGCCACACGTGTCTCAGATGACCCTCTTGAAATAAAAATCGACCTGTTTTTGCCAGAAAGTCTATTTCTCAAGAATCGGGAGTTTACAGGGGAAACAATTTCTTTTCATTAACAAAGAGACAGAGGATTTTCACGAGGGTTGAGGGGTGGTTTGAAAAAATTGGAAATATGTTTGACGGAAAGAGAATTGAATTGCCTTCAATTTGATGTATCATAATATAGGTGATGCTATTTGAAATTTTTAAGTAGGGTGGGGTGGGGGTGAAGGGGTTGAAGATAAAAATTTGGCAGTATATGTCCTAGATGTCCCCCTTAAAACAAAAATCGACCAGTTTCAGCGTTCTCCTGTTGGCGCCGAGTAATAAGGGGTGACAACTTTTCAAATGAACGCCCGGTATAAGTTTTGGGTTGGTTCAGCGGTGATAAGTAATAAAAGGGGGTTGTATTGTCGTCTCCAACAGTAAAACACAGTAAAACTACAAACTACTTCACAGCAATAAGTACTTACATATACTATTTGCAACTTTGACTGGGAATTGAGACTTAAGTGCTGCTCAAAGTTGATAAAAGCACATTATTTATTTTTGCGAAGCTACATTCCACATTTGAATTGGATTAGTTACCTACTTACCATGAAAGAGCACATTTTGGATCCGCCGCCGAACTCCAGTTCGCACTGTCTGTCGACTTCGAATGTTTCGCCTGGCAAAATTTCGGCAAACTTGGATGTGATGTAGTTTTGACTAGGAGGTGTGACCATGCATTTCGCCTTGTTGGAACTGGAAAGATTCAAAAACATAATAGTTTATTCCCTGTAGCAAATCAAATTACTAGCTGCCATCTGTAGTCTTGAATGAGTACCCTAATCTAAAATATGCTCAGTACGTTCAACCTCTCCCCGTGGTGTGTTTAATGGGAGCCTCGCCCCCCAAAAAAAAACTACTACAAGTGAGTCCTCAATCAATGTTTTTTCCAAAAGATTCTTCAACGCTTTGGCTTCAATTGCTTCACTGGTTGTACAGGAGTACAGGGTGTTTCAAATCTGAATCTCGTATTTTCAGGACATGATGGGAGACTCCAAGAGAAGTAGACTTCTTCAAAAAAAATATATGTTCGAAACGGAGAATAACGGAGATATAAGCGTTCAGTTGAACTTTGAAAATCGATTTTTCGTCATAACTTTGGAACTTCACAACCGATTTTGTTCAAATTTGAACTAAAGCTTACTGAAATAAGTTGGTATCGATCAATGATAACGCGTTCTATCAAACTTTTCCAAGGACGTCAAAAATGAGGGATAAAAAATCATCAAAAACAGAAATTGACCATCAGCATCAAGTTCAGTAGGTCAAAATCATAAAGGAAGCTTCGAGGAAAGCTTGGCTCAAATGTGAAAATCTGATCGAATTCAATTTTCCAGAGAAAAATCTGTGTCGGCCATTTCGAATTTTTGGGGCCTTGATCAAGGTATTCCAGATGGTCTGCGAGTTAGGTTGCTGAGAACCGTTTAAGAAACAATATTCGTGAATTGCAACCTCCCATCATCAGAGTAACATAGTCTTCCTTGTAGCGATATGATTTAATTATTGGAGAAGAGCGTACGCATAAGAGAACGTACGTGTCCGTGGATAATTGTGCCGGAAAATTTGGGAAATAATAATTTCGCAGGTAATAAATTTCATATATGTCTACATAATCAAGTAGCGTGCAGTCTTCGAAAATGTCACACTTGTGTGATATTTGGTATTATCGAAGAGTCAAGAACATGTAGAAAACGTCACTTTCATAGATGCTCGTCGGAAAATTTTAGTTTAGGTCAACTTTTCCATTTGATATTTTTGAATTGAAAAACGTCCTTGTCTCCGCCTCTAAAAAGCATTCCTATAACCTATTCAATATTTTTTTAGTTTACTCTTCAAAACCAAAATTTGCGCCAACAGCGTTTATGTAAGCAAGTGACAATTCTACATTGTATACAGAACTTGGTAATCCTGGAAATGAGGCCTGATTTGACCTGAGTGATTGAAGTATACTGACCTGACCTGACTGTAGCAAAAGTAACTTGATCTGATCTTGAACGAAAGCACCCTTACGTTTCTCTTGCAACAAAGTTGAACTATTACTAGATGAATGGGATTGTTACTAACTTATCGTGTTCAAAAAATGGTCGGTCAATAAGTTGACACGGAGCATAGGTATTACACATGACCTGAGTAGTGGGCTGACACTGTAGGATTATTATCCATTGGCAGCCAGTGAAATAAAAATTCACATTGAGCTATGCTATACAGAGAATACATGAAACAGGTGCCTTAAAATACTTTAGGCGCAAAGTATGTCATTTTTTTTAAATCAAAAGTAATAAAGGTCATTCGCATTGCAAAACGGGAAAGTTATGTAACTTATCCGTTTCTCTTCGCTCCTTCTGTTACTGCTTTTGCCTTTTGCCTTGTGTCCACTTTTTGTGATCTTCGCTGTGTTCCTCATACTTGCAGCAGCAGCAGTAGCAGGGTATAATCGCGAGCAGTGCTTAAGGCTTAATTGCCTTGTACGTTCTGTATCTGATTATTTCAGAAATTTGTAAAAATGTGGGTCAATTATGTTCGCGTTTGTCCATTTAAAGGCAACATCCATCCATCCATCGACTCCGGCCTGGCCGGAATGACAATCACAATCATATAGTAATGATAATTTCGATCCCGATGTCTGATATAAGTACAACAACTGCTGGGTACCAGTGGCGTAGACAGCAATAGTTGGAAACACTTTAGATGAAACTCGGATGGGCAGAACGGTGTGCATGATCGGGGGCTCAAAGCCAGAGTTTCCGTGTTCAAATTCTAGATAGGTTAGTTGGCTTCTTTCAGGTGTTCTTCAGTAACGAGTGTTCGTTTTACGCGTCAAGTAGCCTCTGGAAACAAACATACTGGAGCTCAAATTGATTCTTAAACGGACTATTTGTTAAGGGTAGAAGTAACAGGTTTAGATAATACAGTATAAGCCTTATGTTACAATGAGCTTGCCTACATTGACGTGAAATGTTACTGAACGCTCAAGGAGAAACGGGAGGAATCGACGAAAAAAGGGAGCTAGAGCGGGGCAAAGTCTAATTACACTACAGACGCTATTGTCAACCATATAATTTCAATCATTATAGGCGTATAAGGCATACAATAATTGTCATTAAGGCTATATTTTTTATTCATATGAAGAACGTAAGTCTTAGGCTAGAGAATTTGGTCTGGAAAGCAAAAAAGTTTTCTGGTGGTCTCTCACGCTTTCCATATAAAAGCAAATAAGTAACCTACGTTTGTTTATATCGTTCGAAATAAAAGAATCACCAACTTGACAAAAGTAATAAAACTGTTATAACTACTTGAGTATCTACTACAGAGAAAAAACTATATATTGCGAAGATACTTTTCATGAGTGCGCCATTGACCCACCACCATCATCATTCAGGTGTCTCTGGCTATGTGTCGTGTCATTTTTTGCCACCGTGCGCGCTCAAGAAAGAGAGAAACACATATTAATTCTGTGTCAATGTCCTTGCATTGCTGATATTGGGTATATTATCATGTTTGCGAATAGTGCCGCTCTGTTGTCGTTCTTGTCGTCGACGTCCCAAAAAAGGAGCTCAAACAGCTCACAAAAGAGAAACCCACAGTCACAAGACAATGAATACATAACAGCGGCATCAGGCACGCACACAAAAACTCACCCCAAAAATTCGGTGACGAAATGCTTGGAACATTCGGACCACATCCACGGCTTGGTGCCGTTCTGGAGCATGCGGCTCATAATGTTGTTCTGTTCACGGCCCTTGTGGAAGACGAAGCACTTTTTGTCGTCGTCGTGGGGCATGCTGCAAGAAACAACGAAGATTAATAAAGATATTGACTGATGAATAAATAAGGAAATTTTGCGGGTTCATTCAAATATGTAGCTGGTGTATATTTGGTTGCATAACTTAACACATGTATCTACTCCTGTATTGAATACAACAGATTACTTACGTCTGTGTTACCGCATTTAGATGCTGCATGCAGTCTTTATCAATAGACCTTTCCAATTTTATTTAGGGTGTTAGGGTTCGGCATCGGTTACTATACATTTCCGGTTGGTGCACTTCAAACGGCTGTCACAATGTCAACTAAACAGTGATTTATACGGTTTTTCTTCGTTTTTTCTTTCAACTGCAGTGGTTTGATTTTGTCAAAGCCCGTTTTGCTGGGCTTTATTTTTGTGAACTGAACTGAAATGAAGATTCGTAATCTGACTGAATGTTAAAAGTGGATTTTCATACGGGTCGTCCTTTTGCTGGAGCGACATAACTGAAAAGTCCATAATTTCGTGATCATATCATAACTCTATCTGACTACAAAGGGGTAAAAATTGAACAGCTCACAATATGGGGGTTTTCACTGTTTGAATAACATGTCGAAATACCTAATCAAGCGTGAAGTACACTTCAATGGGATTATGGAATTACTGTTTAATATCGTAGGTGAGAGGAATCATTATGGAATTTATAATAACGCAATTTGTACCACACGTGGATGTTACGATGTGTCAGGAAAGCAATTTGTTTTTGCGTAAGCCCTCTGTTTGCATCTACAGCCGTTTTTTTTCGATTTGCGCAACAACTATTATCATTGAAAAGATTTTTTCGAAAAAGATCAATGTGGGTAGTTAGACTAGAATTTTTACTTGCAGCGAGCAACAAGCAGCTCTCAGAAGCAAAGCAAGAATTTCACAATAACGCAAAAGCGTGAATAATGTTTCTGTTGAAAAGATGAAGTTACTATTCATTAAGAGAGCAAAGAGCTACCGCTACTACAAGGTACTACCTACTACTAACCATGTAATATTACCCTGCCCGCGTTCATTCTACACGATTTGTGCTTTTATTGTATCGAAATAAACTTGTGCAAGCTTTCGTGTGCAAATACGAGCATTATAATGAACGGCTGAGGAAATGTAGCTAGGCATACCAAACTATCGTGTCAAGTTCATTAGCTCTGATTACTGGGAAACAAGGAGCAAGGAGAATATAGAGTGGGTACTGTCAACTTCACGTAAATACAGGGTGATCACGGGGGAATACATCTCTCCGATTTTATCTCAGCTGTTAGGGTCTGAAATGGGTACCATACATTTCCAATTGGCATGCATTCAAATCACTGTCAAAATGTTAAAAAATTGATTCGACAAAATTGTGTCTGCGAAGCCTGAGTTGAAGCCTGAGATCTTCCTTGGCTAAGCTTATCTAGATAACTACGATTTTAAGTATCGGCTTGTGAGAAATTATTCAAGGTTCAAGGATCAGGTATCATATTGATTATCAATTCGTAGTAACATTAAAACTGATATTAACTGACCTTAAAATATGCCCGAGCTCGTGCGCAATGGTATAAGAAGACGAGAGCCCCTTGTCCCTCACTATGGAACAGCTGGATGACGGGTCGCACATCGAGCTCACTTCGGCAACACCCAAGGTATTGCAATGAGACGTCGAATTCTTACAGATGGTATCTCTGTATGAAAAAGAGTTCACTTTATTGCGACTTTAAAATATGAAGGATAAAAAGCTGGAGTATAGGTACCTACCTTGTCAACAGCAAAGCAGTGTCATGTTGCCTGTCAATGGCGTAGTGCTGTTGCCATTCGCAAAACCTCCGTAGCATTACTGGAATTGGAACAGAAAAAAATGTTATAAATGCGGTTGAACAGGTCATGTTGCTGCGCATTGTCAGTGCATGGGCGCAGGCGCAAGAAAGATGGTATAAGCCTCAGGTTTGACATCGTGTTGAGATTCGGACCGCTGTGAGTTAGGATCACTATGACAACAACGCATAATAAGACTCATCAACCAATTAAACCGCTGTATTTTGCAAGCTATGCCGTACCAACTTTGCGTCTGTAACTTGATATCGATCCGTCAGATGGGTCTTGACTACTACCTACCTTGAGAGTTTGAACTGGTGAAATCGATGTCCTTCAGCACCCAAATGTTGACCACCGACAAAGATATCGAGTTGCCGATGGTGGCGTCTTTGTAAAGAAGAGCCGCGTGCGACATCAACGTCAAAATATAGTGGTGGAGGTCCTCGTCGGTCCGGTGGTACTCGACCATGGTCCTGTCGGCCACCACCAGCACCTTCATGAAATACTCGTTGCTCTTCCTGTCTTCGACGCTGTCGTAGTGATGGATCACGGAATCGGTGTCGCGAGTGGTCCGAGAAGGCCGGCGCGCGTACGTCCGGTCTTCGGCCGGGTAGTCGTCTTGGTAGTCGTCCTCGTAGTCGTCGCCGTCGTCTTCGACCCCAGCGGACCACTGCGTGTACGTCTCGTCGTCCGTGTTGATGTCGTCAAAGTACTGGACCTGGCGTTTCGATATCAGGTGACTAGATGGCGGCATTTCGACCACTTCTCCGCCGAAATCGTCTTCGATTATGGTGTGCTGCCTTTCTTCTGCAACAGAAAAGAGTGACCAAGATCAGTGTCACGTACATACTCGTATAACTTTTTTTTTCAAGTTTGGTGTAATGATTCCGATCCAGAATGGAGTTAAATTAGTAAAATAAGACGTTGCGGAATCAATCGCTGTGGACTTATTCCTCGACAAAAATTTACCATCCAGGTCTCTTGTCACGTTCTTTTAGGGGCCCACAGCCCACACCGTTGGTGAAGCGGCAGCGAAGTGGGGACGCCAAGACCTTCAGCAACATACGTCAGCCACAGGGAAGTTACGGAGAGCTAGAAACCTAGCCTTACGCCCCGTTTGAAACTGAAAGGGTCGTCTACTCTCTCCAGGCTAGTTTGTAGGAGGCCTTATGCCGGTATTGTTTATTGCGTTTTGAAACGGGAAGCTTCTTCTTGTGCCATGTACCTTGCTCACGGGGCGTTGTTGTGAACTGTGTCCCATTCATTATTTTCCGTGTGTAAAATACACTATTTGTACAATGCACTTGTTTTGTTCACTGGTACCCAGACAGCACGAAATGTTTTGAAAATATTTGGTAGTAGTTGATGAATATTTACAACATTCTATAAATGTTTACAAAATATTCGTCACAAATATTACAGAAATATTAAGGTGAAATATTTCACCAACATTCAGCAAATATTTCGAACATTTATTGAATATTTAGCAATAAATATTATCAAAATATTTTCTCTAATATAATTTCTCTAATATTTACAGTATTCAAGGCAATGTGGTTTCCGGTTTTTGTTCTGGTCATTTGCACGGAGCTTTGAAATATATAGTTGTGTTGTGATGAAGAGATAGCGCTTCACATCCTTTTGACTTCAAGTGTAGTTTGCTTTAAATAAGCAAAACTCGGTTTGCGGTCCTGAAATTGCCTTTCTAACGGCCTACAATAGGTTTTTTCTATGTTACGGTTGAAATGATTCATAATGTCGTGAAATACATCCGTTGGTTTTTTTTTTGTTTCGTACAAATATGTCACTTAAATTTATTTCGACACCAATTGGTAATTTATGTAGCAAGTACGCGGATAAATCCGCGTGTTTAGGGACAAGGCGGTAGCCGAGTATCCCTAAAAGTGGATGAGCCGCTGAATCTTTCAGATATATAGTTAGCAAAATTCATATAGCGGACATCTGCGTGTTCACATAGTAGTTTACCCAGAACCACTGAATCTTCTCAACGGCCCCGTAGCACAGGTGGTCAGTATCTGCCTGTGGTGCGGAGATTGCGGGTTCGATTCCTGCTGTAGCCTGGGCGTTGTAACGTCTTTGAAAATCAATTTTTCAGCTAAATCAATTGTATATGAAATAAAGGCGAGCTCCTATGGCCAAAATAGGCCGATAAGAAGAAAAACAAACTTTTTTCAAATTTCTAAAAATACCCGGTTCTAAATGTTTTCAAAATATTTTTGACAAATATTGTACAAATATTAAAAAGCGGGACATCAAAACATTCAATAAATATTTATACAATATGCACTGAATGAATTCAAATATTTTATAAATATTATAATATTTGGCTTTCAATATTTCACAAATATTTTGAAAATGTTTATGTGCTGTCTGGGTAGTTGCCACCTTAACAGCTTGAGTGTGAAAATATCTACAAGTATTTTTCATGCTATTTTCAAGCTTAATAAAGTGAATCAATTCAATCATTTGTTGGTTATGACAGTGAGAAGTGACACCGTTACATGCTTCAGGAAAAGGTGTGATTGTTCCCTCTGGGTATGATTTCGCGTACTGTACCTTACTTCCGCCAGAAGGCTGAATGTGAATCGGAACAGAGGGGGCACGAATAATGAAAGAGTAAATAGGTAATAGCTACCTATGCAGAAGAAATGAGTTCAGAGAGGCAGTAAAAATGTGAAAATATCAACCCCGAAGGGAAACGTGAACTGAAGAGCGTGTCCTGTAAGTATACCCATAAGAACCTAAAAAGCACGTGATGATGGGTTCAACGGCTTAAATACAGTCCGATGTATTTATATGCTCTCCGTACATCCTTCGATTTGCATATTTAAGAGAAAAATATGTTAATATCGCAAGATTTAAGATGCAGGAAGGCCGAATTGTGTTCGACTCGCAAATGTATGTAGGTACCTGTACTAAGCGCACATACACACACAAAGGAGAGCCATCTGATTAACCTCGATCAAAAAGAGATCTGCACCGCCGAGATCGCGTCCATAATATGATAATGATGATGGCTCGGCGGCACGGCGCGTTCAAGTATGATCGAGTTTTGACAGCAAACAAGTGGGCAGGTAGATGATGTGCCTTGAAGTGCCGGATGTATCAATAATTATTTTTATAGGTCGGTATAAGTAGGTAGGTACACTTGCGTGATGGAGTTTCCAGGTTTAGGCCCCAAAATTTAACGGGTTTTGGTGTTTCGTGATGTTGACAGGATAATAGGATAAACTGTGAGGTCATTCGCCGTCAGGTTCGGGGCATCACCAAGCAATGAAAGTCTCTCTGGTATATCTTTCACGTATTATCACAGTTGCAGTCTTTTGTCAGTTCCAGTTTCTATTAGCTTTACATTGGTGAATCACATTACCTATTGTTTCTGTTATGAGTACTATACTTTCGAGTTTCTAGCAAAATAAGGTGGCGCCCGAGTATTAGTACCACAGAAAATATGCGGGAAAAGTGCATGCTAGCTCTAAAAGATCGTCATAAACTGACACCCGAGTATATTGTAATCTGAAGCTGAGTCAAGTGTGACTCGAAGAACTCCACACAGATACGCGGAGATTGCTTTTCAAACTGACAGTGGGAGCACAAATTGTTATGTTTTGTGTCTGGAAGGTCCCCTTCGAGACCCCTAGTTGAATTTCGCATGCCGTCACGGTCTTTTTTTTTCAAAAAGACTGTTTGAAGAAGTGTTGTGTTTTCCAAAATCGCGCCGGCGTCAGATTGACGTTCCCGTCACTTTGGCCGTGCCGTGCTTCGATTTCATCATTTCCACGGCAAAATTTGAAGAAAAGCCTCGCCTAATGGCTTTCACCAAACGACACGAGGTCCCCGAAGCCCTCCCAGTTTGCATTACACAACACACCAAATTTCTTCAAATTCTCCTCAATAGCCAAATTTTCCCCTCGAAACCATAACAAGATTGTTTGAACGAAAATCCCGTCAGACGTCAAAATTCCTCGAAAAAATTAGAGTGAGTTATGGAATTTAAAAAAATCCTCATAAATTGTTGGCGAATTTTGGAAGATTCTCGATGCGCCTATCAACTCGGTTCCAATTATGGAGATTGAAAAAAAAAATACGTATACGTATTTCGTATACGAAATACGAATACGAATACGAGATTTCACGAAAACGTTCGCCTGGCGTTAAGGAGCCTTCAGCGGTTTCTATGTGTTGACTAGCTGTCACCGGCGCTGGCAAGCCGTCGGTCGCCTGGGTGACAGCATTGGTTGAAAAGTAGACAGGGAATTTGTTCCACTGACACCGGACAAGTGGAAAAGGAATTGTATATATGATGTTGATTTTCCGTTGTTTTAGGCAAATATCAGGTTCTTCCTTGGCGAATTTAGTAATTTTATGCATATGTCCGTCGATAGTGTCTTGGTCAGATGAAGTTTTCCAAGAGGCGTAAGTAATTGATTGTGTACGAGTAACACGAATTCGAGAAAATGTTTGTTTTTCGGGTGTTTTGAAATTTCTGCCTGGACTCGTAGGGTTCTATTGTGAAAACGAAACGCATATGACTGAGAGTAGTGTCTAGTCAGTGAAGAGTTGTTGGAGAAAATTGAGACACCATTACTTTGTTCATAAATATATGTATTTCTACTTTTGTTCAAGGTAACTACTGGAAATACTGGAAACATGATGAAGCTTTGAAAATGAAAGCGACGATATGTGTTATGGAAACCTAAACCGTGAAGAAGGTACTGTCGTGGAAGACATAGTGTAGTGGAAGAAAAAGCAGAACCGTGTATTTGTTTTATTTAGGAGCCTTTCTAAATGAATATTTGTAGGAGAAATTTAGATGAAATAAAAATATCTGCAAAATTCAAAATTTGACAGTCACGTTTCAATTGTTCATCTGAACTAAGTCTAGGTTTGAAAACTAAATGAATTCGGTTGAAAAAAGCCAGAGTTCAATACTGCGGCTTCAAACTGCCAAAATGTCGAATTTGACGAATGCATTTCGATTGTCCATCTCGACGAAGTATTTGTTAAAATCTCAATACAGGGTGTCCCGAAATTAGCCTGCCATACTTCAGTAGCAGATTCTACGAGCAGAAATAAGAAAAAAAGTTCCTATAAACTTGGACCAAAAAATGCCCCATAAGGGAGCTACAGCCCCCTAAAGGTGGGTCCCTGAAGATGATGTTTAATTAATATCTGCGAAACTGTTTGGAGCAAAATGATACAATTTGGCACATGCCCAGAAGTTTTTATGCTTAACAAGATGGGGCAAAAGTCATTTGAAAAATTTGCCCAGGGTGGGGTAACTTGGTAGGAGGTGGGGTAAAACTTACCCCAACTTTTTTGTGAATATTTTTTTTCAAGATTTTATGCAAAAATATGAAATTTCAGGGTGATTTGCGTAAAAAAGTTGCTCTTGTTGAACTTTGATATCTTGCCCCGTTTCCGACTAAAATCGTTCTGAAATTTTTTTGCAGACTGAAGAATCGAATTTGTTGACGATCGACTTTTTTCTAGTTCCAAAATCAGCCCTGAGTATTTCATGAGCGTATTCTACGGTCAAAAATAAGGAAAAAAGTTCCTATAATTTTGGGTCAAAAAATGCCCCATAAGCGATCTACAGCCCCCTAAAGGCGGGTCCCTGAAGATGATTTTTGATCAATATCTCCGAAACTAGTTGGGGCAAAATAATAAAATTTGGCACATGCCCAGAAGTTTTTATGCTTAACAAGATGGGGTAAAAGTCATTCAAAAAATTTGCCCGGGAGTGGGGTAACTTGATAGGAGTTGGGGTAAAAACTACCCCAACTTTTGTGTGTTTGTTTTATTTTAGATTTTATGCAAAATTATAAAATTTAAGGGTGATTTACGGAAAAAAGGTGCTCTTGTTGAACTTCGATAGCTTGCTCCATTTTTGTTTAAAATCGTTTTGAAATTTTTTTGCAAACTGAAGAATCGAATTTGTGGACGATCGACTTTTTTTGGTTCCAAAATCGGCTTTGAGTATTTCATGCGCGTATTCTACGACCACCAAAAATAAGAGAAAAATTTCCATGAACATGAGCCGGAAAATGCTTCATAAGGGGACTACAGCCCCCTGAATGTGTGCCCCTGAAGATAGTTTTTATTTATTATCTCCGAAACTAGTTGGATCAGCATAATAAAATTTTGCAGATACTCAGACGTTTCCATGCTTGACAAGATGGGGTGAAAGTCATTAAAAAAATTTGCCCGCGAGTGGGGTAACTTGGTAGGAGGTGGGGTAAAAATTACCCCAGTTTTTTTGTGTCCCCTTTTTCAAGATTTCAGGCAAAATTATGAAACTTCAAATTTCAGTGTTTTACGGAAAAAAGGGGCTCTTGTTGCTTGAGAAATTTTTCTCTTATTTTTGGTCGTAGGATACGCTCATGAATACTCGAAGCCGATTTTGTAACCAAGAAAAGTCGATCGTCCACAAATTCGATTCTTCAGTTTGCAAAAAAAATTTCAAAACCATTTTGCTCGAAAACGGAGCAAGCTATCGAAGTTCAACAGGAGCACTTTTTTTCCGTAAATTACCCTGAAATTTCAGAATTTTGCATAAAATCTTGAAAAAAAAACAACCACACAAAAGTTGGGGTAATTTTTACCCCAACTCCTACCAAGTTACCCCACTCCCGGGTAAATTTTTCAAATGACTTTTGCCCCATCTTGTGTAGCATAGAAAACTTCTGGCCATGTGCCAAATTTTATCACTTTGCTCCAACTAGTTTCGGAGATATTACTTAAAAATGATCTTCAGGGACCCGCCTTTAGGGGGCTGTAGCTTGCTCATGAGGCATTTTTTGACCCAAGTTTACAGGAACTTTTTTTCTTATTTTTGACCGTAGAATACGCTTATGAAATACTCTGCTGATTCTGGAACTAGAAAAAAGTCGATCGTCAACAAATTCGATTCTTCAGTCTGCAAAAAAATTTCAGAACGATTTTAGTCGGAAACGGGGCAAGCTATCGAAGTTCAACAAGAGCACCTTTTTTCTGTAAATTACCCTGAAATTCAATAATTTTGCATAAAATCTTGAAAAAAAAAATTCACAAAAAAGTTGGGGTAATTTTTACCCCACCTCCTACCAAATTACCCCACTCTCGGGCAAATTTTTCAAATGACTTTTGCCCCATCTTGTTAAGCATAAAAACTTCTGGGCATGTGCCAAACTGTATCATTTTGTTCCAAATAATTTCGGAGATATTAATTAAAAGTCATCTTCAGGGACCCACCTTTAGGGGGCTGTAGCTCCCTTATGGGGCATTTTTGGACCCAAGTTTATAGGAACTTTTTTCCTTATTTTTGACCGTAGAATCTGCTGCTGAAGTATGGCAGACTAATTTCGGGACACCCTGTATAATCTGTTGAAAAATACAATAGTTCAATATGGCAGCCTTGGAAATGTCAAAATGGCAAATTTGACAGATGCGTCTCAATTGTCTACTTCAAGTAGGTAAAGGCTTAAAATATCAATCAGATCGGTTAAACAATGCAAAAATTCAATATGGGGGCGGGCCTCTTGGAACATCAAAAGTCAAAATGTGAGAGATGCATTTTGATCGCCAATCTCAAGTGACTATGGGTTCAAAATCTCAATCAGATCAGTTGAAAAATGTGAAAATACAATATGGCGGCCTCTCGAAACGTCAAAAATTGAAATCTGACAGATGCATTTTGGTCGCCAACCTTGAGTGGGTGTAGGTCTAGAATATCAATCAGATCGGTTGAAAAATGCAAATGTTCAATATGGCGGCCTGTTGAAACGTCGGCCTCTTGAAACGTCAAAAATCCAAATTTGACAGATGCATTTTGATCGCAACCTCGAGTGGCTATTGGTTCAAAATACCAATTCGATCGGTTGAAAAATGCTAAAGTTCAATATAGCGACCTCTAGAAACGTCAAAAATCGACTTTTGACAGATGCATTTCGACTGCCTAACCAAAGCAAGTATAGGTCCTAAATCCCAATCGGATAGGTCGAAAAATGCGGAAGTTCAATATGGCGGCCTCTTCAAACGTCAATAATCAAAATTTCACAGATGCATTTCGGTTGTCCGTCTCAAGTGGTTATAGGTTTTAAATCTCAACCGAATCGGTTGAAAAATGCAAAAGTTTGATATGACAGCCTTTTGGAACTGGCAAAACGTCAAATTTGATAGATACACCTCGATTGTCCACCTCAAGTGGGGAGTACCTATTATGTTAAAAATCCCAATCGGATCGGTTGAAAATGCAAAAGTTCAATATGGCGGCGGCCTTAGAACTGTCAAAATGACAAATTTGACAGATATATTCAGATTGCCTATTTCAAGTTGTTATAGAGGTTCAAAACCCCAATCGGATCGGTTGAAAAATGCAAAAGTTCAATATGACGGCCTCTTGAAACGTCAAGATTCAAAATCAGACAGATGCATTTTGATTGTCATACCTCAAGTGGGTATGGGAGTGAAATCCCAATCGCATCGCTTTAAAATTGCAAAAGTTCAATATGGCGGCCTTAAAACTGTCAAAGTATCACATTTCACAGATGCATCTCGGTTGTCCACCCCAAGTGGGTATAGGTTCTAGCTCCCAATCGGATAGGTTGAAAAATGCAAGAGTTCAATATGGCGGCCTCTCGAAACGTCAAAAATCGAAATTTGACAGATGCATTTAGACTGTCTATTTCTAGTTGGCATAGGTTTAAAATCCCAATCGGATCTTGTGGTAATGATGATAGAAAAATGTCATGTAACGATTTCCGCTTTCATCATTACATTTACTCGCGAAAACGTCCATAACTGTCAGCATCATTCCAACGTATTTAAGAGCACTCGCGAAAAATGGCACAAAGAGTCCGCGAAAAATTGCCTCAAAGAAGTGCTGTGACATTACATTGACATTTGCAAATGGCACAACACAACTGCGACGCCCAATAATATTTCCGATCTTTGTAGTGAAATTTTGGAAAATTTGACAAGAAAAACTCCGAAACAAGGACGCACATCAAAACACGGACCTTTTCTGGAGGTCTGGCCAGAAGGTCCGATGGAATTATTATGGATTCCGTAGAAAACAAGTCGCGACAAGGAACCCGAGCTGTAACCGACATAAAATGTGCTCTGGAGGACCGAAAAGACCCCCCTTTCTCAAAATGTGAAGTCGCTGGAAATTGCAAATAAATTGTGAGTACCCTCCAGACGTGTTTTGCCTTCTCAACTTGTCTGTTTTTGTGAAATACGCCGTCAACGTCTGGCCCGGCCGTTTAAGCGAAATGCCGTCGAATTTGAAGGAGATGTTGGGTTTGTGGTGTCTGGTGGACGCTCAAAAATCTCCTCGAGACCACAGTTCAATTTCGCACGCTGATTTTCTCTAAAAACACTGTTCAAATGCCCCGAAGTGTTGAGTTTCCCAATGCCCAGAGCGTCAATTGACGTTCCTGTCACTTTGACCGTGCCGTGGTCGAATTTGATCAATTATACGGCAAAATTTAAAAAAAAACGCCACCGCATGGCCCGCACGGGACGACACTAGGTCCCTGAAACCCCTCGGTCGGCATTTCACACCAAATTTCTCGAAAATCTCCCCGAAAAGCCGAGTTTTTGCCGCGAAAACCTATCAAGGTATTTGGAATGGATTATTCTAGCATCGGTTCCCTTGTAAAATTTTGAATAAATTATGAAATTTCGAAAAATTTTGACAAATTCGGCCAAAATTTTGAAAAATTCTCACCCTCAACTTGGGATGCTGTTCGTTTGCGAAAATTAAAAAAAAAATACCCCGCCAAAATCCGACGTCCGGTTTTCACAAATTCTGTCGGCAGGTCGTTCGGTTGCCGTCAGCGGTTTCTATGAGTTGATGAGCAAAAGTTAGAACTTCTAATAAGATAATTTGAAATTCTGCTGTTTGACAGTTGACATTTGTTTAAAACAAGTGCGAATTTGACGTTCACTTCTTTGCCGAATCTGATCAACGCACAAGTGATTCTGATGTAAAATTGCTCGCCAATTGAAATGGTCCACCCAAAAAATACAGTCACATTCAAAGTGTCATACCTTTTGAATAAATGAACTAAACTGCTTGACAATTGAACTGCAACACCTAAAATTTAGGTGCGTTTTCAAATTGAGATAGCTCAAAAAATATCTGACGGATTCTAGAAATCCAGGCATGTGAGGAAAGATCATTTCTTTGACTATCGAGTGCTGGTATTGATGGTAAGTTTGATTGCACAATTTTTCATATACAGGGTGCCAACGGAGAGCGTGCAGATATGGGCAATCTTTCACCTTGTGCAACTTTCGAAAAAAAAGTCCGAGATTTTTTCTATTGCGTGTTTTCGGAAGGTTGAATCGTTATGCCGAAACGGTTTTGGAATTTTGACCCTAACTTTTTTTTTCAAAAATTTGTGCTCAATTTTCTGAAATATGCACTTTCTGATTAAGAAAAAGAAATAGAGACATTGTTTGTTTTCAAACGGCGTCCATATTGAATTTACTTACGATGATTTTCATTTGAGCCTCCACATCCCTCAAAAACTACCCCTTTTGGGACACCGTCTCACAACAAGATATGCAATGCTTCATTTAAAAGGCCTAAGAAAAGTACTCATCAATAATTGGATTGAAGTAAGTATACTATGATGACCCCACACGTACAGCTTCCTAAAAACCACCCCTTGACTTCAAGGGACAGGGCTGGTATGATAAGACATGCAATACATGAAAATTCCAAAAAACGTTTTTTTTCAACTGTTCCACTAAAAAAGTGATGCTACACGATGACCTTTTACGTAGGTCATCCCAACAGTAGCTACCCTCTCGAAAAAAGAACTACCCTTTGAAAAACCAGTACTTCCGCAATACCTCATTTGTTAAGATTTTTTTAAAATCTGTCACAATAGTTTGCCGCTACGATGATTTCATTCCATATCTACCCGAAACTACCCATTCAGCTACCCCTTCAACATCGCATAGCCTCTAACTTGATGCGTTTATGAGTTGAAAGAACTTTTGCCTACTAACCGTTTCATTGAAATGATGGTGTTTTCTACGATGATAGTACAAAACCTTTCCTGAAACTACCCCTAGAAAGCGTCCCTTTAGTAAAAGGTATGCAATACCTCATTTGGAAGCTCAGAGAAGGTGCGATTGAATAAGTTCAAAATGATTTCGCGATGACCTTACACGCATCAAGGTCAAGGCTATACGATATTAAAGGGGTAGTTGAAGGGGTAGTTTCGGGTAGATATGTGAATGAAATCGTCGTAGCGGCAAACTATTGCGACAGATTTTGAAAAAATTCCAACAAATGAGGTATTGCGGAAGTACTGGTTATTTAAAGGGTAGTTCTTTTTCCGAGAGGGTAGCTACTGTTGGGATGACCTACGCAGAGGGTCATCGTGTAGCATCACTTTTTCAGTGAAGCAGTTGAAAAAGACGTTTTTTGGAATTTTCATGTACATATTGCATGTCTTATCATACCAACCCTGTCCCTTGAAGTCAAGGGGTGGTTGTTAGGGAGCTGTACGTGTGGGGTCATCGCAGTATCCTTATTGTAATCCAATTATTGATGAGTAATTTCCTTATGCCTTTTAAATGAAGAATTGCATATCTTGTTGTGAGACGGTGTCCCAAAAGGGGTAGTTTCTAGGGGATGTGGAGGCTCAAATGAAAATTCTTGTAAGCAAATTCAATATGGACGCCGTTTGAAAACAAACAATGTCTCTATTTCTTTTTCTTAATCAGAAAGTGCATATTTCAGAAAATTGAGCACAATTTTTTGAAAAAAAAAGTTAGGGCCAAAATTACAAAACCGTTTCGGCATAATGATTCAACCTTTCAAAAACACGCGATAGAAAAAATCTCAGATTTTTTTTTCGAAAGTTGCACAAGGTGAAAGATTGCCCATATCTGCACGCTCTCCGTTGGCACCCTGTATATGACAAATTGTGCAATCAAACTTACCATCAATACCAGCACTCGATAGTCAAACAAATGATCTTTCCTCACATGCCTGAATTCCTGGAATCCGTCAAATATTTTACAAGCTATCTCAATTTGAAAACGCACCTAAATTTTAGGTGTTGCAGTTCAATTGTCAAGCAGTTTATTTTGAATCGTTTTATGTTTTATAATTAGCTCACGTATTGGACTACAACATGTCGTGGGCCGTTTTTGGTACAAGTGTTTCGTATCAATTATACAGGGCGCTCAATCAGGTACCGCAAAAATGGAAAAGTTTGAACTGGTCCCATTTCACAAAAAATAATTTTTGGTTTTCTCCAAGTGTTTCAGGGGAGTTATTATAACCATAACTCGAGCCATAACTCGAATCGTTATCAAAATTTTTTGCCTATCTGCTTAGATTACAGGGTGATCTCAAAAATGTAACTTTTTAGTTTTGCAGTAAAAACGTTATTCGTTGTTGGCCGATTTTGGAAAATGAGGGCTCTTGTTGAAGCTGTAGGCTCAGGTCAGAAGGATCGAGGATCAGAATTGACTTTAGATGAAAATTCTGGAAAAGAGATTGAATCAAAAGTGACTCAAATGACAAACTTGCTAGAGATCCGGTTTAGGGAAGGTATTAAACAAATAACAACTTGTCTTCAAACAAATCGTTCTTTCTGAACATTTTGAGGTGTTTCCCATTTGTATGGGGCAAAAATTGTGGCAATGAATCCAAATCAGAAATGGATGCTCCCAACGAAAAATTCTGGACGTTTTTCTCCAAGTTTTTCACCTACAAATAGACGTAACCTAGGTTATGAATATTAGAACTGGTGCCTATCTCTTTAAATGTGAAGGAAACATTCGACAATAATAAGATAGCCTAGGTTACGTGCATTTTAGGTCGAGGAAGGTCCGGTATTATCTTCTGGAAAGTGAATTTGTAAAATGGGTCCCGCATCGACAATTTTCATCACTTGAAATCGGAAAATACCTCAAAATGTTCGGAAATAGAAGTCTGTTTGAAGGCAGGTTGATTTTTATTTAGTTTTTTCTCTGAACCTGATTTCTAGGGTGCTTCATATTTAGGTCACTTTTGATTCCTTCGCTTTTTCAAAATTTTTGTCTCCAGTCAGTTCCGATCCTCGAACCTTCTCATCTGAATCTTAAGCTTCAACAAGAGTCCTTATTTTCCAAAATCGACCAACAATTGGAATAGATATAAATGCCAGACCAGAAGATTGCATTTTTGAGATCACTGTGTAACTGGGGAAGATTAACTCAAAATTTTGAAAACTACCTCAAGGTATCGGAACAACATCTTTCCTAAAACACTTGGAAAAACCAAAAACCATTTTTTGTGAAATGAGACCAGTTCAAACTTTTCAATTTTTGCAGTACCTGATTGAGCGCCCTGTGTAATTGATACGAAACACCTGTACCAAAAACGGCTCATGATATGTTGTAATCCAATCCGTGAGCTAATCAGAAAACATAAAACGATTCAAAATAGTTTATTCATTCAAGAGTTATGTCACTTTGAATGTGACCAATTTTTTTGGGTGGACCATTTCAATTGGCGAGCACTTTAGTTACTTACATCGTTGCCGTGTTTATCATTCAACGGTGGCTGCTATTTGTCAAAGTGCTAGCTGTCTAATCTTGTTCAGCGGGCTTCTGAGTCGCAACGCGATTGGCAGTTTGGATTGCAAGGTTAGTTTAGTAAGGTGTGCCTTCATTTTTACGGCATGCATTAGATGACTGACAGATATGAATTATTCAGAGTTAATGCGCAAACGCAAAACATAGAACATGACATTTGACATTGCGAAATGTAACAAATTGAGTTTGAAATCCTAAAAACAAGTGAACCCAAACAGAGGAACTAAAACTGAAGACCACCTTAAAGAACTCAACTCGTAATGTAATGTGGCAGTAGGTGTATGCCTGATATCGATACGAATCGAACCTGCCGCGTCCGAAATCTAACGGGCCCATCGCCGTCAATAAATCGCAAACAATTGCAACCGAAACAATGGCCGATCCGCCTCCTTTGATCGTAATACAACCTGAACCTGCCTCCATATACGATTTCCCAGAGCGTGATATACGGGACGCGCGACGGGTTCGATTTGGCTTGCCGATTAGGATCGAATTTTCGAGCAGAGCTATCTCTTTCGCATAAGTACCTGCCTGCTTACCTTGTGGGTAGGTACCCGAGAGGTATTTATATTCAGAAAGTGAGAAATGAGAGAGCACGACGAACAGGTGTTGCGCCTTGAGCGATCCGACGAGCACCGACAATTACACACCGCTGATGATGTGCGTTTGTTTCGTGATATTTAGACGTCTACGAGACATCCATTCTATGCACGTCCAATTAGCGACGACCCGGTAGAATAGTGAAAAATTAAGACAAGTGGTTTGGAACGAGGTTTGGAATAATTATTATTATTATTATCACTGGTAGAGGTATGACAGGATGTCCATACTTGCAAAATTAAAGTTCCAATTGAAAACGATAAAAAGAGTTTGATGGTTTGTTATGGATAGGGAGGTATCCTACTTGGAGAAAAAATGCTAATGGAAGATCATTAGGATGACCTCGCAAGGACGTGATTGTAATGGTAAAACACTTCAGTGGTCTTGTTCTTAATTTAATTGGGACTTGATTTTTTTTGGACTAATAAGTACCTAGCTACACAATTATTGTTATTAGGTCTGAATTAGGCACTAATTGTCTAAAAGCCAATCACGGATTTAGTGCCAAGTCATTGAATAAACATTTTGTTTCACCGAATAATTTTACGCTTAGAAATAGGTACCTGAGCTATCAGCGACTTGAAAGTGGCATAGACGACCCTCGCTAGCTGACCAGTAACAAAAACAATATTTCGGATTCATATCTCTGCCCTATATTTCCAGCATCTTGGATCGTCTGGAAAAGGTTAAGAAGTATTCAGTTCTTCACGCAGGCGCAGGTCAGTAATGGCGGTGAACACTGAACACGTCATCAATTATGTCTTTCAGTCCCTCAATAAGAACGACCGGAGGTATAGCGCGATAGAAATAGAATGTCTGGCGGTGGTCTGAGCGATAGAGAAGCTGAGACCCTACCCTACAAAGTCTCTTAGGTCACTTGGATCACACCGCGTGTGGAAGGACTATAACAACTAATTTTGTTGAAATTGGACAGAAAACTAAACTTGGGCGAGGTCGTCATTCCACGATTCTATCCTAAAATTTTTTCAAGCAAGTGACATGAATTAAAACAGGAAAACAAGAAAACAGGTCAATAATTTTCGACTTCTTTTATTTTCTGAAAGGCAAATGAAAGTATATGAACATTATAATGATTATAATATTTCTTATTTATAGAATGCGATGAGTACCTACCTACACGTGAGCATGGGCGCGGAAACCTCAAATTAGCCGATAATTTCGGCGCAAAGCCTACGTGACCATCACAACTCTTGTGTTTTTCTGCCGGTTTTATAAGAGTCGTTGAAACGTCGAATTACTGTAATTATTGACGATAATGTTTACGGTCTTTCCTCCGTTTTTTTTCCGCTGCTACTTTTCCCTTGCCTGCGCATATGTTTCTTGTGTCGAGACCCGAAGAGCTGATGCGTGTGTGAAATCGTGATTTCGACGGGTAATCACACGAGGTGTTTGAAGAGGCGAAAAACGAGACGTTAAATTGAAACATGCCGCCGTCCATTACGCCAATCAGAAAGTAAATGGGGCATGAATTAAAAACAAAAAAAAGTCAGCAAGTATAGGTACTTATTTTACCAAGGTAATATACCAACAAGTCAAGTAATTTGATTTTAAAAAATGAAACAGGGCGGTAGGGTGGGCAGATATGAATTATTTACAAGACGTTATGTCAGATTAACCAGTTCATATAGGTAATAGGCATTTTGCGATTTTTAAATACACAACAATTACTTGGCTATGCTGAATGCACGTGAATCTGACCTGCCCTGTAACGAATGGCAAGCTGCTTAGCTACATAGGAAATTTGATGTTTCCTAGCCAATGGTGGGGCTGTCTCCTGGATATTCGTGCTATGCGCGCGCAGAGCAGATGTTGAAAGAGAGAAATATAATGTGTAGTGACTAAAACAGGGAACGGAATTTGCTGAAAAATTCAAAGCTGTATTGAGAAGCAAAGTGAAAGAAACAGATGGACAAAAGGAGAACAGAACACAGTGGATGCCTTGTGGGACAAGTATAAGAGATGCTACAAGGAAACAGCGAAAGAGGTTCTGGGTTGTAGGAAGAAAGGTAAGGATGAGGTATGGATGTCGGCGGAAACTAGGATATCCGCTATGTGCGTTCGCCAAAAAAGTGAGAGGAGTCGACATCAGCGCTCAAGGTGACGATGTACGAAACTGAATAATGCCTATTCATTCTGTTTTCACTAGTTAGATGTCGCTACTCGACTGAATGCACATGGTGATTCCGCTATGTGCGTTCGCCGGGAGGAGTCGACTTGGCGCTCAAAGTGATGATTTACGAAACTGAAAGATGCCTATTTGTATTATTTTTGGCTGCGAGATGTCGATACTCTACTGAATGCACATAGCGGATTGGTGAAGGGAAAAAAAGCGTTAAAATCAAAATTCTTGACGCAAGAGACGAAGAAAAGGGAAACTTCCTTTGAAACTGCATACAAGGATAAAGATCGCGGAGTTGAAAGAAGCGCCTGAAGAGACAGAAGAGTATATCTAGAGGGACGACTAAGGATGGCGGAAATAGTAGCAAGAAATAACGAACATGTGATGGACCGCATTTTCAGCGACTTTTTACAAACTTACTCTAATACTTCGACGCGAGTAAAATATTTCTATATTAGGAACTGACTAAATGTAAACGCAGCAGGAATTCAAAGAGGATTCTTGTGTCGTGCTTTGTCGAAGCTAGATGTGTCCCGCCACGTCGTCCTGAAAGATTCTCATTACAGGTGGGTGGCTTCTGAATTATTCGCTCAAGATTTAATCCACATCCCTTTTGGTTTGTCTGCATTCAGTTTCAACTTTCACTACGCCTTCCAATACGCATGTAGGGCCGAATTATGAATTCAAAATCGCATCTTCCTATTCGGGCGTCAATTTATTTGTTTCCGGGAATTCAGAACAAAGAGGACCGAAAAGGGTTTTCTCGGTTTTTACAGCCTGGTTTGAAGCGAGGATGGAGGCTCCCTACGCGTCTCATGTATTTCACTAATTTTCTGGGATGCCCAACGGCCCTGTTGACGTTGGACGCGGTGTTAGGTACTAGGTACCTGAGCGTTTTTCCCATGAATGATGTCATACTCGTGTTTGCACTGCTCTCTCAAGAAATGCACAGCGGTGCCCCGCGCTAAGAATTGTACATTCTAAAAATAACGCGTATAGAATTTCGGTGTTTCTTTCAGGTTCGAGCTTAAGTGCGTATACGGGAATTGTTTCCATGTTCAGGTCCGGGTTTAGACTGATTTCTTGTATGAGTCTGTTTTACGTTCTAATTTTTGATGTGTTTTTTGTTGTGTCACGAATTTTGTAAACTTAACATTTTTGTGGCCATTTCATCAATATTGTGTGTGATTTGCTTATCATATAATCACTTGTCATGTACTCACTTGTATTTTTGTCTGTGTCATGATTTGATTTTCATTCAAATGTCATTGCCGTCGACTTTTGTGACTCTCATCAATCATGTCATGTTTTTATGCTCGCTGCTATATTTGTCAGATATTCAATGTAGGTATTTTACAGGATCCTACTAACCACCCCATTTTGTTTTGTTTTGGGTTTTCATTGTTGATAATTTTATCTGCATTGTTGATTTGTTGATTCAGTATACATTGTTTACTGATGTCTTTTACATTTGTTTACTGATGTTTCTGCAATTTTGTTTTACTGATTTCACTTACACTGAATACCGGAATTCATCAGTGAGTTTTTGTTATTCATTTGTCACATATTAGAGAGTCTTTTTTTTCGGGCTCAACTCAGGGGTTTGTTTGACTGGGTTCTTCCACTGAGTGCCCTTTTGCGAATCCGTCACTCTCCTCTTTTTCTTTGACTGACTGTATGACATATTTTGTTTCTAAGTTCTAACTGTTTCGTTCATTTTGTCCATTGTGTGTCATTTTGTTAGTCTGTCAGTCCTGTGTTAGGTGTTTTCCGGAAAGAATCTGATTTATTTGAATTTTGCTGATGATTTCAATAAAAATTCATTTTGTTTGCTGTTAATTCGTATTTCTGTTCAACTTTTCACTGCAATCCTCATCCCCAAAGTTCCGTTCTCGTCGAAAGTAGAGCCTGGGTGAAACGACAACGTAAGCAAAACGTAGGTAAGAGGTCCAAGGTATAAGGGAAGGGGGGGTAACGACAATCATAGCCAAGGGTCAGAATGAGGAGAACAGTTCAAACTAAAAACGGTATACGATACAACTGGAGATTTGGCTGGAACGAAGGGGTCAATAATGGGTAGTTCGCATAAGAAAGTGAAGAGTGGTAAACTCCTAAAATCAGAGGAAGAATTAGCGACAGATGAAAATAGTATTTTGAAGAAATGTACAGCATACGACCTATAGAAGAGGAATTGAATCCAGGAGGCATCAGACAAGTACTAGAAATTGATACAGAGGAGGTTACCAGAGGGTAAATGGAAAATGCTGTAAGACAACTGAAGCGTAGAAAAGCGGCAGGTGTGGATAATATTCCAGCAGAGCGAGACATGTAAACTTCGATAGAAATGCTTCACAAACTAACCAACCGGATATGGAGAGAAGAACAGATACCAGTAAAGACGGAAAAAGTTGCAAAAGAAGTAAGGAAGATATAACTGAAAATTATTGCTAAGAAAACAGAAGTGATGAAGATGAACACACCCAGAAAAGTGGCAATAAAATTGGATAATGAAGAAGTAGAAGAGTTTTGCTATCTGGGCAGCAAAATCAGTGAAAATGACAAGATTGAACAGCAGAATAAAATGCGGATCGGTAAAGCACAGTTTGCTTTCAACCTCCTGAGGAATTTTTGGGAATACAAAGATGTATCTCTCAACACGAAGATCCGACTGTGTAACACTAATGAACACCAGAGTGTACTGCTGTATGGTGCTGAGTATTTACTAGCTGGATCGAATAGCAAACCGAGATATTGTGGAAGATGACCAGACAGGAAGCAAATCGGAGGACAATCTGCAGGAAGAAATAGAAATGGACAAGACACGTTAAGAAAGGACAACAGCGATATTACAAGGCAATCACTTGACTGAGCTTCCAACAGGCAGTACAAACTTCAACTCTCAAGGAACAACGACATGTCACTTCCATAATGAAATTCGGCCTTCCTCATCGACGCAATGGGCCTTATGAATAAAGATTAAGCAATTGCTTTTGCTCGATTTTCTGTTTTTGAAAAATTCTCAAAAAAATCAGAAACTTCAAGTAATTCTTTGATTCAGGTTTGATTGAACATTTGAGTAACTGAGTGAAATAATAACAATGGTTCAAAGTCTCATTTCCAAATGTTTCTTCGTTTTTTGCGGCTAGATTTCAAGCAAAAGCAATTGCTTAATCTGTATTCATAAGGCCCAATAGCTTAAATGATTTTCAACAGATTTAAGTTGTCAATAATTATTATTTCCAATTTTACTAGGGTTCATCAATGAAGGCAGCACATTGTCAGAAGTGACAGCCAGTGTAAGAATCAGGTGGAAAGTACTTTGCAACGTCTTCCAGAGATGTGGACTTGTGCCTTGTTAGTTAATTCTCAATCCTCAGATCTACACCAAATGGGGCGGCACGGCCTCCTAGCTCGCTAGCGGGAAAAAGAAAATTGATTCACCTTTGGGTGTGTGTTGGAATTGAACGTTTTCAAAGTTTTAAATAGGATTTTGGAGCTTTCAATGAACCAAAGACCGTAACAAATGAAAAAGCCTACAACACGGGCACAGAATAAAACTGAACCACTGCAGTCAGAGAGAAAAGCGAAGAAAACCCCTTCAAATCACTGTTGAATTCACAATTTTACAGCTGCTTGAATGCGCGCTATAGCCGGAAATGTATGATAACTATGGCGAACCTTAAGGCTAAAGGGGACTGAAATTAAGTACCAAGTGTGCGACAGAGAGAAAATACATCCAGGGCCGATTCTGAGTGGTGTGCTGGGTGTGCCCCTGCACAGGGGCGGCCAAAATTCAAGGGCGGCGAAAAGTCGCCAATTTTTTCCTAACAAAAAATTGAGTGTCGAAAAAGGAACTGATGTTGTGATTTTCGAGACCGACGGCAGCCGCCCTGCGTAAATTGTGATTTTTTAGTGCTGAAAAAATACAACAGGTGGTCAAGAATGCAGTCGAGGCGGCCGCCCTGCGTCAACTATTATAGATATTAGACGTCTTTCTCAGATAAGTATCTGAGGAAGGGCAAGAATTTTCATCTCTTGGTAACATTTCCGATAGTCTGTTTGAAATCGGATCGGCGTGAAAAAATGCGGTGTAGTACAAAAAAAATTCACAACTTTCAAAAAAACCGCACTACGTAGTCCAGTCAAAATAGGTTTTAACCGGAAAGAAATTCGGAAGTTGACGAAATTTGGTGGATCGATGCAGAATTTAACGTGGAATAACATACTGAAATTCCCGAAAACTCCAATGCTTGGCTTTTTTTCTAGGACCAATAAAAGAGCGCCATCCTTGTAAATTTTCGATTTTTTCTGAATAACTTGTGAACTATCACCTTTAGAACACAAAAAGCAGCGAAGCAAATGTAGCGCGTTAAATTATCAAGAGATCAGTATCAAATTCATCACTTTGTGGTTAATAGTCTCCGAGATACAGCGTCTGCTAGAACGCAGTGAAAATGACTCAAAATTTATTTCCGGATTTTACGTAACAATTTGCATAGTATCAGTTCAAGGGCTGTAACGTGGACAGCAAATGTGCGGATTTCAGTGTGTTTTACAATCTTGGAAAGCCAATTCAACATTTGGTATCACACTTTTGTCTAGAAGTCGCCAACTTTAAAATGGTACTTTTCCTCGACCTTTTAAATTTATACTTGAAGTTCCGAAGAATCCCCAAAAATCAATTATTTCCATACCATACCATTTGCTTCATTTTCCAAGTATGGAAAAACCATCTGGAGAATATGTGAAGGATTGAATATCAAAAAAATAACATGTTTCAGAATTTTTTTCTTAGTGATGGTTCCTGAGGTATATGGGTTAAAAGACTAAAACGACATACTTGGAAAAAAAATTGGTAGTTCGGACACTAACTGCTGAATACTGTACGGACCTTGCATTTTAGGTGTAAGATGCCACTTGGCAGACGTGGAAAGTACATAAATATATTCACTACGTCTGCTGAGTGGCATTTTGTATCATCAAATGCAAGGTCCGTACAGTATTCAGCAGTTAGTGTCCGGACTACCTATCTTTATCTCCAAATAGGTCGTTTTAGTCTTTCAACCCATATAACTCAGGAACCATTACTGGGAAAAACATTCTGAAACATCCTATGGTTTTGGTATCCAATTCTTCACATATTTCCTGGATGGTTTTGCTCTACTTGAAAAAGTGGGCAAATGGCATGGTATCAAAATAATCGATCTTTGGGGATTCTTCGGGACTTCAAGAATCGATTTCAAAGGTTGAGGAAAAGTACCATTTTGAAGTTGGCGACTTCTAGACAAAAGTGTGATACCAAATGTTGAATTGGCTTTCCAAAAATGTGAAACACGTTGAAATCCGCACATTTTCTGTCCACGTTACAGCCCCTGAACTGACACTATGCAAATTGTTACGTAAAATCCGGAAATAAATTTTGAGTAATTTTCACTGCGTTCTAGCAGACGCTGTATCTCAGAGACTATCAACCACAAAGTGATGTATTTAATACTGATCTTTTGAGAATTTAACGGGCTACATTTGCTTCGCTGGTTTTTGTGTTCTTAATGTGATAGTTTACAAGTTATTCAGGAAAAATCGAAAATTTACAAGGATGGCGCTCTTCTATTGATTCTAGAAAAAAGCCAAGCGTTGGAATTTTCGGGAGTTTTAGTATGTTATTCCACGTTGGATTCTGCATCGATCCACCAAATTCCGTCAACTTCCGAATTTATTTCCGGTTTGGTCAGATTTTTGCTTAATTTGACTGGACTATACGATCAAAATTCGAGAACCGTTTAGAGATATTGATATGTGCTTTTCAGAACTGCAATCAGAAAAAATCTGGGATCTTTTTCACAGAAGCAGGGCATTGAATAATGTGGACCGGTTTTGCACTTTTTTCTGTTTTCACCCTGTATAGCTCACTCAACGTTGTTGAACCTATGTACCATCCAAGTACCTTACAGCCAAAAAAACACGCTATCCAGCATGACCACGATTTCCAAAATCGATCCATTTTTACCTGAGATATTCACATTTGAAGTGAGGCAAAATTTTCTAGTGAATCAGTTCAATTGTTGCCCAGTTCATTTGAACAGCTTTATCTGATTCCATTCAACTACAACATCAATATACTTACCTATGAATTGGTATAAGTGCCTAAAAACTCATCTATAGGTTGCGGGAACATAACCGTCACCTTGGCACTCGCTATGGCAACGTTGCAAGTATGCCTGACGTGGCAACTGCGCAATGCGCATCCTTTTCGTCGTTGAACTGACATAAAACGCTCGCGCAAGCGCAGACAGGGTGCCAAGGTACCGCTGTAGAGACTCGTTTGTTTTTAACATTTCTCAGACAAATCTTGAGTTTAGCACAATTATTTTTTTGATCAAGTGGCAATTGTTCAATAAATCATCTATATAATTTATTACAACTGAAGGAAACGGTATTCATGCACAAGTACTAGTGAAAATAACATTATACCATATACCCATCTTTAGCACGCGATTTTTGCTCCCGCGACCTATAGGGTGTGCCGAAGGATATGCTAAAGTGAGGTGGCCATGGACGCACCGTGATCCTCAGCGGAAAATAAATTATAATTGTTCATAATTTTGTTTAAAATGAGGGGGGCTTTGGCGGTTTTAGGCCCGCAAAAGTGAAAAAAATCGCCTGCGGTACAATTTCTAGAGAGCCCAGACGCCCCCGCTAGAAAATTGCTGCGGGGTTTCAGCTGGCGGGCGGCCAAATATTTTTCGCACAGGGGCGGCCGACGAGCCAGAATCGGCCCTGAATACATCAAAAGTAATAAAATGTTTTTGGGAAAACCATTAGTCCAATTTCAGATCTGAAAAAAAGGTTATACTGAGATTTCAATTCTATTTTATGCAGTAGTCAAAAAAAAAATTCCAAATTTTTTTTTTTTTCAATTCCACAAATTAATTCCGAGTTTTTCAAAAATTGCAGGTAGTCATTTTGAAGTACTGAAAATATCAAACATCAATCCGTTTTTAGAATTTTTGTAGCACAAATGGTGCTCTCCGAAACACATTTTGAAAATCTCTCTTTGATATTTGCCGCCCGCTGCAGCTGTTCTCCGCGACGAGTCATTCACGATAAAGGTAGTGATCACTTTCTGCACACATGTTATGATGTTTTCTGAGAAATAGGCGATGTAAATAGAGCAGTAGTGAAGATTTGTGACATCGTGGTATTACGCCGATATATTTCGTTGCTACGATTTCTGAAATTGTAATATTTCTTTTCAAGTTGATCATTTATCTCACGAGATCACACTATCTAGATCTAGAATCTACTGATACTCCAAGATACTTATATCCAATTATAAAGGGACAAACATTGTAAAATCATATTGCAATCGCAAAACAGTAGACTGCAAGTGCACAAATGTATTTAAAACTATAAACACTGGGAGCAATAACAAAACTGCAAAGAACTACTACTACTACTCCTACTCCGTCTGAAGTATGTCTGTCTGTCTGTCCGTCCGTCCGTCCGTTTGACTCCTGTGTGGATATCTGTCTGTTTGTTTGTGTGCCTGGCTGTCTGTGTGGTTATCTTCATGAATGACCTCAGCTCATTTGATTTTGTTGAAATCGTTCCATTAGAATGCACTCTTGTTTCGTATAAAATTCGTATTACGTATCGTAGTACGATACGCGTTTGAGTGTCGAACAGTGGCTAGTAAGAAACGTTGATGGGAAAAAAATCATGGCATTTAAACTTTCTCGAATGGGCATGCTCCTACAAGCTCGCAGATCGATGATCTCAGGCAATAGAATTTTGATATTGAAGTCAATTTTGTTTTTATTTTGCCAGTGCACTATGTCCTTGTACTTGAAAATAGTGATTGTGTGTCCGTTTTAGCTGAGAATTTCTCTCCAAACAAAATTTTTGATTGGTCTGTATAGCTTCTGGTATGGTCTTTTGTTTTGCCGACTTCGGGCAACATGTACATATTTTAGAGCTAAAATCATCAATAATAAATTTAATTGATTACTTTCAAATCCAATAGGACATTTCACCCTGATGATAGTACCATTCTAATGAGGAAGAAGCCCGTCTGGCGATTCCGCAAGATATCCATGGGTCGTCGGGTCCACAAACAGGCCTCATAGTTCAACTTTATTCCGTCAAGTTTAGTTCTAATCAAACCATACAACTTTTTTTTTATGGTGCGATTCTCTAAAAAATTACGTTCCATAAAGGCTCTGTTACGTTGTGATTACTCAGGCAACAGCCAATTGCCGACACGGATTTTTACATAACAAAGCGTTTATGGAATGTTATTTTTTACAGAATAGCACTATTCTTTTTTTCTATCTTGAACGGTAAGGCCGCTATGGGATATTTACGCTAGGATCGGCCACTCTTTATCTTCTCATAGTTCAGTTACTGGGTTCAATGCCTGTTCTAAATTTTCATTGAAATCAAAGATTGAAATCGGCTGCTCCCAATGGGCGACAGACTGCTGAGATAAGGTTGTTGTACTTGCACCAGGGTGTACCGTTGGTGTATGGGTGAACTTTTTTTTGAATTTTCAAATGTTTCAAGAATTTGATTCCAACAAAAATCGACAGAGTTCTTATTTCTTGCGGACTATAAATAATGTATGATGATACCGGACAGGAACCGCTCGCGCTTGCAGGTGGGCGGCACGCGGTGAACTTCAAAGGGAAATATTCAAAATTGATTTCGGTCGATACTATTGATGATATTTGAATTTTGAAAAAAGGTTATTATACAATATTTACCAGAGAATGAAATGACTACCTGAGATTTTCAAAAAAAAAATAAAAATTTGAGAAAATCCAAAAAAAATTTCCAAAAAATACAAAAATCAAAATTTTTGACTACAGCATCAAATAATTATATATTCTAAAAATAATAACGTTTGAATTTTCAAAATCAGTCTATTGAGTGAATTTTGAGAATGTTAATAGTTTCATCTCGCGTCTCAGAAACACATTAATTTATCGTCCCCTTTAGCCTTAAGAGCTCAGATGAAATTGAAAAGATCCATGAAGTAGCCATAATCATTCTCATTGTTTTGTTCAATAAGCAAAATCATTTCAATTTTAGCTCTTCTTTTGTCTGCGTTCAAGCAAATGGCATGATAGACTTGTATAGTATGAATGGTTTTCTATGGGGATTCAAGACGGAGATTTTCCAACCAATGACACCACCAACAGTAGGTACGTTAACCGTTAGGTACTAAACATTACGAAACAAATATCTCCAAGACTGGCCTGAAATAAAATGCCATCAACAATAACAGCACCGGAGATATTGATGGAATGTGCAATATGTGTCTGCGTTATGAGTAGTAGTTCTTTGAAAGAAATCTCGTACATGATACCTTGCGCCTTGTGCGACACAGTGTCGCAACCAACGGAATTTAGGAAAACTGTTAGTTATCGACCATTAAAAGCACCGCGCATCAAACACATCCCAAGAATCGCCGGTTTGTTGTGTCGTACACTCTCGCGTGTACTTACATGCCGACTTTATATGCTTATAAACTCGTAAAGGATATTCAAGTCCATTGCCGATAGGCGAGCAGGAGTCGGCCTCGCAGTTGGCTGGGTACTGCCAGACAGCGTGGCGTCACCACCAGGCAGGCGGGTCAACCTCCAGCAGCAGCTCGGCTCGGTCAGCTCAAGCAAGAGGAGATCGACGACGGAAAAAAAAGGAGAAAAGTAGCGGCAGCAGGACCGGAGGATCGGCAAGCAGACGTCGTTCTCGATGTGTATGCGCTCTTGTAATTCTAGTCTTGAATGCTCTTCGGCTCAATGGGATGGCTCTTTAGTAGAGCAAATTATCGATAACAAGCCCATTATGTGCGCATAATGAGCCATTGAAATCACTTGCAGAGAAGAGAAAGATGGCAGGTTCTAAGGTTGTACAGGGGAAGGCGGATTTCCTTATTGGGATCCTTTCAGTGGTTCAAAGCGATCTTGATCTTGAACGGGCTCTGGCAGTGTTGAAAATTACGGTGTACAAGCATCCCGTTGGTCACGATAGCCGTTGATCAAAATTGGTCTGGGTGGGTAGGTATGGGTAACGTAACAAGTTTTCTTGAAATCATTCCCCGCAAAGGCTTCCGAGGATTGCCGGCACAGCGTCTTATTTGCAATATCCTGTGACCATCTTAATGCAATCAGGAGTGGAAAGGTCTAGGGACTTCGGTGGCCATGCCATTTCACCAAATCAATTTTTTCAAGCATAATCGAAGTTCTACCATTAATTTCATTATCTTCTGCTATAATTTACAGTTTCAGACTGAAACAAAGATGATCCTTGTGAACTCGGTCTTTCTTTAGAAAGCGAAAATTTAGAGCGGTCACTGGTAACATTCTGACACGGATGACGGTTTTGACAAGGCGAGAAAGTGAGAGCTGCGCCTTCTGGATTCTGGAATCATTGGGGGGAGTTGATGGATGGATTTACGCGAAGAAATAAACAATCAGCTATCTGAATAGTATATTTTAGTGACTACCAGCCAGATTCGATCTGACCAAACGGAAGAGGGGACAGGGGTGGACTGGGCCGGTGGGTTAAGTCTCAACGGGCCCCTACCATGTAAGTGTCTTGACCTATTACATCACTCAAACATTTCCTACAGAAAAATTACATAGAAAACTATTTAACGTCGTCATATTTTCGCTGCCAGAGCCTTACACCGACACCCAGTCAAGACACTTAAGGGCCTGGCATAAAATCCTGTTTGTTTATCTCTTTCTCATAGTCCTGTTCTTTGTACAAACCCCCGTATCCCCAAGTAAATTTTTGAGGCAAACTGCGAGAGAATCCGGAAAAAATCGAAAAAAGAGAGAGCTCAGGTATTGAAGTCTGAATGAACTTAGTGAAGCCCTAGATAAACTTGAAGAAAACGTAGCAGGAGAACTACGGGAGACTGAATTCTGTGAAAGCTAAATATTCCAAGGGAACTACAAGGAATTCGAGAAAACCACGGGGGAGGTCTGGTGAAACTCAGATTAACTCGGTGGAAACTCGGAAGAGCTCTGGAAGAGCTCAACAGGAGAACTCAGGAAAATTTAATCGCCAAAATGACCTCTTTTATACAGGGTGATTTACCACCAAATGGACATAGTCTAAGGGTAGGTCCAGTTTTTCTAGGCGAACCAGGATCGGGCATTGAAATTTCTCTCACGCTATTCGTTTCGAAGTCACAGGGTGATTAATGTACTTTGTCGATTTTTTTTAATAAGCCGTACCTATAGAACTATCTGATCGATTCTATTGACATTTTGTGGGTTGATTCTTCTATTGATAGCTGACAGATCATCTTATCAAGCAGTTTGAAATTTCCAGGGCCGGTCTTGGAAAAAACTTCGAAGCTTTTTTGAAAAAAGACATTCTGTACGCATATTTTTTCAATTCGTTTTCAAATTTGGAAACTCCATAAAACATGCTATTGATTTCGTGAAAAAATTGCTTGGCACCATTGAGCTATCAAGAAAATTTTGATGATTCTAATTATTTTCGTTTTTTTTTGTAAATTCAAATATTTGCAAATGGTCTATTATGGTAAAAAACTCACGTGACCGGCGCGCAGCTGTCAGCTGGCTGCGAATTAACTGTCAAATTAGACAGAAAACTCGTCAAATATCAATGTCAAACAACGTCGTTTTTTTATTCTAATTTTTATGTATGTAATACAGTGTTCCTGACAGAACCTTATTACGAGCTGAAATTCGGAAAACATACGTACTGGCCCAATTGGTATTTTGATTCAATCAGACCCTGTGAATAGAGGTAAAATCTGGCTGGAATAGGATCGAAAATACAGGCAGAGAAGTTCTTAGAAATACGATAAGGGGCGATAAGCTTTTTCCGTGAAGAAAGAACATCCATTCTGGGTTGAAATTTCATGTCGAAAACGGTACCGTGTGCCCACTGGGTAAATTCCAATTAAATCGACCGGAAATTTAAATTATCATACATTTCCGCAGTTTTATCGATCACGTGTACACGCAGTATGGTACAAATACCGTAGAAAATTGTAACTGTTGGAAATTGACTCACGAATCAAACGGTAAGCTAGATTTTTCAAACATCCGTCCGCTAAAAATGTTCATTGATTTTAGGCCATCAGAATCATCTGTGTATACGTAAATAGATCCGTTTAGATCCATCGCATTCACACATACTCATATATGCGCCGAGTGCATTTGGGAAATACACTCGTGGTGTCGACAATAGCCCCTGAATACATCTGTAGCCGCTACGCTCGAAACGTCAAATTTCGCAAACCATCACCATCGTTGAAACGATTTGGACAAGACAAGAACAGTCTCTCACCGTCGCTGAACGGGTCTTCCATGATCAAGTTGGCAAAATCATTGACGTACGTTGGCAAGATATCCGACCGCTTTTGTTGACCGCACGGTTATGAAAATTTGTAGGGAATGAATCTACGCATATCCTCTTTTATCTTCGTTGGGTGATATTATTTTATTATAATCATATGTACGTTGTATGTGGTTACTATTATTATTATCGTTGTGTAAATTGTAATTTATCGTTGTGTTGTATCTATCTAAATTTTGCGTTGTAAAAACGAAAGTTCGAACTCGCGTCTCCGGTAGCTTGATCCGTAATGACCTTTGTCAACTAAATTGGTATCAATCGACTACTATAAACTCACTATAAATTTGTCTCCGAAGCTTTCATTTGTCTAAAGACAGCCGACAGCCGATATATTTGATTTCAATTATATTCAACGAACTTGAACTAAATCGAACGTAGCTATCATATCATCTTCATTAAACTTGTAAAATAGGATTAATCTGTGATTGTGTTCTTTATCTGTGTGTGTGTAATTGTCCTTCATATGCGAAAACATTCAACAAGGCAAATTCCGTTATTAATCCTCGTTTAGTGACCTGCGACATCCTCGCGAGTTCACTAGAGGCAATTCGCTATTGCAGGTGGCGCCCTTAAAAATATTTCATGTTGTTTGAACTGTCGAGAATAGCTAAAAGGTCAACCTACCCCAATCTCCTTCTGAGCTACGGGTCACTTTGGGCCAACAAATTTCTGTGTGAGATTCGCTGGTAATGACCTACTACAAATTGGACTGAATTTGAAAGAACTCTGGCGGAATTCAGGATAACTCTGCAGTAACCCGGAGGAACTCCAATGGAGTTCAGCAGGGGAACTTCGGGGAACACAATAGCATAAAAAGCCTCTTTTGTACAAGTTGAAGGACTTCACTGGAAACTAAATAGTTTAAATATTTCAGGGGAACCCTGGGAAACTCGGGGAGAACTCGGAGGAGTTCTGGTGGAGTTCAGAGCAACTCTGTAGGAATTCGGAAGAATTCTGAAGGAGCTCAGCAGAGGAACTGAATGACTCAAACGTAAAAATGACACCTATTGTGCAAGTGTGAGGATTGCAATTGTAAGTTGATAGTTTAGGGGGACTCCAAGGATTTCGGGGCAAACTCGAAGGAGCTCTGGTGGAACTGAGAGTAACTGTGGAGAAACTTGAAGGAACTTTGAAAGAACTCGGCAAGGGAATTCAGGTAGAGCTCAATAGCCACAATGACCTCTTTTGTACAGTTAGACAAGAGCTGAATGAAATATCCTAGAGGAACTCCGAGGAATTCTGAGAAACTTTGGAGGAGCTCTGGCGGACTCTAGGGTAACTCTCAGACAGCCTGGAGGAGTTCCAATGAAGCTCAGCAGAGAAACTATGAGGAACTTAATATAGCAAAAATGACACTTTGCAAGTTACAGGACGTCAATGGAAAGTAAATATTTTAGCGGAACTTCAAGACAACCGAGAGAAACTCGAAGGAGCTCTAGTAAAATTCACTTACTTCGAGCTCAGCAAGGGAACTCAGAAAAACTCAATCGCCAAAAATGACCTCTTCCGTACAATCTAGAGGACTTCACTGAAGCATCCTTAGGGAGTCCAGAGAAATTCTGAGAATATTTGGGGGAGCTCTGGTGGAATTCAGCGTAACTCAGTAGCAACCCGGAGGAACTCCGATGGAGCTCAGCAAAGGGAACTCCGGGAAACTCAACCGCTAAAATGACGTCCTTGGTACAAGTTTTCCTTTAACTTTAATGAGCTTATCAATGCGATGTATCCAAATCCTCACATGGTGAAGGATACTCTAACTTCAAGGCAAAATAGTCCGTCACCACATCAAAGTAAGTTCGTTCCAGATAGGGTTTAAGCTTCTCTATTGCTCAGATCACCGCCAAACATTTTTTTTCTTTCGCGCTGTAGTTCCACTCGTTCTAATTGATAGATCGGGAGATACAACTGATGACGTGTTCAGCTATTACCGTTATTACTGACCTGCGTGAAGACTGGTACTTAGCTTTTTCCAGACCTAAGCCTAATTCAGACGTATTAATAATAATTGTATAGCTAGGTACTTATTAGTAAAAAAAAACAAGTCCCAATTAAATTAGGAATCAAAAAAAGTCAGCATTGTACCATTCGTATGTACTAGGAAGACAATTTTCATTGCGAACGTGTATTTGGAAAGATATATTTCATTAGTCTTCAACAATCGACATCAAATATTAAAATGACCGAAACGTCAAAATCCAAGGTGGCATGACGTAGGAAATTCAATGACGGCTTGCAAATTGAAAACTGCTAAAGCTTTGCAAAAAAAAGGTAGGTTCAACATGAACGAACATGAAGAGAACTCTTGATGGACTCCTGGGATTGTACCGTATGGTCGTTTATTGTCGTAATAATATGTAGAAGGCCGTATGGAAGATACCTGCTGTACACCTACCTACACGAAATTATTTATCGTCGTAAGGCGGTCGCGGTTCTCTTGAGCTTTTTTAATTATTGCCGTGGTGCCCCTGATTTTTACCGAAACTTAATTGCCACACACCGGGTGCACGGTTCTTGTATTACGCCCACCCCTTCGGGAATACTTTTTGTGCGTTTTTTCCAATCTCGGCACATTGTACTTTGCTCGTGTGCTTCTCATGCACATCCAGCGATTTATACCCAACCTTTTTTGGTAATTATTTCAAGCCTTTAAAAAAATCTTTCTACAGGGTGTTTTATAATTAGAATAAAGTAATTTGGGCATCATTTGATGAACAAGCAGGACATTCCTTTTTAGATTCAAAGTCTTTGAGTGGAATCGCTGGCACAGAATAGGAACTTCCGGAAACCTTCAACGACTCGCAGATTCAGAACGCCTTGTATATAACAGCACAATGGATGAAAAATCATCAGCACTTGACCCATTTCTACCAGTTTTATTGCGTATTTTACACCGTCAGTACTTACTGGAAGTGAATACACAACAATACAAATGACCATTTCTCAAGAGTCCACCCCCTCGCAATTAAGTAACCGGCAGTCTGTTGCTGCCACTTTACGACCCATCCCATCGGATAACTACTGATGGTAGGTATAGGTATAAAAGTCATTCGCGATCTTGACACCGAAGTATTAAACTCTACTTGTACCTGTACAGGGTGATCTCAAAAGCTCGGATCAAAACAGTGCTACGGTATATGGAATCTTCAATGAAGCCCCACAAAAAAATGAAGAAATGAATGGTTAGAAGCAAAATGTTGAGAAAAAAATATATCAAACATTAGATGTGTATTGAATTTCTGTTTATACGGGGTGTATACAGGTTTGTACTATACAGGGTGAGTGTGTGAGTCAGAAGCTTCGAAAGTTATGTTTCCTAAAAAATGCCTCCAAACCACTGGGTCGGCATCTCAACCGATGTAGAGCAGGAGATGACCACATGGATTTATACCAGGGAATTGTTTTGAAAAAAAATTTCTGAGAAAATCTGTAATTTTTTTTTAGAAAGTTCACTTTTATGCTAAGTATACCTTTGCCTGAAACATTGACAAAAATTAAAAACAGCTGTATATTTTGTTGTGGCACTGATGGACACGGAGCTGGTGCCTCAAAACTTACGTCATAAAGTACATGATTTTAACCCTGTAGGTCTAATGTGCGTTGATAATGTTGTTAAAAATTGCTTCGTCTTACATGTCAGACCGGGGGCTTTAGGCTGGTATGAGCCTGTCAATTTTCGAAAAAATGGCCAAAAATTTACGTCATAAGGTACATGAATGAAACCAACTGGATTTTGTGTGGGAATATCCCCTTGATCGAAAATCGGGTGTTTGAAAATTTCAAAAAAGGACCAAAATTTATCAATTTTTCCACGGGCGTTTTGTTGACTAACCCACCAAGTGTGATATATATTTATAATCAGAATGAAAAACGGTTTCGATTTCCATGTTAAAATACAGGGTGTACGATTTGAGGAAGAAAATTCGATTTTGCACCCTGTAAGCGATGTATTTTTGTGGACAGATTCGAAGCCTGCGTAAAAAATCATGTGGAAATCGTTTTTCATTTTTGAAATTATGCCAAAGGAGAAGTCTCCAGGAGGAGGTGAATTTTGGCCTTTTTTGAAAATTTCAAACTTGTCTTATGGACCGAGAGCCCCCAAAAATTTTGTCTTATGACCCGATTTTTGATTAAGGGGATGTTCCCACACAAAAGCCCGTTGGTTTCATTCATGTACCTTATGACATGAATTTTTGATATTTATCGAAAATTGACAAGCTTATACCAGCCTAAAGCCCCCGGTCTGACATGTAAGACAAAAAAATTTTCAACAACCTTATCAACGCACATTAGACCTACAGGGTCAAATCATGTACCTTATGACGTAAGTTTTGAGGCACCAGCTCCTTGTCCATGAACTTTGAGTTATAATCTAGTCAAGCATCAAATTTGATATATGTGATAGGTGTTATCATAACGTTCAGAAATAACCCACCTTTTTACAGTCTGGCAAGTATCTATGTAGCTACTTGACTCGGAGCAACAAAAGCATTTCAACAACAACAAAAATCACCAGCCTATTGAAAGTACATACACCATCGGTTACACGACAAGGATTGTGAATGGATAACGCTCGACAGAGAGAGAGAACTGCTGCTGCGAGAGAGGGCCCAGCAGCAACTACTTGCTCACTATTAAATGATAATAACGAACCGGAATTCATTCTTGGTGATTTATCAACAACAATAGATAGGTAGGTACAACATAAGGTACCTACAAGCTACGGGCTATAAATACGCGCATCATCGAGAAAAAGAAGAACAACACACGTAAGAAATGGCAGAGAGGTTTTAACTCACCATTAGTTTCACATTGATCGGAATCCGAGTTAACGACGTCATTGTTCGTCACCGAGACGGGCTGATGGGGGATTTTCTTGATGCGGTGCAGGAAGCTGCCCAACGGATCCGAGGTCGGTCTTTCGGCCGGTTCGATGTAGTAGTTTCCTTCGGAGCTGCGAATGTAGCCGGTCTGGAATAAAAGTTTTCATGTAAAGTCACACCTACTCTAGTTTCTACCAATATAGGCTTAACAAATAATCGAATTGACCTCAATAATAAGGTGAAATGCATCATGGGCAAACAGTACCACTCAGTAGGTAAAGTAGTTGACTAGGTAACCATAGGGATGTCATCGTGAAGTCATCAGATAATTCAGATATGTCAAACAACATGTCAGTCGTCAGTACCTAAGTCAGTGTTCGTTCCTCAATTCTACGAAATTCCTGTTGTGAAGTACCAATGGTTAGACTCAATCGCAGAAGCATAGGTATAGGTATGCAACGTGCTGGGTACCCTGAATAAAGCGCGTAGATAAAAGGGGTTGTGGGAAGAACTCGTGGCAGCCTATAAAGTGTCCTTGACGAAAAAGTTAAAATATTTCGGAACTCTGTATATGGCCAAACTCTAGTCAAAGATTTCAATTTTTACATAATTATTATGAAGTTTGAGACTAAGAAAAGTCTTTGTTTTATTCATGAGATGTTTGAGTGCAGCGCTTCGACTACCTGGGTCATTAGCACTACACTCCCCTGGGACATTGTTGTATACAGGGTGGCCCAACGAAAACAGAGTAGAGGAGTTCTCGGACATTTCACTTAATTTTTTTGAAACAAGCTCAGACAGGTCGATTTTTATATCGAGGGGGACCTCTGAAACATACATTGGCAAATTTATATGTTCAGCCCCCCACCCCTACCCACCTCAACTTCAGAATTTCGAATGACACCATCTGCTTTGTGATACATCAAATCAAAGAGAATCAAATTACCTTTCGGAAAAAAATATTTTCAAAATTTTCAACTCCATCTTTCTAAATTTCTCTGACTGTCCCATTTTCTATTCTCTATTCTTCAATTCTCTTCAATTTAATCAGCGTCATCCTAAATAGCATCTAAGAAGAAAATTTTCGGTGGAGAAAAGTGCTACCCGAATGCACCCCTTTCCTCTCCTCCGACCCAACTTCAAAATTCAACAGACACCACCTACTTTGTGATACATTGAATTAAAGGGAATTGATTTCTCTTTCTAGAAACTTTTATTCCAATTTTGAACCCCTCCTCTAATAAATTGAACATTCTGAGTATTTTAGAGGGCAAATGGCTTTTCGAAAATTCGAAAATATTTTATTCAGGAAGAGAATTCAATTTCCTTCAATTTGATGTATCACAAAGTAGGAAGTGTCATTTTAGATTCTGAAGTCGGGGTGGGGGAGTGAAGGGGTGAATTTGGGTGGCACTTTTTACACAGAAAATTTTCTCCCTCGATGCTGTGCAAGATGACGTTGACTGTACTGAAGAGAATTAAGAGGTCAAGAATATTACATTGGAAACTCAGACAATTTTAGGAAGAAGGGGGGTGGGGTTGGAAGTCATAGAAATATTTTATATAGAAAGAGAATTTTATTCTCTTTAGTTTGATGTATCGCAAGGTGGGTGGTGTCATTTGAAACTTCGAAGTTGGGGTGAGTGGGGGTGAGGGGGCTAAAGATAGAAATTCGCCAATGTATGTTTCAGATGTCCCCCTTGGTATAAAAATCGACCTGTCCGAGCTTCTTTAGAAAAAATGAGGTGAAATGCCCGAAAACCCCTCTGTTCTGTTTTCGTTGGGCCACCTTGTATAGTATTAATGGGATGGATCCTTTGTTTTTGTAGGTAGCACTGATTTGAACAAAAAAGCCACACCAGTTATTGACTTTCTGCTGGCTTTGCCAGAACAGCAATCATGGATTTCCTCCAGTGTCCTAAGACAACTTTTTATTTCAACAACTAACAATGGACCACGGAGACCGAAGAGAAGAAGGGTAGCACAAAGGAGAAACCAAAGCTTCAAAATCGAATCCGCAACAATGAGTTCGTCAGGTGTTTGAAAAATGTGGGGTCTATTTGAGTTGTTGGAGAGTATGAGGTGACTTTTTGATCAAACGGAGCGGTTCTGATCTCGTGAGATATTCTATAGTTTTCCCTTCTTTGCCATTTGACGTCACTGCCATGATGTCGCTAAATTCCGCAGGCATGTTCAGGTCATATCTTATGTTTTGGTATAAGGGACAATAAGCCATCATATGTTGCACCGTGAGCGTTTGGTCACACTCCGCACATGTCGGTACTAAGTCTCTATCCATCAAATAACCATGAGTGGGTCTAGTGTGGCCAATTCTTGCTCTTGTCAGGGCGACTCTTCGTTTCTTTTCCCGGTGTTGTATATTCTTTCTTTTGTCGTGGGTTTGATCCGATTCAGCTTTGTACCCTGCCCTCTCCAATGATTATTCCATTTGTCTCTGAACTTCTGCTTCGTCGTCACAATCAGGTCTGCAGCTGAGATTTTTAAGCTTTCGAAGAACGCCTTCTTGTCCATTGCAGCTTGTGCAGCTTTATCAGCTAGTTCATTTCCCTCTATGCCAATATGGGATGGTACCCACATGAACTCGACTCCATTGTTGACAGTTTCAATCTCCTCTTTAATGAGTTTTACTAGGGGGTTCCTGAGAAAGATTTCTTGTATTGCTTGAAGTGATAGGATAAGGAGTCTTTTATAAGTGAGATTTACTGATCGGGGGCCGTTTCCAAGAGCTTCAGAGATTTTAAGATGGCTATCAACTCCGCTGAGAATATTGCAAAGGTTGGATGAAGTTTGAAGTCAGTTAATACCAAATTGTTGCTTATAGCAGCTTCGCCAATAAAGTCTAGCTTTTTGATCCATCAGTAAAAATTATTTTATGTCTTGGATATCCCGATATTTGTTCGTTAAAATATGATCGTATTATTACTGGGTTAGTCGAGTCCTTGTGATGCCTTGTCAGTCCAGAATTTATCTTTGTAGTGGGGGTCAGCCAGGTCCTTGGATTCACTTCCAGTGTTTGACCTTCAGGTGTTGTTTGGTTTATTGACCTGAGTACGTTTTTCAATCTGCTATAAGCGGGATGTCCTGTTTTATTTGGGAGCTTACGTAAATCGTCAGTTAGTTTTGGGAAGGTGTAGCGGTAGGCAGGGTTCTTTTGATTGTTCGACAGTTCTGTCGTATGATTTGTCAACAGGCATTCCCTCCTGATCCACAACGATGGTTCTCCCGCTTCTCGACTTTCTGATTTACAGTTGGAAAAGGCGTAGAAAGACAACTTACGACGGAAAAGTTCCAATATTTCGGAACCTGTATCTGGCCAGACTCAAGTCAAAGATTTCAACTTTTTACATAGAGAGTTTAAGACTAAGGAAAGTATTAAAAAACCACCAGCGTCACATTCTACTTCAAAAGTACCAGTGACAATGCTGTTTGGTGTGAAAGTTGGCGGAAACACGGGAAACACTTTAAAGTATATCTACTTAGTTAAGACTGTGCGGATGGCGCCATAAGCGATCTGTACTAATTATTTACATTGTCGTCTCATCTATTTACTACTCAGCAGCTATTGTGAATGGCATAAACGGACAATTGTTATTGCAGTGAAATGAATCATATTTACATCATTTGAAGCGATGATGTGTGGTGTGCCCTAAGAAAAACTGGAAAAAGGTGAATACAACAATTACCTGATGCCAACATGAAATAACAGAAATTGTGCAACAGGTTTTTTCCTCGCCAGCTTGAAGGAATAAGTAATGGTTTGTTGATTGAAAAACTAGGTAATGAATATCTATTGGCATCTCAAAATTCTTCAGAACTCCTATACCTAGGTAATATTGATGTATCTATTCATATTTGCATCAATTATTATTGTCAGTAGCAAATTAGTACCTACAAATATTACCTATAGCGATAAATGAAAAAAAAAAAAACGTTTTCTTCATCTGTGGTTTACTTTATGACTGTTTGAAAACTGGAGACTGAACATCGAAATTGAAGCTTAGAATCCAAGAACTCACTTCCCCAAGAAAAACTTTGCCGGAGGGAAGTTGGGATGATTTGGAATTTCTCGGAAAATTAGGTCTCATAGAATGAATTTCACCGGAATGCAATCCCCGAGGCAATCCCCTGCAATGAGTTTCCTATGAAACGGAATTCCCCGCAATAAATTTTATAGGAGAAATTTTCCCTCGGAAATAACTCATCGAGAAAGAATTTCCCTGTTATGAGCTTCACAGGAATGAACATGTCTGCGATTTGATTTCCTTGAAATCCATTCCCCCTTCGAGTCTCGACGGTGAGCATTCCAGTGAAGTAAGAGTATCTGGAAACAATAGGGCATTCGGCATTTCATGTCTTCTGATAGCCCCCCAACCTTCCCCAACCTTGGGCGTTTGCCCAAGACAGACTACGAGCCAACAATTCAAGAACGCTCCAAATTTATTCCCCCCACCCTTGTACTGGAGACTTCCTTCTCTGTCTTTTGACAGCCCTCATTATTGAGCTTTCGCTCACAGACAGCACTACACCACTATATCTAGTCAAGAATCACCCTGTTATATAGGCAGCCCCCATCCCATATTCATGTCTTCGTTTCCAAAGAGCTCCAATATTGAGAAGGACTCCGTCCTAAGGGCTCCAGCAGCCTCGATTCTGGTGGTCGTAGGATCAACTGCAGAGCTTAAGGCTGTATTCTCAGCAGGGCAAGATTACCTTGAGCATTTCTCCCTCAAAAATGAGGATGAAAACTCAATCTTGTTTTATACGGTGTACTGAGTGTATAAGAAAACTTGAGGACGGATTCGCAGGTACGAGTTGCAAGACTGGCCGCCGGCAGCACCAGTTTTGTGTTCGTGCCATTCGTGCCCGTGAAATTTCGGACTAAATACCGCAAATCACTCGCTGGGCAGTCCGACTCTCTCCTCGTCGATCATCGCCAAATTTGTCAACTACTATTGTCATATCAACGTCAGTTCCATAAATTTTGAGTACTTATTCAGACCTCTTGGTTCATTTGGAGTCTTCTGGGACCTTTTCTGGAAATTGTTAGAAGCGCCAAAGCCATTTGCTATCGGCTCTGGTTAAAACTGAGCTACTTATAGTCCAGTAAAATAAGGATTTAACTTGGAACAAATTAGGGGCAGGATGAAAAAAATATGGCGATGTAGAGAATGAAAAACTGAATAAGAAAAACCAAAGTTTCATTCCCAGTCATCCCGGGAACCATGGAAAAAAATTTGGAGAAGATGGAAAAACATGCGCCGCGATCTTTTTTTTGAAACGGTGAGAGAACGGTGAGAGATGTGTGAAAACTGTTAGGGACAAAGTTGTAGGGAATTCAATAATCTACAAAAAAGTCCCTGAGGGCATAGGTCTAACTCCTTTGGTTTAGCCGTTTATCTCAGTCAAAGTTGCGCGCCGGTCTAGTGAAGTAGAAAAACTGCCCGCGTGACCTTCCTTCTTGGATGCTGTGAGAACAACAAGAGATATCACAACATTGTGAGCAACAAAGTTGTAGATAATTGAATGCTCCACTAGAAAATTTTCAACGCCAATTATTATCTCTTCTAGTTTAGCCGTGAACCACGTTTGAAGTTGCGCAACAATCCTGTTGATAAAGTGGTTCTTCTGGAAAACTTACAAAAACCCTAGACTCCATGAAAAAACTATGACAATGTAGAGGATGAAAAACTGGATCTAAAAAAGCAAAGTTTCATTTCACACCATTCCGGGAAACCTGAGAAAAAAAAAAGAAAAACTTGAAAAATAGTGATTTGCACTCGCAGCTTCCTCATTGAATACTGAAATAAACGTGATAAATATGGAAAATCTGAACAAACTAGCTTGTAGAGGATTAAATGATCTATAGAAAATCCCGTGATGTCATGTATGCATCTTTGTCGACTTAGCTGCGGAGCGCTATCAAAGTTGGGGTACATGACTCGTGACGCGTCGCATACGTGGTGAAACTGGCACGACGTTGCGATCATTGTTTAATTGATTATAAAACATGATTGAATGATTTGAAAAAATTGCGTTCTTTGTTCAACGTCTGGGTAGCTACTTTTTGTTAGAATTATTACTGTAGTCATCATCATCGTCTTCCGAAACGACAATGCAGGAAGCGTGAGAACAGGTGGTTCCACGGCAGTGGTGGCAAAACTTGGTACACTTGAGGTCAGCTTTTCTGCATCCACAAAGTTTCTCGCAGTTTTTCAAGCATCTGCAGGAAATCAGCCGTAGTAGATTTTCGAGGGCTACGTTATCCTGGGTTCTAATAGGCATCAGCAGAGAAATGTTCAATTTCCAACCCCATTGTTCAGGTAGACAGTTGTTGTTGCTGAATGATCATTGTTCATCAGAAATCAGTTGAAAAACATCTCATCATCTAACTTGAATCACGTTTTTCAATTATTATACATATTGTGCTACAAAATACGAGTACTTTCCCAGTTCCAAGCCTGAGTGTCGCGATACTATTTTCGTACTATTTCGATGCTATAAATAATTATATGATTAGAAACGACAAATTCAGAAATTCCCTAGCAACCTAGTCTCTCGTCCTATATCTCTAGAATGAAAATATGACAAAAATAGTACAGTGACACTCACGACTTTAATTTTGCCAAACAAGAAACTTCATACATAACAAAGCGTTCATCCGCGGAGTTACATTTCCAACAATAGTTGCCAGACGTTCAACAAAGCACGCAATTTTTTCAAATCATCCAATCATGTTTTATAATCATATGAACAATGACCGCAACGTCGTGCCAGTTTGACCACATATGCGACGCGTCACTAGTCATGTACCCCAACTTTGATAGCGCTCCGCAGCTAAGTCGACAAAGATGCATACATGTCATCAGGGCATTTTCTATGGATGATTTGATCCTCTACAAGCTAGTTTGTTCAGATTTTCTATATTTATTACGTTTATTTCAGTATTCAATGAGGAAGCCGGGAGTGCAACTCGCTATTTTCCAACTTTTTCTTTTTTTTTCTTAGATTTCCCGAAACGGAGTGAAATGAAACTTTGGTTTTTTAGATCCAGTTTTTCATCCTCTACATTGTCATAGTTTTTTCATTGAGTCTAGGGTTTTTGTAAGTTTTCCAGAAGAACCACTTTACCAACAGGATTGTCACGCAACTTCGAACGTGGTTCACGACTGAACTAGAAATGATAATAATTGGCCTTGAAAATTTTCTGGTGAAGCATTCAATCCTCTACAACTTTGTTGCTCACAATGTTGTGATATCTCTTGTCGTTCTCACAGCATCCAAGAAGGAAAGTCTCGCGGGCAGTTTTTCTACTTCACTAGACCAGCGCGCAACTTTGACTGAGATAAACGGCTAAACCAAAGGAGTTAGACATATGCCCCTAGGGACTTTTTTGTAGATTATTGAATTCCCTACAACTTTGTCCCTGACAGTTTTCACACATCTCTCACCGTTCTCTCACCGTTTCAAAAGAAAGATTGCGGCGCATGTTTTTCCATTTTCTCAATTTTTTTTCCATGGTTCCCGGGATGACTGGAAATGAAAGTTTGGTTTTTCTTATTCAGTTTTTTATTCTCTACATCGTCATATTTTTTTCATCCTGCCCCTAATTTGTTCCAACTTTGGCCTAAAAATCGCCTTATTTTACTGGACTATTAATTGCAGGTACAACATTCCGTGAAACATCATTTTGTATCTAGTGAATTCCATTTCTTTTGCCATTTCTTTCGATGATTCCTCTCTATGTATAACTTTTTTAGTAGGTAATTGAATGACAATTTACATTCCAGCATCCATATTCCATATACCAACAAAATAAACACCCAAGTTATTATTTGGTTTTGGGTTGTATAGAAAAATAATGTAACCAAACCAATTTTTCGTCCAACAAGAAACTCTTTCCATTCCAAGACGAAAGAAACACCCATTACTCGTTATTTATTATAATTATTTAATGAAGTTAATAATAACGAATATTACAATGCATAGTACCCAAATCCCATTAATTTTTTAAATCAGAGCTAGAACTTTTTGAGGCAAAAATAAACTATAATATGCTATATGCTTCGCTGCATAGCTCTTCGAGATGACTGTGACGGATGCCAGTTGATAAATTTGCCTGTACTGAGAGGATTTTCTTTCCGTATTCCACCACGTTTTATTTTCGGTTTGATTTCTCGATCGCACAATGTGCACTTGAAAGTCAAAGAACTTATGCTATAACTCATTTGACTTCTTTGAAACGGTATTATCTCTCGGTGGGGCTAATCCGGGAATGGTTGACTTCCAAAAGCCATGGCCCATCTAAGAACGTATTCCAAATCGACAATCCGGCAGCCAGATAACTCAATTTCCACTTCAGGTTTCCAGTTATTCTCTTCTATTCCTGTGCCATCCAGTGAGCTTTCATTTTCTTCATTGATCCCCCTAGCCTCTTCTATCAAGGTCGAGCAGGTTGGAGTTGGTTCGCTGGCCGTTACATTTCGGTATTCTTGGTATACTGTTCGGTTTGGGATGTTATTCCTCTGTGAAAATATAACACCTGATCAGTGATTTCTTGCGAGCAAACGAGCAAATCTTGACCAGATCTTGTCCCAGTAAAACGGTACCTACGGTACGGTGCTGACTCACTTTGTGTCGTTTATTCCTGCGTCAGTACCATCCAATGAGAGTTCATTTTCTTTATTTGTTCCCCATGCAAGCATCCTCCATCGATCTCGAGCAGGTCGGAGTTTGTACGCTGGTCTTTGCGATTTTACTTCACTGCCAAAAGTAAGCTCAAATGTATAAATACACTACATATTGGTCCCTACACTAGACTCACCGCAATTTCTTGTGTTGTTCGACAGATTTCGACCTCTTTGATACGTTTGGAGGGGCTTTTGAACCTGCTGGCGGGCGGGTTGGTTTCAAGTGAATAAACACAAAATTCTTAGTTCTATACGAGGAACTGGGAACACGACAACAAACGCACTCGGGCGAGGAACTAATTTCAGCCAAAAAAGGGAAAGATGTTTCCATAAAATGAGATTTTCACTTGAACGAAGCTTTACCAGACACAGGAATGACAAGCACAAATTGACAAATTAATCTGAAAAAATTTGACGAGGACTGAGTCAATCGCCTTGGCGTCATTCAAACACATTTTGCATAGGATCAAAAAAATCACAGGACTGAGGTGAAATTTCATTTTCAATCCAAATCAATTTGAATTTGGTAAACCTAAATACCATGTTTCCAGTGTCTCCGCATACCTTTTCTGTGCCCGAATGGGGAGACACCTCGGAAAAAGGTGAAATCTTTGAACAGCCTCTTTTAAATGCTCGAGAGACCCAGTGGACGGCTTTTGGCGGTTAATCTGACGGCTTTTAAAATAAAGTGATTTTTAATTATTGACTTATAAATTATTACACGTATGTCTCCCCATAGCTCCAAGCAAGTGGTATGCGATCCATGCCTTGCGGAGGCTTGTCTGCATCTTGGTTTTTAATTGATTAGGATTGAAAATTTGGTCATTTTGACGTCATATTTCACCTGCCAACCCCCCCTTAACACATGAGTTAACACAAAAAATTTTTTTTTCTTTTCTGTTGAAATTTTTTTATGAAAACGGCCATATATTTAATTTCCTACGTCTCTCAAAATTCTAAAACAGTTGATGATTTTTTCGTTTTTAAAAAAATGTTCCAGCAATGTCTTAGAAGCTTTTCTAGTGTTTCCGGGCTGTTAACACATAATTCTTTTTCTTTTTTGTTGACACTTTTTTCTGAATACGGCCATATATTTAATTTTCCTACGTCTCTCAAAATTATAAAACAATTGATGATTTTTTCGTTTGTCAAAAAATGTTTCAAGCAATGTCTTAGAAACTTTTCTAGTGTTTTCGGCTATTCGGCTTTAAAAAAAAAGTGGGGTGAGTAATACAAACGGAAACAAAGTGGAGTAACATTTATTGGAATCTCATCAAGATCTCTATATCTCTTTAGCTTCATTCTTGAGAGAGAAATATTGATACCCTGCGAATGCAGCCTTAATCGAAAACTATGATGAGTTGATTAATTGATCCATTTGTAGCGGAGTTGTGTCATTAATAATGTTGTATCAAATTCTAGTTCGGTAGGTACCAAAAACGGGATCAAATTTTTGAAGTAGAATAAAATTCAAACACAGTTACTTCGGAAGGAGATTATGATGAGAATGCAAAATATAGTCCAAGCGATTATTTACTTGGATATCAAAATCCAGGTGAGGCAGCCTTGATTTTGACTTGTAGTAGGACCCATTTTACCAAAGCTGTTGGTATTTTTTTTTTAAACAAAAAAAAATAGCGACAAGTTAGTGTTACCCCAAGTTTGCTTCGGTATACCTACAAATAATCGTATAAAGTATATTTTGAAATAACGAAACTAGAAGAGTTCGGAGGACCACCTTTTGACCCGTGGTAACTTCAAAAATAAAAGCCGAATAATTTTTTATTATTTTTGAAGTGGAACTTCTATTCTCGCGCCTAGATCACAACACACAACTAACGCAGAACTACACATGTGAGTGAAATCGGTTCATGGCATCAGTGGCTGTAACGAACGCCTGTAACGTTGTCTGACCTTGGGGCGACCACCGTCGTCCCAGGAAATGGATGAATACGCTGTTGCGGCGTTCGGTTCTATTTTTTACAGTTAGTATTTTTTACCGCTTGCATTATGTTTCAAGTACAACAGCTTCCATCATGAACAAAAGTTTGATTTGATCAATGAATTCTAACTCACGGTAGTGTCATTTGCAATCGAAAATAATTAATTTATTTTCGTAATGCATATCGCCGACACTGAACTGCTCTTCTTGGTGTTGTGGTGCTGGTGGCCGGACAAGAATGGTTCTCGACTCGGCTTAAAGTTATCATTGTATCCATTGTGTGGCGCTCTCATGTGTGAAGCAATTTTTCCAAGTTCCGAGCTGTTTTTTTTGTTAATTTTTGCACTTTGTTGATTTGTTTATGTTATTTTTGTTTGTTTTTGTTGAATTATTGTGGTTCTGTTTTTGTTAATAGTTTATCGTTGTTATTAACAACACTAACGTTGATAGAACGTTATTGTTAACATGAAATCACATGTGGTTCGTAAAAAGAAGTGCTGTGTACCTGGTTGCAAGGATCGGAAAAGCAAGAGACACGGCTTTCTGAAAGATGCCGCATTATTAAGGCGATGGGTGGGAAGAATCAACGTGCCGTATCTGACACAATTACACACTGAAGAAGTGTATTATACCTAATAATAAAGCCCAAGAAGGAAAAAAGAATTTTTGACAACTAAGGCTGAAACAGTTGCCTAATGTTTTAGATTCGTCAGCTTATTGTAGCGATGATATAACTACTGGTTCGATAATCAAGTTTTTATGTTCGGAAATTGATTCTTGACATTATTCTCAGTTAATTTTTTGACTGGTTTGATTTCACCTCAATTAAATGAGACATTCTAAATAGCGGTGGTGAGCACAAAAATGGAAATACTCATCAATTCTGTCTATAATTCAATTTAACCTACGGCCTTATTGTGATTGGAGAAGATAATATCGTGGGGTGAGAACTCTAGAACCACGTAGTTACCTCAAATCACATTCACGAGGTACCTACCTATGTAAATACCTATGTATTTTATATTTTTTCATTTAAAATCAATAGCGGAGTTTCCCAAACGACATTATTATACTTTGTGGAGATTATTAGATTGCCATGCTGTGCCTACCAGACACAGTTTCCACCGTGCTGTAATATAACGGGGAAAATCGTACAGTAAGAAAATCCGTCACGATGTCACATTCGCATAATTATTATGGTGTACCTTGGACGGACGGACCTCGTCGGCTCACTGGCACCGCAAAAGAAACAAAAAAAAAACTGTAATCGTGAAAAAATCATGTTGAAAGTATTCTGCCCTTCAAGTGACTCATAATAATGATAATGATGATAATTAAAAAAAACAAGATGCTTCAAACCGTTAGGGAGCGAAGCGGGAGTACGAAAAGAACACCTCTTCGAACGTTGCTGATTGATTCTTACCTATAGAAGTTCCACTTCTTCTGAGGGTGACTATGGTCACGCACCCACGTTTTTTTTTTATGAGCACTATAAGAGATTCCTAATACCGTAGTAGGTACTGTGCTGACTGCTGATCCGACCTTTCGGGATCACCCTGTATGAGTCTTGGCTGAATATTTAGAGGGATCGAAGTAAAGTATGGATTAGTCACCCGCAATGTCTGTTTTTAATAATTAAAAGAAAAATAAATTGCCAACCCTTTCCGACATGATGGCAAACGGAACAGCGGTGGACAATTTGACGTTTGTCAAAAAGTGTTCAAGTTGAATTTTTTTAATTCAAAGGGAACACAATAACAGAAGCCAACTCCACAAAAACAAAATAAAGCGGCTGTAGCGATGACTTTGACATCAACTTCAAACGTCAGACTTATGTGTCATTGTTGATCACGACATCACGAAAATCTTAGGCAATTATTCCTATCAAATTGTTGTATAAGTTGTTCACTTTTCAAACCCAGTAAACCCACCCCCTACGAAAGGTTTCCTATATGACGCTGAATTAGTCGCACTGTAACACCTGACGAATTATTTTGATTCCAAACAAACGAAGGAACTGTTTCTTACTTCCATTTTATTCTCAACCTCTAAGCATAGATTAAGTATTAAGTACCTATCTTGCTGTATAACCGATCATTAAAGTTTGTCTGACACTTGAATGACGGGTAAAATGTCAAATAACTATAGGTTAGGTTTACCCGATCTAAGCCATCTCCACAATTTAATTGCCCATTCGAAAACAACAATACAAATAATAGCCATATAAAAGTTATATGTCTGGCAAGGAGTGTCAAGTTCAGAGACCTCTCCATAAATTATACCAATATGACATCCTTCACGATAATCGGGCACCTGACTGGGGGGTCCTTGTTGCACCGCAATGATGCACTTCGGAGAGCTGGTTTCAAACAAAATCGATCAAATTTGAGCCCGTTCGGATCCCCTGCGGTTGGAGAAAAACATCCATACATAATGCGTTTATCTACAAATCCGAGAATCTAATATTCTAATATTAACCAGACGCATTTTACCATGATTCATCGCACAACGTGCACCGAATGTAAGAATCGCATGATGTATGGCAGTTTCATGCCTGCCGCTAACCACGGCCCGGCCGCCTCTACCCAAAAATGAAGCGCGGCCTTGAAATCGGTCTTTCCTGCTGGATTATTTTTAGAGGATTTTCTGATGATGTATTCCAATCATTTTCAAGTGCAGGCTCAAGGCTTCTTTTTTATACAATTTTTCACCCGTTCTGCCGCCTCGCGTCTCTCTCCACACCTATTTAAATCACCGCTGCCAATTTTGCTTGAAGTTGGCAACAGTGATTTCATTACGGGAATGACCTTTTCCCGTTTATGATTGATTGAATGAATCGTGAAAGCAATATAAGAACGAATGGAGTAATGGGGATAACGCAGGTGACATTAACAGGACATTAGATCGAGTATCGAACCGTGTGCGTTATCCCACTTCTGAGGTACGAAATTTATGTCCGTCGAGGTGCAAGTGTCGCGGTGATTATCGGTTGTTTTCAGCACGGGTGACGTTTATGTTTGGCATAAATGTTGCTGGTACGGTACCATGCGTCTCGAAGTTGTTTTGCTCTCTGGCGGGATGGGCTTTTTTCATGATTGTATTCAGTTGTCAGTCTCGCCGGATTGATGTTTTATTCATTTATTTTTATTATTTCTTGCTTTGCACTCTCGTAATAATTCGAACTGTGCTATAAACCGTACCTTTTTAGATCTTTCCTTGAGTGAAAATTTTCAGGAAACACGGTTGGGCCAGCTTCAAATATACGTACCAAACCATAAAAATCTTTTGAAGAGTTTGTTGATATAAACAGGTCAACACATGAAGTGGTCCACCCCAAAATTTCGCCTCACTTTGATGGGGCATATCTCGGAAAATACGTTACCGATTATTAAAAGCCTGCTGATGCCTGAAAGAGGGTCCTTTTAGCTACAAGGTACCACAGCGTGTCCGGTGTTCAATGACATCGTACTTGATATACAGGGTGACATCGGAAGGAGTGCCGAAGTGGTCCATTTTCAACACTGGGTAACTTTTGCTAAAAAAATTCCAGACTTTTTCTGGTGCCATTTTTGGAGAGCACTTATCAAAATCTCGAAACGGTTTTTGACTTGTCTCCATATTTTGATTTTTGAAAAAGATGTGTCGCTTCATGTGAAAAATTAAATTTTCTGATGCTGCTTCCGTCATTGATCATGCAGTTGGCTGTAATTTGGCACAATTGCATAATTTGCCGTAAGAAACTACCCCATGAAAATTTTCCACCTCGCGGACACCTAATGGTGCTATCCCTGTGGTCACCTGGTACCTGCTTAGGGTCGGCCTCGAATGGGATAGGTTGCGACGATACATTTCATGTTTATCAAACACCAGTGTGTCTCAAATATAGATTTTGTAACCATTCGTTTCATTACAAGTCCCATAGTTACCATATCAGCCCTATTCTGGATACTTTAGTACAGGGTGATTTATACGAAAATTACAAGGCTCTATCTCGAGAACCAAAGAAGGTAGAATACATTTTTTTCCTTTTGTTTCAATCTGACACAGCGGTGCACATTTCACCATAGTAAGGATTTTTTCAAAACAGCCCCTAACTAGGAGTTGAAATTGACCATGTCATTTTGGAAAAAGTTTTTTTTTAATGGATATCTTGTCAATGTGAATGGAAATATGAGTGCAAAATGACATTTTCAAATTGATATGCCCGACCCTTGAGTTTCTACCCCAAGTGGAAATTAATTAAAAAAATGTTCAATACGAAACTGTCTACCTTATACAAAAAGGTTTTATAAGGCCACCACCAATTAAACAATGTGGATTGGAATGCAAACATGAGAACAAAAATATAAGAACTGGATAGATGTTATTCCACACAAGGCACGCGTTGTTCAATTGTGCTGTTTAGTTTTGTTTATTTGATCAAATCCCCTCCCCACAAACATCAATAATTTGATGTCTATTTGATCCACATCAGAAGGATATGTCAGGTAGAATAACCTTTTTTTATAAGGTAGACAGTTTCGTAATGAACATTTTATAATTAATTTCCACCTGGGGTAGAACCTTAAGGGTTGGGCATATCAATTTGAAAATGTCATTTCGCACTTATATTGCCATTCAGATTAACATAATATCCATTTAAAAAAAAAACACTTTCCCAAAATGGCATGCTCACCTTCAACCCCTAGTTAGAGGCTGTTTTAAAAAAATCTACACTATGCTGAAATGTGCACCGCTGTGTGAGATTGGAGCAAAAAAATATTCAATTCTACCTTCTTAAGTTCTCGAGATAGAGCCTTGTAACTTTTCGTATAAATCACCCTGTACAAAAGTAACCAAAATAGGGCTGATATGGTAACTATGGGACTTGTAATGCAACGAATGGTTACTAAATCTATAGTTGAGTCACACTGTGTTTGATAAACATGAAATGTATCGTCGCAACCTACCCCATTTGAGACCGACCCTAAGCAGGTACCAGGTGACCACAGGGGTAGCACCATGAGGTGTCCGTGAGGTAAAAAATTTCCATGGGGTTGTTTCTCACGGCAAATTATGCATTTGTGCCAAATTACAGCCAACTGCATGATCAATGACAGAAGCAGCATCAGAAAATTCAAATTCCACATAAAGCGACACATCTTTTTCAAAAATCAAAATATGGAGACAAGTCAAAAACCATTTTGAGATTATGATAAGTGCTCTCCAAAAACGGCACCAGAAAAGTCTGGAATTTTTTTAGCAAAAGTTACCCAGTGTTGAAAATGGACCACTTCTGCACTCCTTCCGTTGTCACCCTGTATATCCAGTACAATGTCAGTGAACATCGAACACGCTGTGATACTTTGTAGCCAAAAGGACCCTCTTTTAGGCATCAGTAGGCTTTTAATAATCGGTAACGTATTTTCCGAGATATGCCCTCTCAAAATGAGGCGAAATTTTGGGGTGGACCACTTCATGTGTTGACCTGTTTATTTCAAGAACTCTAAACGTGGTGTTCAGTTATTATATTGACTACGTATACAACGAGCATTGGATTTATGGTAGAATAGCAAAAAAAAAGGAATTTCGAAAACGCTTGAGTTTTTTACACATTTCTTATACATTTAGTCACAGACTTTAGTGGTCAGTAAATACCGAAAACCACAACGAGACATTCTTAGTCAGCTACACCTCATCAATGGTAATTTACATTCAGTATCACAGCATCGCAACAAATTATTGATTCTCAAGTAGTTATACATATTATACAGAGAATGATTGACGTAATTTTGACATATTTAGTCTTAAAAATTGCTAATTGTTGCCTGTCAATCGCTTTTCATCGATGCTGATATCAACTTTACAATCAGGTCACGATTTGCATAAAAGTTATTAAACGATTGCTTCTTGGATTGAGATTGATATGTACTTCTAGATATTGACTTAATGATACAAATCTGTCTACAAATTACAGAAACATCCTTTTGATAATTTATTTAATTGGCATCAAGACTTAATAAGCGACCACTTTTAATAAGCAGCATAGGTAGGTATAGGTACCTTGTTATAGAAGACGAAACAAGGAAATTCCCTTGAAACTTTGCCAAGAAAACTTAGCGTTGGGCACCTAAAGGTATACTTACCTATTATTAAGTAGGTATAGCGAAATGAAGGTGAATGAAAACTCCAGCTGAAATACGACGCATTTAGAATATAATCGATTAGATCAATTTGTATCTACAAATAAATCGATGCTTCATACCGCACCTCCATCAGGTACAATGGTGCACAATTACAATTATTTCAATCATCAGGGGAAATTCGAAGAAGCAAGGTCAACTGCGATGGTGTACATACCGCGAATAATTCAATAATTACCGATAATTACTCATGATGGTGGTTTTTCAATCGGAAAAGCTGTGTGCTAATTCATATATTAGGTATGCTTGTTTTGGTCTGTTTGTAGCAAAAAAATGGTGTCTCGGCCCCGTTCATTGAAAACTGCATTCGTGTGCACTGAGGGTATGCAACTCAAAATATCCCTGTGTTGTCCAAGTCCTCACCCCTCACCCCCCGTTCGGTGTGCCTGGCACTTGGCTGTCAGGCGCAAGCGTAAACGAGCTCCAGCACTTTCTTCGGCCGTCTTCGGCATTCTTCGGCTTTCTTTCCGCTCGTGCCTTTGCCGCTTCGTTCGAAGCGGTGTTGATCTCCGTACGTCGAGCGGGAAGCCACGCCGTCCTTTTTTTGGTCATCGTTCTCGCGGCCATCTTGTCGTGCCATCGGCGTACATTCGTACTCGACCAGAAGCCCATCCAAGGCCCATCGCGTCCGATAGTGACTCCTGGAGGAGCTCTGCAGCATCTCCAAGTCCAGAAAGCGGCAGTTTTCACCGCTTTCACCGGGGAGCGGCTTGGATCAGCCAGCCGCACACAAAGCTCCAGTTTCGGACGGGATCGAGTCGTTCGTCCGCCATTTTGGTGACGAACACGGGCACTCGTGCATTTCACCAGGAAATCCATCACCAGAACGGCCATCCACCACGACGCCGCCTTCGGACTCCGCCAGGACGACGCCGCCACCGAATAAGATCCCGTAAGTTCCATATTTTCCATTGTTTTTACCATTTACCGTTTATTCCCGTTTGCCGGGGTGTATACCTTCAGTGCAGTTCGTCTCGTTTTCAGGACGCCACTCGGCGCCAGCGAATCTGCCCCCGATCAGAACCACTCGGATTTTTCATTTCATTTAATTCACATTGTTTTTGTTTTATTGTTTTGTAATTCTGTCTGTTTGTGTTTTTTTCTTTGTTTTGCATTAAAGTTTTTGATTGTTGTTGTGAATTTTATTTCTGACTGTCGCTTGCTGCTTTCCTAATCCAAGAGTTATTGTTTTAATGCAGCCTTCATCGGAAGGCTGCCGTCTTTATGTGTACCGCGCTAACATATAAATTGGTCCTTCGTAGCCGGATACAGGCTAAGCATGGTACAGTCAGGAATTTAATTCACCTCACTATTGAAACTTTAAAGTCACGGGTCAAACCCACGTGACACTTGTGCGTTGGTCCAGCGTGTTGATCAATTCGTTTTTCGCCCGTCTCATTCGCACTTTTTCACCTGGGTTGGGTTCGCCATTCAGGTACGCCAACCTAAGGGTCAGTTGCTTTGTTTTAATTTTTCTTTGTGTCGTACACAATGGACGCAACTTTATCGTCCATCGCGATAGCTATTGCGCGCCTTGAGCCCCTTCTGGAACAAGGCGTCACAGCTACCACCGAGCCAAGCCTCCAACCGGCATTTTTAGCCACGTTTGACATTGCGGCGGAAATTTACAACGGTTTCAAGAGCACGGTCAACACTGCCCCTCTCCCCAGTGCCTCCGAGGAGCAGAAGGCTACATTTCTTGAACGTACACTCCGGGCAGACAGCTTGTATGGCAAACTTGCTGCGGTAAAAGCCTCGTTTGCGAATTCAGAGCCGACTTCCTCGCTCTCTCGCCAAGCCTCGCAAACTTGGTTCGAGACAGGCCGGAGCAATGTCCGATTGCCAAAAATCGCGTTGCCGTTGTTCGACGGAAAGTTAAAATCATGGCCACCATACTATGATCTATTCACGGCGTTAATACACAGAAACCAGTCTCTCTCAGATATTGAACGGTTTCAGTATCTGATCTCGTCTTTATCTGGTGAACCTCTCTCAATGGTTAAACACCTGCCATTGACGGGAGATAATTACATAATTGCGTTCGACTCGTTGGTTGAGAGATACCAGAACGACCGCGTGCTAGTCACTTTTTACTGGCAGTCGATGATGAACGCCTCCTCCGTCACATCTGACTCCGCGCAAGCGCTTCGCCATCTTGTGAACACGTTCAACGAAAATTTAGTGGCGCTCGAGCAGTATCCGCATATCGACCTGTGGGATTTCACCCTGTCGAGCATGCTGCTCCAGAAACTCGATGAGTCGACGCGAAAACGTTTCGAGGTGCAGTCAGCTGGCACCCCCTTCCCCAAATACGAAGACGTCAAGTCTTTCGTGCTCGACCAATGCAAGGCTTTCGAGGCAACTGCCTTAAATTCTAAAACGCAATCGAACTCCCGCTCCACACGGGCAAACACCGTTACCGTGAAGCCCGAGGTCAGCCGCAAGTCGTGGGCCTCACATACGTTGGTGTCTCAGACTTCATCTGCCCCAGCGACGTCGCATGAGTCAGCATGTTCTCATTGTGGGGCGAGAAGTCATAGAGTCACCGCGTGCAAGACTTTTCTGTCAATGTCCCCAAATGACAGATATTTGGCGGTCAAACAGAAAAGGCTCTGTCTCAACTGCTTGAGCACCAATCACGGCGCTCCAAAATGTCCATCGTCGTATTCGTGTCGGCAGTGCCACGCAAGGCATCACACCTTGCTGCACTTCCCCAAGCCACATAGAACTGCAGGTCATGAGTCACCCAGTTCTTTATCGAATCCAGTTGAATTACCGCAAATCGTTTCCCCTGGTCTTCCAGAAAATGTCGCGAATTCGGTGACGAATCTCGCCTCAAGCCTCAAGGCAGCTCATGTTTTGTTGGCCACGGCAATCGTTCACGTTCGTGACCGGTGGGGAGGCTACCAAAGCCTCCGTGCGCTCATAGACCCTGCCAGTCAGGCATCGTTTATTTTGGACTCCTGCGTGCGCAAATTGGGTCTATCCCCATCAAATCACAATGTGCCCGTTTTTGGCTTGGGTCTCACCCCCGCCAATTCGACGTGTGGCACAGTCACTTGCCAGGTCAAGGCTGATGATGAGTCTCTCCCAATCCCTGAATTGGAGTTAATTGTCCTGCGCAGGATTTGTGGTAACCTGCCAGACACCGCTTTGAACCCGGATCAATTCCACTTGAACTTATCGAATCTGGCGGATCCCACATGGTTCAAGCCAGGCCCCATTCAAGTGTTGTTGGGCGCCGACGTTTATCCGTCAGTCGTGAAAGAGGGAATCGTCTCGTCAGGTCCGTCACAGCCTGTTGCCATAAACACCATTTTTGGCTGGGCTCTTCTCGGTCCCTTTCAAACCCCGTCAAAACCTCTGCATTCCCTTTTGGTTTGCACTCCAACTGGCATCGACGAGTCTCTGCACAAATTTTGGGAAGTAGAGGAAATCTCGTCACCATCGTCCAAAACACGTTTGTCCCCAGATGATGAACGTGCAGAAATTTGTTTCCGGGACTCTGTCTACCGTTGTCCGTCAGGTCGTTTTGGGGTTTCGCTTCCCTTCAAAAGGGAGTCCCCCACCTTTGAACATTGCAGGTCTATGGCTGACCGCCGTTGGTTAGCTATCGAACGTCGCCTGGTCCGTCAGGACACACTCCGTGATCTGTACATAGCATTCATGCGCGACTACCTCGACCTAGGTCATATGACCTTGCTGGACGCAGAACCTCCAGATTCTGAGGCGTATTACATCCCTCATCATCCGATCGTCAAGATCGAAGACGACAAGCCGAAAATTCGCGTCGTTTTTGATGCTTCGGCGCAAGCGCCGAATCATTTATCTCTCAACGAGACGCTTCTCGTCGGTCCTAAGTTACAACAGGACATAGCAGCTTTGCTACTGCAGTTTCGGTGTGAGCCGATCGTTTTTACTTGTGACATCCGTCAGATGTATCGGCAGATACTTATCTCGCCCGAACATCGCAAGTATCAACTCATTCGCTTTCGTTTCTCCCCTGATCGACCCATTGAAACGTACCAATTGAACACCATTACATATGGTGTTTCTTCGGCACCGTTTCTAGCGGTTCGCACGTTGCTTCACTTGGCAGAACAAAGCGCCTCGAAGTTTCCATTGGCTTCGCAGGCAATTCGCCGTAATTTGTATGTAGACGATCTACTTTGCGGTGCGAACTCCGTGGAATCAGCACGGGAATTACAAACGCAGCTAATCAACCTGCTCCAATCGGGTTGCTTTGAATTACGCAACGGCAAACCCTGTTCAAGACCCTTTCGAAAACTTTCACCCTTTCTCGATCGTGACGATGTTCTCCGCGTCGGCGGACGTTTGAAGCATTGTCATGAGTTGCCATTTGCAACCAGACACCCTGCTCTTCTTCCATCTCGTCACGTCTTGACAGGACTCGTCATTCGACAAGTTCATTCCCGACATTGCCACCCGGGACTCAACAATACCTGCTATCTCCTGCAGCAAAATTTTTGGATATTGTCCACGCGACGCGCGGTACGGCACTATCTTGCATCGTGTTACCGGTGCTTCCGGACTAAGCCGCAAACTTTTTCTCCCACCATGGGCGACCTCCCCTCGGCGCGAATTTCTCAGCTAAAACCTTTTAGCTGCGTCGGGCTCGACTATGGTGGCCCTTTTCCAATCCTCATGTCACGCGCTCGCGGTGTCAGAACTACGAAGGCGTACATCTGTCTTTTCGTGTGCTTCGCCACCAAGGCATTGCACGTCGAGGTTGCCTCCGATCTCTCAACAGATGCTTTCCTCGCCGCCTTGCGCAGATTCATTGCCCGGCGCGGTCGTTGCTCTACCATCTATAGCGACAATGGCACAAACTTTGTCGGAGCTCATAGGCAATTGACGACGTCAATGCAACTCGCCGCGGAATCCGAAGCCATCACTTGGCGCTTCATTCCTCCCTCCAGTCCCCACTTTGGCGGGCTGTGGGAAAGCGGCATAAAAGCTGTCAAAACTCATCTATCTCGCGTGATAGGTGATCAAATACTCACCTTTGAAGAGCTGACCACGTTGGTCACCCAAGTTGAAGCGTTGCTCAACTCACGGCCACTTTCGGAGCTGAGCTCGGATCCAAATGATCTGTGCCCATTGACGCCTGGTCATTTTTTGACGCTCGAGCCGCTAACGGCCCCACCTGACCCAGATTTGTCCCACCTCAAGATCAGCAGGTTGTCGCGATGGCAGTTGGTCCAATCCATGCAACAGCGTTTCTGGGCGCGTTGGCGCGACGAATATCTACACACGCTGTACCAACGCGGCAAGTGGCACAAGTCACGTCACCTTGAATCCGCAGATGTGGGGTCTTTAGTCCTCATCAAGGACGAACACGCTCCCCCTCTGAAGTGGAGGTTAGGCAGAATTTCAAAACTCTTCCCCGGCAAAGATGGCATTTGTCGTGTCGCAGATGTCCGTACTCAACGCGACGTTCTGCGACGCCCAATGGTCAAACTTTGTCCCCTCCCTTCAGGACAGTGAGCATTCTGTGTTTTCACTTCCGTCATTGTTCTCACTATGCTCTTTCTTTTTGTATCATGTTTGATTTCATTAATTTTTGAACTTTGAAAATACCCCGAGTGGTATTTTGGTGGGGAGTATGTCTCGGCCCCGTTCATTGAAAACTGCATTCGTGTGCACTGAGGGTATGCAACTCAAAATATCCCTGTGTTGTCCAAGTCCTCACCCCTCACCCCCCGTTCGGTGTGCCTGGCACTTGGCTGTCAGGCGCAAGCGTAAACGAGCTCCAGCACTTTCTTCGGCCGTCTTCGGCATTCTTCGGCTTTCTTTCCGCTCGTGCCTTTGCCGCTTCGTTCGAAGCGGTGTTGATCTCCGTACGTCGAGCGGGAAGCCACGCCGTCCTTTTTTTGGTCATCGTTCTCGCGGCCATCTTGTCGTGCCATCGGCGTACATTCGTACTCGACCAGAAGCCCATCCAAGGCCCATCGCGTCCGATAGTGACTCCTGGAGGAGCTCTGCAGCATCTCCAAGTCCAGAAAGCGGCAGTTTTCACCGCTTTCACCGGGGAGCGGCTTGGATCAGCCAGCCGCACACAAAGCTCCAGTTTCGGACGGGATCGAGTCGTTCGTCCGCCATTTTGGTGACGAACACGGGCACTCGTGCATTTCACCAGGAAATCCATCACCAGAACGGCCATCCACCACGACGCCGCCTTCGGACTCCGCCAGGACGACGCCGCCACCGAATAAGATCCCGTAAGTTCCATATTTTCCATTGTTTTTACCATTTACCGTTTATTCCCGTTTGCCGGGGTGTATACCTTCAGTGCAGTTCGTCTCGTTTTCAGGACGCCACTCGGCGCCAGCGAATCTGCCCCCGATCAGAACCACTCGGATTTTTCATTTCATTTAATTCACATTGTTTTTGTTTTATTGTTTTGTAATTCTGTCTGTTTGTGTTTTTTTCTTTGTTTTGCATTAAAGTTTTTGATTGTTGTTGTGAATTTTATTTCTGACTGTCGCTTGCTGCTTTCCTAATCCAAGAGTTATTGTTTTAATGCAGCCTTCATCGGAAGGCTGCCGTCTTTATGTGTACCGCGCTAACAAATGGCACGCAAAGCAATCTCTTGCGAGCTTATTATGAGCATGTTATCGCATCTTTGATTGCGAGAATAATTATCCTTGATTGAAAAGAATCTTGAATCATTCCATAGCCGGAATAAAATTGATGACGAATGAGAGTCTGGCTCTGGGTTAATAACGACGTTATTCACCGCAGTAATAAGCACTGGGGTTTTTGTCTGATGGTTGTGAATATTAAACTGAAATAAGTCAAAATCTGGCCGTTTCCACATAAATTCGTGAAATTTATGTCCAAGATTCGTCTAATTAACATTCCTCAAAGCAGAACTTTGGCAGACGTAGTAATATTTGGTACCTACATACGGTGTGTTCTTTTTAATATGCCGTAGCATGACATTTTTCCTTTTAATCACAAGCTCAAACATTAGTGAAGTTTTAAGGCGAGGGGTAAACGGCGCTCGGAAATTTGTACACCAGATTTTCCTCTTACCGAAGATTTCCCCGATTTCCCTTGATTTCTCCGTGATTTCCTCTAATTTCCCCATGATTTCTCCTGATTTCCTCTGATTTTCCCTGATTTCCTCGTGATTTCCTCGTGATTTCCTCGTGATTTCCTCATGATTTTCTCCTGATTTCTCCCTGGTTTTTTCGTGATATTCACCTATAGGTGCTGGGATATCGCAGACGACGTACGAATAAAGTTATTTCGCAACTGTACAGCAAGGGTATTATTATTCCTCTATTTTTCGAAGTACCTACATATACCTATACCTAGAGACTTTTAATATCATGATAATAATAATAATACTAAAACGTTAATTCACAAAAGTAACCGGATATTTACATGTGACTCATAAGAAAAACATTGTGAAAAAACTGTTACAACACAAAGCACAAGTGCTGTCTGTGAGGATACAAAATATCGAGCAAAATATAAAAAATAAAAAAATATAAATACATGTTGTAAATCATGAAATTTCAGAAATAACGGTTAAAAGAATTCAACAACGCAAAAAAAAGAGCTGAAAACAGATTAAAAACACAAAAAAAGACTTGATTCAAAATGCAATGCAAAATTCAAAATCACATCCCTTCGCCTGCACAACAACTCGTGTGATTTCCCTTTTGAAGTTGCTTGTTGAGGTCATATTTCATATTTCTTGTGGAAGAAGGCAAAGCATTGAACCATTTCGGTCCCAAATAGGTGAAGCACCGCTGCCCTGTGGAAATACTCCAGAAGGAGACATACTGAAAAGATTGGACAGACAAGACAAGAAGTACCTAGATTCCAGAGCACTCCAAAGTTGTAGGTACACTCTTCTTCATGAGTTCTGACCTTGACTGTCCGGTTCAAGATGGCGGGCCAAGATGGCGTCGGATCGTCAAAACAAGCTTAATTCCACGATTAGCAGTATGAGGTGATTGATGAGGGGTGAATATGTTCCAAATTTTATTGCAATCGGTTAACTAATAGGTACCAAAGTGCAAGATGGCGTCATATAATAAAGAGAAATAAATGAACTTCGCAGTTAAATCAGTATCAACTCGATCAACACTAACAGCTTAAGTGGGGAAGACTTTGATTGAGGGGTAAACCAGTGATGGAGTTCTTGTACACCGATTTCCATTGATTTTCAAATTATTTTCAAGGATTTCCAAATGATTTCTAGTGATTTCCAAATGATTTCCCATGATTTCCATGGAAGTGTACACTAGATTTCCAAGGTGGCTTACCCCTCGACTTTGATTCAAGTTCTACCCTCATTAAACATTGATTCATCCAACGTTTTTCAGCTTGTCAAAATGCTGTTGGCTGATGTTGTTGACTCGTTGACTGCACGAAACCATAGGGGAGACCGATGATACATTGGACATTTTTCATTTTCTGTACATTGGGTGAGTGAGTTATTACCATGAGCAAAGCACTATTCAATGGGTTAGGGTCTACGCTAATCATTTGTAACCGAGAAATGCGACTTGCATGCTGAAGTGATAGAAGAAGGGTAAGAGGTGCACGTTATCCAAACTATTCCCATGAGTGGGGTTACATTGGACATTGAAGAAGGTTATTTTGAATTTCTGTCAGTCCGTTTTTGTATCAACAAACAAACATAAAAATCATAGCTACCCCTTTTAATAAAAGGAACAAATTATTTTGCTTTGGTTTGACATCGGGGGGATACATTGGACGTGAATGGGATTACGGTATGTCCAATGTAACCCCGTAAGTCGAAGTAAAACAAAACAATTCATCTACTTCCTTTGAAGGCACTCTTTGATTTTTGCACAGCATTCCCATATTCTGCTTATCTTGAACAATGCTTGAAAATCGATCTTGGTGAAATTCACGTCCAACAAAGTGTCCAGATAACGATAATAAGGAGATGCAAATATTACATCTAAGCGTACAAATTCCGCAAAATTCCAATCATCCTCACACACAGACGGACAAGTCGCCATGTTGAATATGAGTTGGTTAGGGGCGTAGATACGCGTGTGATAAATAAATAATGGTACCACTATAGCGCACAGTAGCGGGAAATGCAAAGCTGTCCAATCTATCCTCGTGTCCAATGTATCCCCGGTCTCCCCTACACCTGTTTATGGAATTTTTGATGCGCATGCGCTTATCGGATGATTTTCTCATGATTTTCTCTGATATTTGACCTTATTCTCTATGCCATTGAAATTGAAAATTGAAAATGTTTCGTTTTTCACTCTGGTTTATTTCGGTACGTAAGCATATTAAGCTGGGATCCCAAATATGGATGGAAATTAGACCTGAATCCCTGCCTGAACTGGCATAGTACGTACTTGTTTACCCAGTCTCAAGATCAATTTCAGCTCTTCAAAATCTAATTTTCAATATTGAAAATTTTCAATGGCATAGAGAATAAGGCCGATTATTCCCTGATTTTCTCATGATTTCCCCAGATTTCCCCTGATTTCCTCGTGATCTTCCGTGTTTTCCCCGTCATTTCCTCCAGGGTGTACACCAGATTTCGCCCGCGGTTTACCCCTTGTTTTCAGGACTGCTAGATTTATATTTAAATTTCAAAACACATTCAAGAATCAATAAAATTGGTCTTTAGTCGATTTCATATAAGATATTACTGAAATCGTTTCTTTTACTTTATTAACCGTTAGCTTAGTTAAATGCTTTCTATGGCCAAGGTGCAAACCATCCAGGTCTAGCAGCGAGGTGCGAGGTATCAACGTTTTTGAGAATCAATAGGCCTAATTCTAAAGCATTTAAAACATTTGAGTATCCAAACTTATGAGATTGAGAGCCAGTTTCATCGTTCTGTATATCCCTCGGTGCTTCGCACCTCGGCCACGCCCCATCAAGGCCTACGGTTGGTACAGCTGGTGTCCTAGTCTCCTTGAACTGTATACGATTCATGATTTACCATCTGAACAAGCGTTTTTTGGGAACCTCATTTAATGGTTTGTAGAACCAAAGACCGAGGTGCGAAGCACCGAGGTATTTAGCGAGGAAAAGGCCACGAGCGAGATGCGAAGCAAGAAGTTATTGTGCATCAATGAGTAAGGTGACCAGAATTTGTCAGTGAAGAAATCGGAACATGGGGGGTCCGAGAGGCAGAGCCCCCCGAGATGCGCCGCAGGTAATATCAGTACTTGAACTTAACACTCAAAAGATATAAAACACCTAGCAGAAGGTATCTGTAGAGTATAAAACTTGAATAAACTTGAGAGTTAATCAAAAGTCAGTTCTATCGTTTTACATCCCTCGGTGCTTCGCACCTCGGCTACGCTCTACCGGGGCTTGCAATTCCAATATTTAGTGTGCTAGAATCCTTGAATTGTATGCTATGGCTCGTGATTTAGCATTCAAACAAAGGTTTTTTAAAGCTAAGTCGATGGTTTCTATGGCCGAAGTGCAAAGCACCGAGGTCTACAGCAAAGAAAAGGTCACGAACGAGGTGCGAGGCACCAAGGTTTTTGAGAATAGATGTGCCTAATTCCTAAAGATTTGCTTGATATCAAAACTTATTAGATTGAAGGCCAGTTCCATCGTTTTATATCCCTCGGTGCTTCGCACCTCGGCTACGCTCCATTGGGGCTCACAGTTGTCACAGCTAGTGTGCTAGAGTTTGCTTGAACTGTATACTATGACTCGTGATTTAGTCTCTAAACAAAGGTTCGCGAAAATCTAGTTCATTGACTTCCATGGTCAGAGCCCGAGGTGCAAAGCATCGAGTACTACTGCAGCAAGGAAAGGACCACGAACGAGGTGCTTTTAAAATTGCCTGTAATAATACATGAACAGATGCTTGAATATCATATAAATAACTTATTAATTGAAATTAAAATCCAGTTTTATTAATTCGTATCCCTCGGTATTTTGCACCTTGGTTATGTTCCATGAGTTGGATGTTTTTGTAACTGGTGTGTTTATAGGGTACTTTGAACTGTATTATACTAGCTCGACACTACCTGTCATCTAGTTTACCTAGACAGTTTTTTTTCAATTTGGCCTTCAGGAGTACCTTTGAGATGCTTTTGAACTCTATTCTAGCTCGACACCACTCGTCATCTGTTCTGGCGACATTTTTCTTCCTCAATTCACTTCAATGGCTTTTATTATGAACGGCAAAGGTGCAAGGCACCGAGGTCTATAGCCAGGAAAGGGCGGCAAACAAGGTGCGAAGCACCGAGGATGTGAAGCTAATGGGCATGATCCGTAAATAGCTGCTTGATAATCAAAGAAACAACTTATAAGATTAAAACTCAATTCCATCATTTCATATCCCTCGGTGGTTTGCACCTCGGCTGCGCTCCGGAAAAAGCTTGGAGTTCTTAAAGGTAGTGTGATGTAAGTCCTTGAATTGTATATTGAAACAGTATAGCTTCTGAACAAGGGATTTTAAAAATTTAGCTCACTGGCATTCACGGCAAGAAGCCGAGGTGCGAAGCACCGAGGACTACAGCGAGAAAAGGGTCACGAACGAGGTGCAAAATACCAAGACTGACCAACATTAACGGGCATGTTTTATGAAAAAACGCTTGAATATCAGAGAAATAACTGCTCTAAAGAGAGTTTGAAGCTTTTACAGATAGCCCAAAGTACCTTTGAGATGCTTTTGAATTCTATTCTAGCTCGACACCACTCGTCATCTGTTCTGTCGACATTTTTCTTTTTCAATTTTCTTCATTGGCTTTTATGGCTAACGGCAGAGGTGCAAGGCACCGAGGTCTATAGCGAAAAAATGGCGGCAAACGAGTTGCGAAGCACCGAGGATTTGAAGCTGATGGGCATGATCCGTAAATAGCTGCTTGGATATCAAAGAAACAACTTTAAGATTAAAACTCAATTCCATTATTTCATATCCCTCGGTGGTTTGCACCTCGGCTGCGCTCCGGAAAAAGCTTGGAGATCTTAAAGGTAGTGTGATATAAGTCCTTGAATTGTACCTATATTACAACAGTATAGCTTCTGAACAAGGGTTTTTTAAAATTTAGCTCACTGGCATTCACGGCAAGGAGCCGAGTCGCGAAGCACCAAGGACTACAGCGAGAAAAGGGCCACGAACGAGGTGCAAAATACCAAGACTGACCAACATTAACGGGCATGTTTCATGAACAAACGCTTGAATATCAGAGAAATAACTATTAGTTTAAAAGTCAGTTCCATCGTTTCATATCCCTCGGTGCTTCGCACTCTCGGTTATAAGCTCTAAAGAGAGTTTGAAGCTTTCACAGATAGCCCAAAGTACCTTTGAGATGCTTTTGAATTCTATTCTAGCTCGACACCACTCGTAATTTATTCTGCTGACATTTTTCTTTTTCAATTCACTTCATTGGGTTTTATGGCTAACGGCAGAGGTGCAAGGCACCGAGGATTTGAAGCTAATGGACATGATCTGTAAATAGCTGCTTGATAATCAAAGAAAAAACTTCATCATTTTATATCCCTCGGTGGTTTGCACCTCGGCTGTGCTCCGGAAAAAGCTTGGAGTTCTCAAAGATAGTGTGCTATAAGTCCTTGAATTGTATATTACAACAGTATAGCTTCTGAACAAAGGTTTTCAAAAATTTAGCTCACTGGCATTCACAGCAAGGGACCGAGGTGCGAAGCACCGAGGACTACAGCGAGAAAAGGGCCACGAACGAGGTGCGAAGCACCGAGGTACGAAAATAGCTTCTAATTAGGAAATTATAATGTTGTTAATGTTGAAAGGAATGTTAACCAGCTCGGTACCAAATTGAAGGCGCAAAGTTAGGGCAGCGTGAGTTACCCATAGGGGTCTGATTGGTCGCCAGACCTTATTATAAGCCGTTGCTATGGTAATCCTCATTTAACAGCAGTCTGACCCCCAACTTGGTAGGTACTGAGGGCTTGATACCAAGTTGCAGGCGCAAAGTTTTGGACGGCGTAACTCGCCAAATACAGCGGTCTGATTGGTTGGTATCCGCCGTTGCTATGGTAACCGCACTTACGACGGTCTTGGCCCCAACTTGGTATCCGCCGTTGCTATGGTAACCGCACTTACGGCGGGCTCAGCCCCAACTTGGTATCGAGCCGTGAGCCAGTAAATCATAAGTCAGTTGCTACTGAATTATTTTCTTATACAGTTTCAGCGGATAATCTACAAAATGAGTCAGCAATTTGCGAAGATTCCTGTTGCTTTTGCAGTACGGACTTTCTCCAGAGCTTCTCAGAGATGTCCGAGGTCATTCGCAAGAGTTTTCCTAATCTGCTGTCACTTGCTGCACACAGAAGTGACAAGAAAAAAACTCCGTCTCGCATCAATGGCAACAAACACAATCCGAAGCCTACAAGCCTGGAGACTGTCGCGGCCGCGTAAATGTTTTGGTTTTCTTTGCACTCGATGCACGCATGCACTTATTCCTTTCGACGTAAATATCTCCGTCCCACATCTGTCGTGGAAATTTCATCAAATTATTTCCATTCGGTCGTTAAACGGGGGCACTTACAAAATACAAATCGTTATTAATAATCGACGTGTGAACTTATGCATGCATGCATATGTGTACGTTGTTGCGGCTCAATTTTGTGTGTTTTATGTGCTTCTGGTGCGGTGGAGTTCTGCTCGATTTCAAAGCCACCACAGGAAATTTAGCGCGGCCCGAAATAAGCCTAGGCCAATAACGGAGAATTTTTTCGATTTCGTCGAAACCGTCAACAACTACTAACTCCGGATGCAATTGCTTGCATTTTGCCCAACGAGCGTTTGCTGTAACGTGCAGAGTGTTTATTATTGCACTTTCGTCCTCGACACGAATAAAACGCGGGTTTAAGAGAGCTAAATTCAGAACGACTATGTGTTGTGTGCATAATATACTCTGGAGTGGGCCGAGGAGGGACGTGGCGAATTGAGGAAAACAAAAGTCGGCTGTTGTAATTGCAATGTTTTGGATAATCGTCACAAATTGTTGTTGCCATTACTCACTGGATTCACTTCAAACCAGGCTATTTTTGCAACAATACCAGGAAAGGATTCTATGAAGAAGCAGATAGCGCCCTGTTTGGATCACGATGTGTGATCCAGACTAGTATTACACATTCACCTTCTGTTCGTACAAGAGGGTTGGCGACAGGTTACTTTCGGCGGATCTCATCTGATTCTAAGCCGGCTGAAACTCCTCCTCGGTTGGTCCTGGACAAACCCCCCAAGTATAACATGCATGCAACCGGCAGTACGGCAATGTGTAGACGAAAACCGGCAGGATCAGGAGGCTGACGGAAGGCAGTGATCCTGCGGCAATCAGTAAGCAAATTGAGCAGAAATCAAAGAACGTCCTTTTGATAGCTATACCGTCGTTTATACCGGTGGGTTCATGGCAATGTAACAATGTACGCTATCATTAGTCCAGTTTGAAAACAGGTTCGACACGTAATTGGGCGTCAGTTGCAAGTTCAAGTCCTTAGATCCCTTAGAGTGTGCAATGGTACATATCCAACATAATATAACACAATAAAACATATCTCAACGAGATCTCGAAAGGAAACACCAGTGATACCGCTTAGGTTAAGGTTTCAAATCCATCTCTCCAGAAGACTTGATGGTATTTATCTTTTCTTAGCCTCAATTCCACTTGGAATAATATAAAATGAAACAACAACAAAATCAAGAGCTATCCATTCAAAAACATCCTGGCACTGCACTAATGTTTCTTCAATAATCATCCTGATGCCCGGCCTATTCATCACCAGCTTCTCAACTTTCTTTCTCCGATTCTTTTTCGTTTTTGAATAATTTGTTGGAAAGCCATCGCGTGTGATAACTTGATGGATTTTATCTGGTTGTGTGTGTATACATTTCTAAACATGTATAAATTCTTCACCGTCCCTAGATGCCAGGATATTACCACGCCGTATGCCCGTGGCCTTAGCCACAGCACCGATTACATAATGACATATGCACGTCAGTTTCTCACACTGTTAAGGACGACTCGAAAAGTGCATTTCCAGCTCGGAAAACGATGATTTATAACGTGTTTGCGGCGCGTATCTGTTATTCGATGATAGCTCATCAAACGCACATTATACCTGATGCACCAGGTAGAGAGATGGTTAGGTATAAGTAATTTCCATAAAACGTTTAGTGTTAAGTTGATGATGATTGCTGCGGCCAGCAGGAAACGTGTGGGATTTGTGTTTCCAAACAGTTTGGCTTGAGTAATATTAGTTTTCATCTGCAGTTGGTAATAATTTTGCATTTTTGTTATACTGTACAGTTTCGAGTTTATCGCTGTTTAACCAAACACTTAGCTGGTGTGTTTAGTGCGGCTCTCAAGTGCAAACACCATTATGGGAGAATTGAAATAGTAGTTTTGAAATATTCACGTCCATTTTGATTGATTTTCTTTTTCAGTTACAAAAACGTCAAAATATTCTGATTTATAAAGGAACCTGTTCATGTACAGTACGTTCCCCTGAACTGACCAGAGCGATTTTTTTGTTGTTCAGTATTGTAGACTTTCTGTCTTCTTGACTGGGTGTGAGACTAGCCTGTTCCTGTTGCCTCTCAGACTAGCATCAAAATGTTGGGATCTTCGGAAAATGGACCGAAATGGAGGTAATTGCATCAATTCCAGTTCAATACGCAATTTTAAACGACTGTATTTTTTTTTTAAATTGAGATTATTGAACTTTTCACACGAAAATCCTCCTGCGACGGCAGACCTATGGTAAACCGCCGGGACGTTTTTCGTTTTTCCAATAATTCCTTGAAGCCTTGTGCATCTTTTCAGCTGGACCAGGCGAAAGGGGCGGTGCTTCAATTGCGACATTTTTTTGTAGCGACGGCATCGAATTTTTAGAACTAAAGCGTCAAAAAATTGAATTCGCTTCAAGAGCCTAGATTTATTTTTATTATCAACTATCAAACGTCAAAGGAGAGGCTACTTTGACTTCATTGTTTATTGCCTTAGCACAGCTGAATTCGACCAGTCACAGCCTGCCTCAATTGAGAATTCGTTTGATCACAAGATAGAAGTTGACTGAGAAAGTGAAACGTACCGAATTGCAGAAAAAATCAATTTTATCCGTTTCAGAAGCGTTCAAACGAGATCTTGTTGAGAAGTTGGTCCTTTTATCCAGCCAGTGAGTGGCCAGCAACCTTACCGCTCCGTTGCGCCCAGAGGGAGGTGGCTTGAATATGGTCCATCGAACCGAATGACTGATGGTGGACGGGTAGCCCTGATTCGCATCAAGTGTGATTTTCTTCGTGGTTTATTGTTCGCATCGAAACTGGAGGGCTGAGTGGGTGAAGAATTGAAGTTACCTTTGTTTGTGAGTGAGGTCTGGTAAGCTGGAGGTGATCAAGGACGGAGGTGAATATACTGCATGTCAAAAAGTGTCAAACTCCTTAGCTCTCCAAGAAAGCGCCCTATTCGCCTACTATCGTCATACGTATCATTCATGTCTCATGGTCGTGAAAAATTGCAATCCTATGTCAGATTGAATCGAAAGTTCATTCAGCAAAGTTTCAGTTCAAATTGGCTTTTCTTTCTTTCTTTTCGCGTTTGCTGCAACAGGATATGCCAGCAATAGCTAGTGCGTTATTTGTAAGCTATTAATCATTAGGAATAAGATCTCATGCGTTCAAGGAAGAGTTTAGACTATGTGCGGCATTGTGAAATAAACACACCAGCCTGACATCACAGTAGCGTGCAAACCAGACGCTCACAAAGAACGTGGTAGCCTGGCACCATGCAGCATAACTACACAAAACAGGAGAAAAACTCAACAGGATGTGATAGAGGGCCGAGATACTACCCTGTGTGCTTACTTTTTGAACCAAGGGAATCAATAGAATTACCTGGCCTTTGTTGGCGTGGTGGGTTCGCGTTTGAAGAGGTTGAGTGTATAGAGTACATACCAAAGCTAGTGCGAGATGGTTTGAGGCACATTTTTGATACTTCAACTTTCTAGGCGGCAGAACTGTTAGCTTCTATCGGTACTGGTTGTTGCTGTACACTAGTCTGATACTGCTCTGATGCTGACTGCTACTTGTACTGGTACCTGGATAAGACGCTCTCTTTTTATACAGCTGGGAAAATTCTTTGTCTCTTTGTGTTGTGCAGAATCGTGCCTTACCTTTTCCACAGCGGCCGCCGATTCAACAAAAAAACACTTCAGTTGAACAATTTTGGCTTGAGTACTTGACATTTATTGCGCTATAATTCAGGGTTCTCTTCGAATCAGCTCTACAGGGAGGACTTTTAGATAGAGAATTTCTAATCGCGTAATTGCACTACGTACGTCATGGCTATTGTACGTTAAGCTATAACTCGGACTTATCTTCGTTAGCGTACGTCTGGGCTTCAGCTATTCTTGATATTTTCCGTGTCGTGACGTGAATTTCTGCAGCTGTGTTTGTGTTAGCTCGCGTCATTCTGTTCTTTGAAAAACCTCGCTTTCCTGGTCGCTTTCTATTCGTAATCATTATAATTTTGTTCGTGGCTTCGTTATGAAAAAATAGTGCTTTACTTGACGTCTAGAACCTGAAGGGATGAACTTTCAATTGTAACTAAAGCAAATTCTAATAAAGGAATTAATTAGTATGATTTTGTAACTACTCATTAGATTAATTAAAACTATTTTCTCTCTCTGGGTACCACAAGGACATTTCTGCATCAGGGTGAACTATGACTCTAGCCGTTTGTGAAGACGCTTGTTTGTCAAAGACTTGAGTAGTCCGGAACCTGGTCACCGAGCATCGCGAATCGGTTGCGTAAATTGCGTAACAATGAAGGAAAATGGCGGTGATTAGGGAAATAAAAAGCGCGAGAAAGTCTTCTACACAAACATCAAGAGCCAAGCAGTTTGAAGCTATCTGATTCAGGGTAAGAACAAATGTTCTCTCCGAACGAGCCTATTGAAGGGCTGTAACAATCAAAGAACCTAGAGGTTGATGAATGGAAAAACTGTAAACAAATCATCAACCCATCTTCTAGTTGATATGCATATTGTAAACTGACGGCACAGGAATGTAATCTTGAAACGACCACAGTTGGTAATTATTGCAAGTGAGAACACTTTCAATTCATAACCCTTCACATGGGGAACTTCATCAATGATGAATGGCGAAGCTGGCCAATGTATTTTCATAGGTGTAGACAAATCCTGAAAAAAGGGTGTTTCCTTACAGAAATTACAGCGATGTAAGTAATGGCACTGATCGAGGCGTCTCTTCGGAAGGTTGATCTGAACAGGGAATTTAAGGAAAAACAACAGCTGAGACAAGATAATTTCAGTGACCAGCCGCGTGACACATGGCATTAGAATAAGAAAGACCTTGATTTCGGACTCTGGCTTTAAACGTGTTGATTGTGTTTGGTCCATGGTCGTCGCAACGTCTTGAATACCACTACGACACTCTCACAGAACTTGAAAAGGTAATTCGCCGTTGTCAAGGTGGATTCCATATGGCACAAGGTAGTCTTCTGGACATCCACTGGACACATTCAGTGTCTATTTGCCATAAAACTGATCTTTCATAGAACGTCCAGCATCGGGTGTTCAGGGAAGTCCACTTGGTGTTCATTGTCATCAAGTTTCCTTGGAATTATGGGGTTTTATATGCATATAAATGTAGCAGATTTGAATTTTGGAAAGGCTACATAAATTGATGCGTGAATTTGAATCACAGTTTGTGAAATATCGCTCATCGCTACGATTCCCTTAGGTTCAAGGAGTGAGTGGTCATGTCGATTGTGGAGAGTGAGATATTATGCATTGTGCAGTGAGTCCCCCACACTAGTGATGGGTTGTTATTTAACTATCTGTTATTTTTCGACTGTTATTTGAAAACAACAATAACAACCTGTTATCTCGGTTGAAATATAACAGATACAAAATAACAGTTTACCCGGATCGTCGACACCCGTCGCGATCAACTGATCAACAGTGAACGACTAAACAGATACAAAATAATATTTAGTTTACCCGGTTCTTCGACGCCCGGCGCGATCAACGGCGAACGACTAAACCACAAACTAAACATTCTCTGGACTAAACAGATACAAAATAACAGTTCACCCGACTGAACCAGAGAATTACTGAACCATAGACTGACTAAACCGGAGAAAACAGATACAAAATAACACTAATAACAGTTTACCCCATTGTCGACACGACGCCCGGCGTTGGTTGTTAGTTCTGTTACTTTTGCCTTGTGATATTGAGAATCCTGAGGCCCGTTTCATAAAACTACAAACGACAAATTACAAATTGACGACCGATTGTTGCAACAATGGGTTACCAAGACTACACACACACACTTGTAATTTGTCATTTGTAGTTTTTAGAAACGCCCCGGGTCAATTTGTGAAATAACAGATTAACAGTATCTGTTATTTTTAACTGTTATTTAAAAATAACAGTAACAGGTTGTATCTGTTACGTGAAAATAACAGTTTTGCCCATCACTACCCCACACGAATCATCGTCCACATTTCCTCAGTATACATGAAGATTGGCCAAGGTCAATGCACCAATAGATGTAGCGATATAAATACTGACTGACGACTGACGATAGAAAACAAAACTCTCAAGTTAAATCACAGGGCTGGGAATAGTTTTATATACGGTAACGACGGAAGATGTGGTGGATTAAACCAAGGACGCCCTCTTTTGCTGCTAAAGTTCACCACGGGACTAAATGCTTGTCAACCTGCAAGCCTGTTTCGTTTCTATGTAAAGTTCCTGAATTCGATAGGAAAACTTGATACAAAATTCATTGGATGTGCCTTTTTTTTTTTATTTCCTCAATTTCCCGATACAATAATGATGACCACCAAACGAACGTACACAAGGGTACTTGGTAGCTGTAGTATGTTAAGTTTTCGTCTATGGACCAATTAATCCAGAATAGATTTGTAACGGACGTACGGGTGTTTAGTGCTATCCGGGATGAGAGGTGGTTTTTGAGGAGAGAGGCAGATAAAACCGGATTTGGTTGAGATTACGGTACGGTTCTGCATTCTTGAGCCAGAGAACTGTTTTATGTGGTTGTATACACAAAGTTTGTCTTCCAGGATATTCGCCCAACCTAGTAGATGGATTTCCCTAAATTTTCAAATCAGATCCTAAGAATCGTGTTGCCAAAAAATTTAAAATCAAGTTGGGCTGATTATTTATTCTTATTCCTTCACATCGCCATGTCTATGAATAATGTGACCAAACTCAACAAAAATGGCAAAGAAAAATGTTATCATCATTCATGTTACTGTGACATCTCATGTCACCTTGAGCTGTCAATTGAATTCCGCCTTTCGCAGCCATCTTGTGGCAGGGAAAATTATTTTAATCGCGAACAGTTCCTGCGGGAGCTTGGCACCTTCCTTCGATAACATTGAAGAACATCGATGAAATGTCAGACTGATAGAACCAAGGATAGAACGCCACCAGTCACGGCCTAAGTCGTTAGGTATTCGTAGTGATCCTTACTCTAGAAAAGAGATGTCCACTTCAAGGCCATGGACGCGATTGCGCTGTTCGAACTTCGAACTTGATCACGTGGTCAAGTAGGTAGTTTGAAACGAACTGATAGGGGACATTGAGGTGACTGTGAACCTGAGTGTATCACAAGAAGTAATAAACGTGAAAACGAACATGATCATCATAGGATATTTGGTCACAATTTTCAGAATGAATTTTTGTAATGTTGGTGTTCTGCCGAAAGTTTGGTCCTTTTTATGAAATAATCCATATTTGATTGCGTTAGCTTAGACACTGTTCCCCTACATAAGTTGAAGTATGTTTGGTTGTCTACATCTGAGTGTGGTTGTGTTGTACAACAGCGAAGGTTACTGTTGTATGTTGTGTTGCCTATTATTATGCTCCAAGCTTAATGAAAGTAAAATGAGTAGGTATACTCTATACATGCTTTGTACACTTATAGAAAGGACCACCAGATTCCTCCGCTTGAGAAGCAGTCCCCGAGCGTTACCCGCAAAATTTAAAATTTTAGTTAGAAAGAGGTGCTTATTTCCGCTAATCACAGCTAAGTGCTATTGGTAATTTTAAATGACACCAGTTTAATACCAATTTTAATAAATGAGAAAATGAAGCTTCATCAACGCACATTAGACCTACAGGGTTAAAATCATGTACCTTATGACGTAAGGGGCACCAGCTCCCTGTTCATTAGAAATCGTAGGTAAGTGTCAAACTCGCTGAATGTAATGCCATTGGCTTGGCGTAGGAATAATTTGCCCGGGTAAGACTACCAACCGAACAAAACTAATATTAGTTCCAAACGCGCCTATGTTGTTACAGTCTTTGGTGCTTTTGTTTGCTGTAGGTTACATCACTGGAATTAAAAAAAGTCCGTTCTATCGGTGAACAGACTATACGTGCATCTCATTAAATTACGCTGTTATCGAGTGTTATAGCGGTCGTTTAGAACACCAAAATTGCAATAGTGACTTTGTGAATATCTGGAATAGCGTTTGACTAATCTAAATTGAAATTTTTGAAAATATTCCTGGAACATTTCAGTTACTCATTTTTTTTTCTTCGAATTAGCCAAAGTGTGCCACTGCCAAACAATTGAGGAATCGCATTTTATAGCATGTTTCATGGTGGCCTCCAAATCTTATACATATCAGATTTTGGAAAGAAGAAATTTCAAGCTCTGAAATGTTATTGATCTCAAAAATTGATTTCTTTTTCATTGTGTGTTCTACAATAACGGATGGAAGAGTTATGTTGAGGAGAAATTATAATTCAAATAATTTCAAGGGTGGGTATTAATTCTTTGAGATTATTCAATTTTGAAGATTAATCGGTTTTCAAGATCATTTAATCTTCAAGTTTATTCAATGTTCAGGACCACCTGACGTTTGGTTGAAGGCGCGCTTGCGCGCCTTCATGACCTAGTGAAACAAATAAAAGGTATAAGGGTGTTTATTGCAATGTTGCAAAGTCTCGAAAATCCAATGTTTGTCCCTTGTAATCTTCGTTTCGTTTACATATTCGGTTACAGACTCCTTCACTAGAATGCTCAAACTGCACCTGTGTACCAAATTTCAAGTTCACATCTTCAATAGTTTAGAGGTTGAGCAGTAAAACCAAGAATCAATGTATCTGAATGCCTTCTAAGGAATGAAATGAAACCAAAATCCTCGTTCTTAGATTCACACAGCACATCATCACAATACTTTCCATCCCATGTAGGTGTGGGGCCGGGAAAGTAAAACGAAACATTTCGATACGATCAAGTTCAAGAAATCGGCATAATCAGATGCAGAAAATTCATAAATCGCTGGAGATCTGATTTCACGAAACGGCATGCGGCAATATAATAAGAGTAAGACACCGTAAAGATGCGTTTCATCGATGCATTTTGCCGGCGGCGTATGCAAGCGATATGATATAATTGCCGTAATTAAAAGCGTGTAGGCCGCCGTGCGAGATTTACGATGTCTCTTGCGGAGTTTTATGGGCGAAAATTCCTTCATCGGACAATTAAAATGACTCCCAAAGACAAAACGGACGTCCCGATAAATTATTTTATTGGACCGTAGTATATGATGATGTTTGTGTACCAACAACGCTGCCGAGATATAAAATCTTTTACTGCATCACCACCACCACCATTATTACCAGCGTAATAATACCGAAAGTAATTTATTGTTCGAGAACAACGAGAGAATAGGCGCCAAAAAAACTGTCTCTTTCCCAACGATCATGATCATCTTGGAAGATAAACTTTACGTGTACAACCACATCAAACAGCAAAGTGGCTCATGAAACCTCAGGCGGCTGCAGAACCTCAACTTTTTGACTTTTGAACGGCATACCGTTTTAGAGTAACATTTTCGTTTGACAGATGATAACAATAAACTAATCAGAACATTCCACGTTGAAAACATTTACATATTTATTTTTCATTGTATTTCCAAACTACAGGATTTCAGCTATTTTATGGCGAGATGCATAAAAATAGAAGCATTTTCTATGATTGTTTTTTATATATAGGAAAGATTGAAGGGCACAAAGATTTATCGTGGAAAATTCCAAGCGAACCATAAATTAAAATAATATTCATACAATACGTGCACACCTGGTAGTTTTCAAAATTAAGATATCGATCACGGCACGAAAATTACACACGAGAATTTTCTCACTTCCTAGATTTATGGAAACGAGCTGGAAAACTGCCAGCGTAAACTCGACTTTTAACCCTCAACTTGTTGCATTTTGACACGGGTCCAGAAAAAAAATCAAAATCGATATTGTACGTTTATTTATTTATCCAAATCTTATTTATAGCCCGACGCTTTTCACTCCATACATCATTCGACGCGGCATCTTCAGACGGCTCACAATTTCCCTGATGTAGCAGCAGAGCAGAGATATGTTTGGTGTTTAGTCTGTACGGTGTCTGGAATGGATGCAAGAATCAACATTGGAAAAGTACCCGATGCCGTCGGGTGTACACGGAAATCCGATAAGTTCAATCAATATTGTGCCTTTGGCTTAACATTATTGGGTCAAGATAAAAAGCGTTGAGGTAGGCCCATGCCCGGAAGTGGTCTAGGTCTTATATGGAAACATAAGTTGTTCGGGCCACCCGTCGATCCATTAAAATATCGAATTTCGGTGATTAAAAAGATAACTTTCCGTTTATTCATACCTAAAAGATATGGAACTCAAATAACGTCAATCGCTGTTATCGCATACTCTTTATGTTTCTTGGGGAATCTATGGCTTTCTAAAGCTTCAAATAACAAAAAACTTGCTAGGGCAAAATGCAGATTTATACCTTCAACAAGCTGAGATAACCAGCCGCTCTTAACAACAACGATTCTTTGACACCAGGGCATTTTCCAGTAGGGAAACTCTACTTTCATTCAAGCGAATTTCTAGAGGTACCTATTCAAAGCTCATGAGGATACCTCGAAAAATATGTGTAGTGAAAATCAAAGGTGTTTATACCGCCTCGAAGCTAGGTATCAGATTTTAATCCGAGGCATACGTAAAGTTCCAAGCCATATCGTTTAGGTCGATCAAGTCCGCAGCAATAGCAGCACATAGCGGCCATCCGAAGCAAATTATTATGTAATACCCATACAATGTTGCGAGATCCCAAAAGAATAAATTTCAAGAAAACAATTTATACACGTTTAACACGCACATTATGTCCGGGCCACTCGATTTGTGGCCACCTATACATAAAACTGCCCGAGTACAAGCCGGCTGTGGCTCGAGCCCACTCGATATCACACCATGTACTTTTTTTTGTACGCGCATATACTCCCGTAATGTGCGACGAGAGCAGTGTCTCGAAAGCCAAGATTTAAAACGTCTAGTTGGCCGTGGCGAATCGGCTAAATCGAGGGGAAAAAATGACGTTCCGAGACGTCAAAAGTGAAAAAGAAAGATTGCCGCGAGTATATCAAAGCCAGCTGGCGTTGGAAGCGTGCGGGGGTGGCGAAAAGCCCCACGTTGGGCGCCAATAACCTCTCGTTGAAAAAACTGTCGCTTGGAACTTTTTCTACATAATCGACTCAATCAATAGTGAACAAAAACAAAAAGCAACATGATATGATCGTGAACAAAACAAAAACTAGCGCAATACAAGATGCTTGTGTGATAATAATGATTTCCTTTTGGATAAAAACTCACCATTCCGTTGCACAATGACACTGCGACATCCGAATTGATGTCGCCCTTAATCTTGCCGGTGTAGAAACAGCCGGAAGTCCTGCGATCGTGGCCGACTCGTTCCGTGTAGTTTTCCCACACATGTGTTATCTGTGTGTAAAACAAGAAAAGTTATTGGAAAAAAGTCACAGAACCAAATTAACAACCTCATTTATCAATGCGATGCAAATTATTGCATTATCGTTATTATTATTGTAGTTATATTTTGATAATTAAGGCGGAAAATGATGCATGTTTATTACTTAACAAATTAAGAATTTTAAGATAATTGCATAGAATATCAAAGTTTTTGTTGTATTAATAGAAATGAATCATTTTCTTTTAGAGCAGTATACAAGGTGTTTCGTAAGTTTTGCAGGAAGCAAATGAAATTTTACATAGATATTTTCGTTGACAAAAAAATGCGTTCTGAAGCAGTTTGATTGGAATTTGTCTTGGGGACTCTGAATGCGTGCACATCCTTGAATTTGTCGCTCCAAGACCTGGAGCTTGTTCCTGGCCTAGAAAACCACGGGGATGTTTTCCACTGAATCTGTATGGGGATAACATTGAAACATGGAAAATAACGAGGACAAATAGTTCAAGCTGTAGTGTACAAGAATTATTGGATCAAACAATACGAACATTGCAATTTACTTCAATGAAATACGAATAACCAAGAAAGAGCTTTGGGAGATTTTTCGGGAAACTGTTAGGTACCCAAAAGGTGATATGATTCTGGAGCGATTTGACTTATTACTCCCGTGCGTTTTTGATTGATAGAAATCTTAGAATACGTCGCTCAAAGACCTGGAGCTCACTCCGGATCTAGAAACCCATGGAGAGGTTTTCCACTGGATCTCTGTATTGAAGTGAAAGTGAAACGTGAAATATGACAAGACAAAATATTTGAAGCTGCAGTGTAGAGGGTGTCCAACTTTAAGGTGTTCTTCTCTTCATTGTCGCTATTCTCAACATATTCAAGGTCATAGAACCGTTTTTGAGTAAAAAAATAGGTTGAGAATAGCGAAAACAAAGGAGGAAACGCCTTAGACCGAGACACCCTATGCAAAAATTCTTGAACTGAAAAATGTGAAAGCTGCAATATATTTAGTGCAATGAAATGACCAAGGAAAAGGGTTTTTAGTGGGTTTCTCTCGAAAATATTCGGCAGATATCCAAAAAGTGAGACAATTTTGATGCAATTTCAATCAAATTGGTCTCGTGCATTCCAAATCCGTTGAAGTTTTGAATGTCGCTCAAAAACCTGGAACTAACCCCCCGACTTAGATACCCACGGAGATGTTAGAGCGCATGTGACAGGAAGAAAGCAAAAAAGCATACAAAAAATCAAGTTAATGATTTTTTTCGAAAAACTTCAACCGAGTGGGACAATTTTGATGCAATTTCAATAAAATTTGTGTTGTGCATCCTGAATTTGTGCAAGTTTATGAGTGTGTCACTCGAATACCTGGAGCTCATTCCTAACCTAGAAAAGCATGGAGACGCTATCCACCGGATTTGTATTGGAGTCGAAGTAAGAGTGAAATTGAAACGTGAAAAGCGTGACACAATATTCTGGGATGTAATCCAAAGCAGTTCGGTTTCCAAATAAGCATACGGTAATTTTGGTAGCTTTCAATATTACTCATTCCAACATCTAGATCTAGATTTAGCTCTTTTTTCTTGAAAACATTTTGCAAAATCTTGTTCTAATCAACCATCTACATGGTGATTTAAACCAAGTCAACCATAATTATCAGAGTTTCGCGTTTAAAATTAGGATTTTTTTGTAGGATTCGAAGATTCTTATCAAGTGGGCTAAATACCGCCGCAAAGAGCGGCTGCGCCATTGTTAATTTCACAAAATTAGACCTGTGCGCTTGAAATCCGTTCAGTTATTTGAATGCGTCGCTCAAAGACCTGGAGCTCGCTTCTAAGAGGAAAAACCACGAAGATGCTTTCCACTGAAATGACTTTTGCAGTAAAAGTGAAACGTGAAAAGTGTATTAAAATACTCCAAGCTGTAATTCAAGCGATTATTCAAGATTTTCGTGGTTTGTACAGCATTTGAGCTTCATACAGCTGATATTCATCCCTTTCTACAGCTTCGTTTGACATTTACATCCAGATAAACTGATTTTTCCAACGATCCGGATAAATTACGGACCGGACATTCAACGACTCCAAGCAAACTAACAATGAAGGGTGATTTTAGTTGGAAGCGTCTCCGTGACTTTCTAGGTTGAAACCAAGTTCCAGGTCTTGGGATGTCGATTAAAAACCTGGAGTTGGCTTCCAAGCAAAAAAAAAACACGGGGATGCTTTGCACTGGAACGATGATTAGAGTGAACGGAACGTGAAATTCGAAAGAACACCAAATAATTTTGAACTGTACCCAATACAAAAGGCGTTTTGACATACATATTTGTAATTCGCACAGCATTTCAGCTCGTCATGGCTGGTTCTCCCCCCTAACGTCTTTTGACGTTCTTAACCCGCTAACTTAATTGTAGCCATTCAGTTAAACTACGACCCAAACACGTAGTTCCAATCAAATCCGCAATAAGAGGTTCTGAACGTTGAGACTAAGATCCAGGTAGTAAAATAGGACAATGGAAACCATTCCGTTATTTAGAGCGCATGGTGACATAAGGAAATACAAATAACCAATTCATTGAATTTTTTCAAAAAACTTCAACCAAGAAGTGGGACAATTTTGGTGCGATTCCAATAAAATTTGTCTTGTGCACCCCAAATTTGTGCAAGTCCATGAATGTGTAACTTGAACACCTGGAACTCGTTCCTAGCTTGAAAAGGCACGGGGACGCTGTCCACCGGATATGTGTTTGAGTTGAGGTAAGAGTAAAATTGGAACGTGAAAACGTGCCACAATATTTGGAGTTGTAATCCAAAGCGGTTCAGTTTCCAAATAAATCTATTTACTGAATTCAGTTCTTTTTTTACAATCACATTGCATAATCTCATTCTAACGAACCATCTACATGATGATTTGAATCAAGTCAATAATAATCATTCGAGTCCTACGTTCAAAACTGGAAATGCCTTTTTAATGAGAAGGAAAAACACTGCCAGCAAAGAGGGGCGCTATCAATTTATCTTTACTAAATTCGACTTGTGCGTTTTAAATTTGTCCAGTTATTTAAATGTGTCGCTCAAAGACCTGGAGTTCGCTGTTGAGAGGAAAGCCACGGAGATGCTTTCGAAAAAAATGACTTTTGAAGTAAAATGGAAATGTTGAAAGTCTTATCAAAATATTCTTAGTGCAATTCAAGAATATTTTGAGATTTCTGTCATTTGTACAGCATTCAACTTCTTATAGCTCATATTTTTCGTCCACAGCTAGGCTTGACATTTACATCTCGGTTAACTGTTTTTCAACTTCTCGGATAAATTACAAAGCGAGCACGTGACGATTCGTAGCAAATAAAAAAATGTGGGTCAATTTTGGTGGGAAGCATCTCCGTGGTTTTCTAGGTTGAGACTAGGCTCCAGGTCTTGTAATGGTCTGATATTACCATCGAGTCATTTGGAGTGCGTTTGACAAAAGCTTTAGTGTTTAAAATAATTATGTGCAAAATTGCAGCTTTTTACTCGGTTCCTTTGACATTTCTTGTTGAAAAATGGGCGACTTCGCACAAAAAAAAAGAAAAATGTCAATGTTTCACGTTTAAAATTTTGTTTTGATTTCTAAACTTGACTCTTCACAGAGTTGGTGAGAAACTGTCAGATTCTTGAACTCACTGTCGTTTTAGATTTTTCTACTGCGAAATAGATTTTCATGAATCCTAAAACTGGGAATATTCTAATAATTTTTTCGGGGCTTAATTGATTGGACGCGACCTGCTAATATTAGGACCCAATTTCAATGGAGGACATTTCCGCAGCTTTCCAGGTTAGGATTCATCTCCAGGTCTTTGAACGCCAAGTATTCGAACGAATCAACTGGATCAGTGAATTACAAATCAAAATTTCTATTGATGCGTTATTTCTACAAACTGAAATTGATGAAAATTTCAAGGGAATTTGATGAAATTCGATACAAGCACTCCGAATTACTTCATGCTTCTAATAATGTCACTAGAAGACCTGGAGCTTATTTCTAACCTAGAAAACCACGGAGAAGTTTTCCACTGATATTGATCTTCTTGGTTTTAAATTCAATTTTTCTGTGTACATTATTTGGTGGTGGAAGTATCTAACATTGTTTTTAGTTACGACAGCAACAACTATTTTGCCATTCAACGCTGAAGCTGTTTCTGGTCATGTTGATTGAAGATTCTCCAAATTTTTCAAGAAATTCAGTAAACTGTTGTATTATTGAGCTGTTTTTGAATCGCGGAATATATCTGAGCAGAACCAATAACGATAGATCAATGATTTTGAGAAATGTAATTGCCTTTGAGACTATTTCGATGAAATGATGCTACAGCAATAGAACAATCTTACCTGTAAATTTGGCCCAAGAAACTGATCGTCTTGTTCCAACTCCAGCAATAATTTGTGCCCGAAAGCGTCGATTTCGTATCGAGGGTGCGGATCCCAAACTTCCGCTTGTTTGTGCCTAAAGTGACCGCTGTGGTGTTTTATCATAGATTTGTCTGAAAGAAAAAGAAATTACAAAAAATCTTGCCAATTTGAAAAATATTTAAAAAATACAAGGTGGCCCAGAAAGATGTGAAAGAAAAACGACATAATCTCATTTCATAATACCGTGTGATCCAAAACATTCCGAATTGGAGTAGGCTGTGACCTGGTCAAATTCCGGGATGTTGAGCTGATTTTCGCCAGGGCACAGCCTACCCCATTTCGGAATGTTTTGGATCACACTGTATAACGCCGTCCTCTGAAGTTGGTTAAAAAAAATCGCCTCCATAAAGGAGATAACCGCTCTTGACTCTTGGTTTTCTAGAAATTTGTTTTGAATGATACCCTACTTTAAATCGAATGAATTTGTAAGGATCGCTGTAAGGAAGCGAAAACTCCGTAGGGAGTCACGAAATGATGAACTATCTGAGGCTATTTTATCGATTATTTCTGGGGCAGAAAGAAAATAAAAAAACAATGAATAAGATTGTTGAAGAATATAAAAAATGGTTTATACTAAAATGGAAAAAAAAATTACCATGGTGATAGTTGCGCATGCGGTCAAAAATTATATCGTGGTCGTGCAGCGGCAACGGACTAATTTTCAAAGGCTTCACAAACTCCATGTCGCCATTGTAGCCGAAATCATCAAGGTGGCTCCTGTCTATGTACTCTGAAACAAACAAAAAGTCTACATCAAAAAAAATGACACGCCAAAAAAAGCTGCTACACAAAGACGAGCAAAATGACCTCGTTTCGCACAATTGTAACAATCAGTGCGAGAGTGCACAATCTCTTCCCCACAAAACAATTACTGCTTATTTATTAGTGGTGATCAATCGACAATTATTACGAACATCAATCACACTTTCTGCAGCCGGAGAGATACAGAATAAATAAAAACCCACAGCGAAACAGCTCTAAATAAACAAACATACAACAAACACACACTAATTAGAAATAATAAAATCACCGGATTATACGAGCCAGGCGATTAATACGACCATTAACGGCGTGACCTTTGGTGAAGGGTATACCCCTATAAGTGCGCCAATATCGCTTATGTAAACTACATTATACCATGCCATAAAGCACTGCTGCCGCATGCACTAATGATGAAAATTACATCATAGGGGATTTTTTCTTTGATCATTAATAATCGTTATTTTAATGTGGATGGTGAGGAGGCGAAAAGGGAATCTGAGAAGAGGAAGTGCATTGCACTCACATTAACTCCCAGCACACTTGAAGTTTGTGTGTTTTGATTCATCGAGAAGTGTATCGGTGCATGCGGAAAAGCGCACTGCACAGTAATATGCTACTTGGGAATATCTGTTTCGTAACTTTATCGCTTCGGCTCTTGAATATCCAAAACAAACAGGAACGCGGCCGGGTTCGTCAGTGCGAAAGACCTAAAGGCTAAATTTACTATGGACCCGCACATACAGAAACAGAAATCACTTGTGAGCGCCGATTGAGAAGCGAGCGGCATCAAAGGCGGCTTTGATTTTGTGACAGACCTGCATTAGTACAATCGCGAGCCAACTTCTTGAAACAATTGATTATTTTGATGTTATGACAGATTGAAACTGAAATTTAGGGCGCAATTGCTACATTGCCCTTTCTAGTCACCACTCCCCTAATCCTTTTGTTCCCTTAGGCCCCCAGTATTTCCGTCAAAGGTCAACCCTACCCTGAGATTACCTAAGAGTGACAGATGACATAGGGTCATAGGGCGTGGGCCGCAAGAGTATGCTACCAGCTCGCTGGAGGAACTGCTGGCGCCCTCTGCCAGCCGAAAATCGAAGCTCATGTGTCAATGTGACGCGATAAGTCAAATTGGAACTGTCAACGCATCAATGTCAAATGAAAAATCGAAAATTCTATAATAATTGTAACGTAAATAAATATAATAAACTTGGACGAAACTTAAGCTTGAGCTCGGAATTGCCGCATTTCTCATATTGAAAACTTCCGACATCACTGAAAAATTCGAACTGCAACTCAGAAATTCGGGCAAAATTCGGCACAAGCTCATCAAAAATTCAGACTGAATCTGGGAAATGCAGATCAAAATTTAGAAATTCCCGCTCAAATTGGACATTTAGACTTTGTCTCGAAGATTCAAACATCAGAATTTCCACGTGTCAAGCTCAGAATTTTCGTTTTCATCTCGCGAACTCGGACTCAAACTCGGAAATTTTGAGTTTATTTCGGACATCCCGACGAAATTCCCAGTACATGAAGAAAATCGAAAATCTCAACCCTAATGAGTCCCCTTCTGAGTTCAGCTCAGGAGTTCCAACTTTATCAAAATCACAATTTTCGACTTGATCTTGAGCTCAAAAGATTTCTCTCAAACAAGAAAACTCAGACTTTGTCTCAATAATTCAAACATTAACTGGGAAATGAAAAGTTTAAGACTTCACCTTGGAAATTTAGACCTATATTCAGAATTTTCGCCTGTATAAGTCAGAGTTACCGAATTTAGCTTCGAAATTCAGCCTTGACTCGGAATTTTCACCTTTGTCATATAGTCATCAATAACTTCCGACTTCATCTCAAAAGGTCGGACTTGTACTCAGAAATTCAGACTTGAACTCAGAATTCTTAGTTTTATCTCAGGATATCAAGGTTGATCCTGAACCTCGGAAATTCTCATTCAAGCTCAGAAAGAACAGCTTTCATCTCGAAACTCATCAGACTTGAACTTGAGAGTTCAGACTTTATCTCGGAAATTCAGAATTAAAACTCAGCAATTTTCGCCTAAGCACGGAACTTCAGATAAACAACTTGGAAACTCAGAAGCTAGGAAATTTTAATCTGAACTAAGCATATCGGCCTAGAATTTCAGTTTTACCTCGAGTTTTACCTAGAAAACTCAAACTCAAGTTCGAAAAGTCGGTAAGTTCGTAGACAGGGAGCTGGTGCCTCAAAACTTACGTCATAAGGTACATGATTTTAACCCTGTAGGTTTAATGTGCGTTGATAAGGTTGTTTGAAATTTCTTTGTCTTACATGCCAGACCGGGGCCTTTGGGCTGGTATAGGCTTGTCAATTTTCGATAAATGTCAAAAATTTACGTCATGAGGTATATGAATAAAACCAACGGGCTTTTATATGGGAACATCCTCTTGATCGCAAATCAGGTCATAAGACAAAATTTTTAGGGGCTCTCGGTCCAGATGAGTTTGAAATTTTCAAAAAGTGCCAAAATTCACCTCCTGCTGGAGACTTCTCCTTTGACATAATATCAGGAATAAAAAACGATTCTTACACGATTTTTCACGTAGGTTTCGAATCTGTCTACAAAATTTTTCAATGGTACATCGCTTACAGGTGCAACATCAAAAACCTTTTCTTAAATCGTACACCCTTTATTTTAATATGGAAATCGATTCCATCTTTCATCGTGATTACAAATATATATCACACTTAGTAGGTTAGTCAACAAACGCCTATGAAAAAATTGATAAATTTTGGTCCTTTTTTGAAAATTTCAAACATGTCTAAATGGACCGAAACCCCCAAAACTTTTGTCTTACGACCAGATTTTCGACTAAGGGGATGTTCCCACACAAAGTCCAGTTGGTTTCATTCATGTACGTTATGACGTAAATTTTTGGCGATTTTTTTGAAAATTGACAAGCTCATACCAGCCTAGAGCCCCCGGTCTGACATGTAAGACAAAGCAATTTTTAACAACCTTATCAACGCACATTAGACCTACAGGGTTAAAGTCATGTACCTTATGACGTAAGTTTTGAGGCACCAGCTCCCTGTCCATCGTATTTCCACCGTTATCGTTCCCAAAATTTTTGACTTGATTTCCAAAATCAGACCAGCTTGGGAAATTCCACAAAATTACGCTGGAACTGAAAAAAAAAACGTTGAACAAGTTTTCCGTTGAAAATTCAGACCTGAAATTGGAATTTTCGCTTGTGTGGAAGTAAAAACTCCCAACTTTATATGGGAAAATCCGACTTGAATATATTTAAAATAACTTAATTTAAAACTAAGCCTTAGAAGTTTTCAGAAACATGAAAATTTAGACAAACCCGAAAATTCGGGCTTGAGCCCAAAAATTTCTACCTGAACTTGGACTCAAATTCGGAAAGTCGTATCTAGTTAATTTCGAAAATTTCAGACCTTCAAACTTTAGTTCTTGAGCTAGTAACTTGATTTCAAAAATTTTGAATCCCCCTCAAGAATTTTGACCGTTACACACTCAAAACTTCCGACTTCATTATGAATAATTCAGACGAGCTTGAAGTTGCCTCAAAATTACACTTGAACTCAAAAAAATTTCATGTAAAACTCGGAAATTCTGACCTAAAATCAAAATTTCCGCTTGTTTGAATGTCAGAACTCCTAGCTCCATATCGGGAAGCCCCATTTCATCTGAATACTCAAAACTAAGACTCAGAAATTTTCAGAAACATGGAAATTCAGACAAACCTGAAAACTAAGACTTCAATTCAAAAATTTCTACTTCACTCAGACGCTGAGACTATAGAGGGTGTCCCAGAGAAGTAGAAACAACTTCATATTCCCTGGACTCAGACTCAAAGTTTGGAAGTCGTAGCTAATTTCGGAAATTTTGGACCTCAAATCTTTCACTTTGAACTCGAAAATTCTGAATTCCCCTCGAGGTTTTCGACTTTATATCAGAAATTCAGACTTCAGCTCGAAATTTTGACCGTCACTATGCTCAAAACTTCCGACTTTATTTCACAAATCCAGACGAGCTTAGAAATTTCCGCAAAATTACGCTTGAGTTGAAAAAAAACATTACCTAGGATATTTAGACCTAAGATCGAAATGTTTGCTTGTTTGAAAGTCAGAGTAGTAGAAGTAGAACTCAAAAAATATTACCTAATTTTGGATGCTGAGACTATACAGGTGTCCCAGTGAAGTGGAAACACCTCCATATTTTTCCTGGCGTATTTTCAGGGAATTTCCTCAACCAGAATAAGTACTTAGACCATTGCGGATCTGTCAGTGTCAATAATTCTCATGCTGAGGGAAAAAACTATGGACGTGATTCCACTTCTCTGGCACACCCTGTATTCAAGTGAAACAGACTCAAAAATCGGCATTTTTTAGTGTAAGGTAATCGCGAAAAAAAAAATTAATTCGTATTTTAAACTCCCCGTATGCTAAAACGTCGAGATCTGTCGAATAACAAAAAAAAAATCCGTGTCGGTCAGTCTGTTAGTGTGTTAGTATGTCAGGTTTTTTTTTGTCCCAGGATTATTTCCAAACCGTCAGGCCGATTTCAGCCAAATTTGGTATACGCGTATGGTCGGCGGGAGAAGACGAAAATAAGCTTTTCACCGTGATCTGTGAAAGGTAAATGTCAAAAAGTGACAGAAGATTTTGATGTAACGATTTTGATTTTTGACAGCTCATTTTGAAGCCCTCAATGGCGGCTTTACAGAACTCCGTATGCCGCCGGCGACAGTGTCGCTGGCCAATAGGATTTGATCTGCCTGTACTCCCCTACCTCCCTCCATAATTCCTGCGACACAAGTTTCTGTCGTCGTGTCGTTCAAATTATTTAACCACAGTGGAGTGGGGGCTGTCGCCGGCAACAAACGAAGTTCTATTAAGCCGCCATAAGAGACTATTCAGAACATGTGACAGTTATGACATATCTGTCACCTGTCAAAAGTTACAAGCTGTCAAAGAAAAAACTTTGACGCCAAGTACCAAACAGATTTGGACCAAATTTGGTTTGCAGCAAGAGTATCCACCAGGGACTTGACGGAACATGGACAGCTCCAATAAAAATCAGGCATCCAACTTGGAAAAAAAAACCGTTTTTTTCTCCGCAAAACTGGTAAAAATGGGCTTGCCCCTCGTTTTTTTTTCCAGGTTTTTGGAGCGATTGCGATACAACTTCGCAAATATGCGTCAAATAGTAGCTAGACGTGAAAATAAGCTTTCGGCCCCGAAACGTCTATCAGGTGTACCACAACATAATTGAATGAACATGTCCGTTTTATTGTCACATCTTTGGAACGCTTTGATAGATTTTGATGAAATTTGGTATGTAGGTAGTATATGACGGGTGGAACGTAAATTTTGTTGACATCAGGCAATCACAGCCGCCAAAACTGGGGAAAATAATTGTCCACATCCACCCTTGGCCATTGCCACCCGAGAGGCCCTGCCACCCGAATTACGACCAGGACGGAGGAGGATTCCTGCTCGGGGATCGACTTTTTTCGAAAAATTCCAACTGATATCGAGAGCAGATTGGATTGGGCGTCGCGTAGATCCATTTTCAAAATCGTAAGGGTTCTGGTTTTCCGACGGTAATTTTTCCAAAATGAAATTTGCACATTCCGTGAATATGAAAAACATGCAGTGCAAACTTGAGCATTTTTCAACTTTTTTTTTTATTTCCCGAAAATTTCCCGGTTAAAAATTTGAAACCGGTCTGGGTTTTTGAGACCGGACTTGAATGATGGAGCTTAAAGTGAAGCCTTAACTGATGCTTCTCACAATAAAATGGTTTGGGAAAAATCTGAGGTTTTTCCCAGAAAATTCAAATTTTCCCAAACATAATTTCCAATTTTCACTAAATTATTTTCAATCTTTCTCTCTAAGGGCCGGTATTCCCATCTCTAGATAAATTTATCTGGAAAATATCAAAGACACAATGGTTAAAATAATTGTTTCCGCAGTATTTACCTTCTAGTTGAGGGATACCCAGCAGTTATTTGATATGAAAATACCGAGAATAATACCGACTCTTAATTCCAACTTCGAAGAAAATTTTCCATAGGTTCCTGGATGCTAGTCTTCAAAGACGTTGCAGGAAGAATGCTACGATGAGAAGTCCCGCGGCAGACATGACGACGATTTTATTATATAAAACTTGGAGTTTCCATTTTTAACTCTCAAATTCAGACTTCAATTCGAAAATTCCTAATTTATCTAAAAAATTTCAGACCTTGAAATTCGGGTCTGAAATCGGCGAATCTTGGGGAATCCGTTTCTATCAAACTGAAAACTTCCGACTCAAGCTCAAGGAAGTTCAGATCAAAGTTCGGAAATCAAGACAACCAAGAAGGTGTAGAAGTTATTTTTAATGGTGGCTGAAGGGAAAGGAGGTACCGTTTTATTCTTCTAGCTTTCAATTTATCGAATCAAGAATAATTTTTAGAAGCAAAAACAACAAAATAATGCAACTGATGCACTTCCATGTTGAAATGAATGACTGACAACCGACTGCTGAGTTCACACTTCTTGGAAAAAGTGGAAACGTCGGCAAGGCTGCGCTGCGGAATTTTACACACGTTATTCTCACCTGATGGCAGTAATTACCTTTTATATAAGTAGTAATATAGGTAATGTCTTGTTATTAAAACACATCGATTATTTTAATGGAACCACAACGTTTTTGTACTCACCTCTAGTTTTATAGGTAACTGTTACACGAAAAAAAAAAGAAGACCTGGGAACAAAGTTTCGCGATAAATTATTTGCCAAAGGTCAGAAGGGTGAAACAGGGAGAAGACCATGGAGAAAAGTGCGCCAATAGCCCGTTGCTGATGGGTCCTCAAAATAAAAGGGAACCTCGAAGGGAACTATAATGGGCTGCCGAGTACCGCTCCCCATACATGGTTGGTACTGCAAACTCTTCCTAATTACAGAGGTACTTACGTCACCCTCACCTTACAAAATCATTCTTTCGCAAAATTTAATTCGCAACGAAACAGACGAAGATCATAACAAAAAATGAAAATAAATAAAAACATAAGATACGAATATAAGGTGTATAGAAACAGAAGCTTGAAAAAAGGATACGGTTTCTTTCTCGTTGTAATGTGTGCGAGTTTTGAGAATTCGGCGGCATCGACTTTCGCACGGCTTGCTTGAGAAGTGTACAGTACCTGGTTGGTTATAATTTAAAGTACATTAAGAAAACACGTCCAGTGCTATAATGTATAAATTTCAGTTATTGTGGGGCTCGGCCGAATGGAGCTTTGCAAAGCAAGATTCGCGGGATATGGACGTTTGCAAGAATCGAGACGGTTGGTTATCGTTTTGCTGAGAAATGCTGAAAGATAAAAAGAAAACGAAACTTTTTTTTGAAGGACAGGAAGCGAACACTTGTGATCCATTGGGGTTCTAACAGCCAGTGATTATTTGATGAAAAATATTAATGCACTACATTTTGGCAGGAGGAGTTGGTTGGGATGATCCCTTGCCAACTGATTTGCTGCAGTTATGGGAAAAAAAGCATTTTACGTTTGCGAACACTTGAAGTAATTGAAATTCCTCTAAAAATCATATCGTACTGTTTCTGCCTTCCACTCAATCCCGTTTGTTCTGCTCCTGTATCGTAAAATTTCTTCCTCCTTCCAGTAGTACTTTTCTATTACTTTCCAATTTCTCTGATTTCCGACTCTCTTAATTTCTTGAGCTAGCTGGCAACTAGCTCAAAACGATCTCTGGAGCTGAGGTTTCAACATACTAATTTCCCCCCTTTTAGAAATGTCGGTGTCATGTCGCCATCATCAACAAGAAGTGCACCAGCGTGATTTTTGCAGAATATCTCCATTTTGGGACATCTGACAGCAAAAAATGTGTGGAGTAATTTTGAAGCCAATGAAATTCCCTATAGTTTGGTTTTCAACTTAACTTTCTGCGACCTGTGGTCTTTGAGATAGAGCTTCTGGAAGCAAGAGTCAAAGCTCTTTGTCGTGAAAGCTCCATAGCCACTTGACTCGAAAAACTAAAATTTAGATGTGACAAAAAATTTCAAAATAAGATTTCTTGAAAATTCTTGAGACTATAGTTGCGGGGATAGTCTCTTGAACCCCAGATTACGAATATTGAAAAGTGAAAAACGTCACATTGTACATATACAGAGTGTACTAGAGGAATCAAATCAGATAAGAGAAATTTTACATATTTCTTCGATTTAGCCTATGCGAAACTCTAGGCACCTATCACGAGTCCAATGACAAATGCATTGGCTCTTCAAGCTTCAATTATTACACTCAAGAAGTGGTCAGCTCACAGCTTCCCTGTAAAATGTTTTGAAGGCCCTCTGAAATCATCAAAATTTACAGCAGCAAGAAATTTGATTTGATTTGATTCCTTCAGTACACCTGTATGTATATGTACGATGTGATGTTTTCGACTTCACAATATTCGTAATCTACGGTTTAAGAGGAAGAGTTTAAGACCATCAACGCAGCTATAGCTTGACGGATTCTCGAGAAGTCTCATTTTGAAATTTTTTCGTCACATCAAAATTTCAGTTCTTCGAGTCAAGTGGCCATGGAGATTTCACGACAATGACTCTCGCTTTCAGAAGCTCTATCTCAGAGACCATAGGTCGCAGAAAGTTGAGTTAGAAACCAAACTGTGGGGAATTCCATTGGCTTCAAAATGACTCCTCACATCTTTTGCTGTCAGACGATCCAAAATTGAGGTATTTGGCAAAAGCCACGCTGGTGCACTTCTTGTCGAAGATGGCGACATGACGCCGACATTTCTCAAAGGGGGGAATATTAGTATGTTGAAACCTAAACTACACAGATCGTTTCAAGCTAGTTTCCAGCCTATAAACAATGATTTCCTTATTAAGCTGATTTTCGCTTCCCTGGCACCTGGGCTAGCACGGGCAACGAATCTAATGCAGGAAATTATGGTAGCCTTTTGGGCTTTTTCAAAAAATTTACACTAAACTTCCAAAGAGATTTTCGTAGATTTTTTATCATGACATGCTCGTCGGAAACCTTGACTTCAGAAACGGTCGATTCTTCTGAATTGAAGAATTACATAGGTAGAAGCTGCCCATTTAGGGCTGCAATTTTGAAGACAAAGTTTATGAGGAAAAGTCAGCAATCAGTGACATCAGTACCTAGTTCCATGATAAAGCCACCTAATTCCAATATTATGGGAAAAGCGTTTAGGGAAATAAGTTCAAGTTATGGTGGCACAGAGGTGCTGAAGATCTATACGGTGCACAGAAAAATGTCTAGTATAATGGCAAAGTATTGGAGGGAGTTTGGGAGCAGAGAAACATGGTGAAAAATAATCAAAAAATGGGACAGATGGTAGGACACTTCAAGAGACGCGAAGGTATAGTTCTTTTTCTAGAGAAGCAAATAAGAACAAAGCAAGATGTAGAGAATCATAAGAAACACAGCGACGTCCTCTTTTGGGAAAATGCGCAGGTTGGGCTCAGCTCAGGGTCAAGATTGTAAAGAAGTTGCCGAAGTTGGGCATCCAAACAATATGCAACCAACAATACGATTTTATGTGACCGTAAAAATCAATCGGAACACACACTCATACAGATCCCATTTTTAGAAATTAAAGCATATGATCGAGAAAAAAAATGGCATTGACTATGAAACTCTGGCGGCACGTGTGGGAGAGGTCATCAACATTTCGCAACTTCTCATTCCATTACTTACGTTGTTATAGTTGGCATAGTAGTGCCATTTATTTATTATTTATTCTCCCGACATACGAGAAATAATCGAATGAGTGTTAGTTATTGTTGGTAAGTAATTCCGCGAATTGTTTCCATCTGCGCTGTCACTTTCGATAAATTCGCGAATATAGCTTGAGCCCGTCCATCTCCGTATTTATTTATATTGACTGGTAAGTATGCGAAAAAAGCGGCTGGCATCAGAGAGAGGGACCATCGACCGGAAGACAAACTCCGGCCAGACAGCATGACCATACACGTCTGAAAAGACCACCAGTGGCAGAAAAAATTAATTTGAATGCATGACCATAAAAAGACTAACTTGTATTATTGATGTGTGTTATGTAGTTTTAGTTCCGAGAGTGCGAATGTGTGGATGTCTGGTGAGTGTGTGTGTGTCCGCGAACGCGTCCTATAAATGGGAGATGAATCACACAGATCAATTGCCCAGCAGCGGCCGGCCGCCGAATTTTAGCGAGGTCAGCAGTACCAAAGCGCGTCTTTGGACGATACGCCGAAGTCGTTTTTGAAGATGGAGTTTGAGGTTAAGGTCACATCTGGGCCTTCCTTACAACGGCCGTTTATGTTCTTCCTCGACTTTTTTCCAACTGGTCAGCGGTGCGCCGATAAGAAAATGAGCTGGAGTCAGCGCTGTCTGGTCAGCAGGATCTGACGATAACGGGGTGAGAGGACGCGAGTTCAAACAAGCCGCGATTTGAGTGAGAAGGGTTGCAAGCTCTTGAGCTTGCTCGAACGTGAGCAATGTATCAGCCAATACGCGTTTGAGGTGATGCTTCACGCTTTCAACTGAAGCCTCCCAGAGACCTCCGCGATCGAGAGATTTGGCTGGAATGAAGTGCCGCACCTTCGCGGCACCTTCGTTACTTGATTTGTCAACGATGCCTTTGAAAATCTGTGGAATGAACCTTTTTTTCAATTCGATTTCAGCACCGACAAAGGTCTTTGCATTATCGGAAGTTTTGCGGGAAGAATCAGCTGATGCTTCTGCGCATTTGAAAGATTCGAGTTTGTCAAACGACCGCCTACTCTCAGAAGACCAGAGGAATCAATGAACGGATTCAAGGAGTTGAGTCGACTCTGAAATGAGTGTTCTTGATTGCAAATCTTTGATTTCAGAGGAAAATGTTTCGAGTTGAGTGATTTGACGATCAGATGAGTTGCGTTTCGTAATTTCTTGGCAAGTTAATGGACCGAAACTTTGGGATTACTCGAGGGATTACCTTTACAATGATCGATCAATTGGAGACAATAACTTATAACTCTTTTCAACTTGTGGAATGACAAAAAATTTAGACCAAAAATCCAGGGGAGGCTTGGTTTGGATTACCAAACATGGTCTCCGTTTTTCGAGCACATTCGGATTTATATTTGAGGTCAATTTGCTGCTGTAGCCAAATGAGACCTTGCCACCATAAGGAATGATGTGATAATTTGGAAGCAATGAGCCTCGAGACGCGCAATCAGCGGGATTGTCTTCTCAATGAACGTGGAACCATCGGTCAGGAGAAACCTTGTTCTGAATATACTTTTTCCATTATTCAGGGGCTGATGATTTGATTCATTAAAGAACAATGGTGGAATCTGACCAGGAAAAATAGTTATTAAAATTGATTTTGGATTTCCAAATAGAAATAATAAATGACATAAGATCCGACAAGAGTACCGCTGCACACAACTCCAATTTAAGAATCGTTAGCTTTTTCAACGGGACCACCTTGGTTTTCGCGCAAACGAGAGAAGTATTAACCGAAGTAACATCGGACTGGATTGATCGTATGTACAGGGTCTTTTTTATGGATGTCATCATTTGAATGGCTTCTGACAGGCGAAGTAAGAAATTTATCAACAGGGGCATGGCAGCATCTTGTAACTTATAGTTTCAAGTTTTGTTTGACACTACAACCACAGTTGTCAGCCATCAACTTTGTCTGCACAGTGTAACAGAACAAAATGTTGTGCTTGGCCATAGAAGGAAACAGTGTTAAAAAGTGGCTTCGTTTTCTCTTTGTAGGCATTCTCAAAGACCAGGTATTCACAGACGTAATCAGGGACATTCGTTGACTTGAGAAGAGACTCAAAAATGTCTGCACTGAAGTTACGTCTCGACATTCTGTGACACCCGCCGAGCACTGCATCTCTGATTAAAGACATTTTTTGGAAATGGCGGCCATCGCCCTGAAGTTGCACGAAGACAACTTTCACCGTATCAAAATTCAAATTCTAGGTTTCAATTTGTTACAAGTTTCAAGTGGATTGGTACAGAAATGGAGGAGAATTTTGAATTTCAAAATGAAGAAACAAAAAATTTGCAACTTCAAGGCTCTTGGCACCGTGTACCTACTTGAAGTTGACGTAACCAATCTTTACTGTAAAGCAGCAGGGTTGAATAAAGCATTTCATATCATATCATATCATATCAAGTTGATGACTGCCAACCATGGTTATAATGTCAAACAAAACTTGAAACTGTAAACTACAAGATGCTGCCATACCCTTGTCAAAAAGTTGCGTACTTCGTTTACCAGAAGCTTCCGGAATAGTGACATTGCTAAAAAAAGACCCTGTATATTACTGCTGCGTACCCGATCTCCGAAGCGTCACAAAATCGGTGAAGTTCATAATGACGATGTATCGATAATAAGAATGTAGTCTCTTGAGCTCGAAGGTTTTGAGCAGGTTAAGTTCATTCTGAAACTGATACCAACGTTCTTGTATATTTGTTGGAGGATTGGCATCCCAGTCAACATTGAATGTCCATAACTGCTGCATAAGATGTTTTGCAATAAAGATGATTGGAGCCAAGAAACCCAACGGATCGAAGATTCTGGTGATTTCCGAGAGAATGTGCCTTTTGGTACACATCTTGCTGCTGAGGTTGATCTCATGAGAAAAACAATCTGTCCGTGGTTGCCACTGAAGACCTGAGATTCAGTGACCTAGAACCTAAGACCCATTTTTATGTGCGAATTTATCTTAGTCCCAGATAAAAGCTTGTTGATGTGATGAAGGAACGAGGTTCAAAACTGACGGTTCATTGCTAGCCCATTTTCGGAGCTTAAATCCAGCACCGTGTAATATCAAATTCAATCCTTGTTGCAAACGAATGTTTTTTTTTTTGATAGTAGAAGTACTTGTAACAACATCATCGACGTATTATGTTACAGATAAGAACCTTCGAAGCTAAAGGGTATGCATCAGCTTCATCCTTCGCCAACAGTAGAATGGTGCGGAGAGCGAGAAATGGCGAAGAAGATGAACCAAAGGAAACCGTGGTCATTCTGTAATCTTGAAGTTGTTCTTCACGAGAAAATCTACAAATGATTTTTTGATATTCCTGGTGCTCTAGAATGATTCTAGTTTGCCGATACATCTGCTTGATGTCCGCAATTAGAACTACGAGATGTAACCGAAAGTTGAGAGGGATTTCAATCACGTCAAGCTGTAACTTTGGTCCTGTTGAATGTATCATTCAAAGACAGTCCATTATCTGATTTACAAGATGCGTTAAATACCACTCTTACCAAGTACTTTGGCTTTCCGGTTTTATAATACAATAGTGTGAAAGATAATATGAATTACTTATATGACAACGATTGAAAACCATCTTCCATGTGGCCCAGATATAGTAGTCGCGCATGAAATCGTGATACTCTTGTTCAGTTAAAGGACTTCTTTCCAATTTTTCTTCAAGGGAGAGAAATTGTGTCGTTGCAATTTCTCGTGAAGACGAAAATACTGGCAATGTCGAAGACTTGAATGGCAACGATAACGTGTAACGACCCGTGTCGTCGCGAGAAGAGCCAATACAAATAATTTCTCGCATTCAATATCTTCTGGACTGGATGCTTTGACATCAGCAACTTTCACTACCTCCCAAAATTTGGAAAGTTCTTCATGAATTAAATTCAACGTTAAATGACGGATCACGACTTCTCGTTTTTTATGCATACTGGACCTCTCAAAATCCAACCCAATAACGTTTTTTGTAAATGTGGATGTTGTTCTGAAGAAGCTTTGTATTCTGGACATGGTACTCCCCAAAATAGATCGGCACTGACAAGCAATTAAATTGGACTTGAAATGTGGAGCTCGAGATTGGATAGCTCAATGCCTTTCGGAATTTGAATTGACGAAATTTCCACCTTATCGATCGGGAGATTTGACGTGATTTGTCATTGTCAGTGACAGTTTCGAATAATTGAAAATCTGACAGAAGGCTTTGTACTGTGGCTCAATTTGATTGAGTCTGCAACTTGCCTGGGTCACTTCGGCCTCTGAGAGATCGACCGTATTTATGCTTTCAACATAGAGATTGAAACGATCGAGTTTTTGTATGAATTGCTCAAATTGAACCTGAAGTTGTATGAACCTCTCGTATGTATCTTGCTCAGGCGTTTTCTTTGGACCCATCTTGATGAAAATGTGACGGACTGACTCTGCTCTGTCTTGCGTGGACTGTAGAATCATATGTGATGGAACAGAACTTGGATGGATATTGCTTCTAGCTGTTGTCCATTGCGTTCATATCCGGGGCTGAAGGATCCATGTTGTTTGCATCGTGGTCTGGATGGCGGCGTTGGTCGTGGCCTGCAGCTCGGATATCTCGGATGTAACTCTGGCAGATGGGTTTTGTGTTTGTTGAGGTTTTGGATGTAGACAGAGCCGGGTTCCGGGGTTTCGGACACAATTTTCTTTTCATTCGTTATTATGACATTCAATTTGTCTTTTCACCATAAGTACCATAACATGATAATGGACGCAAACACACAATTTGGCGAAAATCGACCAACTGGTTGGTCGGTCAAACAACTTCAAAAAATAATAAAGAATATATTTTCATGAATTTGAACGGTATTCTTGAAGATCGTGGAGAGGTATCTCCGAGGTTTGTCGAAGAACATAAGCTACGGGTATCGTCCAAGTGCTGATGATTGTAGCTCAAAATTTCCAAGATCCCAGAGAGACATGACAGAGCGAGATCTTCAAGGATCGTAAAACAATATCTTTGCTTGCTGATAATTTCCAACTTGGAATGGTGCCACTTTATTCTCTGACAAGATCCTGAACACTTTGTTCTCGATTTTGTCCAACGAATTGTTTGCCGTTATCGCAGATGATGACAACTTTTGGAGCTTTGGGATGCATCCAATTAATAAACTGGTACTAGAGAACTAGCGAATTTCCAAAACTTGTGCTGCAAAACCTCCAAGCATGAGCACCACACCACAATATCATAATCTATGGTCATTAGTTTCGCAATAATGCAACTTCTGGGCACAGCCTACTGTCTTAACAGCAGCACAGCTCACGTCTCAATCGATGATCAGAGCGCTCGTGCAATTACCCGTGAACCAACGCTCGACCTTGTCGTTTTTCCCGTCGTGCGCTTCCTTATTTTCTGCATCGGGCTTCTCGGCTTCTTTTGTTTCGTATGCCAACTTGCAATAACAGCAAGTTTTTGCAGTCTCAAAAAGCTCGACATAAATTCATATACACTATAGCTACTCTGATGCTGCCCACACGCCGGCTGCTCCGTGCTCATTGCCCGCCGCCTATGCCCACGCACTCAAAAGCCAGACGAAACCGTGAAAAGTTTTTCCGCATTATCAAAATGTACGTTTTCGCGCGCTCGCCTAATTTTCCATGGAAATTCTCGAATCGGAATTCCGCAGAATACCGGATGATGATATGGTAATGACGAAAAGATCGTGAGATGTAACTATTACTTTGTTTTGCTTGCGTTGTTGCATTATTGCACAAACGTGTGTGCGTATGCCCAACGGCAAGGTTGTGTTGTTGGTAGAGGTAAGAATGTGAGAATATACCATAATCTGCATTCGAAGAACGTCTCCAGGTTGATTTTCTGGTACCTATGTGCGGTGACTGTGGTGGTGTGATATCAATTTTTCTCACCAAGTGAATTAAGCAATTAAAGCGATAATAATTCTGTTTACTGAGTATAACACATCAGTCGAATAAGACGCCCAATTAAGCGAAAACGGAGACGGCCTTGCGATGATGAGATAATGCTATGCTTAAAATTTTACGACACTGATTGTGAGTGACTGTTGATCAAGTGAGAGATCACTCAACTTTATGCGTATGATGCGTACATTGTATGTTATCGTTTTTATATTACACACTTTATTCCCCTCGACTGTCAACAGTAATTATTTTCATATAAAATCTTACATAATAATCAAGGAGTAATAACGTCCAACAGGACAATCTCACGTCGATACTGCAACATTTCATTTCCAATATGTTCAAATGCTTACATTTTCACTTCAAGTGCATTGTCAACGGCTACAGTGTTTTCATTCGTCATTTCATTTTTCCAGGTAGGTACGCCAAGTTGGTATAATCCATCCAAGCTTAAAAAAACTAAGCTAGCTATGAAAAATTCGAGTTTCACTGGTGTCCCTAGTTTTTGATTTTCATGTCATCTTAAAACAAGGGAGGTTACGTTAGAATTTGTGTCCCTATGACATAAAACCTTCACCTGAGCTACACTGTGTTGTCAAGTTGTCATTTTGGGGACTGTGTCGCTGGTTTACTCACTGACCTGACCGCTTTCTTTCAGCCAGGAATGCCAGGATCACAGATCATAATCCTGCAATAGTATCTCTTGCTCTAGCCCGTCCGGCGTAAATGATATGATCTTCCTGCATAAAAATCCGTAGGTAATTTTGAGTCGAATTTGAAGCATCTCATATATTTCTTCTTCATCATGAACTCATTCAGTTTACTCTGGTATCATTAGGTATTTGTTCCTGACCAAGAACGTATCGTTGGAAACCGCCACTTCAGCGCTTACTACGACCTCAATGACCAATGTGAAGATGACTCGGGGGTTGTAGATTGTAGATTAGAGGTGGTCGTTTGGTCTCGGAGGATCCTTCCTGCACTGCGACCTATAAGATCTTTTGTGCGTGACCATGCTTCTATTCAATGTCCCAGGAAATCCACCTCCTCACCGAATTGGATGATTTCCTTGGGAGACTTACCTCTGATGTCTGCAGGTGTCAGTTTCACACCTCCCAGCAGCGTAAGTCTTTTCTGTGTCAGTGCTTCGCACTCGCAAAATAAGTGCACGGTGGTTTCATCCGCCGATGCACAAAGCCTGCAAATAGGTGAGTTTTCCTCACCCATTTTTTGCAGGTGGTATCTCACTTCGCAATGTCCAGTGGGTAGACCCGTGAGTAGAGTCTTATTTCGTTCTTAAAGAGCGACAGGATGAGCTGCGTCTTTGTTTTAGAGAGCGCAATAAGCTGTTTGGCTTATCGTTGGCCTGGAATGCTCTTCCAGTAGGTCCTTATCTGCCTATTCTCCCATTTATCGACTTCTCCCCTTATTAGGAATGACGACATCCCACATGTGGGTTCCGGTCCAATAAATGTTGCTTGAGCTCCTTTTTTTGCGAGGGCATCCGATTCTTCATTTCCCTCGATACCCTGGTGGGCAAGTACCCACATTGAAGTGAGTTTGTTTCTCTCAGCCAGCTGTATGAGTGATTTTTAGCAGTTCCAGGTGGTTTTTGACTTACAGTCATAGGCCTCCAGGTGCCTTAAAGCCGCCTGGCTGTCTGTGGCAATGCAAATTCTTGCTCCTTTGTACTGTCTGGATAGGCATACCTGGGCACACCTCTCCACCGCCAGTAATTCGGTTTGTAGAGTGGACAGAAACCTTCCCACAGGCAGTGATTCCCTATACTTCGGGCCATATATGCCTATCCCGGCTCTTTCCTCTCTTACGGATCCGTCTATGTACCAGATCATGTTGTTTTTCTGCAGCCGGGCGCTTTCCTGGCGGTCATTCACGACCACTTCATAGGTAGCCCCGAAGTCGTACTCAACTGGCATGGAGTCCCTTGGGCTCGTGAGGAACTGCTCCCTTATCGAGTCCAATACTTTTAAGTGTCCTCTTCTTAGGTTTTTGGGTCCTATTCTGAGAGCACTCACTAGTCCTTCTTTTTCTACTTGTTTGTGCAGTGGGAGTAGGTTCAGCAAAACTTCCATCGCTGCTGTAGGAGTGGTGAACATCCCGTGATACCTAGACAGGCAAGTCTCTGAAGCTTCTGTAGCTTCTGTTGGCTTGTCTTCTGTCTAGTTTTATCCCACCAAACGAGTGAGGCGTACGTGGTGATCGGTCTAACAACCGTCATGTACAACCAATAGATCATACCTGGTTTCAGACCTCAAGTCCTTCCGAGAGTTTGCGGCATATTCAGAACGCCGCTGTGGACTTCGGAATTGTCTTGTTCAGGTGAGAGTTCCAGGTGAGTTTTCTATCCAGGATGATTCCCAGATATTTGACCTCCTCGGAAAACCCAATTTTAGTTCCCCCCAGTACCGGAGCAGTCAGTTCGACTTTTCTGCGGCGTGTGAACGGAACTATCACAGTTTTGGCCGGGTTGATGCTAAAGCCCTCTCCCAAGCACCATTGATTAATAGTGTTTATGACAATTTGTGTAAGGGTCGAAGTCGTACCTTCAAACTTTCCTTTGACAACGACTGCTACTTCCGTCAGCCTCCTGAGTAGTTCATCCACGACAGGACATCACAGGAGGGGCGATAAGACTCCACCCTGTGGACACCCTCTTCCAGTGGTGACTGTCACGGACTCTCCTCCAAGGTCTGCGGTTACTTTCCGGTGCACAAGCATGGATTGGATCCATTTTAGGGTAGGAGTATCAATCCCCCTCCTCTTGGCGGCTCTTTCAATGGACGAGTAAGTGGTGTTGTCGAAAGCACCCTCCACATCCACGAATGTGCCGATCGCAATTTCTTTTGCTTCCAGTGTTTTCTCTATCTCTAACACTAGGTTGTGTAGAGCATCCACTGTGGATTTTCCAGGCTGATATGCATATTGTCGCATATGGAGTGGGTTCCATTTTAGGATGCCATTCCTCAGGTAGTTATCTACAATTTTGTCCATGGTTTTCAGGAGGAACGATGTGAGGCTAATAGGGCGGTAGGATTTAGCCTTTTCCGGAGGCCGTCTCCCTGCCTTGGGTATAAAAATTACCTTTGCCTCTTTCCACTCTTTGGGAGTGTAGGCCAGTACATAGCAGGCCTTGAAGATTTCTTGCGGTTGCGGGGCCAGGTATTCGATGCCCTTATGCAGTAGAGCAGGAAAAATGCCATCTTCACCTGGCGATTTATATGGTTTGAAGCTTCTAACAGCCCATTTGATTCTCTTTGAATTGAAAATTTTGTTTGCAATTCGCCAACCTTCGGAGGTGGGGCTTATGCTCGAAGGGTCCACTGTTCGTCCCATTTTCGGGAGCTTCACTTGACCCAGGGAAATGAGTCTGTGAGGAAACTCTCAAGCTCCCCTTAAGGTCCTGTGTAAAGCTACCATCAGCCTTTTTTATCAGGCCTATTCCATTGGAGTGTTCTTTTGCTAGGACTTTTTGGAGTCGCGCTGCGGGGGACGTTTCAGTAATCCCTTCGCAAAAGTTTCTCTAAGTTTTCCTTTTAGACCCTCTCAGTTCTTGATCATATTCAGTCAGAGCCTTGTGATAGGCATTCCACTCCTTTGTTCGCTTGGCTTTATTGGAAGCCTTCCTGGCTGAGGTCTTGAGACTGCTTAGATTCTTGTTCCACCACGGGACGTTCCTTGAGGCTTTTCTCCTCTTTAGTGGACAACTAGTTTCATAAGCAACATTTCCCAAAGTGTCATATCCCGGTTGAACGCACGATATTGAGACACTGGGGATGTCTCCGATTACCACACAGGGCAAAACTGCATCACAACCCCAGCTCAGGACAGATATCTGCAACTTACCGCTCGCAGAAGCTCCAATATCACTGCCCCTGAACTGAGCCTGCGTCTATAAGAAGTGCATCATCTCACTATTGGCCCTGATACTGTTTGAAACCGGTTGCGTGAAGTCAACCTCCACTCCCGAAAGCCCTGGAGGGCACCACCTTCAATAAGAGGAAATCGAGGAGCTCGAAACTTGTGGGCACAGGAACATCATCAGTGGGACTTCCAACAATGGTCGTACATTCTGGTCTCGGACGAGTCCCGTTTCGGAATATACCCTGATTCCAGAAGAGTTCGAGTGTGGAGAGAGCCTGACAGCTTGAACCGGTTGCGAAGGGTCCAGGAAGTTCACCCTCATCAAGGTGGGACAATCATGGTATGAAACGAAGTGCAATCTGGAAGAAGAACCGATCTCGTTTCGATTAAGGGATCGCTTAGTGGAGCCCGCTACCATGATTTGGTAGTTGAACCTATTGTCTTGCCCTATGCGAATGATTTTGGGCAACATTTTACGTTTATGCACGACAATGCAAGACCTCATACCTGCAGGTTGGTTGATGAGTTTTAGCAGGACCATCAAAAATGATGTTTGGCGTAGACAGCGCAGTCCCCAGATCTGAACCCCATTGAGCACGCGTGGAATACACTTCAGCGAAGGGTGTTACGTATTGGTTTGCCCCGTGAAAATCGCAGAGATGTATTTGCAGCGCTCAATGTCGCATGGCAAGAAATCTCACAAAAAGACATTGATGAATGATCTTGTATCAAGAATGTCTAAACGTTGCAGAGCTGTTCTAAATTCTATGATTCTAATGTATAATAAATACATAGCATGGAAAAATTAGAAGTCAGTGAAAAAACTAGTTTCCTGGGCAGCAGATACAACTTAACCGGAATATCCCTAGACTTTTCTTCCAGGGTGAAAACGGGTGAGTTCACAAATAATCAGTGGGCATGATTTCGCGTGATGCCCTGTTATTCCGCTGGGTGGCTGAAGGTTGGATCGAAATCGCGGAAGTAACCTTCTCGAATCTTTCGCTTCCCTTCCTGTTGCCATTTCGAAAAATCTTGTACTGTTCCACACAGTGTAGGCACGGTACATGCAGAATTGCAGAACCAATAAAGTGATTTTGACGTACACGTGTGATTTCTTCAGCAGCTGTATAATTGATGGTAGCCAGGCCGAACCGCCTGGATTTTTAGCGCAAACGAAACGCATTAATCTTGATTATCTCTTCGATTAAATCGACGCTGCCCGTTCGCGAAACCCGCGCAGTTGCTGTCATAACAAGCACGGCACCGTGCGGGCATACGAGTCGTAGCGCGGCATTGAAAACGGCCGTCAATGTGCGGCAGGTTGTGCCCGTGTGCTTCCTTGTTGGCACTTTCACGGCTCTAGGTGTTGGACGCACGGGGCCAATGCCGTTGTTCGTCCGCGCAGTCATCAAAGCTTCTTACCGGCTTTGCAATAATTGGAATCGGGTGAAAGGTGGCTTTTCATGCTCGTACTTCTCCTTGCAGAATGCCCTCAACCCCCTTCATACAGAGTCACAATTATTTGATAAACACAAACAGAGCTCTCGAATTTCTACAATATCGGACCACCAGACCAGAACCAGGACTCCAAAGAAACGTGTTTCGCCTCTATGTAGACTACAAATGCGGATGCATCCAAGTCAGGCGGTCCGATGAAGCATCAGTCCGAAATTACTGAAGTACACTATTCGGGAGACTCACGAAATGTGAGTTCCCAATGCGGCGCAAGGCATTCTGCGATGCTAGGACTCTGACTTGGATGCTCCCGCACTGATACGCCCCCAACAGGGGCGAAACACGTGTCTGTGGAGTTCTGATCTGGTCGTCCGATGTTGTAGCAGTCTGACAGCCCTGTTAATTCAAAATTGTTGGGTTTGATTATGGCCTTTAGACGGCGCTGGCATTTTCGTTGTTTCCTTTCAACACCAACTACGCTTGAAGAGATCCACTGGATCGAAAACGGCTCCAAAGTTGACTGACCGAGAAACCGTATTAATTTTTTTTCATTTAGTGAACATTCAACAGGACATTGCCTATTTATTGAGTGTGTTAATGCAAAAAAACATAATACAAATAGGGAAAGACAAAAAATTTGTCTCAAAATTCAAAACGTGAAACTTGAAAAAATTATACTTCTAAACAGAAAACAAAAGGAAGTGCTAAATCTATAATACCTCTGGTTATGACAAATGTCACAATAAAAGTAGGTATTACTAAGAAAATTGCCTCGATTCTGCCGCCCCCAAAATTATGCCGCCCTAGGCCTGGGCCTCGTTGGCCTAGGCCTTAATCCGGCACTGCATATAGGGCCTTGAATATCACAAGAAAGCCTGACAAGTCTCACCAGGGCCCCAACGGTTCTCAAAGATACAAGGGGGCTCTGCAGGGCTCAAATCGCTACAGTATAGACACAAGGAGGGATAGATCTTCAAATAACACAAAAAGCATGAGAAGCTCAATGGTGCTCCAAATAACACTTAAAGACTAAAGAGGACCATGTAGGACTTTGATCTTTCTCTTTTCTCTGAGACTCTTTTGGACTCACAGGAGCTAACTAGAGCTTTGAAAACTAATACAAGATAGAAAGGGGTTCAGCAGGTTGAAGGCAACGCTGAAGACAGGGGGCATAATAAGGCTCTGAAATATCTAACAAGGCCCAAGGAAGGTTTTCAATACTCCAGAAACTTCGAGCTGTGCTTCGAGGATACCGAAAGAGGTTCATCAGGATTCCAAACGACAATTGTAGGAACACAGGGGCTCAGGAGGTTTTAGAATGGTACGATGTAGACACAATAGGGGAGGGGGCTCTGAATAACACAAAAAGGCATGTCAGACTCAATAAGAGTCAAAAAGACACCTGAAGACACAATGTGGCTCAGTAGGACTTGAGAGGCTACAATTACGAGTATTCAGGCACAAGGAATGATAGGGCTCTGAATATCACAACAATCACACGGGGGCTCATTAGAACTCCCAAAGTGTCCGGCAAGGAATTGTCACAGTACTTGCACCTGTTCTTATTGTTGAGAAGTCATCCGAAAAATTGTTAATGGAAAACCTTATTGAAACGGAGCGAAATAAGCAAAAGTACGCGCATGACGGCTACTTATATTGCTTCGACAAATTCAAAAAAAGAACGTCGCAAAACTGCAAGGCCAGGATTCACACCTGTATACAGGTGTCCCTTTTTTCAACGCTCACTATGGGTATCTCGGAAACGGTAAGAAATACAGAGTCGGTTGAATTACAAAAAAGTTGCGCAATTTTATAACTATCTCAAATATATCAAGATATCCTAGACATCTTTGGTCATTTCTGAAATATCTCAAAAAAACTGAAAAATGCCGAATTCGAAAATTTCAAATCACTTCTTTATTATGACAGCTATCAATTTGAAAAATGGTATCCTGACATTTTTGAACGTCCTTGATCGACTGACGGTCATAATTTTTTTCTACGCTTAGTAGTTTTTTAAATATGACAGGTGACTTCATTTTTTCTTATGGACACCATATCATTTCTCCACCCCATAAAACTCACCTTTTCTTTCTCTTTACAAAGATTTAAAACTCTTGTAGCATTTTTGTCAAAATGACCTGTAAAAATTGGAAAAGCTGTTTCTGAGGCGAAAAAATCGAGTTACCGCTTCGGTTGCCATGCTCTTGTGGCATATAAACAATGGCATTTGATTGCTATGGTCTGTTGATTTTGGAAAAAGTTGAGTTGCATTCCGTTCGTTTGTATCTGAAAATGATAATAAATAGCAATAAAACAAATACAAAACCAAGTATAACACAAAATAACATAGCAATAGCAATAAACATTTATAATTTACAATTGCTCGAATTGGAGTCCATTTTGCTCTGTGCAGAGTTGTGTGCCTTCTAGCCATATTTTCAACGGCTCCGCTGATATCGTGCGGGTTAATTGACTGAAACGCATCATCAACTCCTTGCTTCCAGCTCTTGGTTGCTTTGGGATGTTCTTTCATGAACCATAAATTCGATCTTGGAGCGTTCCCCGCAAAATAGACTCCATTTCGAGTAATTGTAAATTATAAATGTTTATTGCTATTGCGATGTTATTTTGTGTTATACTTGGTTTTGTATTTGTTTTATTTTTATTTACTATCATTATCAAATACAGTAGGTTCACTTGTACCGTGATTCTAGTTGGCTGTGAGATTTTGTTTCTGAGTTTTCAAATCTGATATTTGAAAACTCTCTAGAACTTGGCAGTTGGTTGCATCGATGTTTGAAAGTTTAAGCTTGACGACAAGATCAACAGCTTTACCGTTTGTCAAATCGAGTGTCAAATAGACTGAAAATCACGAGTTTCACGAAAATTGTGGTGAAATTATGCCCATTACTGTGAAAACTGTGTTTGCGCCTCAGCTTGTGTCTTGAACAATAACGTCCAGTGCCCATTTTAAAGTCCTCTAGAGTGCCATCAAGAACTCGCTTCTGGGAGGAAAAATAGGCGGAATAGGTGCTGGGCATGTACCCCATAACGTTCAGCTTTGCGGAGAAGACGTGAATCTATTTTCAAAAACCACATGATATGGAAGCATTGTGAACTTTCCTAGTTTTTGAAAGAAGTACCCACACTCTGGAAGACTGAGAACTGTGGGAAGCCACACCCCTCTAATTTTTGTGTGGATGGGATTCATCGGCGTTAATACTTGATTTGACTGCGCAGGACATCGTACTGGAACAAGAAATTTGCGAAACTTGTGGAAGGTGAACTACATCCACTCCATATTTGCAATTTGCAAAGTTGATTTCGGTACATTTTTCATTTCTGACAGCAACAGTCAACACACCATCACACCAACATAACCTATCTTTCGAAGCCAGACGCTCAGGCGCACACTAGGCAGTTGGACGTGAAGTCTACAATGCCACACTGAAATTTGCCCAGCCTACTAGAATCACGGTACAAGTGAACCTACTATACATAAAAACGGAATGTAACCCAACTTTTTCCAAAATCAACCGATCATGGCAACCAAATGCCATTTTATTATGTCACGAGAGCATGGCAACCGAACCGGTAACTAGATTTTTTCGCCCCAGAAATGGTTTTTCCAATTTTCATAGGTTATTTTGACAAAAATGCTACAAGTGTTTTATATCTTTGTGGAGAGAAAGAAAAGGTGGGTTTCATGGGGTGGAGAAATAATATGGTGTCCATGAGAAAAAATGAAGTTAACTGTCATATCTCAAAAACTCGTAGGCGTAGGAAAAAATTACGACCGTCAGTCGATCAAGGACTTTCAAAAATGTCAGAATACCAATTTTCAAATTGATAGCTGTCATAATAAAGAAGTGATTTGAAATTTTCGAATTCGGCATTTTTCAGTTTTTTGGGATATTTCAGAAATGACCAAAGATATCTTAGATATCTTGACATATTTGAGATAGTCATGAAATTGCGCAACTTTTTTGTAATTTAACCGACTTTGTATCTCTTACCGTTTCCGAGATACCCATAGTGAGCGTTGAAAAACGGGACATCCTGTATAGTGTATAGCTGTATAGTGTCCGACTTAATATTGAAGAAAATCAATGATCACACGCATGGAAGCGATCTGGCCGAAGTTGAGGCTGCAGCATTACGGACGTCTTTGAAACGGCGAGCGCAAAGAGCTAAGGAGATTCCTTCTGTTCTGATAAATAATACATGCAGAGGAATCCCCATTGCCGTCCATGGAAAACTCGGTACAGACTATGCTCTGAAGAAAGTTGTGTTCGGTCGTTGAGTTTGGTGCAGGTAAAACGTCTATCTCCCGTAATTTTATGTCATTCAGGTCAAGTGGAGCCACTAGAGTCTTCGACCTTTTTTGTTCTTTGCGTCAAACTGTCCTAGCGGCGAAATGAACATGGTGTCAAACTGGCTTGCGTCAAACCGGCCGCGTCGAACTGTCCGGCGTCAAACCGGCAGCGTCGAATCGTCCTGCCTCGTGCTTATCCCATATCAATCTATTATCAATCATTATTCCAAGATACTTATAAGTTATCTACTTCCTTCAATCTTCAATATAGTGGACGTGGTACAACCGAAATAGGGAATATAAGTTGCAAATGATGATAAAGGCAAACCACTTTGCAGGGTTACAACTGAGACCTAAATAAACGATTTGACCCGCAGTGCTTTTCTTTTCGTCCCTTAGGATTTGAATAGCGCCCCTTTTTCAAAATGGCAGATATTTTCTAGGGGCAGAAGGTATCGAATAGCCTAGTGATGTCCAGCTTAGTAGAAATATATGGGGCTATGTCTCAATCGGTTTCTGGGACATCAAACACTATTTAAAAAAATGGTGGAACATTGCCATCTACCGCAGGCAAATTTGGTGGAGGCGCCAAAAGGAATTTAGTACTGTCATAAGAAAATTGCCGCAACATTTTTATTTTTCAACCGATTTTGACACAAGACATCTCATTTTGTAGAAAAGTAAATTCTTCTTGTTACCTTATATCTTCCATAAAAAAAGACATTGAGGAATGTTGAAGAAAAAATTAAAAAATAATTTGAAAAAAAAAGGATTTTTTTCATTTTTTTTATTTCCATGAAAATTGCCTTATTTGTAGACTTTGATGTGCCCTTTCTAAATTTGTACTTTTCCGATTTCTACCTTTGCAGCACGCGCCGCCATATTGAAAAAATGATGTCTGAAAAGAAGTTTTTGACAAAATCTGAACTTTGGCCTTTGTGACAATAAAATGTTTATATACATATGAAAGCACATTCAATCTTCTACAGTTTGACATCTGAACCAGCTCTGTGCGACCCGTGGTTCTTGAGTTAGACCTTCTGGAAGTATCAATTTTCGGTTCCAGAAGAATTGAAAATCACCTCTTGGGGCTGTGCCAGGTCCACCAATGTTCATGATTTGTGATGAATGACGACGCGTTATTGATGGGTAACTTGATTTAGACATGGTGGTGATTCAGTGGTGAAATCCGGTAGGCGCGGTCACTATTTAACACCGAAAATTGATACTTCCGGAAGCTCTAGCTCAAGAGCCCCGAGTCGCATAAAGATGGTTCAGGTGTCAAATTGTGGAGAATTGAATGTACTTTCATACGTATATAAACATTTTAATTTTGCATACTCTAAAATTTAGATATTGTCAAAAACTTCTTTTCAGATATCATTTTTCCAAGAGGGCGGTGCGCACTGCAAAGATATTAATCGTAAAAATGCAAATTTAGAAAGGGCACATCGAAATCTACAAATAAGGCAATTTTCATAAGAATAAAAAAATTAAAAAAATCTTTTTTTCAAATTATTTTTCAATTTTTTTTTTCAACAATCCTTATTGTCTTTTTTATGGGAGGTAGGTATGAGATAACAAGAAGAATTCACTTTTCTACAAAATTAGATGTCTTGTGTTAAAATCGGTTGGAAACTAAAAATGTTACAGCGATTTTCTTATGACCGTACTAAATTCATTTTGGCGCCTCCACCAAATTTGCCTGCGACAGATGTCAATGTTCCACCATTTTTTTTAAATAGTGTTTGATGTCCCAGAAACCGATCGAGACATAGCTCCATATATTTTAACAAAGCTGGACATCACCAGGTTAATCGATACCTTCTGCCCCTAGATAAAATCCGCCATTTTGAAAAAGGGGCGCCATTCAAATCCTAAGGGACGAAAAAAAAAGCACTGCGGGTCAAATCGTTTATTTAAGTCTCAGTTACGATCCTGCAAAGTGGTTTGCCTTTATCATCATTTGCAACTTGTTTTTTCCTACCACGTCCACTAATACATTCGTTTTTATTCTTAAAGTCCGCGCCTTATCGTGAAATTTATTTTTTGTTTAAACATCATGAATACTGTCTTTTCACTATTAACTTTCAATTTATTCTGGGCCAACCAGTTAATGAAACTTAGCAGATCATCATTTATTTCTTGCTCCAACAATTCTAAATTCTCACCAGTGCAGTGTGCACAAGGACTGTGTCGTCTGCAAAAGTGAAATACCTTGCTTTGAGTCCAGCGAGTTCAAGACTAAGAACATACAAAATAAATATACAAGGGCCCCAGTACTAATCCCTGAGGTACCCCAGATATAGTCCTTACATTGTCACTATTTACATTATTTACAAACACGAATTGTTTTCTGTCAGTTAAGAAGGACTTTAGTAGGTTCCACATTTTCTCCCTGACACCCATATCGTACATTTTTAGCGCATTTTCGTAAGAAAATGACGCTTATATGGCCGGTTTGTCTGTCTGTCCGTCTGTCCGTCCGTCTATCTGTCTGTCTGTCCGTGTAGAAATTGAGAAGTTGTACTCCTCCGCGAGGAATAAAGCTAGAGCCTTAAAACTTTTTTTGATAGATAGCTGATGTCCCCATCAAGGGTGGCCAATGGGCATTATTTTTATTAACCATGCATAGTTATCATTACTATTATCAAAAAACAGACATTTACTGTGCACTTCTAAGAAGTTGAACTCCTCCTCGGGGAATCAAGCTAGAGCCTTGGAACTTCTTCAGATGAATAGCTGATTTCCCCAAGGGTGGCCAATGGGCATTATTTTTTTTATACATTCATAGTTATCATTATTATTATCACAAAACAAAGATTTCCTGTGCACTTCTAAGAAGTTGGACTCCCCCTCGGGGAATGAATCTAGAGCCCTGAAACTTTCTCCAATGGATAGCTCAGGTTCTCGTGGGTGACCAGTGGGTAGATTGGATCTCATGGTTGCGCCGCCATCTTGGCCGCCATGTTGAAGTTTCTTATTAGTGGAACGATTTCCATGAAACCTGGAAGTTATCTTTGTCTTGTATGATCATTCTTATTTTTGAGCTAAATTTTATGATTTTGCCGCCATCTTGGCCGCCATATTGAAATTTCTTGCTAGTGGAACGATTTCCATGGAACTTGAAACTTACCCTTGTCACGTATGAACCGTCTTATTTTCATGCTAAATTTCATGATTTCACCGCCATCTTGGCCGCCATATTGAAATATCTTATAAGTGGAAGGATTTTTGTGAAACTTGGAAGTTACCCTTGTCTTGTATGATCATTCTTATTTTCAAGCCGAATTCCATGATTCCGCCGCCATCTTGAAATTTCTTACTAGTGGAACGATTTTCATGGAACTTGAAATTTACCATTGTCACGTATAATCATTCTTATTTTCAAGCTAATTTTCATGATTCCGCCGCCATCTTGGCCGCCATATTGAAATATCTTATTAGTGGAACGATTTCCATGGAACTTGGAAGTTACCCTTGTCTTGTATGATCATTCTTATTTTTAAGCTGAATTTCATGATTCGCCGCCATCTTGGCCGCCATATTGGAGTTTTTTTTGCTATTGGAACGATTTTCATGGAACTTGAAACTTACCCTTGTCACGTATGATCATTCTTATTTTCAAGCTGAATTACATGATTCCGCCGCCATCTTGAAATTTCTTACTAGTGGAACGATTTTCATGGAACTTAAAATTTACCATTGTCACGTATAATCATTCTTATTTTCAAGCTAATTTTTATGATTCCGCCGCCATCTTGGCCGCCATATTGAAATATCTTATTAGTGGAACGATTTCCATGGAACTTGGAAGTTACCCTTGTCTTGTATGATCATTCTTATTTTTAAGCTGAATTTCATGATTCGCCGCCATCTTGGCCGCCATATTGGAGTTTTTTTTGCTATTGGAACGATTTTCATGGAACTTGAAACTTACCCTTGTCACGTATGATCATTCTTATTTTCAAGCTGAATTACATGATTCCGCCGCCATCTTGAAATTTCTTACTAGTGGAACGATTTTCATGGAACTTAAAATTTACCATTGTCACGTATAATCATTCTTATTTTCAAGCTAATTTTTATGATTCCGCCGCCATCTTGGCCGCCATATTGAAATATCTTATTAGTGGAACGATTTCCATGGAACTTGGAAGTTACCCTTGTCTTGTATGATAATTCTTATTTTTAAGCTGAATTTCATGATTCGCCGCCATCTTGGCCGCCATATTGGAATTTTTTGCTATTGGAACGATTTTCATAGAACTTAAAACTTACCCTTGTCACGTATGATCATTCTTATTTTCAAGCTAAATTTCATGATTCCGCCGCCATCTTGGCCGCCATATTGAAATCTGTTATCAGTGGAGGGATTGTCATGGAACTTGGAACATACTCTTGTCTTGTATGAAGATTCTTATTTTCAGGTTGATTTCCATGATTTGGCCGCCATCTTGGCCGCCATATTGAAATTTCCCATTAGTGGAACGATTGTCATGAAACGTGAAACTTACTTTTGTCTCATATGAACATTTAATTTTCAAGCTGGACTTCATTCCTATCAATGACAGACCTGGCACTAAGAAAATGCGCTATTGAGACTCACGCACGTGAGGGCATATTCACTTGTTTTTAATAGGAGGTCATGGTCAACAACAACATCATTTTCATAACGAGAAATGCGACTTCCGAGGAAGTGGTGATGACTCTGTTAGCTATAGGTACTATCTTGGATACTGTTACGGCCTCGATTTTCGAGCGCTCAGGGTGCGAGGCCCTTCTTCAAAAATTGAGCCCGGACCTGAACTCGGGGTGGTCAGGTTCTGGTGATTTTCTCGGCGCTGAGTTGGCAGCGACAGTCGGACTGTGCGGCCATGGAATGTTCCGTCGAGGATAAAAACAGCGGAGTTTTTTTTGGGCAAGAAACGGCGTCCCTATAAAACCGGCCGCGCCCAGATTTCGTTCTTTCCGCCTCGAACCAGTGTATCGAAAAACGTCATGTGTGAGTAGTACACTTACGGTGCGTGCACCACTTTGAAGAGGAGCGCCTTGGGTATGTTCAATTCAAGTTGTCTGCGTCCGGAAAGCAGGTTCTTTATTGGTACATTTTTATAAACAGGCCGTTTCGGCGGGGGGCTGCTCGTCGATTCATCAGAGGGCGCTCTCCGTTTCCCTGTCCACCTGCGGATGCCCGTACCGAACTCGCCAGTGTGATGAGCTAGTCCACCCCGCGCCCCCTCAAGGTAGGGAAGAGCGCTAACGTCCACCCTACAACTGTTTTCTGCTGTCCTTGGATGCCCATGGGGGCCCAACCCTCAATCTACGCTCTCGCCCGCGCAGAAGAGCGCTTCCGTCCATATTTCTGTGGCCTTGGAGGCGCAGACGAGCGCTAACGTCCACCCTACAACTGTTTTCTGCTGTCCTTGGATGCCCATGGGGGCCCAACCCTCAATCTACGCTCTCGCCCGCGCAGAAGAGCGCTTCCGTCCATATTTTCTGCGGCCTTGGAGGCGCAGAAGAGCGCCAACATCCACCTCTACTTGTTCTGCTGTCGTCCAACGACCAAGGGGGCTATCGTCTGCATGTTTCTGTGCTCCCGGGCCGTCGGCGACCGAATGCACTCTACCAGCTTCGCTCGTGGGGTCCCGCGGAATCTAACTCACCCGCCGGACTTCGAGTACAGGAAAAGTTAAGTTCATTTCGAAAAGCTTGTCTTTCTCATGTTTGATTCTTTTCTCTACCTGCGTACCATGCCTGCCTGTATTATTGAAAGTTTATCCGTCTCGCTCGCACGGTGTCAGTTTGGCACTGATTGTGCGGTCGTGCGCCGAACGCGAAAAACCTCGTTCACTTTTGTTTGTTGTGCGACTGGGAATGTCTGCTGTCGATGGACTTTGCCGTCTGTCAGGTTGGCAGCCGTGTCGGCCATTTGACAGGCGGTGATGTCAGTTTCCACGATTTTGTTTAATTAAGTCAAAATGTTTGAGGTTATCTGTCCGACGAGTTCAATACCACCTGTTGTTGCGACTTGTATGTAACTGATTTATTTTTCTGGGTTGCCTGTGTATTGGCCTTGTCATCGTGCAATTTATGCCTTTTTTGTGACCGATTACTGTTTCTCTGTCATGTTCCAGGTCCAGTGGGAACGCCCAAAGTCATGCCGCAGCCGACCTTTCACGGCAAATCAACCGTCTCACCGGAGCAGCGACATGGAAGGTGGCGTCCAGGGAGAATTCTCCCCAAAACATACCCGACAGCTGTGCGGGCCTGTTACCGGTGGACGGCATGACAGGAGGGGCCGACTCGCTGCGAACCTGGAGGAGCATGGCAGAGAAGCAGTGAATCTGGAGGCTGGGATTGCTGGGCTGATGACGTCGCGCGATTCGCCGGGCAAGTTCATTTTAGAAACATTATATTCATCGCCTATAAGTCGTCGAATTCTTGATTAGTTGTTTAGTACTCCTTTGTAAACTTATTTAGAGTAATTTCATAATTAAATGTTTGTCACTGCTAAATCAGGGTCTTTAATTTGCCATGCCACTGCACCCCTTTGTGATTCGTGAACGCTGACACACTCGGTAATGTTTCCGAACTGAGCTAGTCGATACTGTAGCGGTGATGTACCCCAGAGGTCTCTCTGGCCCCGTTTTCTACCCCGGGTAGAATAAAAGATTCTCAAAATTTCCATCCGGAGAGTCTAAAAGGTAACAATACCTATGTTCCAACTCGTCTCTTAAAGCCTAAAGTACAGATTTTTTCCGAATTGCAAAAGTATTAAATGTAATAAAAATAAATGAATTTTTTATTGACGTCGCCATGATGGCCCCATTTTCAAATACTCACTTCCGGTTCAAAGGTGGACTGTTTTCGATGTTATTTTTGGACTTAGCGTGCCAAAAACATATCTTTGGGTTTTTCCCGTTCTAAAAGATCTATTTTTATTGATTTCCGTTTTTTGCAAGCCGAATGAGCCGCCATCTTGAATACTGAGCTTCCGGTCAAGATTCTGAGTTGCCAGCCGCGGTTTTCGTACTCGGCAAGGTCCAGTTAGTCTGAAAGCATTGGCTAGTAAAATGTTATACGGAATGCTTCTTAAAATTGAATTTCTAATGATGGGGCCTAGTCTAGCAGCGTAACATTCCAATTATACAGGCTGTCCCGAAATTAATGCAACCAAATTTACAGGGAGGTAGACAATTGAAAAATGAGGGGACTTCCTTAATAAAAATACTCTCGCAAACGTAATAACAGAGATACAGGTCTTCAAATTTGGTTCTTCAAAACAGTTTTTTTTTGCCTAACTTTTGAACCGTTGAGCTGATTTCAATTAAATTTTAACCAAAGGTTACTAAAATAAGTCTCTATCGAACAATGATAACGCATTTTATCAAACATTTTCAGGGGCGAAGATAATAGGGGGTTCCCGTTATTCCCCCTTCTCCTTTCCCCCCTCTTCTTCACCACCCTTAATATTTTTGGAAATGGTTGCAATTTTAGAATTCTACGTTCAATTTAGAGAAAAAAGTTACGCTTACAAAATTTTGATTGCTCAATTTTCGAGATATTTGGGTTTGAAACTTTGGAAAACATTTCAAAATTGCCACTTTTCAGGGCCCAATTTTTTTTTCTGAAAAGCTTATTGTTTTATTTGGCAAAAATGGTATATTATCAACTTGAAACACCTGGAAAACTTATTTCAGTTGAGGAATCTGGAGTTTTCTTGAACTTCAATTTTTAAGGCCTTCAAAGTGGTGTTTTCGAGATGTTCTCCGAAATTTCAAACCCAAATATCTCGATAATGAAGCCTTCAATCAAAATTTTGCAAGAGTAATTTCTTTCTCCAAATTGAACGTAAAATTAAAAATTGCAACCATTTCCAAAAATTATCAGGGAGCGAGAAAAAGGAGAAAAAGGGGAAAGGTACCCGCTATTATCTTCACCCCTGAACATGTTTGATGAAATACGTTATCATTGTTCGATAGAGATCTATTTTAGTAAACTTTGGTTCAAATTTGAATAAAATCGGCTCGACGGTTCAAAAGTTATGCAAAAAAACTGTTTTGAAAAACCAACTTTGAAGGTATTCCTGTATTTTTTCAAGGAAGTCCCCTTATTTTTCAATTGTCTACCTCCCAGTAAATTTTGTTGCATTAATTTTGGGACACCTGTATATGTACAGGTAGACAATTGAAAAATAAGGGGACTTCCTTAATAAAAATACCCTTGCAAACGTTATAGCGGAGATACAGGCCTTCAAAGTTGTTTTTGTTAATCAGTTTTTTTTTCATAACTTTCGAACCGTTGAACCGATTCCATTCAAATTTGAACCAACGTTTACTTAAATAGGTCTCTATTGAAGGATAATAACGCATTCCATCAAACAGTTTCAGGGGCGAAGATAATACATACTTCCCCCTTTTCCACTATTTTCCACCCCCGTGAGAAATTTTGGATATGGTTCCACTTTTCGGGTTCTACGTTCAATTTAGAGGAAAAAGTTGCTCCTGCAAAATTTTGACTAGATGCTTCATTTTTGAGATATTTGTGTTTGAAACTTTGGAAAACATCTCAAAATCGCCACTTTTCAGGGCCCATTTTTTTTTCTGAAAAGCTTTATGGTTTTCAGCAAAAGTGGTAGTTTATCAACTTGAAACACCTAGAAAACTTATTTCAGTTGCGAAATCTTAAGTTTTCTTGAATTTTAATTTTTAAGGCCTTTAAAGTGGTGTTCTCGAGATAATCTCCGAAGTTTCAAACCCAAATATCTCAGAAATAGAGCCTTTAATCAAAATTTTTGCAAGAGTAACTTTTTTCTCTAAATTGAACGTGGAGCTCAAAAATTGCAACTATTTCCAAAAAAATTAAGGGAGATGGAGAATAGGAGGAAAAGGGGGAAGGTACCCCCTATTATCTTTGCCCCTGAAAATGTTTGATAAAATGCGTTATGATTGTTCGATAGAGACCTATTTTAGTAAACTATTGTTCACATTTGAATAAAATCGGCTCAACGGCTCAAAAGTTATGCAAAAAAAACTGTTTTGAAAAATGAACTTTGAAGGCCTGTATCTCCGTTATTACGTTTGTGAGACTATTTTTATTAAGGAAGTCCCCTTATTTTTCAATCATCTACCTCCCTGTAAATTTTGTTGCATTAATTTCGGGACATTCTGTATTCTCGATGCGACTGATGTCCGGTCACCTAGCAGACCAAGGCAACAGGTGCCGAGTTTTGGAAGACGGCAGAACTCGGCCTGCACAAAACGACTGCTGCTAAACGAGACACGCAGGTCAAGAAGCAATTCACCGATCGCTCCCTGTTGAAAAATGCCGCATCTGCGTTCCGCAAGGCTCCACCTCGGGACCCATCCTTTTCCGCATTTTATCAATTTCGCCGCACCGGATTCTGTCGCCGAGCCGCCTTTAAAGGGGCATCATCATACCCAACTGCGATAACCAACACCACCGAGATTAATCGCGGTTTATCGCCGGGGCGATGAAGACACGGCCATAATTCAAAACGCGAAGCCGCCTTGATTTATCGCGTTCGCTTTCGTAGAGAAAAGAAACGCGCAACAGACACAACCGTCGTACACATTTCAGGCATGAGCATTAGCGCAATTAGACGAATAATTTATGCGTTATGCTCAATGTGCTGCGTTGATATTTATTATTATTATTAATTTTGACATGGGACGTCGACGTTTCTATTTACTCGAAATCCCCAGCTGTGTGTGCTTCGGAAGACGAACGGAGTAAGTTATGGGTTGATGGTGTGCATTGATGCAATCGAAGAGGGTATCCACCTGGAATTCAAAAAGGGGGCAGCGTGGGACTTGAATCAGAAGAGAAGCGATGGCTCTCGTGAGTCATATGTATAAAATTTCGCCAATGTTGCCAATTTCACCCAAATTCGACATCCAGTCTTCAGTCTATATTTGCTTTTAAATGAACAAAACCCAAGCCTTACTAGTAAATTTTGTGAGCTGACGTAAAACCGGGAGCAATGCCCACATGATTCTTTACAGGCACAATTTTTCAAATGCGAAAAAAAGTGCTACGCATTCTCTTTCCGTCCACTCACCCGTTCATTCATCACTCATGCTAAGCGACTAGTTTTTTCCTTGAATGTTCTAGTCTTGAACTGGCTTTCTTCATATAAATAGCTAATATTGCCTGAAAATTAAAGTGAGTTGGCAGCGATGGCTCTCAAGTTCGGCAACGTTGCAAAAAAATTGGGATAGGGTGAACGACGTTTAAAAAATGGCGCCCGCAGGGGAGGCAGAAATCGCCAGGCGTGTAATTGGAATTCTCGTCACGGCCTACTTGGCCAAAGCTCTTGATTTGTCGTTGTCCTTTCCTGGTACTATAAGCTCTGTGCGCCGGTGAGCATTTTTTAGCGATTTCAGATTCAGAAATGTGCATTTTTAGCTTTCAGCTTTTATACCAATGTGGGAATGCAATTATCTAATCAAGCGTAGTACGTTAGAGAAAAGCAAACAAAGTTTATGTGGGAGCCAAAGAGCACCCGCGGGGCAGCAATCAAGAGAAATAATTCAATCCTCTAAGCACAGCGCTGGCCATAGTAGTCTTAGTACACTTGGCATTGGTAGTGATTCCACATAAGTGAAATTCTTCCTCATGGCACTGCTGAATTATCCACTATTTACGACTCTCGGTGCATTTCGTTTTGTTAAGGCTGCAGTGCCCAAGGCCTCTGGGTCGTTAAGCATCTATCACATCCATCGCCGTTTTTTCTTCCGCAAGTACATAACTAATTTGTTTTTAACGAAACCATTATGTAATGCCACCCTCGGGGGACGCGCGCCAGCAAAATTTGACCGTCAAGCTCAAAAGCGGGGATGAAATTAAAGATGTCGCCTGGAGGGGAGGCATACAAATTCAAGATGTCGCTCCGAGGCGAAGCATGAAAATTAGTGAAACGAATAACGGCGTCGGGGACCATCGACATAGAGAAGACCATGTCGCTCGGAGGGGAAGCACATGTATCTAATTGAAAACTGTTGCTCGACAACCTGGAATTATTATTAAGCAGCGCATGCACATACGTATACGTAGGTAATGTAGATTTTAATCGATTCTGTGCGGATAAAGCGAATATTTCACTCGACGGGAATATACGAATTATTGCATTTCCATTCTTATACAGTCTCTCGCATATGTGTGTGCGATTTTTAAGCGTCGCACGAATTTGCAAGAGATCTGTGTGACGGCGCAATAAAATAAAGCCCGAGATGCGCCTACGCGTTTCGTATTTTATATAAAACCTAACCGGCGTTACATAAGTTTATGAAGTTATGCCTGCAATAAACATAAATGAAGTACGTAGCACGGAGACCGGGAGACAGATATACCACTATGCACGGGTGGTTTTTTTTCGAGATGCGCGTGGTGGCAAGCCTGGGTGCAGTAATGGCGGCCGGAGGGGAGGCGAATTCTGCAAGACAGGAATATGATGGCAGCTAAGCACTCGTTCTGCAAAACATCGAAAATAGTCCAAGAAAGACGTAGATGTAGATGCGGTCCTCCCTGAACTTCTCGAGAGCGTTTAGGGTTGCTCCTCATCAAATTATTAAACGATCAGTTCTTGTCTCGTGATGGGTTTCGCTGGTAACGCTTATAGCTTTATCTGGAAAACTGTCCATATTTGCTCGACTGGACTGATGTCAAGCAATTAGGCATTTCCACATGACGTCACGAGCTCGTCAGTGTTGCCAACCTAGATGAATTTATAACCTCAAAAAAAGTGTTCGGGAACAACCCGCGTTGTTATGATTGGAAAAAAGTACTTTTTTAAGATTTCGGATAACTTGGGAAGCAAGTTTGTGCGTAATAATTATTCACAAAACTTCGGAGTTTCGATCAATATCGACAGTTGGAAGTGTATTGACCTAGATAGCTCAATAAACAAGAAAGTTTGGTGAAGTGCTTAAACCTTTTTTGTCGAAAAAAAAAGAAATCCGTGACTTTTTTGGAAAACTGGACTCTTGGAAGGAAAGAGCATCTCAGGAAGTATCTCAAAGTGCCAAGAAATGCGACTCAAAGACATATTGGAAGGAGAAAATATGCCAGTTTATTATCCTGCCGATAAGGTAAAAAGCTGACTAAATTGTTGGAATACGGAATAAATGTGAGATGATTTTACAAATTATCCATTACTAGGCGCCCTTCTGATTTCAGAAAGTATATGGCTGTGGCAAAAACTGTGACCTGTGGCGATCTCGAAATGGGAAAATCAAGCGACCAAGGAATTTCTAAGTTGACCACAATTTTACCTCAGATCCTGCTTGTAAGAGGAAATTTCAGGATTCATTAGGCAATGTGTCTTGACGCGATGAAGCCATCAACTGAAAATTCAAGATTGTCAAATAAGGTGTTCGATTTGGTCATCAAATATTTATTCGGAGCCAATCTCGGAGCCGATCCCATCTGGTTCACATGTGCTTATATCACAGCGTATACTACAACTACAGTGAAGTAGAAAATGGAAATTATAGTCAATTCAAACATCCAGGCTTGTGAAAGCAATGGAGAAAGCATGGCTAGAGATGTAGAAGGCTCAATGGACGTGAAAGTTGGGTTGGACTAGTTGAATCTTTTTTTTTGAGAAAAAAAATGAGAAATTCATGGTTTTCTTGAAACGCTGGGCTCGTGGAAGTACGAGGTATCACAGAAAGTATCCCAAAGCGCCAAGAAATGGGAAAGAGGAAGGAAGAAATACACTTGAAAAAATATACGGAGGTTGTACCGATAACGATGAGGATGGGTAACTGAATTGCTGTAATACAGTTATGATGTTTGCACAAAATTATCTGTTGCTAAGCCTCTCTAGTTTCAGGAAGTACCTGTGTCAAAAATTGTGGCCTTCGGCAATCTAAAAATAAAAAAATCTACGGACTGAGGAATTGCTACGTCGACCACAATTTGGAACCTTGAATCCTCAATAGAACAATAAATATTTGTATTTTCAAGAAATGTATCTTGACACAATCAAGTTGTAATTGAAAATTCAACATCGTTAAATCAGGTGTAAAATTTCTGTCAAGGAGGGCTCCGGTGACCGAATACACCTTCGGTGGCCGAACAGTGTTCGAGTTAAACTTCCATGTTTTGCCTCTGTCCATATTCTACAACCGAAGGTAAGACATTCCTGCACTTTTAAAATATAAAATATAAACAAGAACTATTCTTTGTTTCTTTAATCCAGCAGTAAAAGCTGGGCCTCAAGTTTTTGGGTGATTGGGAAGCACGAACCGAAGAGGTGCATACCTAGCCCCTCACAAGTCATATCACTCCAGCAATGCCAAAAATGTGAACCTCCAATATTCAGGTGAAGTTTGGTGGCAAAGTCCAGGCCCAATTTTGTCGGAAAATATGAACTTTCACCACTACCCTGTACAGGTAACCTAACATGTTTGGCTTGCTTTTTCACAAATAACACACTTTTCCACGAGAGCTTATTTTACAGGCGCATCAAGGACATTGCTTTGAACTTAATACAAAAGTTTCAAACTCAAACTCAAAAAGGTATCCGAGAAAAAATAGCAGAAACTGGAACTCCATAAGCGCCCTGTAATTGGGTTGTCCCCCTAACATTATTTGGTTCAAATTTGGCGGGCAATTCTGGACAGTTGGCAACACTGCTGTGACGTCAATGGAAATGCCTAATAAGGCTGGCCATATCATTCTGTTGATGTCGTTGAATTGTATAAATGAACTTTCATAAATAACGAAATCAACACAATGATATGGCAAATACTATCGCCTGATATCAGTCCAATTGGGCATATGAGATGCTCTCCGAAGTAGGCTGTCACCAAAATTGTCAGTGTTATTACAAGACAATAGCAAATCGCGTTTCTATAATAGACCGAAATAACCTAGTATGAAATAGCTACGCACCCTGGAGGATCAAACATAGAAAAAAAATAGCTCCAGATACTATTCACTATCATACAGCAGAACTGCAAAATTACAGGGTGGTCAAGGAATTTCCTGCACCACTGCAAAAAAAAAAACAGCAAAGCTTTCTTATCCATGTTTTATTCGACATATCGCTGTATCTACGCCACTGGACAATTTTGACGAAAGTTATCTACGTCAACTGATGAGTATCTATTTTATGAGTATTTGTACCCAATTTGGTCAAAATCGCTTTAATGACCTAAGAGTTATTGCAAAAATAAGATTTTTAAAACTGAACTTTGAAGGGCTGTATCTCTCTTAGGAATCGTTTTGGAGAAAAATGAAATTATGCGTGTCGACCTAGTTTTCGATGGACAATCGAATGGTGAATTATTGCTACTATAACCTGGACCACCCTGTGTACCAGGGTGCCCCGAAATTAATGCAACGAAATTTACAGGAGGTAGAAAATTGAACAATAAGGGTACTTCCTTAATTAAAAATACCCTCGCAAACGTATAAGCGAATAAGCAATTGCAGATCGTAAAAGTAGAACAGTTTATCTTGAAGTTGGTGTAAACTGTTTCACAATTCGGCAAGTTTCAATTGATTGACGGCGATTTGGAGGCGAACAATTTTTCGGGTGTCCCACTCCAGTGTGACCAGTATATTTCCGCAAATACTTTTTTTGGAGCATTTATTTCGACAGGATATTCGAGGGAGAACGTTTTCCAATCGGTTTACTGTCCTCTCTTCCTGAGAAAAATTGTCATAGGTGGACCAGTTTTATCCTGAGGATATGTTATGATCGTGTTTGTCCTATAGATTTGTTCGTCGCAAAGCCGTGGCAGTTCGCAATTCATTCGCAAAGGTGGAAACACTGGAAACGCTGAAAAGTTTTGCCATCTTTATATCTTAATTATGTTTTGATTGCTCTGGAGGCCGTTCCATATTAAGGTAATTATTATCAGTTTACAGTATTTATTTATTTTTTTTTTTAGTAAGGGCTTTCTTGTTTCTTGAGAGCCCTGAGCAGATCCCATCCAGGTAGGCATCACATTCACATGTGGCAATTTAATATAAAAACGAACGCACGCGTAGCAACGATAAACCTTCTGAAAAAGAATTACACTCGGAATTACACAATGGAACACAACACACAACACAATAATAAAGAAAGGAAGCTAATTGTTGTTTCTAAACGTTTTAGAATGTGCATCAGGTAATAATAATAATTCGACTTGTCACTGATCACGTATTGTGTGTTGTGTAGCATCATGTATGCATAGCTAGGCAAGTACACGCACGCTTCGTCTTTTCTATTTCGTCCGTTGACTGACATCTTAATTTAATAAAGAAATAATGAAGAAGGTGCAACACTCCAGTGGCGTTCTCCAAAATTTCAGCTCAATTTTAACTCCTGTATGCAACCGACGCAAAATTGAGTCAAACGTCAAAAAAAGTGATCGATTTGTAGCCCCCCTTCCTTGCTTTAAACCTGAAACAATGGAGGTGTAGACCTTCTCCGCATTTGGTTGATATTTGGATCTCTAGGCAATGTAAAGCGAAGTCGAAATTTAGCGTTTCGCATTTTGACAGGGTACAACTTTGCAGGTTGCCAAAATGTCAAAACGTCAAATTTTCAATTCGATTAACATCAGCCACGAGCCCCAAATAATAACCAAATGCAAGGAACGCCTTCAGTCTCATTTTCATCTTTTATTTGCCATGGATCTGTTTGAGGTTTACAGCCAGGAGATAACTGCAAATCGACGTGAAAGTTTGACACTTATTTGACGTTTGATTTGACGACGCAACCTTGCACTTATTGCAAGTCGGACTTGAAATTGAGCCCAAAGGGCTCGATACCAAGTTGCAGGCGCAAAGTTCGGGACGGCGTAACTCGCCAAATACAGCGGTCTGATTGGTTGGTATCCGCCGTTGCTATGGTAACCGCACTTACGGCGGTCTCAGCCTCAACTTGGTATCGAGCCGCAAGAGTATACAGTACAGAACAGTGAATAAATATTTATATTATAATATTATACGGACTGATCGAATAAATTTCTCCTCAGGTTAGGCCTTGATCTCCTCGCTAGCCATGTTTTTTCGCCAGATTTTCAGGAATCAAAGGCGACCCGGGTCAAAAAGTCCCTTTGGGGACCACTAAAAAAGTAAGGCCCCTAGGGCTCATTTCCGACGAGGGATGTCTCCTTGGGAAGGTCCCTTTGAGAATGTTCTCTTGTAGTCCGGGTACGGGGGACTAAGGGACAAATTCAAGTGAAACTCTGCACTTGGTCATAAAGTTTTGAAAGTTGGCACACATGTTCTTTGATTTATTCCCAACAAACCTGGGTGTGGGGCAGACATGGCAGGCAGCGTATACTGGGTGAAAAATGAAGTTCAAAAATTAAAAAAATTCTGCCGGAAGAACCAAAAGTGCTCCCCCAAACAGTTTTGAAATATCTTGTTTCTTCCCTAAGATATTTCAAAAACCGTAAAAATGCCCAAAAAAACGACAACGAGATTTCCATTTTTGTTAAAAAGTGCGATATTTTATTTAGACCGTCGCTCACAAATTTTTTTTCAACTGGTGATGGTGAATTTTGGCAAGAGATCTCGGAAAAGATGGAGGTTTGAATTTCTGGTTGTATTTCACTTCTGGAAGTACCACGTCACCCGTCATTCGCACTGGAAATGTATAAAAGTGAACTAGATTTACAGCTTTTAATTTACAAAAAGATCACTACTTTTTCTTGCAGAATGTTTTTTTTTCTATATGTAATGGTCCAGTGTAGTCTTCTTCACAATTGCCGACCACGTTTTAGAATATTCAATTACATGTAAATTCAAAATGGCCGCCGTGAAGATAACAAAAAGTTGACCACCGTATTTCTGAAAATAGGAGGCGTAAAAATTGGCTCCTGATCTTATTCCATTTCTAACGTCACACATTGTAGAAATACCAAGTTGCACCTCAAAATCTTGGAAGTTTTCTGATTTATGGGCAAAAAGTATTTTTTTAGCATTTTTACGTTTTTCAAAAAATCTCAGGGATGAAACAAGATATTTCGAAACTGTTTGATGAGCTTCATAGGCATTAAATTACACGTATACATATGTGGTCATTAAAAAGACTCCAGCACTTTCGGTTCTTCAGGATAGAATTTTTTAATTTTTCAACTTTTGTTTCACCCTGTATACGCTACCTGTCAAGTCTGCCCCACATCCAGGTTTGTTGAGAATAATTCGAAGAGCATGTGTGCCAAGTTTCAAAACTGTATCACCAAGTGCAGAGTCTTTCCCCTCAGTACCCGGACTATTGGGGATGTCCCCCGTCTGAAATACGCCCTGGGGGACTTTTTTTAGTGGTAGGACTTGAGGAGAAATTTATTCGATCACTCTTTTACTGTACAGTACAGGTGTTCACGTTAAGATTGACCCCTTTCCCACTGGCCGCCTTATCCCTGAACCAATTTCAAAAGTGAAAACTGACTCTTGAACCTTGAAGGATTTTTGCTGAATTTTTATAATTTGCCCCTAAAAATTTGTCTGATACCTAATTTTCAGTTATATATATTATATATATTCTGCGTTCACTTCCTTGATTGATTTTGCTGTTTTGTTATTAAATGGATAACCCAATTGCAGAAAGGTGCGAGTTTAATGGTCCTCGCACCTTCCTGTGATTGGGTTACCCATTTAATAACAAAACAACACTAATTTACAGTGTGTCGCAAAAAAAAAAGTTCTATTGCATCCTACAATTGAAAAAATGAAATCCATGCAGGCCTTATTCTGATTACAAAGATAATATGCAGCACTTAGGGTTCATTTGGTGAAAAAATATAGGTTTTCAAGTAAAGTTCTCAAAATCGTCCTTACTGTAATTTTCAATATTTTTTAACGGTTACATTATCAATATTTTGACACTTTGTTTGTCGATTGAACCCGTGAATGTTATATTTCGTTGTAATCGCTGCATCGAATGCATTATTTAAATGTGGGATGTGATTTAAAAAAAAAAAAGTGATGCCCTGCAAATTAATGGCCTAGAAATTTTCGATGGGCAAACTAAAAAAATTCAGCAAAAGCCCTTCATCAAGAACTAGTGATTATTTCTGAAATTGTCCCGAAATAAGGCAGCTAGTGGGGTCACGGGTTACGGTCGAGGGTCCATCGAAAGAACGGTTAAAAAAAAAACCTCCCGAACATGAGGGCATTGAAGTTCAAAGGACCTCAAAGGGTAACCAAATAGAAGTTACCCCCGATAATACAAGCAGAGCCCACTACCACTTACTGTGGAGACTTACTTGTCTATCGTACTGATACATATAAACGAAATTCAATTTAAAACTACTTGCTCCACGCTTTGAGCCCAAAATCAACTTCGAAAAAGGGGTCTTTGATCACTCATAATTGACCGTTTTTGCATTAAAAGGAAAAATTACAGCGACATCCGTATATCAATGCGCAAAAAAAAAACAATTTTTTCGGAATTCCCAAAAGCGGGACACTCAGCAATCCATCAGATATTATGTTCCGTATTTATTGAAACTCATCAGTGGGCATATCCAGATCTGGAAGCCCGCTACTGAAATGAGGAGACCAGAAAAATGTATAACTTTATATAAGGATTGTTGTCTTGAAAGTGAGAGGTTCCTGCAATTGTACTTGTTCCAAAAAAGCCGAACTACAAGTTCCTTCTGGAAAATCTCAAAGCTTCAATTCGTATTGATCTCATAAAAATTAAATCTCAAGTCTCGACAGGTAATGGGTCACTTGGCCGTGGAAACCAGTTGTCCGGGTCACCTGAGACCGTGAGAACTTTCCGGATACCGTGGGAAGACGTCCAAGGATGTCCAAAAACAACTTGGAGATGTCCAGAACATGCAAAAGACGTTCAAGACGTCTCTGGACGTCTCCAAGATATATTTGGAGATCTCCAAGATGCCTTCCAGCAACTTGGACGTTTTCCCACGGTACCTATCCAGAAAATTTCCACGGTCTCAAATGACCCATTACTCACTGGTCTTTTGGAAATGAAATGTCAAACTCAAGATGACGGTCGCAACGAGCAAGAATGACCATTTCCGATTTTCCACTATGTATTTGGATTTTGATTTGGTTTTTTCAAATTTTTTAGACGTTTTTTGTGTACCAGGTGGGTCAAAAAAACCGTGACATTCTTTCTTTTTAGAATGTTTGTTTCTCAACCAATTTCAACAAACTTGGTATCAATCACTAACTTATTTATTGGGCTGCCATCACTAATGTTCATAGTGGCCAAATTTCCAAAAATAAAAGTGACGGGCATATGTAAAAGAGGCCGTCCTTTGAGTTCGTTCCTTTTTATTGGAAGTTGTGGAGAAGTCTGAACCAACGATGGATAAATGAATCGTTTTCTCCACTGAAGAGCTATAGCGAGTTGAAATAGGGCTTGCTTGTATTTTTTTAGGCCTTATTTCATCTGAAATGATTGATTTTGATCTGTGTTCGCCTAGTTTTCATTTCTCAACCGAATTTCAAAAGATTGCTAATTGCAAGCTAATTGATTAGACTGTCATTATCAACTGTCACAACAGTCTCAAATTTCAAATTGCGGACTAATGAAAAAAGGCATACTTTGAACTCGTTTTTTTTTTCAATCGAAAGTTGTCGGGAAGACTAATCCAACGATGGGCTTCGAAAGAAAGAACATTTTTTTAATTAGAGACCATAACAGACGGGAAGTTAGCGACTGATTTCTCAGATCATTTCAACGGAGAAACGATGCTATTTTTTAAAAGTCGAACCTGCAAAATCCCCCTTTTTATGAAAAAAGTCATTTTCTATATTGTCGTTAGCTCCTAGACTACAATGGAGTGAGTCAGTTCAGTCTAAAAACTTCCCGAAAACTTCCAACAAAAAAGCTAAAAAAATCTTTTGTTAACAGTCCGTCTTCTGACCTTAGCCACTGTGACACTTGGTGATGACAGCCTGTTGAATTAGCTTGCAAAGATTGATACCAATTTTTTGGAAATCGATTGAAAAATAAAATTTGGCGGGCTGAGATCAAAATTTGACTCAATCGTTTCAGATAAAGAAAAAATGCTAGCAGGCCATGTTTTAATTTGCAATAACTCTGCAGTTGATAAGTTCGTTCTTTTGAAATCCGTCGTTGGTTCAGCGTTACCGACAAATCTCAATAGAAAAGAACGAGTTCAAAAGGAGATCCAAGATCCTGAGATCATTGTTCGCCATTTTGGATTTTGAAACTTAAAAATCCTCAAAATGTCAAGGAAATGCCATTCATTCAGACTTCGTTTTATGGTCATTATAAAAGATTTAAATAGAAAAAACGGGGCCCAAAAGAAGGGTCAAGTTCAAGTCTGCCATCTTGTTCTCGAATATGACCTTTGGGCGATGTAATCAGATGAGAAAAATCACGTTTTTTTGGGATTTTGGCTCACCTGGTAGGTACCTACTCATCTAAATCCAGACATTCTTGCATTTTCCCTTGAACATTCATACGCTCTCCTCTTAAAACACTCAAGAAGCCATTTAGTTTCCAAATTCTTACCCAGCCTCGAATCCATCAAACAAAATGATAAATACCTGGAACAAAAATTGATAAATTAGTTTATTACAGCTAGGTATAGATAGTATTACAATAGAAGATAATTTGAGAAAAGGTAGTTGTTAAATTAATTTAAAAAAAATGATAAATGACGTAGGCTATAATTACTTATTATCATTTAACAAAAAATCTTGATCTAGATGTGAAGGCGTGGAAAAGGAATCAATCTATTGTCGGTTTTAAAACGCTAATGACGGTAGCCAAAAAAATCTAGCATAGCTGTACCTACTTTCTAGTTTTTTTAGTAATCAACGAATAAAAAATTACAAGGGAAGCTTTTGGAATAAATAAGATTTTTTTAAACAAAAATATGACGCGCTTGTTACATCAAAATACTCGACAAAAAAAGAAGAAATAATGAAATGTAATCGAATTAGATACGCCACTGATCCGGTTCATCTAAATAATAAAAGCGCATCATGATTCCGACATGATGATGGATGGTCCGGCTTTCGGTAATTGTTTAGTTGTGTCAGGTGTTAGACCTGATGGCGCTTCTTCCATCAAGTCATCCTGTCGCGTACCTGTACTGGTAACCCTTTTAAGTTGTTTGTTGTTCTTCTCGTCATCGGCCTCACCATACCAACCCCAATGTAACGATCGGTCAAAAATCTGATTCGTCATTAGTTGTGACAGCAGCTGTATCTGATTACACAGTATGTAGTTTGATCGTCTCACCTAGTCATTTATAGTCGGTTACTAACTCGTGAAAGCTTTTCGACTTTTATTTTCAGAATTGCGAAGAGTCAAACTGTGGTCCTTCGACCCCAATTTAAAAAAAAATCTTGAAAAAAAACAGAAGACAGAAAATTGACAGTTAATGTCACTCAGTAACTGTTCCGGAAAAAACAAGTTTTTGATCGCACTATACATTCAATTATTTAGTTGGGTGTTGGGCGGCTTTGCTCTAGGCATCAAGTGACCACCGGTGTTGGTATAGGTACTGCGTGACCGTACACAACGAGAACAACGACAGCTTGCTGGGATAAAACGACCATCGCAAACGAAAAATAATAAAACCTATAAATAAGCTTACGGCCATAAGGGTTTTTACGGTTTCAGATCACGCGTGAGATTGAAATGCGACTTTTTCCATGTCAAATTTCACGCACAGTAAATTTATTTGAGTACAGGTTAGGTGGGTTAGGTGGGTACCAATCCCCGGAGCTTAGAGATTTTTCCGTCTTTTTTTGAAAGAAATCAAGCGGGCCGTGTTTGAAATGGCAATTTGAATCACAGCTCGCTTGCACTTTTGTTCCACGACCACACTAAAAGCAAACAAACAATACAGAATAATTTTCAAATTTTGCTGTTCATTATACATATGTAGTATCTATTCCCTCAAGTATTTTATTATTCTCCAGCACATCACTTCTATCTATAGATCATTTTAAACATAATCTCCATATAAATACAATTTCTTTTTCCTGTTTCCTTATATTTTGCAACATCTTTTGAGTCAATTTACAAGGTGAATTGTTGTACAAAAAATTTGATTTAGGACCAAGCCGGAAACTCACTTGGTTCAACTGACCAGTACACGGCCGAAAACCCAAAATTTGTGCCGCAGCGATAAAAATTACGTAAATCACGGCATTATCTTTGTGGTGTTTAATAACTACGATAATGTAATTAATTGGGGAGACATGAATGGGCCATTCAACGAGCGTTTCATGATGGCCCACCATGAATCCATAAAAACCGCGTTATGAAAAAGATAACTACCTAAACAATCAACATGTTTATTACAGGGTGTTCCGGAAGCGGAGCATAACCTCAAACTGTCACCCGTATACATAACCTGTAAAACTGTTACGACATTTTTTAAACACACTTAACGCTGTGCAATTCATAGCCTACTCGAAACCTTGAGCTAAAGGCAACCCTTACAATTTTCCATCTTGTATATTAGGACTTCAGAAGTCAATGGGGTCAATGTTTATTTATACTTTACGATGTGTTTTTGTTTGGTTATCTCGTGTCGCCTCTCATCTCCGACTTATCTTCGATAGTTTTCACATTATAGCGACAAGAAAGAAATAATTGCTTGGCTATTTTTGAGCCTGGTTGCCCCAGTACTGCCACTACTATGCCACTACAACAAAAGCAAAGTGACTTTTGTTTCACGCAAAAAGAATAAATAATACAAATAATTTATTGTGTTGTTTATCGCGAGTCATATTGTGCCAGTTCACAAATGGACGATGACGTACCAATGAGTAACTTTTGATATAAACTTTCAATAATTAAGTAAATTACACTTCAGTAGAGTATTTTAGCCACTATGCTACAGTTCCTAATTGTATTTTTACAGGTACCTACCATAAAATCTGCACTTTCGGAGTTTACAGCAAGTGGGGTATTGTTTCCGATTAAACTGAACTCAAGAAAGACGATTTTAGATTTCTACTTGTTTTGAAAGTATACAGGGTGCAACCAAAATTGCTGTATAGAGTCTATCGGGTATCTGTGCAGCAAGACTGATTAAAACTGTAGTTTTAAGTATTCGTTTGGTCGTGAGCTTCTCTCCAGAAGGCTTCAGCAATTCGATTTTGAGGAGATCCATCGCAAGGGCAAGAGCAATATTGCAGCCGACATGATGTCCAGAGCTGTTACCGAAATCGATGTTTTCGAGGAAGATCCCAGTCTCGCCGTAACTGACGGCTGGTGGTGGTTCGAGAGGTTTCGTCGTTGCCTTTGAGGTATTCGAAGCGGAGAGTTAAAAGCAGCAATCTGTACAAACATCTCATGACCCCCATTCAGAACTGCAGGAAGAAAGATACGCTTGAAGGATTGTTGTGCCAAAAAAGAAGAGGACCGAGATCATAAGGGAGAGTCATGATGATTGATAATCAACTTTCGGGACGTCCAGGTGTTTATAAAACCTTCGAGAACGTAAGTGAGAGATATTAGCCAAAAATTAAGTCGGACGTGGAAAGTACGTTCGGCACTGTAAAACCTGCTTGATTCATAAGGCACTCCCGAAGAAGCCTCCTGATTGATGGGAAGTAGATATCATGTCGCTAGGCCATGGCAGATGATAAGCATCGAATTTGTGAGTTCGTTGCCACGTACTTCAATTTTAGTAAATTCAACCTTGTTTTTCCGTGTCGTGAAGCTTCTGCAAGTTTTGCTTTTGGAACACCTCAGCATGTGCTGTGTGCTAACGACGTCCAGTTGCGAAGTCAGAAATTCATCAATCTGTGTAGCTTTTATCAAGCTAGCATCATTTTCAATCCAGCGTATCACCACGTATCACCCTCAAGCGCACCCTACCGAAAGAGTCAATAGGGTTCTGAAAACTATGCTGGCATGTTGGTGACAATCACCGCCAGTGGGATGAGGTATTACCCAAAGTTGCCTGTGCTTTGAGAACTTTGCGCCATAAAGTTACACAGATGACACTTTTCATCATCAATTTTGGACGAGAACGTTGAAAAAGCCGTAAAACTCATCAAGTATATTATTATATGCTCCCTCTTCTCGCTTCGTTCCTCGTTTTCGGAGAGTTATCGACAATTACACTTGTTTCCTTTGTTCTCCCGCCAAAATAAAACCCCGTACTTACTTTTATACTCGTCCAGTGTTATGTTAATTGCACTTTTGTTCAAGAAAATTGTCCAATTTCAGACCGCGTGTTTCGAATACCCGTGTACCTCGAACGCGTATCTTACCGCTCACAAGACATTGTGTTCTTTCTTCTTTCCGAGAGCCGGATCGTAAAAAAGTACTCACACTACTCATGTTTCATATATGCATTAATTCAGTTATACCGGCACACATGTTGGAGTCAAAGACATCTTTTATCCGCATACCTATAACTCCATGCAGGTATAGGTATGCTGAGAGCCCGCAAGTAAGTATATGGAACCGAGATATGAACAGTATAAAAATTAAAAAGTATAAAGTATAAAGTGTAATTTACGGTCCGCAGTAAAAGTCAAAAACGGCCGACCCGACGCACACACGTGAATGTGCCGAACAAAATGCACTGTGACAACACATGTGCGCGCAAAGAAGTGCATTTTATGGTAATGCAGGCTTTTAAATTGATTTGAATAATGCACAATGGATGCTTACGATCCGAGGGTGCGACAAAAATTGACTGTAATTTGTAATGCTCTATACCACATTCACGATCTTATTGTCGATGGTGAAGGAGTGCTTCCTTGTTTGTCGTAAGCAGAGAATAGGTTAGGTAACAGAGGCATCTCTTTGATGAACATATTCGCGATTTAAATTATTTTTACCGCCACAAGATGGCTGCCAAGTGCGGATTGAAATGAGTAGTGGCAACCGAACTGCCAATGACATCAAAGTAACGTAACAATGACAACCAATCACCATCAACGCATTCCGCTTCTGGCAGCTGTATCAGGACGGCAGTTTCAGACGGAGGACAGACCCAGCACAGCTCCGAATCTGCAAGAGAATTAAAAAAAAAGACGCATAAGTACTTGAAGTAGCGACACTAGATTATTTATCAGTTTCAATTTTTATTAGCATAGTACAGCATTACGTCATGGGGGAATCAATCATCAACTTCAGTCTCGAGTAATTCAATTTTAATTAAATAAGCTAGCTAACAGCATAATTTTACTTGGTCAGTTGGTATAGGTCCACTCCCACTACATACAGTCCCCAGTACTCTGGATATCCAAGACGTACTGCGCCAAGCTGAGAACTCGTGTCGAGCACGTTGGACTCAGCTGGAAGGCCTCACAAACACACCTGATCCAGTGGATTTCCAACCGGTATCAGTCTCAACTTTGAGCACCAGGCTGGGGATACTTTTGGAGGGACATCCACTCCAAAAGCACCTGGTCTCCAACAAAACAACAATACGGCAGGACTGTCCAGAATTAGTAGGTAGTGGCCGTAACTCATCGTCGGCTGCCATGAATATACTCAATTCTATGCCTAAGCTACTCAAATACTTAGTGAGAACAGACTCACCTATTTTGCTGCAAACTGATGCGGGTGAAATCGTCAAATTCTGGAATCTGGTCTCTCTCGGCAGTTACTTTTTCCGCATTCCACTTTGAACAATGGCTGTCAGTTTCTTTTACCTTGTCATACTGCCAACCTCACAACACCACACGGCGGTTGTCATGTTACCTCATCATGCAAGAATTAAATCAGCAACTGAGTAGTTGAATAACGCACAGAATTTTATTGCAGTCTTGCAATTAACACTTTTGCAATTTATTTGCATGGTAACTAAGAATAATACTGATAAACAAAATAATCATGAAATAATAATGAAGAATAGGACGACCACCAATGCCGTTGCGAAACCTTGGTTGCCTATCGGCTGGGCGTTGACAGCCTCAGTTTTGCTTCGTGCTACACAGCCATCTTGTGGCGGGAAAAATAATATAAATCGCGAATTCCCACACTGTGTCAATGAACTGTCCAACTTACACCGTGGAGAGTTTACACTAGTTGTATACTAAGTTGTTTATCGATTTATTTTACATTTTTACATCTCCCTTCTATATGTCCCACTAAGCTCCCTTCGGTTGGAACCGATTGAAATATGTTTCAACTTGCTTTTTTCCCAAATTAGAGAATCTTTATGTTGATTTACACACAAAATTTCTAGTCTGAGGCTTTCGTTCTTTATACATTATGAAGGTCAACCGACAAATTCTCGTGAAGTTGGCTTCAACAAGTGTCTTTAACATCTATTATTTTAGAAGTACTCAAGGCACTGAGCAGTGATTTAAGTAGATTTTTCTAAATATCGTGCTAGGCGTTTAGAAGGCACTTTTTTTCAATTATTCAATATTATTCTTCAGTCTGGATGGGTGCCGGTTTCGTTGGTCGGGCGGTAGGTCGTAAATCTCCGATGGAGGCGTAAATCATGCCAACACGATGCCTGTATGTATAAACCGCACTACATTTTGAGATACTAAAAATCTTTTTATAGAGTTTTTGTCAATAAATAACGGAGCGAGACGATTAAAAAACTATGGTGTGTGTCTGTGTGCTGTAGGTTGTAGTAGTACAGTGTCTATTTAGCTAGGCAGGAAATGCAACCGAGTCCTGGGCTTGCAGCCATGCAGCCTTTGAGTAACTTGCTTTTCGTCATAGTAAAGCTTCTGTTGCCTCGACTGCCAAAAAAAGTGACAAAAAAAATAAGGGCCGACTAGAATGGCCTTGGCGACGTAGTGTAAATATTTCAGCACTTCAATTTTCTGAAAATTCTATTTTTTTTTTATTTTTTTTGCAAATATACTTGTTAAATGAAATAGCCCAGGCTTTTTAGCATTTAACATGAAACAAATTAATCCACGTGCAATCTTCACGGTATCGTACCCACTTAACCTTACTAAACAACATACTAAAAGTCCCCAACTTTCCTCCGTGTGCGTCATAATTTTTGAGGGGGGGGGGGTCAAAATTTTCATTAAAAAAATTCTAGGACAAAAGTAATTTAGTCAGTGGCTTCAAATTTATTATATTTGGATACATTGGGTTATAAGTGGAACTTATTGACAAACTAGATGTCTATGGTCCCCGTGAGGGGAGCTCGGGAGGGGGGCAATGAGTGACCTATGCAACAAATTTGGTTTTCAATAATATTGAGACAACACCGGCATGTTGGGTATCGTTCCCCACTAAATCTGACCTTGCAAATCCGATTATGACATTCAAATTCTGTTTAAAAAATCTTTTGACCAATTTTCGGCAAAAAAACGTGACTTTGGGACCAAAATATAGCCAGCTTTTCAATTTGGGTTTTTTTTGCGTTTGATGCATTAATCATTTGGATTCAAGATTGGATGAGTTATATGGACTCTTCTGCATAAGACTATCATATCATGAACGCGACGTAAGTGGTTACAAGGTGAGAAAAATAATTTATTGAAAAAAATGTCGAAGTCCCAAATGTCACTCAAAAATATCTCCGCGCAGTTGAAAAAAATGTATTGTAGCTGTAATATGGCTTTGACTTCATCTTTCAAGGTTTCTTCTTGTAGCCAAAATAATTCTCTAGCTTCCGAAAAAAGAGCACTCTACAATTAAATAATAATAATATAACAACAGCAACTTTCCCGTGGGTATAGCCACATTTTTCAGTTCCAAGCTGGCTTACACCGAACATCAAACCAACTCGATTTTATAGTATTCAGGAAATGATAATTATGTCGAATGCCTGATGTGAATGCGTGGAATAGTTGCAGTTATCGATCCTATTCGAAATTTCGAACATTGATGTATTCAACGTGAAAATATCGTAAATTAAAAATCCACAATTTTCAAGAGCAAATTATCATTTTTTTCAATCAAAAATGCTCACAATTTTTCCAAATCAGAGCTTCAACATTGTATTTACATATTAATAATGTATTGGAAGTCTAGCACAGCACAGGAAGATTTTTATAGCCATGCTCTGCAAAAAATATCAAATTATTATTATTATAATTTCAAGTTCACTAGTAGTCGAAGAAAATCGCATCCAGCCCACCATCCGTACTCTAAGCTTATTTTGTCCAATATTAGTTCCGTTAAAAACTCGTCTATTGATTTCCAAACAATAAATCGATAGTTACCTCGAATACCTACCGATAGTACCTATACCCATCTAAAATAATAGCAAAAGTTATCTAGCACCTAAAGGGACTAAATACATAAGTTTATAAAAATAACAGATCGTCCTTAGGGTCATACTCAACAAGGTGGGGTAGATTCTCAAATGTTGTGCCCCTACAGAACTTACACATCTGCGAACAAGACAAGGAAGATCGCCTGCATCTACATTTTAGACCGCAGTTCTTCTTGCAGTTGCAAGACACTATCTTCAGAAGAGTCTCTGGAGCTGGAGGAAGATGCGTCTTGACGGGGACCAACTACACGTGGGTGCTCCCGCGTAGCCCACCGTGTTGTTGGTTTACACCTAGAGTACCTTAGCTATTATTATCTAGCGAAAACCCGAGGTTAATCCGAGGTCTAGGAGCCGCGATATTGCGTGGAATGACAGACACACAGACGGATGGACGGACGAATAATGAAATAAAATATCTTTGTTGTTTGTACATCTAGAGTACCTGAGCTATCATTTAGCAAAAACTCAAGCGCAATCCGAAGTTTAGTAGCTGAAATATTGCCGGACATTGCAGACGGCAATAACAAGAACAAACTATAAGCGCTAAAACCATAGAGGAAAATTGCGAAACTGTACCTACCTAGTACCTACTCATACGAGTACTACCAGACCAGATTTAGTCAGTACGATGCTGTGCATATTGAACGTGGGATCAATTATTACAGATCAAAGTCTAGGTTAATAATGTTGAAGTGATTTTCCCCATATAATGCGTTTGAGGTAACTTCATAGAATCTTTATTGGAATTGCTGGACAATTCACAAAGAAGCTAAAAGATACGTCATTTTGAAGCTAAAACTGTAGGGAATGTACTGCATATAATAATACCGAGTGATATTCAGTGGTCGATGCAAAAGTGAAATGTTAACTGAAGCATAAGAAAAAAAAACACGAAAAAAGTGTCATTATCAAAAAAATAGGTCTGTTAGTGTCAAATTTCGGACAAAAGCTATCCCATATCATCCACTTTGATTCATTATCTTTCATTCAAGACCAAGATAAGAGAAATCGATCGAGTGGTTGAGAACTAGGAGCATTTTCAAGCGGAAAGTGCATTTTGAGGTGTCTTCATCTTTGCCTGTCAAAAAAACAATGACGCACATGGGGGAAAGTTGAGGACTTTTTGTATGTTATACAGCAAAGTCTAGTGAACCCAAAACTGAAGAGATTGACCGTGTTTTAATTTGTTTCATGTTTTGCCGTTTTTTCGACTAAAAAGCCTGGGCTAAAATGTACTTATTCTCTTGCCAGTTATCGACAAAGTGCCTGTAATTTCGTTTTCCACAAAAATCCTCAAAACTTTGTGGTTGGCTGCACTGGCGATATTCGGCAAAATAATTCACGACGAGACACGAAGTCGTCTGGACGTCTGGGCCAATTTTGGAACACATTTTTTGCGCATTTCCGTGACAGATGGACGGAACACTTTTGCGGGACGTGATGTCTGACGCTTTTCTCCATTTTATTGGAAAATTGAGTGATTTTACGACCTGTTTTGAATTTTAGCCAATGAATAAATAAATCAAAGCAGCCTGTGACATTCGACAGCTGTGAAGTATAATTTCAAACTCTTGTAGCCAACTAAACTTTCCAATGCTTCGAACAAAAAATGCGAACCCTTCGGTCAACAGAGAGACCCTATAATCAACCTTTTCGTCTGTTTCAATTGAAAAGACACGATAAACCCTGAAGAACTCTTGGCAAAACAAGGATCTCCGCGGCGGTCTGACACATGCAGAATAATTCACGTGTAAAAAGTTTTCAGGTACCAAAGGATTCCGCAGGATTCTTATGGGAAAAAGGTCTCCGATGGATTTGCTTCAGATTTTAGTATGTATGTTATAGCTCTCGGCAAGCTGATCAAGAAATATCCTTGCGTCAACTCTCCAAAGCCAAAGGCTCACTCTCTAGGGTGGGTTCGATGTACAGAGGTTTGAAAAAAAATATCGGTTTTAAATGGATTTTTGTAATTGAGTGCCTGTTTAGAAGATGGAATATGGATAGACCATGTTTTTGTCATGGGATGCTCCGTGGCATTTTGCCATAACATCGGCAAACTGAAAATATTTCATGACCCGCACCCCACCCCTTTCCTCTCCTCTGAAATACTTGAAAAATGGCGAAGTATTTGACGTTAATAAATAACTGATAATTTGGCTCAGGAATAAGGTATGTAAAAAGTTTTTTCAAATTTCAACTTTTGAACGCCTGTAATCCTGTAAGTCAAGTACATGGTTGTAAGTGATAGTGATTTGTATCATTAGGTCAAAAACTGCACTTTTGCAAGTGCCAGTTGAGTTTATAGTCCCGAGGCGAAGCCGAGCTCTATAAATACGAGCACTCGCAAATGAATTCAGGAACGTATTTCCCCGCAACGAATTTCTCCGGAATTAATTTCCCAGAAGTAATTTTCCCTGGGAGGAATTTCCCCAGAAGTAATCCACCGGAATAAACTTCCCTCAGAAATAATTTTTCCTGGAAGGAGTTTCCCCAGAATTAATTTCATCGGAATGAACTTCCCTCGGAAATGATTTGCCCTGGAAGGAATTTCCCCTGAATGATTTCCACCGGAATGAAATTCCCTCGAAAAGAATTTTCTTCGGAAAGAAATCCCCTAGAATAAATTCCGTTTAATTGAATTTCCCTAAAAATAAATTCACCGAATACCCCATTGAGCTCCGAAAGCCATGGAAAAACCACGACGGGGACCAATGAAGCCCTGAATAAAAGAAGGCAAAAGAGGGCTTACGACTGGAGCTCTGAAGGTTACAAAAAAACGTAAGCTCATCAGGGCTCCAAATGAGACATGAGGGCACAAGGGGGTCCACAATAGATATTCGAAAGCCATGTAAGGTGACTCGGTAAGGCTTTAAACGATATTGGAGACACAAGGGGGACAGGGGGCTTGATATAACAAAAAGAGACAAAAGGGGGGCTTACTGGAATTCTGGAAGCTACAAAAAACCATGAGGGGGCTCATTAGGTCTCCAAACGATGACACATTACGGCAAAATGGGGCTCAATAGAAATCCGAACGCCACGGGAAAATGCAAGGGTGTTCAGTAGAGCTTCAGGCGATATTGGTTATAGAAGGTGACCCAAGGGGATGTATATAACAAAATAAGGCGGAACGGGGCTCACTGGTACTCTGAAAGCCAAAGAAATCATAAGTGAGCTGATTACTACACATTTAGTTTGGAGAAGGCACAAGGGGTCCGATAGAGTTCCGAGAGTCATGAAAAAACGACAAAGGGGCCCAATGAAGCTCTGTAAAATCAAAGCAGGCAAAAAAGGGCTGATTGGAATTTTGAATGCCAAAAACACATACGGGGACTCGACAGGGCTCCAACTACATTTGAGGACCCAAGAGGGTCCCAAAGAACTCCGAATAATATGATAGCAGAAGGGTGATTACCGGCATCTGAGAGTAAATAAAAATGCAAGCAAGGGGGCTCAGCAGGGCTTCAAATCAAATTGAAGACCCAATAAGGAAGCCACTGGAGTCCTTATTGGGCTTGTGGATAACACAAGATGGCACAAGAGAACCGTGTGGAATTTTGGAAGCCGTGAAGCACGCAAGTCATTAGGGCTCGAAATTATCCTTGAAGACACAAGGGGGCTAGTGCTTCGAAAGCCTAAAAAAAGCCACACAAGGGGGCCCAATGGACCTCTGTAGAACAGAATAACGGAAAATGAGGCATACTGGTACGTACCTACTCCGAAAGCCATGAAAAAACACAAGGAGGCTCGACAGGACTCCAGCTACACTTGAAGACACAATTAGGTCCGATAGGGCTCCAAACATGATATGACGGCATAACGTTGCTTGCTGCTCCGGAAGTCATGGAAAATGTAAGGGTGCTCAGCAGGGCTCCAAGTTACATTGAAGATAGAACAGGAACCGAATGGAGCTCTTGATAACAGAAGACTACAAAAGGGGCCTTATGTTCGAAAAGCAACGAGAAAACACAAAGGGACATATTGGGTGGTATGATTAAAAGAAGTATTTACTTTTACTTCAAGTAAATACTTCACTCAGTAGTAAGTGCTTCGAATCCCGTAGCATTTACTTCACCTTCTACTTGAAGAAAAACTAAAGTAAGAAGTAGAAGCTTTTACTTCATACTCCACTCTATGTACTCGAGTAAATAGAAGGTAATACTACAGCTTATGCTAGTTTTGTGTAGTATTTACTTCGAAGTGAAGTAAATACTATAGTATTGCTGGAGTTGATCAAGAAGCAGCTTCGCATTTGAAATTCAATTCAAAAGTGGTCAAATGGTCATGTTTGTTAGTCTCGGAATAAACTGTAGAGAAGTTTGGAAAACAGGGGCGTTATGGAGGAGCGTAATGTAGGAAGTATCGGTCAGTTCTCTTTCATTTTCAACTTTTCAGCGCTGAGGAAGTAAATTGATGTTACTTGTCCAAAGCCAAGAGGAGGAATTGTGAAAAAGATGTATACTTAGATTAAACAAAGACAACGTGCAGTGGATGCAGAATATGTCCATATTTTTGGGGACTCACGTCGAAAGAGGAGGGGCAGCTCCCAGGCAACAAAACCAAAATGGAGATTTTCCTCAGACGCTTAGGCAATCCCGGTTTTCAAGTTGGCTTGGGGCAGACTTGCAGACTTGGTAGTCCAAAAAAAAGTGTTGAAAATTATCAAAGAGGTCGCCAATAAAATTGTTTGAAACCCACCCTTTTTGCATCGAAATTCTTATTTTTGATGTTTCCACTATACATTTCTGCAATTTCAGTGGCTGCATTATCTTTTTTGCTTTTATTGCTGGGGCCTTCCCCTTGTCCCGCAAGATTTTGCGGTCCTGCAAGAGCATCACAAAGGCCATCTGCAGATCCTTATCTTCCTCGCTTTTTGCTACACCGTTTTCGCTGGCACTTTCTTTGTCTCTACTCAAACTCATACTGGCCACAAAATGGATTCAAAGCCAGGATCACGTTCAGAACGAAAGACTTTCCAGGTGACGTTAACGTTGAAGTTTGTCACTGTAGTAACAACTTCTAGGCGAAGTATTTACTTCATGTATAGGATTATGCTTCACAAAATACTACGAAGTAAAAGCTTCTACTTGAAGTAAAAGTAAATACTTCTTTTAATCATACCACCCATTAAAGCTAAGGCAAAAGGCAAAATATTATTTGGCGATGAATTGTCCGGTCACGTCCTAGAAGAAGGAGGAAGTTTGCGTGCACATGTACGTACGACGTAACTCAACTTTGAGTTGAAAATTTGAAAAATATTTTTTTCAAGTAAAAAATTTAATTTTCTTCAATTTGATGAATCGTAAGGTAGGTTATGTCATTTGAAATTTTAAAGTTGGACTGGGTGGGGGCGAGGGGGCTAAAAATAGAAATTCGCAAATGTATGCTTTAGATGTCCCCCTCGATATAAAAATCGACCTGTTTTTGCTCGAAGATATTTTCACAAGGAAACGGAGGTTATTGCAGGTGGATAACGTATGGTCCGAAAGTTTTGGGAATTTTTCAAAAGCTAATAACTTTTTTTGGATAGTTTAAATTTTGTAACTTTATATTGCAAAAACTAGCATCATCTTTAACAATACCAAATTCAAATTCAACATATTGAAGATAGGCCATTATTTTTGATGGCTCTTAGTTTTCTTCTGCCATGTTCGATCATTCTCTGGACAACAGCAGGATTAATTTCTCTGAGCTACTGCCTCCCAATGTACCGCAAGCTCGACCAATATAAGATTTTTGGTGAGTATTTAACAGGATTGTATACGACAAAGAATGGGAAGCTGCAAATGAAGGCCAATTACGGCGTCGCATTTTTCAATAACATTAGAGAATTTCGCATTGGAGAAATTGATACAAAAAATTATGGAACATGGCAGGAGAAAATTGAGATCCATCGAAGATAATGGTCCATTATCAATATATTGAATATGAGTTTGTTATTGTTATATATGATGTTAATTTTTGCAATATCAAGTTGAAAAATAAAGACTATTCAGAAAAAGATATTAGCTTTGAACAATTTCCCAAAACTTTCGGACCATACGTTAGTTTTCAAATGATCACCCGGTATGTATTTCTTGACTAAAATTTGCCGTCTCGACGTGAGAGTAGCTAGTGGAGTCCAGCGTCGATAGGGACGAGAATCGCAGATCAACCACCCAATGTCATGTTGACGGACTGTCAATGTATTAACCTAAAAATCCGGAGCCGTCACGCACCTACTATTTTGTTCATTTTCAACATGTGATCAGTGTAGGACTATCTAGCCTTGCTATTGAGAAGCGCCTGGCGGCCGCATTGGCGCCGTTCTTGATTCGCCATTTTGTCACGTGTTGTATGCTGAGCTGATTCGATTTGTTGTTTTCCAGCAGGTCCGCTGCGCTCCTTGACGGATGAAAAATCCCTCCACAGGCCGCTATTTCCGAGTGTTGGCAGAAGCACCGTCATGACCTTGGCGCCCGAAAATCATAAACAGACCACCCTCCCGCTGACACCAGCCGCCTTCAGGGGACCTACGTGCCGACGCCAGGGAGAATCCGTCGGGAGAGCCGGGTGGCTTGGTGGAGCAGCAGAGCGGAGACGCCAGGAAGTTCGGCATATTACGTCAGCCACAGGGAAGTCATTCCCAATCTATTCTACTCACCAGAACCACGGAGAACCAGTAGATCCGGCCCAGTGTTGCATTCGTATCAATGGGTAACACTGCGGAGGCCTTATGCCCCGTTTTAAACTGGAAGGGTCGTCTACTCTCTCCAGGCTAGTTCGTAGGAGGCCTCATGCCGCTATTGTTTGCGTTTTGAAACGGGAAGCTCATCTTTCCGTGCCATGTACCTTGCCCAACGGGCGTTGTTGTGAATCATGTCCAATTCGTCATTTTCCGCGTGTAAATTACACAACTCATACAATGCACTTGTTTCGTTCGCTTGTAAATTACCACCTTCACAGCTCAAGTGTTAATACGGTGGTTGCACGGAGTAGACTCACTCCGGTCCATATGGGTCAAAACGTTTGAGTTTGATGCCGCAATAATCTTCCAAAAGATATTTTGAAAAACGTAAAAATGCTCAAACAGAATGGTTTAAAAAAAGACTTTTTGCCCACAAGAAAGCAAATTTTGGTGAATTCAAGGTACAACTCAGTATTTCTACAATATGGGATGTTGGAAATGGAGCCGTGGCCGTAACCCTCCAGCTTGTCACTTTATTTTTGCTCAAAAAGTCATTTCGCTGAAAATAAAAAGTGAACGAGATATACACGCCCAAATGGTCTAGGGATTATTTCGAAATTTTGTCTTGATTAAAATGACAATTTCTCGAGAAAACATAACTAGCCCAATTTCAAAAATGTCCAAGATGCTCGATAGAGTAATCTTTTGACTACATGGTACTACATTAGATCACCAGATTGTTGACCTCGTACGATATACCGTATGATCAAAAACTTTCTTCCTCTAGGCAGGCTGTGGTCTGGCCAAAATCAGTCTCGTTTGCCTGCTAATGACCAGACCACGGCCTGCCTAGAGGAGGAAAGTTTTTGATCATACGGTACAAACAGGGTGACAATGGAAGGAGTGCAGAAATGACCTGATTTCAGCAAAGTCCCGTTCTGATTAAACAAGTCGCAGAATTTTCTAGATAACATTTTCGGAAAGCGTACATCAATATCGTGAAACCGTTTTGGACTATTTTTTTTTAAGAATTCAGTTATTTTTGGACACTCAACCTTTCATTTTGAAAAACCGAGCGGCCGGTCTGGTAACGTCAACTTGCATTGCTGACAAGCCGCAGGCCGCAGGGAACTTCAACTTACCCAGTTCGAGCTAGTTCCTGACCAGGGCACACCGTCATTGCGATATCCTAGCTGAAAAGAAGCGAGTGGGTGATATTTTGGTCTTGGTGTCACCTTTGTCTCCTAAATTGTGATTAAAAACGAGAATGGACCATTGTCGCTGCAGCGAGTGGGTCTCGATATTCACCGCAAGTGAGAATTTACATGCAAACAGTATACGCTTTTCCGTCATCCCATAAATTTTACGTTCGTATAATTCAAGATAATCAAGATTTTTCCGAATCGAGATGAGGCACACACGATGCAAATCGCTTGATACGAAACTTTCTAATGATTATCATCCTACCTGCATAATACCACCTTTCCTGCTTTACGGGCTAAGGAAATGTGCCACATCAACAAAACGAAAATTTGCAATTGTAATGGTTTCAGCATGCAACGTGGGCATCGCTGTAGGTATAATACGTATTTATCCCTCGATTATTATTTTAATGTTTCGTTCTCTTATACAGTAATTATTCATCGTTGTTGGGATTCCATAGGTATCCCAGAGACAACAATGGTTTTCTTTTCAGCTTTGCGAAAAGAGACTAGAAAAGAACAATGGAAGAGGCTAAGTGGCTATAAATTCGGTAAAAACTAGATCGATCGAGTCATTTACCATAAGAACATCAATAACACTGGTCAACAATGGTTTTGCTGCCCTTGATGTAGAAGTATAAAAGTATAATATTCCACGCATCACGCATGCACGAAACTATGGATGATTTTGGGATATTGACTATATTTTCTTTTAAATCTCAATTTTCCGGTCTAGTCCAGTCACTATGCCCACTTTTTGTGAGGCCAATACTGGCCTATAAATTGAGGTAGAGAAATAAATCAAATAGCAAAAGGATGCTCATTCTATGCCATTGTTTACCATATGATAATTTTTTGGAAAAACTATTTTTTCCAATGGAAACTTCCATGCAATCCAAAGACCTCCAAAACATCTCGTCATTCAGCTTAGCAAATTTGACAAGTTAGATTTTATGTATCAACAAGTGTTCACTAATTTCTTGGACGTTCAATATCTCGGAAAATGGTAACATGATTTGGCCGGCGAGATCACACGATCTCACGCTGCCAGATTTCTATCTTTGAGGTTTCTTGAAAGCACAAGTCTATGCTGACACTTCGCAGTCTTCGCACACTAGAACTCAGAACCAATATCTGAGTCGGAATTACAGAGAATAATGTTGGCTACGAGGTTGGCTATAAGGAAGAGAAATTTACACTCCAAAATGCAACGCTGCATCAGATCTCACGATGCGCACTTGACCAATGATATTTTTTTCCAGAGTTGAATAATATGACTAAAAATGGCAAGAAATGAGCTTTCTTTTTTTGATCCATTACTCTACCTCAATCCACAAGTATATGGACCTTGCGAGAAATGGTCATACTGGCTGGACAACCTTTATTACTAGAGTAACAACTTTTGACTTTGGCAACACTGCTTGACCAGTTACAAGGACAAGGAGTGAGGGGCGCGGGGGGTCACTTGATGTATCTAGGCGCGAAATCAATGTGCAGAAAGCGAATTTCAACTAGATACGAACCACTTGATAATAATTCGTGCCCTGAAGACTCAAACTGTTAATTATTTAATAAGATAAAAATATTAAAAATTTTCCAAAACCTCAAAAACCAGAGCTAATATATGTTCGAAAACTATTGTGGACTCGAAAATATGAAAATTAATTATAAATTAATATAATTATACTTGGTCTACTAAAATTGAATAAAACGCAATCGCAATAACCGTGCGTTCTGTGTCTATTTTTTTATTTTTTATTTTCCAACAAAACAACGGTCACTAAACAAACGTCCACAGGGTGAACTTAATAGCTAAACACAGGAACTCGATCTTCTTGCGGATGTCTATAGTACGTTGAGTTACAAATTAATGTCCATAGTACTGTCCAATTTTAGTCTCTGGATACCTATCGGACGTCCATAGAACGTTCAGTGCCATCTGGAAGCTGTCAATCAAAGATAACGTCGTAGAAAAATAGGGTGATTTCACAACTTCACAGACAGTCGTGATAGTGAAATGAGATATCCAGCTTTTTTTCCTCTTACTTATTTCTGGGGCGCCCTGTATAAGCAAAACCTAAAAAGCTCATTATAATAATGTGATAATAATTATCGTGTGCTGCGCGCCGTAGTGTCAGCATGTCAATCTCCACTCGCACATTATCATAAAACCATTTAAATTAAACTATAGAGAGAGGCAATAGACGTAAGTATACATTGTTCGCAACAATAACACGTCGTAGGAGGCTGAGGCCGAGATCGATATAGGTGTGAAGATTTATGTAACAATCATAGATCATGCCAGCGATTATAGTTTAATTTATCGTCCGCTTCTTGGCTCCGGATCATTGAAAGATGCAATTTTGTATCAATTTCTTTTTCAATGCCTCCATAATCATGCCAGGCATACCACTGGATTTATTGTTGTTGCTTTTTTTCGGCACCCGGCTAGATTTTCGAAGCGGTTGCCATAACAATAAAGCAATAGTGCCAACAATCAAACTGTAGGTTTGCAGTTCTGCCAACTGCCGTAAAGAACGGAATCCGAAAACTGTAGAAATGACAGGGCGCGAAGAACATGTCAATCGCGCGCGGTGCTCAGTAGGCGACGGAGCTTTATTCCAAGTTCAACAACACACTTGTTACGTACCGCGCGCATTATTTCCGTATGGCCGGTCGAATATCAAGGCAGCCTTGGCGGGCCGCTAGCGCGCGATCGTCGGGTTTCCAGCGGCAACCGTGCCAAAAATAAAAATCTAAAATCGGCCGTCTGGCCGCGGCCGGTTCACTAGGCTATGAGTCGTTCTTGCGGCCGTTTTTTTCTTTCCTCCGTCGTTTTTCTTGTTTTATCTAAAACCAATTATTCAATTAGAGAGACGCTTGTAAACCGCCAAAGGATGGGCGCACAGGTGGCGCTCCGGGCGTTACGCAACGCCGCCTCAATGAAAATAAACACGGGCACTGTTCTAACACACACACGTGCGATTTTTCTGACAGTTTACAAGAAGTTTGGGTATTTTTGGATTTTTTTTTCTCGTGTTTTTCGATCGAGTCCTCCGCGGCGTTCTTTTTGGCTCCGGTCGATTTCGGAACGGGAAAAAGCACTCAATCATTTTCATTCAATGTTTGTTTACGCGTCAATAGAAAAAATGTTTGTTTGAAGGTTAGGTTTCTTCGGTCCCCCGGCTAAGCGCCACGCCATCTGGTGTCAATGACAGTTGCCGTATTTGTATTGAATCATTGAATTTCTGTTGGTCGATTAAGTAACCATGTGGTACATAGTAGGTACGTTACGAAACCCTCAGACCTATTCGAAATATCGGAGTCGATAATCGACATTCCCAAAATTACATACAGGGTGATTTTTTGAAAAGTTTCCACCTCCAATATTTTCCCGCACAAATTTTTTTTGCAAAAAAGCCAAAACAGGTCGATTTTCTTTTCAAGGGGGACATCTAACCAGCGTATTTTCAATCTTACTGTTTCATCCCCCTAGGCAGTGTGACTACCCCTTCCAAAATCTTAAATGGGACTAGGGGTCAAGATACACATTGTTTTGAAGGTCATTCAATTCTCTTTATACTGGTGCATCTAAAATGAAAATCTAACCATCCGTTCTCAAACTATGAATTTTTTAAGCCAGGAATCTTCGCTGAATAAATTTTTGTTTTTATTATGCATTGGCGTATCAAGAACCGTCAACACACGTCTATTTCAATCAAGTATTAGGGGAAGGGGCATTTTTTTAAAGATCGTTGAGATACGTACCTCTCACCCACTCCTTCGCCCCCATCAACAACCCCTTGGAAATCTGAAATGGGATATGAGCCATCTTGTGATACCTCATTTGAAAGGGGTATCAATAATTCGCCAGTGCAGTCGATTCTAATGAAGTCGTCAACAGGTGTCTAAAACTCAACGATCATTTTGGAAAAATTATTCAGAAAGCATTTTTATTCAAATAATTTCTTTTATTCTGAAAATGCAAACGTTTCAACAGACAGAAGCAAGTGGAACTGAAAGAAGTCAGTAGTTACAATCACAAAAGATAAGATAATTTTTTTACTTCAGTTTTTCCCAGTTTTTCAGGTACATTATTTTGTTTTCTACAATACACTAAGTGTACCGTATTCGACGTCGGTTGAATTGTTACATGTAAAAAATGGCTTACGCTGTTGCCGAGAGGGTTGAAGTAATTTTGATTTATGGTGCAATGAACTGTTACCGAGCCACGGCCAGAGTTTTCAGTGAAAGACATCCAGATAGACAAATGAGCCATATGTACGTCAGAAAGCTTTTACGAAAATTCCAGGAAACGGGGTCGGTGAAGAATGTGAATAGAAGAGGTAACGTGGTGGTAGATGAAATGGCTCAGATTGAAGTACTAGGTCATCTGGCTTTGGATCCAACTAACTCTTTGCGTCGGATTTCTGCAACTACAGGACTTTCGTACTCATCCGTGCGCAAAGTGACAAAACTTCATAAATTCCGTCCATACAAAATGAAAATGCTGCAGGAGCTTGTTGAAGAAGATCCTGATCGGAGACTAGAGTTTTGCGAGACCATGACAGAAATGATCACTGCAAACCCAAATCTGGTCAAGAACATATGCTTCAGTGATGAATGCAGTTTCTATTTAAACGGCTGTGTAAATAAACAAAATGTGCGTTATTGGAGGGATGAAAATCCACGCATTTTCAGAGAGGGACATACGCAAGCTCCTCAAAAATTGAATGTTTGGGCAGGAATACTTGGAGATGCGGTAGTCGGTCCCCTATTCATTGAACAAACATTGAATGGTGATGTGTATTTGGACTTGCTGGAGAATACCATCGATCCTTTAATAACCGATGAAGTTGAAAATCAACGTGATCAAGGTGGAAATCCGATCCTGGATGAAAATGGGCTATTCTTTCAGCAAGATGGAGCCCCGCCTCATTACGCTGTCAATGTGCGAAACTGGCTCGACCAGAGATTTCCGAATCATTGGATTGGCAGGCGTGGAGCGATAGAATGGCCACCTCGATCACCAGATTTGACAAGTCCCGACTTCTTCCTCTGGGGTCATCTTAAATCTGTTGTCTTCAAAACTCAGCCAGTGGATTTGGTAGATTTACGACAGCGGATAGTTGACGAATGCAGAAGGATTCCTAGAGAAACGTTCTCTGGAGTGAGACAGGAATTCGAAAATCGTCTCTACTACTGCATGGAGAATAACGGTGGTCACTTTGAGCATCTTTTGTGATTGTGACTACTGACTTCTTTCAGATCCACTTGCTTCTGTCTGTTGAAACGTTTGCATTTTCAGAATAAAAGAAATTATTTGAATAAAAATGCTTTCTGAATAATTTTTCCAAAATGATCGTTGAGTTTTAGGCACCTGTTGACGACTTCATTAGAATCGAATGCACTGGCGAATTATTGATACCCCTTTCAAATGAGGTATCACAAGATGGCTCATATCCCATTTCAGATTTCCAAGGGGTTGTTGATGGGGGCGAAGGAGTGGGTGAGAGGTACGTATCTCAACGATCTGTCAAAAAATGCCCCTTCCCCTAATACTTGATTGAAATAGACGTGTGTTGGCGGTTCTTGATACGCCAATGCATAATAAAAACAAAAATTTATTCAGCGAAGGTTCCTGGCTTAAAAAATTCATAGTTTGAGAACGGATGGTTAGATTTTCATTTTAGATGCACCAGTATAAAGAGAATTGAATGACCTTCAAAACAATGTGTATCTTGACCCCTAGTCCCATTCAAGATTTTGGAAGGGGTAGTCACCCTGCCTAGGGGGATGAAACAGTAAGATTGAAAATACGCTGGTTAGATGTCCCCCTCGAAAAGAAAATCGACCTGTTTTGGCTTTTTTGCAAAAAAAATTTGTGCGGGAAAATATTGGAGGTGGAAACTTTTCAAAAAATCACCCTGTATAGTCCGGATGCTAGTTGAAATGACCTTGCAGTTTTTTTATGAGAAGATGCCACTCGGTGGAAATGTTCTTTGCATCGTACTCTTCCGATTCAGAATCGTAGCCATCAGCGCCATCCATGCCGGCGGCGTATACGGGGTGATACAGAAAAAAAAGTTGAAAAATCATATTTAATTAACCGAAACATGTGGAGACGTGTAATTCACCACATACATCAACTATTTTATGCTTATGAAGTCACAGCGAACTGTCCTTGATTACCTTGAGCCGTCTTTGAAATGTGGGGAAAAACCAGGGAAAAAAAAACAAGAACACTCTTTTTCTCATAAATAAGTAATTCTTAGAGATATTGACACAATACTTGGTATTTCTACGAAAAGTAATGTTAGAAATGATAGGAGCTGGGTAGCCAATTTCTAAGCCAACTATTTCCAGAAATACGATTGTCAACTTTTTTTTCCTCTTGAGCACCATCTTGAATCTGCCCTGTGAGGCATCGTTGAAAAAGTGATTGGTTATTATAATAATAATGGTAACACGAAATCATTGCATCGCAAACACAACCTCCTCATCATAATTTAGTGACTTCTTCGGCGGGAAAGAATTGTCATTCACGTATTTTTTGGCTCTTGAAAGCTTTAGTGCTCATGATGGCATTTGCAACATCTGGAATGGTGAATTTGTTACGCATTATGAACCTTGATGTACTTTGAGGTAGCCTACCAAGTTTCATCATCATCAATTGAGAGGTTTGTTCTTAAAAGCTGTTTGAACAAAATTTGTGTCGTTTTTTTATGAAAAATACAAAATATTGGGTCTCTCACCCTTACTTGATCCCTCACGGAGGATAGCCTGACACCGAACGTGTCCGAATTTTTTATGATAATGATCCAGTGGGAAGTGCTCTTCAATGTTTAGTTGTCAAAAATTGCATAGTTGCGTTCAGATTCCATACAGAGAGCGACAAAGAAGTTCATGCAGTAAAAAAAGACATAAATTACAGTCGAGAAAAACTTACTAGGTAGTCCAGAGCTAGACTGAAAGCTGTCTGGAGACCTTGCTTTTTACAACATGAATGTGTAATTTGGTACACTGTTAGAGCCTCAAGTTAGTAATGTTTCAAGCCTTTCACCCACGCTTGAGAGTCTCGAGAACTTGTGTATTGCGGAAAGCCTACCTAAAACGGATATTTCCGGGATTTCTCCGTTGCATTGAAAGTTGTGTCTTTTTTCACTGCATGAACTTCTTTGTCGCTCTCTGTCTGGAATCTGAACGCAACTATGCAGATTTTGACAACTACACATTGAAGAACAGTTCTCAGTGAACTATTCGCATAAAAAATTTGGAGACTTTCGGTTTCAGGCTTTCCTCAACAAAGGATCAAATAAGGGTGAAAGATCCAATATTTTGCATTTTCCATAAAAAAAATCAAACAAATTTTGTTCAAACAGCATTTAAGAACAAACCTTTCAATTGATGATCGCAAAACTTGGTAGGCTTCATAATGCGTAACATATTTTACCATTCCAGATGTTGCAAATGCCATCATGGGCACTATAGCTTTGAAGGGCCAGAAAATTCGTGAATGGCAATTCTTTCTCGCCGAAGAGGTCACTAAATTATGATGAGAAGGTTGTTTTTTTGATGCAATGATTACATTACATATTACAATTATTATGATAACCAATCACTTTTTCAACGATGCCTTGCAGGGCAGATTCAAGATGCTGCTCAAGAGGAAAAAAAGTTGACAATCGTATTTCTGGAGATAGCTGGCTTAGGAATTGGCTACCCAGCTCATATCATTTTCACATTATTTATTTGTGGGAAAAAAGAGTGTTTTTTTTTTTTTTCTGTTTTTCCCCTACATTTCAAAGATGGTTCAAGGTAATCAAGAACGGTTTGCTGTGACTTCATGAGCATAAAACAGTTGATGTATGTGGTAAATTACACGTCTCCACATGCTTCGATTATTTAACTATAATTTTCCAACTTTTTTCTCTGTTTCACCATGTATACGCTGCCGGCATGGCGCCTGTATGGCGCTGATTGATGGCTACCTTCCTGGATCGGGAGAATATGACGCAAAGAACATTCCCACCAAGTGGCATCTTCTCATCAAAAAATGCAAGGATTTCCACAACGACATGATTAGAAACAGAAATGTAACGCGGAACTGATGAGTCTTCAACAGTTTTCAAATCGTCATAAAATGCAAGCCATTTTGTATGTTTGGTGCCGAAACCAGGGACCTTTGACGAATCAAGTGACTAACGGGACGTAGTGTAAAAATTTAACGGAAAATGGAACGTGTCGCGCGAAAAAGCTGCCGCTCTCAGCTCACAAAGCTGGTGAACGACGCTAACGAACAATTGGTGAACCAGTTTGAGGACAATAATGAACTGGTGGTGATTAGTGATAGGATTAAAAAGGAAACGGAAGTTTGGATAGTGTCAACGAACGAGTCAAGTCCCTTCTTCAAACCAAAAAAACCAAGCGACGACGAGCTCCAGGCGGAGTTTGACAAAATGTTGGAGAACCAGGACCAAGAAACACAAGTATCACGCATCAACAACGAACGAAACAAGTGAATCGAACTCCACCCAAATATCTCGCAGTACAAGCAGAACTCAAGGTAACAATAACGTTAAATTACCATAACTTGAACTGCGGAAGTTCAAAAGCGATTTGTCGGAGTGGACTTTGTTCTGGGAACAATTTCGACTGGTCATACCCGAAAACGAATCGCTAGACTCAGTTGCGAATTACCTGGAAGGTGTGCTGATCGTGAAAGCTGCAACTACGATAGCTGGGTTTAGGCCGACAGCAGACTCATACGAAGACGCGATTGAATTATTAAAACATGTGTTTGGAAACAAATAAGAATCATCGATACTCATATTCAGAACCTCTTAGCCACAACGCCCGTCAAGAGCAAGCTAGCTGCCATCGGCTCAAGAGGACTGTATAACGTAATTACATCAATCGCAAGAGACTTGACCGCGCTAGGAGTCAACGCAAATGAATTATGGTGATAAAATCAGTAAATTAGCACCGACAGTACCCAGATGACAAAAAGGGTGATGATATCGAAGAGAAAATAGAACTTTTATTGTGCTATTCAAAACTCGAGGTTGATTCGATAGAATCGTCTCAGATACCCACAGCAGGCGGTATTGCAGCCCCTTTGAACGCACTAGTAAAGGAAGAAAGACGTCCTAAAATTGCCCATTCCCATCATAAATCTGAGGCAAGAGAATATCCAGCTGCGGGACTGCTAGCGACCATCATAAACGGTTGTTTATTTTGTAAATCGGCAAACGACATGTCAGAGGAATGCCAGGAGCTAGTTTGACCATCCAACAAAAGAAGGAGATACTAACAGTGATAATTGTTTTTTTCGTTGCAGAAAACCGAACCATGGCGCCAGATTTTGCAGAAACAAAATCACCTGTGGAAGTTGCAGTTTGCAGCACGCGGCGTCTATGTGTGACCCGGTTTACAGAAGAGATGCGCCACAAAACGAGTTTGATTACCAAAAATCAAGGATGCAATAACTCAACAATCTACCGCCTATGCAGAGTATCGAATGACAAGAGTAATCTTTGGAGTAACAAGTAGCCCTGCTATGATGTCCAAACGTGTTGGGCATCCACTGGGACACAACAACTGGTAATTTATGTTTGGACCTGTCGTCCATCATCATCTAACGAAAATCATCCGTATCCGACGAAACGAAGTGTCTTGAAGACCATCGGCCGCATCTACGATTCTCTCTGCATCTTGAGCCCTTTCACAATAAGGGCGGAGATCCTTCTTCAGCGCATCTGGAAGCAGAACCTGGCCTGTGACAATGAGCTACCACTTGAATTGAGGAGCGAGTGAAAAAAATGGTGCAGCAAACTGTTGAGTTTTCTCCCTTTCAACATTCCAAGAACTGTTACAATGAATGTTTCCGACAAGTTCGAGCTGCATGTGTTTTCGGATGCAAGCAAGGTGGCTTACGGTGCGGTCGCTTTGTTGGCGAAATTTCCGAAACAAGCGTTAACGTGAAATTTTTAATCGCAAAAAATCGTGTCGTGTCAATAAAAGGAAATGGCTCTAGTGAACTATTGCTACCAAAACTTGAATTAACGGATGCAGTGTGCGCGTCGCGATAATCGAAAACGTAAATTTCAAGTTTGAGACAATCAATTTGTCGACTGATTCGAAAATAACGCTACAATGGATTACCGGCGACGCCACAAAGTGGAAAACGTACGTGTACAATCGTGTTTCCGGAATCCAAAAACTTACAAAAGATTCTGTGTGGTGGCGTTGTTCTGGTAATGTTAATCCTGCGGACTATTCAACCCGCGGTGTGCGCGCAAGTGAACTTTCAAAGTCAGACACGTGGCTTAACGGACCGCAATTTTTATCGCGAATGGACAATGCCTGGTTAACGAATAACGAACAATTGAATTTCCCTGACGAAACGCTGGTTTGTGCGGCTAACGTTAACAAAGTGCAAAAACCGCGTGAACTGAAATCGATTTTTCCTCTCGAAAACTATGAACAATTAGAGAAATGTTTACGTGTTACCGCATCCGTAAAACGCGTTTTCCGGGAAAAAAGATCCGTCTTTGACGTTGACGACTGAAGAGCTTGACGAAGCCAAAACGTATTGGATCAAGAATGTTCAGCAAGCCAACTTTGGTCAATAAATCGACGTTTAAAAATAAACTGACACCTTTTAAACGACATCGTTCATCGACAAGGTGCACCACGATCAAGTTGGAAGATGGCGCGAATCAATCAGATGTATCTAGGAAGAGATGGAAAAATTCGTGCCTGTGAAATCCAACTCGCAAAAAAATAAGACTTTGCTACGCCGCTCAGAAAACTTTGCCCATTGGCAATTCGCATCGCCGCTCAGGAGGATGTGGAAAATAAGCAAGCGAATATTCAACTGGACCCAAGCTATGGGGTGTCCGTGGAGGGCACTTTGGGCCTTAAAGGGCCAAGGTGTGCGAAAGAGGAGCACGGCCCGTAACATGTGTCAATTTTTTATGCAAAGACTTTCGAACTTTCAGTGTCGAGTAGCTATTCAAGCGAGCCGTATTAACGCCTTTTCTGTTATATAACTAAGTTGTTCATTGTGCATATGTATATTTTCGGTGTGTATATTAAATAATTTAGATCGGACTGCGTCTATATTTCACGTAGCGCTGTCAACCGGTCACGGTTAACCGGTTAACCGAACAAAAAATTCGAATAACCGCTCATATTTCGCGAAGGAATAACCGCTTAAGGTTAACCGATTAATAAACGGTTAAAAACCGGTCACGGTTAACCGGTTTGACCGATTACGGTTAACCGGTCAATAATCTGTTACGGTTAACCGGTTTTTGTTAAAAGACCGGTTATGGTCCATTTGCTCAAAATCGTTTGAGGTTAATCAGTTACTACAACTAGCTGGTCAATCACCGGTGAATTTGAATAACTGGTGCATCATGGTAGGGTAATTATCACAGCGGAGGTAATGTAGAGCTCATGCTTATGATACCACCTATAAGCTGCAAGTACCTACTCACTTACCTATACTTACCTAGTCTTTTGAAAATATGTTTATCAAAATTACTGTGTATGATGGCGAAAATACGGAAAACTTGCAGGTACCTATTTATATATTTTTGGATTGAGGGTTCAATTTCGTGGGGAGTGGAGTTGAAATTTGACAAAATAAACCAAAAGATCAAAACGCTGAAGTAGACTAACTTCCAAGATTTTTAAATATACAGGATGTTTCGCGTTCAATCGCGAACGTTTTGACAACGGATGAAGCATCAAAAAATAAGTGGACTTTCTCCAGAAAACTTTGTTCAAAAACGTACAAAAACTGAGATGAAGCCATTCAAAGTTGAGAATAAAATACCGTTTTCCTCACGTAATTTCCACACCGTTGAACCAATTTGCCTCAAATTTTACATAGCACGTCCCTGTTATCTTCCACAATTTCTGCGCTACTGACTATTCTGCAGAAATGTCTAGGCACTTGAGTTTTGCAATCAATTTAAAAGAAAAGTTACTCTTGACAAATTTTGATTAAAAGCTTCCTTGTCAAGATATTATTTGAATCCGAATGTTTGAAAAACATGTTGAAAACGCCAATTCCAAGAAACTAAAGATAATGATCAGGGAAAAGTCATGATTTCTTTACTGAAACAGACTTTCCAGGCGTGTTAAGTTCATGAACCATTATTTCAGCTGAGAAGCAACAAGTTTTCAAAAAATTATTTTTTTGGCTCTTGAAATTGGTAAAAGATTTTTTCAAACATTATGATTCAATTATCTCGAAAACGAAGCCTTCAACAAAAGTTGTCAGGAGTAATTTTTTCCTTTAAAGTGATTGCAGAGTCCAAATTTCAAATGTCTAGGCATTTTAGCAAAATAGTCAGTGGCGCAGAAATTAGGAGGAGAACAGGGGGGAGTCCCCCAATTTCCATGCCATTGGACCAATGTGTCAAAACTCAAAATCCTTCAAAGTCCTTCAGTGACAGTTTTTGGAGATTCACTTGATAATCACGTATCCAAAATGTAAGGCGAATTGGTTCAACGATGCAAGAAGTATGTGGAAAAAACGATATTTTGATTCTAGGGCTGTATCTTAGTGATTATACAGCCCACTTTTCCATGCTTTATCCACTGGCAAAATCTTTGCGATCAAACAGTTGAACAGGGACACCTGTATATATTTATTTTCAATTTTTATACTTATACCAATCAAACTACGAGGAAGAGGTGCGCTTTTAGGAGCTATCTATTTGTATTTGAGTGTTCCAAATTAGATATTACAATGACATATGGCCGCTCGATTGTAATATGTATTTTAGAAAACTCAAATATGAACGGATAGCCCCTAAAAGCGCACATCTAAATGTGCTTTTAGCTGGAAAGCAGGATGTGAATCATGAATATTGAATAACGGCCCTCCTGAAACTCTCTTGCATTCTGTGCGTTACCTTAGGTATACGCTGTTGACGTCTGTTATTTCAAATTTTACCAAAAAATAAGCAAACTTATGAACATTTATAATTCCTATGAAACTATACAGACTCGTACATATTTCAAAATGCAATGCATAGGTAGGTAAGTTAGTGCAAAGCCGGTTACAATTACAAATAACCGGTCACAATTGGAATTTTTAACCGGTCAAAATTGTCGACAGTTAACCGGTTGACCGGTCAATCCGATTAACCAGTTAAACCGGTTAACCGGCCAACCGGTCAAGCCGGTTATTCCGTAACCCAATATTTTCTAAACCGGTCAATTTATTTTTTTCTGACAGCACTATTTCACAGTATGAAAGTCATTGGGAACAGACTTGTCCCATCTCAGCTGTAGCTGCCAAAATTCCTGAAGAATGATTTAAGCAGCAATGATTTTTGGCGATACGAGGCCCAAAGGATCAAACAGTTTGGAGTTGAGCGATGAAATCGATCATTTGGTGAGTTTAGAACCGCGGGAGACGTCTTGTTTGGTTGAAACGCGCCATAGGAATAACTATTTCCAGTGGGACTGCACACAATTCCCAAAATCTCGTTCACGTTGTGTGAAATTGGACTTGAGAGTCCATTGTGTCACCACACCATTGTGCTTGATGATAGTTTCTGCATTTCGGCTTGTTTCATTCAACATAAATGAGAGATTTCTGACAATGGCGTTCAGTTTTCGAATGGAGTCAGCACCCGGTAGAATATCATCCAAATAAAAATCACGTTTGATTACTTTTGCTCATTCAGGAAAATCCTCTCCATACAGTTCAACAGCTTCAACTAGGCACCTGATGATCTCAAGTACGGCGCTGCAGACACTCCGAACATCACATTTTATTGAGTTCAGATGCACAGAGTCCATTGGTTTGATCTTAGCGCCAAAATCATGAGGGGCTGATCCAGAGCTACAAACTCGACCTGCATCACTCAGCATATTCTCAGACTGAAAGACAATTGCTCCAAATCGCATTGCTACACGCAGCGTTCTGGAGTGCCTCAGGGCTCGGTCTTGGAGCCTCTACTTTTCATTTGTTGTCGATGATCTGGTTCTTGGTCCGGGCGCTGAGGTTTTACGTACGCAGGCGATCTCAAAATCAGTCCGCCTGACTTGGACGCTTCCGCCGCACTGATTAGCCTCTATTGATCATCCGGTAGTCCGATGTTGCAGCAGTCCAAGAGCTATGTTCTGTTATCTTTTCGTCAGTTTTCGACTTCAAGATATATGAGTATACTGATGCATGCCAAAATCATCCTGCAAATTCTCGATCATTATGCGATTACTTGGGTATACTTGGTGCAAGTCTTATAAATAACTTGGTTGCGGAAATAATTCAAAGTTGTTCAACTTGATATACTTACACAGTAATAACAATAAACTGTGTGGTGCTTATGCGAGTATTATGTTTACCATTACTGCGTTTTACTGGTGCACGCAAAATAGTTAAGCACTACATGAGCCAGTAACTTTCGAGGTAATTTTGAACCAAAGATAGATTTGATGTGTGCGCGCGACAGCTTTGCAAATTATCATTATTTAACATTGCTTTGAGCTTCCAGCGTCGCGACGCCGAACGTCTGTCATGATATCGAATTTCGACAACGCGACCGCATAACGTTGTCCGGCACTATGAATAGATTTCAGTAGTGCAATGTCAGTCTGCAAAAATAAGCGTGCGCTATTCTTGAAGAAGGTTTGCAATTCGGGAATAGCTCACTTTTTCTAGGATCTCCTTTGGGCTCATCACTAGAAAATATTTCGAAATAAAGATTTGCTGTTAGTATTTTGCTCATCGGCCGTGTTGTATTTTGAGGAGAAATGCAAAGTATCAGGCCTAACTGATCACTTTTACATTGCAAATTAGTCCAGTTTAAAAGCGTCCAAATCTTTATGATTTCAACAGAGAGTCAGCTAAGCGAAACGAGCAATTTTTATTGGAATCAAATCTTGAAATACAGCCCTATTTCATCGTTAAGCCACGGCTATGCGAATAAAACAGTATAATTTCGGTATGATTAAAAGAACGAGGCGAAGAGGTACTAGCGCTGCAACAGATTGCAGACGTGTGCTACGTACATGTTTCATATAAATCCTGATTTATCGACGCGGCGCGAAAGTATTTCGAAGACGACGACGCCTCTGGTGCCGCTCCAGAAAGCCATGTGGGAAGATCTAGGGGGGTGAGGCCGGTACAAAAGACAACAGGTGGGCATGTGTCCAAAATTTACGCAGCGTTGACACCAAAATAATTGTAACACACACAGATACCAACAGTGTGGCCACAAATCAAACGCCGTGACACCGATGTTAATGGGAAAACACACGGAATGATAATGGTGAAAGAAGAAGAAGAAGAAGAAGAAGAAGAAGAAAAAGATCAAAACACAAGTGAATTATTAATGAGGAACAAGTGAGTAGCGCCCGCGAGTCTTTTGTACGGCAATTATTTTGCCGTCGCGCGGATCGCACTTTGAGGTGGTAATGTGCCAAAATTCCAAAGATGAAAGTCTCTCGCGGTCTTGCTTTTCTCCTCGCTTTTCTCGTATATGGCCAAAAATTCGCCAAGAAAGCGCTGATTTATCGGACGTTTTACGCTGTCAGCCGTATTATAAGCGAGTCGACCTGAAGCTTTAGGTGCTGAATAACTGAGTGCTTTCGTTCGCGTCAAGTTGGGGTCACTTTACACACGTGGTGAATTTCGGTAGGATCTTGGATAGAAAATCTTTGGAATAAGGCCTGGACTGAACCCTTGAGGGCACCAAGAAGTTCTCTCAGGCGTATCAAGTTATTGCATTGCATCGAAATCCAGAAAAAGTTGGTTGCGTCACCCCAAAACTCCTGGGACTTTTTGTTCGAGACGTCCGGACGCGTCCGCGTCCCTTTGGATGAGAAGTTGGAATTTGAGGAAAATACTGGGACAAATGTGAAGCATCTCCATAAAAACTGAACAAAAAAATAAAAAAATAGATTTTTTTTTTGAAAAAACCTGAAAGCTCTTGAATTGGAAAGCTGTTGTTGGTCAAGAGCCGATCACCTCTGATTCAAAAGAAGAATGGTGAAAATTTGTTCACAAGAGCAGTTCAGTCCAGTTCAGTTCACTCCAGCTCAATTCCAGTTCAGTTCAGTCGTTCACAGTTGGAAACTTGCAGTTTTTCCAGGGAGGAAAACTTGAAAACCGTTGTTCCGATTTCAAAAATTTCCACCCCCAAAAATAATTGAATCTTTTGTCCAACTATGCCAGTCTGCACCTAAAATAAATATTTCGTCGAAATAGTTTACCAGTTCGAAATAGTATTTACTAACTATATTATTCAGGAGCCACTATAAAGGCGATTTATTTTCAAGGTCGACCTGTATGTGGCATCTGACTTAGATGTCAGACAAATGATTTCAAGTGCAAAAATGAAGAATCAAACCGGTAAGTAAAGGCTGTCTGATTTCTACATGATTCAAGTAGATAGCGACCAGAAACACAGCCCACTAGAATCATGTCGAAATCAGACAGCCTATACCTATTGCGGTTCAGTTCATTACATTTCAGCTTATATTCAGCGATGTTTGTTTGATAAAAAGTATTCTTTCAAGAAACCGGAACTCGCCAACCTTCATGCGCTGCTTGCATACTCAATGACTCGAGTGTTTAATTGATAATTCTCACACAAAACTGTCATAAAAATATCCTTAAATTATTCACTGCGGCCAACGTTTCGATTAGTCCACACACAATAGTTTGTATGTGTGAACGTTATTGATGATTTCACCGATATAACTGGCCAAGAACGATTTCGAAATAGGTATACAATAAATTACTAGTTATTAATTTAACACGACAAAACCAGCGATCGCAGCCGGCTTTGCAAGTTTCTGTTTGAACCTGAAAATGTCAGATTATCACTGTGAACTTGAATAAACAAAACTTGAGAGAACAAAAACAAAAAAAGCACCAGGTGCCTTCAGATCGCTTGAATCGAAATAGCTTATGAATCGATAACCGATCGAATCAAACGTGATAGATGGCCGTAAAATAAATCGTTGCACCGTTTTACCTGTCCCGTGGTCTGTGGTACACGTTATCGTCCATATTAACAATGCGGTTTTATCGCCGTCCATTTATACATCCGTTCAATTTGTATCGCTATCTTGTTTACATGCCTCATCATGTTATGTCTTACGAGTTGTTTGCGGTCTTTTTCTTTTCGTTATTTCACTAAATCGGGTACAGTACCTCCGATGCTGCTTCCATCCAAAAAGCCTTGAAATTAAGACGGCCCTGGCCCTGTCAAAACAATCATGACATTTGAGGTTATTACCACTTGTCGCTTGTCAAAGTTTTCAAGTATGTGTCAACGTCAAACCTGTCAAAAAAATTTACATATAGCTTCGAGGTTACGGGATTATTTCGGCTATAACCACGTTGAATTTAAATTGTAATATCTGTATAGCCCAATAACCCACCTCTGATACGGAATACTGTGAATGATAGTACCTACTGTCGTACAGTGCATTCGCAGAGACGAATTTAGGGTGTTGTGCAGAGTCCGATCCGGTTTTAATGGCCGATAAAGCTCTCCAACGCGGAATAGATCAGCTGTTTACGAGTGGCCTTCCTTGATGCAGACAGGATCGTAAAGTTTCGGTCGATTTGATAAATTAGCGGGGAATGCAATCGGATCGTAAAGCTACATTTTACGACTGCAGTTCGGACAAGCGTCGCGTGATTAGCGGTCAAGACTGGCGTCGCGACGCCCGCGCTGCATTAGTTTTTTCTTCTCGTGATAGAAATAGGCACATAATTTGCTATTTATGTTGGCTTATGAAAAAAAAAGAAAATGAAAAAATCTGTTGTGGGCGACACAAAACTTTCCCGGCGGTATCCAGAGACGTCAGTATGGTTTTGATTTAGGCGTCCCTCCGGGAAAGGAAAAATGGTTGGGAAATTGAAGAAAAATCGACCAAGTCAAGCAACCATCTAGAAAGACTAACTTGCGTATACACATCAAACAGCATGGCGGTTCAAGGAGTTTTAGGGCGCTGCAGAACCTCCTCCATCAGAATATTCAGTTTAATTAAAAAAAGTTCTCTTTCAACTAGAAAAAACTCCGGAAATTGGACAAAAAATTGTTGGAAAATATTCAAGAACCAATTACCTATTATTTAAAAAATAATTGGTGAAAATCGGTTCACGGATTGAATACCTGGGGCAGAGTTCTAATTAATTGCACCTCAGGGCCTCTGAATGACATGTGAAAAATGAGCCTTCAAGCCCAAGGGGCTCAATAAACAAAGTTTGGTGGAGTTCTCAAATCTTTTTCGACGAAAAAAATCCATGGCTCTTCCCCGGCTTCCGGAAAATTGGACTTATGGAAGGAAAGAGCATCACGGGAAGTATTTCAAAGTGCCAACAAAATAAATGCGACTGAAAAGACATCTTGGAAGGATGAATTATGCCAGTTTATAATCTTGCCGATAAGGTGAGAAATTTGACTAAATTGTTGGAATACAGAATAATTTGACAAATCATCAAGTACTAAAGCCTTTCTGATTCCAGAAAGTATGTCTTTGCCAAAAACTATGGCGATCTCAAAATTGAGAAATCCAGTGACCAAGGAATTTCTAATAATAAGAAGAAACTTCAGGATTTTTAAGCAGATGTGTCTTGACGCGATGAAGCCATCAACTGAAAATTGAAAACTGTTAGGTGATTTGTATGGTTTGTCATCAAAAGATAATCGGTAACCGATCCAGTACAAATTTCGTCTGGTTCGCATTGTACTTTCATCACAGCGCATATTACAACTACAGTGGAGTAGAAAATGGAAATTCTTGTCAATTAAAAAATCCAGGCGTGTGAAAACAATGGAGTGTAAATAAAAAAGCATGGCTAAGGGTGTGTTGATCTAGAGGGCTTAACAAACGAGAAAGTTTAATTGGAGTGCTTGAATCTTTTTGTGAAAAAAATGAGTGATTCATGATTTAACGATGCTGGGGCTCATGGAAGGAAGGAGCATCACAGAAAGTATCTCAAAGTGCCAAGAAATGTGGCTTAAAGATATCGGGAAGGGAGAAATACACTTAAGAGAACGTACAGGGCTGTCTGATAACGATAAGGTAGAATCGATAACTAAATTGCTTACTTTGCAACCTTAGGTTTGGACCCCCACCCAAATGGAAATCCTGGCCGCGTCACTGCTCCATACTCTTAAATTCCCATTTCCCAATGAAAGCCATACCGATATGAGAAACAATAGAAATAAGCATCGGACTGCTTTTCCCCAGAACCATCTTCTAAACAATCAATTTTCCCAAAAATTCTATTTCAGTCGCCCGTACCTACACAGCACATTAATCGCGAACAAAAGCCAAACAAGTTTTGAGCTCACCTTTTCAGATATGCAACGATTATATTGCGATTCAAAGAAGATGTTTGCTATTTTATTTCTCGATTTATGACTTCAGCGAAACCATAATAATTTCATGTCTGTTCGGTTCGAAATTTGATTTACTCGTTTTTTCTTGTTGGGTTACCGGTTACCTAAATATTCGCTCGTCATAAAATAAGTGGATTATCCGAGCAGTTTTGATCTTTGATCTTGATGCTGGATGACGCTAAGTACGACTTTTTGGTGTTTTCCCTGCGATGAGTAAGAAAAACGAAAATCTATTTGCCTGTTTCCACGATTTATTTTCGGCTGGATTTTCGCATTCACTCACCATGCCTACCATAGCAGTGCATGAAGACAGCGATGATGTAACTCGCAATTTTTGGAAGTTTCAAGTTTATTTTTAAATTTTAATAAACGGCGTGTCAAGAATTACACTTGCGTCTACTCAATAGGCTCGTGCAAATAGTTTTCATGGATCAGCTCGTAAAGGAATACAAATACAAATAAAATCTACCATGTCACTTTATTTCGTGTTTGTATACTAGACTTCCGAATACACCGATACGTTATATTTGGACAAGCTCCAACATTGTGTTTCACTTCCTGTATACTGACACTATACGTGTTCATAAATAAAACTGCTAATGTGCGAAATTAAAAAAAAAATCTGTACATCAGCACAGAAGTGGGTTAAGTGTTTTCGGTGATACCCATTCAAAAACGATTTGATTGCACAACAACTGAATCAATTTGCATAAAGACGGGCGCTTGCTGTCCAGTCCGGATCTGCACAAGGCATACGTAGCCGCCAGTAATTTCCGCGTGGGGTCGCTTATTGTTTTTTTTTTTGCCTTCGCTATAACGCTCATTATTCCAAAAACGTTTATGTCTGAGTCTGCTTGCGTCGATATTGTGTCCAACTGACCGATTCGCAAGTAGGCGATGATTCATAGAAACGGTCTTGACGACGGCGCATTGTTTTTCGTCGGTCGTAGATCACGCGGATCGATTAATTTTAATGCTGCATAACGCCGGCCGTGGATGGTGACAAATGACAGATGTGACAAACGGAAACGGTGTGTCCCGTCGTTCAGTCAACCGGGCCGGGGCGCGCGCGCGAGCCTCCTTTGATTGATTCGAAACGAGAATGTGCTTGCGGTAACAATAATAAATAGATTTTATGCGTGCGTATCATTGCGATTCGTGAATATTGTATTCAAATGGACGGCCATAAATCATCTGTCAGTCAGAAATGACGTTTCTGTACTTTGTCTGGGTTGGATATGGCTTAGACACGCGCGGGCTTTTGTTTTCCGTGGCCTCCTTTTACCGATTGCGCAGATCACACAAAATTTCTTAACGTTTTGGCTCCGACGGGTATAGGTACCCAAGCCCGATATAAGCCAAATTTTGTGAGAAGTATTCGTTAAAATTTGAAGGTCGTTGATGTTTTTTTCATCGTAACGCCGATTTATGAGCGTTTTTAAGCAACCGGGGCCTTTTGAAATTTTATTGGGCATTTAAACTTTACAGAGTTCAGGAAGGAAGTTCGGGACACGGCAAGCGGGTCATTTCCTTTGGCAACCGCTTGCTGAACAGAAACGAGCACAATTACAGGGCAACCGAGAAGGAGTGTCTTGCTGTCGTCTGTGCCATTAAGAAGCTGCGTCCTTACGCGAAAGAAGCGCAATTCACCATAATCACGCAGCACTTTGCGTTGCAGTGGCTGAATCCGTCAAAAGACTCGAATGGTCAATTGTCTAGGTGGAGTGTTCGTCTGCAGAGATACCAATTCAATAGTACATAGAAGAAGGCAACAACAACGTTGTGCCGGATGCCCTGAGCCGTGCTGTGCCCAAGATTTAGGTGTTTGATTTTACTGCCGTGGTCGACCCATGGTCCGCAGCCATGAAATCTGGATCACCATGGACTATTCGAAATTTCCGTTTGGTGACTAGAGGATGGCAGCCTTTCAAAGAACTGCTAAACACAGATTCTTGTATCGGATACCGGTGGAGGAAAGTGGTCCCGAAGAATCTCCGTCCAGAGGTCACGTCATGCCCACCGTCCGTCGGCTGAACTGAGACGGCTAGAGGTACTTCAAAGACACACCACCAGTTTAAACGTACTACTAGCCGCCCATGACAATAAGGTGGGGCACATTTATCCAGAAATTAGCTGTTTGCCCCGCTCAAAAACCAAAGCAAAAATCACCGGCAGGATTGATTGGTGGGAGAGTGGATGTCGAATAGCCATGGTACTTTGATAAATCTCGATGGCCCTTTATCAAAGTCCCACGCTGGTAACCTCTACATCTTCTACTGTAAACTGCGAGAGAGAACATCTGATTATTGAAGGATCATGTTTTTCTTCTGTTTACAGCGCCACGCACGATTATCTGTGATAACGGTAAACAGTTAGCGTCCCGGAAATTCCAAGGATTTGATCTTCATATGGGATAAAGATCCGCTGTTGATCGACAATTACGTCTTTGTATGTAGGGGACAATCATCGCGACTAGAAGCAACACCTCCAGAAAGCGGCGTGTGCCATGCCATATTCCGTCAACTTCGGCAGAGAGATGTGTGTTCACGGCGAGGACTACCGGATGGCTGAACAGTTAAAGTCTGTGGTTAAGGGTTGATAAAGAGACTCTAGAGCCGCGCGAACAGCAATCTACAGAATCTATCACAAGGTTCGACTGAAACTCTGATAGTCTCAGAAACGTAGTAAGGTGGATTGCCACGTGATGATAAGGGAATTTTCAGAGAGGTGAGCAGTTGCTTCCTGCTAGAAATAGGGCCGTAGGTTTCCCCTTTGCGGCCCTGCTAGCAAAGGAGTCGTGGCGCAACATTCTGGAGAACTCGATAAAGTTTTATACTACTTGCTTCTGGGTTCTGGGATCACCACCACATTTGTGGTTCTCATGCTGGGACCACCTGTGGTGGTGGTGGTGGTGGTGGTGGTGGTGGTGGTGGTGGTGGTGGTGGGTGGTGGTCCTAGAACCGCCCATATCCCTCTACTTGTGTTTTTATTTTCTATCTCTAACCATACGTTTCATGACCGCTGCCTCGACAGCTGCCAACCTTTAGTTGACATCTGGGGTTGGTTATCTATCAATAACGCTCACGGAACAAAGCCACCCGTTTTTTTTTCTCAAATCGTACATTCCATGACAGCTGTCAACTTTTACTGACATCTGGGGAAGATTATCCCTAGCTCTAAGGGAACAGGACACTTTCATTGAAAAAAAACTTCTACCGTTCCATTTTGAACGTCGTATCGCATGTTTTCTTTTTCCACGTTTATTCAACATTGTTATGTACTCAACAATAACAAGAAAACTTTGAGAAAAACTCTCAATCTAATAAAAAAAAAATTCAAGTTCAAGAAACGTTCAAAGTTGAATTTAAAAAAATCACACTTAACTTTCAACGTCTCATGTTATGTCAACGTCTGTTTCACGTTTATGCGACGTTTTCTGTTTGAACATCAAATGGTTAAATTGAAACTCAATTTATTTATTTTTTATTTTTTTTTTACCTGCATCAACTACTGTGGTTATTAGCAGGATATTTTCTATATGAGTTTTTTCTGTAACTATAACAACGAGGATTCTATGTTTGGAACAAACAGTGGTGGATTTTCAGTGTGTGTTTTTCGATGGCTTTCTCGTCTCATCCCTCTTCCCGGGGTATCACCGCACAGTAGTAGATGCCCCAGTACTAAGGGACGCGTGGAAAAGTCCATCTGGCCCGGTGCGGATTTGAACCCGGGACTTCCACCTTTGAAAGCGGGGCCGAGCTCACCGTGCTGCCGACCGGGTTTGAAAGTCAATGTTTTCAATAATTTATTTAGATTTTCTTACAGAAAACATACAACGATCAAAGCTACATTTATTGAACAGGGTAGGAATGAATCAACGTTAGAATTTAACTAAGAACTGACGTTAAATTTTCATTGTCGCAACGTCTGTTTTACGTTTATGCAAGGTTACCTATCTCAACAATAGATTTGTAACGTCAAATGTGACCACTGTTCACAAATGGAAACGTTGTTTTCGACGTCTGTTTCACGTTTATTGGAGAGTTTGCGTGCAGACGTACGTACGACGTAATGTAACTTTCAACGTGAAAATAGACAAGTTTGTTATTTGCAATTCCTTAGTTACAGAGGAATGTTTACGTTCTACGTTGCGTTACGTCGTACGTTCCGTGAGATCGCAAACTCCCTATTAACGTTGTCTATCTGAAACGTTCAATAAATCACTGAAAACAAAATATTATATTTGTAACGTAAAATGTGGTTGGAATCACTATTATTGTAAGTTGAGATCTAGTGACATAAATCAAGGGTGGCGATTCATGCTGAAGAGCAAACAGTATGGTACCATGAGTGAAGAAAATGAAGACATTAAAAATATTCTTCTACGGTTCCGGCGCTACCGATAATAGATATTTTTCATTCATTCTGGATGTAGATTTTTGTATGAAAATGTTAAGCAACAGAAAACGAAACCAGCTATTAGACTCGGCCAGTTCAGTTTCATATACCTGCGATTTTCAGCTAACCTTCAGTTAAGTGCGATGAAGCCGTTATAACAAAGAAAAACAACCTTTTGAAACGAAGCCTTGATGTTAAATTTTCAACGGTAATAGGTCATTTCTCACAAAGCCGTCTATAAACATTGAATTGTCTACTCACTAAACTTCAACGTCAGATTTTCAACGCCAAACGTCATTGACTACGCTACGACGTTGCTTCAACGTACTTCTTTTAGTCGTTGAGTGCACTCATAAAAATGCAGCAATCCATTTTCAACGTCCAGTCTGTCACTTCAATGTAAACTTCATCTTTTTGAAGTGAATTCAACATATTCCGAAATTTGTAACCCTGTGCGCTTTCGAAGTTTGGTCCAATGTTTGGATTGTTTCCGTAATAATTGCCGCAACACGGCACAACTCTGTCGAAGTTTCAACACCTTTGGGAATAACCAGCGATTTCATTTACGGCCGTTCTTATGGCATAGGTGAATTGTGTTGATCGTGTTTTTCATTTCCTGCGGTTATGTTATTTTATCTTTCCACTGGGTTGACTTGAGGGTGATACCTCGCCGTGTACCAGATCTTGCTTACATGGTATTTTTTGCATCAAGCCCGGAATTCGCCGCTTATAAGTACCGAGAACCGATAATTGAGAACCGTTGTCTGCTACCACAAATCGGGGAACACCATAAGCCAAAAATACTCCCTTCTCCAAAAAGTCCACGGTATTCGAAGTTGAGGCTTGATGCAGCGGCGCCAAAACTATATATTTCGAAAAAAGGTCCGCTACTACCAACAGGTAAGAGAAATCTTGCGAACTTTCCGGCGAAGGTCCCATTATGTCGATGGGTAGGACCTGCTAAGGAAACCGTATCTTTCGGCAGTCGGCTCTTATCAACCCTGTCGCACTCTGTTTCGTAGCTTTCGTCGCTGCACATACCTCGCATTTTCCAACATATCAGGCTACATAGACCCGCATTTTGAGCCAGTAGTAAGTCGCAAGTCGAAGTCGCGAAATGTTTTTAAAAATCCAAAATGAGAGCTGGTAGGTTCGTCGTGGTCTTATTTGAGCGCTGACATCCCTTTTTCTTTCGGAACCAACATATTTCACTAAGGCACGTTACCAGACGAGAGAAGTCTGCAAGGGATGAACTTATAAACTAAGGTCTGTCCATTCGCGACAGTGCATCTGAAACTAAGTTGAGCTTGCCATTTTTGTATTCCAAAAATGAAAAATGATAAATGAACATAATAGAGACAGCATTGAAATTGAAGTCCAAAGGGACATTTCTTCTAAACTACGTTCGTTTACGTCAGAAACGGTCTTTCTTTTGTCTACATAATTATGAATCACCCTGTAGACATCAAGCTTGCCGTTACAGATTGTATCTCACACATCACACACTACTTGGTCAAGTGAACAGTTGACTGAAATAATCTATGGGAGCTATTCAATAACCAAAGTCTGTTTCAAAAATCCGTGTTGTAGTAAGTATATTATTATGAACATATAAGTGTATAATAAAATTATGTTTATCTCCAGAGACAAGCCTTCTTAAGTAAATTTCGAATGTAATTCGCTTTGAGAAGGTTACATCTAGCGATTTATTGACTCCACAAGGGGTCACTGTCTATAATCCTTTGGAAAAGCCTTGCCCGTGGGCATCCACCTGCATGATCTAATCGAATCGTATAGGTATGATGGATAAATTTCGATTCGATTGTCACTGATACTCAAGGCGTGCGCTACAAAGTCAAGAGGACTTCCTTGATTAACTCGCTTATTAATTCCTAATTACTATTGTTGTAACTGCAAAAGAACTTTTCCCTTTTTCGTGCTAAAAAAAAATTAGAGTTGTATCGCAATGTGATAGATCTTTGTTTTTCCAGGGTGGACTCCCTACAGTATTCTGCACGATAGGTCCGAATGTTCAAATGAAAAATTACTCCGACCTGTCTGGTAGAATAATGTAGAGTCCAACCTGAGAGAAAGAAATTTTTCCGGGTCAAATAAAGGCCCTAGGATGGGGCGCGTGAAATTTGACCATCTTCGCGTTTAGGCCTAAATTCACATAAAAAAGTTGTGTGCACCTCAATCAAGTTCTTCTTTGGTTTAAAATCACTTTTATCGCGTCGGTACACAAATTAGTTCTCGCCATATGCATGACTGCATGCGCTCCTAGCCTCCTCAGATTCAGGCAATTTTAGCTCATTCCTGTGTCGTACAGTACTAAATATTGTCCCTGGTTTGTTTTAAATTTAAACGTTTATTATTGGAAATGTCATTGAGACCGGCACAAGACGCGGCTCAAAGTCAAGGTCGATTCCTCGATTAATTCCCAATAATTGCCGGCGTCTTATTTTCGATTTGAAAAACCGTCTCGGTTGCAATTTTTCTGGACAATGACTCGACCGTATCATTGAAAACAATCAAGAGCAATATTGTGCACTTATTGCATTACTCTGTTATTTACTCTCTGCTATTACACTTATGTAAAGAAAAAAATTGTTTACGCCACATTTATTGTGTTCCACTTTACGAAGACCCGATGCTGCAGACGATGTGTTCCTTTTCATTGTAATTGACAGCTATTGACTTGACCTCCCCGATTGAATTACATCCATCAAGTGGGCACTTCATCATCGATAATTGATAAGCGCGCGCGTTTTCGCGCTGCGGAGTGTGCCGTGGCTTTGCGTTATTGTTTGTCATCAGGTGTGCTAAAACAGAAGGCAATCTTTGATTACGCTGTTTTGTTTACTTTGAAGAGTATAGGTACGAGCTCCGTCACGCCGCCTGCTAAGATTCAACAAGCGATTTGAAGAAAATATGGCACAACGACGTTCCTTATTGCCGCCAATCTTAAGGCAGCGCCGGCGACTGCAGCTGTCAACAACGTCAACATTAATTCCTTATTTCCTTGTGTAAGAAGCAAGACTTGAAACTTAAAAAATATGAAACACATTCTTGGCAGAGTTTTCTTCATATCAACCAATCTCTAACGCAAAATCTAGATAACTTGACTTGGGTTTTAAACACATACTTTTTGAACCAGTAGGTATTTTTTGATCGACATACAGAATTGACATGCTGACATTGGTGACAGCTGGAATGGCCGCCTTCACTAGTTTTTCTTGTGTGCAAATAAGTGACAGAAACCGTGAGTGAAAATCGCCTTAGACAGAAAAGTGACTCTACTTGCTCACGATGCATTACACCGAAAAAAACAGTGGTAGGCATGCGGTAATCACGCAACGTAATTAGAAACTTGACATTTCGATACTTATAGGCAGTAAAAATCACCCCTGTTTATAGAGAGATCCAATTATGCAAGACCTATATATCTCATAACGTAAATTAGTCCGCGCCCAGCAGCAGCCTATTCCATAACTTCACTCCGAAATGTTATTAACTAACGATCTGTGTCCACTTCGTAAAAAGTCCGCGCGGGCCGTATAATACCCAGCAGGAGTTTATAAGGTACTGTAACATTACCTAAGTATAGGAATAGGGAATGTAGGCTAATGGAAAAGCTGAGTGGTTAAATGCACCTTTATGGAAATGCAAGCCGTCCGTTTTTGGTCCGATTTTGCACTCCTTCAGCTTTGTTTATTTATCATTAATTATTGCTAGAAATGGTGCTTACGTTAACTTTTTTTTGTATTCCACTAGCACGCTATGAAAAGAACACAGTTAATTGTCAAAGCGAAATAAGTATATCGCTGCAGGCGCTGGAGCTTTGACAGGAACGTCATAAGACTTTTCTCGCTTGCATCTGACATTTTGTCAATTCAAACACTCTTTTTGAGTCAACGACATAAACTGACCGCCAAAAAAGCACGCGTGCAAGCCACCCATGATTTTATTTTGAAGCAACAAGAGTCAAATCAAGTCTGTAGTGCAGTTTTTCACCATTTTCCAGTTGGGCGTCATGATTTTTCAAGATTTCTCTTGGCCGTTGCCACCCGAGAAGGCCTCTCAGCCGGATTTAGACCAGGACGAGCCACTTTTGATGCAGGACTCCACCCAAAAATTCATTCCTGCTGGGGGATCGACTTTTTTTCGAAAAATTCCAACTAATACCGAGAGCAGATTGGTTTGGGCGTCTTTTAAATAGATCCATTTTCAAGATCGACATGGTTCCGGTTTTCAGACTGTAATTTTTTTGAAATGAAATTTGCACATTCCGTGAATTCTAAAAAACTGAAGTGCAAACTTCGTCATGCGGTGAGCGCCACGAAATATTCATTTTAGGTGCAGACATGCTGGGAATGAAAGCTGGAGAAAAGATTGAAATAATTTTTGGAGGAAAAATTTTCGAGATCGGACCCACGGTTTTCGAGTTTTCCTCTCTGGAAAACTGCAAATTTTCCAATTTTTTATCCTGTGAACAGATTCTCATCATTTTTTTTAAAAAGAGGAAACTTGTTCTTGAACATTTTCCAACCATTTTTTTCCTATTTCCCGGGAATTTTCTAGCTGAAAATGTAAAACCGGCCTGGGTTTTTGAGACCGAACTTGAATGATGGGGCTTAAAGTGAAGCCTTGATAGGCGATTTTGACAATAAGATGATTTAAGGTTTTCCCGGAAAATTCAAATCTTCCTGACAAAATTTTCAATTTCCTGCAAATTATTCTCAATCTTTTTCCGTAATTCCAATTTTTCCACCCGAAGGGACGTTTCTAACAAAAATTTCCATAGGTTCCTGAATACTAGTCGGTGACACAACCGATTGAAAAAAAAAAAAAAAAAAAAAAAAAAAAGTTTAGCAACAAAAAACTATAATAGCTATTTGACCAGTAAGTTCAGTTTCAGTTACTCAGTTTCCTTAGTTTTTCTTTTGAAGTTCTAACAGCAACGGAACCGCTGGGTTTTTCCACTTGTTTGCAGTGAAAATTCAACGATGGAAAACTACCTCAACAGGTGAGCCCAAATAAGTCCGCCCGGTAATTTTTTTTACGAACCAGGAAAAATTAACCAGAACACTTGCGATGTGCGAAGCCATGTATAGAGGCAGAGCTCTCTTCAACTCCCCGTGATTTACGGCTCTCCGACACCGCAACGCAAACATTTACACTTCAGATAAATTAATTACGAAATTTGAAAGCGTAATTGCAGATTTTTTATTCCGATAGAGCCTGAAAGCTAAAAGGCAAAACAAACAAAAGTTGATGGGATGGCGCGAAGGGAAATGTCCGAACTTTGGCCTGGCAAATGGTAATCTTTTGGAGTATTTATTGTAGCAGAGAGGTCTGACCGCTCGCTCTGATGAAGATGGGCTCTAAATTTAGGACTTCTTTTCGGCTCGGCAGCAAGCAATACACCGTACCTATATTTCCCGGGAATTGCCCAAACAATTAGCGAAGTTTTGAGAGAAAGCCTGTGCACGTTATGTATGATTTGTTTACCGGGTATATGGCTGTGGCTAAATAACATACAGATGAATACCTACCTACCTGTCTATGTGCAAGCGGCTTTAAAGCTAACGCTACTTTTATTGCCATACAAGGTCGGTTGTCTACCGAAAATTGAGATTGATGTGCGCGTGGGTGTCGAAAAGATTAGCGGCTTTCGTGCCATTAATCTTACTTTGTGCCTGATTTTTTGGAGAAATTGAAATTGTACAAACGGTAAAGAGGATTCGACTCAATTTTTGTGATTAATTCTTTTTTTTTGACAAACAACGTTGCCGTATCTTGAAAATGATCTACCCTTCACCTTCTCTTCGTCGCCCTTGATATAAAAACTTGACTATCTTTGGAGAGTCATCAATATTGCAGGAATAGCTACCATTAGCCTAACCCGAACATTTCAGTCGAAAAAGCGGAAACACATGAAACACAAATCCACAGTTAATCTCTTCAGTTTCTGGTTCACGAGAGTTTACTGCTCAATAGAAAAAGTCCTCGACTTCGACTTTATTCCGTGTGTGTCATTGTTTTTCTGACAGAGAAAACACCTTCAAGCTTCTTGAAATGCATGTTTCGCTTGACAATGCTTCTTCTTCAATAATTCTCAACCATTGTAGCAATGTTCATGTCTTGACCCTTAATAAAAAAAAAATTATTGGTGAGAATTTTTATTATTAAAAAATATAGGTAAGTGATTAATAAAATTTACAATAAATTGAATTTGTTTATAAGTATGTGATGTAGCGTCCTGGTTTTATCAACCCCCTCCCCTTGCTGTGGTGTGTGAAAGCAGAGTGGAAGATCTACACGGAACGTTAAGTATAGGCCACGGAACGTTAAGTACACGTAACGTACAAGAACACGGCCAAAAGCTGATAGTCATCCTGGACCAAAGCAAGGGAGCAAAGACGTCCGCAACCTCCGCAGTCACGCCTCAGGTTCACTGAGGGGCCACAATCACAAGTACAGCATCAGGATATTCCAGATAAAGCTTCTGAGGACACCTCTGGAAGGCCATCCAGCAGGCCAGTTCCGGGTCCACCAGATAGATGGCGCCAAAATCGCAGGTCACTCTGGGAAATCGATCAAACTGGGTATAAATAGTAATCGACGAACATCAGTCCGGCAAGAAAGCGAGGGGTTGAAGATACGTACGAAGTAGGTCATCGTCTGTTCTTCTGTCCAGTTTCTTCTTCCTCATCGTCGATGCCGTCGTCATTGAATCTGGTCATCAAGACCATCCACCAAAGACCTCCAGCCTCCAGTCAGCCAGAATCCTCAAGAATCCTCCAGCGACCTCCAGCCAACCATCCAGAGACCTCCCGGGGCCAGCCAGAATCATTCAGAGACCTTCAGCCTTCAGCCAACATCTACGGTTCCAGCGACCATCATCCACAACCACCATCAACAACCATCACTCTTTAACGATTCCTCAACATCAGTCAAACACTGCAAGACATTGTTACGGTTTCAAAAAAATCGAATTGGCGATACACAATAATGAAACCAGGGAAACAAAAAAAAAGGGATGGTTGTTATCTTAGGGGGTTCCGGCTTATTCTGCAAAGAAAAATCCAATAACAATCGGCCGAGTAGCGAGTCAATGTTCCTCTGCTGTTCCTGTTGATGGCAAGCAGTACCACCAGTCATGTGATTTGCCTCAAGAACCAAGATTAACGAAAGCAGTGCTGAACGCCACTCCTAGAACGCCGCCTTTGTTTGACAGCAACTGGCAATAGTCGCCAACTTCGTCGAAGTGACTATCTCGGACCTATTTCTCTCGTCTGTTCCAGATGCCCAGAGCGTATGATGAGCTTCTGGAATGTTCAAAGGTACCAAATCAGTTCACTATCTTACCGTCCAATCGGCGTCTTCGCCAACGTTGTCAGTTGGTCCAGATTACCAAGATCCTGCTAATCGTTGCGATTGTCCCGAAGCTCATGCGTTCAAGACTCGTTGATGGGCAAACCAAGTGTCGCCACTTATCTTTTATTTTACTGTTTTAGAATAAGTTACCTATTTGATATTTAGCGTGTTGTTGTTATATGTATTATTGTCTCTGCGTAAAGTAAGAGACGATATTAGGGGGTAGCTATACCGGTTTACTACACCAATTTCCCTTGGGGTAAGACGGCAGTATGTTGTTTTTCGTGTAGGTACTCTGTTTCAGTGTCGTTGCTGAAGCTCCGTTGGGCCCTTCGAGTTCTCGCAGCGTCATCAAAAAGGTAAGTACCTACGTTATAGTTTGTAAGCCGAATCTCGTGGTATTCCTCACCCTTTCTATTGGCGTCCTCTGCGGAACGCCCCTTTAATTTCGTTTACACGCCATGTCAAGTTGAACTGTGAATATTCTTGAACCTTTTCTTCCCGATCATAAACTTGATTTTTGTAGTTTATTCTGTATTTTTAATTCTTCCAATCCCAACTAACTCCACCTCGGAATCAATTACTTTCAATTATGATTTCAACCCGTAATAACATATCCACCCGTTCTTCGGCAGTTTCCAATCAGGGCCTTCCACAGTTAACACCGACACTACTAATTTTCATTTCTCACAGCCAGTGACAGTTCTTCGTACGTAACTCTGCCGATGCCTGAACCTCGTCTGCAACAGCGCGTTACATTTTTTAGGCTTCGGTTCTGCTCCTGGCCCTATTTTTCCGATCCTTCCCGACCATCCTTTGGGTGTTCTCTTGAGTAGCGATAGGCTGCTGGTTCTTTGAACAATGAGATTGATTACCTCTCCATGCATGTCGTTCTTCAACCAAGCAATGTTACCAACACCCATTGTCCGACTGCAGCTATTGCTGTGGCTTGGCTAAAGATTGTTTGACCACAAGACAAAGACATGAATGGCGGAGTGCTTGGCCATTGGAAGAGGAAAGCAGACTAGCTCTTTGTACTAATATGTGCTTGGCCACCCCTACAGGGTGTTCAAACTATTACATAAAGGGTGAATATGTCTTCTTACAGACAATGTTGGTTTGAGCATTTTTAACGTGAGTTGATTCTTCATGCAAGCAATGTTACCAATATCTATTGACCAACTGCAGCTTTCGCTGTGGCTTGGCCAAAGATTATTTGTGCGGAGTAAACTCCTTTGGGGATGTTCACGATATAGAAAGAGGGAACATACGTTAACAAGAAGACATTACGAGTGATGAGATCAATCGTGGGGTTTGTTTAGTTGTTCGGAAGAGGCTTACCTACAGAATATTGCAGAAGGTTTGGGATTCATTCGCGGATTCAATTTCAGTTCTTGGTTCAGCTTCAAGTAGAGGGTAATTTCCTGATCCTGTGTTCCAGTTTGAACAATGTGTCTAATCCATTCCTTTGTTCCAGTTTCAGCAGCATAATAATTCTCCATTCTTTGTTCCAGCTTTCAGCAACAATTCTCAGCACATTTCAGCACAGAACAACTCCATTCACCATGAACTTACGCGAATCCGATCCTCCAAAACGGATCCAAATCCTAGCGTTGTCTCATGCTGATTGTCTGTTCTTGGGTGATCTTCTAGTCCACACGGTGTCTGAAGACAACAATTTTCAGGTAAGAAAACGCGTTACCAATAACTTTTTTCCCGAATCAATTCATTCTACTTGTAAAGTTTCCTGCATGGCAAACCATGCATAGTACAACGGCCTGAATGTCTGAAACATACCAAGACGTGTTGAGCTAGAACTCTGTTTGGGTAATTCGCTCTTGTACGAAAGAATAATAGCCATGTTCCTCTCTCGTATTGACTTTTGTGTCGGACGAACTTGCAGGTAGTCCTTCCATAAGCACTTGAACGCGTTTCCATATGCACCCACACCGACAAGTCCAGGGCAATTCACCGAAAAAAAAAGAAGACACACCCATCTGTTGAAGACTAGGAAAAAAACACTCAACACTAGCCTAAAAGAAGACCTGGCAGGGTACACAGATATACCGTCACACCGGCCTGAAGACTTGGATGGATCAATAACAAATTTTCAAGGAATTTTCAACTTTATTAAACTTTAAATTGAATTTTTGGCATTACAGTAATACAGATACGTTGCAAAAACGTTGCAGTCGTTTTTTGCATTCGAATCGGAATTGAAACTAGCCCACTGTTTATTGAGAAACATTCTTGGAACAACACAAACATCTACTCAGAGACTACTCTGACTTATTTACACACGTCAAAACAAAATTACGAATGATCAGAATCAAAAAAGTTTTCTTTAGATTTTAGCCGATTAATATGAAATACAACGGAACGAACCAATGTTTAGGCTAGTAAAATTGAAATGAGAGTGTGTGATGCTAAAAATTGATCAAGGAAATAACAACACAAATAAAAATACCACAATGACATAAAAATAGAACAAATCCAATGCCAAAATTCTTCCTTTCGTTATAAATGTGGCTTTGTATAGTTATTAGCATATGGATAACAAAAAATTCACTCATTTGTTAGCTGAAAAACAGTCAGCGGCATACCTGCCTCGATCGTGAGTGAGTGGGGCATTAGCACGAGCGAAATTCTTTGGCTTCAACCCTCGTCAAAACGTCAAAACATATTCCCATGACACACCTACTCCAAAAATCTCAGCGGTCGTCAGACTATTTTATGGATTTCTTAGTACCTACTTTTCTGACGGGGCGATTTCTCTTCAGTTTTTCACATCTTTCACTTTATTTTTGGCTCCAGTTCAAAAATTTACGTGTCACAATGATATTTATGCGATCTTGTATTTGGATTAGACACCAGCGTTGTGTTATTAATAAAGCAAACAGAATATAGTTATACACTCAGCGTATCTGCACGCAATTTTTTTATCAAGTTTTAAACAAAAGCTAATTAGATTTTGGGCCGGCTGTATTTGTCTAAATACTATAGTTTTGCCGAAAATAACGACTGGGAGGAACAGCAACACACCGCGAAAGGGGTCAAGGCATCTTTGCATACAGTAGTTGCCATTGTTGCTGAAAGAATTGCCAGAGCAAAAAAAAAGAAGCTCGAGATTATTTTTATTATTATTAAAACAAACAAATTGCGCTAATTTGTCCGTTATTTATTTATCCTGTTATTGTTGCAATAATAGTCCCAAAAAACACATGGGTCTGCGAGACAGTGCCGGATTTGTCGGAGAAGTTATTTCGAGCCGAAGTAACCTCCTGCTGATGGTGCTATCGTGGGGCAAAGTGTTTTGGACGGGTGTAGGTCGTGACCTTGATACGCCACATAGTCTGCTGGAGTTTGGGGTTTTAAAAATAGCTCTATCACTAGACGGGCTTCTCCATAACCGTTTCACCTCTCTCGTCGGAGATCAAAAGTAACAATCACATTTCTACCTCTTGTTTTTTTTTAAATGTCGCTCCTTACGTGTCTGCCTGTTAATATCTTGAGGAATCTCAACCCCAAGTCTGCGGGGAAGCATCTTTTAGGTGCCAAAGAGTGGCAAAGTTTCGTGAGTATCTGATGCAATGCTCTTTGGTTCGGAGAAAATCCCACGTGAATTCACTGGGTTTCATATCGGGTAACACTGCTGGCAAAGAAGGGGCAGTATCATGTAAAAATTTTGGGTTTCTGGATAAATTTCGAAGTACCTCCATATCTCAAAATAAGCCTCGTGCAGCAGATTTTACAAGCGAATCAGATGTTTCCCAGTGCATTTTCAATGTTCACAAATATTTTCTTCTCAAACCTTGAATAGTCACATAGGTAATGTCCTGCTAGTTTCTTTTGGTTCGGTTTTAGGACGATGGTTCTAACGAAAGCAACTTCGCAGGGGCTCAGTCCTGGCGGACGATGGTCTGGTCGTCCCTTCTAGAAATCGATCTTGACGAGAGAGACTGAGCAAGGGTAGGTTTTCACCCGGTGAATACGAACCGAGCAGGATTATTCCATTTCAGGGTTATGCCCTTTGGATTGCATTCCGCTCCGTTAACGTTCGAACGATTGCTTGATCAGTTCATTGGAGAAGAAAATATTTCTCTTGCTCAAGTTAACTTGGATGTAATCATCATTTTGAGGTGAACTTTTGAAAAGCATCTCGAAAACCTTCGCATCGTGTTCCAGTGGATTTGAAAATTGTCATTTTTATCAGACCGAACTCATTAGGACATTGGATCACTTCCGGAAGATTCCAGACTGACCCTATTGAAGTGACATATCTTTCACCGCATGCGCAACATCCACGAACATTTAAAAAGTCAGCAGACTCCTGGGGATGGTGCCCTGGGATCGTCGGTTTATCGACTGTTTTTCGAAAATAGCCGAAGCTCTTGCAAATCTTTTGAAGAAGACCCACAAGGAAGTGTCAAGACACAGGGAACAGCTTCCAAACGTGAAAAAATTATGACATGTCCTCATTTCACACAGATATTCTACCTTGAAACAGACACCTTCGATATGGACTCTGGAATCCTGACGATAGAAGGCCGGGAAAAAGTCATAGCCCATGCAGCCGCGTGTTGAATGATCGAGAAAAGAAATATACTGTAAGCGAGAAAGAATTCTTGGATATCGTGCAGTCTGAGCGAATTCAGACCATATCTGGAAGGACACCATTTCAAAATTATAACCGATCACCAGCCGCTAAAGTGGCTGCAGGATCTTCGAAACCCCAGTGGACGTTCAATTTGTTGACGTTTGGATTTTCAACAGTACGATTTCGAGACTGAGTATATAGTAAGAAGTATAGCTCCATTTGTCATCTGTCAAAAATTAACAATGAAGTTCATTTAAAAACTGGGGAGCCCGATGGATATGAATCAAGTTCGGCAAAAAGCAAGGCAACGAAAAAAAGCTTCAGTAGCAGTAGAGGTTTTCCACCTTTCTCGGTCGGGTGCTACGAATTTTCAAAATTGCGGGAAATCTTTTTCTTTCTGGCTGCGATTCACGGATTGATCTAAATAAAGTAAGCTCAATCAAAATAAGAAAACACCACAACCGGTCCACTATCGCGGCCTGATTTAGCATACTAAACCATTTGAACCGATTCGAGAACCGCATACTCAACTGAAATCACTGGGAATGGCTGGATGCGTGGATTCGCGCCAGATCAACTTAGCCATGCCGACATCTATACCTTTTGAATTTAATTTCGCCGTGAAAGTACTGTGTCGTCCACAACAGATCTGTAACGGCTTTGTCGCTTGAATGTTTTTTTTCAATACATCTTCACTTTATATTCACAAAGATTATTTGAAACGTCAAAAAATCTTATACAATCAACGTTGTTTAATCGTTTTTGACTTCATGTCGAATGACAATTCAAAACCAAATATTTTTAACCCGTCCGAGAACAGTTAAAATTCAAATATTAGAACCGTTATATTTCCTATTGAATCATATAAAAAAAATCAACAGTTAATCAACGCTATAGGTATACAATTATCGGCATTTTGACAGTCTTTGCAGTTGGTCGTCTGGTCCAACTTAACATTAAGACAGCGTATGCCTATTAAAGTTTAAAGAACTCATCGAAACGAAGGTCCTTTTACTCTCCATGGCAGTACTTACAATAGTGGTGCCGTGACCAGGATACGTCCACTTCATTGACAGATAAATATTATGCCCTGCGGAATTTTTCAGTTAGGATATCGCCGAGGATATCGCCGAGGATATCGCCATTAAAATTCTCACAAGTCAAATTTAGTGAATTATGAGACTTTTAGCATCATCCAAGCGACTTTTTAAAAGTCCCATCTCAGGTTTCATCTCCTTTAACGCATTACACGTATCAAGAATATATTATTTCCATTCCATTCAGACGCGACAGTTGGTAATTATTCAATGAATTTTTTACAGGCGCATATTTTTAATATCACAATGGCTACATTACAATATAATGAATGACATATAGAAGTTTATTCCTATAGTCTTATTCTCTCTGTTCCTCTTTGTACAGAGGTGTCTAAAAATATTTGTGTTGGGACAAAAATACATCCAGTGGCTATGCGATGGACAAAACGAGGATTTTATTTCGCCTACTGTGTTCCGCACGCGGGTGCTTCCCGCCGAATTTTAATGACGTACCGTCGTCCCGTCTCGGCCGACTTGATGGCCGCGTGTGTGTATAAAGTATAAAGTCGTCGAACTTTGCCAATTTCGTTCGATTAAATTCTCATTCCGCCAATTCAATTGTTGAGCGCCACACACACTTTCGTGATGGATTTTTTTCGTCTTTTTGATCTTCTCCACCATGGTACGTTATGCCATGGTGTTTTACATTCCAAAACGGACGAATTTGTCACTGATTATTTTTAGACAGACTCATAAATATTTTGATAAATCAACGACCTTGCCGATGGCTGATGGTTATGGAGAGTAGCTGCTCGTGGTGTGATGATGTGAGAACTCTTGTCTCTCGCAATAATACGTAATGGGCGAATGGTAAAGCGCGGGTGTCTTGCACACAAACACGTCTCTAATAGTGCTAATGGATTAGCCATGGGCGTAGAATTCAACGCGTCGTGGATGGGCATCAATTTTCTTGCGTTAGAAGGAATGCTTCCGAGTTCTGTGTCAGTTGAATTTTAGGCGGCACGCTAGGTAGGAGACATACAGGAAGTTATTTTCAAGCCTGTTAGGAAGTTGAAGATATTTTCGTTTTCGAAAGTATACTTAAGTAAATAGTAAATCGGCTGGAACAGGGTGTGAATGTATTAAACTAGGTACCTACTCACAAAACGTATAATACAATAATACAATAGCTACTGATATAATAACGAGTATAATAATACTGACCTGACATGACCTGACATGACCCGACCTGACCTGACCTGATTGATCTCAACTTACAGCTAACATTTATACGATGCAATAAAATTTAATCAAAAATATGTATGAGTGATATCAAGGTAGTAATCCTCTTTGAACTTTATGCCTTTTGAGAAGCAGTCAGTAGGTAGCCTCATTGGTAGCTTCACTCACACTCTATCGAAATATGAAGAAAATGTCGTTCTATTTTGAAAAAAACTTGAACCGCCCTGTATTTTGTTGACGTAGGGAAAGTATTGTTACAGATCCGAAAAGTTTCTAAAAAAAAAAGATCAAGAAAAATTTTTGAATGGCAAAATATGCTGAGAACAGCGAAAGTGAAGAAGGAAACACCTGTACAACTAGCAACTTTAGCAGGCAACACAATAAAATTAGTTGAGGCTCTAAAATATCCAAGCAGGATCATCATGCAAAAAAATTTCTTGATGGCTTAGCTGGCGAAAACCCAATACTAATCCCCAATTTTTATCCGGCACTCCGTTTCGTTTGAACTTTTATCGCTCAGAGCAGGAAGTGTCCGAGCTTTTGATCTCCACGGGCGAGATTACCGCAAGGGGTGGGTGCACTCCGACCGGCCTCGGCAGAAACCTGAAATATTCTAATAAAAATATCCATTAACCGAGGAAGCGGCCAGCCAGCAGACGTCCATCAAAAATATCGGCAGGGCAGACATCACGATGGACGTGACCTAAATACAGCCGGGACGTGGAAAAAATTATTCGCGAACCGCCGAGCACACACACATCAGCATCACCAGACAAATTGGCAGTCTAGTCGGCTGACGGGACGCGCCCCTGCATTATTTCTTAAACGGCCGAATGTGATGAGCACTATAATTATCAGCGCATTGTTTCGTAAAATGCAAACAATGGGTCGTGTATATTTATATTGGTATGGAGGTGTATTACGCATCGCCAAGGCGATCCGTGAGGGCTCCCTCAGGGTTGACTTCGCGGCCCTATCCTTCTTCGCAGTCGCCAAACGAAAGCTGTCGACGAGACTGCCGCAAGATCTAACTAAAAAAAACTCACGAGAATCACGTTTATCACATCTAGAGTGGCTAATAAAATAGACCAACACAGACAGATTCAGAATCGCTCGAAGAAATCCAAGGCTGTTCTGTTTTGAAAACCGATGAAAATTTTGAGAAAATTTAAAGAAGGAATGGTTAGTTGTTATAGCTGCAGCAAACTTGGGCATTTTGCCAGTGAATGCTAAAATAAGCGGAAGAATTTTTTGCATTATCCCGTTTTACACGTTCGACAGGTTCAAAATGGTATTCGGACTCATGTGCGGCATCCCACAGGTCAAAAAATTCTGAATGGCTGGAGAATGGTGAATCGTGTGATGGTATTTAAGTCCCAGCAGCCAATAATGGAAAATTGGAGGTCGATTAGACTGATTAGAATAGATTAGATCAGAATAGATTAGATTAGATTAGAAATTAGACTGGAAGCGTTAGTACCCCCTTTTGCTGAATGGTGAATGGTGTGCATGATGAAGTCGTCGTAAAGGACGTCTAATACATATGAGCCAGAAATTGCTGCAAACTTGCTGTCCGTTAGCAAGATAGTAGGGCAATGGCGATCACGTCCTTTCGCGTTTTGCACCCTAACGGATGTAAATTTATAGCCAAAAATGGTGAAATCACACATTCTATAAATAGGCAATGTCCTGTTGAACTTTCACTAAATAAATAAATAAATAGATAATATCTTGGCCACCGCTACCAATTTCAAAGGTTTTTTTAAGTTGATCTCCTGCCGCCAAAGTTGGTAATGGTTTCTGTCGAATGCACGATGGCATCTGTGGCATAAAAGATTGGATCACTTGAATAGAAAAGGCATGACGATCCGATTCGATCCTCAAACTACCGTGTAGACGGACAAAAGCTATTCAAATTCGCACGGAATCGTCGTAATATTCCGGGCTGCTGTGATGAATACGACAACTGGAAATATGTTGTTCAACGCGAGGAATGTCATAAATTAGTACATCGCTGGTCATCCCGGTGTATTGCGTACCTATGTCCGAATCGCGCGTAGCCATTATTGGCCCACAATGTGTTCATTTGTCTCCAAGTATGTAACAAATTGTAAAATTGGCAGGGCTTGTAAGCCTGGACAAAACCGTATAGTCTTATGGTTCCACATAAGACTATACGACTAGACTAGACTATATAGATTGCCCATGGCAAAAAATTTCTGCGGATTTGATCCCATTTTCCAGCTCTTCTCGAAGACATTAGTACTTGTTAGCCATTGTGGATTACTTCGGTGAATTTCCCGTTATTGTTCCTCTTTGCGAATCTACTGCAAATCATGTATGTCGCGCAACTGAGGAAGGAATGTATTGTTGATGTTTGACGTACCATCTAGAATCATTGTCGACTAATGGAGTACAGTTCCGCTCCAACAAACTTTGCGACCTGATGTCATCTTACGGTGTTGAAGTTTTTTTCACCTCGCTTCATCACCCTCAAAGTAACCCAACCGAACGTACAAATCGGAATACCGGCACAATGTTGCGTTGCTACATTCAGAAAGAGCATAAGGCGTGGGATGGAAATTTATCACGAATTACGTGTGCTTTACGAACACAAATATATAAAACTACGGGTTTTACTTCTTTTAAAATTGTCTTTGGTCGGGAAACAGTATACTAGGCGGGAAGCGAGACAAGCTGGATAGCTGGATATCTAGATGCGCGAATGCTACAGAGAGAAACGCACTTCAGAACTCTGTAAAACGAGATTAGAGATAGACTGAAACGAGCTTCCGTTAAGACCAAAAAGGATTACGATCTCCGGTGGCAAAATCATGAATTTGATTATTTGATATAGGTGATTAGTTGTGGTGGAAGAATTACGAGTATACTGTTTCAGATCAAGCCAAGGGCTATAATGGCCAAATCAGCGCCTAATTGACCTGTTATTTGGAAAAAAGAGTTCGAAGAGTAAGTTCAAAATGGAAGACTTGGGAAATGTATCGGACCTATTAGGCACGGAGATTAAAAAGGAAAGCGACACTTTCCAATATCATAAAACAATATACTGTGGCGATGGGCTCACCTCAGAATTAACATATTTTGCTACAAGGAAAGCGAAGCATCAGCTGGTAAGATTGGAAGAGTGGGGGCGAGCGGCCCATGAGAAACCAGGTCGAAAAGCACGCTAGAGGAGATAGAGACAAGGGTGCAAAAAAAAGTTGGCTTGGAAACTTCACACGTGTAAAAAACGTCTTGTTATGCGTTTCTTTTATTGTTATTCTTGTTGATTAAGTGCTTGTTGTTGTTGTTGTTGTTGCTGTGGTCATCCTCCTGAAGTCAAGGCAACTGCAACACTGATTTGACCCAACTAAGTAAAGTGTCAGGTGTGCAAAACTGATTGACACGAGTTGATTGTCGAACCAAAAGTTACACTATAATTAAGTGAATCGAAAGTTTATTCGGCAAATTTCAGTGGTTCCCTCGCTGATCTTCACTAAAATTCTGTCTTCATTTGTTTATCCAAGCCATTCCGATTGGGCATTCGAAGAGAATGCATAGAAAGTAACATGATAATTTTCCAAGGTAGTGTCATTTGAATGGGCAAGCAAGAAGCAGAGAACTTGACCATCATATCCCTTCCATCCAACCTGAGTGTTTGTAAGGAACATGAATGCATGTTCACTGTGATGGGTGTTCATTTAATTGGGTTTTGTGTCGTCTCAGGCGAGTAGTACCTATTTTTCAGCTAGTCCTGATGAAATGCAGGACAATATACACGAACCAACTGAATAACAAAAGCAGTTTAGTGACGTTTTTGACAAGGACGTGTTAATATTATCTTGTGCGTTTAAAGATCACTTTGAAGGGTCAGGCCCGATTCTAGAGGCCTGGGGCCCTATCCTGATGAGTAGAGCTCTACGCTTGCGACGTCACGTTGCCTGGCAGCCGCCTATCAAGAGGGGCGGTTGCTACGCAACGTGACGTCACTAACGTAAAACGTAATGCTATGCTCATCGTGATAGGACCCCTGTATCGCGTTCAGCCCCGCGTTCAGCGGATATTGATAGTTGATACTCTCATTAAATCTTAAATCGTATGCTCTGATCAATACTTTAATTTGCAAATAGCGCCCTTTTGCAGATTGGTATTGAAGCCAATTTTACACTATAGACGTAGTAGACGCTCACACGATATTTATGTGTTGTTATTGATCAGTTAATATTACGAAGAAATAAAGCCCGATTCACAATGTCACGGCTGACCCTGGTTTCAAACTTCTAATTTTAGCGTCTTTTGATCAAATATCTTGTTAAAATCTATGAGATCTAAAGTTTGACCTAGGTACGCTATAAACACTACTGTAAGTCCAGAAGTACCTACTTGGAATTCCAATAGCCCAAAAAAATAAAAAATAAAAACTCACCTTTATGTCGAGTCGGCTGATAAACTATCATTTTCTTGTCGCTCCGCTGTTGTTTCGGTCTGAAGGCACCTTGATTCAACAACACCCACACTGTCACTATAAGCGCCACTAAAATGACAATGGCAAGACATGTCAGCACTGTCGTACACCTATTCGACGACATTTTGAAGTCTTTTCACCTGGAAAAAAAAGAAACAGACAAGTTAAAAAAAAATCACAAACATTAACTGACTGATGAGTCTCGTATCATTACGATTTGAAAATATGAGCGAAAGCAAGAAAAGAAAATTTAAGGCCGTCAAATTTCGAGCCAATCCTGCTCCAATAGACCTCTCCAATTTCACCTGTCAGGGTTCGGCAATGGCGGTAGGCCATTTCCGATTCAGAGTTGACAGGTTCGAAATTAAATTGTCAAAGTGACAGCTAGTGCGGAAGTCATGTGAGAAGTGAAAACGTCTTTATAAGCTATGTGCAGGCTGGTCTCTGTTAAGTTTATCCGAATCCCAAGCCCCTAGTCTACCAAGAATGGAGCAGTTCGGCTTCGTAGCTCGCTAGCGAAAAACAGAAAATTGGTTCACGTTTGAGTTCGTGTCGCAATGCAACACTTCGAACGTTTATCATAACAAAGTCGAACCACTGCATTTAAAACAGAAAATTGAAGAAAAACCGTTTGAATTCCTGTTAAATTGACAACATGACAGCCGTTTGAATGCGCGCCAACCGGAAATGTACGGTAGCCATTGCCGAACCCTCACAGTCAAGATAAAATTGGAAAAGTCTGTTTGCTGATATTTGCTGCCGCTGTGTCTAAATCCAACTACCAAATTTTCCGGTTCGCATGCGGTATTTCAGTGAAAGTGCGAGAAAATTCTCCAGGTGCGCTACTGAAGGGATTGTCTAAACTGTGACCCAATAAAAATAGCAAACGCGATTCACCACAATAATAAATTGGGTCAAAGCTCTGTCGGACGATAGCGTGGCCATCTGGATTATATCTCCTAAACATTATACTACCACTACAATTCTGGCGGGCTTACTATGGAACCGCTGAAAGATTTGCGTGGCTAGCTTTGATGATTCACCGGTTCGATTTATATATCGGTGGTATTCTGGTTTTACACAAAAAGTACCCTTGAAATTCAATTTTCCCATACAAGGTTCGAAGGTTGGTTTTTTAAAACGTGTACTTGAGAAAAATTGCGTTTGATATTTTCGTAAGAGCACCATCACAAAAAAAAAACGATATTGAATGCGAAATGCTGTCTTGCTGGTAATGTCAACTGTCAATGCCAATTGTCAATGTCAGCTCGGGAAGACGCCCACAAAATCAGTTTCAAAGCAATTTGTTTTTAGAGTCAATATATTTTTATTTTATATTTTATATTTTTCAGGAATTGTTATGGTTACAATACGGCGATATCCTACATGGAAAAGCTGTCGATAAAAACGAACATTTCATCACAAAGAAAAAATATAAACAAACAAGTAAAACCGATAAGAAAACGTCGATAATTTTCGAAAATATTATGGTTAGGTGAGTGAGTATATCGGTACTGAAAAAATATCGAGAGCTTCCTGATTTCCGTGCGCAAAGTGCATCGAACTTCTCGGAAGTTACGACAAATTTCGAGGTGCGTGTCATAAATCTCTTTTCTGTATTTGTTCTAGGTACTAGAAAGATAAGGACGCGTAACATTTGTAGGCAGGTATATATTTGGAAATTTAAATATTATTACATATACGCTGGAGTAGACTGTGGTGGTTGTACGGTGTATATTCACACGTTCCAATTTGTTTATTTGGCATTGTTTTCGCATTCATTGAGAAATCTTGGAAAATTTGAGGTCACAGAAAAACGGGAAACGTAAGGATGCTGCTAACTTGGCCGTGTTTTCGTCTAGGATAGTGAAAATTAACTAAGTTTCAGCTGCTGATTTGCTTCTCAAGTTTTCTGTGGCGTTAGACTGAGTTATTGTCACAAAAGATTCTGTAACAGTTATCAAACTTTTGTTTCACCCCTGAGGCTCTATTTTCGGAACCGGGGAATGGATCATTGGGTGATGTTGCCTAGGTGACAGCCAATCACAGCCCTGGTTGCCTAGCAACTTCGCGTAGGAACGGATCACACGTTTCCCCAAAAAATAGGGCCCCTGAAGTAACCAAGGTGAACTTCAAAGTCATTGGAAAAACTCGCCCAAAATCCTAATCCCTGACTTCTTTGGTATATACAAGGTGTCCTAGGTTTTGGTGGAGGTCGATCAAGGATCAAAAAAGGACTCAACTCCAAAAAAAATTTTGATTATAAACTTTCAAACAACCCAAGTAGCAATCCGACGTCGGACCAACGTTGCGATTCGCGACCTGAGGTCGGCAGCCGACGTCCGCGCGACGTTGAGGCGACTCACATTTGCACCAATTTGGTCAATGAAATGCGGGTCGGTACGACGTTGGCATCCGCGACGTTGTGATTGCCGACCGAAACTCGACCAAATCCGACCATCATACCTACGTGTAGCCAAAGTCGCCTGTCGTGTACCTAATCCGACTAATGCTAGTCGCATTAGGTGGACTTTATTTAACCTGTTTTGTACTAAAGAAATATAGCTCCAAATATAGGACGGTAAAGTTTCCCTAATCCAACCATCAGTCAAATTCAGACCAAAACTACCTACCACAATACAATATGTTGCCGTATAAGATATAACAGACAACAGAGCATCTGAACTTTAATAATGAAATTTTGTGATTGGTTGATATGAAAACTTGATGCGAAGAAAATTTTACTGATGAACAAGTATGTTTTAAGTCGAAAATACTCATCGCCCACCAAAAATTTGGCTGTTCTCAAAATATTTTAATTTTATATTAAAACATTCATCAATTAAAACACCGTTTCTCAAAAGAAAAGAAGACCAAAGAAGTATGTATATATACTTAATTAATCAATAGCCACCATAATTTCGTTTCTCGAGTTCAAAAATGATAAATTCAATAATTTCAAAGATTTTCATTGGCATTTCTTCAACATGGCCTCTTCTTGTTGTTTTGATATTGGAAGAAAAAATGGCCGCGTCGGCTCTTTCTACCTATACTGACTAAATCCGACTAAGTTTTATACGAGTATAAATTTCTAGACCAATTCCGACCAATTCTGACTTCTGGTTTGATTTATTGTACCAATGCCGACCTAATCCGACCTATAGTCGGCGTATATACAATTGCACCAAAACGCCGTGCACATGTCCAGGGCCACCCAGCATAGCGGTTAATAATAGGTTTGTTTTGGCAGCGATACACAACCGTTTCCAACCGTTTGGATTCTGCGCGCTTCCGTTAAGCCGTTCGGGCAGTGTAAACTTCGAGTTGCCAACTGTTGGTAAGCTGTTTGGGCAGGTGCCTCCAACGGTTCGAAAACAGTTTGTGGACGGTCAGAGCAGTTTGAGAATTAAAAAGAAACTGGTGATCAGACGCATGCGTACGCCTTTCTTCGCAATCGGGCGATCTTTGATTGATGGCGTGGCGCGTAATGTGACAGTGTGACAGTAAAGGTAAATAAAGACGCATTTTCGAGGTTAATTTAAAATAGTTTTACCTGCTGAAAGTTACATATTTACATTAATTCGGTAAATTTATTAAGGGGTTTCTGATGCGACTAACAAAGTTGTTGACGGGAATCGGTTTTATTTTTTTTTTCGTCAAGAAGAAACTCCTCCAAAAAGAAAATGTACGGATATTGCTATCATATTTTGAAAAATTTTAATTTTGATTTTTGAAAATTCAAAAACTAGATAGCATCGACAATGTATCTTTCCTCAAGAAAGTCGCATGCCAAATATGAACTTTTTATTTTCAAAAAAAGGCACCAAAAATGATTTCTCGTAGACATGAAAAAGTGAATTAGTAGAAGTCATTTTTGGTACCTTTTTTTTGAAAATAGAAAGTTCAAATTGCATGCGACTTTCTTGAGGAAAGATACATTGTCGATTCTATCTAGTTCTTGAATTTTCAAAAATCAAATTCAAATATTTTCAAAATATTTTGGAAATTTTCAAAATTTGATAGCAATGTCTGTACATTTTTTTTTTGGATGAGTTTGTACTTGACGAAAAAAATAAAATAAAACCGATTTCCGTCGACAACTTTTTTAGTCGCATCAGAAACCCCTTAAATAAGACCTCGGCTTGGCGGGGAAAACTTGACAAGTTGTTGTGTCCCTAGTTTCAACTGGAACCGCTCGCTACGCGTTCTTGCAGCAAAAACTTTCCAACCACTTGAAAACTGGTTGGAGTCGAGCATGCGCGCTGAATCACAGTTAGCAAACCGTCCGCAACTCGCTGCCAAAACAAACCTAATGTCCATTGTTGCCGTGGTCCCGGCCGTTTTCGCCCAGGGCCGGGCCGGCGCTAGGTATTTTGCCGTCTGAACCGAAGCTCAATTTTTCCGCTTTCATCGGACGTGATGACCTAACAATGGTCAAGTCTATATACCTATGTCCTATACCCATATTATTTTTGGATTTTACTACACTTTATACAACCCCGGGTGCAATCCCAACAATAAAATTTGAAAACTGGTGCATGACGTTTCCGCGTGCCAGTTAATTTCCGGACCTCTCAAATTACGCCTGGAATCTAACACAGGGGCGGCGCCACGGCTTCTTGAAGTGAAAAAAAATAAAAATGAAATTTTGGAACATTTTGCCTCCAGAATTTGCCACCCCTGGAATTTGCCGCCTGAATCAGGGGCTTCGCCAATTCATGCCTAGCGCCGGCCCTGCGGGGCCGAAATCTGGACGACCGTTACACCAGACTAGACTGGTCGCATTAGGCACAAAAATATATACCGAATCCAACGTTGGATACGCCAACGTCCAGCCGACGTTGCATATCCCAACGTTGGGTATGCCGACGTCAGCCGACGTTGTCAAGCTTGCCCAAATATAACTACAGACTGATTTGGTCGCATTAGGTATAAAAATACCCACCGTGTCCAACGTTGGGTATCCCAACGTCCATCCGACGTTGGATGCGCCAACGTTGTATTTACCGACGTCGTGCCAACGTCGGTTTTAGTTGCATGGGCGACGTCGGGTTGCCGACGTAAAGGCAACGTTGTTCCAACGTCGCCTCGTGACTTTCAAATATTGGTCGCCATCCGACCAAAATTTGCACTAATTCCGACGTCGGAATTGGTAAAAATTTGGTCGGAAGTCGGGTAAATGTTACTTGGGAAGCCTGATTTGAAAAGCTTCTGAATCGCAATTCATTCTCTTTGATCAAAAAAACAAGACTCAGTATGACGTATTGTTGGTTGAAAATCCTTGAGGTGAAGAGAGAGTTTTTCGAACAAATGACGGATTTTTTTTGACAAATTGTAACGGTTGGAAAACGCCGAAAACGCAAAAAAAAGGCAAGAAATTTTCTCTGAAACTATAGCTGTTGGATGGCATTTGATGTAATTCGACTTGGAGAACAACAGTATCAAGTTTCATAATATTTCATTGGAGGCCAAATTACACGTGTTGAAAAATGATCAAGGTGATTTGAAAACGTTTCCAATCCAAAACCTTCACACAACTCTACTTTTAAAAGCTGCTACATTGCTTTGGCCCAAAAAACAGCTTAGTATGGCGTTTTTAGACAATTCTGAATCTATTACAAAGTTATTCTTGATCTTGACGGATACCCCTGTTGAAAAATTGACAAGGTCAAAAAAAGTATCACAATTAAAAAAAAGAAACTCGCAATCAAAGAAGTTTCATGATTATATTTTATTCAATTCGAACAACGGTATCAGATTTTAGGACGATTCTTCAACTTTCAGTTGAACTGCGTTGAAAACTATCGGCAAATGTTCAAAATTGCAGTTTTCAGTTGAACAAGTTGAAGAACTGCAATGTGAATTTGGATAGATTCTCCAAGAAAACTTTGGAGAACTTCGAGGAACTCTGGGAAAACCCGGGTCACACAAAGCTACTTTTTTGTGCTTCAAACATCTAGGGGATCTTTCTATGGAATTTTGGAAAAAACTGTTATTTTGGAGCTCTGAATAATTAGAGGAACTTTGTACAATGCAGTCGCAACTTTGCAAGTCAACTGTGCAAGTCAAAAAAGTGCGATAAGATATCCGTGTAAATACGTGTTCCCGTGCGCTCTCTAAATATTAATTGATTCCGCGTGTTTGTTGTTGTTTTTTGTCAGAGCAGTTTGAGAATTAAAAAGAAACTGGTGATCAGACGCATGCGTACGCCTTTCTTCGCAATCGGGCGATCTTTGATTGATGGCGTGGCGCGTAATGTGACAGTGTGACAGTAAAGGTAAATAAAGACGCATTTTCGAGGTTAATTTAAAATAGTTTTACCTGCTGAAAGTTACATATTTACATTAATTCGGTAAATTTATTAAGGGGTTTCTGATGCGACTAACAAAGTTGTTGACGGGAATCGGTTTTATTTTTTTTTTCGTCAAGAAGAAACTCCTCCAAAAAGAAAATGTACGGATATTGCTATCATATTTTGAAAAATTTTAATTTTGATTTTTGAAAATTCAAAAACTAGATAGCATCGACAATGTATCTTTCCTCAAGAAAGTCGCATGCCAAATATGAACTTTTTATTTTCAAAAAAAGGCACCAAAAATGATTTCTCGTAGACATGAAAAAGTGAATTAGTAGAAGTCATTTTTGGTACCTTTTTTTTGAAAATAGAAAGTTCAAATTGCATGCGACTTTCTTGAGGAAAGATACATTGTCGATTCTATCTAGTTCTTGAATTTTCAAAAATCAAATTCAAATATTTTCAAAATATTTTGGAAATTTTCAAAATTTGATAGCAATGTCTGTACATTTTTTTTTTGGATGAGTTTGTACTTGACGAAAAAAATAAAATAAAACCGATTTCCGTCGACAACTTTTTTAGTCGCATCAGAAACCCCTTAAATAAGACCTCGGCTTGGCGGGGAAAACTTGACAAGTTGTTGTGTCCCTAGTTTCAACTGGAACCGCTCGCTACGCGTTCTTGCAGCAAAAACTTTCCAACCACTTGAAAACTGGTTGGAGTCGAGCATGCGCGCTGAATCACAGTTAGCAAACCGTCCGCAACTCGCTGCCAAAACAAACCTAATGTCCATTGTTGCCGTGGTCCCGGCCGTTTTCGCCCAGGGCCGGGCCGGCGCTAGGTATTTTGCCGTCTGAACCGAAGCTCAATTTTTCCGCTTTCATCGGACGTGATGACCTAACAATGGTCAAGTCTATATACCTATGTCCTATACCCATATTATTTTTGGATTTTACTACACTTTATACAACCCCGGGTGCAATCCCAACAATAAAATTTGAAAACTGGTGCATGACGTTTCCGCGTGCCAGTTAATTTCCGGACCTCTCAAATTACGCCTGGAATCTAACACAGGGGCGGCGCCACGGCTTCTTGAAGTGAAAAAAAATAAAAATGAAATTTTGGAACATTTTGCCTCCAGAATTTGCCACCCCTGGAATTTGCCGCCTGAATCAGGGGCTTCGCCAATTCATGCCTAGCGCCGGCCCTGCGGGGCCGAAATCTGGACGACCGTTACACCAGACTAGACTGGTCGCATTAGGCACAAAAATATATACCGAATCCAACGTTGGATACGCCAACGTCCAGCCGACGTTGCATATCCCAACGTTGGGTATGCCGACGTCAGCCGACGTTGTCAAGCTTGCCCAAATATAACTACAGACTGATTTGGTCGCATTAGGTATAAAAATACCCACCGTGTCCAACGTTGGGTATCCCAACGTCCATCCGACGTTGGATGCGCCAACGTTGTATTTACCGACGTCGTGCCAACGTCGGTTTTAGTTGCATGGGCGACGTCGGGTTGCCGACGTAAAGGCAACGTTGTTCCAACGTCGCCTCGTGACTTTCAAATATTGGTCGCCATCCGACCAAAATTTGCACTAATTCCGACGTCGGAATTGGTAAAAATTTGGTCGGAAGTCGGGTAAATGTTACTTGGGAAGCCTGATTTGAAAAGCTTCTGAATCGCAATTCATTCTCTTTGATCAAAAAAACAAGACTCAGTATGACGTATTGTTGGTTGAAAATCCTTGAGGTGAAGAGAGAGTTTTTCGAACAAATGACGGATTTTTTTTGACAAATTGTAACGGTTGGAAAACGCCGAAAACGCAAAAAAAAGGCAAGAAATTTTCTCTGAAACTATAGCTGTTGGATGGCATTTGATGTAATTCGACTTGGAGAACAACAGTATCAAGTTTCATAATATTTCATTGGAGGCCAAATTACACGTGTTGAAAAATGATCAAGGTGATTTGAAAACGTTTCCAATCCAAAACCTTCACACAACTCTACTTTTAAAAGCTGCTACATTGCTTTGGCCCAAAAAACAGCTTAGTATGGCGTTTTTAGACAATTCTGAATCTATTACAAAGTTATTCTTGATCTTGACGGATACCCCTGTTGAAAAATTGACAAGGTCAAAAAAAGTATCACAATTAAAAAAAAGAAACTCGCAATCAAAGAAGTTTCATGATTATATTTTATTCAATTCGAACAACGGTATCAGATTTTAGGACGATTCTTCAACTTTCAGTTGAACTGCGTTGAAAACTATCGGCAAATGTTCAAAATTGCAGTTTTCAGTTGAACAAGTTGAAGAACTGCAATGTGAATTTGGATAGATTCTCCAAGAAAACTTTGGAGAACTTCGAGGAACTCTGGGAAAACCCGGGTCACACAAAGCTACTTTTTTGTGCTTCAAACATCTAGGGGATCTTTCTATGGAATTTTGGAAAAAACTGTTATTTTGGAGCTCTGAATAATTAGAGGAACTTTGTACAATGCAGTCGCAACTTTGCAAGTCAACTGTGCAAGTCAAAAAAGTGCGATAAGATATCCGTGTAAATACGTGTTCCCGTGCGCTCTCTAAATATTAATTGATTCCGCGTGTTTGTTGTTGTTTTTTGTGCCAATGGACTGCCAATAACCAACAAATGCAGCACCTGGAGTAACCTGGAGCAGCTGATACTCTGGAAAATTCACCCAATGCAGGTTTAATAGCTGAAAACGTGGTGAGAAGTATCCATCCAGTCCTATCGCTGAAAAAGCCAACTTTTTGCCAGGCGCTCTGCGCCTAGCAGTGTCGCACCTGCCTTGTTTATATTTATCAATTATACATTGATAAATTCAGATTTACCGACATGAGTACCCCTCTCTCTATTAACACCATGGAATCTACTTCAAATAATACTCCACAACAACCTGCAAAATCTTCATCATCCTATGTCAATGCCGCCAAGTCACGTCCACCAACAAATTACCCCAAAAAAGAGCAAGCTATAATCATGAACGTCAACGAAGAACTCTCTAGACTCGATTACGTCAAATCAATAGGTAAAATCGTAGGACCCAAAAATATTATTTTTGCTTCTCGCATTTCAAATGACCGTGTGTGCATGTACCTCTCGAGCGTCCAAGCGGTGGAAAACTTGGTGACTAAATACAAAACCATAAATATAAACGGCATTGACATAGGTATAAGGAAGTTGATCACTCCATCAAAAAGAGTCATAATATCGAACGTATGCCCATCGATCCCCAACGAAATTGTTGAAGATGCATTGAAAGATACAGGTTTAAAGCTCGTGTCATCAATATCGTTTTTAAGAGCAGGCTACCAAGAAGATGAATTCAATCATATTTTGAGCTTTAGAAGGCATGTTTACGTCACACCCGATGAGCAAATGCAGTTGACACCTTCCTTGGTAATAAATTTTGAAGACACAAATTATCGCATATTCTTGACATATGACGACCTAACATGTTTCATTTGCGGTCGTCAAGGACATATATCTAGTTCTTGCTCTGCCCAACCATCCACAGAATCTCAAACTCCCATGGATACCGAGGATCAACGGAATAAGCGCCCAGCTCCTTCAGAAAGCTTAGATTCGCCGCCGGCGGACGGTGCAATCCAAAATTCCCAAGACCTATTTGAAAGCCAAAATGCATTACAAACACCTGACCCCTTCCAAAAACCGAAAAATAAGCCAAAAAAACCACGAATAGCAGATCCCGAAGCCAACTTGGACAAACCCAAACCTTCTAGTTCAACTGAATCTTTACAGCTAGATTTGGACATGGAGCCTATCAAACTTCACATAGAAAAAAAACCAAATCCTTCCCTGTGACATATAGCGTCTTCAAAGGTTTTCTGGAAAACTGTAGAGGAAACCCTGATCCACTTAGCGAGGCAAGACGATGTGCAAATGACGTTGAATCCCTTTTGAAAATGATGTTTGATCTATACCCTCTTCTTCCAAACAAGGCTGCCAAAACAAGATTCACCCGTATACATAAAAAGATCAAAAGTCAAATGACAACACATGAACTAGGAAAGAGCAGATCCTTCAGCCTGAGCACCTGCTCTCTCAATTCTCAAGACTCCCAACAAGACGAGTACTAACCCCCCCACACCCTACCAATGAAATCATTTTCTTCATTCTACAGTGGAACTTGAATGGGTACTATACCCATTTGGAAGAATTAAAACTCCTAGTTGCTAACGACAAGCCTCTCATAATCTGCTTACAAGAAACACATTTAAAAAGCGATCCTTGTCTCAGAGGTTACAAATGTTTCTCCAAACACCGATTAGACAGAGAAAGATCGAGTGGAGGAGTAGCTTCATACGTTAGCACAAATTATCACTCTCAAAAAATCGATCTCAACACAAACCTTGAAGCGGTTGCCTTCTCAATACAACTTAAATCCCGAATATCAATATGCAATGTCTACATTCCCCCAAACAGAGAAATCCACCAACAAGAACTTAGAGATCTTTTTAACCAGATCCCCACTCCATGTGTGATACTGGGTGATTTCAACGCCCATAATACATTGTTTGGTTCTTCCTCGACAAATCATAGGGGTCAAATTATAGAACAATGGCTTGACTTTTCTAATCTAACCCTACTCAACACAGGTTCTCCTACCAGGTTTAATTCGTTTACTGGCAATTTCAGTGCCCTAGATCTCACTTTATGTACTCCAAACCTCACACCTTATTTGTCTTGGGAAACCTACCCTTACCTCCATGGTAGTGACCATTACCCCATTAAAATAAGAAATGACCAAATAAACTCTACCAACGATCTAAATAATCACCACCCCAAATGGAAACTAAAAACCGCAAACTGGACCAATTTTTCTGATGAGGTAGACCATGATCTTGACCTGGTGCACATTACTAACCATGACATTGACCAAATAATCCAAAAGTTCTCTGACATCCTACTCACGGCAGCTCACAAATCTATAGGTAAGTCTACTGCCCTAAAAAAACATACTTCTGTTCCATGGTGGAACAAAGAATGTTCAGACGCCATAAAAGAAAGTAAAAATGCGTTCAACAGACTGAAAAGAAATAATTCCCCTGAAAATCTCCTAACTTTCAAAAGATTAAGGGCTCGGGCAAGGTATATCACCAAGAAAAGTAAAAAGCTATCCTGGGAAAATTATATATCTTCAATCTCGTCATCCACCCCAATCTCGGAAGTCTGGAACAAAATTAGGAGACTTAAATCCATCAACCGCCCTCAAATAAAAATACTCAAGGACAACAATCAAATCTATGAATCCGAAACTGACATCGCTGAGGTCTTGGCTGAATCCTTTCGTACAAATTCAAGTGACTTGAACTTCGACCAAAATTTCTTACAATATAAAAGAGGTAGGGAAATGCAAGAAGTAACTGACCACTGTCTTGACAATACTCATCACATCAATCTTCCCCTTACATTATCAGAGCTCGACGAATCGCTCAAATCAGCCAAAGACTCTATCCCTGGCCCCGACGATATCCCCTATCTTTTTTTGGAAAATCTAACGGCTAAAGGCAAAGCCAAACTCTTGGACATTTACAATAAGATTTGGCAAACTCAGGTTTTCCCCAAAGCGTGGTCTGAATCAACGGTCATACCACTATTGAAACCAAACAAACGAAGTGATGAAAAGAGCTCCTACCGTCCAATATCTCTGACCAACACTATGTGCAAAACCTTCGAGCGCATCATCACAAAACGTTTGTCTTGGCAGTTGGATAAAGATAATTTGCTTCATCCCGCCCAAAATGGTTTCAGAAAACACCGTTCAACCACTGACAACATAATACAGTTGGAATCCGAGATACATCAGGCTTTTGCAACCAAACAAAACTTATTGGCCATCTTCTTTGACGTCGAAAAAGCCTATGACATGACTTGGACTCGCCATGTGATCGAAAAACTGATAGAATGGAACATAAAGGGGAATATTTTGGCGTTCATCCAAAATTTTTTACGTAACACGTCATTCAAAGTCAAAATCAACAACAGTTTTTCCAACAGTAAGAAACTGCAGAACGGTGTTCCCCAGGGCTCAGTCTTGAGTGTGATCCTATTCCTGATAGCAATTAATGACATACTAACACGCATTGAAGCTCCAGTCCGCTGTTGTCTATTCGCAGATGATTTGGTGATATACCTTAGAGGAAAAAATCTTACATCGATGCAAGAAATCCTTCAAGCAACATTGCGTAACATAGAAAACTGGTGCTCAACATCAGGTTTTAAATTTTCTACGCAAAAAACAACCTGCATCAATTTCAGTAGGACCAAACAAATAAGCTCCCCTCTCCTTCGACTGAACGGCAGAAGCTTAAAATTCTCTGAATCAGCCAAATTTTTAGGCATTACATTTGATCAGAAGCTATCTTGGAAACAACACTTATCACAACTCAAGACATCATGCCACCAAGGTTTAAATTTAATGAGAATTTTGTCTAACCACACCTGGGGAGCAGACACCAAAACATTGTTGATGATCTATCGCAGTCTTATAAGATCAAAACTTGACTATGGAGCAATTGCCTTCATGACAGCCAAAAAGTCGTACCTCAGATCCATCAGTGCTATACAAACATTGGCTATCAGAATAGCAACAGGAGCGTTTTGTACCACTCCGGTGGAAAGTCTCCTAGCGTTGGTGAACGAGCCCCCTCTCGAACTCCGCAACAAACGATCCACCCTGAACTTCGCTATAAACACCCTCTCAAATCCACAAAGCCTGAGTCGTGACTTAGTGTTCCCAACTAGGCCTGAAATCACTTTGAACGGGAGTGTAGCTCCACCAGTTCATGAAAGAGTCGCTTGCATCCAACGAGAAATCAACTTCACCATCCCTGAAACTCTTCCTTGGCAAAACTCCTCGGTCCCACCATGGAAACACTCTAAGGTTAAATTGATCTTTGATCTTACAAGGTTTGACAAAACTGAAACGAATCACACTCTTATCAGGGCTCATTTCCTTGAAATAGTCAATGGTTTTCCAAATCACAGACTGATTTTCACCGATGGCTCCAAAATTGACGATAAAGTGGCATCTGCCCTAATCACCCCAACATCTGAACAATCCTTTCGCCTCCAAAACTACAATACCATCTATACAGCTGAGCTCTATGCCATACTTCAAGCGTTAATTTACACAAGAACACACCCTGAAATAAATTTTATTATTTGTTCAGATTCTCTAAGCTCACTAAAGGCCTTGAACCATCTTTACCCACGAGATCCCCTTATACAAACAATAAAAGACGAACTGTCCGATAGGGTTGACAAAATAGTTTTTATGTATACTCCATCACACATCGGAATAGATGGTAATGAAAGAGCTGACGATCTGGCCAAAAAGGCAACATCATCGAACACTCTACCAATTTGTCGAATTAATCCCCCAGCTGACCTCAAAACATATGTGAAGGTCAGTATATCTCGTATCTGGCAGCAGTGTTGGGACCGAAAAGACCACTATCTTCAAAAAACAAAACCACTTATCTGTACAGTTCTCACCTGCCCGGAGAAAAGAAACGAACAAGTTAAACTCAATAGGTTGAGACTGGGATACTCCAGACTTACCCACTCTTTTTTGTTGTCAAGGCAAGATCGTCCAAAGTGTCCAACCTGCGACATCCATCTGTCAATCGACCATATCCTCTACCATTGCCCAAACCACCATAATCACAGATCACTATATGGTGTTGCAGAGTCTCCAACAACTCTTACAGACCCTAACAAATATGATAAAGTTCTAACTTTCCTGAAAGAAATCCAAATATTCGACTCCATCTAACCCGTACGTCACACCTCAGTAACTCAAGTGAGCTGCTAATAACCTTCAATGGTTGATGCAGCATTGTAAATGTAAATAAAAAAAAAAACTGTGCAAGTTGAAGGACATCAAAAGTAGTTGAATATTCTAGAAATGTTCTGGGCAAGTTGAAGAACTGCAAAGTGAATTGGGATAAATTTTCTAAGAAAATGTTGAAGAACTTTGAGGAATTCTGGGAAAACCCGGGTCACAATAAGCTACTTTTTTGTCCAAGTTTAAGGACATTAGGGCCTTTAATAATCTAGCGGATCTTTTCATGTAATTTTGGAAAAACCCTTGAATTTTGGAGCTCTGAATAATTAGAGGAACTTTGTACCGGGTGGGCCATAAAAAACCGTGCTCTGAATTTTTCCTTTTAAAATTTTTATTCCTCCACCGATTTCATCGAACTTTTCAGCATTGGATAGCCAATTGGATAGGCTATCATTTTTGTATTTCAAAATGGCCGACATACCAAAATTCAATATGGCGGAAACAATTGAAAATAGGCCTTCTTTTGTTCTCGTTGCTTTTTATTGAAAGTTACCAGAAAGTCAAAACCAATATTGTATTATGAAGGATTAGACCTTCCTTGTCAATTCAAAACCACAACCAATAAAATCGGGTTATCTGCTGATGAGCTATTGCGAGTTGAAGCAAAGCCTACTTTCAGTTTTTCTCATTTCCGCATAATTGACCCAAATTTAGGTATCCTGCCCGCCAATCCGCCATATGCTCATTTCTCAACCGATTTTCTCAAATTTTGTATCAATAGCTAGCCAATTGGATAGGCTACCTTTTTCATATCACAAAATGACAAACCTGTCAAAATCCAAGATGGCGGAATCAATTGAAAATAGAATTTCTTTTGTCCTCATTGCTTTTCAATAAAAATGAGCGAAAAGTCAAAACCAATAATTATTATGAAGGAATGGACCTTTCCCGGCAATTAAAGACAGAACCAATCAAATCGGTTCATCTAATGAGGAGCTACGGCCAGTTGAAGCGAAGCCTACTTTTCGTTTTCCTATTCCAACAAGGACGAATAAGGCCCATTTTCAATAGTTTCCGCTATCTTGAATTTTGACATGTTGGCCATTTTCTTATATGAAAATGGCAGCCTGTTCAATTGGCTAGCCATTGATACCAAATTTGAAAAAAATCGGTTGGACAATAAGGATATGGCGGGCAGGATTCCTAAATTTGGGTCATTTATGCGGGAATAAAGGAACCGGTAGGTAGCCTTCGCTTCAACTCGCCGTAGCTCCTCAGCAGATGACCCGATTTGATTGGTTGCGGTCTTGGATTGTCAAGGAAGGTCTATTCCTTTATAATAATTATTGGTTTTGACTTTTTGCTAATTTTTATCAAAAAGCAATAAGGACAAAAGAAATTTCATTTTCAATTGCTTCCGCCATCTTGGTTTTTGACATGTACGTCATTTTCTCATATGAAAAAGATAGCCTGTCCAATTGGCTAGCCACTGATACCAAATTTAAGAAAATCGGTTGAGAAATGAGCAAATGGCGGATTGGCGGACAGGATACCTAAATTCGAATCAATTATGCAAAAATGAAAAAAAACGGAAAGTAGGCCTCGCTTCAACTCGCAATAGCTCTTCAGCCGATGACCCAATTTTACTGGTTGTGGTCTTGAATTGACAAGAAAGGTCTATTTTTTCATAATATATTATTGGTTTTGACTTGCTGCTAACTTTTAATAAAAAGCAACGGGAACAAATGAAGGCCTATTTTCAGTTGTTTCTGCCATCTTGAATTTTGAAATGTCGGCCATTTTGAAATACGGAAATGATAGCCTATTCAATGGGCCAGCCAATGCTAAAAAGTTCGTTGAAATCGGTGGCAAAATAAAAATTTTAGAAGGAAAAATTCAGAGCATGGTTTTTTATGGCCCACCCGGTATAATGCAGTCGCAACTTTGCAAGTCAACTGTGCAAGTTGAAGGACATCAAAAGTAGTTGAATATAGAAAAGTTCTGGGCAATTCTGAAGAATTCTGGAAAAACTCGGAGGAATTTTGGGGAAGCTGAGCAGTGGGCATTCAGTAACATAAACCTTTTTGATGGAAATTATAAAGAAAAAGACTACATAATCGGGGGAAACTGTGGATTTCTCAGAAATTCTTGAAAAACTTGGAGGAATCCTGGAGTTCTGCAGAGGAACTCCGAAGAATTAAAACGCGGAATTTAGATTCAAAAGTAAGCTCTTTCAAACAAGTTGAAGAACCTAAGATATTTGTATTGTGGAATTCCTAGGAAGCTCCACAGAATTCAGAAGAAAAAAACAAAGGAACCCTGAGCGAGAGAACTCATCAAAGTAACTCCGGGGAATTCAGTCGCAAAAGTCTTTTTTTTACCAGTTGAAAAAACTCAATGGCAAAAGCTACTTTATGTGAAACTTGGAGAACATTAATGGAAACTGAATAGTCTGGGAGAACGTCACAGGGCAGTTCCCATGAATTTCTGCCCAACCTTTGGCGGAGTTCAATAGAATTTAACGTAACGGCGAAAGTGACATCTTTTTACAAGTGAATGAACCTAATGTAGAAGGTAGATACTAAATATCCTAGAGAAACTCTGGGGAACTCCTAAGAGTTCCGCAAAAACCCCAAGGGGCTTTAAAGCAGCTCAGCAGGTGTCAGGTGAAATGCGGGAAGTTCAGTCGCGAAAGTAACCGAGTGAATCTGAATAAATTGCCCAGAGAACTTTGGGGAACTCCAGGGAATTCTGGAAAAAACCAAAGGCGAATTCAGTCACAGAAGCTGCTTTTTTGTGTAAGTTTGAGGACATTAGGAACATCAAATAATCTGGAGAATCTCACCCAAGGACTTATGGAAAACACAGAGCAACTCTGGAGTTATTTATTAGAGAAATTTTGGGAAATTCAGTCGCAACTCTTTTGTTAAAGTTGAAAATTTTCAAGAGAAACTGGATATTTTCATGGAAACTGCAAGGAACTCCGGAAAAGCTTTAAGGAACTGTGAGGAGCCCAGCAGGGGAAATTCGAAGAATTGAGATGCAAAATGGAAGTTCTTATCAATTATCTGGATTGGATATTCTGGACGAACTCCAAGGAATTTCTATATAGTTCTAGATAGACCTAGAAGAACTCAGAGGAACGTGAAAGGGACATGTTGTTCAGGTAATGGGATTTCTATTCCAATTTCATCAAGGAAAACCTAATATTCTAGTGAAACTCTGGATAATTCTAGATATATAGCTATGCCTGGAAACATCCGAAGTAATTCTAAGGGAATCCAGCAGGGAAACTGCGGAGGATTGAGTCAAAAAGCGACCTTTTTGAGTGAGTTTGAAGACATCAAGAGAAACTTCAAGGGGAATTCAGTAATCTAGAGGAACCCTGGGAAACTCTAAGAAATCCTAAAAAATAGCAAGGAATTCTGGAACAACACAAGTGAACTCGGGCGGAACTCCACTCCGTAGAGAAACTCTAAGGAATTTATTTGGTCAAGTAATCTCTTTTGTACAAGCTGAAGAATCTCAGGGGTTACAGGGAATCTCTGAAGTAAATTCTGGCGAAATTCCTAAGAAAACTGTTAAAATCCAGAGCAACTATGGAAGAGCTCAGCGGGGGAAACTCCGGGAAATTTATCGCTACCAAGAAACTCTGCCGAAGCTCAGCAGGCAAACTGCGAGAAATTCAGTGAAAAAGATACCTAAACTTTCTTCTTGAAATTGAATGCAGGATCTAAAAATGATTAGGGGAGTGAGAAGTACAGAAAAAGGGTACATTCATTATCTTCACCTCTGAAAATGTTTGATAAAATGTGTTGTTATTGTTAGATAGAGACTCAATTTAGTGAACTTTGGTTTATATTTGAACAAAGTCGGTTGAACGGTTTGAATGTTATGAAAAAATACAATTTTCCGAGTCCAACTTCAAAGAGCAATAATCTCCGTTATTGAACGTTTTGGAACGAAGTGTTTGGAGAAAAGCATTTTGTGATGCTCTATCGATTTCCAAAGTTGCCGCGGTTAAACACCGGACACCCTGTAGACAGGGATTGTGAATCGTGCGTGGGAGAAGTGTGTGGTCGAACATATTTCCGGTCGGACGTTTGAAGTTTGGGAGATCTGCGCGCTGGCACTACCTGTGGGGTTAATGCAATGTGGTACAAATTCCGGTCGGACGCTTGAGCTTTGGGAGATTTGCGCATTTGCTTTTCGCGTGGGAGAAATGCGTGATCGGACAAATTCCGGTCAGAATTGATTTCTTATTCATTATATATCGACATTTGATATTACAATCTTCATCAGTGTTATTTTATTTTTTTTATTTAATTGTCTTATTTTACGAGGCGGCATTCAGCTATAAGCTGCTCTACCATGCAACCTCGGGGACAGCACAAAATATCCATAGATGAAGTAGGATTCGAACCCACACAGGGCAGCGCGAATGGTTTGGCTTGCCATCACCTGTACCACTCGGCTACCACCGCTCCACCGCTCCGTTAAATCCTTCAATAAAATAATATAAACTGCTCAACAATTGAAGTGGTCCACTCGAAAATTTCGCCCGATTTCAAATACAAATATCTCAGAAAAAAAACGACCGATTCTCAAAAATGCAGTGTTTTTGGATAGCTTATTCTTCTCACTATAAGGTGCTACAATAGACCAAAAAATTGATAACATAATGCATGATATACAGGGCGACAACGAAAGGAGTTTCAAAATGGTTCATTTTAAAGCACGTCCCACTTTTGCCAGAAAAATCTCAGAGTCTTTCTGATTACATTTTTATGAAGTGCACATTCATGGATCGAAACGGTTTTTAAAATTTCCGCCTATCTTCTTTGGTTACAGGGTGATGTAAAAAAAACAACTTTTTGTTTTTGCAGTGATAACTTTTTTGTTCTTTAACCGATTTTCACAATTTGGAGCTTATGTCGAAGCGAAGACCTCAGGTAAGAGGAATCCATTAACAGAATTGAATTAACACATACTTTAAAAAAGGGGGGTTGCATCAAATGTGACCTGAGTATGAAATAAGGCCGGAATCCGATTTGGGGGAATTTTTCAAAGAAGAATCAACTTGTCGTTAAAGAAACCACTCATTACGAACATTTTAAGATCAGTCTCGCTTATTTGGGGCAACAATTAACGACGGAAACCCCAAATTAGGACTGCATGTTTTCACAGGAGGACCGATGCTCTTGCTTACCTGAAAATACACGTAACCTATGTTACGAGAATCACTGATCGAGTTTCCTTCACGATTTGGACAGTCAACAGAGGGTCGACAGAAACAGTCAAAAGTAACAATAAGTACGTATGTTTTCAGGTGAGCAAAGGTATCAGTTCTCCTGTGAGAACATGCTGTCCTAATTTGGGTTTTCCGTCGTTAATTGTGGCCCTATATAAGCGAGACTGATCTTAAAATATTCGCAATGAGTGGTTCTTTCAACGACAAGTTGATTCTTGTTAAAAAATTCTCCCAAATCGGATCTCGGCCTAATTTCATGCTTAGGTCACATTTGATGCAACCCCCCTTTTTAAAATTATGTGTTAATTCAATTTTGTTCATCGATTCCTCTTAACAGAGGTCTTCGCTTCAACATAAGCTCCAAATTGTGAAAATCGGTCAACAAGCAAAAAAGTTACCACTACAAAAACAAAAAGTTGTTTCATTTTATATCATCCTGTAACCAAGGAAGATAAATGGGAATTTTGAAAACCGTTTCGAGCCATGGATAAGCACTTCTCAAAAATGTAATTAGAAAGACTCGGAGATTTTTCTGGCAAAACTGGGACGTGCTTTAAAATGGGACATTTCAACACTCCTTTCGTTGTCGCCCTGTACATCATGCATTATGTATTCAATTGTTTGGTCTATTAATGCACCTTATAGTGGAAAGAATGTGCTATCCAAAAACACTGCACTTTTTAGAATCGGTCAATTTTTTTCCGAGATATTCGTATTTGAAATCGGGCGAAATTTTCGAGTGGAGCACTTCAATTGTTGAGCAGTTTATTTAGATGTCTGATATGTTGATAATTATATATAGATGTATTTTTATAATGACATCATTAATTACGGCAGGGTGTCCCAACTAAAACAACCCAGCAGAATTTTCTCAAAACAATTTTAAGGCAACATAAAAAAATTCAACCAGGGGGAAGCCTGACCTTTTAGCTTGCTTTTGAGGGGGCGCCGATGCTTGTAGGTGCTCTGGTTTCCAAGAAAATGCAATTTTAATTGGGCGAGTAACAAGAATTGGAAAATTTATGACCGACAAAATACTTCGGATAAAAAAAATCCTCTTTCTCTGGGCTTTCCATTGATGTGTCGCTGATGTCTGTACCTGGTCCAGTAAGCCAGATATTCTGTCTTTACAGTCCAGCAAACTCAATAATCAGAATTCATGACGTCACCGATCACACACTTATTGATTTTAACATCAGCCAGTATTCATTGCTATGGTGAGTCCAGGTATGGTGAGTGAAAAAGTCCAAGTAACGGCTAGTGTTGAAATCAAGTGTGTGATCGGTGACGTCATGAATTTCGATTACTGTGTTTGCTGGACTGTGAGACAGAATATCTGGCTTACTGGGCCAGGTACAGACATCAGCGACACAACACTGGAAAGCCCAGAGAAAAGGGATTTTTTTTCATCTGAAGTATTTTGTTTTGTCGGCTGAATTTTTGAATTCTTGTGAGTCGCCCGATTAAATTGCATTTTCTTGGAAACTAGAGCACCTACAAGCATCGGCGCTTCCTCAAAAGGAAGCTAAAAGGTCAGGCTTGCCCCCCAATTGAATTTATTTTTGTTGCCTTGATATCTTCTGAGAAAATCGCGCTGAGTTGTTTAGCTGGGACACCTTGTATTTATCAATATATCAATGCATTATTTGATGTATCGATAGTTTTGCCTATCCCTAGCCAAAAGGTCAAATTGCAAGCAGTAATAATTGTAAGTATGACTTTTAGTCACTCAATGATTTCTCCTGATGCAGGTTCAACGAATTCACAGGATAAAAATAGAAAGAAAATAGTAGAAGAAAATGCAAAAGCGGAAAAAATAAATAGATATTTAAAGAACTTACCAAAGATAAATCGAAGAGACGAAAATTATCTGTTGGAGACGCGCGAAATAAATAAATTAAAATGTCTGAAGCTGCTGTGATTGTTATTGATGATGATCAAATAAGGTATCATTAAGCGATTTGTACAGTACATTGTTCGGTGCGTTATACTCGAGAACGGAATTTTTGGCAGTGAAAATTCAACACATTCTGTCCTCTGCTACAACAGTTCTTGCATAATACTGAAGCTATAAAATGTGTTTTTCTGCAGAAAAAGGTCCGCATTGAAAAATCTGATGGTGGTGCGTAGCGATACAGCAGTTGTAGTAGGAAGCAGTCCAATTCGCAACAGTTTGTGCGGAAGTCCAAACCTGCAACAAAAACAAAACTGTGAGTAATTTTCGGTTGATCTAATGTCAACACGATTTCAAATTTTTAGTTTTCCTACTTGGAGAAATCCAATTCAACAGTCGTCGATTTAACAATAACTTAATGAAAACCGAACAATTGCCTTGGATTTGGCAATAATCTCGGATGACTTCCAAAGTTGTCAAGTATCTACACGTGTTTCGCGCTTTGTGGAGGGCTCATCAGCGCAGACGCATTCAGGCCCAGAAACCTCACAAAGCTCTTGTTTAGTAATTGATGGCAATTTATTGAACGATTGAAAATTTGTGGTTACGGAACTGGAACGAGCCTGTGGGCTGGGTCGCTGGACTACTCATGTGCTGTAGCTATAGGGAGGTAGTTACAATAGAAATTTATTTGGTCGGCCGTCTGTGGAAATATTTGCGCGGCTAGCTCGCAAGGCAGCCAAACATTGTAAAAATTAAAGCACTAAAAATAGTAACCAAGCTCGGCAAGGTATGGTATCATAGCCAAAGCGCGCAAAGCACGTGAGGATCCGCCACTAGGTCATTATCAATGAATAAATAGGTTAATGAACCCGGGCTCGCACACACACACAGGTTTACCACACTCACTCATAAGTATTATGTATAAAGATATGTGATAAAGGAATACCGGGAAAGCACCATTGGGTTTAATGTTATCACCGGGAGGCTTTTTTCTTAATCTGTAATCTGACACGTCGGATTATGTTATAGCGAGAAACGAGAAAGAGAAGAAAAATGTCATCAACTTTTTTTGTCACGATTTTTCTTTCGAAATTTCCAGAAGCGAAAGCGTATCGATGCTTTGCGGAAAATTGCAGAAAACTGCAGAAGTGGATTACCGGTAAAAATGTACTTTTGTTTTGTACCTGTTTTCCAACTGCTATTTTTTTCTTTATCAATAAAATGTGATTTGATATATTTTCTATAAACTGAATGTTATGTTTTGTACCGGGTGTTTTTCTGAATTGTAAATTGGAGTTGGCTGTGGACGTTGTAACGTATGTCAGAGACTTGATTTATTTTACCCGCGCTGCTTGAGTGACCGCCCCAAGAGAGCAATTTGAATCAAGTAGCAGACATACGTTTTTGCTTCCACAAGTTCACATTAAAAAAAAAAGCCGATATAATGTTAAAAATTTGTGAATTTTCTGTGACTGGACGTGAATATAATCATTCTTTGGTTCAAGTTGAACGCTTTTTATCCCAAGCAAATCTGGCACACGATGACAGGTGTGGCAACACTGGCAAGGTTTTTGAGGATCCAAGTCTTTTTTTTTACCCAGTTTTGAAGAGAATGGCCACCCTTTTCGCCAGTCCGGCTCTGATTGCCAACCCAATTTTTAACTGGTTCTAGAACAATAATTATTGAGTATTATCAATTTTACAATGTTTGCAGCAGTGTCTGGGCCGCGGCAAAAGTGGCGTGAGCCACGATATTAGCACGCGTCGACAACTAGTCTGGCGAGCGGGGCAATAAACGCCAATACGAGCGATATTTGAACGCTGACTAAGCGATTAAAAAGTGTGTTACAAATTTATAATGCATCCACACAAATTTCCTCTACGATCCGGCCTGGAATTGGAGTTACGGCTCCCAATTAAAATTGCATCGTCCTTGATTAAAAACCTATTATTTCCAATTTTTTCTATTTTTTTCCCTCGTTCCCTCGTTGCCGTTCCACCCGCTCCGGTTATTTTAAGAAATTCACGCATAGAGGCGGCTGTGGATGATGATAATTGTGTCAAAAAAATTAATTAGACGCACACAGCATGCTAGACGCTGATGAGAAAATGGGTTAATTCTCGTGTCAACACGGAACACAGACGTCACATTAAGCACGTCACTTGATTCAGATCGGCTTTGAATTTAATTGTTACACATTATATGCTCCCGGCTGAGATATTTTAAAATTTGATAATTAGCACCGCTGGCGCCTAAAAATAATTCAACGTAAAAACCAAGATTAGCTTCATTTTGATAAGCGAATAATAAAAAATAGTTTGTCTTTCAGTTTTCACTTTTCACACGTCACATCTAGCTATGCTTGTCATACTCAGCGGCTGTCAATGCCACCAAAAACAACTGTCACTTTTGACACATGAAACGTCATGCGGAGAATCACTTGTTAAATTTAGCTATTATTGTGTACTAAATGATGATATCTTGAATCTTGATGTTCTTTTACCTAGCTGCGACAGCCGGAGGCGTGTACCTAAGCGTTTCGTAATTATTTCTGAGAGTGCTAAACGTGTAATAAAAATGGAATGAGTGTAAAAACATGCTAATTATTAAAAATTTATGAATGGGTCGCATATGCAAGTGCGGGTAAACAATTCCCGTAGACTCCATGAATGGAAACGTATGGTTAACAGATAAACAGTTAATTTGTGTTAAGTAATTTAATTTACGTAAATTGTGAAATTGTCGTTATCGCAGCGCATGGCCTTGTTGAACCTTTGACCCAATTTCTAGGATTCCGTAGTACGAACAGGAAGCTGTGCCAAAACCCGGAGCCAAGTATGTGTACTGTTCTGCAGGCGAAGCCGTGATTGGAGTGACCTGGACAAATTTTTCAGTTCAGCATTGTAGGCTTGCAAGGAACTTGTTTTCTGGATGAGAATCCGACCGCCCCCGGTGGGGATCGAACCTCGGATCGAAACGACAACCCTTGGCGTTGCAATCGAACGCGCTGACCACCACACCACAAGCTCCTGAGACTGGCATCAAAATGCTGAAATCTTCGGAAAATTGACCGAGTCATGCGTAGAAACGCGGCTCGGGGGCCGCAGAGACATGTGTGAGAAAAATTAAGAACAGGTCAGACAAATTCCGCCATTTTTGAATAAAATGGGAAAGAACCTCAGGCATCACGTTTCGCAGAAAAATTTCGTCCATGTGCAGCAGAAATGTGCGAACGTTCCAAAAGTGGCCCGGTAGAAATCGTGGCTCCTAGATTATAGTGCCGAATATCGCCATGCAATCAACCGCAACTTTAGGGATTTTCTTTTTATAGGTATGTACTTAGTTCAGATTTGGAAACTTATAAATTATCTCTCAGGTCACTCGAATCGCGGTTTCGCTGGAAGGACTATATCTACTTGATTCCATTTTGGAAATTGCAATGAATAGGGGAAGGTGGTGTTGGATGATATTAACTATTTTTCAAGATATTTAACAGGCTATATCGTATCTTGACCTGACACGACAAAATTTCAAGTTAAAAAACTACTCTTCCATGACTACTAAAGTTGCGAAGAGAAAAACGTCACACATATCTCATACTAAAGTGCTGCTAAGTTGAACTTGCCCTAAAAACAAGAAACTTCACCGTTTCAAATTATAATTTTTGCACTTCAACGAAAACTTTGTTTGGAAAACCGTGATGATTGACGAACGTTACCAATTTCCAATTTTACCCGCCAATTTTTACCTCAAGAGCAACAGTTTTCCGGCTCGTTAATGTTCCTAATCGCGCGTGCTTGTTCCAAAACCCGGTATGTATAGTATACCGTCGATTGAACGTGTGTTTGTGTGTGTGTGTTCTAAAGTTGTACGATTTTCTCTGTTCAGCCCATACCACATCATTAAGAATTAATTATTATAGGCCCCGGGAGAGCACACTGGTGTAAGTGTATGCGAAAATAAACTGGTGTTTAATTGCTTCATTTAGCGTCGTCGGATTTAGTCGAGGCCGATATTTCAATCGCCACCTACTACTGCAAGCATAAGTAGACTAGTCAAAGTCAACAGCAGAAAGTTCAGAGCCACAAAACATGTGTTCGTATTGCTTATTCTTCAATATTCGATCGAATTTAGATTTGTAAACTGATTTGGCATTACGAAACAAGAATTTTGTATGTGGATCTAGGCACCGGTGATTATGCGCGTAACGTCAGAATGTCACCGTTGACTTATGTCACTTTTGACGTTTCGCAAAGCCAAACCAAGGACCACGCTTGATTCAGACGACAACCGACTGATTACCGAGACGGTTTAAAGTAGGGGAATTTCGGCATCTTTCGAACGGCGGGTTGTTTCGAACATAACGCAAGGGCCAGTTTTTCAGTCTCGCCTGACGTTTTACTTTGGACTGTTTGCGGCCCTTATTTTGATATAAATAAAATATCCGAAACAAACCGCCGTCCGAAAGATGCCAGCTTTCTCCTACCTGTCATATAGAAATTCCAACTTGGCAAACAATTGTGTTTTCTGTAAAGTAAGCTACAGGAATTTCGTCAAATGCAGGTCAATGGATATGTTCATATGAACCTTGGCTCTATATGACTAAGACAGAGGTACGAGAGACAGCTAATTGGCAAACGTAACCCGAGTTCACGGGAAGAAATTAAAATAAGTTACATGCTAGCAAATGAGTAGCGTTGAGAGAAAAAAAAAAGCGAATTTTGGCACGCGACAAGTATTTTTGACGTCGCCGAGGCATTTCCGTTTTTACGGAATTGCACAGTCACCTTCGCCGTTAACTGATATCGGCAATGCATAGGTGAAAATCTTGGCAGCCACTTTCAATGACGTCCAGCGGTCTAATTTGATAACTTTCAATTTATTCCGCAATTTTAGTTCGTGAGGAAACGCGTGGGCGCGAAACAAGTACGGCTTGGCCCAAGACCCAGGAGAGAAATTTCGAGTCGAGCAACGGCCTGGTTGAGCTGGTTGATTCGGATGGGTGGCCCACGTTCACGTTGATGAAGCTTCGGCGTCTGTGTTGAAAAAGTAGTAGGCTGGGATCAACGTTCTGCGTCGGTTTCACTCCTTTTGCGCCAAGGGCGCGGTGAAGTTTTTCCGTTGAACAAAGCAGTCGATGGTGAACTTGGTTGTCATTTTTCGTTTCAGTTGTTCGAGAATGTTGAAGAACTCTAGCTTTTATCAGGTCAATCAACTTTGGCCTTCTGCTTTGACCTCACCCCAGTTGCGCCAAGGGGCGCAGTACGTTACACAGGGTGGTCCATCCTAGCGTAAATATCCCATAGCGGTCTTACCGTTTAAGATAGAGAAAAAGATGTAAGAAAAAAGTTATATGGTTTGATGAGACCTATAACCTAAAATTATTTTCAGCTATACAGGATGTCCCATTTTGACGGAATTAACGAAACGTCATTTTTTTTAAATAGAACACCCTATATTCAACTTCTTCAACCTATAACAACTTCAACTTCTTTCACTGTCTTATGCCTGTATTTTTGTTTTTTGATTGTGTGGCAGTGCTACCAACTAAAAATTAAAAACTGGAAAAAATCGCATTTTCAGTTTTCTTGAAAAAATCGTAGCAGCCTTGCTTTTCAAAACTGAGAGATGAAACTTGACATGGTGATAGTCAAGTCAAAGATCAATATCCCAATGTCAAAGAATTGCGATTTTTTGATACAGGGCGTCCACAAAAAAAAACATCAAACTTCATAATTTTCAAAATTTCATAACTCATTTTTTTCAAATAGCATGCCTCCAATTTATAACGTTATCTGATAGCTTTTTTATCCTCTTTTATTTTTACTAGGGGTACCCTACCCTAAACTTCATTTTTCTCGAGATAATCGGAAATTTTCACAAAATTTGCACTTTTTTTTTCAAAAATTGAGTTGGCCGTGATGAATGACAGACAAGCCAAATGGTACGCATCTCTCAGTTAGTCAGTCTGAATATTGTCGAACAAAGAAAAATGACTTTACGCGAAAGGAAATATGATATGATATGATATGATATGATATGATATTCTGGTAATAATTCAGACATCCAGGATCCCACTTTGTTTTCTTTTTGCGTTGAAACCATTTTTTTTTTGTTCGACAATATTCAGACTGACTAACTGACACCTGCGTACTATTTGGCTTGCCTGTCATTCATCACGGCCAACCCAATTTTTGGGAAAAAAACAAAAAAAATAGCAAATTATGTGAAAATTTTCGATTATCTCGAGAAAAATTAAGTTTAAGGGTAAGGTACCCCCAGTAAAAATGAGAGAGGATCAAAAAAGCTATCAGATGACGTTATAAAAATGGGGGCATGCCATGCGAAAAAAATGAGTTATGATACTTTGGAAATTATGAAGTTTGATGTTTTTTTGTGAACGCCCTTGTATCAAGAAATCGCAATATTTTGACATTGGGATATTGGTCTTTGACTTGACTATCACCATGTCAAGTTTTATCTCTTAGTTTTAGAAAGCAAGGCCGCTACTATTTTTTTAAGAAAGCTGTGAAAATGCGATTTTTTTAATTTTTAGTTGGTAGCACTGCCACACAATCAAAAAACAAAAATACAGGCATAAGACAGTTGAAGAAGTTGAACATGAGAATGCAAAAAAATATAGGTGTTCCATTTAAAAAAAATGACGTTTTGTTAATCCCGTCAAAATGGGACACCTGTATAGCTGAAAATAATTTTAGGTTATAGGTCTTATCAAACCATATAACTTTTCTCTTATATCTTTTTCTCTATCTTGAACGGTAAGACCGCTATGGGATAACTACTCTGAAATGGACCACCCTGTACAATTCAGCGAACCAGCTGATAGTGGTCATGGTGCCAAAATTTGCTTTATTGGTAGAATTTGATTGAATTTCAAGTTTTAGTCAAGTGGCTAAGAAATCTATTTCGGCTTTATTTTTTTTGCGTCAATAAATCCAGTGTAGTTTCAGATTTGACACAGCAGCTGAAAATGGAATGGTTTTCATGATGCGTCAGTAGTTGAAGAACGATTTAGTAGCTTCAGTCAGGTGAATGATTATCCTGTTTCGGCCCTTGACTTCGCCTCACTCCTTTTGCGCCAAGGGGCGCGATAGATTATACCATTTAACGGAAGAGCTGATGGTGAACATGGCGCCAAGTGTGCTTCGGTAGTGGAAGAAGTCAAGTGAATTTCAATTAAGTGAACTTTGATCAGATGAATTGTCATCCCACTTTGGCACCACTCCTTTTGCGCCAAGGGGCGCAGTGCAGTTTTCAATTAACGAGGCAGCTGAAAGTGAACAGGTTGTCAAAAACGCTTCAGTGGTTGAGAAATGTTCCAGTGAAGCGTAGTTTTACTCAAGTGGCATAATTTAGGCTTTCCACTTCGGCCTCACCCCTGTCGCGCGCAGTGGAAGCTTTTCAACTTAACGAAGCAGCTGATGGTGGACTGTTCGCCAATTAATTTTGCCAGTGGTCCGAGAATGTTCGAGTGTAGTGCAGTTTTCATTTGTCAAGTCAATTACTTTACGCTTCAGCCCCACTCCTGCTGCGCCAGGGGGCGCAGTGGAAGTTTTTAAGTTTGACAAAGCAGCTGAATATGGGATGGCTGTCATAATGCTTCAGAAGTTGAAGAACGTTTCAGTGAAGTGTAGCTTCAATCATATGGATAAACGTCCTATTTTGGCCCTCGACTTTGCCACATTTCTTTTGCGTCAAGGGTATACAATTCACCGAAGCAGCTGATAGTGAACATGGTGCTAAAGTGTTTTTCAGTCGTGTAAGAAGGGCGGTAAATTTCAATTAAGTAAGCTTCAATCATGTGGATAAGCATCCCACTTCGGCTCTACTCCTTTTAAGACAAGGGGCGCAGTGTAGTTTTCAACTTAAGGAGGCAGCTGAAAGTGGATAGATTGTCATTTTTGTTCACCAGTGATCCGATAATGGTTCAGTATAGTGTAGCTTTTCTTCGTCAGGTGAATTACGTCTCGTTTCGGCTTTCCGCTTCAGCCTCAGGCTACTACGGCGCCAAGGGGCGCAGCGAAAGTTTTTTCAATTCGACGAAGCAGCTAAAAGTGGAATGCTTGTCTCAAGGGTATACAATTTAACGAAGCAGCTGATGGCAAACATGGTGCTGAAGTGTGCTTCAGTGGTGGAAGAAGTGAAGTAAAATTCAACTGAACAAGTTTTAGCCAGATGAATTAGCATACCACTCCGGCCTCACTCCTCTTGCGCCAAGGGGCGTAGTGCAGTTTTCATCTTGACGAGGTAGCTGGAAGTGGACAGGTTGCTAAAAATGCTTTAATGGTTGGAAAATGTTCTAGTGAGGTGTTGCTTCACTTAGGTGAACTGAAGCTCAATTTGGGCTTTCTGCTTCGGCCTCAGCCCTGTTGCGCGCGCAGTAAAAGTTTTCAAGCCAACGGAGCAGCCAAAGGTGGAATGGTTGCCACCAATTTGTGTTCACCAAGATTCGAGAATGTTCAAGTGTAGTGTAGATTTTATTTGCCAGGTGAATTAAATCTCGTTTCCACATTCTGCTCCAACCCCGCTCCTGTTACGCCAAGGGGCGCAGTAGAAGTTTTTCAATTTGACAAAGCAGCTAAAAGTGGAATGATTGTCATGATTCTTCAGCAGTTGAAGAACTTTTTGGTAAGATGTATCCTCAGCCAGGTGAATGACTATTTCGGCCTTCCACTTCGCCTCACTTCTTTTGCGCCAAGGGGCGCAGTAGATTATACAATTTAACGAATCAGCTGATGTGAACATATTTAGTGCTGAAGTGTGCTTTAGTGGTGGAAGACGTGAAGTATATTTCAATAAGTAAGCTTCAGTCAGATGAATTAACATTCCACTTAGGCCCCACTCCTTTTGCGCCAAGAGGCGCATTGCAGTTTATAATTTAACGAGGTAGCTGAAAGTGGGCCGGTTGCCAAAAATGCTTCAGTGGTCGGAAAATGTTCCAACGAAGTGTAGCTTTACTCACGTGAGCTAAGGCCAAATTTGGGCTTTTCGCTTCGGCCTCACCGCGTAGTGGAAGTTTTTTAACTCAACGAATCAGCTGATGGTGGTCTGGCTACCACCATTTGTTTTTCCAAGTGGTACGAGAATGCTTTGGTATAGTGCAGCTTTTCTTCGCCAAGGTGAATTACGCTTCGTTTCGTTTCGGTTTTTCGCTTTAGCCTCACTCCTGCTGCGCCAAGGGGCGCAGTAGTTTTTCAATTTTTGACAAAGCAGCTGTAAGTGTAAGGGTTCTCATGATGCTTCGGTGGTTGACAAAATGTTTTAGTGGAGTGTGGCTTGTAAATTTCAATTAAGTAAGCTTCAGTCATGTGGATTAGCTTAGCATCCCACTTCGGCATCACTCCTTTTGCGCCAGGGGGCGCACTGCAGTTTTCAATTTGACGAAGCAGCTGGAAGCGGACTGATAGCCAAAAACGCTTCAGTGGTTGGAAAATGTTCCAGTGAAGTGTTGTTCTGCTCATGTGAACTAAGGTACAATTTGGGCTTTCCGTTTCGGCCTCACCCCAGTTGCGCGCGCAGTGAAAGTTTTACAGCTTAACGAAGCAGCTGATGGTGGACTATTTGCGATTTGCTTTTACCAGTGGTCCGAGAATGTTATAGTATAGTGTAGCTTTTGTCGTCGGGAAAATTATGTCTCGTTTCGGCTTTCCGCTTCAGCGTCACTCCTGTTGCGCCAAGAGGCGCAGTGGAAGTTTTTCAATTTCACAAAGCAGCTGAAAGTGGAACAGTTGTCACGTCATGATGTTCTAGTAGTTGAACAACGTTTTAGTGAGGTGTAGCCTACATCAAGTGATTTAAGGTCCCATTTCAGCCCTCGACTTTGACCTTCACTCCTTTTACGTCAAGGGGCGCAGTAGGTTACACAATTTAACGAAGCAGCTGGTAGTGAACATGATGCTAGCGTGCTTCAGTGGTTAATAAGTTGAGTGCATTCCAACAAAATAAGCTTCAATCAGAGGACAAACATTCCACTTCGTCCTCACTTTTTGACGCCAAGGGACGCAGTAAAATTTTCAATTGACCGAAGAAGTTTTCAATCAACCGGAGCAGCTGATAGCACACTGGCTGAATTTGTGTTTACCAGTGGTCCGAGAATGTTAAGTGTAGCGTAGTTTTCCTTTGTCAAATGATTTGCGTCTCGTTTCGGTTTTGCGCTTCAGTCTCACTCCTGCTGCGCCAAGGGGCGCAGTGGAAGTTTACCGCTTTGACGGAGCAGCTGATAGTGGAATGATTGCCGTGATGTGCTCAAGTACCAAAAAAACGTTTTAGTGAATTGTAGTTTTAATAATAAGGTAAACCAACGTCCCATTCCGACCCTAGATTTCGGCCTATTTCTTGCCCCAAGGAAGACCGCAGTGTAGTTTTCACTGTTTTACGAAGCAGCAAGGGGGTGGTTGCCATTTGTCTTCAAGTGGTTAGAGAGTTTAGTAGAATGTAGCTTCTGTTGGATCAACGCTTCATTTTGGCATTTTGCTTCGGCCTCACCCCTGTTGCGCCCAGGGGCGCAAGCGCAACTCAGCAAGGCTGTTCAATTCAACGAAGCAGCTGACGGTAGACATGTTTGCATGCGGTTTGGGTACGTTGTAGTAGAGCTCTCGTCAAAAGATTTGATGGCAAGAATTGGTAAAAGTTGGATTTTTATCAAGATTCATTCTGAATCAAAGATGTAGAGATTCATTCATTTCGACAAGCACATAAGCACGGAAACAGGTGTTCTTCAGTGGTTTACACCATGAAAAAACGCGCGACAAGTGCAAAAGTAAATAAACTGAAAAGGTTATACGGAGTGACATAATAAAATTAGAGATAAGGTCAAACGTTTTAGTTACCTATACCAAAATAATCATCTGTCCGTATCCACATTATAATACCTCTAGTAGGTAAATTATACAATTACCAATGCAATTATCATATTTTTGCAATATTAAACACCACGTGCAAAAATTATAAATCACGCAAAAATACCGATACGTATAGGTAACCCGTAAAAAAAAACTGGAACACATCAGTTCCTGCTCCCATAACCGACTCAATTATTATTACTCAGGATACACTGAAATAAATTCGTCCTCGTTTTTTATAGAGACCAACTAACTAGACGGCACTAGGTAGTACTATTTTAATTCGCGAATGTTTCATAATTTTACGCATTTATTATTAGGTCAACGTACGCCATGTGCAAACGGGATATCATTTCATTTTTCTTCCATGTCGCCGGCACGTTGGCAAAATAACCGCAAACTTCATCAAAATGTTTGATACGATCCTTGCAAAATTTATTTTCATTGGATTTTATTTAGGAATGATTAGAAAGTGTATAGATAACGCGGAAAACTGGGAGTATAAATAAATTTAATGCCCGGGCTATAAAAAGTTATTTTATTATTTTTTTAACGTCGTCTCAATTGAGGTTATGGTGCGGGCCTGAAAGCACACGCCGCCGGCTTGATACTTTTTTGATTGCATGGATTATAACGAATAACCGAAACGTTGCAAAACTTTGGCGAGTAACATTTTGTCACCACTTATTGCATTATAACTAGAGAGCGGATTTATATGCGGTAAAAAAGCCCAAAATATGCAGTTTATATGCGCCTAAAAAGTATCAAAATACGCGTTAAAAATGTTCAAATAGAGCAATATATGCGAGTAAATATGTGATATAAGCTGCAAGAATAGTGAAAAATACAACATTTACATGTAAAACCAACCAGCAACTGTGACCATCAAAGTAAAAAGAAAAGTTCTTCGAAAATTTTGAATTATTTTTTTCTTGAAATCGAAATATCGTGATTTTCTCGCACATAAATAGATAAAATGGCCAAAATAGTGACAAATATTCAGTTATGTGAAAAAATATGGTCTAAATATTCGGTTATATGCGATTATATGGACAATCAATTTGTATGCGGTAAAAAGTCAAAATAATAAATTATATGCAAAATAAAACTTGGTATTTAGGTTCCTTATAGATGGAAACGTCAAGCTGCAAGTCGACAGTTGCATCCAACTTAGCGAATAGAACATGTAAAAAATTATAAATCCGCTCTCTAATTATAACGCATATTTTTAAATTTGACAAAAGTAGTGTAGTATTGTTTTAGCCTGAAAAAATGATTACGAGATTAAAAATTGGTTCGGTGAGTGATCTTGAAGTCGTTTAAATGAGCAAAAGAGTTCTTGGCAATGTTTCAGGTATGCTTGCTAACGAGCTACAGAATAGCGGTTCTACTATTATAGTATAGCACATCATGTAAAAAGTAAAAATTTTTAAACAGAAAGTTGGTTTCGGGAAATTGAACTTGTTCTGCTTATTTTCGAAAACAATGAGTCGCGAAGCTGATTGTGTAATCATTTACTGTGCGCCCGCCGCCCAGGCTGTAGCTAAAGTCATAAGATCCTGCCTCATAGTCAAAAGATGGGACGAAACTTCCTCTTTCTCTCGCTCGGGTCAATTTGACGCTAAATGAATCAAAATAAGACAAGGCTCCTAATGTTCCTGAACGCATCCGCTCTTATTTCTATCCGAAAGGTGAAAGGTCGTAATTGTCGATAAACCGTCAATTCTTCATTACAATATTGATTGATGACCGACCAATCGATTCGTGTACGGAATTAATTAATTCAAAACTAATGTTGATTGAAAAACTCTTGTACAGAAACACTCCAATTTTATTCCATTAAAATTCAGATAAGTTCAGCACGGCCATCGTCGGCCAGCAGTCATGTTATCACTTTACGCAGAATCGATTTTTTTCCGGTCGAATCTCCAGCCGTCTCAGCTCCAATTTTATTTCTCATGGCATTAATTAGCAATTACAGTTTATTATTTATGGTCTTGGCCGTCGAGCAACTTGTTTAGTTTAAATTTTAAAAGCTTCAACTTTTTGCGTCACCTTTTCGATTAGGTGTACGCTATAGCACCGGCTTCAATAATAATATTACAATTCCGCGATGTTCTTTAATCAATTATTTATTATTGTTATGAGCTGTCAGCTGTTTTTGTTTTCTATTCAACGGGCATCAAACGGTGATGCCAACACAATAAAATTGACGTTGTGTTGTTGCTATCACTGCTACATCGCGGTCTATGGCGCTGCGTTGATGAATGCATTTTTTCTCGTAACATTTTGTCACGTTCTTGACCTTCTTGTTCTTCTGGTGCCTACCTATGTCTATCATTGTAATAATGCATTTTTCCTGCGGCGAATCCTCCTGCATGTCACGATTTTATCTGGTTCATTCTTCAACACAGGGTGCCTTACAATTAGCTTAGAATTAGATTGGATAGTTCGAATACGGAGCTGAATATTTTTTTAATGGGTGAGTATAATCCAAAAATTATGGTCCTTCGAGCTTGAAAATAATTTTGGTATTTTCTCCATTTAATTCACTTCCTTTCCTCTACTACCTTATAACTCGAGAGTAAAGGCAATAAAAGAAGTAATAATGGTACCTTTTGAGTTTTAAAAAATTATTGAAATCCACAACTAAGAAAAAAAAATATGATGAAAGAAATATAAAGCGTCAGTTCACTCCTCCTCTTTGTATCGTTATGGTAGTCCATTATTTTCATATAAATATAAACCACTCTGTATATGTGTATGTGCAAACTTTTTCTTTATTCCGCATCATCTTCATTATCATTAAATATCATTATCTCACAGTACCAAATAGGATCGTCCATTATTTTAATTTTATTGACATAAAGTTAATTAAATACCTCCGCGCATCACCCTGGCGAGGTCGTTGCGGAGATTCGGCAATTATCTTGAAATAATATTTGCATGATTGATGCTTCACCACCAAGCTTCCGGCAAAATCCGGTAGGCTTCGACTCGAGTTGCATGTGTCAAAAAAATATGACAGCTCAAATGTCAAAGCATCAAATTATCATAACCTCACAGTTTTAATCGAAAATTCACCCGATCTAATCACAATAAATCAATGGTTTTTATAATGATGCTACTTTGCATATACCATTATAAAACGGCTTTTTAATATTTATTGTGGAAATGTTCGTAGATAATATCGAAGTCTTGTCAGCGGCCGTCAAAAGCACCAAAAATATGTCAATATGGGTACTTAAAAAGATAAAGACGATCATGTTGGCGCTTTAATATAGAAAGAACCGAGGAGAGAGCTTGAAATAAAAAAAAACAAGAGAACTGAAACCGGCAATCAATCAACGACAAGTCGCAGGCGGCGTTTGAAAGGTACCAATTACACCCGCCTGCTAGATTATAATGCTGGAAACGTTGCCAAAAATTGTGCTGAAAATGCATTGAATGTATTAATATCCAGACGTTCTCAACTTTTAACGTTTTATAATCTCAAGTGCTCTACCGGTACCTATATGTTATTCCTTTGGGTTGCATTGGGATGTATATTGTATATGGGCACAAGAAGAATAAGTGTCTGATCTCTTAAGGCTATTTCAAAGTACTTACTTATTATTTAATGAGATTTTAGAACATTTCAGCAATCTTGAATGCTTCTGGTTGAATCCCGTTTTCATGGAAAAGGCCAATAGAGTACTTTATTGTAAATGTGTCGTTAAGGATGGAGTTGAATTGGGAAAATGAGGACTGGCGAAATCAATCCCAGCGGCTTCATTTCCATTATCAAAAATATTTTTCCAAAAGAGTTTATTTGGATTTTGAAAATGTCTTTGAGCTCAAACCAAAGTACCTCCTTGTAGCTTTCGAAGGAGACCTGAATGGTGAATTTCTTTCAAGGAATAAGCCCGCTGGGGTTGACTCCGCAACGCCTTATTTCATCGATAGTTTAACTCCAGATAAATTATACAGGGTGTTCATTTTCCGTGACCGGATAATTCGTCCCGCGGACAATTCGTCTCACGGACAATTCGTCGTAAAATAATGTCTTGCCCTTTACCTTAACTTTCTTGAGTCCCTTTGTGTTTTCTCGTTGCTTTTCAAACTTTGGTAAGCCCCCTTATGCCATTTTGTAGTATTTAGAGCCCCACTGCGCAGCCTGGTTAATTATTCTTTGGTCTTTGGAGCTCTGCTTAGTCCCCTTCTATATTATTCCGAAAATTTCTGCTAGTACACCGAGCTTTGGGAACACTAGTGAACTCTTGTACTTTCACGGGATAATTGGCCCCTATCGGGCCCCACATCTCCTCTAGTGTAATTTTTGAGCTCTGATGGGTCCCTTCATGTTTTTCATAGCCTTCAGACTTCCACAAGGCCCGCCTTTTTTGCAGTCGTGCGTTATGAGAAGCTCCACTGGGCCCCCTTATTCTGTCTTTAACGTAATTTGAAGTCCTGCTGAGCCCCCTTGCATTTTCTGTGAATTCCGGAGCAGCAATGAACCAGAATTTCACCAAGTCCTCTTTTACCACTTTGTGTTATCCATGCTCTTAATTGTAATTTGGAGCCCTACTGAGCTCCCTTGCATTTTCTGTCACTTTCAGAGCATACTAATCAACCATGTGTCGTCATGTCATTCAGAGTCTTTTCTTCCGAACCCCCTTGAGTCTTGGGTCCTCAAATTGGGTTTGGGTTGAGTAGTATAGCTCTAAGCTAGACTCCGCCTATGATTCCGTTCTAATTATGTATTTTGATCTTTTTCCGCAATAAAAGACCATTTACTATTATTATTATTATTATAAATATGTAGTTGGAGCCCTGATGAGACCCCATATGTATTTTTCATGGCTTGCAGAATTCCAGTGAGCCTCCTTTTGCCTTCTTATATTATACAAAGCTTCGTTGGGCCCCTTGTCGTTTTTCAATGGCTTTCGGAGTTCTATATCGGGCCCCTTGTACTTTCATGTGTAGCTTGGAACCCAAATCACCTAACTTATGTTTATATTGGCGTTCAAAATACCAGTCAGCCCTCTTTCGCCCTCTTTCGGATTTTTATTGGGCCCCCTTGTGCCCTATGTGTCATTTGCAACCCTATTGAGTCCCCTTATGTGTTTTCGTGGCTTTCAGCGTTCTAGTGAGACATTTTGCGCGTTCTAGCGTTGCTGGGAGCTCCAGTATAATTTCCTTGTGCCTTCATGTGATATACGGAGCCCTATCGGACTCCCTTGTGTCCGCAAGTGTAGTTTGAAGCCCTATTGTGTTTTTTTCCTGGCTTTCAAAATTTCAGTAAGCCCCTTGTTGCCCTTTCTTGTGTTATCCGGAGCTCCATTGAGCCCCCTTGTTTCTTCAACGTCTTTTGAAGCCCTGCTGAGCCACATTACTTCTTTCTGTGGTTTTTGGAGCAGCAGTAAGCACCTTGTGCCTTTACGTTATATTCGGAGCCCTATAGGGCCCCCTTGTGTCTTCAAGTGTGCAGTATGGAGCTCTAATGAGCCCCTTTGTGTTTTTTCGTACATTTTGGAGCTTCTTGGCCTCCCTTGTGCCTTCAAGTGATACACGGAGCCCTATCGGACCCCCTTGTGCCCGCAAGTGTAGTTTGGATCCCCCTAGCGAGCCTCCTTGAGTACAGAAGTGTAGCTTGGAATCCTAGTGAGCCCCCTTAGGTTTTTTCAAGACTTCCAGAGTTCCAGTAAGTCCCCTTTTGCCTTCTTTGATTATACAGAGGTTCATTGGGGCTCCTTGTTCTTTTCCCATGGCTTTCGGAGCTCTATCGGGTCCCCTTGTGCCCTTATATGTGGTTCGAAGCCCTAATCAGTCCACTTTTGTTCTTATTAGCTTTCAGAGTACCATACAGTGAGCCCCCTTTTGCCTTTTCCCGTTATAAAGAGCCGCTTGGGCCCCCTCGTGTCACCAATATCATTTGGAGTTCCACGGAGCCCCTTTGCATTTTCTCGTGATTTCCGGATTTTTATTGGCCCCCCTTGTGCCCTATGTGTCCTTTGAAGCCCTGATGAGCCCCCTTATGTATTTTCGTGGCTTTCAGAATTACAGTATCTTGTGCGCTCTTTCATTGCTGGAAGCCCTAGTGTAAGTCCCTTGTGCCCTCATGTAATAAACGGAGCCCTATCAGAGCCCCCTGTACCCGCAAGTGTAGTTTGGAGCCCTAGTGAGCCCCCTTATGTCCAGTAGTGCAGCTTGGAGCCCTAGTGGCTCCCCTTGTGTTTTCAGAATTCTAGTAAGCCTCTTGTTGCCTTCTTGTGTTATCCGGAGCTCCATTGGGCCTCTTCGTTTCTTCAACGTCTTTTGAAGCCCTGCTGAGCCTCCTCACATATTTCCATGGCTTTTGAAGCAGTAGTAAGCACCTTGTGTTTCCATGTGAAATTCGGCCCCCTTGTCTCTCGAGTGTAGCATGGAGCCCCAATTGGCCCACTCAGGCTTTTATTGGAATTCAGAGTATCAGTAAGTCTCCTTTTGCCTCCATTTGTTATATAAAGCTCAATGAGGCCCCCTTGTGATTCCAATATCTTTTGAAGCCCTGCTGAGCCCTATTGCATTTTTCCGTGGCTTTTGGCTCTCTATCGGAACCCCTTGTATTTACTTATGACTTTCAAATCCCTTTATTAAGCCCCCTGGTGTCTTCATGCGTTATAAAATCCCCTTACATTCCGAAGCCTTCGCTTGCGACGAATTGTCTGTAGGACAAATTGTTCGTGAAACGAATAATTGTCCGCGACGAATTGTCCTAGCACCTCATTTTCAAAGTTTCCACAATAGATTTCTCGTAGCCAAAAATGTTTCCACGATAACGCCAAAAAGATCATTTTTATCTCCAGCAAAATATCTAGGACACGTATTTCCAAATTTCTATATTTAACTCCTTCGCCCCCCATCCAACCCTACTTTAGAATTTCAAATGGCATTACCCTATCTTGTGACACATCAAATTGTGCGAAATAAAATTTTCTTTCAGTCAAGCATACTTTACAATTTTTCAAACCACCCGACAACCCCCCTCAAAATTTTCTCATTGTTAATCGAAGGAAAGTTTCTCCCCTAACAACTCCCGATTCTACAGAAATAGATTTTTTAGTAAAAACAGGTCGATTTTAAGGCCTTCTAAAGGGACAACTAAGACACCGTATCGCCAATTTTTTCTTATCTTCAACCCCTCAGCCCCTTTTCCTTTAATTAGCAATGAGGAAAGTTGGGAGTGAATGGTTTAAAAATTTCAAAATATGTTTGACAAGAAGAGAACTTTATTACTTTCAATTTGATGTATCGCAAGATAAACAATACTATTTCACATTTTAAAGTAAGGTAGGGTGGGGGCGAAGTGGTAGAAGATAAAACTTCGGCAATACGTGCTTAGTTATCTCCCTCTAAATAAAAATCGACTTGTTTTTTTACCAAAAAATCTATTTTTCGATGAATCGGGAGTTGATCGAGAAAAAACTTTCCTTCGATTAATATTGAGACAATTCTGAGGAGGATTGAGAGGTGGTTTGGAAAATTTTCAAATATGTTTGACTGAAAGAGAATTTTATTTCCTTCAATTTTATGTGTCACACAAGATAGGTAATGCTATTTGAAATTTCGAAGTAGGGTAGGGTGGAGTGGAAGAGGTGTTTCAACGACACATGTGCGCCACCATTTAGCCTTATAGAAAGTATACAGGGCCCAATAGGATTAGTGTAGATTTATAGATATGACATCAATACATCACCAAAGAAATTATAGAGGGCTGTATGTTGTATGGGGTCAGAGCGAAATGATGGGTAGTCACAATACATCCCTATAGAAAGTGTACAGGGCCAGAGAAGACACAATAGCCCCGTAGATGGAGCTCTATCGGGTCAAACTTCTATAGGCAACAAATCTAGGTATAGGCATATGTTTTAGGTTATGTGCGACCGGGTGTCAAACTGTTGATCTCTCCGTTTAGTCGCCAATTACCGCGGCTGGCACTTTTTGCGCTTCTCTTAATTCATCATCATTTGAAGGTACAATGTGGGTATTTAATATTCATGAGAGGTAAATCCTGTATAATTGAAAAAAATCGTGTGGGACGTACACGGCTCTCTAACACCAACCAACAAGTACCCTTTAAAGTAGTGTATACTCGAGTGTGCAAGTGCGAAAGGAGACAATGAACTTCTACTTCTGCTCGCATAGGTATACGCTATAGTGAATTGTTGAGCACACTGCCGGTTGGTATACGCGAAAAAAAAATGATAATAGCAAATTTACGATATAGTTGACGACAGCTTTATTTGCATAATGGCATGTTCTATATGGAAATCAGGTTAGCGTGATATGAGTAGTGTTGTAGTGTTAAAATTCCAGCATGCCATGAGATAATGACAAATTGGAACGGTACACCTAGTGATTTTAGCTGTAAAAAATTCGACTCGATTAGTGAGAGAACCGTCAGTAAAATGCACCATTAGTGTCATTTCTGGAATGACTGGCATTCTATTCTACAAACCAGGTTTTCTAAGTTCTGATTTAAATTTAAACTGAATTGATGACCGGTTAGAAAAGTTTGGGAAACACAAAAAATTGCGTTGATTATAGTGCTATGTAATCGTTAAATAATGGTGTATAGTTTATAAGTATTCCTTGACGTGGTTCGACTAGGTTCGGCATTAATACCAACATGAACTGAGATGCGAAATTAATGCCCTAAAACAACATTCCGCGGCATTCCGGACCGCCGGACTAAAATATGCAAAAATGCAGAAACGTATTATCATATCGGTGTGCGAGCACATGAGCATGGGAAAATCAACGACTTACGACCGGCAGGCAGACGGGACGTGTGCGGAAGTTTTGATATGAAGCTCAAGTATGGATTGATTCTTGAAAACTTTACAAGTCGAAATCGTCACGCATTTCTTACGTTATAAAAATATTACGACAAGTATATCATTTTCTTGTGATCCTACACTTTTGACTGGCAGGATTATGGCACAGAAATAACTTTTCGATCACCCATTACCATAATATTTTCGAGTTGAAGTAAGAAGTGATACCGTGACCAGGATGAAGTAAAAAGTGGTGCCGTGACCAGGATTTGGGGGTTTTCAAGGGGTCACTGCATATCGCCCTCTTCTACTCTTCAATTATTGTGACAACTGGTGATGTTAACTTAGTTACAGTTTTGTTGAACGCCGTACGGAAACGTTTAAAAGTAAATCGATTACAGATTATCAAACTGATCGCCCGTTTGTAAGATTATTCTGAATTGATATTCAAATTGGTTCTACCCACACGACGCTGTATCAAAGCCGACTCTAACCAGCTGAATTCATTCGGATAATGCGTCTCTATCGGTAAGCGCAGATTCAATCGAACGAATCAATTAAAAAATAATCTACGATCAATGTTTTGATTTGTTCCTTCTAATCTGTCAACCGCATCCTGGGGAAATTCAACACCGCGTATACGTCACCGAATCGAACGACGCCAATCGGTTCGATCGATTACCGAAATTGTCACTTGTTCTCACCGTCATTGCCAACACCAATCTAACCCAAATATCTCTTAATCACCCATTAAGACAGCACACACACAACAGCGCCGACCGAACGCGCGATCCGAGATTAAGGATACATTAAATAAAATGTTGCTGTATGCAAATTCGACATGCCAGCCGTTTTTTCTTATCGCTCACGAAACTGTAATTTACCTGTTGCATCCATCAGAAATAATTAGGCAACGGCGATAATAACAAATTAATATTGTACGGGTGTTATTTCCCAGAGTCATCGTCACGTTTTATGGCCGATTATTCTGCCACCATGCATCCTCGGTGATATCGAAGGCATCACACCTCCCGTGAATTTGCATGTTAATTGAGTTATTCCGCGAGAGGTTAGGCATGAAGAAATCTATAAAAACTTTCGCTGAATTTTGATATCGTGTGCGGGGTATCATATGCAATATGATTAATAAAAAAATGAAGTCTGTTGGCTTTGCTTGGTAGGTGTCGGCGCAAGGTAATGTTACGTGCAATAGGTGTGCTGTCAAAGCCGAGTGTGTTCTACGAAAGCGAGCTTGGATAGCGGTAGCCCTTCCTTAGAGAGTTTGAAACTAATCGAATATTTCGACTTGCTTTCCACACAAATTATTAACCCTGCACCTGCATGCAAAAGAAAAATTGGTTGTGTATTGGTCTAGTCAAAAAGATGGTCGAGACATGCAGGCAACGCCAGTTTTTGAAGTTTTCTAGAATTTTACCCAATGCATTTGTCCAGGATATCATGGATTCGTGTGCGTTTTATATCACTCCTTTGCGTATCACTCAAATGCGTCCTTACTGGATAATCACTGAAGCGATACGCAAGAAGTGCTCCCTGGTGCAATGCTTGCTATTTGAGGATTGGCGTATGCAAAGGTAGAGCCTTGTTGAATGCCATCGGGTGACTTTCGTAACATTTTCACATGTCTAAAAGTCGCACCCTTGGTTGTCACATCCCTTCCGTTCGCGGTAAGTGTCCAATAATTCTACTGCATTTTCAGCATGCAGCAGCAATAATTGTTATGGAAAATTCCACCTAATCTGGCCACTGTTCTAAATCCGTTATAACTATGCAATATTAAAAAAAAACTACAATCTCAGCGGACGGGCAAGATTACCAAGACATGAAGGTTGATTATTTCAACTATTTTTTTGACAACAATTTGCTGAGTCTAACGTACAAACAAAAATTAAATTACAGACAGAAATAGGAAAACATATGGGTAAAATTTTGGCCTAAGAGCACGAAAAACGATGACAACTATAAATTTTTCTATAAAATTAGAAACTAATTGACCGTGGAAAATGAAGTGTTGTTGTGGAATCACAGGATAAATTATTATTCCTGAACTTTGAAATGTTAGTTCAATTGCATAAATCTCATCTAAAGATAATCAAGATGAAAGTATTTTTTCTGGCCTGGAATCAATAGAGATATTGAAAACTTGGCTAGCTCTTGCGAGAACTGTTTACAGAATCGAAATTATCCACCAAAATCGGAACTTCAAGTGTGGACTTATCCTGAAAATGTTTTTGATAGATTGCACATTGATTATCTAAGACCAATCTTTGACAGTTATTTTCTTGTAATATTTGATGCACATTCTAAATGGCTTGAAGTTTTCCCAACTAAGACCATTATGACTTCCAAATTCACGATCAAGAACTCCAGTTTGAAAGTCGAAAATTTTGAAGTATAAATTTCGATAATGAAGTCGAGGTACTTCGAGTTTGAAAGTCCAAATTCCTAGATCAAACTCCAAGCACTTCGAGTAAAAGTCAACCCAAGTAGCAATCCGACGTCGGACCAACGTTGCGATTCGCGACCTGAGGTCGGCAGCCGACGTCCGCGCGACGTTGAGGCGACTCACATTTGCACCAATTTGGTCAATGAAATGCGGGTCGGTACGACGTTGGCATCCGCGACGTTGTGATTGCCGACCGAAACTCGACCAAATCCGACCATCATACCTACGTGTAGCCAAAGTCGCCTGTCGTGTACCTAATCCGACTAATGCTAGTCGCATTAGGTGGACTTTATTTAACCTGTTTTGTACTAAAGAAATATAGCTCCAAATATAGGACGGTAAAGTTTCCCTAATCCAACCATCAGTCAAATTCAGACCAAAACTACCTACCACAATACAATATGTTGCCGTATAAGATATAACAGACAACAGAGCATCTGAACTTTAATAATGAAATTTTGTGATTGGTTGATATGAAAACTTGATGCGAAGAAAATTTTACTGATGAACAAGTATGTTTTAAGTCGAAAATACTCATCGCCCACCAAAAATTTGGCTGTTCTCAAAATATTTTAATTTTATATTAAAACATTCATCAATTAAAACACCGTTTCTCAAAAGAAAAGAAGACCAAAGAAGTATGTATATATACTTAATTAATCAATAGCCACCATAATTTCGTTTCTCGAGTTCAAAAATGATAAATTCAATAATTTCAAAGATTTTCATTGGCATTTCTTCAACATGGCCTCTTCTTGTTGTTTTGATATTGGAAGAAAAAATGGCCGCGTCGGCTCTTTCTACCTATACTGACTAAATCCGACTAAGTTTTATACGAGTATAAATTTCTAGACCAATTCCGACCAATTCTGACTTCTGGTTTGATTTATTGTACCAATGCCGACCTAATCCGACCTATAGTCGGCGTATATACAATTGCACCAAAACGCCGTGCACATGTCCAGGGCCACCCAGCATAGCGGTTAATAATGTCCATTGTTGCCGTGGTCCCGGCCGTTTTCGCCCAGGGCCGGGCCGGCGCTAGGTATTTTGCCGTCTGAACCGAAGCTCAATTTTTCCGCTTTCATCGGACGTGATGACCTAACAATGGTCAAGTCTATATACCTATGTCCTATACCCATATTATTTTTGGATTTTACTACACTTTATACAACCCCGGGTGCAATCCCAACAATAAAATTTGAAAACTGGTGCATGACGTTTCCGCGTGCCAGTTAATTTCCGGACCTCTCAAATTACGCCTGGAATCTAACACAGGGGCGGCGCCACGGCTTCTTGAAGTGAAAAAAAATAAAAATGAAATTTTGGAACATTTTGCCTCCAGAATTTGCCACCCCTGGAATTTGCCGCCTGAATCAGGGGCTTCGCCAATTCATGCCTAGCGCCGGCCCTGCGGGGCCGAAATCTGGACGACCGTTACACCAGACTAGACTGGTCGCATTAGGCACAAAAATATATACCGAATCCAACGTTGGATACGCCAACGTCCAGCCGACGTTGCATATCCCAACGTTGGGTATGCCGACGTCAGCCGACGTTGTCAAGCTTGCCCAAATATAACTACAGACTGATTTGGTCGCATTAGGTATAAAAATACCCACCGTGTCCAACGTTGGGTATCCCAACGTCCATCCGACGTTGGATGCGCCAACGTTGTATTTACCGACGTCGTGCCAACGTCGGTTTTAGTTGCATGGGCGACGTCGGGTTGCCGACGTAAAGGCAACGTTGTTCCAACGTCGCCTCGTGACTTTCAAATATTGGTCGCCATCCGACCAAAATTTGCACTAATTCCGACGTCGGAATTGGTAAAAATTTGGTCGGAAGTCGGGTAAATGTTACTTGGGAAATGTTTCGAGTTCAAATGTCAAAACTCAAGCCGAAATTTTCTGAGTTCAAATGTCGAAACTTGGCGCTTGAAGTCAAGGTCGAGGTCGAGGTTCTTCGAGTTTGCAAGTCCAAATTTACCATTTTTGAGAGTCGAAATTTTTCGAGTTTCCAATGTTGAAAATGTTGAAATTTCTCGAGATTGAAAGTCGAGATTCTTCGTGTTGAAGAGTCGAAATTTCGAGATCGAAGTTCAAGCGCTTCGAGTTTAAAAGTCGGAATTTTTTGTTTTTCAAGGTCGAAATTTTTCGAGTTTAAAAGTGGAAGTTTCGAGATCAAAGCCAAAGTTCCTATTTCGAATTTAAAAGTCGAATTTCGAGTTTTGATGTCGAAATTTCAAGATTGAAGTCAAAGTACTTCAGTTCAAAAATCAAAATTTTGAAGTACAAATTTCGAGAATAAAGTCGAAGTAGGTACTTCGAGTTTGAAAGTCGAAATGTTTCAGTTCAAATGTCGAAACTTTGCGCCTCAAGTCGAAGTACTTCGAGTTTGAAAGTCGAAATTTCTCGTTTTCAAAATCCGAATGTTTCGAGTTTGAAAGTCAAAATTTTGAGATTAAAGTCGAAGTACTTCGAGTTCAAGAGTCGTTTAGTCTTTGGAAGTCGAAATTTTCCCAGTTTAAAAGTCATTCGAGATTAAATTCGAGAAACTTCGAGTTGGAAAGTTGAATTTTTCCAGTTTTAAAGTCGAAACTTCAAAATCAAGTCGGAGTACTTCGAGTTGTAAGTCAAAATTTTACCTCTTTTGAATAGAAATCTTTGGTCTTTGAAAAAGTCAAAAAATTGACTTTTTTCGAATTTAAAAGCTGAACATTCGAGATTCAAGTTGAAGTATTCAGAGTTGGAAAGTCGGAATTTTTCAATTTTGAGAGTGAAAATTCTGAGATTCAAGTAAAAAGCACTCCAAGTTCGAAACTCAAAATGTTTTGTCTTTGCAATTCGAAATTTTCCGAGTTTCATCCTCACAATTTTATGAGTTTTGATGACGAAATCTTGAGAATAAAGTCGAAGTACTTGAGTTTGGAAGTCAAGAATTTTGAAGTATAAATTTCGATAATAAAGTCGAGGTACTTCGGTTTGGAAGTCGAAATTTTTCAGTTCAAATGTCGAAACTTTGCGCTCAAGGTCGTACTTTCTGTTTGAAAGTCGAAATTTTTCGTCTTCAAAATCCGAATTTTTCCGAGTTTCAAAGTCGAAATTTCGAGATCAAAGTCTAAGCACTTCGAGTTCAAAAGTCGTTTATTCTTTAGAAGTGGAAATTTTTCGAATCGAAAAGTCGATTTTTTCTTTTAGTTCAAAAGTCGAAACTTTGAAACTGAAGTTGAAACCTCGTTCGAAACTCTGAGTTGTTTGTAAGTCAAGGAAAAATCGAAATTTTCCAACTTCAAAAGTCGAATAAATTCTAGGTAATTTAAAAGTTGAAGTTTCGAGATTGAAGTTGAAATACTTGGAGTTGAAAAGTCGGAATTTTTCGTCTTTGGAAGTCAGAATTTTCTGAGTTTATCAGTGGAAATCACGAAATTCAAGTCAAGGTACTTCGAGTTCAAAAGTCAAAATGTTACGTTTTAGAAAGTCGACATTTTTTGAGTTTGGTTGTCAAAATTTCTCGAGCTTCATCGTCAAAATTTTCCGAGTTTTGATAACGAAATTTTGAGATTAAAGTCGAAGTACCTACTTCGAGTTCAAAAGTCGAAATTTTTTGAGTTTTGAAGTCAAAACTTTGATATTAAACTGGAAGTACTTCGAGTTGTAATTTGAAATTATTCCTCTTTTGAAGTCGAAATTTTTGGTCTTTGAAAGTCAAAATTTTTCGTATTTGAAAGTCGAATTTTTTCGAATTTGAAAGTTGAAATTTCAAGATTTGTTTTTCTAAAAAGTATGTATTTCTAAAATTGAATCAGACAGTTCAACAGCAATTTTCCATTTATTATCCAAAAACTTAAGATTTAAAAAAAATTCTTAGCAAAAAATATAATCAAAAACAGCTATTCGACTAGGCAGCCCGATTTTGTTTACTCGTTTCCACAAGTTCTTCTCTCAAAGCAACTGAACTGTGACAAAAACAACACTGTGAAAGGACAACCTTAAGGAACGTGGATTTGTGAAGTCTTGATCAAAAACCTTCCCGCTCTTATGTTCCAGTAGTCATAGGATAATTTGATGAATTCATCATTTCTGGGACACCTCGCATCATTCGCATCGTTGTAACTGACAACGGGAAGCAGTTCGTTCAAATAATGCTCAGATTTTGCAGAACTCACAAGCAAATGCAGAGAGCGTTAACACAGAAGATCATCACATTTTCCTGGGTATGACTTGAACTGAACAAAAAGGGAAGACCAAGTGCATGAAACTGAAAATGAAGAAGTTTAAAGAAGAAACAGAACCAAAGAACTAAACTCAGTAAGCGATCTCAACAATTTGGGAAACGTATTTCTGGAAGAGTCAAACCATTGAGCTGGGAGCTGAGCTGGCATCACGGACAACAGAGGATGTCGGAGAAAATTTTCTGATCGAGTTAAGAAAACCGGCGAAAGCTATTTTCCTATGTTGTCATTGCTCAAGTTGAAAACTCTCAGTACCTACCAACTCCAAGGTGAAAAGCACATGGTGTGAAGTTTTTTCAAGTCTAAAATTTTGGATATTCAACCTGACTTTGAGCTTCCAATCCCGGTCTTATCAGGTCTATAGAGGCCTACGATCGTGATCTTGAAGTTGGTTGAGTTACAGTTGGTTTCAACTTTCAATACTTATTCAGAGTGAAGACTGGCCAATCAGACTAAAGCGGCGATAGTGGTTTTCATCCGAATTTACACATCGAAGATGTGTTCAGGAGATTGAATTTAGTCGGAAAAGATACCAAACTTGTCGTGATCGGTTCTACATGGCCAGAAAAACAAAATGGACCACCTAGCAGAGCTTCGCCCCCCCACTACTCCCCTTCAACAATGATGGACACTTTTTGTGCCAAAATAGTATCAATGGGATATGATACGTCGAACTATAATGTATTCGCATCCAATGGATTGACGGGTTCCATCCCTGCAATTTTTTACCCCCCCTCCAATAACTCAAAACCCCCGGGTGCGATTTTTGGCGATTTTGGATATGTTGTAGAGCACTCAATTCTGAACAAAATATCAAATTTTCAGGACGTCCATATTTTTTCCGAGGTTGAAATCTATCTTTCTTGTACCAGAAGAGCTCAACGATCTCGAGACCTCGAGCGATCTGATTAGCCACTTTTATGAAGATCGGGCACACACTCAATCATTTTTTCAAGTTGTCGGGTTATGGACTCCAGAATTGAGACCGCAGATTTAAAACTTCAAACTCAAGACTAAAAATTTACCATAAGACCTTGGACCATACCTTTACAGGTGTTCCAAAATTTAGTACCGCCAAAAATCGCACCCGGGGGTTCTGAGTTATTGGAGGGGGGGGGGGGTGAAAAATTGCAAGTTGAAATAGAGGGGATTAAGCACGTCAATCCATTGGGAGCAAATACGTTATAATTCGACGCATCATATCCCGTTGATACCATTTTGGAACAAAAAATGTCGATCACTGTTAAAGGGGGTTTGTGGGGGGGGAGAAGCTTTGCTAGATGGTCCATTTTGTTTTTCTGGCCATGTAGAACCGATCACGACAAGTTTGGTATCTTTTCCGACTAAATTCAATCTCTGAACTCGAATCCGATGTGTAAATTTGGATGAAAACAAGTTTGAACAAGTCAACTTAAAAGAACTTGTTTTTTTCTTTGACAATTTTGGCGAATTTTTCTTTTACTGTTGAAGGTGTTCACCTTTGAAAAATTTTCAATAGTCATTAGATGGAAGTGTATTCTTCACAAAAATCATCCAGTCGATGTATAATTTTGTTTCTCGAGTTTGAAAAATCGATTTGAACCTGAGCCGGCCCGGCGCGTCGGTTACTACTAACCAGAACACTACAACATGCACCTTTAAATGAAAATACCTCAAACTATTGAAGAACAAACAGCTCATCTTTTAAAATTCGATGATCTGTGCAGAATTGAATCCCTATAACATAAAACCGCCATGAATCGCACTGCAGGGTTTTGAGTTATTTGAGGGGAGAGGTGACAGTTCATAGAGTACGAATCTTGACAAAATGTTATCCTCCTCCTCGAATAACTCAAAATCCTGCAGTGCGATTCATGGCGATTTTGTTTATGTTATAGGATATTCAGTTCTGCACAAACCCTCGAATTTTGAAAGATGAGTTATTAGTCTTCCAATAGTTTGAGCTACCTCCATTCAAAGGTGCATGTTGTAGTGTTCTGGTTATTAGTAGAAGCCGCGCCGGGCCAGCTCGGGTTCAAATCGATTTTTTAAACTCGAGAAACAAAATTGAACATGGAGTGGATGAGTTTCGTGCAGAATACACTTCAATTCAATGATCCCTGGGAGTTTTTCAAAGATGAACACCTCGAACAGTGAAAAAAAAATCGGCAAAATTGTTGAAGAAAAAACAAGTTTCTTCAAGTTAACTTGTTCAAACTTGTTTTCATCGAAATTAACACATCGGATTCGAGTTCAGGGAATTGAATTTAGTCGGAAACGATACCAAACTTGTTGTGATCGGTTCTACATGGCCAGAAAAACAAAATGGACCACCTAGCAGAGCTTCGCCCCCCCACGACCCCCCTTCAACAGTGATCGACACTTTTTGTACCAAAATGGTATTAACAGGATATGATACGTCGAATTATAACGAATTTGCTTCCAATGGGTTGACGGGTTTCATCCCCTCCATTTTAAGCGGCAATTTTTTACCCCCTCCCCCCCTCCAATAACTCAAAACCCCCGGGTGCGATTTTTGGCGATTTTAGATATGTTGTAGAGCACTCAATTCTGAACAGGATATCAAATTTTCAGGACGTCCATATTTATTCCGAGGTTGAAATCTATCTTTCTTGTACTATTTTCCCTTTCAACTGCAGTGATACAATTTTGTTTTGTGCGTCCGTGTTGTGAGGCTGTTGTATTTGTGAAGGTCTCTGGCCCACTGGAAGTTCCAAAATCCGATATAAACATTGAAAATGTTCGATTTCGATACGAACCCGAATGTGAAACAGTTTTCTTTTTTCCCGCTAGTGCAGTGGGGCTATGAGGCCTTGCCGCCTTGCCGCCCTATTCGGGGTAGACTAAGAATTGAGGATTCGGTATTCACCAACAGGGCACAAGCACAAAGCTCTGGAAGCCGTTACAGAGCACTTTTCTCATGATTCACACACTAACTGTCACTTCTGACAATTTTATTTTGACCTGTCATCTCCGAATCGGAAATGTGCCGCCTCCATTGACGAAACCTATCAGGTAGAATTGTAATGGTCTATTGACCTTATGATCTTTGTTGAGACAAGGACACGACAGCAACCTACTCCGATTACTTTTTAAATAAAATTTGATATTTCAGTATAATTTACTAGATTATACTAGCAGTTTCTGTTTTCAAACAAATCCAAGCCATTCAGTTTCAATAAAAGGCAATTTTCAATGATGTTAAGCGGAAGTGTGGGTGCCACGTTCTAATGAATGAAACCGTTTAAATGTCAAAGTTGTAATAATTATCTATCATTAAATGCAAATTGCAATATGCAAATTGAGCGTCTGAAAATTTGAAAATTATTATAGTGGTAGGTTGGATTTTTGATTAGGTGCAGTATTTCCCAAAATTATTGTACTCTTCTTGACCTTTAATTTCGGCTTGTGATAGCAAAAAACCATGAATAAAATGAAGAGAACACCAACATTTTCTTCAAGTTCCAATGACCGTAACTTTTGACTTAACCTACGAGTAAAAAATGTCAGTTCCGTTCTCACACTATTAGTTTCATCACTTATCTATCATCATCACTTCACTTTTCTACTCCATTAAAAATTTAAAAATCTTAATTTTTTGATAATCCAAAACCTTCGCATTGTTTTTTTTTTTAGGGTAAAATATGGTTTTTGTCCTTGGAAATTTTGGAATCATAGAACAATTTATCCATTGTTTTACTCTCGACAAAAAAAACTATTTTAAATCGATTAGCTCCGATTCAGGCAACACAAATGGCTATGAGCTATTAGATTTCAATAACACACACAAACAAGTCGTCTTTTTTTTTCGGAAGAGATAGTGGGTGCCACTTTTATGAATGGAACGCCAACACAGGGCACCGCAAACGGACAGAATTAGTGAATGGATGCAAATTGAGCCGTGCTTTATGCGATCAAAACACAAAATAAAAAAGCCACTTCCTCATAACTATTTTTGAAATATAATTCTTAATTAAATGCAAAAAGTATTGAAAATTACAATTATACTCAAATTTATAATAGAAATAAAAATATTGCAATAAAAAATTTGAAGCCAAAATTATTTTTGGGTTAATGTATTTTCAAAACAAATAAGTACTCACCGAGGTCCTATCGATCCAGTCGAATTTTTTTTTTTTCGAAAAGTCGGCGAACACAAAATTTACCAAAAACAGTACACAAGTTTTTGGAAAATTGCACACGGGCACTTTCTATAGGCCACCGGGAAGAAAAAACTTTTGGGAAGGCTGGTGGTGGTTTTTTCCAAATCCAAAAATTTTCGGATTTTCGGAGACGAGAAAATCGAGAAAAATTCGCCGGCGAAACACGCGCTTCTCTCCGCCTGCTGCGACTTCCACACACAACTGTCGCGAGTATCCGATCGCGGAAGACTGAGCGCGCTACTCGTTCCAAAAGCCCGACAAAACGTTTATTCTCGGGTTCTCTACTGTGGGCTATGCGAGACGGTGTATGCGTGTGTGTTTGTGCGGTATCGGAGTAGTTGGTAGTAGTCGCTGGGATTGATGATATGGTCTCAACTCTGGCTAGTCTTTTCTCGTTGGCTTGTACCGTTTGTGGGCGCTTGCTACAATGCAAGATCGCTCCCATAACCGCGAGTCCCACATCGGGATATGACGTGTACTACAGGTACTAGGTCGGTACTGAACTACTGAACTGGTCTATTTCGGCTTTGAATCTTTGTCTTTTCGAATTTCAATCGATTTTTTTACTTTTACTTTCCCGACCCACCACCCAACGGAGGGCAAGTATTGTGAACGCACTAACAAAAATTTTCGAGATGAAGACGGAAATATCCATTTTGAGTTCCCCCAAGATGATTAGGAACATTTTTGGAGTGATGTCTGTGTATGTCTGTATAGCCCAGGCGCCAGGGAGCGCTCAATAAGGAAATAATTGTTTCCTGGCTGGAAACTAGCTTAAAACGATCTGTGTGGCTTAGGTTTTGACATTTTAATTTCCCCCCTTTCGGAAATGTCGGCATCATGTCGCCATCATCAACAAGAAGTGCACCAGTGTGGTTTTTGCCGAATATCTTGATTTTAGGCCATCTGATATGTAAGGAGTCATTTTGAAACCAATAAAATTCCCTATGGAATAGTTTACAAATGACCTTGCTGCGACCTATGGTTTTTGAGATAGAGCTTCTGGACGCGAGAGGCATTGTCGTAAAAGCTCCCCACTTGACTCAAAAAACTAAAATGTCGATGTGACAGAAAAATTTCAATATGAGATTTCTCGAGAATCCTTCATGCTATAGTTGCGGTGATGGTCTTAAACTCTTCCTCTTGAACCGTTGATCACGAATATAGAAAAGTCAAAAACGTCACATTGTACATATACAGGGTGTACTGAGGGAATCAAATCAGATCAGAGAAATTTCACATATTTCTTCGATTTAGCCTATATACGACACTCTAAGCACCTAACACGAGTCCAATATCAATATGGATTTGCTCTATAAGCTTCACTTAATACACTAAAGAAGTGGTCAGCTCACAGCTTTACTGTAAAATGTATTGAAGGCCCTCTGAAATCATCAAAATATTAAAAATTCAGTACCAAGGAATGTATTGGAAAAAATTGGGTGTTTGGATTTTTCCTTCGAATGGTCGCTGGTTCGGGGAACCTTTCTTGCTCTTTAAAAGAGCACTGCTACTTCTTGCTGTTGTGTGTAACTTGCAATAATAAAAGGTGATTCTTTTTACAAGTTCACTACGTACTTTATTAAGCACAATTGTTACAAATACATCAGGCCGAAACAACGGAGCAAACAGGCCGCGATCCATCCCACATCGAGCGCTCTTGAACACTGCACTGATGAATACTTTCCCTCTCTTTTACCATCGCACTCCTTCGCAACCAGCGTATTATTGGTTGCCTACTTACAAGAATCAAACTAAACATAACATAACCGGCGGCCTTGAAATGTCCTGCATTTCAACAAAAACTTGAACATAAATACACACAAAATAATGATCAGGTGTTTCACTGACCTAACAATAACATTATCATCACATAAAAATAAAGTTTTCAAAGTCAAAATTTGAGAAAAAGAAACATGGTCACTGCTCACACCTAGTTTACACTGGCAGCACGCACAATTTATGAACTGGACGCTTAGTTTCACCACCTGTAGCAGTTCGTAGTGTGACGGATCTCACTACTCCGTCTGGTGCTCGATGTAGTTGGAGAACTCTTCCAAGCTTCCAAGACAAGGGTGGAGTGTGATCTTCTCGAATAATCACCAGAGAGTCTAGCTGGAGAAGTTCTGAAAGTCGATGGAACCATTTTGTCCTTCTTTGTAAGTCAGGAACAGCTTCCATTGACCACCTTTTCCAAAAATGTTGTTCAATATGCTGTATTCGTTGAAAAAGCTTGAGACGGTGCTCTGGCGTAGACATCAAAACAGGTTCAGGTAGGGCAGTCAATGGTTTGCCCAATAGGAAATGGCCAGGAGTCAAGGGGGTATAATCGGTTGGGTCTGAGGACAAGCTAGACAGCGGACGAGAATTTGAAATAGCCTCCACCTGTACCAAAACAGTATAAAAATCCTCGAAAGTTAAATTGGTATCACCCAAAACTCGTTTCAGGTGCGATTTCATAGATTTAATATTGCTTTCCCGAATGCCGCCTTGAGGAGGGGCTTTTGGTGTAATAAATTCCCACCGAATACCCTGATTTACGAGGTGGTTTGAGACACTGTTCTGAGTATTCTCACAATGCAAGAATTTGAAAAAGTCTTTGAGTTAGTTGTTTGCACCAACGAAGTTTTTCCCGTTGTCACTGGAAATAGTGTGTGGCTTACCCCTGCGAGCAACAAATCGATTTAAAACCGCGATGAAAGCATTCGCTGATAAGTCGGTTACCAGCTCAAGATGGACAGCCCTCGTTGTCAGGCAAACAAACAAGCAGATGTATGCTTTAACAAGCTTTGATCCCCGGAGTTTTCTATCCTTAATGAGAATTGGACCGGCGTAGTCCACGCCTGTATTGTGAAAGACCGGATTGTCGAACTGCAATCGTTTAGCAGGCAGGTCGGCCATAAAGGGGTTGTACGAGGTAGGATTTACCCTGAAGCATTTTACACATTTTCGGGTAATTAACTTCACTGTATTTTTCCCAGAAATTGGCCAGTAAGTTTCACGTAAGCACGCTAATAATTGCTGAGGTCCGCAATGTAAGTGATTGTAGTGGTGATAAGTCATAATCAGGATTGTCAACTTATGACCTTTGGGCAAGAGTATGGGAAATTATTTATTGTAGGGAAATTCAGAATATTTTATTCTTCCGCCCACTCTAAGAATTCCGTCTTCGTCTAGAAACGGTTTCAAGCATAAAATTTTCGAATCGGGTTTCAAAGCAAGATCAGACCTCAAGTTTTGAAGTTCCAATGAAAAACAGTCTTGTTGACAAAGTTTGATCAAACATTTAGTCGATTCTTTCAATTCCTCAACCGACAACGAGGTACTCATATTTCTGTCTTCAACAGAAAGTCTAAAGTTTGAAACGAATCGTCGAATCCACGACAGTACTCTTTGCAACTTGGAAAAGGACGAAAACCTATTGAACAGACTGAAATCATCTGAAGCCGACTTTGAAGTCGTCGAAATAAGACATGTGGGCTTTGACTCCACATCCGTAACATCAGGAGTTACAGTTGGAGTTTTCCAAAATTCGTCAGGTTCGGATAAAAAACTAGGTCCGTTCCACCAAAGACTCACTTTCAAAAAATCGGAAACTGACACTCCCCTCGAAATCAAATCTGCCGGGTTATCCTGCGATTTGACATGGTGCCAGGAACTGCTTTTGAACAACTCCTGGGCCGTAGCTATGCGATTAGCCACAAACGTTTTGTATCGATTTGGGGAGGCATAGAGCCAATTTATGACCACCATAGAATCTGTCCAAAGAAAAGTCTGAGCATTAGGAATGGATAAAGATTTTTCAACCTTACTCATCAGCTGACACAGCAAAACGGCTGCATTCAGCTCAAGCCTGGGAATCGTTGTTACTTGTAATGGAGCCACCCGCGATTTGGAGGCAAGTAAACTGGTTGTTATTTGATCATTAGAATCTCTGCATCTAACGTAAATGCAAGCACCAAAAGCTTTGGAGCTGCTGTCCGCGAAACCATGGAGCTCAACTCGGCGAGACGATAACGGTATGACGCACCGTGGCAATTGTAATGATTTCAACAATGGCAGCTGGTTAAGGAATTCCTCGCACTGCGAATTTATGAGAGAAGGAAGATTTTCATCCCACGAAATCCTCAACTGCCAAAGCTGTTGTATTAAAATTTTACCTGTTATTATAACAGGGGTCAGCAAACCAAGCGGATCGAACAGCTGGGAGACGACAGAAAGAAATGAACGTTTTGTGTAAGAAGGACCAGTATGTTTAATCTGAACGTCATAAAATATATCATCGGAAACCGAGTTCCACGATATACCCAAAGCCTTTGCGTTCGATCTCTCGTAAATGGGTATGGTATGAAAAGATGTAGCAACTTCGCAGTCTGCAAGTGCGTCAAGCACGCCAGCCTCATTTGAGAGGAACTTTCGAATGGGAATTCCCGCATCCGACAAGATGGCTGTAAACTCTGACTTTGCTTGCAAAACATCATCAACATTCTCTCCCGAGTAGAGAAGATCATCCATATAAAAATTTGACTTGATCACGGAAGATCCCTTTGGGAACCTATCCTGATTAACTTCTGACAAATACTGTAAACTTCTAGTGGCGAGGAAACTTGCCGCAGAAGTTCCGTACGTAACGGTACAAAGCTGGTAGGCATCGATTGGATCCGTTGGATCATCGCGCCAGAAGATTTTTTGAAATCTTCTCTCTGGAGGATCAACCAATATCATGCGGTACATTTTCTCACAATCGCCGGTGAGAGCGACCCGGTGCTGACGAAACCGTAACAACACCGTAAACAAATCGTCTTGAATGACTGGACCCACAAGCTGAGCGTCATTGATTGACACGCCCGTTGTGGATTTGAAACTACCGTTGAAAACGACGCGCAATTTAGTTGTTAGAGAATTTGATTTGATCACCGCATGGTGAGGCATGAAAAAATCTGGTGTTCGAGAAATATCTATTTCTCCTTCGAGGGAGCAAATATTGGACTGGTAGACGGGCTCAGGCTCGACTACTTTGGTCATGTGACCAAGTCGAATGTATTCATGTATGAATTTTGTATACTCCTCTTTGAGGGATGGATTTTCCTCGAATCTCTTTTCAAGTTTGCAAAATAGCTCCAGCGCAACCTTCTTAGAATCTCCCAATTGCAGAATTTTGGAATTGAACGGTGTGGACACAACTAGTCTACCTTCTGGGTCACGAATAGTCGTTTTTTTGGAAATGATCTTCACAAAACTTTTCTTCGCGCGATAGCAACAAAGTTTTATTTGTAGGTTGTATATTCTCAACCTGCCAGAACCTTGATAAAGAATCATGTAATTCCTCGTTTGAAACTGTATCTCTACCGTCAGCCACAAAATTAGCACAGACAGTTTCCGAAACTGTAACAGTATTGAACCTGGAAGGTGGCAAAGATAAATTGCCAGAAACTATCCACCCGAAAAGAGTTTTCTGCAAAAGAGGTTGGCCTTTGCCTAATGTTATTTGTCCAATACACAACAGGTTATAAAAATGCGACGCGCCGATAAGCATGTCAATTGGAAGAGACCTGTTGAAGTTGGGATCCGCTAACTTTATATTGCTTGGAATAGCAATTGTCGATTTATCAAACGATTGTAACGGAAGATTTTCTGTAATTTTTGGAATTACAAGACATGAAAGATCAGTCTCGTAATTATTTTGCAATGAACCGACTGTAATCTTTACTAGGCCTTTGATTTCCGATACTCCGGAATTGATACCAATGACAGAAGTCTTGACCGGTAGTGTTTTCAACTCGAGCTTAGAGCAGAACTCTTCAGTCAAAAAACAAGCTTGTGATCCCGAATCCAAGAGACATCTTGCCTTGACCCATTTATTGGCTTTTGTTCTTACTCTTACAACTGCTGTGGATAAAAGAACCTGATAAGAAATGGTGTTAGCGCATGCGATTTCAGTGTTTTCTTGAATCGGAACCGTTTGCGTGTTTGCAATGTTCGTTGCACCCTTCTGAGAATCAAATTCATTCTCAGAACCCGTTTTTTTGGAAAAACACAACAACGTGTTGTGAGATTTTTGGCAAAATTTACACTTGTAGTTGGAATTGCATTTTGTTTTGTTGTTATGCTTCAAACAATTCTTGCAAACGTTCAACTCATTTGCTTTATTAAACCGATCTTGCACGGACAAACCCAAAAACGATGGACACCCAAAGAGCAAATGATTTTCCTTGCAAAGAATGCACGAGTAAGCACTCTTTGAAACAACGAAAGACTGTTTGGAGTGGTAGCCCTTCATGCTTTGAGGCTTACCTGAATGGCTCTTTTCTTGCTAATAAGGGGGTTTGCAATTCTGACTCATATCCTCCAAAAGTTCACATCTCTGTCCCAAAAATTTAAGGACTTCATCAAGCGATGGTATTTGCCTTACTTTTAGCTTGCTGAATTCGGCAGCGGTACGTGAGTCAACCTTTGTTTGCACAACGTAGGATACAACTGCATCCTTGAACTGAGCATCTGTCAAACTTGCATTCTCCAACGCCCTCAAGTGGCGCGAAAGATTGTCATGGAACTTGCGTAATTCTGCAGCGGATTCTTTATGAATCTTATTGCACTCAAACATCGCCTCTAGATGTGAGAATATTATCAGCTTTTGATTACTGTAACGCTCTTTCAACATCTTCAAGGCTAAATTGTAATTGTCGGAAGTGGCTGTTAATTCGTTTAATATATCCTTTGCAGAACCCTTTAAAGCATCTTGAAAATAAAAGAACTTTTCGACGCCCGAAAGGCTCGAATTGTTATCGATCAATGCTGTAAAAGTTTCATTGAAACTAACCCAGTCTAAATGATTTCCATCGAATGTGGGAATCGATAAACGTGGAAGTTTGACATTGTTATCATTTTGAGGAGAGTTTGGACGTTGTGACGAAGTGCTGTGTAAGGACTCAGCTGAGCCATGCCTTTTGACCCTATTGCGATTCACAATAGCAGTTGCTTTTGCTAGCAGTTTGAAATAATGTTTTTCAAACTCTTTGTAGGACAAAACCTCCTTTGAAACGTTTGTAATTGAAAGTGCAATGAGATTTGCTGCAAATGTTTTGTAATTGCCTAAGACTGGCTTGAATTGTTCGATTCGAATTTCCAACTCATCAAGAACAATTGGAGTTTCAACCGTAAAAGATTCAACGAAATCTTCAAACGCATACAACTCTTCAATCGAAAGTTGCATGTTGGCGAGCAACAACTTGACTTCTTTCGAATGTTTAGGCGTCATCCTGGATGCTTTCTACCGACTTACCTGTAAGTACGAATCAATTATGGATAAATGCTCCACTTATTTATATGAAATTTAAGCGACTATTGCTCGCAAATGTAAACAACACAATGCTAATCGAAATTAAATTCGTTGAAAATGAACGTGAGTAACGATTGATGATAATGAGGATACACTCAATGTAAAAACACCAAAACAGTGTAAAATGAGCCAAGTGGCTTGCAAATTGTTCACTGTAATTAATGGAAAAATATAGACCAAAACTCTGTAAGACGAGCCGCAGTGGCTTGCGATTGTTGTTTATTGTAATGGTATTGAAAATGAAAACGTACACCAAAGCGGTGTGATGTGAAATGTGTCAAAACGACTTAACAACACGTTCGTACTGTACTTGGAATGAAACAAATGGAAATTATTTTTATTCAAGAACAACAGAAGGATTATTAGGATCAATGGAATTCACCTGTGCCTTGCCTGTCGTCTATTGAGACGAATGAAGATCGTCAACACGGTCGAATGGACATGATGTTGAAAATTTAAAGTTGACAGCTGTTTTTATTTTGTTGACATCGGTATTGCAGATGGCTGCTGAACGTCAGCGACAGCTGATTGAAAGAAAATTCCTGCCTTACCGGCTGAAGTGCACAGGACGTTGCATGTTGCATGTGACGGTGACGCTTTGTTTTTGCGCGCTGAGCTGAGGCAGATAGAACCGCCCAAGATGGCTGGCTCTCGATCCTTGATGCGGAAATGATTTTGAAATCGATCGATGGCCGATGTCAATACCTGCTGGGTAAAGCTGCTTGGAACTGGCCGGCGCCCGTGAAAGCTCCGTGGTAGGTACTTATCTATCCGGCGTGAAGGTCCATGGAGAAAATTGGGGATGTTGGATTTTTCCTTCGAATGGTCGCTGGTTCGGGGAACCTTTCTTGCTCTTTAAAAGATCACTGCTACTTCTTGCTGTTGTGTGTAACTTGCAATAAAAGGTGATTCTTTTTACAAGTTCACTACGTACTTTATTAAGCACAATTGTTACAAATACATCAGGCCGAAACAACGGAGCAAACAGGCCGCGATCCATCCCACATCGAGCGCTCTTGAACACTGATGAATACTTTCCCTCTCTTTTACCATCGCACTCCTTCGCAACCAGCGTATTATTGGTTGCCTACTTACAAGAATCAAACTAAACATAACATGTATATAACAGTATATTATATACTAAGGGACCAAAGTGAATTTTTGATTTGGGGATTTGGGCCCAAAGGGCCCTCGAGCAACAAACTTCACCCAAGGGATCAAAAATTCACTTTGGTTTTTTGGTATATAATATACTGTTACATACATTTCTTGCTATTGTAAATTTTCATGATTTCAGAGGTCCTTCAAAACATTTTACAGGAAGGCTGTGAGCTGACCACTTCTTGAGTGTATCAAGTGAAGCGTACAGAGCAATGCATATTGATATTGGACTCGTGATAAGTGCTTAGAGTTTCGCATAGGCTATATCGAAGAAATATGTCAAATTTTTCTGTTCTGATTTGATTCCCGTAGTACACCCTGTATATGTACAATGTGACGTTTTTGACTTTTCAATATTCGTAATCTACGGTTCAAGTGGAAGAGTTTAAGATCATCACCGCAACCATAGCATAGAGAATTCTCGAGTAATCTTATTTTGAATTTTTTTTTGTCACATCGACATTTTAGTTTTTCGAGTCAAGTGGCCATGGAGCTTTCACGACAATGACTCTCGCTTCCAGAAGCTCTATCTCAAAGACCATAGGTCGCAGAGAATTTATTGAAAAACCAAACTGTAGGGAATTTCATAGGCTTCAAAATGACTCCTTACATCTTTTGCTGTCAGATGACCCAAAATTAAGATATTCGGCAAAAATCACGCTGGTGCACTTCTTGTTGATGATGGCGACATGACGCCGACATTTCCGAAAGGGGGGAAACTAGTATGTCAAAACCTAAGCTACACAGATCGTTTTAAGCTAGTTTCCAGCCAGGAAACAATTATTTCCTTATTGTTTTCCCTGGCGCCTGGGCTAGTATGCGAGTCTCTATGTCTGTAATCTGCGAAGATAACAGCCTCAACGTTGATCCGATCGATTGGAAATTCGGTATGCAGACATGTTTTTGCTGTCGGATGAGCCCATTAGTTTTTGGCTTTCATCTGTTGAACAGAAGTGTCAGCTCATAGCATCAATGCAAGGTTGGTTGCAGCCCGCCAGCCTCATGGTCGCGCGAGAAAGCCCAATGCAGGCGGCAGCACTGAGGAAGGTTGGCAGCTCTGCCATTCCTACGCAATTTTTACTAATGTCAACTTCCTGTAACATTCGACTCAATTATTGAAGATTCCACGGCCTATTCTTTCTTATTCTTAAAATCAGAAGTGGGATATAGTATTCCACGTCCCACGTTGTAAACTTCGACATCCTGGACGATGCCGCGAGATCGATCTGCTCGGCCGCGACGCCGTCTTTCTGCCGGGTCTTCTGACGACGACAAGCAGACGCACGTTCCAGAGGAGCGTTCTGGCTCTGGAAGACATCACCAGTGCCCCACGCCGTCAAGGTCGGTTCGACGTGAGCAACGACGTGTCCGCCGACATTCTCCCCGCACCAGGTCCAGGCAGACTTCGGCGTCCAGGTCAGTGTCGCACGACAGCAGGCGTCGCCGAGGACGAAGCCGTCGTCGACGTGAGGACGCGAGGCCTCCGAGAAGTTCGCGGAGATGTGACTCACGGTCACGTAGGTCGTCTTCCTCGCAGGCTGGACGTAGCCGGTCTCGACGTACCGATGCGGGCGAGTCGATTGCCCAACTAAGCGAGGCCATTGTAAAAGGAATGGGTAATTTGGTAAAAGGAATGAGGGTAGACAAAACCCCTCCAAAGGTCAGTTCGGTTTCAATTTCTAATATCATTGAGGAGTTTGATCCGTTGAAACAAAACATAGACGACTGGATCAATACAGTCGATGAGTATGCTCATATCTACAATTTAGATGACCGTACAATTTGTCATTTGGCTTTGAATAAACTTAGAGGCCCCGCTGAGGTCTGGCTTAAAGGTTTACCAACACGCTTGTTTGAATGGGTTGAGTGGAAAGCCATGCTCCGGGACAACTTTCTTCCGAAACGCGACTTACATAGGGCACTCCAAGACATGATGAAATACGTTGCTAAACCAGGCCAATCTCTTTATGAGTATTGCTTTGCAAAACTAGCTCTTATCTATAAACTAAAAATTCCTTTGTCCGACGAAGACAAAGTCAATTTAGTTCTCGGCGGCATAGGGGACGAGAGAATTAAATTCGCTGTGGAGACGGCGGGTATCAAGAGTACAAGTGTTTTGGCTAGCCACCTCAAAACCCTCGAAATGACAAAACAAGGTAGTAGTCGTCAAGGTGGGGTAAGTGTGCCAGCGCCGAGTGCCGCAATGCCGGTAGCAAAGACAACTGAGAGAAAAAAAGAAATGAGCTGTTACCGTTGTCACCAAGTAGGGCATATCCGTCGCGAATGTCCCCGTAATACAAAAGCAATAGAGTACAACGTCAATTTTATTGGTAACAGTGCGAACGAGAAATTCTTCAAATGGATAATGTTGAATGGCACAGAGATTAAATGTTTCTTCGATCTTGGTAGTCAATGCTCATTGATCACTCAGAATGCTGCTGAACGTCACGGGCTGAAATTGATGTCTTTGCGCACCAACGTTGTTTTAACCACATTTATTGGGACGGAATTTAAGCCTACTCACAAGGTGATTTCGATAACAATTGTTGACGGCATATCGAAGCTAATCGAGTTTTTTGTGGTGGACAAACCGGTAATGGGTACGGAGGTACTAATAGGCCAAAATTTCACCGAGCTCGACGACATCAGCTACAATAAAGTCGCAAATAAATTGCTTTTCAGTCATATATCATCCCCCGAAAATGTTGTGCATGTTAATGCGATAAGCGGTCAAGTGCAAGTCAACATTGGCATTGATGATGCTACAGTCAAAAAAAAATTGCTCATGCTTCTAGATGACTTCTCAGACTGTATTGCGAATGATTTATCCCAATTAAAACCAACTTCACTGACGGAGATGAAATTGAATTTACTCAGTCATGTACCGATCGCGCGTCGCCCTCGACAATGCTCCGACCATGAAAGAGCCCAAATTCGGACCATAGTTGCTGGGTTATTAGAAAATAACATAATCCGAGAATCAAATTCTCCATATGCGAGCGCAGTGCTTTTAGCAACAAAGAAGAACGGCGACAAAAGGTTATGTATAGATTATAGGCCTCTAAACAAAATCACGGTGATCGACAAATACCCTATGCCCCTGATCGAGGATCATCTACGACGTTTGTCCGGTTTTCGCTACTTCATTAGTCTAGACTTGTTCTCGGGGTACTACCAGATCCCTTTAGCGCCAGAATCTATCCCAGCGAGTGCATTCGTGACACAAGTTGGTCACTATGAATTCCTCCGCGTCCCTTTCGGAATGGTCAATAGCCCCGCTGTTTTTCAAAGAATGCTAGACACCGCGTTAGGTCAACTACGATTCAATAAAGTACTTGTATACCTCGATGATGTCTTGATCCCTGCAAATAACGTCACTGATGCTCTAGAAATCCTGCGCGAGGTGCTTGAAAAATTTAGACTTCATGGGCTCTCCCTCAATTTAAAAAAATGCGTTTTCTTATCAAGAACAATCACTTATTTGGGCTACGAAATTAGTAATTCAACTATCAGACCCTGTCAAAAAAAAATAAAGGCTGTCCAAAATTTCCCCACGCCAACAAACATACATCAAGTCAGACAATACTTGGGATTAACAGGGTACTTCCGAAAATTTATCCCTAACTATGCCACAAAAGCGAGACCTTTGAGTCAGTTACTCTGTCACGATGTACCATGGGGGTGGGGGAAACCTCAGGAAGATGCATTCTGTGATTTGAAAAATTGTCTGATCAACGAACCGATTTTAAGTGCTTTCGATCCAAATCTGGAAAGCAAGGTTTATACAGATGCAAGCCGACACGGTGTTGCTGGAATACTGGTTCAGGTCCACGGTAAAACGGAAAAGGTCGTCTCGTACTTCAGCAGACAAACGACAAAGGACGAGATGAAATTCCACTCCTTCGAGTTGGAGGCTCTGGCGGTAATTTCTGCGGGTAAACGTTTTAGGCCCTTTCTGTTAGGCCGTCAATTTACTATTGTCACGGATTGCGCGGCAGTGAAACATGCATTCGCCAAAAATGAAACTAATGCACGGATTGGAAGGTGGGTATTGGCCTTATGCGAGTATCAATATCAGATCGTTCACAGAAAAGGTCAGCTGATGCAGCACGTCGACGCTTTGAGTCGAAACCCCCCCGCATCTCAAGTAAACGTATGTGTAACGGTTATCTCCGAAGATGACTGGATGTTAGCTGCCCAGCAGCACGACAAAAACATTCAAAAGATTAAAACGATTTTAGAATCAGGAGACCGAGATGAGAATAAAGACGTGTTTAATGATTACGCGCTAAAAGGTGGGAAAGTCTATAGGATCACGAATTACGGGCTCAGGTGGGTGGTGCCTGAACTCGCGAAGTTCCAAGTAGTCCGATTGGCGCATGACGATTCCGGACATTTTGCCGCCGACAAAACATACGAACTCTTAGCCAGCAAATACTGGTTTCGGAAAATGAAACATTTCGTCAAAAAATACGTGCGACAATGTTTAAATTGTTTGTTCTACAAAGATTCTTCAGGTAAACTTCCAGGCAGTCTTCACCCAATTCCCAAAATACCACAACCATTCCATACCGTACACGTAGATCATCTGGGCCCCTTTGTCAAGACGAAATCGGGAAATACTCATCTTTTGGTTGTCGTCGAAGCGTTCACAAAATTTGTCTTAATTTACCCCGTGAAAAATACAAAAACAAAATTTGTTATAAAATCACTGAGAGATATGATCAAGACATTCGGCGTTCCTCATAGAATCATTAGCGATATGGGTGCCTCATTTACAAGTCAGAAATTTAAGCGATTTGTTCAAAGCATTCAGACGCGGTACATCATTTAAACGCTGTTGCGATGCCGCGCGGAAACGGACAAGTCGAACGATATAACTCAACTATTTTAAATTCTTTGGCAACAATGGGGGCAGACAAAGACGATGACCGTTGGGATGAAAATATTCTCAACATTCAAGTGGGACTAAACGGGACAATAAATAAGGCGATAGGTGTTACACCAAGCCAAGCTTAATTGGGATACCGTGTTGTTTCACAGGGGCAACTGTTGTGTGAGGAACCGTCAACAGTCGATGTTTCCTGGATTCGGGAAGGCATGACGGAGTATATTCGTCACAATCAAGAGGAAGCAAAGAAACGCTTCGATTCAAAACGAAGCAAGACCCATCCCTATGTAGTCGGTGATCTCGTCCTCCTTCGTCTCACAAGCGCAGCGCCGACGGGGAGCAGTAGGAAGCTGTTACCGAAATGGAAAGGACCGTTCCGAGTCACGGCGGATTTAGGCAGAGACCGTTACGAAGTGTCCGACATTCCGGGAAGCGACCGCTCAAGACTCCGTTATCGAAGTGTGGCCGGAGTGGACAATATGAGACCATGGATCACCTTTGAATAGTTGGTGAGGCAGGGTGAACCGGGCACTCCACTGGTTGAAACGGGACAAAGTCCAATTCACTGTTCGTTCCCACACCCAAGCCCCAACTGTACAGTGGAGTCGGGGAACACCCTGGGTTAGGCAGGTTACACCTGGGAGACCTAGGAAGTCTCGGTCTCGTGTAATCTGGAGTCATTGCAAGTACGCATGTGGTACGAAATCACAAGGATGGGGAAATGTTTGTTTTTTTTTATGTTGTTCCGTTACAATTTGAATACATATATTGCGTTAAATTGATCGGTTTTTTTTATTTACGTGGTACAGTTGTATTAATAATTGAACTTGGCCAAGTTGAATTACTTTACAGGCTTAGGTGAACGAGGATTCTCGGGGGCGCATAGGCATGAACGTTCTCTCCTTAATTGAGTCTCTTTATCCCGTTTAAGTAAAGACCTGATGTGGCTATTCGAAGTTTCAGGTTGAAACCAACACTTGGTCGTTCGAACAGCAGCATCGAGTGGGGACACTCGACTGTCAGGAAAGGCCGTGTCAGCTCATAGCATCAATGCAAGGTTGGTTGCAGCCCGCCAGCCTCATGGTCGCGCGAGAAAGCCCAATGCAGGCGGCAGCACTGAGGAAGGTTGGCAGCTCTGCCATTCCTACGCAATTTTTACTAATGTCAACTTCCTGTAACATTCGACTCAATTATTAAAGATTCCACGGCCTATTCTTTCTTATTCTTAAAAGAAGTGTCACTATCAACAAATGACAGAAGCTAAATACAGGGTGATTCAAAAGTGTCGGACCATCATGACAGTGCGTAATATGGAGGTGTAGTAGAATGCTGGAAACTTGTTAAAAAAACTCTTGGTCTTTCAATTTTGAAGTTATGGAGGAACAAAAATTGGTCCTTCGAATAATTCTATTTCCGTTGTTTCAAAAGATTTTAGCACACTGTTTATAATAGTCCGGTGGACTAGGGTTATAACTATGCATTTTATGACTACGGAACAATTTTTTGCAGGCATATTCAGAAAGCCTTCATCTATCATTTGAGAAGTGCTGCCAAGCAATTTTTCAATGTGGGGGGTCAGGGAGGCCCTTTTTTGACAACTCAAATAGTTTTTTGTTAATAAAATCCGTAACAAAAATGCTAAATAAAAAATTCCAACGGATTATTGAAGAGCAACTCGAAAAATCACTTATGTGTGATAAAAACTATTACAGGGTGAACAGGTTCCGGAAAAAATGACTTTCCGTCAATATGCAATATAATAAAGAAAATATTGTGCCAAAGACCTTTAGCTTCGTCATTGGAAAATGCCGATTGGCATATTTGTTGATCATATCCAACTAGACTGGTTGAAAACGGCACCCAACAGCGTCAACAGTGCCGGAACTATACAGGGTGTCCGTTTTTCGAGGCTAAGCATGGGTATCTCGCTTATCTTTAGAGATACAGAGTCGGTTAAATTAAAAAAAAGTTGCGAATTTTCATGACGATCATTGATCCAAGATGATATTTGACTTGTCAGTTTTAGTTTTCGAGATATCGAGAAAAAACAGAAATTTGTAATTTTTGTTTTTATTTTTTATTTGAAAAACGGTTGAAGGTAGCCTCTTCTAATTAAGACATTGTGTAGGAAATTTTCCAAGGGGAATCCAATGTTGTCAAAATCTTCATTCTAGATTTCAAAACAACCGAGATATGACATTCAACTTTTTTTCTCTTACGGGCGCCATATTGAATTTTGACATTTTTTAATACTTTTTTTTTTCTGGTTACAACGATGTGTCACATGTCACTGCTTTTGAGCAAAAAAATTTTTTTATTCTTCAAAGAGTGCTTTGGAAACAAAATCAGCACCGACAATAAAAAAAAACGTGAATGTTGAACATTTATTTAACAGTGACATGTCGCACATCGTTGTAACCGAAAAAGAATATCGTATTCAAAAATATCAAAATCCAATATGGCGCCCATTAGAGAAAAAAGTTGAATGTCGTATCTCGGTTGCCTTGAAAGCTAGAATAAAGATTTTGGTAGCTTTGAATTCCCCTTGTAAAAGTGCCCTTACAATGTCTAGATTAGAAAAGGCCACCTTCAACCGTTCTTTGAATAAAAAATGAAAACAAAAATTCAAATTCCTGTTTTTTCATGATATCTCAAAAACTAAAATCGATACGTCAAATTCCTTTTTGGATCATTGATCGTCATGAAAATGCGCAACTTTTTCCTAATTTAACCGACTTTGTATCTTTCAAGATAAGCGGGATACCCATGCTTAGCCTCGAAAAACGGACACCCCGTATACAGGGTAGAAGAGAAAAATATTTTTGTTCCCATTTATCCAAAAAACCAAGATAGATAAAGTGAATAAAATTGAGGAATTGATGTTCCATTTAATGCATGTGAAGACACAACAAACCGTTTTGAAATATCTTGAAGCGTTCCTGAAATATTTTTAAAAAACTGAAGAATATCATAAAAATTTTACTTTCTACTTTGATTTCGTATTTTCCATTATACAGAGGTATATCCTCAAGTTATGCAACAAATTTTACAATATTTCAGTGGAATTCATTGGACCGTTCTAAAGATATGGCTTAATTAAAAAATCGAAAAAATACATGAATCACCCTGTAACATCAAAACGAACAGCGTTAGAAAATTTTCAAAGCCAGATCCTGGTTTGCCTGGAAAAACTGGACCTATCCTCAGACTATGTCCATTTGGTGGTGAATCACCTGTATAGGGGGCATTATTCGACTCATGTTTATAGTCCTTCTTCGCTTCTTCCTATATAGATTGGGCTCTTCTGCGACGGCGTGGACAGGTATAGGTAATGGCGGTATATTTGATCAGGCCATAATTTCGAACAAGTGATCATTTTTACCATTACAATTAACAAATGGATGCATGGAATGCGTCAAAATTTGGGCTGGAGCATGTAAAAGTATAACATTTTGCTAGGAAAGTAAGCAAGAAACTAAATGATTGCTTGATTTTTCATATACCGGGTGTTTATAAATGTCTGTGATCGCATCGCCTTTGGAATCCGCTTTCGATCACTACAATTTCGCCTGTTACTGGGTTTTTCGGCCTGACCTATGCCTGCTGCGATCACAGATTCTTATAAACACCCCGTATTTCGATATTGAAGTTGAAAAATTTGTGGTGAGATTCTGATCAGAGGATGGACTGTATAACTGGTTGCCTGCTCGTTGACCGTTTGCCCTCTGTTTATGTTTTGAACCCACGTCCCACGTGTCATGTGCCATGTGTTTACCTCAAATATTTGGTCGAGAAAAGTCATATCACATCAGAGTAAAGTTGCGGCCTTATAAAAGTTTACACCGACGGCGATCGAGTGGCCATGCTAATTCAGTTTTGACGTAATTTTGAATGAGCATGGCCATACGATTGTCATCGGTGTGAACTTTTATGAGGCCGCAACTGTACATACATCAGAGAAAAGTGTCCGTCGATTTAAGGTAAACAATAGACTTTATGTTTCAATTTTTAAGGTGCGTTCAGTCAGCTTATTTAACCGCAAGTTTTAATTATAGTCGCAAGCGCTGCAGCGCCCATTGGCTCTCATGAACCAGCCTCCTCGGAACAGCCAATAAGTGATGCAGCGCTTACGACTAAAATTAAAATTGCGGCTAAACAAGCTGACTGAACGCACCTTTACATGGTTTATTCGTTTGTGGCACGTGTGTCAGTACAGTATTGTCAGTTCGGAATGTTCGGATGTAACACTGGTTGCCTAACCTGATGATAAAATAATACAAAAAGGCCTGATCGCTCACTGAACCTTCTCGTATCCCTCCAGCATTCACCATTTAGCTTCTTAATAACTATTTAACACTGAAAACAACTCATTCGATAAGAAACGCAACGTTTTCCAACGTATTATACACAAATTTCCCAGTTTGTTCGAATGTAGCACAAGTTGCCTAATCAAAAGTTGCACATGCGTCTAGAACACTACCTACGTATAGAAACAGGATTTATTGCAACTTTTTTCTTATTTTTAGACGTAGAATAAGCTGATCAAATATTGCGGTCCAATTTCGAGACACCTGTATAGTCTATCAAACTAGCCGAAAACCAGTTTTTTCTGGTCATCGAGGTAGGTATCAAGAGTTAGCCCAGTGGCTATCCTGCTACACTCTTATCTTCCCTAGAAGATAAGAGTGTAGCAGAAGATAACGTATCAAGTTAGTGTGGGACTGCTAGAAATCAGTATAGGTACAGGGTGAAAGTAAGTATATTTTTCTTTACGGATCTATACGATATTGGCTGAGCTGAATTATGCTAGGGCATAATTCAGCTCAGCCAATATCGTATAGATCCGTAAAGAAAAATATACTTGGCATAATTCAGCTCAGCCAATATCGTATAGATCCGTAAAGAAAAATATACTTACTTTCACCTTTCACCCTGTACCTATACTGATTTCTAGCAGTCCCACACTAACTTGATACGTTGAAGAGAAACAACTAAAAGCTTGCCATGGTAAAAAAATCGTTTTTGATCACCATTGGAAACAATCGTTGATTAAAACTAAAATTCAACACTTACCTAGGTCCATGTACCGAGGAAAATTCCGGAATCCGTATAATAAACACTGGCCCTACGGCTACGGTCCTACCCCTACTTGACTGGAAATTGTGCAAGAGGCAAGACCAAGAAGGCTCGCCAGAAGGCTTGGGTCGCATCATCTTCGATCCTTATTGAACTCAATTTCGAGAACTATTTGTCGGCGTCGGCCGTTATAGTTATGGTCCAGGGTCCAGGTAATCAAGACTGAACGGAACGCCCACTTGGGCGGCTTCGGCCATCAGCCGTCAGCGTCCAGCGGAACAATAGAACAACACGGTGTCCCTAAATTGCAGGCCGTCTGCAAATGCGTCCATAGCTCGATCGCAGCAGAATCAAAATGCTGGACTGAAGCAATCCGTGACTGAAGCACACCGCTGCGCTATGGAGTTTGATTTTTCGGCAAGGACGACGGCAACTCTACAGCAAGAGCCGCAGTATCGACCAAAGAATAAGTATCGGCCTTTCAAAAATCAACCCTCTGCCTCTTCTATCCTTAGGCACCAACGGTGCATGGTTTTCGGAAACTTGAGTTTTATAGGTATATAGGCAACTACTGACGTATAATACTAGACGGATCTTTCCTATCCCCATAACAGTCTGTGCCATGACGCAGTGTGTTGACGCGCGAGAACCGCTAGGACCAAGGGAAAGTGGGGGGGGCGCGGGAGTTTGTTATCAGGACGACACATGGACGTGCTTGCAGTGTTTTCTTCATGTTGAGGGGGCAAAACAAATGAAGGTCAAAAATAACGTCAATGTATGCTCCCGGTATGCCGAAGCTTTGCACACCTGGCACTGCTGCACCATTATTACCTCGCGAAATAAGCAAAATATCGAATGAAACGACAAATAATAATGAGCAACAAAGAAATGGGCTGGCTATGGTGTGACGTGTGACAGCATGCAACGCGATCAGCTGACCGCAGCGCGCGACTCACATCAAGGTGCTACAATACGAGGTGTGATCACTTGGAATTTAATCCCTACTCTCTACCTCTACTCCTACTTTACTTCTCAATTTTAAATCAGACATGGAAAATCTTCCCAAGAAATAGTATAAAATTGAATATCTTGACGATTTGGAGTGAAAATCCACACATTGGACCTGCATTCATTAAGCGGGCTCACCTCAGTTGATATACTTGCATATTGTTATTTTCCTGACGTCGGCCATACTGGATTTAGGTCTTGGCCGCATGCACGGATGTAAACAACTCGGTCTAGTATTATACGTCAGTGTAGGCAACCAATAATTCAACTCGCTTCCCATATTTTTTTAAGGCTGTCATTTTCATCACAAGGCCAAGGGCAGACTGTCGGCAGTGCGAAAGAGACACAGACAGACTTTTCTGTCGTGAGTCGTGACCTTCGGCTAAACCTGTCTGCCTAAGAAACGAAAAAAATTACAGACAGGTAACTGACGAAAGAAGAATAAACGTACTTCTCAGACCAAAAGAAATCGAGAAACGAGTCGAGAAAAAACCGAATTTGTTGAAATTTTAAAATCTAGATTAGGTTGTCAAGCCATTTTAGTTGGTCCCTACTTTTTTCCACTTTTTCGGCAGATAGGTTTAACCGAGCGAGAGCCACGACAGAAGAAAAAAAATCTAAGAAATGACGTCCTTATAAGGATGGATGACGTCACCCACTAAAACAGACTACACAGTTGAGGTGTAGGTACCAACAGCTTCCTTATGCCGCGCTCAGCGCCGCAAGTGCCAGTGACGTCTGGAAATAGGGCTAAGGGCTGAGTAAACAATTTATATCAGGTTATATCAAGTGACAACTGTGCGACTATCCGGACTACCAGTCGTAAATGACAACTCTGGACGAGACTCTGGAGCATTAACCTAACTTTGTGACACTGACACTGACAGTAAGCGATTGACTTTATTGGAAAAAATGGCCGTTCCGTATAGAGGAAGTTTTAGGGAATTAATTGTAAGGAGAGGTGTAAGTTGCCGCAGGCAACGTCAGCTGTTACGTCAATTGGTGGCACGTCAAAACACTCATAACTGTCACTTTGCTGTCTTGTGTAGTCCACTACAAGCAAACTTTTGTTCCTGTGAACCCTTGAGATTCCGTAGGCTCTTTATTGGGCCCCATGTTGATGACCAGCGTCGTCGCGGACCTTTCTCTAAATCATCCATAGCTTCCGCCCAAGGAAGAGCAACGGACTGTCACATCCGCACGGAGAGAAACAGACAATAAGCCCGTCGACCAGCCTTGCAACAAGCCAGCCTGCCAGTCAAGAAAAAATCACCTCGGGCTGGCCGTGCAGATTCAATAACCACCACCTACCTTTTTCCCTCGCTTTTTTCTAAAGATTTTCTGCTTGGACTTCAGCTGGAGATCCGCATTTTTCATTCTAATAAGCTCGCCGTAGCTACCTTATTTGTGTTCGGGACGTAAACGTTGTTTTTTTTTACTGCAATGTAGTGCATTGCTGGGGGCATATTCTTTCAGCTGCGCACCTCTGGCTCTGGAGCTAGATCTACTACAAGTCTGCTAAATATTTATTTTTATTTTAATTGTCTTATTTTACGAGGCGACATTCAGCTATAAGCTGCTCTACCATGCAACCTCGGGGACAGCACAAAATATCCATGGATGAAGTAGGATTCGAACCCACACAGGGCAGCGCGAATGGTTTGGCTTGCCATTACCTGTACCACTCGGCCACCACCGCTCCAATAGTTACTATAACATGAAATAAGAGACACAAATTAATGCAAACTCCTTTTCACATTATTTCTACTTGTCAAATTTCCATGTCAATAATGTGGGTATTGCAGGTATCCACTATAGTGCCCACCTAAGCTACTAAACGTCGAAGTATGTGTTCCTCTCAAAGAATTCCTCCACGGTCAAGTACTGAGTAGTCAAGTACTCTACACCAGGTGGCGTTTTTAAATGTAAATCGCCTCTAGTGACAATTGAACCTTATTTTGTAATTTGGGGCTGGTGTATTTTGGGTTGCTTGCCGCAACGTCTAATGGCAATCACTAGAATTGACAGGTAAGTATCTATGGCGGGAAGCAAGGTGACAGAAATAACTAAATAAGTTCCTTCGCTTGAAAAGATGCAGAGACTTGATATTTGTCCCATTCGAACAATAATAATGTTACAGAACACCTCGCAGAACACTGTTACGAATGTCCCAATCAGAAACTGAGCGATGTTCCTGTTGATTTACAGTTCAGAGCTTATGATTTCGGCCGTAGAGCCGTTTCAATGCTGCCAACAATGTAACATTGGGAAGGCTACGGTTGATGTTGATGACATCTGCACCTGCACCTGCAACAGCAACCTGACGGCAGCGACCATCAGTTGCAACCGTAGCCTTTCAGCGCTCGTGCTTCATCAATATGTTATTTTATTGTTGATCCAAAAGTAGTCCTAGTTCTGCATTCGAACGGGTGATAGCTTCTTTTATTCAATCTCAGGTGGTTGGCAACACTGTGTTTGAATGATAGTTTTCGCGCACAGGGCCGGCAACAACAGTGGTGCTGACGTGCTCGAGCACCACACGCAACCCGAAGAGGTGGTGCTGGGCACCACATGTTGAAAATGCAAAAATTGAAGTTAGCGCCATAGCACTCCATTTCACCAATTTCGAGAATTTTTGTTTCAGGTATTTTGAAAGTTTTATTTATGAATTATTACCCCCATATTATACAGGTGTCCCAGAATGAAGTAGCCAACGGTCTATGGGAGTCCAGAAGACACTAGAAGACCTCTTTATTATTTTTTTGCGAAAGCTTAACATGTTGGCTGTCTCGGTCATTATGACCAAGAACAAAATATCCTGCCAGGTCGACTCGGTCTGTATGACCGAGAACATTTTTGACAAGATCGACAACTATCAAGTCGATATGACAGATAGATCTCCGCCATTTTCTTCATATGGATGATGGATATTTGGAAATCTCTCCCGTGGGACTTCACTACGTGCAGATCTGTGAGCATAATGGCTCAAATAATGAAAATATTGATCCATGTGAAATGTGCCTTTGGCCCGAACGTCAAGTATGTATAGTAAAAAACGCCTTGACAGGCAACGTGTTAATATTAACCGAGATACAGCTCTTCAAAATTTGACTTTTTCATTGGTTTTTCATGAATAATTCATAAACGGGTCGAAGTGTTCGGCTAAAATTTGACAGAGACTTGTTTTGAACGATTCCCTACCTATTGGCATATTACTTAAATCCAACTAAATAGTAGTAAAACAAATTAAAATTAAAATAAAAAAGTTCGAGTGCCGGAAAAAATATGTAGGGGCCTCTAATTACTTCCGGGCCATCTCCCATAGGCGTTTAACTACTTTATTTTGGGACAGCCTGTACAGCCTCTACCGAGGTTGCATGGTAGAGCAGCTTATAGCTGAATGCCGCCTCGTAAAATAAGACAATTAAAATAAAATAAAATAAATAAATATAGTATATTTTATTTAAATATGACGTGTGCCTGAATATTTTTCTCAAGTTTTAATAATACTTTAAAAAAAAATCGCCTGAGACGCTGATTTCCCCCCCCCCCCGTTCTTTTTCTGAAATATTCAACAGTCGATCAGCACCACACGTTCAAATCCAAAGTTGCCGGCCCTGTTCGCGCACTTTTTCTGAAAGGCGGGATGAATGCTGAATGTTTCGCCAGTACCTGAGCCCGCCGTTTCCTGATCTCTCATCTCTCCAAAGTGCAAACAACCCTGTAGAAGTTTAAGTTATTGATGCAATCTGCACAATGCCGCGGAGAAAAACCAGCAGTAAATGTGAGTACACTCTCAATTCGTCTGTGAAAATGTTGAAGTCATAATTCTCTAGATCCACCATTGAGCATTTCCATTTCTCCGACTGCAATCGGCACCACTGGCGCTAAATCTTTGATAGAAGACAAGACAGGCAAGAAAGGGTCTGCTGATGATGTTTTTTCTCAAAGCGAACGCCAGAAGATTTTGCCGTATAAAAAGATACAGATCATTGACAACTTAAGGCTGTCGGCGCAGGATAAACTGGATGTCGCTAAGCTGCTGACCCGAATAAATCTCAAGAAGAAGTCTTTGGAAGGGCATAGCGGCCCTAAGGCATCGGCAGATTCACGTGAGTTGTATTTTTTGGTTTAAAATTCAAAATATCCAGGTATCTAATAAAGAATAGGAAATTTGCCATCAGCTGCGCTTTGCCGTACGTCCGTCCTGTCACGTATCTCTTCCTAAACGAGGAATCGATCGTAGGATACCTTCACGTTTTTCGTAAATACAAACTACTGATGCATACCTGAGCCAGAGAATAGGCACACAATATGAGTCACCCAAATATCATAAGCCCAAGGGTGCAAAAAAAAACATGATTTAAGTGAAAAAATAAAAAAAAATCGATTTTTCATTATCGGATTTTTTTATTTAAATCAGATTTTTTGGTTTAGATTGGATTTTTTTCATCCAGATCAGATTTTTCCGGTTTCAGTCAAATTATTAGTCAATTTAAAAAATCTGGCAATTAAGGCTAAAATACAGTACAAAAAATATATACTCTTCCGGTGTCCAGATCCTTTGTTTTTTATGCATATTTGAAGCTCTCGGTTTTTTTCCAGAAAAGCTGAAACTCTGGGAACTCCTCGGGGAACTCAGTATGGTTCCAATCGTTACCCATCTACTTATATTGAACAATATGCAATAATGATTCACAATAGGTACTTGTCAAAACAACAGGTGTCGTCACGTCTTAGGATGGTTCGTCGTTCGTCAGGGGTGGGGTAGGTTGGTTGTGGTGGTATACGAGATTTTATATTTGCTTAGCGCTCAGAGAAAAATGTCGGGACGAAAAGGAGATGAAGTTTGACGGTATTTCGTGAAAAAAACTGTACCAGGAAATCAAATGCGATAAAATGATTTGAATCAAAAAATGATTGAAATAAAAAAATCGGTTGATTTAAATCATGATTTAAATCAACTTGTGATTTAAATCTTTGCACCCCAATCAGCCCTCTTGGCCCGTCATGTATTGTACTTTGTCATCATGCAGTGGAACCGATTTTGATGAAACTGAAACTTGGAACATACTCGCGTCTCGCATTCTGATTCATGATTTTGATGTCAATTTCACTAATTGTGGCGCCGCCATGCCATATTGATTTTTTTCATAGGTGAATCGATTGTGATGAAACTTGGAACATAGTCCATAGTCGCATCTTGCATGTCCGAATTGCTAAGTGCAGAAAGGGAACTACTGACACATTTCTCGAAATGGAGGTACCTATAGGGATACAGGATGTCTCACCGAAAAGTTTCCACCCAGATTTTCTTCGATAAAAATCTATTGCCGGCCATACAATGTAAAACTTTGCCGGTGGTATTCTCAACTTTCTCAACTCCAAATCGAAGACCGGGTTCTTTCGAATTTTGACAGGTAGGTAGATGGGTTCGACAAAGCCAGCCTATGCTAAATTTGGGTTGATTTATTTAAATGGTTCTCAAGCTTCAAATTTTTATAAATCGAGAAAAGTGAACTTTGACACCCGACACCCTGTATTATCTTTTTTAAAAAGCAAGTGAGGGGCATGTATGATAAATTTTTCTGAATCAGGACGATGAGAAGAATGGTTTGATCGGTTGAAACTGAAACACCCAGGAGTCCAGGGTAGATTACGGAAATGCTTGAAAAGTCCCGAAAAAATGTCTTTCGGAGATAATATGGAGGGTCGCGGGTAGGTTCTTCGAGCCCTTCCAGTTTTGTTATTCCAGATGATTCAAGTAACCTGTTGGTGGCAGAGTTGTGAACTGAAATATCAACTACTGGGTTGTTTATTAGATTTCTATTTTATCTACAGGGTGAAATGCGCTTTGTAAGGTGGTTACTGATAGTTGTCATAATTTTGCTTCCTTTTCATGTTTTTCCCAGCCTGTGAGAATCATGTAACATAAAATAGCTGTGAATTTAACTTCAACAAATAACTTTTTCGTAAATAGCGCGTTGGCGTTGCCCGTTGACCAGTTTGTTGTCAAAACAAAAAGATATTTTGTTGACACTGTTGACAGTTCTTATGTTATTTTCAAGCCCTGCGAAACGTAGTTGCGAAGGCTATTTGTGGCCGTTTTTTTAGCGCACCCAAAAAATGGGAAAAAGGCGCTTTTAGCTTCACTTTGTCCGTCCGTCCGTCTGTCCGTCCGTCCGTACCCGGGATAATTCCTCAGGGAAGAAAGATATCGATGTGATGTAAACGCTGATTAATAGTACATATGTCCAGGATGTCAAGTTGATTTTTGGTTTTTTGTTATTCTGCCGTCATCTTTGATCCGCCATTTTGAATTTCTCTAAAAGTGATCCGATTGAAATGAAATTTGCAGGCCATGTAAATCACATCAAGCATCAATATCTATCCAATTTTCGACAATTGATGCCCCGCCGCCATCTTGTATTCTCCATATTGAACATGTTTCGAAGTGATAGAACTAGGAGAATTATTCCTCAACAAAAAGAGATATCGATGTGGTGCAAAGCCAATCGAATGCATACGTGTCCACAATATAAAGTTGACAAATTTTTTCTGTCATTTGGCCGCCATCTTTGGTCCGCCATTTTGAATTGCTCTGAAAGTGGTCCGATTTAAATGAAATTCACAGGCGATGTGCACTTCATCAAAATACATTCGATTTTGGACAAATGATGCTTTGCCGCTGTCTTGGCCGTCATATTGAAATTTCTTATCAATTAACGATTTTCATGGAGCTTGGGACTTACCTTTGTTTCGTATGATCATTCTTTATTCTCCAGCCAAATTTCAATATTCTGCCGCCATCTTGAAATCTCTTATTGGTGGAACAATTTTTATGAAACTTGGAACTTACCCTTGTCTATAGTACGATCATTTTGATTTTTACGCCAAATTTCATGATTCTGACGCTATTTTGGCCGCCATATTGAAATTTCTGCCCAAATAACGGTAGAACCCGAATTAGCATCTTGCGTTCACTAATCCTTCAAAAAGGAATGAGGCATATTCGCTTGTTTTTGTTTTTTCGTGATTATTTTTTCCTCGTTTCTCGTTCCTCGTTTCCTAACAAAATTCAACTAAATCATTCGTATCTTCCGAACGGTTGAAAATATCAAGTTTATTCTTTCGTTAATCGAATCTCAACTATTGTGGGTTGATACCGACGACGTTTAAAGATGATCGGTCAAATATAAACAATCTTCTACAACAATAAAGAATGTATAAATCGCGAAACTCATCTAAAATAGAGAAAACGCATATTTACCAACCTTTACATCATCATACCTTTCGATCTTATGAAGCTACTGGTGAAGCTATATGCCTAATTTGTTTTTTATTCGAAATATATATCCAGACCTTTGTTACAGTGAGACTGCGATTGAGAAACAATGGTTCATTATTGGTTTATTTATTTAGTTCATAAACATTTTCGTCGGCTATGAATGCATCATGATTTTCAGTGAGCGAGGGACTTTTTTGTTTTAACAATTTTCTATATACAGCCAGCGAAGCAAATGAGGCCAAAGTATTGGAGAATTTCTTGAAACAGAAAATTCTGATCTAGGACTCATAGTTTCTTCAAATATGATTTTTTCTCTGACGCAACCAACAACTGTAAAGAAGTGGTGCGCGCATGCCCTTCATTTACTTTGTAAAATGCACTACATTAACTACTGAGGTAGGCATTTTTCGTATGAAGCTGAGCTTTTACAGAAATAATCAGATATTTGCTCTTTACAAAAAAAAATACAAGGCACCCGTTCAGGCTAGTCGAGTTTATGGGGCAAAGACCGCCGTCAACCGTACAATGTTGTTAACGTAAAACAGGTATGATGGAGATGAAACTATTCACCCCGAATTTCTACATCGAAAAGGTCATATTTCGGACATGCTTTTTTTATCTTGTCTCCCAAACTTTGAAATTGGTTAAAGTATCATTCGTATGCCTTACGTGTTGCATACAATTTTTCTTCTACTTTCCTCTTCTTGCTTTTTGTATAAATGGCCATTTCCATCTTAGGTGACATTTGACAAGTACCTATATTTCGCTTCACCGTAGTTTTAGAGCGAATAATTTTTTGCCAACCAGCTTTTTAGGAGTTGCCAGGATAACAACAAAACAATAATGATATTTTTTCACTACTAGCCGTGAAGTACATCATTATTAACCTGTTCCTGAACTAAAAAGGCGTTTTTCTAGCAGTAAAAAAAATACTATATAAACCACGGTCGAGAAAATTATTATAGCTTCAGCGCCTTATATCCCTCAGCTGCGCTTCGGGATCTAAACTGGCGCTTCAGCTATAATAATACTTTCTCAACCTTGGTATATAATATACTATTTTTCACTACTAGCTGTGAAGTGCATCGTTATTAACCTGGTCCTGAATTGCGATGTCGAAAAAAAAATCTACATAAACCACGGTCGAGAAAATTATCATAGCTTTAGCGCCTTATATCCTATATCCCTCAGCTACGCTTCGGGATCGAAACTGGCGCTTCACCTAAAATAATACTTTCTCAACCTTGGTGTATAATCTACTATTTTTGTATGCGTGCAGCGTGCATTTGTCTAATATAATTATACTTTCTGTAGTAATATACCAAAAACCAAAATGAATGACTGCTGCGAAGTAAATCCATTTTCTGAGCGAGGCTCCCTATCAAACACACCGCAAGGTGGGGAGATGAACTGGTTCTTGTTATTCTTAGTTCTACTAGTTTTTTGTGCAAACTCATAAGATTGCCTTTGACAACAAACTGGTCAACGGGCAACACGTTATCTACAAAAAGGTTTTTTGTTGAAGTTGAATCCAGAGCTATTTTATGTCACAGAATTCTCACGGGCTGCGGAAAAATTGAAGAAAAACCCAAATTATACGGTGTGCAATGAAAAAATTTATTTCGTCTGAATAAAATCGTTCTAAAAAAATTCCTTAGTGCAAAACCATGCGATCTTCTGCTAGGCATCATTTGGGGGACCAACCGAATCAAAGTGCTCGCCAATTGAAATGGTCCACCCAAAAATTTTATCGCATTCAAAGTGACATAACTCTTGAATGAATAAACTATTTTGAATCGTTTTATGTTTTCTGATTAGCTCACGGATTGGATTACAACATGTCATGGGCCGTTTTTGGTACAGGTGTTCCGTATCAATTATACAGGGCGCCCAATCAGGTACTGCAAAAATGGAAAAGTTTGAACTGGTCCCATTTCACAAAAAAAATGATTTTTGGTTTTTTTCCAAGTGTTTTAGGACAGATGTTGTTCCTATACCTTGAGGTAGTTTTAAAAATTTTGAGTCTATCTCCTCCAATTACACAGTGATCTCAAAAATGCAACCTTCTGGTCTGGCATTTATATCTATTTCAATTGTTCGTCGATTTTGGAAAATAAGGACTCTTGTTGAAGTTGAAGACTCAGACGAGAAGGCTTGAGGATCGAAACTGACTAGAGACAAAAATTTTGGAAAAGCGAAGGAATCAAAAGTGACCTAAATATGAAGCACCCCAGAAATCAGGTTCAGGGAAAGAACTAAATAAAAATCAACTTGCCTTCAAACAAACTTTCATTTCCGAACATTTTGAGGTATTTTCCGATGTCAAGTGATGGAAATTGTCGATGCAGGACCTATTTTAAAAATTCACTTTTCAGAAGATAATTCCGGACCTTCTTCAACTGAAAATGCACGTAACCTAGGTTACCTTCTTATTGTCGAATGTTTTCTTTACATTTAAAGAGAAAGGCGCCAGTTCTGATTTCCGTAACCCAAGTTACGTCTATTTTTAGATGAAAAACGTCCAGTATTCTTCATTGGAAGCATTCATTTCTGATTTGGATTCATTGCCACAATTTTTGCCCCATACAAATGGAAAACACCTTGAAATGTTCAGAAAGAATGATTTGTTCAAAGACAAGTTGTTATTTGTTTAATACCTCCCCTAAAACGGATCTCTAGGAAGTTTGTCATTTGAGTCACTTTTGATTTAATCCCTTTTCCAGAATTTTCATCTAAAATCAATTCTCATCCTTGATCCTTCTGACCTGAACCTTCAGCTTCAACAAGAGCCCTCATTTTCCAAAATCGACCAAAGTTATTACTGCAAAACTAAAAGGTTACATTTTTGAGATCACCCTGTAATTAAAGCAGACAGGCAAAAAAATTTAAAAACGATTCGAGTTATGGTTATAACAACTCCCCTGAAACACTGAAACCAAAAACTATTTTTTGTGAAATGGGACCTGTTCAAACTTTTCCATTTTAGCGGTAGGTACCTGATTGAGGGCCCGGTATAACTAATACGAAACACTTGTACCAAAAATAGTCCATGATATGTTGTAGTCCAATACGTGAGCTAATCAGAAAACATAGAACGATGAAAAATAGTTTATTTATTCAAAAGTTATGACACTTTGAATGTGACTGTATTTTTCGGGTGGACTATTTCAATTGGCGAGCACTTTATTTGGAGGAATCACTTGAAGTAAAATCATTTCCGAGGTTTCTTGATTTACCCCGTGTAGGAAATATATTTTAAATTTTGTGACATTTTGTATATTTCAGTGTTCACACGAGTAGGTAACTCATTGTAAGACGTTTCACGTCCCTATAAACATTGAATGTACGGCCCAGCAGCGGACCAGTATCCGTGATGCTGGCGACTTGCTGGCATCGTTTGCCTCTAAGAAAACAGCAGTGGCCCACAGGAATTCTGCCATAGCAATATAGTAATCGAATGCCACCAAAACCAAGCAGGGGGGCCTCATGCGGCGTGCCATACCCACTTTACCCTGTAACTACACAGTAGTGATGGGCCGCAAGCGGATAGTCTCCTAGAATATTGCAGACTTTGAGTTTTATTGTACGCTTCCGTACCGCTGCTGGCTAGGTTGTGGCATTCGAGTGCATGAAGAGTTGCAGACTAAATATTCTACTCCCGACTTTACTGCCAGATAGCGCTGCAGTCGCATACACTGCATGGTGTAATATTCCTAGTGAATTTTATTGATAGCTTGTCTCTGGGTTGGTGACTCTAAGGTTGGTACTAGGATATTTGACAATAATTGACAGAAAGAACAGAAACATCCACAACCACAACGCAGTCAAGTCGGCGGCGTCTATTTTTCCTGGTGGCGTCGGTTCGGTTAGTGTAGGCATGTGTAGGTGGTGCAGGTGCAGGACATAGGTGCAGGATTCTTGATTCTTTGGGTACAGCGTGCAGCACTGCAGCGGCAGCTAGGCAGTTAGCGTCCTAGTCCGTGCATGGAATTATTCTTCGCTCTCCGGAAACGGTAAATAAATTTGTAATTACTGTGGAATGAATAGAAATTGTGTTTTCTTGTAATTTCTGTTTCAGGCGTCAGCCCAGCCCTGGTTTTAGTTTATCTGAGAGAGTTTGTTGGTTATGGTTGGACTTAGAGCAACAAGTTGGTGCAGGCAATAATTAGCCATAGACGCGCGTGCGTCTTTACTTCCCAGAATCGGTGAATAAGTTTATAATTACTATGGAATCACTATGAATTATTTGTAGATTTTTTGCCTCCAAGATTTTTTGTAATTTTTGTTTCAGTTTGTCCGAGACAGGGAGTCCGAGAGAATTGTTGATTTTGCCCAAGTGATATTTTGTGCCGGCCTGATTCCTCACTGCAATAAGCGACTGTGATGTTACCAAACTAGAGAGTACTTAGTGTATGAAGTTTTCAGTTCGTACGTCACCAGAGTATTGTTTTATTTTATATTTTGCCTTGTTTATGTTGAATAACTTTCTTATATTTCTACAATTTACCATTTCTTACAATAAATAGGTACTTGTGTACCTAGCAGAAATGAAAATTATTGTTTCCATATTTATTATAATAATTGTAATACTTGAGGCAAAGTGCTGGCAAGTGATCTGGTAAAGTCTGGGCCGCGCACGGAGGACTGCCTGCCGACTGAAGAGGGCCAGTCAACGTAAGTAATCAGAACAATAACACTTTCAACCGCTGGGAAAGTGGTGGCCCTTGACTGGCACGGTTGAACACCTTGCAGGCTTAGTGACTTGCGGCCACGTTACGGCCAGCAGGACAGATTGATTCTGGGCCGTGTCGGCAAGCAACTAATGTGCCAGCGCCTGCAGAGATCGGAACGTGGTGTTGGTAATTTACTGGCCCTTAACGTCATTGTTTATAGGGGTATACCATAAAAAGTTTTTTTAAAGTTTGTTTTCCTCCTTATCGGCTTCTTCAACGCCATAGGAGTTATCTGCGTTTATTTAATTTAGTATACATTTGAAAAAACCTTAATTGACGCAAAATGTGGACAGCACAAAACACCCAGACATGACTAGGAATCGAACCTAGGACCAACCGTACCACAGGCCGATGCACTACCACCTGTGCTACGGGGCCGTCTCACGTATACCATAAGCAAATTTCAGTGATATCTCAAATTTAAGCAAATTTTATCGAGTCAAGCAAATTGGCCGAGTGCGTTTTTGGGACTTGAGCATTTTTTCTCAAATATCTTGTACGATTTTCATTTCAATAATTTGAAAAGTACAAAACAGAAACAAATTATAGTAGGTGGTACCTAAATACCATTTGCAAACCTTTCGCCCTCGTTCACCGATTTTCAAAATCTGTAGCTTGTGGAAAGATTTTGAAAATTATCGAACGAACATAAACGTTACAACTACAAATCTAAAAAAATAATTTTCAGACCACTCTGTAATTGCAGAAGTTGAAATTAAAATTCAACGTACCTATATCCCGGGATTTGAGTTCAGTCTTCATGCCCCTGACGCTGGTCCAGAAAAAAATATTTTTGGTCAAAATTATTTCTCAACCATTGAACAGAAAACATCGGAGGAGGTTGATTGTGGAGCAAAATTAGAAGTATAGAACGAGTACTTCAGTTTGTTGATGAAACATGATTTTTTTCATATTTGGAAAAGTCTAGAAACTCCAGTTTTTACCTCGGTTTTTACTAAAAATTCAGTTCATGCGCAACAGAGCCGTCAACATTAAGCTTCCTTTCACTGCTATAATAAACTTGAACGTTTTGTCTCTGGTTTAGATTTGATTGGCGCAGTTCCGGCAGTGAAGCCGAATGTTGTATTGTATCGTTGTACCTATTGAAAGATAGGTCGTTGAGCGATTTCTGTCATTTTATAGATCTCAAGTAGTGGTCAGTGTAATCATTCTGAGATGGATGACTTCCTGGTGCCACTTTCCTGTGTGAATTTAAAGCACGTTCAATGTTATCGGTATCAATCACGTGTCAGTATTTACGAACCGTGTTGTTGATTTCTGCTTCCTTACCAATTATAGCCCATTGTGATAGTAATGGAAACCTGGGGGCTGTATTCACCGCGTCAGAAGTAAACGAATTAAAGTGTAAAATGTTCAGAGAATCAAGTTCAAGAGAAATGGTACAGGCAAGTGCGAGCGCGTCATCTGTTAATTGATAGCGGTAATCCATTGGTGATAAGAGTTTGTTTTGTAAAACCAGTACATGCTGCTTTCACCTACCGCCATCGGGATTGCTGCATCTGGATTATATGATGGTCATTCAATGACAAAAGCTGTTTTAAGGTTGAGTAAGGGCACCCTTAACATTCCGACACCAAGTTGTGGCTTGACAGAGCAATGGTTTGGCCCACTGTCTACCTTCATAGCAAATTTTAACGAAATCCAACCAGTAGCAGTTGCAAGATTAGGTGACAAAAAGTGACAACAAAATAAGGGTCGGATTTTCGAAAGAAAAAACTTCTCAACCTATCTCAACATCATGTGAGCTATAGGAACCTCTTTTTCCGGCCATCAATTCTGGGACATCCTTTATACACAATGCGCCCTAACAGCCAGTATTTCCACCTCTCTGCATGGCTAAATAACATAAGTTAACTTCAATCTTTAGGAGCTTGTGGTGTAGTGGTCAGCGCGTTCGACTGCTACACTAGAGGTCGTGGGTTCAAGTCCCACTGTGGGCGCTCGGATTTTCGTCTCAAGACAAGCTCTTTGATTTAGTTGGAATGTTTGCTAAATGCAAGACGCGCCGTGTGTCGCATAGCACGTAAAATACGAACGATGGTGCCGACCCCATGCGATGTTGGTGGTCGTTAAAAATCCCTACCGCGTGTTGGAACACACAGGGGTTCGTGAAAATTTACGGTATAGTAGAAAAGAGCATTCACCGGCGTCGGTGCTAGGCCTCGTTGCGAAAATAGGCCGACGATAAATAAACGAATTGAAAAAAGCTTCAATCTTGTATGAAAATACCGGGCGTAAGTAAATTATCAATCCGAAAGTTACACTCAACGGTTACTTTACTTCACACACCTGACTCACTTCACAAAGGCACATTGGAGTTTTTATTTGCCCACAACTTGAACTTCACCTTCATCCTGAAAGTGAAAGAAAAAGCATCCTGAAAGTGCTGTTGTCTTTTTCCCCAGGTCCCAATGGTATACCGGAAACCAACTCTGCTCGTGAAATCTCGAAGTTTGAAGAAGTGGATGAAGTGGAAGTGGAAGAAGAAGGCTCTCGAAAAAAGGCACTTAGCAGACGATCTCGAAAACGGAAGAGACTGCGTGAGCAGCAGAGAACTAGAACAAGAACAGTTGTTGAATACATTAGCAGCAAATACGACTTCATAGCGAGCCCCAGGACCAGGTACAAAAAATACGAAGCCATCTCGAAAAACAAATTTAAAGTTACATATTATTAAAATCGCTATAGGCATCAGTGGTCAACAAAATAAGACCACAGTTTTTATTTTCATCGGTTTTCAAAACCAGACAGCTTTAAATTCTTTCGGTCGATTTCGGATCTGTTTGAACTCTGGGTCGATAGCCCTATTCTTCACTTATCTGACCCAGGTGTTGCGGAATATGAGAAAAGCCAAAGAAAGTTTCTGCAGGAAGTCAAACAGAGCAAAGCTCTTGATGGTTCGGCATCGTACATTTTGCCAAGATTTTTTGTGTGTTTGGGAATAGGTACCAAAAGTATAAAGAATGACACTGTAGAAACTCAACTTCGCTTTTGTCATATTCTGCATACCTGCATGTGGCCGATAGGTAAAGAATTATTGACCAGTCCGAATACAGCTGTCCAAAGAGTCGCGCCGCTCTCAAAACAATCGGTAAGGGGGTAAGAAATGATTGTGTTCACTTTTTTCAAAAAGGAAATTTATGTATGGAAAACTGAATCGTCAAGATGTCATGTCTACCCTCTTGCCGCTAGACCTTTTCTAGTCGGGACCTGAAATCCTCCAAAGTTAACTGACACAATTACGGTAGCTTGGATAGCCGCAATTTCTCCCCGAATATTGTTTTCCAAACCATGCGTGGAGCAATAATTGCTGCGACGAATACCTTTCCTTTGAGGTTACTCCTCAAGAAGGAATCCAACAGGGACGTAGTTCGGATGATGCTTACAGAAAAGGTTTCCAAACGGGGCGATATCGGTTTCGGCCTCCAAGAAGTCCCGATCTGACACCATTGAATTCAGTGAGGTTACCGGTTACTTCAAAGAAAAGTATTCGTCATAACATCTGCTACATTGCGTGATTTGAAAAACTATATTTTGTAAGAAATGGCGGCTACTCTAACTGCCTCGTGTGAGCGAGCTTTGGCGAATTTTTGTTCTCGACTTGAAGAAGTCTATCGGCGAGAGGGAATACATCTTGAGAATGCAGTCTCCCATGCATACATTTTCTGAATATTCAGATAAAGTTTTTTTTTTTCGAAACAACTGAATAAAGTTATGTTTTATACTCCCTTATCGTTTTTTACAAGCATCGCGACTTTTTGGACACCTGTAGATCCAAAATCGATCGAAGAAATCTAGCTGTCTGGTTTTGAATACCGATGCAAATATCGACTATTATGGCTTGGGCCTTAGGTACTTATTTTGTTGACCACTTTGATGAGATATAGATCGCTATTTTTGTTCTTAATATTAAAATAAAAAACCGATGAACCAACATTGTCATTTATAATTACCCCCACAATATTGAAGCACTTTTCTATGAGAAATATCTTACATAGCCTGTACCAAAGAGCGTAACATACTTACCATTTTACATAAACTGTTCAGACCATTCAGACGAATGTTACAGAGGGGCGTTATCATGTAGTTATTTATGTACAGGTGTTCACGATAAAATTCACCCCCTCCAATAGGTTCCCCTTTGAGATATTTCGAAAAACTAAAAACTTTTTTTCCACGATTTTTTCCAGGGACCTTGAATCAATCCTCTAAAAGTTTCCAATTGCTACCGTATACAGGGTGTGATATGTAACTTTTTTATTTTAAATGCAACACCCTTTATTTTATTCCGTTATTTGGTGGAGCCTTTTTTTCTGATTACAAATATATATGACACTTGTGATTTATTTTGACAAGTAAGTTGTCGGAAAAATAATAAAATAGGTTGTCAAATAATTTTGTTTCGCGGCAAGATGGCTTTGGTTTCTACAGTTCACTTGAAAAAAAGTTATTTTCGCAGCATTTTGTCTGCATAATTCAACTCTGCATAGATAAATGGTTTAATTAGTTCCTTATACAGGGTGTCGCGTAATTTTCAATTTTTAATTCATTTGACTACCTATTTCATTATTTTTTTGACAGCCTCCTTGTCAAAATAAATCGTAATGTTATATACCCTTGTAATCAGAAAGAAACGCTTCATCAAATGACGTAATAAAATATAGGGTGTTGCATTTGAAATGAAAAAGTTACATGTCACACCCTGTATACGGTACCAATTGAAAACTTTTAGACGATTGATTCAAAATCCTTGGGAAAGATCGTTGAGAAATTTTTTTTAGTTTTTCAAAATATCTCAAACGGGAACCTCCTAGAGGGGAGGTAAATTTTATCGTGAACACTCTGTACCTAGCAAGCTTTGTAATTGATTTTTACGAAAGTGCTGGAACTTGTGGGGCAAGCGACGTAGGAGCGAGTCTGATAATCCAGCGAGCCCAGTAAAGAATAATTATGGCGGAGCGCACAAGATTCCATTCTCACCGTCACAAAGCCTCTTTTTGTTCACCTCATATTTTCAGAAATACCAAGTTGACTTTGGTACTACCTAGTGAGAAGTTGAAGTCTAACCTCGTGTCGATCATGGCTCCCCGAGATATCGCAAAATCTCAATCGTAGGCTGTCTGCCCACCCCCACAAACCACTGGTCCTGCACTCCAAGGCGACCATTTCCCTATTTCCCACATCTTATCCCGAGGTACGGCACAGCTGAAGGAGGCCAGAACTCTACCGAAAGGATCAAGGCTCATCAGTGCAGAGGACAGCACACTCCCAAAGGGGTAAAGTCTCTTCCATATAGCTCACGGTGATGGGATGCGAGTCCTCGAGGCGGACTCCTCCGCTGGTGTGTATAAGCTGGCTTTCAACCCCCGAACAAAAACGTCACGATACTCCTCGGTAGCAAATGACACCTGGGAAGCCACTTCGGTCTCTCGGTGATCCCACAGTCCATAGGCTCTTGCTTAGGCTTCAAGAGCTCTCTAGCAAAACCCGTCTTTCAACGTACAACGCGATTAACCCGGCGCCCTCAGCAAAAGTGGAGTGTAGACTATGCAAAATTGCCATTTGATGCGTACGGGACGCCAAGGTATACCCTCCTCTTTTTCCCTCTATTTTGAACCCCCCTGAATATTTTTCAAAACGGTTCCAATTTTCGAATTTGACGTTCAATTTAAAGAAAAAAATTACTTCAATTGAAAAATTTTGATTAAATGCTTCATTTTCGAGATATTTGGTTGCGGAAAACATCTTTAGCCACTTTCCAGGGTCTAAAAATTGAAATTCAAGAAAACTCATGACTCCTCAACTGAAATGAGTTTTCTGGGTGTTTTAGGCTGAAAAACCACCACTTTTGGCAAAAACAATTTGGGTCCTGAAAAGTGACGATTCTGAGATGTTTTTCGAAGTTTCAAACCAAGATTTACTAATCAAAATTTTGCGGGAGCAACTTTTTTCTTTAAATTGAACGTAGAATCCAAAAACTGAAGTCGTTCCCAAAAATATTCTGGAGGGGCTAAAAATAGGGGGAAAAGGGGAGGGTACCATCTATTATCTTTGCCCCTGAAAATGTTCGATGAAATGCGTTATTATTGTTCAACGCAGAGACCTGTTTAAGTGAACTTTGGTTCAAATTTGAATAAAATCGGTTGAAAGTTCGACTGAATGAGAAGACACAGAGCACATAGATATAATAATTATTATAAATAGATAGCTGAGTATACCTACCAAGAGGTACAATCATTCGAAACTAATAAACTCGTTTCTGATCAAGTATATAATACCGGGTGATCATTTGAAAACTATCCACCTGCAATATCTCCCGATTCCTAGTGCAAATGTCTTTGAGCAAAAACAGGTCGATTTTAATATCGAGGGGGACATCCGAGGGGACATCTAAAACATACATTGGAGAATTTATATCTCAAGCCCCCTCGCCCCCACTCACCCCAACTTTGAATTTTCAAATGACACCACCTACCTTGCGATACATCAAATTAAAGAGAATTAAATTCTTATTCTAAAAAAAATATTTTGAAATTTTTCCACCCCACCCCCTGTTCTTCCTTAAATTCTCTGAGTGTCTAAGTTAATATTCTTGACCTCCATTTCCCTTTAATACAGTAAACGTCATCCTGCACTGCACCGAAAGAGAAAATTTTCTATAAAAAAAAGCCACCCTTTAACCTCCTCTCTCCCCCTACCTGACCTCAAAAATTTAAAATGTCAATACCCACTTTGTAATACATCAAATTGAAGGAAATTAAATTCTCTCCCTGAAGAAGATTTTTTCACAATTTTTAAAGCCCCCCATTGCCCCCCTAGAATACTCCAAATGGCCAATTTATTGGGAGAGGGGTAGAAATTTTAAAAAAAAATTTTTTCAGAAAGAAAATTCAATTTCCTTCAATTTGATGTATCGCAAGGTAGGTAGTGTTTTTTGAAATTTCAAAGTTAGGGTGAGTGGGGGCGAAGGGGGTTAATATAGAAATTTGCCAATGTATGTTTTGGATGTCCCCCTCGATATAAAAATCGACCTGTTTTTGCTCGGAAAAATATTCACTAGGAATCGGGAGTTATTGCAGGTGGATAGTTTTCAAATGATCACCCGGTATATTAATATGTATTATAGAGGTAGGAGTTTATAGTTGTTATTATTACATCTGGATAAGTATGAAGTATAGCTACTGTGGTATTCCCCCTTTGTTTTGTCTGTACGTTGGTACCTGAAGTAGGTACGGTCGTTGACGTTCGTGGCGTTTGCCGATAGGAGAGGGATCGGCAGCTGCAGGGAGAGAGAAGAGAGTCAGCTGTGGTGAAGAACACGTGATTTTCAGTGCAACGAGTGTACGTCGGTTTCTCCTAATTTAAGGTCGGTCTTTCTTTGATTATTGTATCGTAATTATGGCTTCCACCCACTCACCAAATCATGCATCTCGATACCTATTTTGTCCGCAAAATTATTGTACATAACCCGAAATTCTTTGTTCTCATCTGCGGGATTGCATAACCCGCAGTATGTCCCCCATTGAAATCAAGGTGCTTTGAATTTTGTGTAATTTTATACTCCCAAATGATCTCAATATTGACGGCGAAGGCCGTAATCTAGTGGGTTTGCACCTTGTGCACTCATGACGTGGCCTCCGAACTGCGCTCTCGCGCGTATTTCGAGGTTTCATTATTGTTTCTTTCCACAAGTTACGTCACAAACAGTAAGACGACAAAAAGAAACTCTGCTACGCCAAAATCAGCCGCTAAGTAGAGAACAGTACTTTTTATGATTCATTCTCATTTCATTGTTCATTGTCGGGTTATACATGAAAGAAAGGAAAAGGAGACTTGCCGCTTCTCCGTGTCCTGAAGGGGGGTCCACCACTTGTATGAATCTGCCTTGTTGAGTCTACTAACCTTTTCTTATTTGGGGAATTATGTAAAACGACGAAGAGAGGGCCACGAAGAGGTTGGCTCGAGTCGATTTTCTTGTATTTACTGTTATTTCTTGTATGTGATTACTGTTTACTAACCATTGTTCTGTTTTGTATGTGAGTATGTATCTGTGGTGTTTGTGATGGGTAACTGCTGGAGAATTTTAGGCGAATGTGTTATACATACTTCTTCCTTCCAATTGCTTACAAAGAGTGTGACCAACTTCAACTTCTCTATTTATTTACCTCTCACCTGTTTCTTTTTTATTTATCTACCTGTTCATCTCTTATTTGTTTCTTGTTTATTTACTTACACCATTACTTATTGTTTGTTTCTTGTTTATTCATCTACACCATTACCTGTGATTTGTTGCTTGATGATTGATCTATTTGTTTACCGATCATTTCTTTATTGTTTACTTATCTATAAATTTGACTTCTTTTGTTTGTAAAGTGAAAAATTAATTGCTGAGCATGAAGTTTTCTCCAAATCGTAAGCGAGCGAGTTTCCTTTTGTTGTTACGTAAATAACTTGTGAACGAAGCAAACGTTTCAAAGAGGTTCAAGCACCGATTCACGCTGACTTGATCAATTCATTACTGGAGTGACTTCTCTGTCATTTCATCATGACTCATTCACACTTAACTTTTGTTCAGATCATTTTGGGAAGAGATTTTCAGCACTCAATCAGGCAATACGCAGGGGTTTCTTTGACGTGTTCTTCCCATGTGTGCCTGTCAGCGAATACGTCACTTTTTCTTTGCGATTGAATTGATAGTTAACATGTTTCATGATTTCTTGTTTTGTTAATCTGATTTTGTGTTCATCTTATTGTTGTAAATTCCTGCACTGTCCAAATAATTGGTAATGACTTTTCTCGTTTCATTTGTTTGTGTTTTGTTGTTCTTCATTCTTGTTGTGTCATTTTATCACTGTCAATTTCTTGTTGTGAGATGTTTTGAGAAAAGAAACAAATTCATTTAAACCTTTGCTCATGATTTTCAATAAACATTCATTTTGCTTGCATTTCATTCGCGTTTCATCCAAGAATCAAACCTCATCCCCAACGACACATTCTCATCTCGAGTAAGAACTCACACAACGTAGGTATAAGGTAAACGACGTGGGGAAGGGAAGGAACAACGACGATCACTGCCAACATCGAAAACAGGGTTACACTACAGAAATGGTGCCGTGACCAGGATATAGTACACTACCTACAGGAAAGTACATCAATATCAAAAAGGTACAATAATACAAAAGAAACAAACTCTCAATGCTGATTATGATATTAATTACCTATAGATAGAGGTGGGTACTTTATAGTTATCATTATATAGATAGCTATAAAGTATAGATAGTAGATAGTAGATAATAGTAGTATAGTTGATAAGATAGTAGATATAGATTATATAGATATATTACATCTATCTAGGTAAGTACGAAGTAAATAAGCCTATTGATAGTTTACCTATAATATAAGAAAGGTACAATACTTGGTACAATACAAAACAAAAACTCTCATTGCTGATCATTTATTTTCAACGACGGCATTGTTCACCACTGTATTTGAACAGGCAAACTGGGCCGAGCCGCATTCACTGCAGTTCGAAACTTTCTGCTTTTTGTTTGATTTTCTGGGTTTTGATTTGGCTAACATCTCCCGCTCCCGCAGCATGTGTCGACATGTGCTGTTTCAAGTTTTCCTTGTGTTTGGCACGGTAAGAACATAGGCTGCAGTCGAACCAAGCGATCTCGTCTGCAGCAGCGTGCCTCAACATGTGCCTCTTCAAATGTCCCTTACGTTTAGCCTTATAAGGACACTTCTTGCATTTTATCCAGTCGACCTTGTCGTCTGGGGCATGCGTGAGCATGTGCCGCCTCAGATTGACCTTTTTGGTGCCGCGGTAGGGGCATGTGGGACAGTCGAACCTGGCGATGTCACTCGTACCGGCGTGCGTCAACATGTGTTCCGCCAAATCTTCGTTATTCCTCGTCCGAAAAGAGCATGTTCGGCAACTGAACCATGCAATGTCTGCCGCGGCATGTTTTCGCATGTGCATTTTCAAGTTGACCTTGTACTTGGCGCGGTACGTGCATCGGGTGCAACTAAACCAAACGATGTCATCGGCCGCTGCATGCGTCAGCATGTGGCTTTTCAGCTGCTTCTTTCGTTTCGCCTTGTAGGTACAATCGGTACAATAATACCAGTCGACTTCGTCTGGTATTACATGACACAACATGTGCTTAGACAAATGTGCCTGTTGCTTTCCTCGGTACAAGCACTTTTGGCAACGGAACCGGTTGACGTCATCGGTGGTGGCGTGCGTCAGCGAGTGCTTTGTCACGTTGTCTTTGTACTTCGACCTGTAAGAACAAGTCTCGCATCGGAACCAATTGATGTCATCGCCTGCCGTAGCGTGTTTCAGCATGTGCCGCTTCAAGTTTCCTCTCCGTTTCGCTCTATAAGAGCAGTCTCTGCAGTTGAACCATTGGGTGTCTTGAGGTGCAGCATGCTTCATCATGTCGGCCGAATCTGAGGTCGAATCAGCATTTTGTTCGTCTGCCATAGAGTTTTCAACATTGATTCGGGGAGATAACTCGTCAGCCGGATCCGAGGTCGAATCAATATTCTGTTCGTCTGCCATAGAGTTTTCAACATTGATTCGGGGAGATAACTCGTCAGCCGGATCCGAGGTCGAATCAATATTTTGTTCGTCTGCCATAGAGTTTTCAACATTGATTCGGGGAGATAACTCGTCAGCCGGATCCGAGGTCGAATCAATATTTTGTTCGTCTGCCCTAGAATTTCCAACATTGATTCGAGGATTCAGAAAGAACAGTCGGGGTGGGTGGTACGATTTTTATACCTACCGCAAAATCAATTAGGCGGGATGATAACTACCGGATAATCAAGAACTTGATTACTCAAGGCAGGCTGTGGCCTGGCCAAAATCAGTCTCGTTTGCCTGCCAATGACCAGGACCACAGCCTGCTTTGAGTGAGAAAATTTTTGATCATACGGTACTGTGGTAAACAGCTTAAAATTGTAAAAAAGGGGAAATTATAATTTGGGACAAATTAGTCTTGGTGTAGGAATGCGAAGAATATCGATTTTTGCCGGCTGGTCTCGGGGTGACACCGCATGCCGGCGCATCGGTTTTGTGGGTCAGGGGTTTACACACTTGAGAGGGGATGAGAGCAAGAAAGGAATGGCCCAAGGGAAGAACTCGGGGGTGGAGAGGATTCGCGTCGTAGCAGTCAACAACGGCAGATGTGCGTGAGAAAAAGAAAATTATCATTTATCAAGAAGAATAAATTAAGAAGAGTGCCAAAAACACTGTTAATAATTGTAGTGGCTGAGTGACGAGAAAAGAAAATATTAAGGCAAGTCTGTTTTCCATTGTAATCAAATGATAATTGTTCAAATGGGGTTTGAAGTAATTGTTTTGTTTATAAACGTTAGTAGGATTTGTTATTGATATTTCGAACAGCCATAGGAAGCGTCAAGCCGATTGATTACCCGTAGTTGCTGTGAGCTTTTAAATACCTGTTTCAGCTACCTTCAAGACACCAGAAAAAGGGTGAGAACCTCAGTAACCCTTTCGAAGAGATCTAGCTTCCTACAGAGCATGATTTTGTAGACTCTATCAGCTTTAGACAAAGCACTAGCAGTAGTAATGCAAATCAAATCTGGGCGAAAATCTCGACCACGCGTTGCTTTCCCCCATAAAATAAAATATTTAACCCTTTTCGCACGACAAGGAGTTTATGAACATTGAAGTTGAGTTCCCCAAAGAGAACCTATTAAACGATGCCAAGAAAATTCAGTGTCGTTTCGAAAACACTTCAAGATAGAAAGGAACATAACATCATTTTTGCAGGCTGCTTGATTATTAGAGGCTCAGCTCCATAAATTGTACATGTACACCTGATTGTAGATTTGCGTGAAGTTATATAACCCAACGTGAAGAAGAGCTGCTGTATAAGTCTGTGAGTTACAAACTACAGCACCAGCCGGATATAAAATCTGTGGAATGTAATCACTCAATTTTTATGTAAATTATTTGATCGATAAATAAAATAATGGCTATAAATTCGAAATACCAAGACAAAAATTTTTCTTCAAGTACAGTTGAATAATCGAAATTTCTCTTCGTACAAAATGTAAAATGGGCAAGAAGGACGAAAGGGTTGAAATTAAAACTCGACGAAGTATTAATTAATTATGCCAAGCATTAAACTCAAGTGCGTTAGGGAACGGGTTCACCAATAGGTCTGAAAATTAGGAAAATGCGAAACGGAATTAAATTGACAGGGTTGGGTTATTAGTCGCGGGGCTTCTCGCGTAATTAGGGTGTACTTTTCTTTCAGAAACCCAATGTAAACTGAAATAACTAACTTCTATCGTTAGCTGGATTCAGCACGTCTAGAAATTATGTCATCAATAATTGAGCTAAACTTAATTGAATTGGCGATGATTGATTAATCCGTAATAAAGATCAGGTGTGGTGTTAAATGACTTTGTTTATTTCTCGATATTTATTCAATTCACCCCCTTTCATAGAATTGGGGTTACTCGCATGACAGGGGTATTAGGGCATGACTGGGAAATCGAGGTAGGTGTAATTGATTTGAATGACTTAGGTTAAGGTAATTAAAAATCTACGGCACAACAAAAACATAACGTAGGGTCGATTGAGGTATCACAGGTCATTAATTCAATTTAGAGAAAGCTGTTTTCTTACAGTACCTACTTATACCAGGATGATTTTCCAGTCAAAAAGATGATTTTTGACAGAAGCTAGATTTTTGTGGAACGTATTTCACGCATGTGGCATGTGGGATATGTTTTCTAACTAATTTTGACCTCCTGAACTCGAATATCGGGTCCATTTTTTCATTGGAAATCAACATGACCTCATATTTTATACATACTTAAAACCTGAAAAAGTCAAATATAGCAGACTATAGCATATTTTCAAATTGAAAATTTCAAGTGCCTTTTACAGCGATTTCCATCCTTGAGCTGGTTGTACAGGTTGCTTCATCCTCCACGGATTTCACGTTTTCTTCAAAAGTCTTTCGTGGTATATCAACCAAATTTTCAGAATATGCTTCACCGATCACGTTCTTTCAGAAAATTAGAACATCACTAAAAACAGGGTGATTTGAAAGACGGAAAGAATAAAAACTTATCGTAGGTACATTTTTTCACATTTTGAATCACTTGGTAGTTGATTGAAACGTCCTCCGTTTCAAAAAGGATGTGACCAGCAAAGCTCATCTTGGAAATTTAACTGACCTGTGATAGAAGACTTTCGAATAAAACGTAGTTTCCGGAGAATAATCTATGGAGAATGAATCACCATGCGAATTCTTGTTTTGTTCATATCCTGACATTTTGGTTGATCTACCATGAGAGGCTTCCGAATGAAACGTGAAATCCGTGTTGGTTGAATCACCGTGTACAGATCCCATAGAACAAGTGAGCAGTATTAGTTCTACAAAGTAACCCTTAAACAAGGCCAGGGCGCGTCCCAAATTACCAAAAGATGGGCGCTGGGAGCACATTTAAACCCTTATGAAGGAAACCCACGGAAACCCTTATGAAGCGTTTCCGGACCCATGTTCATGGGAACTTTTTACTTATTTTGATGAGAGGAAGCCGTCCTAGAACGTTGTCGGTGTATTTTCGGAACACCCTGTATATGTATACATATTATCATAGCTCACATTTCGTTTTGATGTAGAATGTCTCCATGACTTGTAGTGGAAGTGCTGTTGTAAATTAGGTGTAGAAGTACCTCCAAGTCTTTCAACAAGGTGTATATAGATCTTAAAAGTCTGCCGACCGGTTTCGCTACGCTAGGTAGCATCGACGGGGCTTGTATAAAAGCTAAAATAAATTCAATAATTTTATAAATTCTGAATGGTTATAAATGGGAAACTTACTGTATAAATGTCTGAAAATCAACGTCAAAACTGACAAATTTGGTAACAAAGGAATAAGGTAACAATGCAGAATTTTTACAAGTTTTTTGGCTATTAATTGGGGTTTCTACACCTTTTCCAACTGTAAATCAGAAAGCGTCAAGTGGAATTCAGAACGCGTCAGATGTAATTCAGATTGGTTAGTAATTTTTTCCGATAGGAGGAGGGCGTAGCGTGTAGTAGGCCACTTCAGTTGGGTGATAACGAACTGTGTGTAAAAATTAAAAAATCACTCATTTAAACTCGACTTTATAATATGACATGTCATGAAACGAACAGAGCGAACTACGTTGGAAAAGACGACGTCGTAAAATCCGACGTCGCAACTGGTACAAATTTAGTCGGTGATCGGCAGCGTGCTACTTGGGCAAGCTGTGTACATGGATGTCGTCCGGTTCAGTAGTTTTTTTTTTTTGAAGACCTGCAATCGGACTACCACTGCAATGGAATTATTCAATTTCTCAACAGTTTTGCACACCAACCTGTGTGGATGGATGTCGTCATCTTCAGTAGTTCGAACAATTTCAAACTGTGAACCTTCTAACCTACGAGCATTCTAAGCTATGGACTTCCTAAGCTACAGACCATTCGAATGTGTATGATCTTTTTTAATTACGGATATTCTAAGCTATAGACTTTCTAAGCTATGAGCATTCTAAGCTACGAACATTCTAAGCTATGGACCATTCCATACTAGGAATTTTTAATCATCGTGTGAAGCTGCCGAACTTCGATGGGAAAAGCCCATGGACTACCTATAAGAGGCAGTTCGATGCCGCTGCCGAAGCAAACGGATGGAGCGACGATGAGAGAGCCACAGCAGTCCTGGCTCTCAGAGGCCCAGCATTGAAGCTGCTCCAGACGATTCCTGAAAGTGAGCAGAAGGACTTTGCCAAGCTGACGAGAGTCCTGGAGCTTCGGTATGGGGACAATCATGTGCGGCAGATCCATCAAACCCAGCTGAAGGCCAGGACACAAAAGAGCGGAGAAAGCCTTCAGGAATTCGAATCCGAAGTCCTGAAGCTGGTTCACCTGGCCTATCCAGCTCAAGAGCTATCAAGAGTGCTGGTGAGAAATCTGATTAGCCGCTTCGGAGTACCTCTGAAGTTACACTCAGACCAGAGACGAAACTTCGAGTCCAACGTGTTCCAAGGTATCTGTACTCTACTCGGGATACAGAAGACCAGAGTAGAGAGAGAAGAGGGCGACTGAATCAAGTTTCATTACATGTAATTACAAAGGAGGTAATTACGACGTCGGTAATTAGACCGGTCCTACCGCTCTACAGTACACTCTTTAGGGTACGACGCCGGGTGCTATAGAGACGTGATATGGGTCAGGATCCTGAAACCGAGCTCATTAATTATTGAGGTAATTACTAGAGAGGTAATAACACCCTGAGAGTATGTGCACACCAGTTTTACCGTTGCGAGCTTGAACCCGCGGTTTACCTGGACCGTCGCTTTAGTCCTCCTCCTCCTCTTCATGCCTACCGCTGCAGGTGCAAAGCAGAACAGTGGCAGGTGCATGTGCCATCGTGTCTTCTCAGTCGAACCTCCTCCGACACCGTTTGCGCTATATTGGTAAGAGCGAGATGAAGCGCTGCCATCCTCTTAACACAGCTCGACCAAGCGCACAGCGGTAGGTCTCCTCCTCTCGCGCTCGGTATTACCTGCTCCGCATGACCCAAAACCGCCGGATCGTGTTTTATGGCTGCTTCCAATCGAACATGCGAAGGAGTCGTAAAGGTAGGTCCTTCGCAAGGTCCTGATGGTCGGAGGTCCTTGCACATATTGGGGGCATGAGCGCTGCATCTGAGAGAGAGAGAGAGAGAGAGAGAGAGAGAGAGAGAGAGAGAGAGAGCTATTTCGCTCCCCATCTCTGTCTATCATCCTATGCGCTGGCGGTCCAGCCAAACGCAGGTGTTTATGCATCGGTGAAATCGGTGTACGGTTTCATTTATCGACGCTCACAACATGGGAACGAAGGGATGCACGGCGCTTTAAAAAAATCAATGAGAGGAGGTACCTAATTTTTCCATATGACCGCTACGTCGCAATGTTTTAATCATAGCAAGGAGGGAGAATATGAAATAGATATGGAAGCAGAGGTTTGAGAGAGAACCGTGTTAGATAGGCTATTAAATTTTTGGTATGTTAATTTTAAATAAAAATCAGAATTTTCTCATTTATTATGCTTTATTTTTCGTAAATTAATCCAGCATTATGTTTACATCGAACCCGCAGCGGTAGCGTCCTGAACCTATTTCATCGTCTTTGGAAATCACCACGAATCCAAACTTCCCTCGCCAACACTCCCTACACATATCCTTGAACTTAACAAATGTCATGTCAGAATTCACATGATCATCATATACATGTCGAAGATTCATTTCATCCTGTCTGAATAATACGAGAAAGTTTGTATTATCACGTACAAGATGTTTTCCTATGCGCCCATAAGATTGGGATAGATAGAAGGAGTCCACATTCTTATGGCGGCCCATTGCAAAGTATGCTCTGATTTTATCCTGCTTGTCACAGGCAACGTCGTCGAAAATCATCAGAGAATTATCCAAAGCTTCAGAAGGATCGATTATCGACGTATTATCACTACACGGAAAATATCCCAATCCCTCGATCCCCTCCAAAACTTTGCCCAGCATCATATATTTCGGCTGGAAAAGAGATTTTGAGAAAATATACACGTTCTGAAAACGTAATCCGTTCGAATCGAGGATGCAGCTCAAGAGAGCGTTTGTCTTCCCACACTGGCTCGGCCCGCAGAAAATCGCTCGAATAGAGCTCGGAAATAGCTCTCCATGTCGCCGATTCTTAACGAATCCGGCATTATCATGATTTATAACGGGTAATGATAAATCGTGCTTCTCGAATCGCATCGTGATCAAGACTGAAGTGCTGAGTATAAATAAACTCTTTATATCACATTCAAATCAGTCAGTCCAATGCAGGCTTTCAAAGGTGATGGTCTGGTTAATAATATAATAAACAACCTACCGTTCGAACTCCACGTTCCGGGCTATCAATATCTAGGCCCCGGTACCAAGCTGCATAAGCGGTTGAAACGCGGGGATCCTGGTGTGAACCGATTAGATCAGGCTGCTAGATCCCACGACATATCATATTCGATTTCGAAAAAGCTGTCTGATCGACATTTATCCGATAAAATTCTAGAGAATCGAGCTTGGGAGATAGTGAAGTCGAAAGACGTTCCGATTGGAGAGAGGACCGCCGCATGGTTTACCACTAACATCATGAAGGTCAAACGAAAATTGGGCATGGGTGTGCAAAAGAGACGGTTAGATCTCGAGAAGAAGAGAAAGAATGATGCCGCGGAGCTGGCGAGAAAGAAGGAAAGGGTGAAACAGAGGAAGACAGGTGTCGAGCTGGAAAGGAAGGTTGCATTCCGGAAAGTTCTCATAGATCCGTTGAAAAAACTCATTCAGCACCATAGAATCCGGAATTCCGAAGATTTAAGAAATATTTCGGAAAAATCCCTTCATGCAGCTCGTCGCATCATTAAAGAAGCCGGAGGACGGCCGCGTATCAGGACGCCTCGGATATTACCTCTCCCGAAAAGCGGGGGATTCCTACCGCTGATACCTATATTCGCAGCATTATCAGCTCTCGGAGCTTTAGGCGGAGGTGCTGCGGCGATCACGAAAACAATTCTAGAAGCTAAAGACGGTCGAAAACGTCTTCAAGAAAGTGAACGTCACAACAGGCAAATGGAGGCCATAGCCATGGGCCGGGGAATCTATTTAAGAAAGCATCGTTCAGGATATGGGATCTTCTGCACTATCGATACAAAAAACTAATAAAGAAGCTGCCCAAGAGAGCATTAACTGACGCGGATATATTGAAATATGCTGAGGAATTCAATATTCCACATTTTCGAGGAGTATTCATGCGAGATGAGTTAGGTGCTATTACACATCCCGTTCGCAAGCATGAATCAGGCATCGTTAACTTGGATACGTCAGAGGGCGTCGGAACTCATTGGGTAGCTTATCGCAAGAGTCTGAACACCGTACACTATTTCGATAGCTTTGGAAGCTTGAAACCGCCGCCGGAGCTGGTAAAATATCTCGGAAATGGTTGTAAAATTTACTTTAATTACGATGCATGTCAGAAATTCAATACCTACAATTGTGGTCATCTATGTTTAGAATTTTTAATCAATAAATACATGTGAATGTGATAAATTGTTCTCACTCGTCTCCATAACCCCTAGTCGTTAAATACATGCGCTGAAGCAGGTGTTCTCAGTCATGTCTAAAACCTTCACGCTGAAAGGTTCATCGTCCCAGCTGAGTGCGGACTTTCATCCGGTGATCGAGCTCGACTCCAGATACGAATACTCGCTAGCATTGATTGGTTTATACACCTTCAACAGCATCCCTAACGTTCAAGAGGGTGTAAATAATAGGTTTTATTATAAACCACCTAGCCATACTGAATACAAAAACATATCGCTTCCAACTGGTTCATACGAAATTTCTGATATCGAGAGATTTATTCAGAACTCCCTAGGGAGCGCCGAATCTTTTACACTCAAGCCTAACAACAATACGCTAAAGTGTGAAGTGAAATCTAAATTCGAAATCGATTTTGAGCAAGAGGATAGTATCGGCTCATTATTGGGATTTTCAAAAAAAGTCCTTCCTGCATATAAAGCTCATTTTTCGGACATAACGGTGAATATTACGTCCATCGCGACCATTCGAGTTGAGTGTAATATAATAAGTGGTTCATATTATAGCAGCAGCCCGTCGCACACGATCTATGAGTTTTCTCCAACGGTTGATCCGGGGTTTTCAATAAACATCGAGCCATCTAACCCCATCTATCTCCCGCTGAGTAATCAGCATTATATTGATAATATTTCGCTGAGAATCATCGACCAAAATTCGAACCTTGTGAATTTGAGAGGAGAGGAAATTGTAATTCGACTAGTACTAAAAAAAGATGGGCTTAGTATTTGATTGCTGCTATAAAAGCACGATCACACAGCCGTCCAAACCAGTTAGAGTGAACGCTCCGAAGGTAACACTCGATCGAATTCTGAGACTTCGATCTTTAGGCTATAATGTCCGCGATAGCAAGCAAGCTAAATATTTTCAACGACCCAATCTTGGATGAGAGCATATGGCGGGAAGAAGGGCATACATACCAGCCACAAACAAGTGCTTTTGCCCATAATGACGAAATCGAAATCGCCATAAATCAACAAGATGCGCTCATAGACTTTCGTGAAGCATATCTCTCACTCGAATGCGTGTTTGCACCGACGGGTGAGGAGGTTGGAGGGGCTGGAGGTGTATGTGTTCTGTCAAATAATTGTGGTATGTTCCTATTTGACAGGATCTCATATGAATTAAACGGCCATGAGCTGGAGGTGGTGCGTGACCCGGGGATCGCAACTAGCATGCGAGCATTAGCATGCTACGGTAAGGGAGAGACCGAGGCACTAGCAGCGTCTGGATGGTATCCAAACGGTGCCGGATGCGTAACGTTCAACCGAATCAACCGGAGATTTTGCTTGAGAATCCCTCTTTGGTTCATTTTCAACCTCTTCAACGATTATCCACGAGTTCTGATGGGTAGACATAAAATTCGGCTTGTGAGACATCGCTCGGATACCGACTGCTATACAAGTACCGGGACGAGTCGAGCAACCATCGAAATTCAGAAAATCGCTCTCAAAGTGCTACACGTATATCCCAGTGATGAGATCAAGCTGGAATTGCTGAAAAGCATCGGTGATGGTACGACTTTCAAAATCCCCTACAGAGTCTATGAATTGCACGAATTGCCTGCGTTAAGAACCACCAATAAGGAAAATTGGTCTCTGAAGACTGCATTAAGAGTGGAGAAAGTGGTCGGAGTCATTGCAGGATATCAAACCAATCGCCGGGAAAGTGCCGACCAGAGTGCTGCAATATTTGATAACATTGGGATACGCAACGTGCATCTTCTGCTAAACAGCGTTCGCTACCCATTTGAAAATCAGAATTTCGACTTTGCTAATTCGAAATTTGCTGAGGCGTATCAGAGCTATACCGACTTTGCTAGAAATTTCACCGGGAAAATGATCGCAGACCCGATTCTATCCTTCACATCGTTTACGAATAATGCAATCTTCATAATCGATAGCACGAAACAAGCTGACGCAATCCAGTCGTCTGCTGTGGATGTGAAACTCTCGTTTGAATCAGAAGTTAATTTCCCTGCAAACACCAGAGCATATGCTTTAATTATTCATGAGAAAATTGTGGAATATTCACCATTACTCGGCACGGTTAGAGAAATTCAATAATAAAGCATAAACAACGGCGGCTCTTTTCGTCATTCGCTCACATACATCCTGCGCACGAACATCTACACCGCTATCATGAAATTCCTCGCCGTTGATATACAGGGCTTCAATATCCCGGAATTTGTTGCAAAGGAAATCACATACGTTAAAGGATACGGAAGTGAGAATTTCGGACACTATCACCTGAAGCCACCCAAACCATTCGCAGCATTAGACCGGAGGAGCAAGAAAAATGCGAGGTATCTGGAGAATAAATATCATGGGCTCAGATACAGCGATGGGGATATTCCATATGAAGAAATCTACTCCTTAGTACACCACATGGCTTCCAACGTGGATATTATTTTTGTGAAAGGATATCAGAAGAAGGCCTTCATCGAGGAAATTATTGGAAGATGTTATGATAATGAATTATGTATTAAAATTGTGGATGTTGCAAGAGATGATAGAATGTTAAAATTTGATAAAATATTACCGTCATGTAATCACCATTTTTTAAAAACCTGTATCTGTTCTTTAAATAATTGCATGCTACTTTATAATTGGTTGATCAATTTACTTCCAGAATAAATTCGAGATAGCTGATTTGTTTGTTTTATTCCCATGTCATTTATCCCAAAAAGTATATATAAGCCGCGGCAGGCGAGCGCCAAGTTAGTTTCCAATAAATCTTTCACCAGTATGAAGACTGCCGATGAAATTAAGCTGAAGAAGCGCGTAATCGCAGCCAGAAAAAATGTGCGTCAAAAGTTTTTAATGTTAAAATCACGCGATCTCGATATGAATGCAGGCGTGAGAAAGGCGATGCAGCCGATAATTGAGCCGCTGGAAAAAATGAGCAAAAATATCCATCTTCCAACTCCTACGCCTCCGACACAGCCATCCCAGTCGCCAACCCATCTGCCACTATCACCAACACCTCAGACATCAGCTCGTAACGTTCGTAGGCGCTTCGCCCCGCCTGTATCATCGACACCGCGGACGAGCACCCGGCTATCATCATTTTTGAAAAATTTATCAACCCAGCAATCCACTTCCTCACTAGCTTCAACTCCTCAACCATCCTTATCCACGATCTATACCGGTGATGATGCTGATGATGATGAACGTGCAGATGGTGATGTTCGTGAAGATATCGATGACGATAATGCCGCTGTGGCTGCCGCTGATAAAGCTAGAATTGGAGAGGCACCCTCATTTACCGTTTCCAAATCTGATTTTACATTCACTGGAGAAACGCCCTTACTGCGACAAGTTAGAGAATTCATGAACACCTCTGCAGATGCAGAGTATGACAGAATGTATGGACCGTTAGCTGTATCAGGAGAACTCCTTATGGGAAACACTCCTATCAATATCGAAGAAAAAACATCAGATATTCACATCCAAGGCCAGCGATTTAAAGCAACTCCTGGGCTATATGAGCTAATATTTTTGAAACGTCCTACAGTTTATAACAACATGGATCTGAGAAAATATGGTCAGATTCTTCATCTAACCAACGTTGCTAGAGACGGTTTTTCATCAACAGGACGTCTTAAAGCAAGCAAGGGTTATAAGTACACGCGTGTTATTAAACCTATACTGAATCCGTCTTCAGGAAGTGGAATGAAGTATTTACAGTATTCTGAAAAACCTATTGAATATAAATTCTGGAATGACCCGAACGAGCTCATAGACCGCTTGATACTGCTTCACGGTTCACGTCAGGCAGGAAACAGCTCAGTATCAGACGAGATATTGTTCATCGAGGAAGAACTGAGAGAAGCTAATATAATATACTAAGATTCAGCACACTGCGATAGCGTGAAAATGTCCGTGGATAAGTTTGGCCGATCCTTTGCAGCATCATCAGCCAGTGCTCTAACACACGTCCAACATCAGCACTACTTCAAAATAGAGGGGAATGGAGGGGTTATCGACTGGGAAGAGCGAAAGCTGACTAACGTCAAATATCCTGAGGAAGAGTCTGACTGTGCTACAAAACAATTTGTGCTTAATAATATCGGAGAGCTTGATAAAGATATGCGCGGCGAAATTGGTGAAATGCGCGAAGCATCCACTTTGATGGCCGAGCATGTTAGGAAGATCAATATTTTATTAGATATCATCAATAGAAAAACAAATACTTGATATATACCCACACTATATAGTGATTAGCTGCCAGTATAGAAATGTCTATAGACAAGTTTGGACGAACGATACCAAGAACAAAATCCGCTTCTGCTGCTCAACGCCAACAGTGCCGAAAATATTTCAAATTAACGGAAAAGGGTGATATTGATTGGGAAAACCGCCGACTGTCAAACATCAAATATCCTGAGAAGAGTACCGACTGTGCAACGAAGCAATTTGTGATTGACCAGCTGCTTAAAACTATTACAGAATTGCAGGGTGAAATTGAAACCGTTCGAGAAGCACAGCGCCTAGCCGATGAAGAAATTAAGAACATATTGAATCTTGCCGACATCCTCAATAAGAGAATTATGCTAATTAGTAATCGACCTGTCACGTCCTCGGACGAGTAGAAGCATTTCACAGGTGTTGAATGAACACGTGTGCGCTACGCGCACCTCAACGGCATGTTCCTCATTGCATGTATTGTGCTGCTCAGACACGTTCGAACAAGTTTAGACTTGTTTAGACACGTCCGAACAAGTATCGACCTGTTCAGACGCTTTCGAACAGCCTCTGACGTAAGCAGCGTCTTTAAAATACGTCGAGATGGAGAAAAAACAGATAGTTGATGAGCTGTTTAAACCCGCAATTAGAAAATTTAATCGACGTCGAACAATTATAAAAGGTTTAGATGATCTCTGGCAGATAGATCTTGCTGAATTTGGCAACTATAGCGGAGATAATAGAGGATATAGATATGTTCTTGTCGTGATTGACTGCTTCTCAAAGTATCTATGGACTCGAGGGCTCAAGTCGAAATCTATGGCCGAGGTAGCAGGTGCGATGAAATATATATTGGAAAACTCCGACGGAAGAGTACCTAAGAATATCCAGAGCGACCAGGGGACGGAATTTTTCAATTCAAAATTCAAAGCTCTGATGAAAGAGTTTAAAATAAATCACTACCACTCATTTAGCATAATCAAAGCTGCGATCGTGGAGCGAGTGATTCGGACGATTAAGTCAAAACTCTACAAACTCTTCACCCTACATGCAAGCTATAATTGGATCGATAGTCTTCTGGCTAGAGTAACATCTGAATATAATAATACAAAGCATCGTACGACGGGTTTAAAACCGTGCGACGTTAACGTGTTGAACGAGAAACAGGTTCTCCGCGATACATATGCAAATTTGAAAATAGTCGGAAAAACGAAATTCAAAGTTGGCGATGTGGTACGTCTGAGTAAATACAAAGTACTTTTTGAAAAAGGTTATACCCCCAACTGGACGACGGAGCTGTTTCGCATCAGACGAGTGAAACCGAATAGCAATCCACCTACATATCTTATTGAAGATCTAAAGGGTTCGCCGATCATGGGATGTTTTTACGAACGAGAACTACAGAAAACTAAACATCCCGAGATCTATCTGGTGGAAAAAGTTTTGAAAAAAACCGGTTCGAGGCTTTACGTTAAATATTTGGGCATGCCCGATCGAGGGTGGATTGCGAGAGCAGACGTTGTTTGAACCAGCAACCTCGTCGATCACACTTAACGTCAGAGAGCCGGTGAAATAAGGTGTCTGGAGCAAAAACGTCCCGATCACAGCCGTCATAAACTCCATCGGCGCTATCGCCATAAGCAACGTAGCCATCATCACCAACAACGTGATATCATCACCAGCAACTCCATACCATCATAAAGCATCATCACTGCTATCGTCATATCATCGCAAGCATCATCATCTCTATCGTCATATCAACGTAAGGATCATCACCGCTATCGCCATATCATCACAAGCATCATCACCGCTAACGTCATTTCATCATAAAACAACGTCATTTCATCATAAAACAACGTCATATTATCATATTCATCACCCTCGCTATCGTCATATCATCGCAAGCATCATCACCTCTATCGTCATATCAACGTAAGGATCATCACCGGCATATCGAGATAAGCAGCTAGCATTATAAGCATCGTAAACATCTTCATAGCATCGCCAGCACCAACGTCAAACAAAGAGAGATGCCCAGCTTGTTCAGCCCCTGGCAGTCTATCGAAAAAATGTTACGGTATTATGATGAAGCCATCGTTCAAGAGACCGAATTACTATATCAAACAACTCTGAACGGATCAGCTGCAAGGATACGAGTTGGGCTTAGCATCGCCAGAGGACTCTCACCAGCAATCATCATCATATCGCATGCAAATTCGAGCCGAATATCTTTCACCATGCGGGAATGGAGTGAATTAATAGAGCTCTTGCCCTCTTCGACTGCATCAACTTCGAACGTTCCGAATGGTGATATGAAAATTTTCGAGAACTATACTCTAAAATTGGGTTCATCTGCAGGCATCGGACATCTACATAGCAGGGCCCAGACCGTCTATCTGCATGAAAATTTTCTACAACAAATTGCACGAATGAGAGATATCATTAGCTATAGATTAGAGGCTCTAGAATCAATGAATTTTAAAAAATTTTATACTGATTTATTATCAAGCTCCTTTAAAATAACGAGCGATGTATCGAACTCGAACGTTTCTATGTATAAAGTTCTCAAACAGATTTTGGCTGGTTTCAAATCTAATGAAAAAGTTTCATGCATGCTAGAGTTCCTCGAACTACACTACGACGATGTATTATCGGATTATGAACGACTGAAGACATGTATTAATTTTTGAATAAAACTCTTGAAAAAATGATTGCCTGGTTTTTTTCAACGGCTACTGCTAATTAACGCATGCCGAACTGTCTCATACCCCACAACATCTTTACAGCTAAACCATGCGATCCCAGGTAAACGGTGCTCATTATGCTCATTCACAGCTGGGTTTATAAAAAAAAAAGCGAGTGCACTCGTAGTTTTCATTCAAGTGGCACTGCTTCCCCATGCTTTAGAAAGTGGTATAGAAGCCGTCTCGTTGTGTTGCTAAATGGTTTTTCCAAAGTGCTCGTAGAATTATCTCCATACACCACCATCATATCACCATTTTCCTCGAAACTATGATGGCACATAATTCTATAATATACCCCGAGCTTTGAGAGCATGAATTTTTTAAAGAACAGGTACCTATCGGTTTTGTATGATAATAGCACTTTATACCTGCAGACCCTCGGTCGGAAACCTCACCTTATGCATCTAACAGGCCTCAAATATATCCATGTCGCTGTGGGATGATAGACAGGGATGGAGCCGATATAGCGCGCTTTGTCACATGCGGCGCTTAGGTCTTCTCGCGAGAAAAAGCCCTTAATTCGCCGGTTTACAATCCATAGACGAGCTATATCTAACATGCAGTTTCGCTCACCTCATCGAACAATCCCGGTTTACCACCCGCCGCTCCCTACCCTCCACCCTCTGGCAGGGGATATCATACCAATACCGGATTTGAATATTTGAATTTTTGAATTGTGACGAAGGTAAAAATGGCCGTTAAAACACAGCTAGATGATGTACCGAGGTATCTATTACCCCCTACCATCAAAAACATCATGATGATTAGTACAACAGTTAGCTATGTATCGGTTCATCTGTCCAGAGCATGTCGACTTGTTTTGGTTAATACATTCCGACGTAGCGAGCATATAGAAAAATTAGATATCTCATCTCAGAAAAATTAGGTACCTCATCTAATTTTTTTAAAACGCTGTGCGCCTCACCTCTGCTTCCATATCTATTTCATATTCTCCCTCCTTGCTATGATTAAAACATTGCGACGTAGCGGTCATATGGAAAAATTAGGTACCTCCTCTCATTGATTTTTTTAAAGCGCCGTGCATCCCTTCGTTCCCATGTTGTGAGCGTCGATAAATGAAACCGTACACCGATTTCACCGATGCATAAACACCTGCGTTTGGCTGGACCGCCAGCGCATAGGATGATAGACAGAGATGGGGAGCGAAATAGCTCTCTCTCTCTCTCTCTCTCTCTCTCAGATGCAGCGCTCATGCCCCCAATATGTGCAAGGACCTCCGACCATCAGGACCTTGCGAAGGACCTACCTTTACGACTCCTTCGCATGTTCGATTGGAAGCAGCCATAAAACACGATCCGGCGGTTTTGGGTCATGCGGAGCAGGTAATACCGAGCGCGAGAGGAGGAGACCTACCGCTGTGCGCTTGGTCGAGCTGTGTTAAGAGGATGGCAGCGCTTCATCTCGCTCTTACCAATATAGCGCAAACGGTGTCGGAGGAGGTTCGACTGAGAAGACACGATGGCACATGCACCTGCCACTGTTCTGCTTTGCACCTGCAGCGGTAGGCATGAAGAGGAGGAGGAGGACTAAAGCGACGGTCCAGGTAAACCGCGGGTTCAAGCTCGCAACGGTAAAACTGGTGTGCACATACTCTCAGGGTGTTATTACCTCTCTAGTAATTACCTCAATAATTAATGAGCTCGGTTTCAGGATCCTGACCCATATCACGTCTCTATAGCACCCGGCGTCGTACCCTAAAGAGTGTACTGTAGAGCGGTAGGACCGGTCTAATTACCGACGTCGTAATTACCTCCTCTGTAATTACATGTAATGAAACTTGATTCAGTCGCCCTCTTCTCTCTCTACTGACCAGGACGACGCCCCTTCATCCACGGTCCGATGGAATGGTTGAACCGTTCAACCGTGAACCGTTCAACCGGACGATGGAGCAGCACCTGTCGAAGGTCGTCGACGAGCATCAGCGAGACTGGGATCGTCATCTGTCGATATTCCTGATGGCGTATCGCGCTGCCATTCACGACACCACAGGGGAAACACCAGCACGTGTTCTTTTTGGCCGAGAGCTTCGCCTCCCCTGCGATTTGCAATTTGGCACGCCGGAGAATGATCCTAAAGACATACCCGAATACGTCGACGACCTGAGGCAAAGAATGTGTGACATCCACGAGTTGGTTCGAAACCGGATTCGAATCGCGACCAACCGAATGAAGACCCGTTACGACTTGAAGGCGAACTCCACGGGATTTCAGGCTTGTGACCTGGTCTGGTTGTACAATCCTCAACGCAAGAAGGGAAGGTCTCCGAAGTTGCATCGGTCGTGGGAAGGAGCGTACACGGTAGTCAAGAGGATCAATGACGTCGTGTACAGAATCCAGCGAGCCCCGAGAGCCAAGATAAAAGTTGTCCACCTTGATCGCCTTGCACATTACTCCGGGAGTAACGATGAGCCTATTCGAGACGAACAGGCTTGAGAGGGGGGCAGTGCTACGAGCGGCGATCCCGTACATATTGGTAAACACTCGATCTTTCTGGATTCTTCCATCGGTTAGATCGCAGTGTACAAGGCGGTGTGTTCTGGTGCATTCCAGAGCGCGCGTTTACGTGAAACCAAATGAAGAGACTTCAATGCTCGATCGAGGAACATCTTTCCATTTTGGCGGAGGCGCCGTTCCAGAACCTGGCAGAATTATACGGGTAATGTGTGTAATTATTCAGGAATGGTCTAGAAACCGCATATGCCGGGCCACTATGGAATTTGCTGGAAGTGGACAGAAAGTTCGAGAACACTAGTCGGAGGCCTTATATGAGGCATAAGGCATCAGCCGGCAGCTCAGGGCAGTATTGAATTGGAAGAGACAGCGAGCAGATAAGCGAGCAGATAAGCGAGCGATAATCACAGCGATATTCCAAGTTGATAATTGTTGGCGTGTATTTATTGTAGTACGCAGAAATAAACAGTGTGTGTTTTAAACCGATCGTCTCAATCATATTCGAACCCGTACGCGAGAGATCGTAACAATAGTTTGGAAGCTTTCTCGTGTTAGCTTGTCGGCGAGCAGCTTTTTAGGTTTTTATCAATGATGGGTTCATTTCACACAAAACAGTACGGGGCGGAATTGACACGTTCTTCACATGAAAGTTTCATACTTTGACTTGAGTGCTTGTTTTGCGTACACTATTGGTTCTGAAGTTTTCGGAAGGCTGAAATTGGGTTCAATATATCCGGCTATAGCCACTGGCGTTCGTGATATACTTTCAAGAATTCAAGGGCAATTCACGGTGAAAAATAGGTTCAGGCCTCCACAAAGGCAAAACCACATCCATTCCTTTTTCAAAACGAGCAAAAGAGACCTGGCCGCCCTTGTGGGATAGACACCCCGCCCGGCCCTTCATTTGCTGGTAGGTACTTTTTCGAACATATTGGTTGTCTTGCGGAGCCCCCCGAAGTACAAAGTTCCCTCTAAAACGCGCCGCAGGCAAAATTTTCTTGGAACTGTGAGGTCGAAAACCCTCAAATTTCGACCAAAATCATTCTGTTATTCGAGGTGTTTTACCAAATTAATTCTATTGCATATACAGGTCCAGGTGAACTGTGATTCGGGTCAACATTTTCCAATAACGTAGGGAGTTTTTCAGTGAAAAATGCAAAACCAGCCGGGCATATCGAAACCAGTCTTAAATGATGAAGCTCAGAAATTCAAAGCTTCAGTTGGCAGTCACCATATGGTAACTATCCAATGGTATTAGAGCAACATCTCCAAGATTCATAAGCGGCATCCGCTATGTTCGTACAGAACAATGTCTCCGAGAGTCTTATGAAGATATTTTCAAGGATCCTGGAGTGATTTTGCTGAAGACTGTGAATGAGCGACATTATCGAGGTTTGTAAAGCGACATTTTCGAGGACCACCGGTACCGGATGAAGAAATAAAGAATGTAGAAGTTCTTCGAGATATCTTCAAGGTTTCGTAGCGAGTTTTGCAGAGCCTCGCTCGAAGCCTCCATATAAAATTGATGTGGTCCTCAACCTGAACCAACGAGGAAGCTCTCAATTTTCGGAAACAAAAAACGCAGCTTTTCAATCACGTTCTCAGAGTTTTTAAAAACCTGCATAGATCAAGATTGATCACATCTCAAGCTCGTGAAGAACTCGATCACCACCCAATTTAAAATTTAAATGGCCCTTTTATGTTTAATCAACAATTAAAGGTTACTTACACACCAATATAATAAGACAGAGAACCGAGACGTTATTAAGCACGAAACGACATAATTTAAATTAATGCTTCTTTTAATGGGCTTGATTCGATCGATTCATCTGCTTATTCGGCTGTTGACATACACGAATTAATCTAATCCCAGAGACTCGTCTCATCTGCTTTCCATGCAGAGCCAACAATTTTCATGCCCATCCATGACCCATCCTCTAATCAGTAATCTGTATAATTTACCAAAACAACACACGCTCTCTACATAATTACGAAATGCACGCACCAGTTTTGTCAAAAATCCTTTTTTTAATCATCACGGACAATTAGCGGCGCCCAAAATAGCTCGGCGCTGTTGTTTTATTTTAAAAGACTCGATTAGATAATTTTAATTTTATCCTGTTCAGCGCTTCGATTCAAGTACTGAGAATTTGAAATACACTGTTTTGAAAAACTGACCTTTCCTCCATTGATTTTTCAACAACAAAAATCAACAGAGACAATTAAAATGACACACTATCCAGGCACACCTCTTAATCATAATTATTGTTTTGTGATTGTTAATAATAAATATCTCAATATAATAACAATAGGCTAAGTGAGTCGGAGTTGATGGCGAGAATTATGACCTTTACTGGGTTCAATACTAGCTTGATTAAGTCAGGGCGTGTATAGAGGGAACTTCTTTTTTTCGGTGTGTGCGGAGGTTGAGGACGCGGACCTCTTACTAATAGACGTAATCTAAGGAATCACATAAATTTCAATATAGTCACATTGACATTGCGATTCTGGTGTCTCTGTGCAAACCATTATCATCAAAAATAAAGGAATCTTAACACAATGTATGTTTAACACGTGTTTCGCACTGGACTTCGAAAGTTTTATTATTTTATCTTTTTTCCCTGAGACATGTTTTTGATATTGATTAAACGTAATTATTTTCTAAACCTTCCGAGAAATATCCGTGAAAATTATTATTATAATTGCTTATACAACAAGTAAATTCTTATATGGTGGCAATAATAATTGACCCAACCAGATAACTTCTACCTAATGTTGTGAAAAAATGAGAGATAGAAAGGCCACTTTCTGTAATTTTATGAGCTTCAGCTTGTACGTATTTAGCTAAAAAATTAATTCAATTGCTGTGGTGTGGATGTGAAATCTTTGAAAATTAATTGGAAACATCTCAACACTTCACCATACGTAATTACTGGCAATAAAGCTTGAATTTATAGACGATTTTCATTGTTGCTATTCAACATTGTGCAGTGTAGGTACATACCTAACTAGCGATGAGATCGTTGCAACGGTTTCATTATTTATGACCAAAACTAATTCAAGGGAATTGAATTATGTGTAATTGTATGATAGAAAAAGATTTTATGTGGGCGACATTACAGATCAGTTATTGTTAATGTAACATATCAACGCTAATTGATTGGTAGGTATTCGATACACCTAGATATGTACCGAGGTAGATGTATCGGCGTACGTTTAGTAAGAGGTATAGCGAGGTAGGTACTTAAAATACCTCATTTGTTAATTTGTGTTTTTTATCACAGTAAGTAATTGATGCACCTTTTACTGTGATGTTATTGATTCCGCAACAACTATCGTTCGGAAATCTGCAACGAATCATTCATTCAACCATCATATCATATTAAATCGTTCATCATACATACCAACATTTGTTATTCGTTCATTAATTTCAACGAAAAAAATAACCTTTCAGTGTGTCTTGAATTTTCATATGAACTCAAAAGCTTGCAACAGATTTCTTTTCTGAAAAACAATTGCAAAAGGTTCCATACGTCTTCAATACGATGTGAGACGGAGTAAAATAATTCTTTTGCGGGTGGTTTTCATGAAAATTATATTTTTAGGATCTTGAAGTCACCCTTGTGTATGTATGTAAACTGCTCAACAACTGGAATGACGGTATCGAAAATTTTGCCCTTTTCCAAAATGACGTAACCTTGAATTGATACAACCGATTTTGAATTTGTTTTCACAGTTTTTTAAATCCATGTTTCGGCAATCTATCTTATTGACGAGATGTTGTTTTCAATCCCAATTATTTTTTTTTCAGGGTGGAATGTAAAACATTGCAAAATTGTGCTACGTTCCACCGAAGATCCCCGTTTCAGTGATTTTTTTTTAGAATTCTAATGAATTATTCATGAACCTTGATGTCTAATCTCGAAATGGTTTTTGAATATTCCAGATCAGATGTCCAACAATGACGATATGATTTTTTTACTCTCCAGACCCAGGGGACTTTCCCCTGATTTTCAGTTTATATGAAAAAAGTTTGCACGCACTGAAAAGTTCTATTTTTTCTGTTTAGTCTGTTATAAAAAGTTGACTAGAATTTCATCAAATTTGAAAATTTGAGGGGGCATCTCCAAAAATAAATACCGCATCATTTTTCTGACACATTTGAAGCATTTCCCCAGACTGCTTTTGACTCTTTCCACGAGTTCTGAGACACCTGTATTATGTGAACATTTAGACGTCCTATTTTTCTGGAAACGATCGTACCTAAATTTCACTCCTCGAATAATTCCGATCAACTTCTCAAGCAGAGTAGAGTGGAATACTTAGAGTGTTCGCATCATCGTGCTTATTGTGTTACGGGGACACTTTTGATCCATCTTTCGGAAGATCGCATTTAAATCCACCCTCGACGTCAGGACTGACTTTTGTATCACATAAAATACATCGTAATCTTGCTCTGGCACGCTTTAAGACCAAAAACAATAAAAAGTTATCAGAAGTTCAGTAAAGGTTTCTTATTCTCACAACCATGAGCTCTGTTGCACAAACCCGATCTTTTTTCTGGAACTAAAATTGGGCAACGGATTCACATTCAAGTCATAATTATTCAGAAAACGCGTTTCAAACATAAACAAGTACATACCTAGTACTAGAACAGGATTTCAAAGTATCTTTTGTGATCATTCAATCTCGATGACGAGGGGGTCTGTCGATCAAGGGTAAATTTGAATGCGATAGTTTCCCGACAGATAAGTGGAAGTGTTTGCATAACACAATAAGCACGCCGGTGTGATGCGAACACTCTAACCACCCTGCTCTGACATGCTCTAGAAGTTGACCGGATTTAATCGAGGGGGTTATCTAAGGTGGAATTTATATGCGATCGTGTCCAGAAAGATAAGAAGTCCAAGTGTTCACATGATAGACGCTCTATTTCATCCTCGTTCACAGGACAACCCATCAGTTTTTGGTCGCTATGAACACCCTCCGCGCCGGTGCGATGCGTCCACTGATTACTGACTTATTTTATGACAATTCAGCTCAAGTAGCTACAGGTTCTCAACATTATGTGAATAAATTATGCTCTACGGTAAAATTCATTTGTGCCACTTTTTCATTCTGGACTAACAATCCGTTACGATTTGTCAAAAAATTCAAAAAGTGACACAATAAAATGGAATTTTATCGCAGAGCTCAATTTATTCACATAATACATATTGAATACCATTGACTACTTATGCAGACTTGAAATATTTCAGCAATCAATGTTTGCATCGCATCGCTGCGCGAAGGGTGCTCATTGTGAACAGAACAAAAGATTCATTTTTTTAAACAATAGCAAAGGGTTTCACATGCCCCCCAGCCCCCAATGTGATGTAAGGCAGAAAGTAAAATAATTAATTTCCAAAGAAATTCTTTTGTGGGCTGTTTTCATGAAAACTGTATTTTCAGGATTTTTCAGTCAGGGCGACTATAGGGCATAGAGTAAATAATAAATGAAAAAATATATTTTCTGCTAAGTCTGTTCTGAAAAGTTCACAAAAATCTCATCAAATAATGAGAGGGAACCTTTCGACCCCCTGTATCTCCAAAAATTGAAACCCTAAAAGTTTTTCACATTTTTGTGACACATTTGAACAAATTCCTCAGACTGCCTCGATTCTGGGTCGCGAGTTCTGGCTCGCCTGTATTATGTGAACATTTAGACGTCCTATCTTTCTGGAAACCATCGTACCTAAATGTTGCCTCTCGAATTATTCAGATCAGCTGCTTCTTAAGCACAGTGGAGTGGAATGCTGACAGTGGTCGCATCCCATCTAAATTCCACCCCTCGATTAATTCATATCGAGTTCTAAAGCACGGTGAAGTGGAATGCTTAGAATGTTCGCATCACACCGGCGTACTTTTGCGTTATGCGAACACTTCGACCTATTTTTCGGAAGACGATCGCATTTAAATTTACCCTTGACATTATTGAATTTTATATCACATAAAATACTTTGAAGTTCGGTTCTGAACCTGGTTCTGTTTGGAACACAAAACCAAATACCACGTCAAAGCTGTCAAAAGTTGAGCACTATCAATTTCACATTTGGGCAAAATTGAATGAAAAAAGCTGTAATATTGGAGGCGGTGCTGTTGCGGCGGCGACTACAATCGTTCAAAAGGCAAATTTGACATGAACATGTTGCATCTCGAACTGAAAAACGTGCTGATCTCTAGTTCTAATAAAACGAACCTTTTTATACTAAACGATATATTTTTCATTTTATAATAAGATTTTTTTTCATAATAATAATAATATAAACAATATTTTTAATATTTGAGAGAATAAGTTTACTCCAATAATGTTGTTTCTTTACCATATTATCAACTAAGACTTTGAATATTATAATATGTACAAAAAAGAACAACAAAAACAAGTAGGTATTACACAGGACCGTAATCATCACTTAGAAGAAGAGGAAAGTTGGAACCAGGAACGTATCAAGGGCATGCGCAATTGCGCAACCCCTCGAAGTGATTGCAGAGTCTCCTTAAAAATCTTTTATATCATTATTTATTAACGATTAGCAAAAGCTCGACAGTGTCAAAATTTTAAAAAAATTCACGTTTTTTATTTTATACTCAGTACTTACACCACAATCACCCTTATACGAGCAGCACAGTGTGTAAAATTCAGTTACGTTTTCTTTCCTAGCTAATTATCCAACTATTTATACATCAGACATGTAAAATGCAAAAATCTATACAATCACATGGATGATATTATAATGCGGTGATCATTAAATAGTGTGTTCTAGGTGGGCTACGTCAATCATGTCATTGCCGTCAAACTGTTTTGACAGTTTGGGAGGACAGAGAAAAAGGTCCGGTAAAAAAAAAAAGAAGAATGGGAGAAACCTGTGAGGAGTAATTCACGAGAATCATTGGAACTCCTTGCTGGGTGTGGAAATGCCGAGCGCCTCCTCGTAGCCAGACTCGTCGAGGGTTTTCTTTTTCTTTTCCCGCTTGGTGTCGCCCGAGTCCCGTTCCTTGTCCTTCTTGTCTTTCTTATCCTTTTTTGTTTTCTTGGGCTTCTTCTTGTCGGTGTCCGCATCGCCGGCGCCTTTTTCCTTCTTGTGGTGGCGGTGGTGTTTTTTGTGTTCAGATTTGTTCTTCTCGTTATTGTCGACGTCGTCGTTTGCCTTGCTCGCTTTGTTCTCTTTGTCGCTTTTCGACTTTTTGTTCTTCTTCACTTTTTTGGGCGTGCTAGATTCCAGTATCACGTGCACCGCCTCTTTGGCCGGCTTGACGTTGCCTTCCTCGTAAGCTGGAGGCCTAGAACGAGAGCATAGATTTAGATTGGGATTAATCTTGTTTTTTTTTTAATAAACAATGACAAACTGCGACAAATGTCAAACAGGTCGGACTGCGGGAGTCATGCTTCAGTGCGAGGGAGCTTGCGGTGACTCCTACCATTGTGGCTGCTTCAAAGTAAGCGAAGCCGAATATAAGCTTATGCAGTAACAAAAAAGAATTTGGTGACGTCATTTCAAGGTTTACCCCGCCCTGGAATGCAGCCCTGAATCGCAAACTTAAGGTAGGTTAAGTCAGCTGCACTTACGGCTGAAATTAAAACCATACGGCTAAATAAGCTGACTAAACCCACCCTCATATTTAAATACATCAGCCGTCACACTTTGTTTTTTAAATGAATTTCTCGTTTCTTCAATGGAAGCAGGGTTTGTGAGAGTGAAATCCAATAAACTAATGCATGTGAGTGACTGCATGATTGAGTTATTTGAGATTCATTCAATTCTATCAAGAACAATACTTACAGGTCCAAATCGATGTTCAGAGCCTTATGCGGATCGTCGGCGTGGCCGTGGCTGCTGTCCGAATCGGACAGAGTGGCGCCCTCGGGCAGTTCGAGGTCGCGCTTCACCTCGACCGCAGGGCCTTCGGCCGCGTTCTCGTCCGACGAACTCTCGCTCTTGTGCCGCTTCTTCTTGCCCTTCTTCTTGGACTTTTTCTTCGTTCCGCCGCCCGAAACGCCCGCGTTCAGGTTCAAGTATTTATCGGAACGTTTCTGGCCGACTACTTTCAGCGGCACGTTCAGGTCGATTTCGGCCACCGGAACGTTGTCCGATTCGGTGTTGTTGTTGTTGTTCGACGAACTTCGCCGTCGATCGCCTCCGTCGAAGCCTTTGAGATAGTGCGGGTTGTTTTGCTGTTCGTACTTGCGCGCTTCTCGGCTCTTGCGCATCTCCTCTTCGGTCGGTTCCGGCTGGTACCGTTCTCTTCCGTTGCCGCCGCCAAAGTCGACGCGGTCGGTTTTCACGAACAAGTTGTCGGAAATGTCCGGATCGCTGTCCGAGTCGGACTCTTGAGGCGGTTCGTTGATCCAAGCGTCAAGGTCGAGACTGGAATCATAATTGAAAAAAATTAGGATCAATGGATCGATCTTCCAAATATGCCAACCATTGGAAGCGTTTGCATAAACGGTTTTGGACCGCGGTTTTTAAAGCGTTCCCAGCCTGCTTCCATAGCATCAGCCGAACATCACACCCGATTGACTTTTTTTTCCTAATTCGCGGGCTAAAAACGTCCGTGTAAACGCTGCGAATGTAATTATCTGAGGTCTGGTCAGTTGAAATCGATCAGAGCGCCGAACAGCGTGATTTTATAAAAAGTTGGAAGAGAAAACTGGTCTTTCGCGTGCTTTGGGAATGTTGTCTTGTATGTAGGGTTTATATTTGGTACCAGAACAGGACAGCAGCTGCCAGGTCCAACGTTAAACATCAACTTCAAACTACAAAATCTAGCTGGAAGACCTCCGTTGTTCAAATTTGAATCATGCGGTCGGCACGTTTCGGTTTTCGATCAGCTACATAGGCCTGTGAGCATGGTCCAACGACAGAAGAGGCATCATTACTCACCGAAACTACCAAATCTCTCCAAGTATAGACTCTGCCAAAAGGCATAAAGTTCACGTTCCACCGTGCCTCTTGGCAAACTAGCAATTTTCAGCGTGCACAAGATAAAGATCACATCACGATTCCACCCGGGGCCCTATTTTTGGAACCGGGGACAACTCCTCATGTGATTTTGCCTGGGTGGCAGCCAATCACAGCCCTGCCTTGGTTGCCTAGTGACTTCACATGTAAACAAATCACATCCGTCCCAAAAACATGAGCTCCTGGCAGTAGACAAGAAATTTCATATTTAAAACACAATGTAGTAAGTAAATGGATCCAAGACTTCATGCGAGAAATTCGATTTAAATTACTTACTTTTAAGTGTAAGCAAAAGAAGAAATGAATACAGTGAGTATGAATGTTCTCTAAAATAATCATGCGAGGTTCAAAAGGGCGGGTATCAACAGTGCAAGAAGGTTGTACTGGTAGAATACGGAGGTCAACAATGCACATGTCAGCGGGTGAGGTCTAGTCAGTTGAACATGTTCAAAAAATTCAACGGTCTAATAGTGTAAACGTTGCATTAAAATCAGTTAGATGATGGTGCTTTTCTCGAGTATTAGGGGCGCTTTTTGTGTGAGTTGATTTGGCAACGAGTGAGGTCTGGTAAGTTTAAGTTGACGAAAGAACGGCAGTCTAATTGTGGAAAGGCTGTGACAGCCTGAATTCCAAAATACCTCGTTGCAGCCGTCTTCCACAGGCTTCCAGGTAAAAGGTTGGTTTTTTCGGCTTTCGCAGGGGCTACATATCGAATGCTTATAGGCCGCTTGCGGGGCTTCAGTACAGCGCTGAGCATTCTGCACCGTTAAAATGCCACTCACTGTCCGTCTGTAGCAAAATGGCGGCATGCCGCCATGACAGTAAATCCGATGTGGGTCCCCCTGAATGCAGATTACCGCAGAGAACACCACCTCTTCAATCGTACACCGCACGAGGCCCCTGGGCCAGCCTTCGTGAGTAACTCCCCAGTCGATTTCTAGTGTCCGCTGCACTACTTGGATGCACCAGGTTCGACATGAAGGCCAAACACCAGCGGTGGCTTCATTTGGGCTAGCCGGTTGACGATCTCTCTCGGTCACCTGGACGCTTCGTCGCTCTCAAACAGGAGTGGAGCCCGACGACCGACTATGCTGGAGGCATATTTTTATATAGCAGACGGGTTAGCGGTTCGGCACGCTTCGTGCGTTCGCGAAAAGACCGATCATACTGATTATCGCAGTGTGCAAATAATTTGTATCAGGTAAGTTAGAAACGTCAGGAAAACAAAAGTCAACAAAAAAAATTTGACGCGAGATTTCGCTTCGTCAGAAATGCTGCTGTAGATGAATCTGGTAAGGTTTCTTCAATACCTATTTTGTACCTTCTAAATCTCTATCATAGTCCCCATTGCAGATGTCGCCTAAACCTTCGGCAGATTGGACAGTCTCAAGTGCCCTTTGAGTTGTTGACGGCCAAATTCATCGTCAACTACTAGCTACCCTCCGATCATTTGAAGAGGTCTTTACAATCACTTCTTGAAAATTGAAGAGATTTACGTAGCCATGAATTATTTGTTGTAGATTCTTCAGGCGAGAACCAATTTTTGGCGAATCCAATCCTTGATGAGTCAGTCAATCTGAGGCCACTCTACTGTTCTACTCTTTCGAACTTGCTGGTGGTACCTCGGCTCAATCCTATTTCAAAGTTATTACTCATTTGTCTCTTCGGTTATAGGCTCTGGCTGAGACATCAATATTACCTACTCACCTGTGAACACCGTGCAGTGTAGCGATAGACTCTGTTCCATGCTGACCATCTTCGACAGTCTATTATGTCCTCTGCATAAACCAACCCACATAGGAGCGTGACCCAAAAATTTGGTCGCACGGACAATTCGTCGCGCGGACAAAAATTTGTTGCCTCTTGCCTAAGCTTTAATAGCCCCTATTGTGCTTTTTTGCTGCTTTTAGAGCTCCAGTGAGTCTTCTTATGCTTTCTTTTATAATTTAGAGCCTACTGGGCACCATTGTATGTATCGTTTTGTGGATTTTGGAGATCTAGTAAGCCCCCTTATACTTTTTGTTTGGAGCTGTAAGGTGCCCTCTTACATTTTCCCTCGCTTTCAGAAATTAAGTAAGCCTCATTTGAATTTTTTCGTGCTGTTGGAAGCTCTACTAGGCCCTTTTGTTTAGTAAATGTCGTTTGAAACCCTGCTGACCTCCTTTGCCTAATCCCAGTGATTCCCATTTTGCGTTTTTGTGGTGTTCGAAGCCCTATTGGATCCTTTTCTTTCTTCACTGTCATCGTAGCCCTGCCGAACCCCCGTTATGTCCTCTTTTGTCTAAATTTGTCGTTTGGAGCTTTAAAAAGACTGTTTTTAGGCTTTCAGAATCCAGTAAGCCCCCTCTAGCCTTCTTATGGTATTCAGAGCCCATTGGACACCCTTGAACCTTATTGGGTTGCTAGTAGCCCTATCGAATTCCCTTCCTCCTTCAATGTTGTTGAGAGCTCTATTGATTTCCTTTGCTTTTTTCTATGGTTTTTGGCGATTTAATGAGCAACCTTGTGCCTTCATATGCTATTTGAAGCCCTATCGGTCCTCTTGTGACCTCATCCGTTGTTTCGAGATCTATTAAGCTCCCTTATGTTTAATGGCTTTCAGACTTCCACTAGCCCTCATTTTACCCTCTTATGTTATCAAGAGCCCCATTGGCCCCCTTCCCATTGGTGCCTTACTGCGTTGTTAGAAGCCATACTGGGCCTTTTTGTTTTGTTATTGTTTTTTGAAGCCCTGCAAAGCCCCCTTTCATTTTTTCGTGGCTTCGAGAACTGTAGTAGGCAACCTTGTGATGCCTTCATCTGTTATTCGGAGCACTAGCAGGCTTCCTTGTGTTCATATCTGTCGTTTGGAACTTTATTAATAAGCTCCCTTATCCCTTATTAATAGGCCCCATTTCATCTTTTTGAGTTATCCAAGGCCCCATTGGGTAGTAGTAATAAAAAAATAAGCATAAGCATTCGCTTAGGTTTTTGAGGCGTTGCTAAGCTGACTTTCCCTAGCAACGCCTATGAAATCCAAGCAAATGCTTATGCTTATTTTTTATTATTACTACCCATTCTGCTTCTTTGTGCCTTACTGCGTTGTCAAAGCCTTGCTGGGCCCCCTTGTTTCGTAAATGTTTTTTGAAGCCACACTGAGCCTTTTGAATTTTTCTGAGGCCTCCAGAGTTTTAGTAAGCAACCTGTGGGTGATTTATGATGCATCCTTGTGCCTTTATGTGATATTTCGAGCCCTATCGGGCTTCCTTGTGTCCTCATCTGTTGTTTATTAGAGCTATGATGAGTTTCCATGCTCTGTTATGGCATTCAGAATTCCAGTAGACCCCATTTTCCTTCTTGTGTTATTTTGAGCCTCATTGGCCCCCTTGGGCCTAATTCGGTTGTTAGAAGCCCTGCCTCTTTTGTAAATGTCTATTGAAGCTCTGTTGAGTCCCCTTGCATTTTTCCTGCAGCTTCCAAATCTCTAGTAAGCAACCCCGTTGGGCGATTATTTAAGCAACATTAACCTTGTGCCTTATTCATTCGGAGCACTATTGGGACCCTTGTGTCCTCCCCTGGCGTTTTAAACTCTGATAACCTCTTCTATACTTTCTAATGGCTTGTAGATTTCCAGTAGGCACTATTTTGCCTTCTGGTGTTATCTAGAGCCCTATTGGCCCCCATGCCTGATTCCGTTGTTAGTTATAGCCTCATTGTCTCGCAAATGTCTTTTGAAGTCCGGTTGAACCCCCTTGCATTTTCTTGACGCTTCCAAATCTCTAGTAAGCAACCGCGGTGGGCAATTTAATAACCAACCTTGTGACTTCATGAGACATTTGGAGCCCCATCGGACCCCTTCTTGTCCTCATCTGTTGTTTGGAGCTCTGATGAGCTTCCCTATGCTTTTTTATGATTTTCAGTGCTCCAGTAGGCCCCATTTTGCCTTCTTGTCTTATTTAGAACCCTTTTACCCCCATTGTGCCTAATTATGTTGTTAGATGTCTTGCCATATTTCACCATTTGCTCTGTACATTCCGCTCCCTGGTTTTATCCTCCAAGCTTAGACCCCAGTTTTGTTCGCCTTAGGCAACCTCCACATACTGGGGATCTCGCTTGTTGCCTTCTTATCCCAGATCCTATTTTGCTTGACTCAAACAGCCCCCATAACTAAGGACCTCGCCTTCTGTGTTTTCAAAAACCAATTCGCGATTTTAACTACCGATGGGGGCACTGTAAACAAGATGGAGGATTGTAAGTTTTTCTGTCACCTGTCACCGTGCGTTGTATAACGGTTGTGTTTGTGGTATTTGGGTCAATTAATTAATGATCTCTATTTAACAGAAGCTCATTTTCTTGAATAACTCGATTACCTATACGAGTATTTTGGCGATTCGCGCGATTGTCAATGGCAATCTGACAGAAGCGACAGAACAGAAATGACGTAAAAACTTACAAACCAGGTTCGTCACTTCAGCCACCAGAGGGCGTCTAGATTTTTGAAATCGCGAATATTGAGAGCACTCACATTTTCTCACCGCACCAGCATTCTCCTGTATTTTACAATAAACGTAATAGTCTACTTGATCTACTGTTCTATTACAAATCATTATTAGGAGCTCTAAATGTGTCAAGAGTTCTCACACTACCCACTTTCTATTATTGTAATAGATACCTACTTAGAAATACAAAATGGGGGTTGAAAATTTACACAAATTACGATAGAAGGGGTTCCATTGAAGAATTTTGGAACGGCCCTAGCCCTATGTCAAAATTCTTATTTTTCCTGACGTTTGTTGGTTACCTGGTCGTCGTCGTATCCATGGAGGTTAGAAGTAACCTCCATAGTCGTAACCATGGCAAAATACGAGCTTTTCAGCACGAAATGGGCCGAACGGCTAATCCGTCTGCTATTTATGAATATGCGTCCTAAAAGAGTACTACCGCAGAGCCTGGGGATTACTAGCTTCGCAACGGACCTAGGTGATGTATCAATTTTCTTTATTGTTGGTCACTGCGTATCCACGTATTTTTAAGGGCCTTCTGTCATCTTTAGTGAAGCTATGTTGCCGTCCCAGCGTTTAGATTGTACAGCAGAAGATTGAATATAATCCGTGAAGTGAGTCTGTGTGACTCCCTCTGCCTGTCCACTCCCATAGAAGAAAGAAATGGATGCTCCGGCGACGACAGTGGTTTCTTAGGGCTCTTTGTCATTGAAGCGACTGTCCTGGGCGTCTGCATAGCCCTTTCTCAGCGAGGCCGAGAAAAACCACTCTCCTGGCCCTCTGCCGGGAGAGTAGACGGTAATAATATCCCTAGAGGTCGATGAAACTGTATCAGAGTTTGTGGAGAAAGACGTGTTGCTGACCACTCCCAGGAGGGGCTGAGGATAGTGAATCCTGAATGGGTGGATTCTGGATTCCATTTGAGAAGTTGGTGGAACATAGCTTCAACTGGCACGTAGGCCTCAAAATTGGGCCCATTGTATCCCTCTCCCAGACCAGCCAGATTCACCGAGCCGCAATATGGTGCCTGGATGTTTGATGGTCGGTCCATCCAAGCCTGGGGCCGACAATAGCACGGTTGACCTAGACTCCGTCTTTCACCCCCGAACCGCAGGTGCGGATGTCCGATACATCCACGCTCCCTGCGCCGGTGTTCCTGACTTCGTCAGCCTCCCAACCACGCTGCCGGTTTTCCTCTAAACATTGCCGTACCGCCTGCTGGAGGCATGTATACTCGGGGGGTTTGCCCAAGACCACCCGAGGAGGAGTTTCAGACCGGCTTCGAATTGGATGAAACACTCCTTGTCTCCCATCCAACTCTTGGCAGCGGCCAGCGTTGCTACAGTCAAGTTATCACCCGACTGGAGCGGCCTACTACACGCTACGCCCTCCTCTCCTGAATGGGTGTTGGGAACGCCTACATTAATATCGTCATTGTTGTTGGAGTTGTAATCACTGTTGATAGTGAAGAATGTGGTTGAGTTGAGGAAAATTACATAGGCCCGTATTCATAGTCAGATCTCAAATATAAGGTGGTCTTAAGACCATGCTTATTTAGACCCAGGCTTGGGCTAAGATGATTTTAAAGGTATAAGAATCTTCTTGTAAATATTGTATATTATAATCAAATACAATTACATCTTCTCGTGGTTGTGTTTGCTAAAAATTGGCTCATGAAAATTGAATAAAGTCGTCTTAAGGCATAAGATCTGACTATGAATACGGGCCATAAACTTGGCTACAACCAAGAGCCGATTAACCAATGGGATCAGGTTCTTTGGCACCAAGTTATCATGTGGGGTCACGCCAAGAATCGATGCAGTAGCAACTACCGAATGAGTGTTTTTGAAAAGGGATGCACCACGAGCTAAGAAGTGGTTGCTATTGGCTGTTTTCAGGCGGCAATTCAAGAATCAAGAGCGTGCCTGTCAAAACATGACAATTTATAGGAATTCTTCGTGTGAATAAACCAAACTATTGACACATTGTTCTAGAGCTGAAGTCGTAACTGTGCTTGGAACATGATTGCTAGTGTTTTCCAAGTTGCTCTGTTATGGGCAATGTCTCGTAGGCTTTACTTGCGGTCTGGTTTCCTGTTCAAGGTCCTTCTGTTTTCCTTCAAAATAATCGACCTTCCCCATTTTACAAGACAGAAAACGGAGCGGTATTTCAAGGTCATTTTTTGACGTTTATGACGTTTTGTTCTGACAACGTGGCGGAATTTTAGAGCAGAAGTTGAGCAGCAGCAATTTCAAAATCCGTACAGCATTTTGTACGTGGAAGTTGCTTTTGATATACGTAGGCTTAGCCACCACCGCATGTGGTATACCCTCAGTCACCACTGACACAGGTTACAGGTTGTCATTGAAAAGATGAAAGCACACTTGAACCATCTCTACTTGGTTTTCCACCGCATAAAGCACAGTGAAGTAAAACCAGAAACGTCGTAAGTTAAAACATGACCTTGACGATACGCCGCTCCGCATGACGTCACGGTAGGAACAGACAACGGAAAATTGTAAACCCTATAATTCACCTTTCTCGCTGTCATGGAAAAATGTGAATTGTCATGAGCGGAAAAACTGGCGGGAATTAGCTGGGGACCCTAGATTATTAAAATTGTCGACCGCGAGTGCAAGTGAGGACATAACCCAACTTTTTCGTTCAATTTTTACTTCAAACTTCAAAGTTCCACTCAACTCACTACATTATGCCGAAGTGCTGTATTGCTCATTGCCCCAATTCTTCAAGGAAAACGACGGGAGTGCCTATGTTTCTTTTCCCGCTTGTAGTCTTTCAACATAGCTGGACGTTTTGTCCATTTTACATTATTATGACAGACCATGGCTGAACCAACTCAATCACGATCTACTAGCTATATCACTGATTTATTCGATTATTTCATCAGTTTATCACTCACTCTATCACTATCAATCACACTTTCACTAACGCAGGAGCACAGGAGAACTTATTTGAAACGTACGATGCACGGCGGGAGAAAGAGCAAAATAGCCAAATCACGAGCCGAATTGACGTTGATGTTGACGTTGCGCGTCTGAAAATTGACATCGCTGCCATTGCCAATCTCACACCACCAAAACAACCAAAATCGGTACTGCGCATGACAACTGTAGCTTTTTGAATAACGGAAAGGGTGAATTGAATTATGAACGCGTCAAGTGAAAATATTGAAGCAACCGAAACCGAGACAACCAGGTACTCACCCTTCAGGAATTGGCACTTTCTTCTGTGCTTTCGGTGCAACAGGATTGAGTTCGCCAGAGAATAGCGACAGCAAATTGGCAGCGATCGTCGATTCAGGATCGACCGTGTTCTTGGATTCCAAAGGATCATCTCCGGTGTCCATGATCTTCTCAGTTCCATTCAGTTTTTCTAAACAGAGAAGTAATGTTTAGTCTAGCTTGTATTTCCATTGCGTTAATAACATTTCAAAAGTCCCCTCCGATCCCGCGCGAGCTTCCCCGTTTTCCAGGGCTTTTTCTCGCACGATTATTTTTCGTGCCTATCTATAAAATACAGCGTATGAAGTAGCCGAAATTTTGCCGTGTCGGTGTTGTCAAAAAGCTTTGCTTCACAAGCCGTATACTGGGGTTCGATTCTCAGCTGGGAAAATTTTGTTTTTGTGGAATGATTACCTTTTTTGCTCTAAAACGTACATATAATCTACGTATGGCTGATATTTGGATAAAAAGTATCAGTTCCACAAAAAGATATTTTCCCCCGCGAAGGATCGAGCCCCAACTGTAGACGGCATGTGAAGCAAAGCTTTTGGCATCACCACGGCCAAATTCCGGCCGCCCCATACGTTGTGTTTTATAGATAACAAGACACAAAAAATAATCGTGGAATAAAAAGTCCTGGAAACGGGGAAGCTCATATGGAATCGGAGGGGACTTTTAATATGTATAGCCGATGCCGTTTAAGGTCTTTTTGCACACTTTTAGCCGGTTATCAATGACGTGTCCATTTGGAGCTGAAAATCTGACTGTGCTAGCGTGCGTTGAATACAGTTTAAATAAAGTAAGTAAGTACTTTTTGTGATTTCTTCTTTGACGATCTCAAGGATGACCAGCGTAGTGCTGGCCCTCTCCTGCACCTCCAGCTCGCCCGACTTGACGCTCTCCTGCAGCTTCTCGGATATCACATCGCACAGCGCCAAGATCTGGTCGTACCGCTCCTGCACCTCCAACTCTTGTATCACGCGGGCGAAGAGCTTCAAGATGTTGTGGATGAAGACGGATTCGATGTGCTGAGGCAGGGCCTTGTATCGAACCATCGACTTCAACGTCAGATGGGGTTCCTTCAGCTCGCTTGAAAACTCGCCGCAAAGCCACGCGGCCGCGTACAGAACCTCCTGTTGGAGTAAAAAACTTGATCAGACTTCATAGTAGTCGTTTCTAATTTCAGCTCCGTATGCCTTCGTCGTCTTGAATGTAACCTCACGTATTTATTCGTCCATAATCTATTTCGAAGAATAACTACTTGCGAAATATGATCCTCGATGAAAATGGCACACTTGGCAGCAAAAATAGCGCCCACTTGATTTGACGACGACGACGACGACTATTTGCTTGGCCAGCTCTACGTAGTAGGTAGGTATGTACTCGAGATGAATAAAGCAATGCCGCCCTTGTAGAGGACTAAGTAAACAAACCAGGTATGCGGGGTCGATGATCTTTCATGTTCTTCCAGTCTCTGTCAGCAGTCACCATTGTTGAACGATTGAGTGGTTTATTGACGGGCAATATAATATTGCCCAGATTGGAGAAGTACATAACCTGATTGACGACATGAAGAAGCGAGAAGTAATTGAGACTTCGTGTAGCCCTTGGGTCTCACCAATTGTTTCGGTGAAAAAGAAAGATGGGACAACACGTTTCTGCGAAAATTACCGAAAGCTCAATGACGTTACCAAGGAAGACTCTTACCCGTTGCCGAGAATTGATGACACAATTGACGCAGTCTTTGGAGCAAGCTGGTTTTCTACGTAAGATCTATAGAGCGGCTACTGGCAAGTGGAAATGGACCCAAAAGACAAAGAAAAGACCGTGTTTCGTGTGCTGGACTTTAGCACTTCAAAGTCATGCCGTTTGGTTTATGTAATGCCTCGGCGACCTTCGAGAGGTTGATGGAGGAGGTCCTGAGATGACCGTCATGGAAAACTGCTCTGATGTACTTGGACGATGTGATTGTTCATGGCAAGACTTTTTACGAGAAAATTGACGACTCCAGCAAGATTTCCGAAGATTACAAGAGGCAGACTTGAAGAGCTCAATTCAAAAGAATGTCACCTATTCCAAAGAAAAGTGAAGGATCTGAGTCACGTGATATCAAAAGATGGTCTTCAAACCAGCGAAGACAAAATTTTAGCTGTAAAGGATTGGAAGACGTCAGGGAACGTTCGAGAAGTTTCCTTGGGTTATGCAGCTACTACCGCAAGTTTGTGAAATGATACTCTCAGATCGCTAAACCTCTCCACCGCCTCAAAGAAGCCAAAAAAGTCTTCCGATGGACCGAGGAATGCCAAACTCATTCGAAAACTTGAAAAATGCTCTGATAACGAGTCCCGAATTGGCACTTCCTCGAGACGAAGGCACTTTCATCTTTGACACAGACTGCAGTAAAGAAGCGATGTGCGCTGTGCTGTCGCAAATGCAAGACGGACAAGAGAAGGTTCTGGCCTACTACAGCAGCATGTTGAACAAACCAGAACAAAGCTGTTGCGTAACAAGAAGAGAGCTACTTGCGGTCGTGAAATCCATCGAGCACTTCCATGCATACCTGTACGGCCGAAGATTCATCTTAAGGACTGATCATGGTTCGTTGAAATGGTCAACAAACTTCAAAAATCCAGAAGGACAAGTGGCTCGTTGGATCGAAGGACTACAAGTTTATGACATGGAAATTCAGCACCGACCTGGAAAGGCGCATTCCAACGCTGATGCTTTATCTCGACGGCCATGCCCGGAACATTGCAAGCATTGTTCGAAGCAAGAGGATAAGGAAGTGGTGATAAACTTCGTTAAAATTGAAGAATTTGAATGTGGCGGTTTGAAACTTTCTTTGGAAGAAATAAAAAAGGCGCAACAAAACGAAAATATACTGGGACCTCTTACTGGCTTGTTGGAAAATAATCGAAGACCCGAATGGCAAGAGACGGAGTGTGCAATGGAGTCCGGTGCTGAAAACCTACCTGGCCCAATGGAATTCGCTTCGATTGAAGAGCAGCACGCTCTACAGACTGGGAAAGCGCTGATGGTAAATGCGTCAAAAACAAACGTGTGGTTCCAAAGAAGCTTGTGAAAGAAATCTTGGTCCAGCTTCATGATACTTCAAGCAAATGGTCGTCTTCGTCATAAATCAAGTGGGCGCTATTTTTGCTGCTGAGTGTTTTGTTTTTTAGGAAGATACGCAGCCTGCTCTGGAGTTGGGGGTTACCTGCATGATGGTGAACTGAGAAGTGGACGAGTAAACGTCGAGCAGCTGGGCCATTTCGGTGACGGCAAACGGTCGTATCGCCTGCACCCTAATGCAAACGTCCATCAGCTGAGCACCGATCACGTGACCCTGTTTAGAACCGAACTCCATCTGAGCAAGCTCGACCAGCACGGTGATGTACCACTCAAAGTTCGTGATGAACTGGTAGTTGTTCTGCGAACAGATCAGAATGATCTTGGAGAGCAGCTCGTCCCTGTACACGGTGCCCTCGGCCTTGTCCATGTGCACCATCAGTTTCTTGACTATCTCCATCAGGTTCTTCTTTGAGACCATGCCGTACAGCAGATCGAGCGCCCTCAGTCTTATTGATTCGTCCTTGTCCTCCAGACACTGCAAGATCAGATCTTTGTGGGCCTGGACGCTCTTGGGATGAGTCTTGAGAATCTTTGACATGGCCAGCAATCCCAAATATTTCACTGTGTATCGAAACAGAAGCATGTATAAATGTAGACAGTGAAACCGTTGAAACAACTTACGATTCTGGTCGGAATCCTCGATGAGAATCCTCAATTTTTGGACGCAAAGTTGGATGCTGGCCGCGTGGTTCGGCATGCCGGAAGAAATGCTGATCAAAACAGCTATCACGGTGTTGATGCATTCGTACAGTAAACTCATCGCTGACGTGCTATAGTTGCGGAAAACAAGGTTAAAATCAAAATGTGTTGTTACATAGGCAAAACGAAAGAATCTGTCTAGCTTTTAAAAACGTTATCTTACAGTAAGAGGAATGGAAATAATTAAAACATACCTGTGAATGAGATTGGTGAGGGGTTCAATCAACTTTTTACCTAGTCTAGGTTCTAACGGGGTAAGAGCGCCAAACTAGAATGAAGAAAATTCTTTATTACCACTAAGGTAAAACACACTACCTAATTCTAATTTCGACTTTATCCAGCAGGCAAGAATCGCTAGATTATGATTGATAACAGGGCGTAGAGGGCGATTACGTCGATCTATGTATATTTTAAATGTTTTTATCACCAATAGGAACAATTTATTGCCATTAGAAGGTAGGCGAACGTCAGTTCTGAAGTGTCACCTGTCAAACGTTTCTATTTTTACGCCAGAACATCAAATTTCTGGGCGATTATTAGGAAAAAGTAGATAAAATAGTATATTATGCTAATAGCAACTCAAACAAGCTAAGAGATGTCATTTTTAGTGTTGTCAATTTTCTTCCCGGTAACTATCACGCATCACGTTCGGATCCGTATCATAATAATTCATAATAATAATATACAATTTCCTTGTTTTTGTCTTGATATATGAAGTATTTATCACTCCACAACACCAAACAGATCAAAGAGAGATAATCGGCGCACCACACCAATATCCTTCTAATACAAAGGCTCTTTACGCTACCTGGCGGCGGTAAAGTGAAGTGAAGTTATTTGCAATCGTCCAATAATGAGCTGTCAAATAATTCCAGCCTGCTAGAAATAATCGAACAAGCTATAGTATCACAGTGGAAGAAAAACAGATGAGGTCATGATGACGTAACTAGCGCGAAACGTCATATATTCAGTTACTTAGCAACGCTATAAATGAGTGAAGTGCTACAATAAATCTAGCCTTCTGCCTCCTAGAATGAAGAAGCTACGTTATGACGTCATTTTTTAAAAGCATTTATAATTATTATCAAGCATTTTGCCAAAATAAATATACCTCAAGACGATATTGATCAAAGGAGTCGTCAGTTTCCTGCCGACAGCCGGCTCGATCATTGTGAAATGCGAAAACTTTTGACACGTTAGTGAAAAAGATCTAAATTGTAGGTTATGTACCAGATGACTCGAAGATTATTTGAAATCACAAATGTAGGAACATCTTTTGGAGTCATCTGCTAGGTATATCTTATATTATGATTATGTATTAAATTTAGAACTTTTTGTTCACTGAAAATATAGAGAAAAGTAGCAGGAAATATCAGCAGTGAAGTAGCCCATTATTAAGCGATTTCTGTATGTATAGCACCTTCCAAAAGTTCCTTATCAGCGTAGCTCCGTTAATCCTTGCTATTTATACAGGGCTTCTCATTTTTTTTCGTTTATTCAACGTCGGCCTATTTTTGCAACGAGGATTTTTCAAGGACCACCAAAATCGCATGGGGTCGGCACCATCGTTCACACTTTACGTGCTATGCAAAAAATTATACTGTTAACAAACATCATGCCGTGAAGGAGAGCTGTTTTCAGGATCTTTGCAGTTGAATTTTGTTTAGTCAGTTTTGCAAAACTTCCAGTAATATTCAACTTTCAACATCCTCTCTGGAAATGGTGCCCATTAAAATATACGTTATTGAAACTTGTTCCCTAATTTTTGTCCAAGAAATCTAAAGTAGTGAAAAAGTGTGACATCAACACCTGTAAGCTTGGACATTACGGCGGAGCCACGTTGACAAGGTAGGGGATCCCGAAACATAATAATATGTATGTTATTTGATGCGTTCTTTTCCGAAAGCAAAAATACCAAAAAACAACTAAATTATAAAGTACTGATAAACAATTTGTGCTAAATAAAGAAAATGAGCGACACAATTTTAATTAAACGCAAAATGATTTGTATGTCAATTTCAAGACTGACACTGATTACATTTGAGTAAATTAATGGAGAACCAGTTGATGTCAAGAACTGAGTTCTGGTCAGTAGAACTTGCCCTTAAAAACCGGCAGAGGTTCTTTGGCCAATGCAAGGAGATAAGGCCAATGTGCAAACGAAGTGGGTACTAACTCAGTAAACGTGAGCTTACAAACATTCTGGAACAATTTGATATAGAGGTGCACACAACGAAGGGCAAAAAAGAGGAGGAAGAACATGGGAATATAGTCGGAAATTGCATAACGGCACATCCGGTATGTCTTGGTTTAACCGACTTAACGGCGCACCCGGCAAGTTCATCATAGATGCATATAGATGCACATTTTGGCCTCGTCCAGTCCCTTCTAGCGCAAATTGACTTTGAAACAGGATATCTCCAAAATAAACAACTACAGAATTGCAGAAACACATGTGCACTCAACGGGTGCGCCGTTGAGTCGGTTGAACCGAGACATACCGGGTGTGCCGTTATGCAATTTCCGACAATATAGAAGTGCCGAACTTGAAGAATGTGGATTACAAATTCCAGCTCGACGTTAACTTACCAACTTGATTATTTTTATCAACATCCAGTTGTTCGTGCTGGTCGTCATCAACTTGAAAAATACCGGGGCGAGACTCAAGTAATTCTTCGGATTCTTCCTTGCCAGTTCGCATACCACATTGACGGCGGCCGACTGAACACCTTCGAACAAGATAGTTTTGTTTAATATCTTCGAAATATGGATTCGTTGCAAAATTCATTTTGCAGAGATTTACGGCTCATTTTCATGTCGGGTGGCTAAAAGTTGCAGCGGTGCAAAATGCCAAATACAGCGGCCCAATTGGCCAAGATAGGTTGTTTTGCGACGTTGTCATTGTAACCCGGCGCAATCCTCGACGCAAGTCGGACTTGAAAAGGTCTCAATTTCAAGTCCGACTTGCAACCCGCGCAGAAGTTGAACGCTGTCAAAATGACAAAACGTTATTTCAACTTCAATTTGAATTAACCGTGAGCTCCAAATCTTGACCAAATGCGGGAAAGGTTGCGGCTAAGCCGGAGGAGAAATGATTTTTTTTTCATAAATATTAAGGGTAAACTTGGAAATATGTAGTAAAATTTATATTCAAAGTTTAACATCAGCGATCAGTGAACAAGAATGTAAGACTAGAGAAGAAATGAGCCCGTATATTTCATTGTACTAAGGAGCTAACTATCAACATAATTCCAGTACAAACCTGGATCAGGATCCTCGAGTTTTTCTTTGAGACGTGGGAAAGCCGGCCTGAGGGCTTCCGGATATTTCAGGAAAACTTTGTACATCATCAGAACCGCTTTCTTCCGAATGTAAGGTTTGGTTGAGCTTAACTGGAATAAAAAAAATTATGAAGTGATTAATTAATTATTTTATTAAATTATTAAGATATTGGCCTCCTTCAACATAATCACGATAGCTCGACGAATGAACTGAATAAATCATCAAGTCATTAAATTGTGTTGTGTACAAAAAATATTGCTGAGTTGCGAGGCTCTCGTGCGATTCCAGTACATCCGAGAGCAAATGCAGTGGTTCTGGATTGTTCGAGCAAGTTGGAGATACCGACGAGCGAGTAAGGCCCAGTTGCTCACTTCGAGTTTAACTTTAAGCTTGGTTTGGTTGCCATAGATTTAATTGTTGCAACAATCATCTCCATAGGAACCAAACCGTGTTTCAAGTTAAACTCGAAGTGAGCAATCCGGCGTTAGACACATATGCACAATTGGCGGAGGTGCGCCTTTCCAGAGCTTGCCGGTATATACGCGAATCTGATGGACGTTTCTAGAGCCACTGCGAATCTAGTGGCGGCACATAGTGGTTTAGATTCAAAAAAGTTTGTCAAAAGTCGTTTTTTTTTAGTAATAAAAACAATTGTATTTGGTCTAAAACATGACCGAGCTCTACTTCAACTTATTATAGGACCATTAAAAAAATAGTAGCTCTGAAGTAATCAACCCTCAAACTTCCCCTGCTGGCATTCTATAAAAAATTACCAATTTTATTCATCAACTTTTAAAGTAGGTTAAAATTTTCGCAACAGATACTTTCATGAATTTGTTGATTTAAATAGGACCGTATATATCAATGATTCTTGTGTGAATAAGAGAGCTTTCTTCATAATATGCAAATACAATATTCATATAGGTTATCATAGCCTGTCAAAACATAAAATATAGTGCAGAACATGTAGCATGTTATTCAAGTGCTTCAGTCTGCTTCACGTAGATTTCATTAATTGATAGGAGTTCAAGATCTAGACAATGACACCGTAAAGAACTTTCTTGTCCATATTTGCCTTTATGTCAGATATAGAGTATTGAAAAATAGTCAACCTGATTATTTATTTTATTAGTTTTTTATTTTCCCCCAAAATAGTATACTGCTATAAACGCAAATAAAATTGAAGTAAGTTTATAAAATGGAACTGATTACAGAGGAGAAAATGTTGAAATTCATTGAAAAGCTATCTAGAAAAATCAAATCATCTAAGGGGATGATTCAGAGGGGATGAAATGAAATAAACACACCTAAAATTCTAAAACTTCGCGAATAAACTTTCTAACAAATAATTCGGAATTCGAAATGAAGCCAAAGCGCGGTAGCGGCAGTACTAAAGAAAATAGAATGAAAATGCCCACTCTCCTGTTACTTCAGTGAAGCCGAGAAAACTTCCGCGAGAAGGCGAGAACAAAATTTTACTACGAAAAATTGAAAAGGTCACGAAAAAAAAGCGGTCGCTAATAGCCTCCGCCACTACGTCTGGCGAAGCTTGAAAAAATCACACCAACGAGACCGCGGAGCAAAAAAGGATTCTCGGCGGGGAGAAGCTGAAAACGAACTACAGAACTCGTACCCTCGCCCTCAAAATACCACAGTTCAACCAAACCATCGCAGAAAAGCGTGAAAAGAGCGAAATATACACACAGTTGTGATGGTATTGGGGAGTTTGCGATCTCACTGAGCGTACGACGTAATGCAACGTAGAACGTGAGAGATCCCCTGTAACGAAGGGATTGCAAATAACAACCTCGTCAATTTTCACGTTGAAAGTTACGTTACGTCGTACGTACGTGTGCACGCAAACTCCCCATTGTTTCATGCAGGTCAGGTCCGGTCAGGTTAAGTCACGTCAAGTCGGGTCAAGTCGGGTCAGGTCGCGGGGAGAAGCTAAAAACGACTCGCAGCACTTGAACCCACGTCCTTCAAACGCCACAATCCAAGCAAACCACCGCAGAAGAGCAAGAAAAAAATGCATGGAAAAACTGAATATTTGCGTACAAGGAAATGCATACATTCCAACGGAGATACGCAATTACGCAGTAAGACGGCGGCCGGCGGCCACATTTAATACAAACGTGGCCACGCATGGAACAATTTCATTGTTATTGTAGCTGAATCAGACTGAGAGAGTTGACAAGCAAGTGCAATGACAAATATGATGCCAAGCTTGCCAGGCTCTCTGTGGAAGCAACCAACAACTTCTGGTGAATTTAATATCTGCACAACAAAAAGTAGAATTACGGAAATGATGGACTTAGTCAAAAACAATGCGTGGTAGTCGCGTCTTCTTCATTTATTGTAAAATGACCTCTTTTTGCCTCTGACCTGTGATAGCTCTTGAGGATGAAAAAAAAAACTTCCTGCATCAGATACCTACATAATACAGGATATCTCAAAATTCCAAGTTCAGAGCGAAATATGGAATCCACTGTAGAACATGAAAAAATATTCAAAAAACTCAATGACGGTCATTTTTGAAGATATGGAGGGGTCAAAGGGTGGGACTTTGCTGCCTACTATTTTCGTTATTTGAAGTGGTTTGGGAACTGTTTGTGATAGGTTAATCAGTAAAAATTATCAATCACTGAGGGTGCACTGAACTTCTATTTATAATACAGTGTGATTCATTAATTTCAAAAAATCATTCTTGACGAGATTTTTGAGGAAATGAATCACTAGTTGACAGTTTTAACTGGTAAGTCTATCAAAAGTATCAACACCGTTTCCCAAAATCACTTTAAATAACAAAAATAGTGAGGGGCAAAGTCCCAATCTTTGACCCTTCATATCTTTGAAAATAAACGTAATTAATTGTTTTAAATATTTTCCTCCTGTTCTTGAGTGAATTTCATATACCGCTCTGGACTTGGAATGCGATACTCTTGAGACACCTGTATAGTCATGCCTTGTGAGTAGTCAGTACCTAGTTGAATTTGAAAATGTATTGTGTCAAAGGTCAGACTGGTTTCTAATTGTGTTTGACTTGTGATATAGGTATCTAATTGACCAATTGGTGCGAGTTTCATTATAATATGGCCAATTTAAAGCTCAAAATCAGTTACGCTTGCTGCTAGAAATTAAAAAATCTGTTGTGGAGCGACACAAAACTTTCCCGGTGGTATCCAGAATCAGAGACGTCAGTAATGATTTTGATTTGAGCGTCCTGGTGAGTTGAGCGTTTAGCGAGCACCCTGCATCCATTGTTGAGCCGATAGAACAAGGGACAGGTTCTTAGGTTTCCAAGGTGATGAAAAAACTCGAAAGGTAGAGCTAGGAAGCTAATTGTGGCTAATGGTGCTATTCTGTAAAAAATAACATTCCATAAACGCTCTGTTATGTAAAAATTCGGGTCGGCCATTGGCTGTTGCCTAGGAAATAACAACGTAACAGAGCCTTTATGGAATGTAATTTTTTAGAGAATCGCACCATAAATCTAAAAAATGAAATGCCAGTTCCTTATCAAAATTTTTATTTCTACTTCAGAGTCTTCAGAGATCGTGATCAAATTTCACGAACTTGATTTAAGACCCTTATACTGCTTCTGTTTGTCAATTTTCAAGTCCATATCATATATTTAATATGTTACAACATAGGCAGAGACGCCCAGAGCTAATGTGCCATCTAAAGGCTTCCGATAAGAATTATTATTTAGAGAGTTTGATCAGGTCATTCTGGCAGAACAGACCATCCATAAAAACTAATTTGCATACACAGATCACAATAAAGCACTGCGGATCAAGGAGTTTCAAGACACTGTAGAACCTCCACCGTCAGATTCAGATTCTGGAAAACATTCAAAAACCAATTAGGTACCTATTGTTTAAAAATAATTGGTAAAAATCGGTTCACGAGTTGAATACCTGGGGCAGAGTTCTTATTATGTGCACTTCAGGGCCTCAAACGAGAGGAAGGCTTAGTGGAACGGCAGGAAGACATCATGGGACCCTGGTACCGAATCACACAGGGGAACTGCACACATTAGAGCTTGAACGTATATGCCAACGGGATGGGCATACTGGAGTTGCTAAAGCTACATAAAACACAAGGGGGTTCACGGAGCCCCAAAACGATACTTGAAGACACAAAGGATCAGGGCGCACTGTTGTCTTGAACGATACAAGAAAACACACCGAAATCTGCCTGCATCCATAACCATTTTGTCACTTTGACACAGATACGTCAATGTAACAAAAACTTACCGGTTTGGTTGCTAAGGAAAATTAATGGGTCAAAAGCCGAGCCTACAGGCAAGCCCAGCTGAAATCGGCCAGGCCAAACTTTGAAAATTCATAACGCCCGTCTGGTGAATGGTGGGAGACTCCAACTTCAGCATTAATTTGATTCATTGGTAATGTTGCTTCCTGGCGAATTTGGTTCAAATCCATCCTATAGATTTTGAATAATCAAATGGCCAAGTTTCAGACACTGGCATTTTTTATTATTTGACAGATAACAGGTAGGGAAATATTTTCAACTGTTCTGAATACAGTTTCTCAAGGGCTTTCAAATGACATACAGCAAGTCAAGTTCCGTGAGATGTAGCTTCTGTCATTTGTTTATAGTGACACTTCTGTTTGACAGATGACAACCAAAAACTAATCCGGTCATTCGACTGCAAAACCATGTCTGCATACCAAATTTCAAGTCGATCATATCAACGGTTCGGCAGCTATCATGGTAGATTACAAACACACAGACATACAGACAGACATCACTCTGGAAATGGTCTTAATTGTCTTGGGGGACCTCAAAATGGATATATCCGTCAAAATCTCAAAACTTTTTTCTGCACGATTACAATACTTTCCCTTCCATGCTTCCATGTTGGTGTGGGGGCCGGGAAAGTAACAAAAAAAGATGTCAAAAAATTGACTGAACTGTTAATGACAGCAAGACATGTTCCCAATCTTATCAAACAATTCAAAAACAGTTTCATAATAGCCATCGATACTGAACTGTTTTCAGCATCACCATGAATTATTTGTTCATGCAGAGTACGTTACTTTCTTTTTCTGAATTATGCTCAACTCCTGGAAAACCAAGAACTTGGTCAGATTTTTTTTTACTGGGAAAAAAGTGCAACAATCAACTACCCTGACAAGGAACTTAGACCAATAGCAAGTCTTCTTGGTGAGTTTCAGTGGTGATGGTGACAAGAGCAGAACTGAGCAGAACCATCCCTGGCAGAACCAGAAAGTGTTAATTTTAGGTGCTTTCTTTTTAGCACTAAACTCACTGATCTGATATAGGTTAGAGAGAGAAAGAGCGACAAACCGCATGCGCGAAAGTGAGATACCACTAACAACTTAGGTCAGAATACTTAGTTCGGTTGTAAAAGGAAAGCATCTTTTTAGTCGTAGCGGTACACCAAATTATTCTGCACTTCTAACGATTTCGATTATTTTCGGCACATATGATCATTGGACCTATTCAAGCGTTTTGACCCGCAGCACCACCAAATTTGCCCCTCAGGAACGGAGGGGTGGGGGTATCTTCAGAATTTGAAGCTCCAGGTCTAGTATGGTCCAATGAAGACCCACAAAGGCAAGTGAGTAGTCATTTTCGAATGACTTTCATCCGCTGATGTCGATTCTGACGTGAAAAATGAGTTGCGCAATCATTTGACAAAGATAATTGGTAATGATAAAAGATAAAGATGAAATCAAGTGGTCATCTATTGAGCTCTGTGGGAACTTGTTTTTTTGTGATAAATACATGAAACTTGGTGTGACTGTTCATTATTACTCACTTCCCAAATATGGAGGGAGCACCACGCGTTCCGACGGATGACGTCGCGACGCAATATCAAAAAACAGTGGTTGCCATTTCCAGAGCAGTCGATAGAAATTTTATAATTTCTTTGATTTCTTCCATCAAGTCATATGCTTTCAAGATTCAATAACATATTTTTGTCGATTCGGGGAAACAGTGGGCTATCAGTGGTAAACTAAGTGCCTGTAAGGGGACCTGTGAGGTTTCTTCACCCCCAAATTTCCGCGGTCAACATCTTCAGATAAAACCGAGGATAAAACTAACTATTTTGAAGTCTGTCCATACGAATATGTTATCTGGTTATCATTCTTGTGTTTCGTCCTTCCAGGGACTTCTCAGTATGTTTATACAGATCTAGCGATCAAATGAAAGGATCTCAGAAAGGTACTTTTGATTACTGGAAAAAAGTGATATTTGATGTTGTACCATATTAGGTACCTACATACTCGGTTACACAACTCTTTACAAACTGAACTTCAAATTATTATAACGATTAATCGCTTGTTAATATCGATGCCACCGTACTGAAAGAAAGAAATTGCTTTGTATGAGACCGTATCAAATGATTGAACCATTATTGTTTGTTTATCTGTTTGTTTTTATCCTTATCGGCATTTCTTATGTCATAGGAGTTGGCTGAATTTGATTCCCAAATATCACAAGCTGAGAAACTCTGTTTCTATAGCACAAAGCACTTAACGGGAATCGAACCCGGGAGCTCTACTTGCCGAGCGCTCACGCATTCCACTTGACTAGCGGGCTTCATTGATTTTATTATTATTGTGGCATACCGGACCAAATGTGGAACACCCTTTTCTTTTTCGCAGAGAATGCAGTTGTCTACATTCAGATATAGGGGTATTACACATTACCGAACCATCTTTTGGGCTAAGTGGAATTCAAGATTTTCATATTGGTGCTTTTTCCAGACGTATTTACTTCATTCATATTCGGGTGACTTTATTCATACCCTAACACTAGAATCACAGAAATTGCATTTACTCCTTTTTTACCCATTCCAAACAAAACGGTATTCCAAAATCGGTTACTTTACTAGGTAATCTAAATGATCTTGCGCGGTTGCGAAATCTGTATAAACCATACTGAGGAGTCCTTAGAAGGACGAAACATGGAGAATGTTGACCAGATGACATAATTATTCGTATGGACAAACTTAAAAATAGTTTTATCCGAAGATGTTGACCGTGGGAATTTGGGGGTAAAGAAACCTCACAGTTCCCTCTAGCAGACACCTGACTTACCACTGGTAGCCCACCGTTTCCCCAAGTCGACATAAATATGTTATTGAATCTCTAAAGCATATGGTTTGATAAAAGAGATCAAATAAATTATGATAATATATCGACTATTTTGGAAATGACGACCACTATGTTTTTTGATATTGCGTCGCGACGTCATGCGTCGGAACGCGTGGTGCTCCCTCCATATTTGGGAAGTAAGTAATAATGAGCAGCCCTACCAAGTTTCATGTATTTATCACAAAAAAACAAGTTCCTACAGAGTTCAGTAGATGACCACTTGATTTCATCTTTATCTCTTATTATTACCAATTATCTCCGTCAAATGATTGAGCAACTCATTTTTCACGTGAGAATCGATATCGGCGAATAAAAATCATTCGAAAATGATTACTCACTTGCCTTTGTGGGTCTTCATTAGACCATACCAGACCTGGAGCTTCAAATTCTGAAGATACCCCCACCCCTCCGTTCCTGAGGGGCAAATTTGGTGGTGCTGCGGGTTAAAACGCTTGAATAGGTCCAATGATCATCTGTGGCGAAAATAATCGAAATCGTTAGAAGTGCAGAACTTGGACGATTTTAGGCCCGTACCGCGACGACTATTTGTTCCCACTGAAAAACAACATTAAAAAAAACACTGGGGACAATCTAGGGATTTTTTCCCTTTTCTCTGTTGTTCCTTCACAATATGACACTCGACATTACTTTTTCTTCCAGTGACATTTGACATCACTTTTTTTCAGTCTATTCAAACCAGTTTTTTCTCTGTTTTTCTACCAATTTCGTTCAGTTCAGTGCCAGTGCATCACTACTTACCAGCGTAAGGATATCGTTCGACAGATCCCTAGCCAAATCGGTGCTGATATAACAACTGAGAGAAGTCAGAGCCAGGCCAGCCTCGTACTGATTCTGTGAGTTGAGTTCTTTACGTATCATATTCGTGGTCAGCATCAGCAGCTCGGAATCACAGTGAAACGATTGACTGGCCGCCAAGTACCCTATCCTCTTCAACGTAAACTTGCTCGAGCTCATCACCTCGATGATATTGAATCCGGCCCATGAAATATCGTATCCCAGCATTTGCAGCTGTAAAACATACTCAAATTTAGACCAGGTCAATGGGACTCAGTACAAGTTGTTTACGTAAGTCAATTTGGCGATTGCATTGCTCTTAACCGCCAAGTTGTCTTGTCTGAGCTCCTGCTTGATGTCTTCCATGCACTGGGAGATGTATTTCGCCTGGAAATCGAAACAAAACTTGAAACAGGGGTCAAGTGAGGCGTACATAACCTCAACAAAAGCCATATTGATTTACGCACCTCGTTCTCCTTGTTGTTGCGGATTCCTCGCACCAGATCGGTGAGGTTCTTGTCGAACATCCGTTCGATGTTGCCTTTGACTTTCTTTAAGGCCATTTTCGGGGCTGCGGGGCGAAAATCAGAAATCGATAAGGGGGCTCCGAGAGTCGTGTAACGAAACGTGGATGGAAACGATTGAAATCACTACATATCACAGGTGGCCGTGAACCGGGCGCGTTTCAGGAGGCGAAGCACCGAAATTCGCGCATTAGATGGGGGGCGAAGCCACGTTCGAGATCTAATAAACTAGGAATGTCACCGCTTGTCAATTTTGACGTTTGCGTTGTGGTGACACTGGTGACTGTCTATGCTGGTGACGTACTGAAGTTTTGGCGAGCATGGGCGGAGCACAGCCTTCTACTTCGGCCATCATCGTCAAACTCAAAAAATCGTCGATTTTACCTAATCTGCAGCAGGGATTCGACCACAAAAATCTGTTATGCTGCTCAAATACAATTCCCGTCCATATTATATTATTTGTTGTTTCTAAAACGACTAAAAAGACGTGAATCTTCAAAGTGGTTTTCCTAATTTGTACGTCTATGTCGACAATGACACTCATGACAGCTGTCATTTTGATGCGTTGTTTTGACAGATGAATAACCTCACAATTTTCATCTGAAATCAAAAATCCAGACACCCGCCGGGTTTTCGTTTCTTTTCGAAATTCCCATAAATCGACTGGAAAACTGCACTTGCACTACTCGAGTAAGCTATTCAGAATATTTTCTTTTTGGTTGGTCTTCAATTCAACTTTCCAGAAAAATGTCGAATTTTGGGGCGAAAATGCAAGCTTTTTTCAACAGGAGATTGGTAAAACACGGAATACCGTTCTTGCTGTTGGTGGTAGGCGGTTCGTTTGGACTGAGAGAGTTTGCACAAATTCGTTACACATACGCTCGGTCGTCAGCTGTGAGTCGAGAGGACTTGAAAAAAGCCGGCGTCCAAATGAAAAAGCCCGAGGAAGTGACGCTGGAAAGCGAATATGAGAAAATCAAGAACATGGACATCGACAATTGGGAGCAGGTCAGGGGTCCGAGGCCTTGGGAGGAGCAGCCGGTTGACTAGACCATTGTTGTTGTGATACTACCTAAGTAGCTTTAGTTAGGTAATAATAAATTTTTAACTTTCGTTAAGTAGATAGAATTGCTATTGCCACGAAGTGGCGTTGATGTTGCTGTTCATCGTGCAGTAAAACCCAATTTCCATTTGGAGTTAGTTTTGGAAACAATTGTTGAATAATGCAGCCAACTGCAATCACTCAAATTGATGAATTTGTTTCCAGAGGCAACTTTTAGTATAGTATGTTCACCTGTACTGTGATTCTAGTCGGCTGTGAGATTTTGTTTTTAGGTTTCCAAATCTGAAATATAGAAAATCCCCAAAACTTTGCGGTTGGCTGCTCTGGCTTCATTTAGCGTTCATCATTCGAACCACTTTTGGAACGCATTTTTTACGCATATCCATGTCGTGACGCTTTTTTCCATTATATTGGAAAATGTAGTAATTTTTTGACCTGTTTTTAATTTTCGCCAATGAACAATTAAATCAAAGCAGCTTTGACGCAGCTCAACTTTACGTGATTCAAACCGAAAAAATACTAGTCCTTCGTCCAAAAAAAGGGATCCCATGGGATCATCAACCCTTCCACCTCTTCCAGTCGAAAAGACACGCCGAATCATGAAGAACCATTGGCAAGACAAAGAACATCCCAGCAGGCCAGCTGTTGCAGCAGGATTTACGTGTAAATAGTTTATTAAACCGGATTTCAAAAAACCCAGCCGCTCAAAGTTGCGTATTGGACCGAAATTCATGTGAGTACCTTCAGTTTTCAATTTGCTTTCGTTTTGAACCTTGGCGGAACGAGTTTTTGTCGGCCTTGAATGGCCGCCGTCAAGATGATTTGAATTGAAGGCGGCCCCGTAGGGTTCTGGTGTCTAAATGACGGTAATACAGCTCTGCGCCCCTCTAGTCGCATTTCCACGTATGACAAGGTCAGTTTTCCAAGATTTTAATATCAATTTGATAAGAAATATAACTTCACTTCTAGAGAAGTCAGTTTTACACCAGGTAAAAAGGCGGCAAGCCTACAATGCTGAAGTAGAAAATTTGCCCAGCCAACCAGAGTCACAGTACAAGTGAACCTACTATTACAGAGATTTGACAGCCGAAAATTTTTTTAATTCACAATGAGTTAGCAATCGATACATTCCTAACTTTAAAAAAGTTGGAAAGTGAATGATTCCTTACAGGTTGGAAAATAATGTCACTTTCGGACCACGGGCCGACGTGACGCCCTCTTGACGTATGTCGAGAGGTGATCTGATCTAAACAGCTGTCGCGGAGCGCGGAGTGTTGATGGATGCGTTGTTTGAAAAGGTTGCCTATGCCTACCTGATAGAAACGTTTGACGCGAAAAACATCAAATAAAGCCAATTATTTGCATTTAAAATGGATCATTGTGAATAAAGTCTTATACATACCACGGAGTAAAGCGTCATTACAGCCTACCGGATTCTATCACACCTCGGCACGCCTCGGTAATATATTGAATCCCTTGACTGTAATGAGACGCTTTCCACCTCGCGTTCGACTACCACTCCAAAGGTCGCGGGTTCGATCTCCGCTGGGGACGGATTTTCGCCTCGAAAACAAGCTTCTTGGTTTAGTTGGAATGTTTGCTGGCGCGTCCTCCTACGGAGTCGGGCATTCATCGCTACAATCAGCACTCGCGATCGCCTGACCAAAATTATCGTGAAAATCTAAGCACTTGTGATATTACTGTTGACAAAAACAACATTTTTGCCGTGCGTGATTTTCCATCAATTCACTTTGCTTACTTCTCCCAGTTTCTGCTGTACAACTTCGAGTTGTTTTTACTCTCTCGCAGCTTTTAATAGTACCTATATTACATACCGAGGTGGAAAGTGTCTCATTACAGCCAAGGGATTCAATACATTAACGAGGCGTGCCGAGGTAAGGTTGAATGACGATTTTTAAATTATTTTTCAAACAGAGAGGAGGCGCTTGAGGCCAGCAGCCTGTTTAAATACGGATCCGGACAGCCTGACAACGCCACTGCTCGATTCCAGATAGCAACGTTTGCCAAGAGACGGTTCAAGGTTACTGCGTTGTGACGTCATACGACCAGTACGAAAATAGCCGTGTTTTTGTCGCGAAAATGTTATTTCAAACTTTGATCTTCATGTAAAGAATAGGCAATTTTTTCAAACATTATTTTCTGTCTGACATTATTGTCGACAACGTTTTTGATGATATTATACAGTCATCGATTTCAAATAAATGCATGTAAGGTTCCCATTATTTGTACTTGAAATTAGGGGCTTTACTTGGTTTGTGGGAATGGTTAAAATCTGTCGCAGAGCCACATTTTACATAATGCTACTACATAATTAGAGAAATAAGACTTCGAAAATTCCATCAAAATGCTGATTATGATGAATTATCTATTTTGAAAAATACTCATTGAAAGAAGGAGAGGGTATCATTTTCGCGTCAATGTGGCCTCTACGTTATAATTGATATGTATTGCGAAGGGAATACAAGATTCTGACTGGGTATGATGAATACGTCCAATTAGGCAGCAGTCACACTGAGCCACCCACTACCATCAACCAAAAATCAAACGCACGCAATGTAATAATGCTGGTCACACTACAGCCACCTCTTACCACCGCCCAGTGACCACCGGTGGCCATGTGTTTGAAATTTTCAAAGTGGTGGTCAGTGGTCGGTGGTTAACAATACGCATCTTGATGCGCATACAGAACAAACATTTTGTGTAGACATACAACATACAATGTGTATGTCCCGAAGAGAACAAAGGTTTAACTTTTGTCAGTAACAAGTTGTAACATTTCTTGTTCATACGGTGATAACTGTAAAATTGTTCTTCATCATCAACAAGCTGCGGCACTAAATAATGAAATTCTCCTAGTTGTTCTCTATCGAGAAACATTTGACGCACCCACATGTTCCGGCGTTTTTTACGGATTTTTTTCGAGATGTAGTATAAAGCTACAACTTCGTCGGTATCTGAGTCATCGGACGAAATCATTGCAATCACAGAACTTGTCAATCTTGTCATGAGCTGGGCCGCTATTCTTGAATCGTGTGAGAAAAGTCCCTGGGAGTAAAATACATTCCGCAGTACACTGATGTAGCGAATGTTGCCTAAAATCGTGGTTTTTAGGCAACTTTCGCTACAGAATTGTAGTACGGATTATATAAAACTCCCGGGGTCTGGGAAACGGTGGTTAACGGTGGACGCTGGACGGTGGCTCAGTGAGACCATGCCGGATTATTTTGCTTGGTGGTAGTGGGTGGTGATGGCTCCAGTGTGACTGCTGCCTTAAAGACGCGTGCAGTTTTCTCACGCCTGCCTTGAAAGTGGGTTCTCCAGTTCTCAGCCATACAACGGCATACCATCCGCAAACTAATGGATTAATTGAGCGATTTCACCATACGGCAAAAGTCACTTTCAATAAATAATCGCCACTTGAAACTTAGTCAAATCACTGCCAAAGTGATGCTCGGACTCTGGGTGCGATAAGAGCGAAAAACTAGGAAAAATCGTTCTACGGCACATAGTCCGGGATACACACTACACACCCTCAACGGTTAAGGCAGTATTCTCAGCAGGGCGAAATTTCCTTCAAGATTTCTCCAGTACTGTCTCCTGTACTGAGTTTATTAGAAAACTAAATACAAAGCGTTTTTCCAGTTGCTTATGTTTTCTTTTTTGCTGACAGCTTTTTTCAAAAAACGGCCATGTATTCAATTTTGTACGAATAAAATAAACTACGCAACGAAATTATTGTCGTACTCCAAATTTCACCCTTTTTCAAAACCAGAGAACTCCTGACTGGTTTGAACAATTTCAATTCTGCTTGTAGCATTTGAGAGCTTGATTCTCTAAGTATAAAATCGTATCAATTCGAAGATTGATAGATGTCAGCTTGAGTTTCTACAGGGTGTTGAAGAAAGTAGTGCAACATTTATGAAGTTTGACTATCTCCCATTTGAAATAAGTGTTTCTTTTGAATTTTAACATCAATGGCATGTAGCTAAAGTTCATATCTCGAAACGGTTTTTGATTCATCTCTCTATTTCTTTTATTTACCTACAGGGTGGTATCGAAAAGACGACTTTTTTGTCTTCTGATGATAACATTTTCTCTTCTTCACCAATTTTCTAAATCCAGGGCTCATATTGAAGCCGAAGCCTTAGGTAAGAAAACCCAATAAACATGATCGACTCAAGACCAACATTCAAAATATAGGGTGGCATCAAAAGTGACATATGATTTTATCTGTCCAGGAATCCGACCGGGTGGAGAATTAAACCAAAATCAACATTGTTTTCGGATGAGGCATTCATTCTGAACACTCTTTGATGTTCCATGATTGATTGTCACCAGAATGATCGATGGAGGGACCAAATTAGAATTGAGTGTTTCTGAGAGAGAATCAGCTTTCTCGCTGGTCTGAAAATGTCCGTAACCAACGATACAAAATTCGGAACAATCGGGAACAGACAGTTGTCTTTGCTCTGTTTTACTCAACACTGGTTACGGCATTTGCAGTTGAGTTATAGCGCTGCTTCTCCTTGAAAAACATGCGGCTGCAATTTGGGAATGCCTCATCTGAAAACAATGTTGATTTCCATTCAATTCTCCACCCGGTCGGATTCCTGGACAGATATATTCATATGTCACTTTTGATACCACCCTATATTTTGAATGTTGGTCTTGAATCGATTATGTTTATTGGGTTTTCTTACCTAAGGCTTCAGCTTCAATATGAGCCCTGGATTTAGGAAATTGTTAAAGAAGGGAAAATGTTATCACCAGAAGACCATAAAGTCGTTTTTTCGATACCACCCTGTAAATAAAAGAGATAGAGAGATAAATCAAAAACCGTTTCGAGATATGAACTTTAGCTACATGTCATTGATGTTGAAATCCAAAAGAAACAGTTTTATTTTAAATGGAAGTATGTCAAACTTTATAAATGTTGCACTACTTTTTTCAACACCCTGTAGAAACTCAAGTTGACATCTATCAATCTTCGAATTGATACGATTCTATACCCAGAGAATCAAGCTCTCAAATGCTTTGAACATGATTGAAATTGTTCAAACCAGACGGGAGTTTTCTTGTTTTGAAAATGGGTGAAAGGACCCCGCACGATTCTTATGGAAAATGGCTCCCGGTTAAATTCTCTGAATTTTTGATATGTTGTAGCTCATGAGATACTAATCAAATACCGTGAACCCCAAACTCAAATAATGGACAGTTTTTTACCCACAGGGGGTTGAAGTTGGAGGTTTTGACGGCTAAAAAATGATATTCTGACGTAAATAAAAGCTTTCTATTTGGTTTCTCTTCAAGTTGTGTTTCATGCTAAATGTATTTATTTGACAGAAAAATATCAACCCCCTCCTCCACCCCCATCCCCTATCTACCATCACAAAATTCGAGATTTTTCTCAAAAGCCATGCAGATGGCTTCTGTGATTCAAATTATGAATTTCGACATAAAAATTATTTTCCACCCCTAATGTTGGGGTGCCGATTTTCCAATTTTCCTCGGTTAATTTGGCTGAATTTTTGGTATTGTATACTTCTAATTCTGCTGAACAAAAAGTTCTCTTGCCAAAACTTATTCCTATGGACAGTTTTTGTTCTACAGGGGACTGAAGTTGAAGATTTGAGAGCATAAATATTGAACTTCAGTCCCCTGCAGAACAAAAACTGTTCATAGGAATAAGTTTTGGTATGAGAACTTTTTGTTCAGCAGAATTAGCAGTACACAATACTCAAAATTCAGCCAAATTAACCGAGGAAAATTGGAAAATCGGCACCTCAACATTAGGGGTGGGAAATAATTTTTATGTCAAAATTCATAATTTAAATCACAGAAGCCATCCGCATGGCTTTTGGGAGTAATCTCGAATTTTATGATGGTAGATAGAGGTTGGGGGTGGAGGAGGGGGTTGATATTTTTCTGTCAAATAAATATAATAAGCATGAAATACAACTTGAAGAGAAACCAAATGAAAAGCTTTTATCAACGTCATAATATCATTTTGAAGCCGTCAAAACCTCCAACTTCAACCCCATGTGGGTAAAAAACTGTCCATTATTTGAGTTTGGGGTTCACGGTATTTGATTAGTATCTCATGAGCTACAACATATCAAAAATTCAAAGAATTTAACCGGGAGCCATTTTCCATAAGAATCGTGCGGGGTCCTTTGGAGTACGACAATAATTTCGTTGCGTAGTTTAGTTGATAATTTTTTCGTTTGTCAAAAAATGTCTCAGTAATTATTGTTTAGTAACTTTTCCAGTGTTTCAGGGCTATTCGGCTTCTAAGAAAATGTGGGGTAATCCAGACGGAAACGAGGTGGACAAACATTCAATGGAATCTCATCAAACCTCTATACAGTGGCGGCTCGTGAGTTTTTTGCAAGGAGGGCTCAAGTTAATAACAAATTCGCGAGCTGAGAACTATATTGTTCTATCTGCACTTCTTGATGAAAATGTTTTTCGAACTTCGAACCAGCAAAACATGGACAAAATGTTTCCTGGTATAAACAATATTAGATCAGAAACTAGAGAAAGAGGCTTTTATTCCTTTCCCGTTTCTGATCTAATTGTTTAAATCATGAAACATTTCGTCCATGTCTTGTTGGTTCGAAGTTCGAAAAACATTTTCTACAAAGATTGCATTATAGAACAGTTCTCAGTTCGCGAAATGACGAAACTCGAGACAAAAACTTTTTTGTCGTATCCGCATCACAACCATATGGAGTTTTAGCATTTACTGTTTTGTCAAAATTACGTGTGAGTTAATGCACCACGAATTTATTCTTGCGGGTTCGATTTGCTTTATATTCAGTAAATCAATGCTGTAATCGGACGTCCGTTGTTTTTTTGCATTTATTTCTTCTTGTAGGCTTGATGACCTAAATGTAACTTTTTTAGGTCAGCTATCTTCATGTTTGCAAACTGTTAACTAATCGAAGAGTACATTAATAATTATATCGATTATTTCAATCGGCTGGGGGCTCGAGAAACGGAGCCCATATCTGCAGTATAGAGCGGGAGCCGCGTCTCGCGTTGCCATGGTTACGGACATGTTTTGTGCGAGTGCACCCCGGCATCACCGCATCGGCGGTGGGCGCCGAATGCGGAGCCCAAGACGAACTTCTTCGACCGTGCGATCGATTAGAATTATTTTGTTGAAATATTAATTGACCAATGACTGAACGTTTTTGCACTAAACCAAATCTTTGGAATAAGTATAATTAATGAAATGCATTCCATGTCTCCCTACCGATAAAAATCTCTTGCCGCCTTTAGCGTTGGGGGGGCGCCGCCCTTGAGCCCTCCCTCACCAGCCGCCACTGCCTCTATATCTTTTTATCATCATTTTTGAGGGAGTAATATTGATACCCTGCGTATACAGCTTAAATACAACACAATCCTCATAATAAAGTACGTTCACCTTGAGTGTGATTTTTTTAGGTAACTAGAATCACACTTTAAGTGATCGTACTATACAGGGCGAGATACAGGGTATTTCACTTTTTTTCTGACAATACTTCAGGATATGATAGAGCATCAAAGAATAAGTGGACTTTCTAATGAGAAAAATATCGGAAAGGCACTATAACGGAGACGGAGACGGAGGCAAAGTTGAGTTTTGGAGATAGTTTTTTTTATTGCTACGGATTTAACGTTTGAGTTGGTTTATAATTGAGACGATCGTTTTAAAACACACTGATTAATACTGTGAATCTGAATCTTCCACCGGTTCTCTGACGAATTCCATATAGACGAATCTAGTTTACCTTTTTTCCTGACGCATGTGCGAAGTGTGAAGGGCTTGCCATTGGTACACTCCGGTCACGTGATAAAATTCGTGCAAATTCCGAAACTTGACACAGTAAAATTGAGTGAATACTAATTTTTGCGATAGAATCGTAAGTTTTAGCCCACTAAAAAGTATTATTGAATAATAGGGTGTGTTTTAAGTGGTTACTGCTAATGGAAATCGGCGAAAATAGTAGCGGATCCAATAAACATTGCTATTATTGGAACTGCAGAAGTGATAGCCGCTAGCCTTGCCGCTAACAATGAGCAAAACTTGTTTTATTTTGAAAGATTCCCAAAAACGTGCTTAAAATACCGTGGAGGTGATATCCCCACCCCAAACGTCAATTTCGAGGTCAATTAAAGAACTGTGCGCGATGCAACAAATCAGACAAATGGATTAGGTTATGTAAACCTTTTGGTTGTAACGTGACACTCGTCGACGCCAAAGTATCGCAGTCGCAGACATTACAAAAGACACATATCGCATATTTATGTTCCCTGCACTTTATTCACTCCAGCGGGCCCTTACAAGAGATTCCGGACCCAGTACAAGCCACTGTTGGTAGCACCGCTGTTGTCACGTGATAGCCGCTCGCCCGCGCGATCGTGTTGTTTTCGGTGTTTTCACACTTTTCATTTGTAAAATACTGACTTTTCGAAAAAAAATCGTTTTGTATATAGCGTCAGTATTTAAAAATTGTATTAAATTTCATGCTCTATAAATTTAGTACACGTGAAACAATTTCTTGTATGAAAAAACAACCGATTTGGCCAATATCCCATGTAAAAAAAGAAACTTGCACGAATCGTTTGAATTGCCGCCTTTTCAGCAAACTTGCTGCTGCACACTTTCGACCACTTCATATACTAGAATCCCCTATTCGTTGGGAATATGGATCGCTGCATATGGTTTCGGGTAGGGCGCCGAAAGATACCAAACAAAATATACCACCACAAATATACCGGCAAAAACATACCATACCAATAATATACCAGGCCACAAATATATCAAGCCAAAAATATACCACGCCAAAGATGTACCAAGCCAAAAATATACCAAGCCTACAATATACCAAGCCATAAGTATACCACGCCACATATATACCACGTCAAAAATATACCACGCAAAAATATGCCATGCCAAAAATATACCAACCAAAAATAGGTATCATATACCACGCAGTGATTCATCTTTGCGAATGCATCTTTGCTGTCGGGTGGAAGATAACGCATAACCGTCGGTGCTGCCGCACTGTCGAAACTGAAGACGGACTACAAGTTTTTGCAATTGAAATATGGAGTGAAAAATTGATGCGAAAAGCAAGACCCTTTGATTGTACTCTTTCTTTCAAGAATCGTTATTCAACAATAATTATGGTTCTCATGGTTTTTTTCCACAAAGTTGTCGAATCAAAAATCGGTGGTAGGATCGGAGATCACCGCCCCTCAGGCGTACCTGACGAGCTCCATGTACACAGCTTTCTCATGTCCAAGAGTGGTTGTCGAATCAAGAACTGGTAAAAGGGCCGCAGGTTACCGCCCTTCGGGCGTACATGACGAGGCCCATGTACACAGCTTTCTTGTGTTTAAGTTATTGTCGAATCAGAAGCTGGTGGTAGGGCCGGAGGTTATCGCCCTTCGGGGCGTACCCAACAAGATCCATGTCCACAGTCTTTCCGTCTTTAAGTTGTTGTCGAATCAAAGACCGATGATAGGGCCGAAAGTTAGAAAAATAGAAAAGCACTATTTCTGGCATGGCATATTTCTGCGTGGTATATTTTTATGACGTGGTATATTTTTGGCGTGGTGTATTTTTGACCTGGTATATTCTTAGCTGGGTATATTTCTGGTTGGGTATATTTTTGGCTTGGTATCTTGTTGGCTTGGTATATTTTTGGCTTGGTATGTTCTTGACTGGGTATTTCTTTGGATGGTATATTTGTGGTCTGGTATATTTTTGTCTGGTATATTTTTGCCTGTATATTTGTGGTGGTATATTTTTGGCTGGTATAATCTGGCGCCACACCATGGTTTCGAGGCGACTCTGGAACAATCCCACACTTTTCGCGTGCATTGCCGCATTCTCTGGATCGGCGGCACCTCCGCCAATTGGCAAGATGTGTCTCACTCGGCTATTGGAGTCTCCCATGTTATTTAAATCGCCAAGCCATCGCGTATGCTCTCGAATGTCCATAGCTTCGCAATTGTAACACTGCGATTTGATGCGAACAGTCTGGAAAGATCAGGTGTGCTCTAGAATGCACGAGAGTCTCGCTGCTCGGAACATCAGTATAGCTCAAAATTTAATTGTATAGTTTTTATCTAATTTAGTACACATAGTAAGTTGATGCCTACCTACAACCTGGTCGCACTGACTTTTTGTCACATTCATCCAATGGCGTAGATATATGGGGCCTTTTTTTTTACTTCCTGTCAACTACATCAATGATTGTTTGCGATTTGTATAATATTTGTGATTTCTTTTTTCAATTTTTCATTTTTTTTTTCATTTTTCTTTTTTTTTGAGAAAATCCACTTATTTTTTGATGCTCTACCATCTCCTAAAATATTGACAAAGATACTGTTTTATCCTGTATGAAGCAAATTCAACTTTCACTTTTGATACCAGCTGCATGGGATTTTTCTAGAGACTTTTGAACGAACCTCATTCTTTCACATTAAGCTTTCAGGTAGATTGATACTTATCCTATATCTACTCTTCCACCACTGTTGCACCATCTTTTACAACTTGCAGTGAAACGACTGAAAAGAGAAAACCAAATCTAACACGTTATAATCGAAAATCCATAAGCTCTATGTAACATTTATGTGTGCTAACAAGTGTTTTGTGTGTTCTGCCACTAACAACAACTGTCAAAGCCCCTTTTTCTTCAACAAACCTAACTTTCGTGTGCTGTATAATATGTGTGTAGAAATCCAACACCCAACGACGTGTTGTGTGTGTGTGTGTGTGTGCCCTCGCATAATCGAATCGGTCACGCGACGTCGGGACGTCCCTCTCTCGGGGGCGCAGGTCGTCGCTTCGGCAAACTCGGACCCGCGTCCACTACTTACGGTCAAGAGAGCCGGGCAATCGTCCAGTTTATGCCACGCCGCCTTGCCGTGAAAGCACCATGACATGTGCGAGACTTTTCGAGACTCCCATCGCCTCCCCAACGTGTCTCGAATCTTCTGATCTGCAAGTATCATGGGTGAGTGTCTTTTCTTTTTTTCTTCTTGAAATCTTCTCTTCTCAAGATGGTCTTGTATTGACAAATTTGAATTGTATTATATCGGGGCCGCGACCGATATACCCACCTTATTCATATTTGTTGTGAATGATGTGTTACCCGTGGTGACCGCACACTGTTTCAAGTTCAAAGCATTTACGTTCACTTAATAAAATCTGATCGATATGGTATAAAGAATGGACACAAGTAAATGTTGTGGTTAGCTGGGGGTGCGTGGGTATGCGGCATGGGTCCCCCCCGTCGAGCCCTCGACCTTGCCCCACTTGGGGTCCGGTGATGGTGCGTGGTTATGCACATGTGTCAGAAATCCCATAAGTTCCGGGAAAATTTGGGGGAATGTCAGGTCAAGTTCCTTGGGAAATTTGAATAAAGTGGCCGTCAGAAAATCGATCTTTTGATGATAATTTCTGGGCTTTTGATGTTTAGGGGTAAATTCTCTGAATACTATTGCGTGGCGAGCTCAAGAGTACATTTGTTGCCCAATAAGAAACGCCGTGGATAACTTTCGACGGAGAGTTTACTGATTTTTGGAATTTTGCTTTGGTGTCACAATCATAAGGTAGCCAAAATTCATCAAATCAGTACACTTCGCGTCAAGAGCTGTAGGAGTTTTTATTGGATAATGACCGAACCTACTTCTTTTTCTTAGACGTCTGTTAGACAAATACTTGGTTTATAGTAGGTATAGTATACCCACACTGGCAACCTTGAAGTGACACTTTTGTACACATCTGTCATTTTTTTGGCCCCTGGCAGCCACTCGTTTTCCGTTCCACGGCCTACCTTTGTGTGACTTGTGACATTTTTTTTCAGTATATCAGAACAATAGTTTCATTTGAAATTTTGTTGATAAATCTTATCATCACCCTGTACCCTGTGTGTGGGCACTACTATAGTCAATTTGTTAAAAGAAAATCACATGTTGTTTCTGCTACTAGGTAACTGGGTGTTATTCAATAGTTTTATTCACTTGTCTTAAGCACACCTATTACAAACTTTTTTTTCTCTTAAAAAAAACCTGGTCTTAAGGGCATCACGAATTTGACGATTGTCATGAAACGTAAAACGTACTCTTGTCTCGTATGAATTCGCTTCAGATTCATTCGCTCTGAATCTGCTCTAGCGGATCATGAAATTCAGCTTTAAAATAAGAGTGATCATACGAAGCAAAGGTAAGTTCCAAGTTTCAGAAAAATCGTTCCAATAATAAGAAATTTCAATATGGCTACCAAGATGCCGGCGCTACCATGAGATCCAATCTGCCCATTGACCACCCTTCAGGACCTAAGCCTGGACCTAAGCTATTCATCGGAAAATGTTCCAAGGCTCTAGCTTCATTCCCCGAGAAGGAGTACGACTCCCTCATTTCTACACAGACAGACAGACGGACAGACAGATAGACGGAAGAACAGACAGACAGACAGACAGACAGACAAACAGACAAACCGGTCATATAACCGTCATTTTCTATCGAAATCTGCCCAAAAGTTGAAGATTGTCAAAAAAAAGTCGCAATACAGGTTTCCTAAATTGAGCGTCTCTTTCTGGCCCGTGACGTCACGTTCGATTGCGCAGTAAATCGTCGCAGTCCTAGTGTGCCAACATTGCCCCGATTCCATAAACCGAACGTGTGTTTTGATGGTGTTATTATTGGTATTTATACAGTTTTCACAAGTAGTTATGGAAAATAAATGTTGTGGGCCACTATGCAACTCCACAAGTTATACAGCGAATGTGTCCCTAAGCATGGATCCATCAAGTATCATTAATTCAAGGGTACACTTGGCCACATTTTTGCATCAAACACTTCAATTTATAGTGATAGGCATAATACACAATAAAAAATATTAAAAGTGGGACATGGGACACGCATTTACCTGGGCCGCTATTCTTGAATCTTGTGAGAAAAGTCCCTGGGGGTAAAATACATTCCGCAGTACACTGATGTAGCGAATGTTGCCTAAGATCGTCGTTTTAGGCAACTTTCGCTACAGAAGTGTAGTACGGATTATATAAAACTCACAGGGACTTTTCTCACACGATTCAAGAATAGCGGCCCTGTGCTTTCTGCGCACGTCCATATATCGTTGATATATCTATTACAAAAATAGTTGTATACGCGCATCAAATGCGTCTCTGGCAAATTCTTTTCTGCGGAATATTCATTTGCAATATTCATTGAGAAGTTCGTTATATTTTTTAGCGACTTTCCCAGTATGGTTGGCTTCAAAATTCAAAAAATAAAACGCACTTTTAACACGGCAGAGCAATGTAAATACAAATGGCGCGATCACTCATGGCACACTGTGCGCAGAACGTGCCGAAAACAGCTGCGCGGAATCGCGGATTCTCCATCTCTCTTTTGAGGAAACCTGTATTGCAAAAAAAAAGATCTTTCATGTTCGCTTTGCGCCTTCGTAGGTAACAGCTCAATTAGCTTGTTTTGCATAATGCAGTACCTACTACGTTTTATTGTAGACGTTCCAGTTCGATCTTTATCGGCCAAAGAAAGTTGTGGTGTGTGACCCAACCTCAAAATATCAAAATAAAGGTTTATTATGTGCTTCAGGATATATCATTAATGGCTCATAACTGTTTTATTTTCGAACTTCCAAGGGCAATTTAAATACTGAAGTGCACTTAGTGCCAAGCGAAGGTGTATGATGCTTAACAGCCATATCACTTCTGGCGGCTTTACAGAACTTCGTTTGTCGCCGGTGACAGTGTCGCTGGCCAATAGGATTCGATCTGCCTGTACTCCTCTACCTCCCTCCATAATTCCCGCGAAACGAGTTTCTGTCGTCGTGTCGTTTAAATTATTCAACTACAGTGGAGTGGGAGACTGTCGCCGGCGACAAACGAAGTTCTGTAGAGCCGCCATTATCCTTGTTCTTGTACTAATGTAAAAAAAAGCGTCCCAAATGTTGAGCATGCTGTAATTTTTCTCTTCAAACATAAAAACGTCTCAATACGAGTTCTTTCTTTCAATAAAATTCACCGAATCGAAAGGAGTTTATTTGTAGCTATGAACAAATCGTTTTACAACCTATTTCACTACACGCTGACCTCCCCCCCCCCCCCTCTTTCTCACTCACTTTCCGTGTAGACCGTTATCGTTTCCTCGAATCTGAAATTGTGTACTGGAATGTATTTGCATAACTGCAAACATGCAAACGCGCTTCGTGTGTGAAAAGGGAAAAAATGACGAAGGAATAACAGAATATGAGTACCTAATAGGGATGAGGGCACCGAAGTTTCCTAAGTGAACTTCATTTCTTTATTAGAGAAGGGTTGCACCGGAAAGACGAGAGGCGTAAAACAGATTTCTTACAGATGGATCACTGTTAATAAATAACAGATGGCACGCTCGCACTTGCCTGTACGACTTCTCTTGAACTTGATTCCCTGAACATTTTACATTCCAATTTGGTCACTTCAGACGCGGTAAATACAGCCCCCAGGTTTCCTCCACCATCGCAGTAGGTTATAATTGGTAAGGAATCAGAAATCAACAACACGATTCACAAGGACTGAGACATGTGATACCTGCGAGCGGAGAGCCATCTTTCTCGGGATGACTACATTGAACACGCCTTGAAATCGGTGAATGGAAAACTCGCTCAACGACGTATCTTATTTCAATACAAGGAAAATTTCGGCTTCAGTGCCGGAACTGCGCCAATCAAATCTTAGCCAGACAGAAAATGGTCAAGTTTATAACAGTGATAGGGAGCTGAATATTGACGGTACAGTTGTGCATGTATTGAATAGGCTATTTCGTTTGGGCAGGTGAGCATGCGTAAAAACGCCAGATTTTGAAAACTTTCGTACACCTGTCAGTTGAATGGCAACGCTGCATGCTCCATGCTCTATCTAGCTCCTGACCAGCTACTAGTTCCTGGCTGTTACTTTACACACACCGTAAACGCATCTCTTTGTAGCTTCTTTGAACTTTCTTTTCGGTACAACATTTTCAACAAGTTCTTTGAACTTTCTTTTCGGTACAACATTTTCAACAAGTTGTGTTCTTTCGCCAAAACATGAGCTAATGAAATGGAGGTTGGGTAGAAACGAGAGTATCATCATAATTGTCACAAGTGACAGTTGGCGCCGATTTCTTGTTGTTCCGAGCGCTGTTGCCATTTTCGTTGTTCCTGTAATCCTGTACTTCCACAAATGATCATTGAACTTAATTCCAGTAAAACATTTTCTTTGAATACCTACCAAAATGGTATAGTATCTAACATTCGACCAAATTATATGTGGGATTTTGGTGCACTACAATATTAAACTATGAAATTTGCTCCACACATGCCCAGTCAAAAAAAACTCAAACAAAACGACCTATTTTTTGTGGGGGTCCTACAAATTGAGAGTAGTAAGCGTTAAAGTTTCCAGATTTTTTACAAATTTTTGAAAAAAAAAGAGGTTTCATCAACAAATGGAAATAGGTATACCAGTGCTAGTATCCCGATTTTAGCTACATTCAGTCGTCTTTTCCGATTTTTTCTGTTCAACGGTTGAGAAATAATTGATTTCCCTTTTGCACATTCTTGAGTTGAGTAAGGGAGCCCGCGGATAGATCGTTTGTTATACAGTTGTTCTAAAATCCTCTTTCCCCTTAGTTGTTTAGTTGCTTTTTTTACGACAAGACCGAAGCCTCGGTTGAAGCTTTTAATCACTTACATCGATGTTGAAGCTTGAACGCACAAAATTTTCCATTGTCTGACCACTCTGACCAGAGAGGTGTAAGTACGCAAGCACTAAATATACTCACATCCACATTATAGAGAATTTTTAAAATCGAACACACTTCTCCTCCGTCAAGAAAGCGTTGATACATAATTAAAGCGAATGTTCACCAAGTACAGTGACAATAAAATAATAACGAAACGCACCGACCCAAGGACCAAGGACTGCCAAGGATACTCAGCATTAAAACTGACAGGCTTGTTATGCATATACAATGGAATCGATCACTTCTCTTTGCTGTCCCCCTGTAATTATAGGTACCTGGTTGTTATTGACGGTCAAATGATGTTGTACGCTGTGAACTTGAAATATGTATATTTTTTTGCATTGGGTTATAATAAGGTGAAGTCCTTCCAGCGAAGTCGTGATTCAAGTGGATTGAGCAAATTTTCTAGAAGAGTTGTAAGTCTGCTGGCTGAATCACAACAAAGTGGTGCTATTTTATGACTCTTTCACATATATCAAGGTATCCAATATATCTTTGATTGTTTTTGAAATATATATCCTGAGAAAACTGAAAAAAGTCGAAGTCTATCATTTCAAATTACACTTTGATCTTAGCCATGAGGCCGAGAAGCATTTCAAATTACTTCATTATGACCAGCTATCGATTTGAAAATTGATATCTTGACATTTTTAAAGGTCCTTGATCAACTGACGTCAATTATTTTTTTGGTCTACTGTTTGAATTTCTAACCGTGGGTTCCACCAAAATATTTAACCAGCTGATAGCTAACTCGAGATTTATTTTGATGGATTTTGGCCAAATGATCAATGTAAATTCAGGTTTCATGCTAAGTAAATCACGAAAGGGTGGTATTCTTGCGATTTAACGTTTTTTCCATAATGAATCTACCAGTATTGACCAGAAAAAAATCCGTTTAAACTCGGTTTAGCTTAAACCGCTCTTAAATTTTTTGGTGGAACCCGTGGTTACTGTTTCCGAAATCCCAGTAGGTAGTACCTAGGCTCCGTAGTAGGTTTGTAGTGAGCGGTAAAAAACGGGACACCCGTATTTCCTATCAAGCTGACGTTAAGATGTTGAAGTCTTTGAAATGTGACTCGGGGACCGTAGAGACGTGTTATAGTAGGTTCACTTGTACCGTGATTCTAGTAGGCTGGGCAAATTTCACAGTTTGGCATTGTAGACTTCACGTCCAACTGCCTAGTGTGCGCCTGAGCGTCTGGCTTCGAAAGATTATAGGTTATGATTATAGATTAGAAGGTTATGTTGGTGCGTTTTTGTCAAGATAGGATATGTTGATGTGTCGGCTGTTCCTGTCAAAAATGAAAAAGAATCCCATCCACACAAAAATTGAAAGAGTGTAGATAGCTTCCCAGAGTTCCCAGTCTTCCAGAGTGTGGGTAATTCTTTTAAAAACCAGGAATAGTTCATAATGCTTCCATATTATGTGGTTTTTGAAAATAAATTCACGTCTTCTCCGCAAAGCTGAACGTTATGGGGTACATGCCCAGCACCTATACTCCCCGCCAATTTTCTCCCAGAAGCGAGTTCTTGATGGCACCCTCGAGGGCTTCAAAATGGGCACTGGACGTTATTGTTCAAGACACAAGCTGAGGCGCAAACACAGTTTTCACAGTAATGGGCATAATTCCACCACAATTTCCGTGAAACTCGTGATTTTCAGTCTATTTGACATAAACGGTAATGTTGTTGATGTTGTCAAGCCTAAACTTTCAAACATCAATGCAACCAACTGCCAAGTTCTAGGGAGTTTTCAAATATCAGATTTGGAAACTTAGAAACAAAATCCCACAACCAACTAGAATCACGGTACAAGTGAACCTACTATACCGTCGTTTAGAAACCAAAACCGCTCGGGCCTCTTTCGAATTTCACATCATTCAGATTCGAGCCAGCGCTGACACAGACTCGTCTTCTTCGAGTGCCAAAACGGGGGCAAACAGCAAATTGAAGGTAATCGCAATAACTTCGGTCCAAACGCAATGTTGAACCGCTGAGTTCTTTCAAACATCTCAAAATTTGTCGGGATGTTCCTTTCTTGGCCAGAATTTTTTTAGGGCCTGGAGTGGCTCTTTGGCTGAGCAAAGCCAAAGGGTCGGTGCTTCTATTACGACGTTTTTTTTGGAACGATGGCATCGCATTTTTTAGACTGAAGCGTCAAAAAATCGAACTCGCTTCAAGAGGTTAGAATTTTTTTTTCAACTGTGGAAATGTCACAGGCTACTTTGATTTCTTGACAATCAGTGTTCAGTGCTAGATTAAAATTTATGGAATGGAGTACTTACATATCGTAACATATTATAGAAGAGCCTATGACGATAAAGCATCATATCAGGGTATCAGTGTGGTATCAGGCCGCATGGACAGGTGATGTCACACAGGAATCTCACACATGCGATCATCACTTTCTTGTATTTAGGTTTACAAAGGGGATTTGGAACATTGCAATACCGTGAGATCAAAAATTATCCTGGTCAAGGGTGGTCTTGATATTGTTACGATATCTCGCGTACGGGCTCGAATATAATTGAGACGATTGTTTTAAAACAAACACTGTTTATTTCTGCGTACTACAATCAATACACCAACAATTATTCACGCTTGGAATTATATCGCAGGTACTTCGCTTGTTATCGCTCGCTATCCAATTCAATACTGCCGCGAGCTGCCGGCTGATGCTTTATACAGGGTTATTCAAAAGTCCGGAATAAAATTCATAATTTTTTTCCATATCCATTTTGGAAAAAACGCTCAAACAGGTCGATTTTTAAAAACGGCAAGCCGTTTTTTCATGACACGTGTCATGTTCTACCGTCAACCCCCTAACCCCAAGCCACCCTTAGTATTTTTTTTCGAATAGCACCCTATGGCTTGTGGGGGCTCGTTGGAAAGCTTGTCAAAAACTCTATTCAGATCCACTATTGAAAATTAGATCGGACGCTCCACCATGAAGTTTTGAGGAACCCCCAGTTTTACTCAACAGTCCGGAATAAAATTCATAATTTTTTTCCATATTCATTTCGGAAAAAAACGCTGGAACAGGTCGATTTCTAAAAACGGTAAGCCGTTTTTTCATGACACGTGTCATGTTCTACCATCAACCCCCTAACCCCAAGCCACCCTTAGTATTTCTTTTTCAAATGGCACCCTATGACTTGTGGGGGCTCGTTGGAAAGATTGTCAAAAACTCTATTCAGATCTATCATTGAAAATTAGATCGGACGTGTGACCATGAATTTTAAAGGAATACAACGAGCCTCCACAAGCCATAGGGTGCCATTTGAAAAAAAAATACTAAGGGTGGCTTGGGGTTAGGGGGTTGACGGTGGAACATGACACGTGTCATGAAAAAACGGCTTACCGTTTTTAGAAATCGACCTGTTCGAGCGTTTTCTCCGAAACGAATGTGAAAAAAATGAATTTTATTCTGTTAAGTAAAACTGGGGTTCCTCAAAACTTCATGGTGAAGCGTCCGATCTAATTTTCAATGGTAGATCTAAATAGAGTTTTTGACAAGCTTTCCAACGACCTCCCACAAGCCATAGGGTGCCATTTGAAAAAAAATACTAAGGGTGGCTTGGCGTTAGGGGGTTGACGGTAGAACATGACACGTGTCATGAAAAAACGGCTTGCCGTTTTTAGAAATCGACGTGTTTGAGCGTTTTTTCCGAAATGAATATGGAAAAAAAATATGAATTTTATTCCGGACTGTTAAGTAAAACTGGGGGTTCCTCAAAATTCCATGGTGAAGCGTCCGATTCAATTTTCAATGGTAGATCTAAATAGAGTTTTTGACAAGCTTTCCAACGAGCCCCCACAAGCCATAGGGTGCCATTTGAAAAAAAATACCAAGGGTGGCTTATGGTTAGGGGGTTGACGGTAGAACATGACACGTGTCATGAAAAAACGGCTTGCCGTTTTTAGAAATCGACCTGTTTGAGCGTTTTTTCCGAAATGGATATGGAAAAAAATTATGAATTTTATTCCGGACTTTTGAATAACCCTGTATAAGGCCTCCGAACAGCGTTCTCGAGCTTTCTGTCACTTCCAGCAAAGTCCATAGTGCCTGGCATATGCGGTTTCTAGACCATTCCTGAATAATCACACACACCTTCCGAGTGCTTTCCATGTGTTCTGGAATCTGCACCTCCGCCAAAGTGGACAGATGTGCCTTGATCGAACGTTGGAGTCTCCATGCATTTCAATGCCTCCTCGCACACTCTAGAAATTTCCAAAGCTCCACGCATTTGTACACTGCGGCCGTGGATGGAAGGATCGAGAATGATCTAGTATTTACCAATATGTACGGGATCGCCGCTCGTGACAATATGGTTAATTTGGCCATATTTATCAATCATGCGACTGCATATAATACTCGTCAGAGCCACCCTTGGCCAAAGGTGGGCACCGTTAACGAAAAATTTAACTTCGTTAAACGTTACATGGTTGGTTAACAAAAAAGTTAACTCCGTAAATCGGGGATCAGTTAATTGATTTAATATATAACGGAAGTTAACGTTAAACCGCTAACGTTAATTTTTCATTTTGTAAACCAAATAATCATTTCTAAAACCACTCAAACACCGCCTTGAAACCTACACCTACACCAGCTATACCTAACTGAACTGGACCAAAATTTTGTCTTGGTTAAAATGAGGATATCTCGAGAAAAAATTGTCTGATTCTGAAAATGTTCAAGGTGCTCGATAGAGAATAATCTTTTACAGGTTTTACAGTCAAAAACGTCATTCCATTCTTTCAGACGAGATATTGATGTAGGATCTAGAGCATTAGAGAAATCTGCAGTTTTTTTCTAGAAAAGTTACAAGGGTTCGACAAGTGATCTCTTTAACACACCTTATTTTTATTCTGTTCTCACCCTGTGAACGATGTCTAGTGTGAATGATTGTCTTATATGCACTTTGTACTGGGTGTTTTTTTGAAACTGAATTGGATTGAGTTGTGGAAGTGGAAATGTCCGCGACTTGATTCATCTTTCCGCCTTGCCTAGCCGACCGTCTCAAAAGCGCAATTCTGATCAAGTGACGGACATACGTTCCTACTTCCACAGCTTACTGCAATTCAGAATTCTTAGAACCACCCGGTAGTTCAAAGTGTGTCCAGAGATATCTCCTCTCTTATCATACGACGTTGACCGTTTTAAACTATAAGGCGTTTTTCCTCTTTTTCTAGAAAACAGTATTTGAATTTGAGGTCAACCTGACCTGACCTGACCAGTTTGATTCGTGCGGTCATGTCGCCAGAAAACGTAGTCCGGCAACGATGGCGTTACCGTTGTCTTGAGTCTTAGGGATAGAGTTGGATTGGTGAAATGAGGCGTTGCGGAATCAATTCAGTCGAGCTTATTCCTTGATATTCAGGTCTCCTTCGAAAGCTACAGCCTACAGCGAGGTACTGTGGATAATTGATCATAAAAGCATTTTCAAAATTCAAAAATAAACGAATTTTCAAAGAAGTAGTGTTTTAGAATTTACACAATTTGTTCAAGTACTAGCTAGGTACCTCTTTGTAGCTTTCGAAAGAGACTTGAATGGTAAATTTCGGTCAAGGAATAAGCCCGCTGGAATTGATTCGGCAACGTCTTATTCCACCAGTCTAATAGCCCGTCCACAATGATGTTAATGTTAACGTAATGTTATCGGCAATGGTAATGTTAGCATTTCAAAGCAACGCGTTTTATTGGGTAATGCTTATCATTGCCACTAACATGATTGTAACGTCACCATTTGAAACTCATTACTTTGAATGTCAACATTACCATTGCCGGATAACATTACGTTAACATTAACATCATTGTGGATGGCCTATTACTCCATCCTTAAAGTGTACTTTCGACTACTTTGTGTCAGGGTGGGTTCAGTCAGCTTATTTAATCGTAAGTTTCAAGTTTAGTCGCAAGCGCAGCGACGCCCATTGGCTCTTAAGATCCAGCCTCCTCAGAACAGCCAATTAGCGATGCAGCGCTTACGGCTAAAACTAAAGCTTACGGCTAAATGAGCTGACTGAACCCACCCTTAGTCGCCTACGGTCTTGCTGTTGCATTTTTGTCAATGTTCGAAGTGCCATTTTGCTCGATTTCTCATTAATGTCGCGACTTCATTACATAGTAAATTGTGCAGTAGCAACTATGTCGAATTCAAAAATTCAACAGCTTACCTACATTTTACAGTTTATACAATTTTCTTATTCTATACGAAATTGAACGCTGAGCTCGCCCCAATTAGAATAAAGTACCCATCTATTTTTACCATGTTTTTGTTTACTGCATAAAGGTGGGTACCTCAACTCCACTAATGTCATTACTAGTATATCGACCGACTGGTATTCCAGTTTTCAAATTTTCCAGGTCACGTCTCTTGTAATCCATTAGCAAGCCCTATTTACTGGGACTCTTGCACATACGTTCCAATTGTTTTAATCTAGATTTTATATAATTTCATCCATAATATCTGTACTATGAAGCAGCTTTATGACCAGAACCCCTCTAAATAATTCCGTATACGATCTTTCATACAAAGCCAATTGGATAGGATAGGTAAATGTTTCGAGTAATGTTTTGTTGTTATTGTCATGCCCTAGATCCGTATGTGCATTATTACTAGTTATACCTATACCTGTGCCCTATAAACTGACACATGCTATACTGCTATACAAGTTCTGTGTTGTATAATCGTAAAACATCTTCTGGGACATGAAAATTTGTTTGTTGCGTGAAAATTTTCATTCGAATCAACCTGCCTCTATCATGTTATTTACATGGTCATTAAATCCCATTTTCTTCGTTTTATGATGATGGGGAATCAATCGATATTTGGCTTTGACCCCCTTTTCGGGGGCTGGCCTGGCCAAGTCTCACGTCCCACTTCTAATAAGTAATAATTCTAATTTACTGGTTTTGTTCCCCTTCCCCAATTAATTCTCATCGCACGCTTGGGAATTCATATCTTCAACTCGGATCTTTTCGTATATTTTAAATATTTATGAGAGGGTCGTTAAAGTTTCCATGCGTAGGTATCTACTCGTGCAACTGAACCATTGTTGAGCTCATGTTCCGTTCCTCTGAGTCAATTTCCGTTAATTTTCGGTTGTTATAATCAAATCTGCAATAATTTATGTAAGCAGGTCATGTTGCACTGGGTTACATTTCCATTATTGTCATTTGGCATACCTACGTTACTATCATTGGTTAAACTACCGTGATATGCCCTGAGTTGCACATGTGATTGCACCAAGCTCTCTAAGTTGGTAAATTCTATCATCGTCATAAACTTCAACTTACACTGCTATGGGCCGGATTCAAAATTCTACCCAACAGAAGCCCGAGTTGAAATTTATCACAGTTCGCGATTTAAATTAACTTTTCCCGCCACAAGATGGCTGCCAAATGCGGATTGAAATGTGACAACAGCGGCAACCTGTCATTGTCAACGCATGACGCTTTTGGCAGCCATCTTGTGGCGGGAAAAACTAATTCAAATGGCGGATACCTAATGAAATTCGAGAGTTTGTTGCTGCTAAAGGCTGGTTACACAAAGGCATGGCATGAATCTGTCAAGAATCGAGAACAAAGATCTTAAATGTCAAATTAAAGATGAACTTTAACGATTTCTCATCTTGTATTTTTAACGAGCATTGAATTGAGTCCTACACTCTGCTTCTACCGCTCCATAGATCTTGAACACGCTTGGATGGATGCGTTGAATATTTTATGGATTGAAACGCTGCTCGCATGACGTCCGCTAAAAACACGAACTTCAAGAGGGAGATTGTTGACCCATTCGTTTGTTTTGCATTCTTGTTTTTGTAAATTTATGCTAAAACGGCGCCAAAATGAAGCAAAAGTTGGATAAAATGAAACGGTTCGAATTCATGTTGGGTGGAGTGTTGGCGTCTTGGTGTGACGAAAAACTTCCATTCACAACATCAGACTTTTGTCGGAACGATATATTATTGTACATTATTAACATATCGATTATTCACAGTGAAATTATCGTGGTGGACAATTTCAACGACACACGTTTTACGTAGCTATACCTACTGGACTCCAATTTAGATTTCTATCTCTGACATTTAACACGTTTCTGTGAATAAAATATACCTTCGTTGAGTAATTGTCAATACTTAATAACAATGTACCGACCTACGGTTTTTTCTCATCATAATGCATGCCCAATTCGATGGTACCTGGTGTCACTTCTGCCTCGGTCACAGCCAATTATCTAAATTTATATATTTGTTCCTGAACATGGGTTGAGACTGAACAGTTGTCTTTTTTTCCAGATATGACTTGATCCACACCACAGGCGTTGGCAAATCCAAGGACGAAGATGGCGGAAAACGTCAAAGTGATTGTAAGATGTCGGCCTATGAACAAGAAAGAACAGGATTTGGGATGTCATGTAAGTTTGAAATTACCAATTGTGCAAGCAAATACTTATCTATCTCCAACTGAGAGTCATCCCAGCGAAACCGGACAGGATTTGGGGACAATTACACAAAAAAGTTGATATATCGGAAAAGTAATTGCCTGTTTCTAAGCACATTAATTTTTTTGATGCTTTTTAAAACGGCTTCATAATTTTGGAACACTGCACTGTTAGAATTCACGCTAATGTAGCAGTTTTTCAATTTTTGATTTTGTCCAAAAAAATTGAACTTCAGCAAAACTTGAAAATGAAAATTCCACAAAAAATGCGCTATGCTCAGAAATTTCACTTATTCAAGTGCCGGCTACCACTTTTTCGATATGTACTTGCCGAGGTTTTTGCTTAAATAATAATTTTTAAATTTTGTATCAAAATAAAAATTGCAAATATTCTTCGTTGGCGTGAATTCTATCATATTTCTAAGTACATAAGAGTATTCAAACCTGAAATTCATTTAGTGATTTTCACATATTTAACCAAATAAATTCAGCGTCATCTGGTATTTCAAAGAAACATTAAATTGCCGTTTTGAATCGCCTCGAGGGCCAAACACTAGATAGCATCGACAATGTATCTTTTCTTAAAGAAAGTACATGCCAAATTTAAACTTTTTACTTTCAAAAAAGAGGTACCAAAAATGACTTCTACTAATTCACTTTTTCATGTCTACGAGAAATAATTTTTGTTACTTTTTTTTTAAAATAGAAAGTTCAAATTTGGCACGCGACTTTCTTGAGGGAAGATACATTGTCGATGCTATCTAGTTTTTGGATTTTCGAAAATCAAAATCAAAAATTTCCAAAAATGTTTAGAAATTCTCAAAATTTGATAGCAATGCCCGTGCATTTCTTTTTAGTGGAGTTTCTACTTGTCGAAAAAAATAAAATAAAACCGATTCCCGTCATGAACTTTTTTAGTCGCATCAGAAACCCCTTAACTAAACTAACACTGCAAAATTTCCTCTTTTGGGGGCGGTCATTTTTAAATCCGTCAGATCCGTTTTCCACTAAAAAATCCACCCTTGAACTTAGTCGACTTCCTGATGCGACACCCTATGGGTACAGGGTGTTAGATACTGGTTGTTACAATTTTTGAGGGATGATTCTTCATTAAATATGAAGTCGAAAGTTCGAAAAATTCATGGTTCTAAAATGGTTCCTTAAAAATTGTGTCGAAGCAGTTGACATTCTAAAATCAGCTTTTTGCCGTAACTTTTGAACCGTTCAACCAATTTCAATCAAATTTCAACTGAAGTTTACTGAAATAAGTTACTGTCGAACAACAATAACGTGTTTTATCAATTATTTTTAGGGGAAAAGATAATAGAGGGTGCCCTTCCCTCCCCCCTATTTTTAACCTTCTAGTTATTTTTGTAAATGCTCCCAGTTTTCGAATTCCACGTTCAATTTTAATGAAAAAGTACCCTCGCAAATTTTCAATTAGAGACTTCATGTTCCGAAATAAACTGCTCAATGAAAAATAGGGATACTGAGAATTTTCCTTCAAATTCAAGAGAGGATATCTCGAAAAAAAGAAGGGCGATCTCAAAACGGTCGACTCGACATCATCTGATAGGCCATATCTTTGGCTACAAGGTGCCATACAGGGCCAGGGCATCATTCACATAGGGGACCATATACAGGATGGGAAAGGAAGGTGTGTAAACCTGTATAAACCCACCATGTCCCATTGCGACCCGACCCTAAGGGGGTACCAGTCACTGACCGAGAGTAGTCCCCCTAGGGGTCAGTGACTACAAGTTCTCTCATGGGACGGTTTCTGTGATGAAATTATCAGCCAAATTTGAGTCAATAATGTGGTCAACTACATAACTGACATTAAAAAACGCATATTTCACAAAAAAAAACTATAACTCTTCCAAAATACCGATTTAAAAAAGAAATCATAAACCGTTCCGAGATACTGATATGGCCTTCTCAAAAATAGCATTGGAAAAAATCTGCAATCTTCTTCAACAAAGTAACGGGCGTTTGGAAATTAACCTGTTCGACACACCTTTCTTTCTCACCCTGTATATGGTCCCCCATGTGAAAGATGCCCTGGCCCTGTGTGGCACTTTGTAGCCTAAGATATATTCTATCAGATGGCGTTGACCGTTTTGAGATCGCCCCTCTGTTTTTCGAGATATTTTCTCTTGAACTTGGAAGAAAATATCTAATATCCCTATTTTTCATTGAGCATTTATTTATTGGGTTTGAAATTTCAAAAAAACTCGAAAACACCACTTTCAAGGGCCTTAAAACTAAAATTCAAGAAAACTCATGATTATTCAACTGAAATAGGTTTTCCAGATTTTAAGTTGATAAACCATCTGAGAAACAGTAAGTTTCCAAGAAATATTTTTTAGTTTCTGGGGATTTTTCAGAAGTTTCAAACCCAAATAATTATGTATCTCGAGAATAAAGCCTCTTATACAATTTTTGCAAGAGTTACTTTTTTACATGGAATTCAAAAGTTACGGGGGTAAAAAACAGGGGGAACGGGAAAGGTGACCTCTATCATCTTCGCCTCTAGAAATGTTTGATGAAACAAGGTATTATTGTTCGATGGCTTTGGTTGAAATTTGATTGATTTAGGTTCAACGGATCAAAAGTTACCTCTGTACCTCAAAGTACCCTCTGTTTATTGCGGTTTTTTACGTGCATATAAATCCGCCCTCTAGCCATCATGCAATTATTTTGCAGTGTTCCGTAATAAAATTATTTAGTCAAACGCGTTATTATTGTTAGATGGAAACTCATTTGAGTAAACTTTGGTTAAAATTTGATTGAAATCGGTTTTAACGGTTTGAAAGTTATTCGCGATTTAAATTAATTTTTCCCGCCACAAAATGGCCGCGAAAGGCGGAATTCAACTGAGAGCTCGAGGTGACATGAGATGTCACTACGGATGATGTCACACTCACAACTCACAACCCCACTTTTTTTGGATCAATCACCCACCACTCGGTGTCTTCTGTTTACTCCAGTTTACTCGCTATTCTCTGGTTTACTCCTTGCTTGGCTTCCTAGTGTGGTCCCAGTTAGAGATAGTGCGTCTGTTTGCTGTACCTATTCCAGTTTTGCGAGTAAATTCAAAGTGATTGTTGTGTTGTGTAAAAAGAATCAGCACATCGTCCGGGACCTGTGCGAACCCTCTTGAAGTTCCGGGGAGTTCAAATCCAGAAGGTGCTTCATGGACGTTTAGGAGCTGGTTTCATTCGAGTACAGTTTGTTGAGCCCAGTCTTTCCATTTCTCTTGTCCACCAAAGTTTCCTCGTTCACGTTCTGTGACTAACGATGGGATACAGTAACACTACTAAACACAACAATCGCTGTAAATTTACTCGCAAAACTCGAATACAGCAAACAGACGCACTATCTCTAACTGGGACCACACTAGGAAGCCAAGCAAGGAGTAAACTGGAGTAAACAGAAAACACTGAGTGGTGGGTGACAGACTGACAGAGGTGGGTGATTGATACAATAAAAGTGGGGTTGTGAGTTGTGAGTATGACATCTCATGTCACCTCGAGCTGTCAGTTGAATTCCGCCTTTCGCGGCCATTTTGTGGCGGGAAAAATTAATTTAAATCGCGAATAGTAAAAAAAACTATTTCAATAAATCAACTTAATACCATGTATCTTTCTTATGAATCTTTTTAAGACGATGAGTTTTTTATTATTCGAATTCATTTTTAATGAGGAATCATCCCTTAAAGCTTGTCATAACCAGTACCTAATACCCTGTATATTGCGGTTTTTTACCATGTCATGTATACAAATCCGCCCTCTAGTCATCATGCAATCATCATACAGTGTCCCGAAATGCTGCATTTCGAGTCCCAAATCATCGGGCCTTCAACCACTTGGTATAATTATCCCGGTATAAAACAGGCAGTAAGCACTGATGAGTCTTAACAAAGACGTAACGCGTCTTTGGAGTTTCTGGTGCGTTGGCCCGATTGTTACCAAAGTAATAATATTTATTATTATTCAAAAAAACACTACAGTCTATGTTTTTTTAAAAGTCCATTGTGGTGCAAATGGCAGACACCTTCGTATTGACCGTGAATGCAAAGGTGTCTGCGACTTTACAAAAGAAATGGACTGTATAAACTTTTTTTTGCAACAATAATTTTTCTTTACAGTGCGTCGTGAAGATGAACAACTGTATGGTCGAAACGTGGGATCCGAGCGAAGGCCCCTCGTTGCCCAAGCACTTCACTTTCGATTCCACGTACGATCAGGATTCACAAACGGAAGCCATTTACAACGACATCTGTTATCCCCTGGTAGAGGTAAGTGTCCACTTTCCAGTTTAAATTCCATATTTATATTTTATACAGGAGCCAGAATCCATACCTGATCCACAAAATATCTATTTTATACAGAAAAAACTACTTGACACTCTTAGGCCCAGTATTTCCATCTCTAGTTAAAGGAGACCACAACACAAAAATCGAGTCTATATTTTATTTGACTAACTTATGGGAAAGGTAGTTCAAAAGTATACGGAACAAATCTAAGTTTTCTATAGGAGTCCGATCAGCCGATAAAATGTTTTGAAAATATTATCGTGACGTCACTTGGGAAGATGTTTTTACCTAGATTTCCACCTCCGATTTTCACGTATCACCTTCCCATGGTCTTGTTATTGCTGTTGTCGTTTTGACAAACGTCATTGTCTTCAAACAATCAGTGATGATTATGGCAGGCCTGAAATCGTCGTCGTCTCATCGGCAACGGAATCAGGTACAGGTATTCCCGTGAGTAGCCATAGGTAGCCCGTGAAAATTTGCCCCTCTGACGTCATTGTCGTTCTTGATTATAACCGCAGCGCCCGCCACGAGATAAGTGAATTTACAAGACCCTATGCAATCGTTCTAGTTTTTCCAACTCTTTTATCTGAGACCAACTTGTATTTTGTGTTGTGGTCTCCTTTAACTTTAACCAGAATAAGATAAATGGCATAGCAACCATTGTTGAAACAATTGTATCTAGGGCATTGGACCTCAAGTTAACTACAAGGTAGAGTCAACCTGAAATGGAACTACTGGGCCTTACAGAGAAAGCGAATTTACTATTGAGCAGTGGCCCTCTGTTTTTACTCAGCAACACTCGAGTGTTCTTGTCATGGACCTGTGTTTAAAATGGACTGCTGATCGCGGTACCAGGCTAAACAATAAATGACGCCATACAGACGCTTCCATCATAGCTAAAATCACAGAAATTCTCAAAAGCCTTCGGAAGGTTTACAAGTTGCATCTAAAAACTTTGTACGTTACCGATATTTGTAGGTTTAATACTGGTTCATGAATAAAAGATTCTGTTAGCAGTTAGGTTCCTTACCTCGAAAGTTGCCATCAGTCATCAGGTTTGTTTGGCTTTAAAACCGCACTGTTACTATGAGCAGTGTAGATGGCTTGAGAACCGCTGTCTGTCAATTTATTTGCGGCAGGTTGGCAGTTCTGAACACGCAGCCGTCTCGAATACCCGGTTTGTCAGATTTTTAAACAGATTCACAGTTGTCGTGAATTTATTCAGTGGCAATAAAAAGTCATTATTGTGAAAAACGGTGCAAAAGGTATGATGAAATGTCAGCTTGCATATTGACTCTTGCATTGGAGAAAAATGACCGTTTTTTTTCTTTGGATTTACATGACAGTTGTCCTGTCACGAGTGACGCGTTGATGGCTGAGGTGCTTTGTATCCTCCTAGTTTGTATCCAATACATTCGGTGTGTTTTTGCTGTTGATTTATGACTGAATTTTATAATTATTCAATAATTATCCATCATCCATGGTGTGGTGAAAGAAAATACGTCTTGATGCGGCAGGCAAAAACGATAAGGAATAGTGGCTGACGCGAAGCGAAGTATGTGCGGGCTGGTTGTAGTCAGTTAGCGAAATAATGCAGATAATAAGAAAAATGTCATCTTGCCAGCTGTATGCTTCATTCATGCCAACATTAGCAGGACGGCCAATAATAATGCTAGAAAAAAAAGTCCCTAGCTATAATTGCCATGTATGTACAGGTCCATGTTATTTTTTGTCTACAAGAGCTATTTTGTCCTTGTTTCCTGTTCTCCATAGCTCAAATCAAAGAAAGGTCGATGCCACTTTTAATTCTTTTGATTTCCAGAGTGTCCTGGAAGGTTACAACGCCACGATTTTCGTCTACGGCCAGACGGGATGCGGCAAATCCCACACGATGGAAGGCTGCAAATCGGGCGACTCTCCGGAAAAAGGCGTAATTTCCCGGGCATTCGAGCACGTCTTCGAAGCCATCTCCGTCACTTCCGGTGTCAAATACCTGGCCCTAATCAGTTACTTGGAAATATATAATGAACAAATCAGGTAACAGCATCCGCTTACGAGTATGTGCATCCGTTCTGTCCTCATTTTCTTAATTATCTATCCAGTATATCTTTTCACTTTGACCTGATTGACGGTATTTGACGGTAGAGCTACAGAAGTCCGAGGATAGACCTATTTCATCTGTCAGTGCAGGATGAAAGTTACACATTTTCAATGCGAAGAAAAGCGACAGAATGTATGACATGATTGGCAAGTTTCGGAGCATTTTAATGCGCGATTGCGCGCCTTTGTCAAGCGCAGGTCACATTTTGTCAGTTGTTCGCGAATCGCAGTCATCGCACATGTCATCTTATCAACATTAGGGGTCGAAATTTATATCAGACCGACTTCTTGATGTCGGTTCCGTACAAGTAAATACGTTGCCCGAAGTTTCAATTCCCTGCACCTCCAAAAAAAGTAAGAGTGCAATGGGTTCCTTGCAGCTGAAATGTAAAGCTCGGCCTCCGAGTGCATAACAGGGTTAACAGGTCTTCACATCAAATGGGAAGTCTATGGTTTCTTCCCGATATCATTTCTGAGACACTCTGTCGATGGCCTGTTCCAAAACCCTCCCCCTCTTTTTACTTCTATCTTAAATCCTACTCCTCCCGGCTATAAAGAATTAGGCAGAGTTAAGTTTAGAACTAGTTTTGATGACTTTGAAAATCAAATGTCTTTAATTTTTATTTCGATAAATTGAACAACTCAATCGGTTTCGTTTCCAGGGACCTCCTATTGCCTAATGATAAAGTAACGAGCAGCTCTTTGAATCTGAAAGAAAGTCCTACAGAAGGCGTGACTGTACCAGGTGAGTTCGAAAACTTTTGTCAATCAGCTTACCTAAGAATATCCGCTATGTGCATTCAGTCGAGTAGCGACATCTCGCAGCCGAAAATAACACAAATAGACATCCTTCAGTTTGGTAAATCACCACTTTGGGCGCTGATGTCGACTCCTCCCGGCGAACGCACATAGCGGAATCACCATGTGCATTCAGTCGAGTAGCGCCATCCAGCTACCGAAAACAGAACAATAGGCATTATTCGGTTTCGTAAATCGTCACCTTGAGCGCTGACGTCGACTCCTCCCACTTTTTTGGCGAACGCACATAGCGGATAGGTCGTGTGCACGTGACGTCATGCAGGGTCAGGCATACCATAATGGCCTATGTAAGCCGGCTCTGAACCCGTGATCATACATAGGTATTGAGAAATTGTACAGTAGAACGTATATACTGATAAAATTGTACAGGTCTGACGTCGCATCCGGTCCACAATGCCGCAGAGTGCGAGCACTTCCTCAACATCGGTTCGAAAAACCGCATCATCGGCGCCACCCTGATGAACCAGAACAGCTCTCGATCGCACAGCATCTTCACCATCAGCATAGAACAGATAAGCAACGTCAACAACAACGAAAACATACGAAAAGGCAAGCTCAACCTCGTCGACCTGGCCGGATCCGAGAGGCAGGCCAAGACGGGTGCCACCGGCGACCGACTGAAAGAAGCGACGAAAATCAACCTGTCGCTGAGCGCCCTGGGGAACGTCATTTCCGCCCTGGTCGACGGCAAAGCCAAACACATCCCCTACAGGGACTCCAAGCTGACGCGACTGCTACAGGTAAATTTGTCCACTGTCTTGCCTGTTTTTGTCTGTTCTAGCCACTTTTGCCAACTTCACGCAAGTTTGCCATTTGACCTTCTGGCCATACTTGCTATTTATATGAAGAACGTGAGTCTGAGACTAGAGAATTTTCGTGCTGTTTTGCAGACAAATTTTTCTAGTCTAACGGCTAGATTCCAAGTTTGAGACAGAAAATTAGGACGGTTGTAACTATTTCTTAGTCGGGAGCCGGGGCAACCCAAGTCCAGAAAGAGTTATGTACGCGACCAGTCGTTTTCGTGTAGAGCGGGTCGTGGGTTCCGTGGTGTGATCTTAAATCTTATTTTATTTTTTGGGGCACCAACCGAGAGTAGACGGCTCTTGACTTATCGGTCAAGTCAATAGAGCGAACACCCGGTATGAACACCTAACTCCAAACGAAACGATGGTTTTTATTTTGGAACTGGCGACAACTCACAGTAACTGAAATTGTAGAAATTATTAAAAAGAAAAAAAAACAAAATATCCCTAGCGAGAAATGGATGTGTTAACTGGCAAAAATTATTCTGAATTTCACAATTTGTGCTAATATTATTTTGAAACCTTTGAAATTGAAGAAAAACACTCGTGAAGCGAGATGCAACGATAGTTTTATGGTGCGATTATACACCCGTAACAAAACCTGTACCCGTGGATAATCCCTTTGAACTTTACGTAAAGGACTTTCGTCCTGAAAGAAATGACGCAGTCAAAACCGTGGGAAAGAACCTATTTCTGTGCACAGAGCGTGATCCCTGGCACAAAGATACTCTTGTCTCTCCTAACGTATCCTGGCAAACTCTGTTTGCCTAAATCATTTTTCCGTGATAAAAGAAGACAACAAAGGGGGCACCTCAAAATACTTGATTCCGTCTAGGATATACGTCACCAAACACAGGAAACACGCTGGAGTCGCAGACGTTCCGGACCAGGATAGTGGTTGAACTTCTTTAGATGGCGGGTTGTACCGGCATCTGGTGAAACGTCGCTTGAAGAGGACGGTGAAAACTGATGCTTGATGGCGGGTTGCACCGAAGTCTGTTGAAAAGTCGCTTGAAGAGCCGAACGGCGGCGAAACGTTTCAGAAATCGATGGTCCCCTCATCAAGCACACTTGTCGGGACAGCGAGCTTCATTGTAGGGTACGTGGAACTTAGTTGACGTGTCTCTTTCGAGTACATGGCTACATCAGAAAAACGAAATAAAGGGAAAAACCTAGAAGTCGAATTGTCGCGTTTCAAATTGGAACCACCCGTCTTCAGAAACATACCTCTAACAGATGGAAATTGTGCCACACGTGGATGGCAACGCCGCGCCGGTCGAGAACGAAGAGGTTTTTCCAAAAAAAGAAAAACGGTCGCTAGGATAGAGCGAAACTTTTACACGTTGTCAGCTCCGTGGTTCTAGCCGGAAAAAATGTCTAACCTCAGCGTCCCGCTCCAACTGCGCGTTTCACGTGCATTGGGCAAACGACAGTGCCCTCTGGCGCTTATTGCGCAAAATTAGGCAGGGCCCCGCACCGAAGGTATGTTCGATGTGCAGACTCCTGTACCATCACGCTCTGCCGCTCTTTTTTGGAAATTTAAATTTATGCCGTGAGACGGCGACTTGATTCCATAATTTACGAACACAAATTGGCAATTTTTAATTCAGCCTGTGAAATGTAAACGTTACACGGTGAAGCTCTCAAAAACAACGGTCTGATTGGCTGATAGACTGGTTATAAGCCGTTGCTATGGTGCTCCTTAGTTACGGCGCGGCGGTCTGACGGCTCGATACCAAGTTGGGGCTGAGACCGCCGTAAGTGCGGTTACTATAGCAACGGCCAATCAGACCGCTCTATTTGGCAAGTTACGCCGTCCTAACTTTTGCGCCTGCAACTTGGTATCGAGTCCTTAGCCTCCAAATTAGTATTGAGCCGTCAGACTTTAATTTTTTAGTGAAGTTGTAGTAAATAAGTCTTCTCTACGTGGTTTTTTTTTATCGTTTACTCGAGTTTATATTATACAACTCTATTTTGAGCACTATGGATTCATTTATCAATTTTTTAGTGAAATGTAATTTCAACCTAAAGATCAAACGAAAAAGTTACATGTGAAAAGTTGGCTGAAGACTGGTTCAGAATCTATTTTCGAGAATAATAATCACTGTTGGTCTCGTCCAGTTGGCAATTTGCCAACTAAAGATTCAAACAAAACCGACTTTTTAGCTCGAGAGAAAATATCATTTAATCCATTAAAATTTCAGGACTCTTTGGGTGGCAACACTAGAACTCTGATGATAGCCTGCGTCAGCCCTTCCAGTCGCGACTACGTTGAAACCTTATCCACCCTACGATACTCCAATAGGGCCAAAAATATTCACAACAAGCCAAAAGTGAACGAGGTAAGTTACCTACAACCTACAAGTAAAAAAGTGATGAAAAAAGTCTCCTCAGTTTCGCCTTGGTCTCCTCCTTAGCCATATTTTTCTCACCAGAAGTTCAGGAATCATAGGCAACTTGAGGAGACATTTTTTAAAACACTCGTTAGATTTTGATTCATTCAAAAATTCTTTCTTTGCCATCAGGACCCGAAAGATACCATGCTGAGGCAGTACCAGGAAGAAATCGAACGACTGAAGCAGCTGCTCGGCGGAGGATCGACGACGACGACGAACCTGATGCAGAAGATCGTCTCGACGCCCGATCTGCTGGAACAGGCGGGCGAAATCAACAAAAACTTCGAGAGCAGCTCCGACCTGGACGCCAAGCGGGACCAGCTGCTGCAGGAGTACCAAAACGAGATGCAGAAGCTGAAGAACCTGCACGAAAACGAGAAGCACGAGAAGGAGAACGTGCTGAAGCAGATCGACGCCATCAAGGAGGAGTACGAGGAGAACATCAAGAAGCTGAACGGGGAGATACAGGAGAAGAAGCGCAAGGAGCTGTGCAGCAAGGAGGAGATCGTCGAGAGGATAGGGGCGCTCAAGGCGGCCATGATCGGCGGCGAGAAGGCCAACGACCAGGAGCTGTCGGAGAGGCGGAAGCGAAAAAAGCAGGCCGCTGAGAAACGGGCCAGGTATGTCGTCTGCGACCAAGTTGGCTGAGAAATACGCGATCGGCATTAGTCTCCAATCGGAGTTGGCGTTGGTGTCAAAATATGCAACCAATCCAGTCCATCAAAAAAGATTTTTTTTGTCTCCAAAGCCATCTCCAAATGGAGATTGTGTTTATCGCATTCATGATCGCACAGTACAGTTTCAACGCGACATTTCAGCAACCAGTTGAAGTTGTTTCAACGCGACATTTCAGCAACCAGTTGAAGTTGAGTTAATTTTATAGTCTGTCCTATGCTTATATATCGTGTTATGATGGATGCTAGTTTAATCCGATTGATACTCAGGTTGTAAGGAAATAATAATTATAAACATTGCTGACGTCTAATCTAATCAATGGCGAATTCACTTGGCTGCTCCAGTGCTGCTCGGCCGCACTCGTTGCCAAGGAAACTCCAATAGGGTAGGCTCTTTCTTGACAACGAGTGCGGCCGAACAGCACTCGAGCAGCCAAGTGGATTTGCCATGAGATAGATTGTGACAAAATTGAAACTTTCAACTTTTCAGTTGACATGTGAAGAATCAAACTTGACAAAATGACTTGATTGAAATCGATAAATTTTACATAAAAATTGACGGATTTTGATCCAAAATTGCCGATTAGGTTTAAAATGTAGCAGATAACCCATCATAGACCCATTAATCGGTTATAGAGGCGTGACTATAATCGTGGTTCTAGAATATAGAGGAAGAGTGTGCCCTTCGATTGTCCTGGAAGACCTTGAAACTAATTCGATAGCGTGACGTTGCCACCACCACAAAATGTATTTTACTCCCGTTTCGCGAGTCGGGAGAAAGGCTGGACAACCGATGGGCACACGGAAGATTTTTGTGGTAGACGTGCTCTTTGGGCTTCCATAAATGAAGGCGTATGAAGGACGGGTCCGCGTCCAAGCAACCAGTATACCAGATAGTGTGAACTTTGCAGTAATTAGTTAATTTTTTAGGAAAGGGTAGAGTTTGTTACGTCGTTTTCTGCTTCTGTTTTCTTTTTGATACTTGGACCGATTGGGCCAGTCCAGTTCTGCCCTGCCGTTTATTTTCTAGTAGTTTGAGAATTCGGTCCACAGTACTGTGGCAAATACTGTGTACTGTACAAGTAATGATGATAAACAATGACCACGTGGTCACCAAAGTTAATAGGTTGCGTCACTGTGAAGCATGTGACGTCAACCAATCAGTAAAGTAATTATAGCAAATACGAAACACGGTTATCTCGTACACTGAAAGGTAATTTCTGTGATTACACCAGAGAGATATATTTTCATGATTGAAAACTCGGAGAGGCATAGAGCGAGAGTCCTGTAATTTATTCTAACATTATGGAGAGGGCGCAGATCTCCAACTTCTGTGATATTTTGCTCGCGCGCATAAATTGCATTGAACGTGACGGTATTATATCTCGTGTCGGCGTTCTATTTATTTACGATTACAAGTATAGGCTGTCTGATTTCTACATGATTCGAGTGGGCTGTGTTTCTGGTCGCCATCGGCCGATCACAGCCACAGCCCACTAGAATCATGTAGAAATCAGGCAACCTCAACTCTTTTTATAACAATATGAAGTTTCAAGATCTACCTGGTCGGCTGATCATCTCACTAAAAAAAAAAAACTTCACAACTTCCGGTCCGCCGGGCAATATCATCCGGCTATTTCGCGCATTTATTTACACTGTAATTAATAGTAATTTGGGCTGTACTGGTCGATTTCCTTCGAGACGCCCAACGTAGGCGCATTGTCCCGGTTTAGTGGGAGTGGTTATTTATTCACGTCGCGATGCGGCATCTATTTCGCGTAGAATTTCTAGATTTCCGATCTCAAATTTTGGAGTTTATGAGACGGCCTTTTGACCACATTAGTTGGTTAGGTCGTATGTTACACTTTTACTAAAGAATTGGGAATTCTCGACAAAGTTTCATACTTCATAGCGGCAATTGCCAGCTTCGCGCGGTTCGCGACCCGATTAAGGCATTATTCCCGACTCGGTTCATTCGTAACTCTATTCTTCCATAACTGATTTGATCGAACTCCTCAAGAGTTTCTTATAACCTCCGATGGCGTATTTCGCGTGATTTGTTCTTAACCAATACCGGTGGTTGGTTTCTCCGCGGAACCTTTGGGAACGTCCTGCCCTCTTGACGAAACCCAATCCTACTATTATAGATTGCTAAATGGGTTTCGTTTAGACGATAAGTGAAAATGGTTATGGGTTTCGTTAAATGAATGGTTTCTCATCAGTAAACTCTGAAACATCACGTGATTGTGGTCACGTAGCTGCTTATGGAACACTTCTTGTAAAAAGAATTATTGAGCGTTATTAGAAGAAAAATAAAGACTGTTCCATCTATCAATTACTTCTTGCTTTCAAGTTAATTAATAATATTGGCTATCTAGCTTACGTAGAATACTCCGAGAATATTATGATCATCAAATGAGCCATTTTCACATAGAGGAAGCTGGGGCAAATATGGTACCCGCTTTGCTACAACACGACACACGTCAAAATTCAATTGTTTTTTCTTTCAGCGTCATAGCCCACTTGTTGGCCAAAATCGACATGAACGAAGACAGGGAAATCCTCCACAACCAATACAAAGACATCAGTCAGGAGCTGAATTTGAAAACGGAAGCCCTGCGCAGGTACCGCCACAAGGTGAAATCGCTGGAAAAGGAGATTTCCGACATCCAGAGCGAATTCGAGGCGGAACGCCAGGACTATCTGGAAACGATCAGGAAACAGGACCAGAACATCAAGCTGCTGTCGCAGATTTCGGAAAAGATGGCTGGGACTTTCAAAAAGGAGTGCAACTACTGGTGAGTGGTGCCGTTGCCAGGAATTTTAATGCCGGTGCCAACGCGCGGCAACAGGATTTATAATTCATTTTAAACTTTCTCAGCGATTTGGAGACGATCAAGGAGCAAGCCGTCTGGTCGGAGGACTCTCAGAAGTTCAAGCTGCCAGAACTGGTGACGCCCAGGACGAAACTGCCACCTCCAGGTGAGTTTGACAGATGACACTTCACTCTTCCGGTTTAGTCTCATACTACAACCACACGCCCACTCTATGAAAATTGTCCCTATCATGTTTCCCCTACTTCAGGTCGATTTCACGACATTCAAACAGCCCCGGCTCGGTTGCTTTCGATCGACGATAGCGATAGTGTCGAAAATTTGGAAAAGGTGATGATGCATTGAAATTTCTGTTTTCTTATATATTTTATATTTTTCAAAATTCATTTTTGTTAGAATAGTCGATGTTTGTACATACTATTACATACATCTATGTAAATAATTGGCGCTTCATTTCGCGGATCATCAATCATCTCATAGCATCACCGACAATGTCTCGTGACAAAGAGTAGGCACTTCTAGAGGAACCAAGTTGTAAGAGCTAGTTTGGGAGTGAGCAAATCTGACCTCTTAGGGTCAAATATGACGAGTTTATTACACCTCTATTTCTATGACGAGTTTTGTTCTTTTTTCTTGAAGCTTGCATTTAGCGATTTTCCTGCGCTGCTATTGCTATTTCTACTGAAGCTGTCGCTTAAGCGCCGCACGTCTAGTTGCCGCTCCCGCTCACAATGGGTGTCTAGATTCACAATTACCTACGTGATTCCTCTATAAAAACTTACCCTCTGTTCATGAGCATGACCCACATTGTCGGTAATGCAGTTTTTCGTCCCTTACCAAACCCGATTATACCGGCGGACGATGACTACGACTTTTTTTTGTGTAACGCACGCATTTTGCGCATGCTGCATGCACACCTAATGGTACAAAAAAGGACAAAATCACAACCGAAACATCCCGAATAGTCCTAAAATCAAAATCACAGTAGAGGTAAGAAAGTGCTGAGTTACAGGGCTAGACAGAACGTAAATTAAACTGACAAACGATTTTTTTTCCCCGTTTGTCCAACAGAAATTAGAGAAATCGGAGAAGGAGGATATCATAGGCAGTTACTTCCAGCCCGCCACCAAGAGGGTAAACGAACTGCTCAACCAGTCGTCGCGGTTCGACACCAGTCGGGTAATCAACACTTGGCGAGGTAACTATCATTGTCGCACTTTATTCGATATGTTAGATTTTCGAAGGATTCAGCCGGATTGTGTTCTATTTGAAAATTGAAATCAGCAGAACGGTTGGGGTTCACAGATTTCGCCAGGCGGAACAAGCCGAAGTCGACCGAGCATTTGGACGGCGAGCCGACCGCAAGGACCGGCCCTTCTCCGGGTGGTGGCCGCTTGTTGAGCAACAGCTATAACGGCATCAACAACCTGTGGCTGAACGGTACGTGCTTTTGGTGCTTTTCCGGGGTTAAGTTCAATTTGGTGACAATTATTGACGTCTGCAATCTGTCAACAGTCATGCTATGCATTTGACAATAAGCATAAGACCATGGCAACCACTTACACGCTGCCATTTTGTTCACGCCTCGTAGCGCCCCCACCGATAGTTGAAATCTTGAATAGTCATCGCTTGCCTTTTTTTTTGACATATTCACTAAATCCTTCCGGTGGAACCGTGATTCGAGTGACCTGACAGATTTTGTTTCTAAGTTTCCAATTCTGAACTATAGAAAATCCCCAAAACTTCACTGTTGGTAGCACTGGTGATATTCAATACGATAATTCACGACGACACACGACGTCCCCGGGCCATTTTTAAAACACATTTTTCGCACATTTCCGCTAAAGTTTAGCGAGACGTGATATCTGACGCTTTTCTTCATTGTATTGGGAAAGTGGTGTAATTTTCTAGCTTGTTTTTGTTTTTTTGACAATAAACAAAGTAATCAAAGTAGCCTGTGATATTTGATAGCTGAGAAAAATATTTCCAACCTCTTGGAGCGAGTTCGATTTTTTGACGCTCGATCTAAAAAATGCGATGTCGTCGCTCCAAGAAATTGTCGTAATAGAAGCACCAACCCTTTGGCCTGCTCCAGCCAAAATGACGCGCCGAGTTCTGAAAAATTATTGATAAAACAAGGAATCCCGGCGGTCTGTGTCCACGTGTTCACAAGGTTGATAATCCAAATTTCAAAGGACCCATTCGTTCAAAGTTGCATATTGGACCGACATTGATGTGGCCACCTTCAACTTGCCTTTTGCCTCCGTCTTGGGGCCCGCGCGAGACAAGTTTGTGCCGACACTATCTCTGACCGTCGAGATGAATTCCGAATGCTGTGAAATTCGAAAGGGGTCCGTGTGATTTTGGTGTTTGAGCTAACATGGCTCTGCGACTCCCGAGTCACATTTCCACGCATGACACGGTCAGTTTTTCGAAGATTTCAATATTTTGCAGTCAGTTTTACGGATAACATAACTCAGCTTTTGGACAAGCAACTTCACGCCATATAAGAAGGCGACAAGCCTACAGCTCCGCTGGAAGGACTATAATACAGGTTGTTCATTTGAAAAGTTGTCACCCCTGATTTCTCGCCGCCAGAATTTTTCACATGAAAACGCTGAAGCAGGTCGATTTTTCTTTCAAGGACATCGAGGACACATTGCCAAATTTTTACCTTCAACCCCTTCGCCGCCACCCCACTCTAAAATTTCAAATAGCATTACCTATTTTGTGATACATCAAATGTAAGGCAATAACATTCTCTTTCCGTCAAACATATTTCCACTTTTTTTAAACCATGCCTCCAACCCATGTGAAAATTCTCTCTTTGTTGATGAAAGGAAATTTTTTCCCCTATAAACTCCTGATTCTTGAGAAATATACTTTCCACAAAAACAGGTCGATTTTTATTCTAAGGGGGTCACCTAAGACACGTATGGCCGAATTTTCATCTTCAACCCCTTCGCTCTCACCCTACCCTACTTTAAAATTTCAAATATGTACCATTACCTATCTTGTGATAGGTTTCAAATTGAAGGCAATAAAATTCTTCATCTACCATGAACAAAGAGGATTTTCACAGGGTTGAAGGGTGGTTTGGAAAAATTTAAAAATATGTTTGGCGAAAAGAGAATTTCATTGCCTTCAGTTTGATGTTCACAAGATAGGTAAAGGTGCGTTCAGTCAGCTTATTTAGTCGCTGTTTTAGTTTTAGTCGTTGTTGTAACAGAGAAGAGCGTTCATACAGCAAGATTTAGTCGTAAGAATTGACCAATAGGAACTCGAATGATACTGCGCGAACCTTCATCTTCATACGGTCCGTGTTCATAATGGGTAGTATTAATATATAAACTCGTAAAAAAATAAGCATAAATAAGTATTTGCTTACATTTATGAGGAGTACAACTCATCTGAAATCGAAGCAAATGCTTATGCTATTTTTTTATTGATACATACAACCCATTACCATCACCATCCATGCTCATACCTTATACCGGTAATTACGCAACCTGCAAGTCGGCATCATACGACAAAGTTCGGAATTCATACGACTAAAATTAAAACTAAAACTCTGTATGAACGCCGCGCATATGACGCGTGCTTTCTACTTTCAAATTTACGACAACGACTACGACTAGAACTAAAACCAAGCTGACTGAACCGACCTTAATGCTATTTGAAATTGCAAAGTAGGGTGGGGTAGGGGCAAAGGGGTTGAAGATGAAAATTTGGCAATGTGTGTCCTAGATGTCCCCCTCGAAACAAAATTCGACCTGTTTCGGCGTTTTCCTGTGAAAAATTTGGCAGTGAGAAATCAAGGGTGACAACTTTTCTAATGAACACCTGTATAATTTAGTTACGAGTCCAAACACAGGTGGCACTGCATGATAAAGCAAACATGAGAAGTAGGCTTGTTACAATGGTGACTTGAGAGCCAGTTAGAACGAAACGATTTGTAGGCCCGCTTTCTCAATTGCTTCAACATAAAAACGCGACTCCACGGTTCTGATATTGCTCAACCCTGTCGCCTACCCGCGGGGTGCGTTTTAGACGTTGCAGCACCAGTCATTGAAATATTATTTTTTGTTTCTTACTGGTTCAAGAACAGTCCAGCGATGCATGATATCATGACGGGTTGTTTATTAAACTAACTCAACTCACTAATTAAACAAATTAAGCAGTTATTGTTTCAGGCATGCCCGATTCGAATAACCTGAGAAAGCCGTTTCGTCTCGAGGCTTTGCCAAGCATCGACATCAAGCACCGTCGGAGCACCAACAATAGACTACTCAACCACAACCCCATGGAGTTTTTATAGTGACGCAGGGCTAGCTCAACGTGAGCGTTTGTCTATCAATAATTATGATTATTATTCTCAGTTGTTTTGAGTGGTGTTGTAACCAATCACAACGTTGCCTTTCGACGGTGGACCAATAAGCAAAAGGACACCACTGTCTTGTAATAATACTATCTTTACTACTACTATAATGATAATGTCGATTTGAACTGCTCTAGTCGAGTTGAACTATTCAGAGGTTTATTATTGTAAATAATAGTCATGGTAAGTGGTGGTTGAAAAAAATAACTTGACCATCACTTGTCATGAATTGTCGACCAATACGTGTGATATGTTTGGTATTTGAAAAACTGTAAATGAAGATATTTTATAAAGAAACAAATTATGTATTTTTGTGGAAATACAGATCTGAATTATTGAATGTTGTAAATTGTAGTGTTGTTTCGGTTTTTACTTTCCCGAATCCTGCTACCAACATGAAAAGGTAAGTATTGTGATCGCGCAGAAAAATCTTGATCATGATGTATATATCCGTTTTGAAGTCTGTCTACAGGTAGTTCTTAATGAGACCAAAGAATTGAACCCCGTATCAGGAAATACTGTGTGATAACGGCATTGCCACTGAACTTTTCTACTCTTTGACGTAATTTAGAAGTTACGGTCCTTCGAACTTGAAGGACATGTAGGCGTTTCTTCACTATTTTGCTCTTTTACGTTATAATCCAAGAGTATAGGTCAAAAATAGTACTTATATTGTCACGATGTGACATAAGGGCTGTAAGGAAAGCTCACCCCTGGAACATAAGAGAAAGACAAGTGTAGCCGAATATGTAAGTCCGAATCGTCGAATCAGCAGACGCATAGGTAGTTTCCGCAATGGAATGGAATGCAAGACAAGGGTATTTGCACGAAAACAGAAAGTGTCCATCCAAACACGAGGATACCTGCGTCACTGACCTGATTCGGACGGTTCGATAAAAAGACTTGCAAGACTCGAACTAGTCATTGTCATTCAGTTAGTCCTCCGGGCATTGATTCAGTTAGTTACTAGCAAGTAAAATCAGTGATGTCTGCGGTGTGATGCGAGTGTGATGTATCGGTTGTTATGTGTATATTATTTTCATAATCCTTCAACAAACTTAGATAATAGAATAATGATAGAATAGAATATATAGAATGTATGCGTTCCCAAGTATTCACCTTCCTGGTTTCAGCTGTGCATAAAGCAATAACAATAACAACAAACCCCTAATCACGGATAGGGATAAGGGTGGCCCTTGCCCTATTCGTGACAGTTGGTGGAAGTCCTTAGCCTTTGCTTTAAAAGAAAAGGGCAGGGCCCGAAAAAAACTCTCATTAGCCAAGCGAGTTTGATAATTATTCAAAATAATTGTTTATAGAAGAGAAGCAGAGGAATATGGTTTGTCATAGCACAGCATTACGAGTAAAAGGTGGTTCTGTATTTTATTTCATACGCGCGCGGAAATGTTTTGACAGATATACCGCCCGTCCGCCCGGAGGATGACAGAATACTGTTGTTGCGAAATTCACTGGAGACCACGACGCGCGAGTAAGGCATATACCTGCACAATTGGCGGAGGAGCCGTACATTGAGAGCTTGCCGGAATATTCGCAAAGCCAACAAGCTTTTTTCCAAAGCTCTCGCGAATACAGGTGGAAAATGCCGGAATGGAAACGTCGAGAACCTTCGAGGCTTTTCCTGGAGTCCGGAATTTTGTGGAATGCAGACGCGAGTATACAGGGTGATTCACAACTACGAAGTTCATGCCAAGGCAGATTCCTTGATCGATCATACAACAAATTCTCAAAACGGATTTGATTTGTCGTAAACGGCTTAGTTTTCTACATACTTAAAAGTTGAAGTTGGGGATAAAATTAGTTTTTCATCAACAAATAAAATAGATGGAAATACAAATTTGAAACTTTGACTACCTGAATACCCCGTACTCATGCGTATTTTCCATGTTTTTTTTTGCTTTAATATAATTAGGAAAAAAAACTGAAGAAAATATTTTTCGAAATGATTTTTATTTTAGAATGAGAATCTACCATTGACAGGGCCTCACAAGTTGTGAATCACCCTGTATAAAGGAGCGGCTCAGCGTCATTGAGCAGAGTCGACCTGAATTTTTCCCAGCACCCGAAGTGTCGCTCTCAACAAAAATTCACGTCATGTCCCTGGATACTTCTTGTGGAGAAGGAGTTTTCAAACAGATTTTTTGTTCTTTTGATTATAAAATTTTTAGGCAAAATATTCAAGATGGGAATTCATTTTCAAGTGAATGAGTAGTTAGGATAAATGGAATGCCAGTGACAAACTGGTGATCTCTGAAAGTAATGCAGTTGTTTCCTAATTTTTCTGTTGAATATCGGGGTGTTTGTACGCGACATGGTGGAGGCACCGGGTGCCTACAATACCCTCATGACAATATGGAGGTGGATGGTTAGAAGTAGTTGGCCGAGTTTTGTGTCAAATTACCAAGAATTTCTCTGGAATTTTGGTGCTTTACCTGGATTTCCATGTTCCTCTGAGAAAAAATAAGATGACGAAAATAATTGTAAGAGGAAACGTCAGTTAAAAATGAAACTTCCGATTTTTTCCCCACAAGACCTCAGTAGACTTTGTTTGTAGCCTCTTAGTCTAAGCCCTTTTTTCTATTCAAGTGACCTCTAACAAAAAAAGTTCAGTCTCACAACTTTTCATATATTATCATCCTCTTCACTAGTATAACAAATAAGTTGTCAAGCAAAAAATATATCAAATTACGAGTTTGGAACAATGATTTCCATTTTTTTAAGTAGGACACGAATTAGGTATCTTTGGACTAATCCCATTTGAACTATTCCCTTGTTGCCCCTTTGACGCGTCGCGCGAACCCACTACGTCAGGCCCTCCTGGAATGTCAGAGTCTTGCGTTCCTCCATGTCCTTCTGCATTTCCAGGGCTTTCGCCTTGTACTTGGCCGCCAGCTCCGCGTCCTTCGGCACGCCGTCGCCCTTGGCGTACATCTGGCTCAGGTTCGCGCAGCAAAACATGTTGCCGATTTCACAGCCTTTGGTGGCGAACTGGAAGGCCTTTTCCATGTCCCGCTGCACCTCGTAGTTGATCTCTTCGGGTGGTGTTTTCGGTTGTGCCGCTTTCGAGTCAGTCTGTTGGTTCCTTTTCACGCCCGAAATGTACATGCCCGACAGGTAGTAGCACGCGTTGGAATTGTTGGCGGTGCATGCTTTTTCCAAAATGGACATGCCCTAAAAATTGAAATTAGAAAAATAAGTATTTGTGGAAAATAGCTATTTATGATGTAAATGAATTTTCATGTTCTGCTCTAAAACGCCTATGTTTTCCGCTTTTATTATTGGGACCACCGCCTGCGCTTTTGTGTTAAGTCCTCAAAGCTGGATTCATAGTTTCAGTAAGTTAAGAAATGAGAAATAAGAGTAAGAAGTAAGGTAAGCAGTAAGCGTTAAGCAGTATGAAATGATTTAAGCTGGATTCATAGTTGCAGTAAGTTGAGAAATAAGAAGTAAGGAAAATGAACATGCGCAAAACAATATCACCATTCATAGTGGCAGTAAGGTATGCAGTAAGCGTTAGCAGTATGAAATAAGAATTAAGGAAATGGTCCAATTCCATTTCTTACTGCTTATTGCTTACTGATCGTATAGAATCGTGCCATATCGTGCGAATTCGTGTGCACTTCTTGGTGAATTTTGAAATTCTCTGTTGGTACGACTGTCCGACTGACTATGACGGTTGACGGAGCCCGAGTCTTCCCGCAATAGCTGCAGCTTCGTCGTCATCTATCAAATCCATTATCAAAATTTCCGAAAACACTCGTGGTAAAAACAACAACACAGAGGTTATGTACTCAACACAGAGAAAAAGTGGACTCGGACTGTCAAGTGAACAGCTGGGCTGTCATATTATGGCATTGAACTATTATGGTGTCAACAACGTCAACTATTGCGCATGCCTATTTCTTACTTTTTATTGCAAACTCTGAATCATTTCATACTGCTTAACGCTTACTGCTTACCTTACTTCTTACTGTTATTTCTTATTTCTTAACTTACTGAAACTATGAATCCAGCTTTAGAGTTCGCAAAAAGTAAGAAATAGGCATGCGCAATAGTTGACGTTGTTGGCACCATATAATATGACAGCTCAGCTGTTCACTTGAGTCCGAGTCCACTTTTTCTGTTTTGAGTTTGAGTACATAATCTCTGTGTTGTTGTTTTTACCACGAGTTTTTTTCCGAAATTTTGATAATGGATTTGATAGATGACGACGAAGCTGCAGCTATTGCGGGAAGACTCGGGCTCCGTCAACCGTCATAGTCAGTCGTACCAACAGAGAATTTCAAAATTCACCAAGGAGTGCACACGAACCCGCACGATATGGCCCGATGCCATACGATCAGTAAGCAATAAGCAGTAAGAAATGGAATTGGATTATTTCCTTAATTCTTATTTCATACTGCTAACGCTTACTGCATACCTTACTGCCTTACTGCCACTATGAATGGTGATATTGTTTTGTGCATGTTTATTTTCCTTACTTCTTACTGTTACTTCTTATTTCTTAACTTACTGCAACTATGAATCCAGCTTAAGAAGACACAACGCAGAATTTTCGATATTTCAGGCTATAGAAATGTCAAAGTGTCAGATACAATTTTAGTCGAAAATAAAAAAGTAACCATATTTTGGTGATTTTATTATTTAACGCCGTGCTAAAAGTGACGTTGATGACATATATTATTTAAAGATCCGAGATAATTTGACGTTTCTAACACGGCAAAACGTTAGAACGTCTAACGTTAAAAGTGCTACTTTTAGTAGACGTCGTAGATAATAAATAATTTTTAAATGAAATGCCTCACTTTTGATTCAATTTTTTTGTTCAGCTTTTCAAGTTCTATTACAAGTGTATTCTTGTTTCTTCAGTTTGTGCTTCCAACTTGAATTAAAAATTGAAAGTTTTAGTAATTTCGAGGTTTATTTTGAAAAATTGTAGGGGCTTGGTATTTCGCATTCAAGGAATGAAATTTGACAAAACAATAGTATAATAGAAGATGAATAACTTCATGGGAAAAAAAATAAATTCAATTATACAGGGTGTGCACAATTTTTTTTTTCGAACTTCGCGAATTTCAATCCAACTATTGTGCCAAATTTTACTCCTTTAATAAAAAAAAAACGAGGCTCCCATGATTTCGCAAAATAAACATCGAAACTACGGAAGTTTTCAATATTTAAGTTTTGAAATTAACAGAAGAAGCGCCCTGCAATTTTTTATATTAAGTGTCTGCAAACGCATATTCTAAAAAATGACTTCTGAACGACTAAAGCGAATTGAAAACTTTGGATGGAGTTATAAAGCTAAAGCTAAAAAAAATGATAAACCCTAATATGTGAAGAAATACCGGGTGTGCCCTGAAAGAATTAAGTTGGGCTGCTCAGCAAAAATGATGCACCCTGTATAGGGCAAATTGACTTGACAAACTGCACTTTGGTCTGCCAATTGCACTTATCTGGTTAATTTTGGTATCACTAATGGTGTAGTTACAATCAAGCTTTTCCACACACTGATGACACCCTGTATGCAGATTGCAGACTAAGCCCATCAGAAACAGATAACACAAATTTCCACGTTTTGGCATACTTAGGTACCTTTGCAACGTTCCTCGGAATGCCTTTGCTGTCGTTATTGGTGATGAGCAACAGGCCCTGGTGCAGGCATGAATCCGGATCGTCCAGGTCACACCCCTTCTCGAAGTAATTGTACGCCCCCTTGAAATCGGCATTTTTCAGTCCCTTGCCAAGCAGAGAGTACGTCCCGAACTTGCCGCAGCTCCTGGCGTATTTGAATTCATCACAGGTGTTTTTGTAGACCTTTCCCGCCTTGTCGAAGTTCTTGTCGATCGATTCCAAGTAGTCGGCCAAAAGGTGGCACACTGCAAGCCAAACTTTGCTTTAAATCTGTGGACGGCATCGGAGGCACATTTTCTGAGTCCTTGAGTGCGCAATAATAGAGTTTGATGAACGAAAAAGTCAGCTTATGTAACGATGTTTTGAACATATTTTTCCTGCACAAATTGAGGTTATGTCACCTACCTTCGGGTTTCTTTTCGCTGTAGCAGCCGAAACGGTATTCTATGCCGAGATTTTTGATGAACTCTTTCACTTCTGTTTCGGACTTGAAGTCGTAAGCCATGGTTTTCAGCGAGAATTTTGAGACTATTTTACCAAACTGACGAGTTTTCGGATGATCATTTGAACTACTGAGTGACGTATGACGTGACTGACGTGTGTGGGCCACTGGTACTACTTCACAAAAATTAAGGGATTTCGAGTTTCTATAGCTGTTGAAACTACAGAAAATTACAAAAATAGCAGAAGTCCTTACTTAATCACGTACCTCGTTAGCGTTGAGTGAACAATATACAAAGAAGCGATATCGTACTAAACTTTTGGTATTGGTCGGCCGTAGGGTTGCATTTTGACCGGTCAAATAAGATTTGGTCAATTGACCGGTCAATTGTCGGTCAATTGACGGTCAAATCGGTCAAATAATAAAAAAATACATAAAAACAGGTGTTAGTATCATTCAACATCATCTATTGAAATTAGACAACACTTTGAATATTTCGTTAGGTAAGTACCGTATGATCAAAAACTTTCGTCCTCTAGGCAGGCTGTGGCTTGGCCAAAATCAATCTTGTTTGTCTGCCAATGACCACAGCCCGCCTAGAGGAGGAAAGTTTTTGATCATACGGTACTATACAGGGTGCTTCGGGGATGATAGCGAAAAATTTAACTGTGGGTAGATCTTTTCAAAATATGACGAAAACCTATGAACCCGAGTATGAACCATTTTGCAAAGTTCGGCCTAATGACGAAGATATATTTCTCTGAAGTTCACTTTTTTCGGATTTCAAAAATTTTTAGCTCAAGAACGTTCCGACAAATTTAGCTTTAATTCAGCATAAGCTGGTTTGTCATAATCATCTATCAACCTGCCAAATTTTAAAGGAATCCAATCAGTGGCGTGGAAGTTATGAGGGGTCACCTTAAGTCAACTTTTCTTCGAATGCTTCCAAATTATTGACCCTCATAACTCCTAAACCACTGGTTGGACTGTTTCCAAATTTGGCAAGTTGATAGATAATTACGACAAATCAGCTTTTGCTGAATTGAAGCTAACTTTGTCGAAACGTTCCTGAGTTACAAATTTTCGAAATCCGAAAAAAGTGAACTTTGGAGGGCTGTATCTTCGTCATTATAGGTCGAACTTTGCAAGATGGTATATAGGTTTTCGTCATATTTTGACGAGATCTACCCACAGTTGAATTTTTTGCTATCATCCCTGAAACACCCTGTATTTTACTCGATTTTTTATTTTATTTCAAAATAAATAAATTTAAATGAAAATATATTTCAATTTTAATTTTTGATAATTATAGGTAGGTGCGCGAACACCTCAACTAACTCAGTTCAGGTACTCATACAAATATATGGTATATGACATAACATGTTCCAAAAATAAAACTAATATTTGGTGTTATTTTTAGACTTTATTAAATTAGAATTACAAGAGATAAGACCGAAACGCAGCTTTTCTACTATACACTGATGAAGAGTTCAGGTCCATAGGACCATAGGTACTGATATATTTCACGGATTTGAATGAGCTAGTTCTCCGTTCGATATACTGACGTCTTAGTTTGGCAATTAACCCACGAACACCCCAAAAAGAATACTTTACGTGTTTGTTGTGTTAATACATAAGATGTAATGACTTTTTAAATCGTGCCAAACAAGGCCTGGGGGCTCGTATTTGACCGGTCAATTGACCAGAGTATTTGACACGGTCAAATGACCGGTCAATTGACGGCTCATTTGACCGGTCAATTGACATCGTGCAACCCTAGTCGGCCGTCGGCCAGATAACGCAACAGATCATCTTCTAAAATAAATAGTAATAGTAATTTAGAGTCGAGTTTAGAGTTTAAAGTTACACACTGGACTTTGTTCTGATGAGTGTTCGCCCTTTACTACTGCAAAATTCTTCATCTTCGGGATCAAGAGTAGAATATCATAGAGAAATTCTATGTGCCTTGCCTTCTATATGGTTTGTATATGCTCCTATCCGTGTCCTAATCCGAATCTTTTAAGTTTCTGACTATCATATAGGAACATATAAAGAGATCTATGCGTGCTTTCCACCTAGCCTCAAGTTCGGTACACCTGCCATTTACGCATGTGCGGGTTCCAAACGGTGCTTTCCATCTACGTGTTTCTACTCGGTTCTGCGCCGTTCATTGGATCACGTAAAATTTTGTACCACACCATGGAACATGTGCCGTCTGGTGGTATTTGTACCGTCTAGGTGGAAAGCACCCTATATGACCCCTATATGGTTTTACTCACACGTGACATCAACCAAATTTTCCATATTGTCATGAGCGTTGCGATGCCATTCCATATACACACATCAAAAGAATCTAGGGGACAAGCAAATCCAGACGATTTCTAAAATCATCATAACTTTTGATTGCCGTCAGTGATTTTATATCTGTTTTCAGTGTTCGATAGCCCCATTCTTCGTTCTCATGTATTGATCACGTCGGATACGAACAATGTTTCATAATGTTCCTACAGGGTGATTATTAATGGACCAGTGTAAAATTGACCAAAGTTCAGTACGAGCGCCGCGATTTCCCCAAAAAAAAATATGCATTTCAATAGCACAGTTATGAAGACTGGTATTTCAGCTTCGGTAGCGTTTTCGAATTTTGAAAATCGAAGGTGTGCCACCATGTTGAACTTCCAAGAAAGTGATCCGATTTCATTGAAACTTGGATTACACTCATGCAGGGCCTTATTTCTAGAGGGGAGCGATCACCAGGCGATCACAGTTCAGCCAATCACGGCCCTGGTTGCCTAGCAACTTCGCATGTGAACGGATCACATCCTTCCTAGAAATAGGCTCCCTGGTTTCAGGTATTGGAATTCCAAGGTCAAATATGTCTTCCTCGGTCACTTCCAAGCCGCCACATTGAACTTTCATGTGAATGATGCGATTCTAGTGTGTTTCAATAAGTTTCATTCAAATTGAATCATTTTTGTAAAAAGTTCAATACAGCGGCTCGAAAGTGATAGAAAGTGACATTTGACCTTGAAATTCCAATTACTTGAACCAGACATGAGTGTGTTCCAAGTTTTAATGGAATCGGATCACTTTCTTCTTTCTTTGAAGTTCAACATGGCGGCACAAAATGATCAATATCTTTGGCAATTCACCTTCGATTTTCAAAATTTAAAAACTTTACTGAAGCTGAAACACCGACCTTCATAACTGTGCTATTGGAATGCATGAAGTATTTTTTTTTGGGAAATCACGCTCGTACTGAACTTTCGGCAATTTTACACTGTTCCATTGATCACCCTGTAGCAACCTTTATGAAACACTGTTCGTATTTGACGTGATCAAAGCATGAAAATAAATAATTGTGCTATCGAACACTGGAGACCGATATGAAATCGCTCACGGGAATCAGAAGTTATGATGATTTTAGGAATCGTCTGAATTTGCTTGTTCCCTAGATTCTTTTGATGTGTGTACATCCATATTGAAATGTATATGGAAAACACCGAGGAAAATATTATATCTTCCGCTTTGGTTAGTGGCGCCACCGGAGACGCAATGGTAGGTACTACTTTTCATTTGTCATTGTCGTTGTCACGGCTGTTGGAGACGTCAGTGGTTGGAGACCAAAGCAGGATTGTGCAAGTGGAAATTTAAAAAAATAATGTTACAACGTAGGTCAATGGATTACCTGCCCATGTGGAAACTCAAGATACAGTGTGTAACGAGTTGTTGATCGTCGATTTTTCCGTTTTCTGCCCAATTCCGTCGTTTTCATCGCATATGTGAATGATGTCAATTTTTTTCTCCATTTCGTTTCTTCCATCATCGTCACTTTCGAGATTTTCATCACTATTCCTGTCGTTGTCATTGCTAAATACCTCGTATCATTTTCACAGCTATTTTTGTCGCCAATATCGCTGCTTGTAGTTTGGACATTTTCAATCATCTATTTATTTACCTACCAAGCTTTTTTGCATATTGCTTCCAACTTCCAACGCCACTTTGAAGTTCTTGAAAACATGTTCAGGCATGCATCTTATTTGGAATATGGCTGTTGTAGCTATTTTCGTTTTTGTTTCATTGTTTTTTCATGAAACTATGAAACACACAACACAGAACCTAGGTTATGAAAGACATTTTTAGCGTCGGGTCGCATATCGTGTTGACATTTATGTAATTTATTGACCAATAAGGGACTGCTTTTGGGCTACATATGCTTTTCCATATAGAATTTCAGCCAATCAGAAATGTTTTCAGGCAATATGTTCTTACAGGGAGGTATATGGATTTATATGAATCTATATGATTCTGTATGGAATTCCATATCAATGACCTTCAATCGTATCATCTGACTCTACATGGCTTCTATTAGTGCGGAGGTTAACGGGATCAACCTTGCTTTCCATTCTGCTGCCTGGGATGAAACTTTGCATGTAATGAGTACATATCCTCAGGTCACTTTTAAGAAGTGGTGCTCAGTTGGGACCCGTGACAGGGCCACGGTAGAAGAGGTTGCCCTACCCGACAGGGGCGATTCCTTGGGATTCCTTAAAATCAAAAGCAACGGGGGCTGGAAATTTCTTCAGCCCCTCAATACAGGGTGTCCGTTTTTTGAGGCTGAGCATGGATATCTCGCTTATCTTGAGAGATACAAAGTCGGTTATCAGGAAAAAGTTGCGCATTTTCATGATGATCAATGATCCAAGAAGAAATTCGACGTATCGGTTTTAGTTTTTGAGATATAGTGACAAAACAGGAATTTGAATTTTTGTTTTTATTTTTTATTCAAAAAACGGTTGAAGGTGGTCTTTTCTAATCTAGACATTGTCAGGGGACTTTCTCAAGGGGAAGTCAAAACTGCAAAAAATCTTTATTCTAGCTTTCAAATCAACCGAAATACGACATTCAACTTTTTTCTCTAATGGGTGCCATATTGGTTTTTGATATTTTTGAATACGGTATCCTTTTCTGGTTACAACGATGTGCCACATGTCACTGTTGAATAAATGTTGAACATTTACGTTTTTTTATTGTCGGTGCTGATTTTGTTTCCAAAGCACTCTTTGAAAAATAAAAAATTTTTTTTTGCTTAAAAGCATGAATTCAACAGTAGCATGTGACACATCGTTGTAACCAGAAAAAATATTGTATTGAAAACTGTCAAAATCGCCCATAAGAGAAAAAAAGTTGAATGTCATATCTCGGTTGTTTTGAAAGCTAGAATGAAGATTTGGGCAACATTGAATTCCCATTGGAAAAGTGCCTCCACAATGTCTTAATCAGAAAAGTCAAATAAAAAATGAAAACAAAAATTACAAATTTCTGTTTTTCTCAATATCTCAAAAACTAAAACTGACAAGTCAAATATCTTTTTGAATCATTGATCGTCATGGAAATTCGCAACTTTTTTCTAATTTAACCGACTCTGTATCTCTGAAGATAAGCGAGATACCCATGCTTAGCCTCGAAAAACGGACAGCCTGTATATTTTATCAAAAAAAGTTATGTATTAAAAACTACCAGTACTAAACAAATAAAATGCGGAACTGTTAAGTACTGAACGAGCGACAACAATTTCATTTAACATTTTTTGGAAAAATCGAAAGAAACGGGGGGCTGACACTTTCTCCAGCTCCTCCACCTATTTAAAAAAAAAAGAAAGAAAAAAAAACTATGAAAAACACCAGCACTAAACAAATAAAATGCAGCACTATTCAGCACTACACCAGCACCATTCATTTCATTCGAAAATCTTTGAAAAATCGAAAGAAACGGGGGGCTGAAGAACAGGGGGCTACCTATTTAAAAAAGAAGTTATGGAAACCACCAGCACTAAACAGATAAAATGCGGCACTATTCAGCTCTAAACGAGCACCATTTTTTTTTATTCAAATTTTTTCGAAAAATCGAAAGAAACGGGGGACTGAGAGTTTCCCCAGCCCCCAATATATTTTTGCAAAAACAGCTATGAAAACTATCAGCAATCAACAAGTAAAATGCAGCACTATCCAGCACTAAACGAGCACCATTCAATCACAGAAAGAGAAGAAGGGGGGCCTAAGTGCGGGGGGCCAGGGATATTGAGCCGGTAGTTTCAACGCTTCAAGTAGCTCCATCCTACAACCGTCGGCAATCATCCGTCAACAAAGTCACTAATGTCAATGTCACTTGACAGTAGTTCCAGTGTTCCAGTCAACCAGTCTCTCGTGTGGAAAGTCACGTACTCATTTTTCAGCGGAAAACAGCCGGAAAATGGCTCAGTTTTCCACAAACTCGGCCGTGAGCCTCGAAAAATCCATCGACACACCAGAAAAACCCGTCAAAACTCCCCTCGAACTCGTCGACGCCGTGTACGAAATACAAAAATGCATCCACTGGATCAACACCAACAATTTCCGCAAGGTTTGTTCCATCGTCTCGTTCACCTTGCCTTTGTTCCTGTCTTTCATGCAGTCTTTCCACACTTTCAGATATGCTTGCAATTCCCCGACAAATTGCTACCGGACTCGTCGCAAGTGGCTTCGAGGATACAAAAAGGCTTGGACGATGGGCAAGTCTACATTCTCGCCGACACAGCTTACGAAAGGTATTCCTTCCAAACTGCGATAATGGTATTGTTTCGGATTGAAATGTGGATTTGAATTTCAGCTGTTGCTTGGATTACGTGGCAGCTGCACACGCCAGTGCTGATTCGATCATACACTTTGGTCCGGTGTGTTTTTCGAAGAGTTCCGGCAAAATTCCCAGTTTGAGCGTTTACGAGAAAGCTCTGTTGGATTTGGAACGTTTCCTGGGTTGTTTCAGGGAGAAATTCGCCGGAAGTGATGTCGTCGTGCTGCTGGATTGCGAATACGTGCATTTACAAGGTAAAAGTGAGGTTATGTCGTCGTGTTTTAAAGCTAATTTTGGGGTTTCCAGGTGATATTTCTCGAGTGCTTCCATCCAGCTGTGTTAAAACCATTGACGACGACTTGAGTCAGTTGAACGACAAAGTAGTGGTTTTCTTGGGGGAAAATCGGCGAAAGTTGCTCAATCTGCAGTTCGGATATGGTTTCAAGCGTGAGTTTTTGGATGGTTATTTAGAAAGTGAAATAGTTATAGAAAGACAAAATCGTTTCAAATTTTAGAATTTATTAATTTCAATACATACGTGACTATTTCATTTTCGCACTTGAACATCGCCCACTTTCCTTGCTTGTCGCCATGGTAATCACTCTATTTTCGCTTTTTTTTTACAATTGACGTTTCATTCACAGCTGTTAACGTTCGACAGCTAGCCCACAGCTGTCAAATGACATTGCTCCTTGCAGGTTATTGTGCATTTCAAAGTGCATGCTGTAAAAAGGGAAACAGAATTGGCGAGTAACATTACCGATGGTGGCGCTGCTGATGCGCTTCGCATGTAAACAAACATGTCAGTAGGGCATGGATTGTTGCCCGCGCGTTCAAAAATCTTATCAGTAGTAAGCGGTTTTTAATGTCCTCCAGACGTGAAACGTGGTTAATTAGTACCTATTGCGGTGGAACTCGAAAATGGCAGAAGCGAATTGAGTGTTATGAAGGTTTTCAATCACTGGATGGCCTCAAGCCTCAACGGATTCTCGATGTATCGTGATGGGATACTGATGGGAGAGGAAATTCTGAAGTCACAATTTCTTGTGTTGTGTGGTCGAAAGCGAACCGAATCAAGCTTCAGTTCAAACATATTTGGATTGTGTTTACAAACAAGCGCATTGTATGAATCTCCTCACAAGGCAACTGAGATCGTAATTAAAAGAAATAGTAGTAGCAGTTCCTGCGAGTTCCTGTGAAAATGGAACGTTTAAACGCACTTGCAAAGCAGGCCAGTCCGGGACATGCAAACATATCGCAGCTGTGCTTCTTCGATGCAGCCATTTAAAGTTCCTATTTTCAGCGACACTTCCCAGGCTTTTCTCGTAGTCATATTTTCCACAGTGGCAAGTTTGTTTGTCATCTTGACTACCCAACTTGCGTCTTTCGCTTTCGACGGGAAACGGTGAAAATGTAACTCTTCGTTTTTCCGGTTTCCACAGCGCAACTCGCACTCGGAAACGCAACAAATTCTCCGCCACTTTTTGTCACTATGACAAAATCACACATCTTACCACCTCCCATTCTGATGCCACTTTTGCTTGCCAGTCGTCGTACACGTGCCACTTTTATTTAAAAATGCAATGCTTTTGCAACCGACGACACCTAGTATATACAAGATAATGAAACGTGCGTGGCTCACGTATTTTGTTGGAAAAAATCAACGCCGCGTTAAGTCAGATGGAATCAATTAAAGTCACCAAACACCGCAACGCTCATAAGAGCCCACACAAATCTGTGGTTGATCCGTGCACAAACGTCGTTTACATGTTGGCCGTCAGATGGCGTATTCGATCTTGAAACTCGCCAATACGTGCCAGATATTTTAGCGTTTGTGTCATGGACGGCCAATATGAAACTCGATAGGCTTCCACGGGCTCGACGTGTAGGCAATAGTGATAAAAGCTGTATTGTTGGTTGCCTAGATCACTTGAGTGAAGAATAAAAGCATGCTACGAAAATTGTACAATTGTATTGTTAGTTGCTTGTAGGAACTATGCGTAAAATGGTGAAAATGTATGTACTCCAAAAAACGCAGTACGTCAATATTGCCAAAAAAATCACTGTGAATTTAAAGGCAAATAGAGATGTTACACGCGTTAACTACCTATTTTTCGCGACTTTCTTCCAGCTTTCTGTGTTTACTTCCTCCTTTTCAATCATACTCCAACTTATTTAATTGCTTTTGCGCGATACTTTCCATGCGTTGTCATCCTTTTTTTGCGCTCTTTCGCTTTTTTCCCCTGCATTTCATTCCTTATTCCCGTTTTGTGTGATTCATTCCTTTTCTATGGTTTTGTAGCGATTGTTAGCGATTTTCAATCCTGTTTCTTGTTTTACGACGCGTTCCTTTTAGCTTCTCCCCGCCCAACACACCTATTTTGCTCCCCGGTCTCGTTGGTGTCTTTGAAAAAAAAAATGATAGCTTCAACACTTTACTTTTTATTTGAATTCCAATTGCTTTTGTTTCAGCCAAAGCTCTCTATTCCTACGATTCCACTTCCAACGCCATCACGGATTGCCAACGCGATGAGAAAATGCTGCGGCGAAGAAATTTTCTCGTGGAAAAAATCAAAGATAGTTCCACCGTGGGTATAGTTATCGGAACGCTGGCCGTCAAAAACTACCTCCAGGTAATCGAACGCGTGAAGAAATTAGCGTCGTTGCACGGCAAAAAATACTACGTCATCAGCGTTGGAAAACCCACGGTAGCCAAATTGGCCAATTTTCCTGAGGTTGGTACCAAGTCATTGAAATTTTGTCGATGTTCAGGATCTATTTTCAAGATCAAAGTGGCCTAAAATGAAAACGTCATGCTGGCAGTCTTGCAGGTGGATGAGCGCGTTGTCCTTTACCAGTTCAGCTTAGATCAAAGTGTTGAAAGATTCAAATTCAGTTGAACAGGACAGATGCATGATGCATATCTACTCTTGAGTTTCATTAAAATCGGATCGCTTAAATACGGCGGATTGAAGCTGGCGGTCAGTACAGGGTGATTCAGTTTTAATCTAGCAAACTTTTGGCAGCACTCTGTAAGGAAATGTTGTTGACAGCATCATGTTAGACTCCGTTATTCTGTTGTTGCCCTGGCAACAACCAATGGGCGTTCGAGTTTTTGGCATAACAGAGCTCATACATAATGTTATGACTCTATTTCGCTTCTTAAGAAATATACAGGGTGTCAGTTTATAGCCTGAAGCTAATGATGAAACCAAGATAGCCTTGACCATTGTATTTCATTGCCAAATAATGACAACATAAAAAATAAAAACATGACAAAATGTTCATACCTGTCAGTTTGACAAGTCCGTAGTTTTTAACGTCGCAAATACATTCAACTTCATTAGATTATTTTTCAATTTCGTTATTCTTACTTTTCCAACCCTCCGCCGACATGGAAGGGAAAGTATTGTAATCGTGCAGGAAAAAAGTTTTCAGATTTCACCGGATATATCCATTTTGAAGTCTCCCAAGACGATTAAGACCATTTTCAGAATGATGTCTGTATGTCTGTCTGTCTGTCTGTGTATCTGTGGGTGTGTCCGTAATCTTCCACGGTAACTGTTGAATCGTTGATCCAATCGATTTGAAATTTGGACATGATTTTTCTGTGGAATGAGCCCATTAGTTTTTGGCTGTCATCTGTCAAACAGAAGTGTCACTATCAACAAATGTCAGAAGCTATTTCTCACGGAACTTGACTTGCAGTATGTCATTTGAAAGCCCTTGAAAAACTGTATTTAGAACAGTTGGAAGTATCGTCCTATCTGTCATCTGTCAAATAATAAAAAATGTCAAAGTTCAAAACTTCACCATTTAATTGTTTGGAATCTATCTGATCGATTGGAACCAAATTTGGCAGGAAGCAACACAGCAAAATAATCAAATTAAGTCTGCAGTTGCAGTTTTCTGTCATTTTCCAGTCGGGCGTTATGAATTTTCAAAATTTCTCCTGGCCATTGCCACCCAAGAGGGTCTCTCGCTCGTGTTTTGACCAGGACGACTTTCTATTGATGCAGGATTCCACTCAAAAATTTATTCCTGCTCGATGATCCCACTTCTTTCGAAAAATTCCGACTGATATCGGAGGAAGATTGGATTGGGCGTCGTGTAGACCCATTTTCAAAATCGACACGGTTCCGGTTTTTCGACGGTAACCTCTCCAAAATGGAATTTGCACATTCCGTGAATTTGAAAAAAAAAGACGTGCGAATTTTGACATGCGGTGAGCCCCACAAAGTATTCATTTTAGATGCAGACGTGCTGGTAATGAAAGTTGAAGAAAATATTGGATATTGGAAATAATACGGCTATGCAAAAACATGTATCAAGGCAAGAAAAATGTCTGATTTTTGACATTTGTGCGTCATCAGTCATCCACCATGACCCACTTAGAGCTTAAACATGCAAGTCCTGTCGTACTGAACGTAAGTTATTTGTCACTTTGCTGATGATCCCGACCGAGCTTATTGTTGCAACCAGTTCCACATCACTTGCCAGCTTTGCGATAGAATATCAGTTTGGTCTTGACAAAAGATTGAGGAAATCACCTATCACATTTTCAGGTGTCACACATTCATAAAAAAAATACTTTTCAGATTGACATATACGTCATCATAACGTGTGCCATGAATGAAATCTACGACAGCCGTGACTATTACAAGCCGATAGTGATGCCCTACGACGTCGAGATAGCCTTGAATCCAAAATCCGGCCAGCTGCCGTTCACTTTCGACTTCAACGACTTCATCTCGGGTCCCCTGGACGACAAACTGGAGGAAGAGGAGACGAACGAAGTCAGCTTGCTGACGGGAAACATGAGACAGAAAATTCCCGACGGGGATGTCGAAATGGACGAGGGGGGCGAAGGGCGAGTGATTTTGAAAACGGAAGGAACTCTGGCTTTGAACGACAAATACGGAAGCGGTTACCTGGCGAGCAGGTCGTGGACGGGGCTGGAGCAGAACTTGGGGGAGAGCGAAGTGAAAATGGCCGAGGAAGGCAGGAGGGGGATAGCGCAAGGGTACAGGGACGAAGGGACGGGGTAGTTGGATGCTTCGGAATATTTCGAAAATATTTCATCGACAGCTGGCGCGTTGGTTTAGTTGTCAAATTTGGACGTTGATGATGTTGCCAGAAGCGTAGCTTTTTGCGCGCCTCTTGTAGAAAATACTTGGAGATTAAGTAAGGTAGAGATCTGCATGAAATTATTAGGAATTGGTATCATATTGTGATCTCTTTAAAATAAATGACTTGTTGATGTTGTTACAATACGCGTTTCAATATTTTTTTTTTATTTGGCTATAACAACCTGTTGAGTGAAAAATTATAAGAGCCGCCATTGGTGACATTTCTGACACTGATGATGGTTTTGATTAGGCATACTTTGCTTGCCGTGACCCACATGGTGAGGTGAGAACTGCGGCTTTATCCTAAGGAATTGAAAATAAGCGAATATGCCTCACGGGCGCGAGGCTCAGTAGCACACTTTTTGAAGGATTAGTGAACGCAAGATGTTAATTAGGGTTCTACCGTTATTTGACAGAAATTACAATATGGCGGCCAGAATAGCGGCAGAATCATGAAATTTTGCCTGAAAATCAGAATGATCGTTCTAGACAAGAGTAAGTTCCAAGTTTCATCAAAATCGTTCCACTAATAGAGATTTCAATATGGCGGCGAAGATGGCGGCGGAATGTTGGAAATTTGGCTAGAAAATAAGAATAATCATACAAGACAAGATTAAGTTCACAGCTTCATGACAATCGCTCCGCTAATGAGAGATTTCAATATGGCGGTCAAGATGGCAGCAGAGCATCATTTGTTCAAAATCGGATGTATCTTGATGAACTTCACATCGCTTGCAAAATTTCGCACAAATCGGACCACTTTGAGAAAAATTCAAAAAGGCGGATCAAATATGGCGGCAAAGTAACAAAAATCAAAAGTCAACTTGACATCCTGGACATGTGTACTATTGATCAGCGTTTACATCACATCGATAACTCTTTTATTTTCTGAAAAGTTATCCCGGGTACGGACAGACGGACAAAGTGAAGCTAGAAGCGCCTTTTACCCATTTTTTTTTGGAAAAGTGCGCTAAAAAACGAAGGCTATACAGGGTCTTGCATGAGGAAACCGACATAGCTTAAGGGTAGGTCCAGTTTTTCTAGGGGAACTAGGATCTCGCTTTGAAATTTTTCTATTCCTTTTCGTTTTGATGTTACAGGGTGAATCATGTATTTTGTCGAAGTTTTTGATGAACTATATCTTTCGAATGGCTTATTGGATTGGACTGGAACTTGATAGGTATGATCTTCCAATGATAGATAATACATTGCACTATAAAGTTGCTCAAAAGTTTCAGGGCCGGACTGAAGTTTTTGTTAGAAAAGTCATATGTTCCAATGTTTTTTTGAAAAACCAGTATCAGATTCAAAAACCAAAGAAAAAATGCTACAAAGAACATCCTTCAATTTCTTCGGCACACCCAAAGTCTTCCCAGAAAAAAATATCCTTTGAGATTTGGGTTGGCTGCGATTTAGTGAAAATCAGTCAAGCACTCATTCTTTCACGGATCTTTGAGATGTTCATCCTCTAATTTAATGCTGTCGCGGTTTTTTTCACTTTCCTACATTGGTATCACTTGGTACGGCAAAAAAGACAAAAGTCCAGGACCGGAATCAAGTTTAGTGAACATTATTTCTAAAAATCTGATTTTTCAGTATTTAGTTGGAAAATTACAGCATAAAGTCATGGTGAAGTGGCTGAAAAATGCTCTCTTGTCTGCATTTGGAACTTTTGGTCACTTAAGAAACCAGCTAAACAAATTTCTCCTTTTGTTGATTTCAAGAATACAAAAAATTATTTCCGAAAATTGATGAACATTAATAACATAAACATAACATACAAACATTGATATTGTTCGACACAATCAAATTACGTTTCTGAATAATTATCATTCTTGCTCCTTTTTATTTTGTTCGCGAAGAAATTTCGGAAATAATTTTTTGTAGGGGAAGGTGTTGTATAGACAATACAAATAGAGAAGACCACATGTTATCGCCACCGTCGTCACGGATATTGGGGCATCAAAAATCAGCCAACCTTTTTTTGAATGATGGACTCGCCTGGTTCCTACGTAACCGTAAAAATCCGTGACGACATAAAATATGGTCTTTTCTATTTGTATAGTCTATACCTTGGAACGATTTTTTTTGAAAATTCATTTTGAGCGAAACATGGCTGTTACAACCGGTTTTGTCTCATCATATAATTCGGTAAGGATTTATCTATCACTACTCATGTCACAATCTGCAAAATTATTCATGCTGACTTGAAAATTTCGAAAATAGTTTTTTTTACCTTTTGGTCCAAGGTACAATCTAGTGTTGTACCTTGGACCACGACACAGGAAAGTCAAAAACAGTGTTTTTGAGTATTTTTTCGATGGAATAAATAAACCAATAATAAATATACATGAACTCTGAGGGGAGACAATAATGCTATGAAAATATCACAAATGGGTAACTGTGAAAAAATTCTCGAAAAAAAAATGAATCGATTGTTTGGAAAATATAACTTTGGAATATACGTTATGTAATATTGATATATAAAATGGATTAAATAATATTATAAAGAGCAAATTCTACTGCGAAGAAGGTCCTGGTCTTTTGTTGTTCACATTACATTACATTTGTTCGGTCCAAGGTACAACGAGCTGGCCGGTCCAAGGTACAATAAATTCAAAAGTTGCAAAAACGGCTTGCTGCTATTTTGAGATTACATTTTACCCAGTCCGATTGTGATTGAATGAGACAGAACTGAGTGCACTACTTCTCAAAAATAGAAGTATCCATATAGATTGCTGTTCAAAGACGGTATTGATCTCTGCTCAGTGTTTGAATATTTACTTTGGCAGGCGAGAATCATAAAGTTACGAAAATTTTCGACATCCCTTTTCTTCGAGGATTTCTCACCAACTCAGTGACATCTACCGTTAACTGCGATGAACAATAGACACTGTCGACCATACAGGTCACAGCATTTTCGAAATATCGCATTTGGTCCGAGGTACAATCGGTCCAAGGTACAACACCTTCCCCTATTCTTGAAATCAACAAAAATAGAAATTTGTTTTGCTGGTTTCTGAAGTGACCAAAGTTCCAAATGCAGACAAAAGAGCATTTTTTAGCCACTTCACCATAACTTTATGCCGTAATTTTCAAACTAAATACTGAAAAATCGGATTTTTAGAAATAATGTTCACTGGACTTGATTCCGGTCCTGGACTTTTGTTCTTTTTGTCGTACCAAGTGATACTAATGTAGGAAAGTGAAAAAAACCGTGACAGCATCAAATTAGAGGATGAACATCTCAAAGATCCGTGAAAGGATAAGTGCTTGACTGATTTTCACTAGATCGCAGCCGACCCAAATCTCAAAAGATATTTTTTTCTGGGAAGACTTTGGGTGTGCCGAAGAAACTGAAGGATGTTATTTGTAGCATTTTTCTGTACTTTCTGAATCTTATACTGGTTTTTCAAAAAAACATTGGAAAATATGACTTTTCTAACAAAAACTTTGAAAATGAAAAAAAATCAGTCCGGCCCTGAAACTTTTGAACAACTTTATGGTGCAATGTATTAGCTATCATTGGGAGATCATACCTATCAAATTTTAGTCCAATCCAATAAGCCATTCGGAAGATATAGCTCATCAAAAACTTCGACAAAATACATGATTCACCCTGTAACATCAAAACGAAAAAAAGATCGAAAAATTTCAAAGCAAGATCCCAGTTCCCCTAGAAAAACTGGACCTACCCTTGAGCTATGTCGGTTTCCTCATGCAACACCCTGTATATACTTCACATTTATATTAGAAAACGATTTTTTTTTAATTCGTTTGTTAAACGTCGGCGTATTTCCGCAACGAGGCGTAACACCGACGCCGGTGAATGCTTTCCTCCATTATACCGGAAATTTTGCCGAACTCCTGTGTTGGAGGGGTTCGGGTTCGGGGTAGGGATTTTTAACGACCACCAACATCACATTTAGCAAGCATTCAAACTAAATCAAAGACGGCCCCGTGCCACAGGCGGTCGAGCAGCCGCCTGTGGTGCGAAAGGCTCCAGGTTCGATTCCTGGTCTTGTCTGGGTGTTGTGTATGTCTATGATTTGCGCTTATTAGTGATTTTCCAACAGTTTGTACGTTTGATAATGAAGCGCAAGAACTCTTACGGCGCGAGGAGCCGATAAAGAGAAAAACTTTTTTTAAATTTTTTTCAAGCATTCCAACTAAATCAAAGAGCTTGTTTTGGGGACGAAAACCCGAGCGCCCACAGTGGGACTCGAACACGACCTCTGGAGTGGTGAGCTGGTTTCAGAAGTTGCTTGTAGCATTGCGTCATCTACCATAGACAAAAGGTTTCCATAGCGCTCTTTGTATAATTTCACTCAAAGTTATAACCGCAAAATACCTAAATTCTATTGTTAATTGAATTCCGTTTTTCCACTGGCGAGATTTTTTGCAAAACCTTGATAACGATTTGTCGAAAAAAAGTCCCAGAGCTTGAAGGAAATTGAGAAAATTCGGAATTCTATAAATAAATTCAAAGGCACTATCAGGCTGGTGCGGTCTATTCGGCGTTCATGGAACGTCTCAAAGTGGTAGAAATTTTTTGCTACAATCAAACCCTGCTTGTAAGTGTAAGAAAACTAACTAAAGTAGTTGAACTGTACAACTGTACCTCGTGCTTTTATTGTGATGATCGCCCACATACCCAATTCGCTCAATCAACAACCGAATAAGACCCACGTGACTCAGTTTAAGCTATCGGCTATTGCCTACTATTAACCCTTTTTAGTCCTTATGACTCGGCCAGGATAATGGAGCGATGCACCAGCTAGCTCGAGGGTCGGGGTCGTGGTGGTGATTGGTCTCCGGGCGCCAAGTGATTTTTTCCTTCAGAGCGGACGCTGCCTGAATCACTAAAAGGTGCGTAAGGAAAGTCCTCGGTCCTGATTTCAAAATCGTTTCTGTTTATTGAAGACGATGGTGATACAGGCGGTGCTGAGGTAGGCGTCAACAGTACGTCCACGAAGACGGAAAGCAGAGGCTAGAGAACAATATGCGCCGAGGCCCTCGGCGTGGCGATAATCATATCGAATTTTTGCATGGCGAGTTCAAAACTTGAACTCGAGGAAAGGAGCCTAAAAATAAAATTGACACTTGCAACAATAAATGAGATAGTTTACGGCATTTCATACCTCCGAGGTTTACCATCCGTGTGCAACAAAATATCGTCTAGGATAGACTTTAGTTCTTCCGGAAACGCTGTGGCCAACAATAATACTTCAAATTTCCCAAAACAGCGTTTCCCTCACGGGGTTGAGAAAAGATATATATCCGACCGCAGTCGATTTCACTATATTATTCTATTTTCCAAAACTACTACTTTTCTCAACGCGAGCACACATGCGGCACTATCTCGGAGGCTCTCTGCGCTGAACTGATAACAGTTTCTTTGATTCTTTTTGTCCCTAACTTCCTATCGCGGACCACCTTCCCCCCCCATCAGCAAAAACCCGTAACACTACTAACAAGTGAAAATAGCACACTAGGGAATAGCACCTATACATATTCTACTATACAATGATAAAGAGTGATCGAATAAATTTCTCCTGAAAGTAGGCCTCTGTCTCCTTGGTAGCCACGTTTTTCGGCCAGATTTTCAGGAATCAAAGGCGACTTGAGAAGAAATTTATTCGATCACTCGTTAAATTAAGACTACCATTTCTACTAATAGTCTATTTGGGCGGTAATCAGCAAAATTAAACTCGTGCTTTGTGTTTTATTCTAGTTGAATGTTTTCAATTTCTCAAACTATCAATCACTCGAAAAGTAGACCCGATATTATCTGACAAAAATCCCGAGACAAAGTCGGGCATCTATCGTTACAATCAGCACTCGCGATCACTTGGCCTAAATTATCGTGAAACTCTAAGCAGTTGTGTTATTACAGTTGATTATTGCTAACAACGCCCTTGATTGTCAGAACTGTGAAGCTAATTATCACTAGTCTAAATTTGACTGTCAACAGCAACCGAATAAATAGGATACAAACAAAATCTGACGGCTGTCACTTCGGACTGACTTCTTATTTGCAATCATCAACAGTAATATCACAAGTGCTTAGATTTTCACGATAATTTTGGACAGGCGATCGCGAGTGCTGGTTGTAGTGATAAATGCCCGACTCCGTAGGAGAAGGGCGTTTATCCAGGGACAACCAGCCCGAGGGCAAAAATTATCTGGGAAAATCTCGAGCACGAGTGATATTTTAATGATTATTGCAAAAAAAGGTCCGGAGTGACAGCTGTCAGATTTTGTTGTTTACATCAATTTTATTCCGTTGCCATTGACAGTGGGATTTAGATAAGTGAATATTATCCTTGTAGGTTTTATAATCAATGGCGGTGTATGTAATAATCAGCAAAATAACACTCATACCTGAGTTTTTACAAGATAATTTTGGCCAAGCGTGTTCTCTCGGCCTGGTTGTCCCTTCGCCTACGGAGTCGGGTATTTATCGTATTACAACCAGCATTCGCGATCGCTTGGCCAAAGTTATCGCGAAAATCTACGTATATATGATAACATCACTATACCTACTACATTTGCAATCACAAAAACTGTTCAAAATGACGGCCCTCTTGTGCCTCTTTTCAAAACTGAAACATCCATTGCATCCAATATGTTGCGTGATCAGTGGGTGCTTTCCACCTAGCTCCAAGTTTGCTATACCTGCCATTTGCGCATGTGCGGGTTCCAAACGGTGCTTTCCATCTACGTGTTCTTACCTGGTTTTGTGCCCTCCCGTGGACCAATTAAGATTTTGTGCCATCGAAAGGCACACAGGAAACGGATGCGAAAAAATGACATACCGTCAGCTGTCATCCAGCACTCCGTCGTCATATGTCTCTTTCTGTGTCGTTTCATCCATGCATCCATGTTTCATTTCATTTCTCTGCAGGGATTATACGTACGATCGATTGCGATTTACGCTGCCATTTTTTTTATTTCTGAATGACATATGTCATCTGTCACCTTCAGACCAGAGATGTCGCGTCGGTCAACGATGCTGGTGCTTTCCATTTAGGTGTACCAAATCGTGGAACATATTCCGTCTGTCGTACTTGTACCGTCTAGGTGGAAAGCACCCAGTGCTACGAAAGCCTCTCTAATTCTCTCTTGCATATTTTCTCTGGTAGTGACTTCAGCTTCGTACACCCGATCATGAACAAACCTCCAAAGAAAAAAAAAATCGGTTTCGTTATTGTTAGGTCAGGTGACCTCGCAGGCCATGGCACCGGACCTCCTTCTGCCAATCCAGCGGTACCTTCAAATTGTTCATTTAAATATTCTCGAACAATTCGACTGTTGTGTGGAGGGGCACCCATCATCATTCTGAAACCATCATAGCCTTCTGACTAGGGTTACCATCTTCGAACCACACAAAAAGAGTACATGTGCGAGCGAGGCGGGTAAGATTGCGTCGCAGGCGAAAATTTTTCGGGAAAAGGGGCGTGGTTCTGAATACCATGCACTGAAGACTTGAGGCGGATTCCCATTTAAAGATATTTGCGAAAAAATTGGGTCACACTCGCCAAATTCGAATTTTCAAAGGATTCGCTGACCCTCCTTCAAATTGGACAATTGATAATCAAAATCTTGTGATATTTGCACATGAGAATCCACCTCTTCGCGTGTATTGCATATTGTATAATATGATGTCCTCCTAATGGAAACACAACGGAAAGGTGAAATATAACAAAAGTAATAGGTGTTTTTTCAAATTTGGTGTAAAGCATGCTGTGCTTCGGCCTAATGAGGCTACGGAAGCGTAGAAGGGCCAGGCTGCGAAACTTTTTACGGACAAAGTCGAGTTTCAAAGTCGACCCGGTCGAGTTCCAAACTCGACTTTCTGCGTAAAGTCGAGTTTCAAAGTCGACCGGGTCGAGTTTCAAAGTCGACCCGGTCGAGTTTCAAACTCGACTTTCTGCGTAAAGTCGAGTTTCAAAGTCGACCGGGTCGAGTTTCAAAGTCGACCCGGTCGAGTTTCAAACTCGACTTTCTGCGTAAAGTCGAGTTTCAAAGTCGACCCGGTCGAGTTTCAAAGTCGACCCGGTCGAGTTTCAAAGTCGACCCGGTCGAGTTTCAAAGTCGACCCGGTCGAGTTTCAAACTCGACTTTCTGTGTAAAGTCGAGTTTCAAAGTCGACCGGATCGAGTTTCAAAGTCGACCCGGTCGAGTTCCAAAGTCGACCCGGTCGAGTTTCAAAGTCGACCCGGTCGAGTTTCAAAGTCGACCCGGTCGAGTTCCAAACTCGACTTTCTGCGTAAAGTCGAGTTTCAAAGTCGACCCGGTCGAGTTCCAAAGTCGACCCGGTCGAGTTTCAAACTCGACTTTCTGCGTAAAGTCGAGTTTCAAAGTCGACCCGGACGTAAACTGCTCGTCATAAGTTCAAGATATGTCAAAATTTGCTCCAATTTCAAGTGAGAATATCTCAGGTAAAAAATATCCGATTTGGAAAAAGTTGATGACCCCTGAAAGAGCTTATTACCCTTGGCTGCAGGACGCTTATCAAATTATGTCATAACTGACTTAGTTCATTATATACAGGATGCTAAAGAAGGGAGTGACAAAAGGGTTGATTTTTCAAGCCGTGTAACTTTTCAGCGTATATTCGCGAGGAAAAACTTTTTCCAATGAATAGCTGATATCCCCAAGGGTAGCCAATATAGGCATTATTTTTTCATCCATACATGATTATCATTATTATTATCAAAAAATAAAGATTTCCTGTTCACTTCAAAGAAGTTGAACTCCTCCTAGGGGAATGAAGCTAGAGCCCTGGAACTTTTTCCGATGGATAGTCTGAGTCGTCAGGGTTTGGTTTATACCCCATGGATGGCGTAGTTGTTTTCGTGCAATATTGGACAATTACAAAATTGTCCGGACAAATATCATGTTGACCGGGCACATAAGGACAATTGACCGGGTATATTTAGACACTTTTTAGAATGTCTTACATCACTTCCTCCCATCAATTGAAAGAGATCAATTTGAAAAAATTGCACATCATGCTTGAAGCTTGAACGGCCAGTAATGTGTCAGATTAAAACCGAAACAAGATGGAGACGGAAGCGTGAAATCACAGAATAGCGTGAAATTCAGCTTGGAAATTAGAATGTTACTGCAAAACAAGATTAAGTTCGAAGTTTCATGACAATCATTCCCCTAATAAAGAGACTTCGACTATTTACACAGCATAAAAGATACTAACAACCAAGATGGCGACGGAATCATGTAATTCAGCCTGAAAATATAAGAATGATCATACGAAACTAGGGTAAGTTCCAAGTTCCACGAAAATCGTTCCACAAATGAGAAATTTCAGTATAGCGGCCAAGATGGCAGCGGAATTATGAAACTCAGGTTGGGAAGAAGAATGTTTATATAAGACAAATGTAAGTTCCAAGTTTCATGACAATCGTTCCACTAATAAGAGATTTCGGAGGCAATTCCAATATGGCGGCCAAGATGGCCGAAATTTAGATGAAAATAAGAATGACCATATGGGACGAATGTAGGTTCTGAGTTCCACGCAAATCGTTATTCTAATAAGAAATTTCAAAATGGTGAACTAAATAGATGGCACCGCAACCATCAGGTCCAATCTGCTCATTGGCCACCCTTAAGGACCTAATAAGCTATCTATCGGAAAAACTTCCAGGGCTCTAGTTTCATTCCCTTAGGAAGAATTCAACTTCTTTGAAGTGCACAGTAAATCTTTGTTTTCTGATGATGATAATAATAATAATGGTACATAATGAATGGATAAAAAAATATTGCCTATTGGCTTCCTTTGAAGGTATAAGCCGAGGTATAAGCCATCCACTGGAAAAAGTTTATTCTCACAAAAATACGTTGAAAATTTACACGGCTTCAAAAATCAACCCTTATAATAATAATAATAATAATAATAAGTCAGTTATGAGTATGACCTAAAGGTGCGTTCAGTCAGTTTATTTAGACGCAAGTTTTAATTTTAGTCGCAAGCGCAGCGACGCCCATTGGCTCTCATGAACCAGCCTCCTCAGAACAGCCAATAGACGATGCAGCGCTCACGGCTAAAATTAAAACTTGTGACTAAATAAGCTGGCTGAACGCACCTTAAGTCAACATGAGCGTCCTGCAGCCAAAAGTAAGCTCGTTCAGGGGTCACAACTTTTTCCAAATCGGATATTTTCCCCCAGAGATATCCTTACTTGAAATTGGAGCAAATTTTGAGATATCCTGAGAGATATCCTCAACTTATAACGAGCAGTTTATGACCGGGTCGACTTTGAAACTCGACCGGGTCGACTTTGAAACTTGACCGGATGACCGGGTCGACTTTGGAACTCGACTTTACACAGAAAGTCGAGTTTGAAACTCGACTTTACACAGAAAGTCGAGTTTGAAACTCGACCGGGTCGACTTTGGAACTCGACCGGGTCGAGTTTGAGACTCGACTTTACGCAGAAAGTCGAGTTTGAAACTCGACCGGGTCGACTTTGAAACTCGACCGGGTCGACTTTGGAACTCGACTTTACACAGAAAGTCGAGTTTGAAACTCGACCGGGTCGAGTTTGAAACTCGACCGGGTCGACTTTGGAACTCGACTTTACACAGAAAGTCGAGTTTGAAACTCGACCGGGTCGACTTTGAAACTCGACTTTACGCAGAAAGTCGAGTTTGAAACTCGACCGGGTCGACTTTGGAACTCGACTTTGTGTCCGTAAAAAGATTTGCAGCTTGGCCCTTCTACGCTTCCGTATGAGGCTCTTTTCGGTTGGAGCCAGATTTAAAAAAAACACCTGTTATAGTTGATGGAAATCCCTAATATTCTTGGATTTTGGCCGCATTTGTGATTGCGTGCGAACGTGACAGTAGGTACAGGGAGCTACATTAGGTTTGTTCCATCAGCAGTCTCTGACTGTCCGTGGACGTCAGCAGCCTGCGCATTATGATTCATGAAACGCCAAAATCGTAATGCGCATGCTGCTGACGTCCACGGGCAGTCAGGGACTGCTGATGGAACAAACCTATCACTGACAGTAGGTACTGTATGACATAGACGTCACCAATATCGCACTGCACAGTAGTCACAGCACTGGAGTGAGCTTATAAGTCTTGAATGTGTCTTGAATCTACAGCAGTACGCACTACGCATGCGCCCAGGAACATACCTAATTTGTGGAATCATTAGCGGAAGGGGGAAGTGCAAATTACTCAATATTATATGGTCTGGCAATAGGGAAAATAGGAGAAAAATTCGCCCTAATAAATTAGAAAGAGTACATTTGGCTTCAGAATGTGAAAAGTGAGAGTACGCTACTTTATCACCTCAAAAAGAGTACCTGTACTCTTTAAAGAGTACGGTTGGTAACCCTACTTCTGACGAGACCCAGTGGCAAATCATCCAGGTAGGTAGAACCTCGGGTAGAACTGAAAATCTTTACGGAGAAAATCAAGGTTTTGTCCATTTAGTGGACTGTCAAAGAAATACGGGCTAATACGGTTTTACCTACAGGTATATGTGGTTCCAGTTGGTCCGTCCGAGCCCAAAAAATCATCCTGTTTGATGGTTTGTTTAGCAATGGGTGCTTTCCACCTAGCTCCAAGTTTGGTACACCTTCCATTTGCGCACGTGCGGGTTCCAAACGGTGCTTTCCATCTACGTGTTCTTACCTGGTTTTGTGCCGTCCGGTGGATCACCTAAAATTTTGTGCCGTCAGAAGGCACACCGGAAACGGATGCGACAAATGACGTACCGTCAGCTGTAATCCAGCACTCCGTTGTCATATGTCTCTCTCTGTGTCGTTTCATCCATGCATCCGTGTTTTATTTTATTTCTCTGCAGGGATAACGTACGATCGATAAGATTTGCGCTGCCATTTATTTATTTCTGAATGCCATAGTCATCTTTCGCCTCCAGACCAGAGATGTCGCGTCGGTCAACGATGCCGGTGCTTTCCATCTAGGTGTACCCAATCGTGGAACATGTTCCGTCTGGTGGTATTTGTACCATCTAGGTGGAAAGCACCCAATAGAATAACAGAAACTGCGGATCAATAGAGGGCGCAAAAATCTTGAGGGCAGCCAAAGTCGGATGTATTCCCCCGTGAAAATTGCCTCTGTTAGTCCGTGATTGTAACATCAATTTCTCCTACTTTCTGAATTTCACTCGAGGACTAGGGCCTATGCTTAACACTAACACAAAACGATTGAGGGCGATACGGAGTCAAGGTCGAGAAGTCAGAACAGGACACTTTCCGTGCGCGGATTTGTGACTGAAATCAGAGACATTGAAATCACTATTTGCACAGAACCTCTTTCTGCTGATAACGTGAAAGCACTTTGAATAAAGGACATCATGTCAAAGCATGCCACGGGCAAAGAAATCGATGAATTTAAGTGCGTCCAGTGTTTGTACAAAGCTAAAGGCAAGACTTTACGAAGACACATGTTGACACACGCGACGAATGAAGAAATTGACTGGCTTGAGTGCACCAAATGCTCGTACAAGGCAAAACGGACAGGAAATTTGAAAAGGCACATGTTGACGCATGCAACAAATGGTGAAATCGATTGGTTCAAGTGTGTTAAGTGTTCGTACAAAGCCAAACGCAAAAGCACTTTGAAAATTCACATGCTGACCCATGCCACGGATGAAGAGGTTGAATGGTTTGAGTGCGTCAAATGCTCGTACAAGGCAAAACGCAAAGGAAATTTGAAAAGGCACATGTTGATGCATGCAACGAATGAAGAAATTTATTGGTTCGAGTGTGTCAAATGTTCGTACCGATCCAAACACAAGAGCCACTTGAAACAACACATGTTGCAGCATGCCACGAATGAAGAAATTGAATGGTTCCAGTGCGAGAAGTGTTCATACAAAGCCAAACGCAAGAGCCATTTGACACAGCACGAGTTGCAACATGCTGCAAGCGAAGAAATTGTCTGGCACAAGTGCGATAAGTGTTCGTACAAAGCTAAACGCAAAAGCAATTTGAAAAGTCACATGTTGCAACATGCCACCAGCGAAACAATTGTTTGGTTCGAATGTACAGAATGTTCGTACAAAGCTAAGCTCAAGAGCACCTTGCGCCGACACATGTTGATACATGCCACGGGTGAAGAAATCGATTGGGTAGACTGCGCCAAATGCACATATAAAGCCAAGTGCAAAGCATACTTGAAAATACACATGATACAACATGCCACGAGCGAAGAAATCGATTGGTTCAAGTGCGGCCGATGTTCATACAAAGCCAAACGCAGAAGCAATTTGAAAGAACATATGGTGCAGCATGTCACGGACGAAGAAATTGAATGGTTTTTCTGCAACAAATGTTCGTACAAAGCTAAACGGAAAACATCGTTGAGAAAACACAACATGTCAAAACATGCAATGTGAAGAAAATTGTGAAGAAAAGAACTTGTTCCATATTCCGGATGTTCCGAGTAGAGGTACCTACTAAGTAGTGATAGTGAGTTAGATAGAGTGATAAGGTATTATTGTATTTCCTGCGCATTAACTACCTATATTGAATGATAAATGAGTCTTTTTAAAAGCCCAAAAGTGAGCCAAGTCAGAAATACCTTATTTGTAGATTATTGTACCTACTTGAAAGTGAGAAAGGTATCAAAATGCAAGGAAAGTGTGCTTGCATTTTCTTTCGATTTTTCTCGTTCCGCGAGTTGAACAAGAACTCGAACAAGAAGTATAGGTACCTACCTACACCTATATCTACCTACCTATAATAGGTAGGTACCTATCTGTGTGTGCTCTGCATCTGACATGCCAGAAATATTGACATAATATTAGCTGCGTTCCTTTTATCATCTGAACTGAGAATTCTCACACTTCAATTGCTAGTTGTGTCTCTCTCCCTCTTATGCAATTCTCGCTTTTTCTCTCTCTAACTGAGGTGAGATTATCTGAGCTTTCGTGTAAAAGGTATACAGCTTGTGGTGATTGGCCTAGCCTAAAAATGAAATAGTCAAGTTCAAGTTAAGCATGAAAGCGTAGCTACATCTGGCGAAATTAAGAGAGTAGGGATGCCAGATGCAGAACCGGGAGAGGAAGCCAAGAAAAGCACGCGAGGGATATGGTTGGGGTGCGAATGCGACCCAGTGAAGACACCTTATTGCTTTGCGCTCCCGCTATGATTGTTATATTATTTGTTAATCAAGTTGCGTTTATGGTTTAGTGATTGTGGGTTTTTTTGATGTGGATCTCTCGTTGAAGTCAAAAGGCAAGTAATCACTGATTTGATGATTTGACCATTAATTGAGGTAGCAGGTGTTCAGAAATTTATTGGCACAAATTATTGTGAAATCAGAGTCGCACTTCAATTAAATGGTGTACAATCTTGATTATGAATGTTCAGCTGCTGGAACCCTAGTAAGTAAATTACCTGGGCTTTCCTACCTGTAAACGTGCTTCAAGTTGACTTTGCTTTTCTTCTCAATACGTTTAACCCTTTCAAGTATACCTAAGCTTTAGTCAGTGCGTTAAAATCCGAAGTTCAGAAGAATTAGAAGTGAGAGTTAGACGCGAATAAGAAAGGGTTAAAGTCAGGTGCGGCATGACGGAACAAACCAGCAACTCCTACGTGATGTCCGGAGCCTACTAAACTGACGCTGTCTTCACAAAGAACCGGGTGAGATGTCACCATGAAACAAGGCAAACAAAAGCAACACTTACCTGACCAAACGGGTTAATCAACAGGTAGTTAACGACAGGACGGACTTAGCCCGAACCGTCTGAAAAAATGTTCGTGGTCAATAAAGCTCCGAAACCTGGCTGCCACCCTCGCGAAGCGATAGGAAATGAAAACGGAAAATTGCGGAAATTAGGAAACGAAAAGCACGACAAATTCCCCCACACAAAACCTGAAAAGCCAAGTCATTTGAAGCTACCTGATACATGCATGATCTGAAATAAAGTTCTCTCCAAAAAGTCTATTGAAAGGACTTTACCAAATAAAGACCCAAAGGGTTAATTCATGCCCATCCCTTTAACAGGGGAACTCCATAAATAATGAATTTGCCATGCTGTTCGAAATGTAATTAAAATTGTGTAAACTATTGCTGAAGAAGGCAATGACGCATTCCAGAGATTAAATTGTATTTGTTACGAATCTAGGTTAATTAATCGGTGAAATGAAGAATCAGACAATAAGATCCACCGAAAGCAAAAGACTCTTGTTTGTTCATAATTTTTAATCAACTAAAGATAGAAGTCCTTGTGATTTGAATTTTTTTGTTTCTATGTGGAAAATGGATTAATTTGGTCCTCTCGCAGGTAGAACCGAGGTTGTCAACAAAAGAAAGGGGTGAATTAATTAATGGGAATCGAAAGGGTTAAAATACACAACGTAGGGGAGGGGTGAAAGGGGGCGATCATTACAAGCTATTGACTCGATCATTTATTTCGACATATTTTCGGATTCAAATTTGATGTTTGATGGTAGGCATAGGTCTTAATGTATAGGTACAGCTGCTGTATAGGTACAGGCGAGGGTACAGGTGTCCCGGAATAAATGTTACAAAATTCACAAAGAGATAGCAAATTGAAAAATAAGAAAGTTTTCTCTATAAATACACCATCGCAAACGTATAATAAAAGAAATATAGCCCTTCAAAGTTGAAATAAAAAATCGTTTTTTTGCATAACTTTTAGCGCAGTTCAACCGATTCTGTTCAAATTTGGATCCAAGGTAACTAAAACAGGTCTCTGCAGAACAATAATAACGCATTTTCTCAAACATTTCCAGGGGCGAAGATAATAGGGGGTACCCTTAATCTTTTCTCCCTATTTCTCACTACCCTGATTATCAAAAACTGTACCAATTTTTGGTGGAATGGAATGGATCCTACGTTCAATTTGAAAAAGAAAGTTACTTCTGGAAGATTTTGATTAGAGGCTTCGTTTTCGAGATATTTGGGTTAGAAACTTTGGAAAACATCTCGAAAACACCATTTCTAGTATACGCTCTCCAAAATGATTGTTTTGAGAATTGTTTGGAGTCCGCAAAATACGTCTTTAGCGGACTAGTCCTTTAAAGGTAACTAGGCAACACTGTAGGACTGAATTATTTGTTTATTGGAATATGCCATTCAACATCTTCATTCACAATATTCACACTATTGTTTTCTTTTTTCATTCGATGAATATCTAAATCATATTCTTGCTGTTATTGCGTGCAAGACTTTGCTGGAAGAAAATCTATGACACTGTTCTTTGCTTTTTCCAAAATATCTATTGGAACGTCATTAATTTTTTTTTGCTCGATTTGAAAACTAGTCATAATAAAATAGGTTGCCATAACACAACAATTCAGCCAGCGTGATTGAGTGAAATTCATGTAAATTCCTCCTTGAACTACAACAGCTAATAGGTACTGCTTGAAGGAGTTGAAGAAGGTTGAAGGTTTGGAGAGCTTATACCAAAAAATTCCAATATGGCAGCCAAGATGGCGGCAGAATCATGAAATTCAGCTTGAAAATAGGGATGATCGTACTAGACAAGGATAAGTTTCAAGTTTCATGACAATCGTTCCACTAATAAGAGATTTCAATATGGCAGCCAAGATGGCGGCGGAATTATACGAAGGCGCAGAGCGGACATCAGAGTTTTTTTTATGATTTCGAAAAAAAAACACGAAATTATGGGGATAAAGTCAGAATTCTGAGTTTAAAGTCGGAATTCTGAGTTTGAAAGTCAGAATTCTGAGATTAAAGTCGGAATTCTGAGTTTGAAAGTCAGAATTCTGAGTTTAAAGTCGGAATTCTGAGTTTGAAAGTCGGAATTCCGAGTTTAAAGTCAGAATTCTGAGTTTAAAGTCAGAATTCTGAGTTTAAAGTCGGAATTCTGAGATTAAAGTCGGAATTCTGAGTTTGAAAGTCAGAATTCTGAGTTTAAAGTCGGAATTCTGAGATTTAAGTCGGAATTCTGAGTTTGAAAGTCAGAATTCTGAGTTTAAAGTCGGAATTCTGAGTTTGAAAGTCAGAATTCTGAGTTTAAAGTCGGAATTCCGAGTTTAAAGTCAGAATTCTGAGTTCAAAGTCGGAATTCTGAGTTTAAAGTCGGAATTCTGAGTTTAAAGTCGGAATTCTGAGTTTGAAAGTCGGAATTCTGAGTTTCAAACTCGGAATTCTGCGCGCGCACAATTCCGAGTTTCAAAGTCAGAATTCTGCGCGCGCATCGGCAGGAATCGAGCCGGTTGATTAAATAGTGATTGACAAGTTGACGACCCTAACGATACCTACTTACTCGCTAGGTATTTAATAAAATCTTCGAGAGATGTAACAACTTGTGCCTTTTCTAAACCCGAGTCTAAACCCTTTTTTTCCTCAACACGATACGGACATTCCACACAGCCGATCTGGTTAATTCTTTGTCCGTAGCGTGCGTCATCATGTGCTCCTTCATACACCTCTTCTTCGCGCAATACGAACATTTGGTACAATCGAACCAGTCGATGGCGTCGGCGGCGACATGGCTCCACCTGAATGAAGTTCCTTTGTGCTTTGAACGATAAGCCTCGATAAGAACACTCGGCGCATTGTAGGTACAATAGCAGCAATAGCATATTATTACATAGGGTTGTGACCGAGGCTACCTATTATAGCTGCGGCGCCTTTTTAAATCCCGAAGCGCAGCGCAGTAATGTTTTCGTTGGGCTGGCAGTATCGTGGCTGTCAAGCGCATAGCTGGGGCACTTTTTGGTTGCCACTGACAAATTCCGACCAACGAGATTAGGTAGGTACCTACTAACAACCCAAATTGTGGACACGTCCAACTGTTCGCAATGTTCGCATCGGACTGACTGAATTCTTCTTCCAACTCAACCAACACGTCCAAAGGAATTACAAAAATGTTCATGCAGCCGAACTGTACAATGCCATTGTCGAACCGGAACAGTTCTCTTGCATCTACTGCAACTACAAGAGCCATAAGCGTTTCGACTTATACGAACATTACAGACAAACACATGGATAGATACCTACAATGATAATTTCGCGCCGTCCCCTCCCCCCTCCACCTTTGCGTTATAACGTGACACGGCTGTAATAGCATACCCATAGCATTATTCACAACCCTCCCTATGTAATATGCTATTGTTATTGTTGCTTTTGTGCAATGCGCCGAATGCTCTTATCGAGGCTCATCGTTCGAAGCCGAGTTCAAAGCACAAAGGAACTTCATTCGGGTGGAGCCATGTCGCCGCCGACGCCATCGAGTGGTTCGATTGTACCAAGTGTTCGTATTGCGCTAAGGAGAGGCCATTTAATCAACCGGCTCGATTCCTGCCGATGCGCGCGCAGAATTCTGACTTTGAAACTCGGAATTGTGCGCGCGCAGAATTCCGAGTTTGAAACTCAGAATTCCGACTTTCAAACTCAGAATTCTGACTTTAAACTCAGAATTCCGACTTTAAACTCAGAATTCCGACTTTAAACTCAGAATTCTGACTTTAAACTCGGAATTCTGACTTTAAACTCAGAATTTTGAGTTTGAAAGTCAGAATTCCGACTTTAAACTCAGAATTCTGACTTTCAAACTCAGAATTCCGACTTTAATCTCAGAATTCCGACTTTAAACTCAGAATTCTGACTTTAAACTCGGAATTCCGACTTTAAACTCAGAATTCTGACTTTCAAACTCAGAATTCCGACTTTAAACTCAGAATTCTGACTTTCAAACTCAGAATTCCGACTTTAATCTCAGAATTCTGACTTTCAAACTCAGAATTCCGACTTTAAACTCAGAATTCTGACTTTATCCCCATAATTTCGTGTTTTTTTTTTCGAAATCATAAAAAAAACTCTGATGTCCGCTCTGCGCCTTCGTAGAATTATGAAAGCCAATCTGCCTATTTGGTCCTTGAGGACCTGAGCTATCCATCGGATAAAGTTCAATTTTTAAGGGCTGTAGCTTTATTTCCCGAAGAGAAGTTCAACTTTTTCGAAGTGCACAGGAGATCTCTGTTTGATAATAATGATAACGATGTATGGATAACAAAAATAGTGCCCATGGCCACCTTTGGGGGACATCAGCTATCCATCGGAAAAAGTTCCAAGGCTCTTGCTTCAATTCTCGAGAAGGAGTACATCATCCTAGTTTCTACACGGACAGACAGACAGACATACGAACCGGCCACAAAAGCGTCATTCTGAACACGAATATCGGGTTTATTTTCGAATCGGAACAATTCTTTTCTTATCGAAAAACCGAAAAAATGGTAGTCTGTCACATGATTTTTAGTGATACCTACCTACTTTTTTTTGTTATTGAGCGAACATGTTTCATAGTTTGAGTGCCATTATTATTATTATTATTATTATTATTATTATTATTATTATTATTATTGTACTGCACCCAACAGGCAAAAAAGCCCAGTTAAAGGGTGAGGGATACCAGAGACAAAACCGAGAGGGGGTACATACTTAGGAAAAAACCTTCGCTCTTATGTCGGACAGAGAACAGTTGAAGAGATCAACCTCGCTCTCATAAGCAGAGTAATTGACAATCATCTGATAGAGAGGAGATGCCACTAGGATGTTGGTTCTAGCTGTGGGAAGGTGGAATAAACTGTGTGATCTAGAGGAAAGCCGAGGAACACTGAGACCCACAGCACCAAGAAAATCAGGGCAATCCAACGTGTTGCTAAATAGACCAAAAAGAAAATGGATTGACTGGAACACTCTTCGAGACTTCAAAGATGACAGGTTGAACCGCTCCAACATGATCTCCTGAGGAAAACCACGTGGAGGGTATTGGTTGTCCAGTATAAAATAAGCCGCCTTCAAAAACCTCCTCTGAACTCTCTCCAAATCATTGACGAAGGAGTCATAAATCGGACTCCAGACAAGAGAGGCGTATTCAAGTTTGGACCGGACGAAAGAAACATATAAGGCTTTCAGTGTTTCAATTATCCTTCAGGTACCTAGTAATGTCTATTTCAAAATGTTAAATAGTGTTAATGGCACGTCTGATTTTAAATTTGTAGGGACGCGTATATGCGCCGAGCCGTAGTTATGCGATCGTTTTCAAAAATTCATAACAATTGACCCGAAGGTCGTATCGAAGTGGAGTTTTTGTCAAAAGAAAGTTTGAATTATTCTCTAAATATATTCCCGTACATGTAGTAATGTATATCTATAAAAACATGTAGCTACCCGCATATCGTAACTTTCAACATCTATCTGCGAATTCCAGCACTTAATCGGCGAAGCCGCCTTACACCAAAATGTTATTATTGTAATTGTTTATGATTATTTTGGAAAGATTTATCTTGGTTCGCGTACCAAGGCCATGAGCTACCCATTCAAGTTGAAATATTTTCTGTATTGGATTCCGTTTTGTTCGGAGAAAAGGATACCAAGCACCAGCAAGCAACGAATAATCTTTTGCGGCCGAGCCCTAGCTTCGGAGTCATTTTCAAAAATTCGCTCTATTGACTGGTACCTCGCACCGATGTGGAGTTTTCATTAAAATTAGGTTCAAATTCTCCTCTGAATATAACTCCGCATATGTATTATTGTAAAATGATAAGAACGGGTACTTGATCGCATGTGATAACTTTCGAGATCAGGCCGGCTTCTGAAATGCAGCATTCAACGGCGATGCCGCGTCACACTAATTTGTTATTATTGTAATTGTTTATCATTATTCCGCCGAGATTTTTCTTGGTTCGGGATACAAGGTCATGAGCTACCCATTGGAGTGAATATTTTTCGCAAAAACCTTTTCGTCTAGGACGAGGTCTAGGACTAGATGCTGTGACGGACGGACGGACGGACAAAGCGAGGACAAAACCGCCTTCCCGTTTGGAGAAGTGCGCTAAAAACGTTGTATGCAACATGTTCGCAAAATGAATCTTTAGCGGACTCATCTGCCCTTAGGGACTCGGCTTCCGCCTCGTCTCTAAGCAAGCGAATTCGTCCGCTAAAAATTCATTTTGCGTACTTGTTACATAAAATACTATTTCAAAGGTCTGAAAATCAAAATCTAAAAAAAACTCAGCTGAAATAGGTTTTATAGAGTTTAAAAGTTGATAAACCGCCATTTTGTCTGAGAAATGAAAAGTTTTCATGGAAAAAATTTTGGGCTCATTGAATGTGGAGATTTTGAGATGTTTTCTGAGGTTTCAAACCCAAATAGCTCGATAACGAATCCTCTAATCAAAATTTTGAAAGAGTAACTTTCTTCTCTAAATTGAACGTAAAATCAGATAAAAATTGGGACAATTCCCAAAAATATTTAGGGGAGCGAAAAATAGGGGAAAAAGAGGGAGGGTATCCCCTATTATCTTTGCTCCTAAAAATGTTTGGGAAAATGGAGTCTTGTTTTGGTGAACTTTGTTCCAAATGTGAACGAAATTTGTTGACCAGCGCAAAAAATAACGATTTTTTGATTTCAACATTGAAGGGCTATTTTCTCTTATTATTCGTTTTTGAGAAAAAGCTTATGATCGAAGTCCCCTTCTTTTTCGATGCTGTATCTTTTTTCAATTTCCAAGATTGAACACCGGACACCCTGTATTATTACACAAGTTCATAAAACATGAGGTGCGTTCAGTCAGCCGCAGTTTAGCCGCAAGTTTTAATTTTAGCCGTAAGAGCTGCATGGCTTATTGGCTGTTCTGAGGAGGCTGGTTCATAAGAGCCAATGGGCGTCGCTGCGCTTGCGACTAAAATCAAAACTTGCGGCTAAATAAGCTGAATGAACCTATAGTATTGTCACACGACTGGTTTTGGGGCACGACGAGCTTGAGAGGTGTGTTCCAAAAGACGGAGTGTGACAGTACGCCTTAATAAACAAGTGTTATATACTATTTTATCTACTTCACTCTGATAATCGCCCAGAAATTGTAAATTTATTTTTTTTTTTATTTAATTGTCTTATTTTACGAGGCGGCATTCAGCTATAAGCTGCTCTACCATGCAACCTCGGGGACAGCACAAAATATCCATGGATGAAGTAGGATTCGAACCCACACAGGGCAGCGCGAATGGTTTGGCTTGCCATCACCTGTACCACTCGGCTACCACCGCTCCAAGTCAGCAGCAGCAAGTCAGCAATCCTGACTGCTAAAAATAGTGTTACGAGCGGCGATTCCGTGCATGCTGGTAAACACACGATATTTCTCTGGATTCTTCCATCCATTATTTCCTTCCTATCCATTATTGTTCTGTACTATACCGTACAGAAAGTAACGTTTTCGTGGGTGGTCGTAGGAAAAAGTACCTATTGTAATCGTGCAAAAATTTTTTTTGAGATTTCGCCGGATATATCAATTTTGAGGTCCCCCAAGACGATTAAGACCATTTCCAAAATGATGTCTGTCTGTCTAGCTGTCTGTCTGTGTGGGTGTTTCTGTAATCTTCTAGGATAACTGCCGAATCGTTGATTCGGTCAACTTGAAATTTGGTATACCGACATGGATTTTCTGTGGAATGAGCCCATTAGTTTTTGGCTGTCGATTGTCAGGTAGAAGCGTCACTGTCAACAAATGTCAGAAGCTGTATCTCACGGAACTTGACTTGCAGAAGAACAGTTGGAATATTGCCGTATCTGTCATCTGTCAAATGATAAGAATATCAACCCGGCCGGTAGCGCGGCGGACTCCGTCTTTGGAAGCAATTCCAGGGATCGTGGGTTCGAATCCGGCTCGGGCCAGGTGAAAATTTTCATGCGCTCTTCAGTACCTTGGCGTGTACCACCGTGCAGTCACGTCAAGGAAAAAATTGTGAAACGAGAAGGACACCGTAAAAAGGGTGCTAATAACCTCGCTGTTGATGCATCCATAAAATGGTGGGTGGTGTGTAAATCACCCGGCGTCGCGCTTAGAGTACTAAGGCGGCACTAAGGAGGTACTGCCAATGACTAATCGGATACCCGCCCACCGCCCAAAAAATTTTTTTTTTCAAAACTTTACCATTTAGAGGAGACCACAACACAAAAATTGAGTCTATATTTTATTTGACTAACTTATGGGGAAGGTAGTTTAAGAGTATACGGAACAAATCTAAGTTTTCTATACGAGTCCGATCAGCCGATAAAACGTTTTGGAAATATTATCATGACGTTACATGGGAAGATGTTCTTACCTATATTTCCACCTCTGATTTTCACCTATCACGTTTCCATGGTCTTGCTTGTTATTGCTGTTGCCGTTTTGACAAACGTCATTGTCTTCAAACAATCAGTAATGATTCTGGCAGGCTTGAAACCGTCGTCGTCTCATCGGCAACGGAATCAGGTACAGGTATTACCGTGAGTAGCTATAATAGGTAGCCCGTGAAAATTTGCTCCTCTGACGTCATTGTCGTTCTTAATTATAGCCGCAGCATCCGCCACGAGATAAGTAAATTTACAAGACCCTATGCAATCGGTCTAGTTTTTCCAACTCTTTCATCTGAGACCAACTTGTATTTTGTGTTGTGGTCTCCTTCAATTATTCAAAATCTATCTGATGGATTGGAACCAAATTTGGCAGGAAGCAACACAACAAAAGAGTCAAATTAGGTCTGCAGTTGCAGTTTCACACCATTTTCCAGTCGGGCGTTATGAATTTTCCAAATTTCTTCTCCGTTGCCACCCGAGAGGGTCTCTCATCCGGGTTTTGAGTTTTGACTGGGACGACTCGCTTTTGATGCAGGACTCCACTCAAAAATTCATTTCTGCTCGGGGATCGACTTTTTTCGAAAAATTCCAACTGATGTCGAAAGTATATTGGATTGGGCATCGTATAGACCCATTTTCAATATCGGCACGGTTTCGATTTTCCGACGGTAATTTTTTCAAAATGCAACTTGCTCATTCCGTGAATTTGAAAAAAACTGCAGTGCAAACTTCGACATGCGGTGAGCCCACAGAGTAGGGTGAGCCCCACGAAATATTCATCTTAGGTGCAGACATGCTAATAAAAGTTCGAGGAACGATTAAATTAGTTATTGGAAGCCAAATTCTTGAAATCAGACCCACGGTTTTCGAGTTTTTCGCTCTGGAAGAACTGCAAATTTTTCAACTTTGTATCCCGTGAACAGATTGTCACCATTGTTTTTTTGAAGAAGAAGAGGTAGGTAACTGGTTCTTGAACATTTTCCAACCATTTTTTTTGCAATTTCCCAGGAGTTTTCCGACTGAAAATTTAAAACCCGCCTAGGTTATCGAGACCAGACTAAGATGAAGGAGCTCAAAGTAAAACCTTAATCATGGATTAATTGACGATTTTTGCAATAAGATGATTTGGGAAAAGATTTATAGTGGGGTTGGTAGCCATTCCTATACGGCCATTAATGATACAGAAAATTCCTTCTGCATGAGTGTTCTACAAGACTTAAAGAACGATATTAGAAGGCCTTATGGGGGCCGCAGGGGGCCCTGTCAAGTTGACGGTCCAAGAACTCCTACCAAACCATCTTTCAATTTCGTTGTATCACTCAAATGGGAATGATGTGACTCCATTGTGAATCTCGATGGCATTGGTCGCCATGTCTCTCTCATCCTTCATGCTTGAAAAAATAATTTCTTCGGGAGGTCAGAGAAATTACTTTTTATTTTTTCATATATACAAGAGGACGCAAAGGTGACATGTTTTGTGTCTTAACCTGTTATATGGCATTCCCAAAATCCTATTATGAAGTCAATTTTTCAAATTCTCAATTCTGGACTGATTGGTAGACTAAGAATTAGGTATTTTACTTTCCCGGCCCCACCAACATGGAGGGAAAGTATTGTAATCGTGCAGAAAAAAAGTTTTGAGATTTCACCGGATATATCCATTTTGAGGTCCCCCAAGTCGATTAAGACCATTTCCAGAATGATGTCTGTCTGTAGGTGTGTATGTGTGTGTGTGTGTATGTATGTGTGTGATCTTCCACGATAACTGCCGAACCGTTTATCCGATCGATTTGAAATTTGATATGCAGACATGGTTTCGCCCTGGAATGACCGGATTAGTTTTTGGCTGACATCTGTCAAACATAAGTGTCACTATCAGAAAATGACAAAAGCTACATCTCACGGAACTTGACTTGCAATATGTTATTTGAAATCCCTTGAAGAACTGTATTCAGAACAGTTAAAAGTATTTTCCTACCTGTTGTCTGTCAAATTATAAAAAATATCAAAGTCTGGAACTTTGCCATTTAATTATTCAAAATCTATAGGACAGATGTGAACCAAACCCGGCAGGAAACAACATTACCAAAGAATCAAACTAATGCTGAAGTTGAAGTTTCCCACCGTTTTCCGGACAAGCGCTATGGATTTTCAAAAATTTTCCTAGCCGATTCCAGCCTCGCTTGCCTGTTCCTCGATTTTTGGCCTATTTAATTTTTTTAGCAACATAGCAACCAAACCGGTAGGTAACTACGTTTTTGTTACGAATCGTATCAATGTCAAAGTGACAACATGAACGCTGTTCTCAGCAGGTTCTCGGTGTTTTCTTTTGTATCTTCTTGCATCATTTGGGGCAACAGTGCGAACCGATCCTTTGTGTTGTTTGGGGCTCCGTAAACCCCCTTGTGTTTTCTGTAGTTTTAGCAACTCCAGTATGCTCATTCCATTGACGTATATGTACAAACTGTAATGTGTGCAGTTCCCTTATTTGATTCGGTACCAGGGCCCCATCCCCATGGTGTCTGCTGTTCAAGGCCCTGATGGGGCCCCCATCTGTGTCTATCAGATTTTGCCGTTTTAGGCCAAAACTGCGGCCTTGTGTCTTCTTGGGTTCGTTGAAGCCCTCTAGGCTCCTGGTGTCTACGGGTGTCTCTTGAAGCCCCACTGAGCCCCCCTTTTTTTTAGTTTCCAGAACTATCGTGCCTTCAGGTGTGGTTCGGACCTAACTTCTTGCTGGGGTCGAAGTCTCATTTCAGAGGTCACCACTTCGAGGCCCTGAATTGCAATTAATTAGAACTCTGCTCCAGGTTTTCAATCCGCGACTGATTTTCACCGGTTATTTTCCAAACAATAATTTAGGTTGCATCATTAAAGGCAACAGTGCGCCCCGATTGATTGTGTCTTCAGGTGTTGTTTGGGGCTGTGTAAACCCCCTTGTGTGGAACTAGCATTGCATTCTTGAGATATCTCAACAGTTAACTACCTCTAGTACTAGCTTTTGAATTATATCATCGTCTTGTACCTACTTCATAATGCGATCGCACAAATTAAACGGTTCTGCCACGATAACTACCAAATTGTTGATCGGATTAAATCGAAATCAGGTACGAAAGCATAAGTTCAGCCTGGAATGACCTGATTAGACTTTGGGTGAATGATTTTGATCGAAAGTCCTCAGGTGCCACATTGGGTTTAGGCTTGTCTGCTCAAGCTCTAAATTGAAGATAATAGAGTTGAAATTTGGCACACAGATGTAGAAAGTTTTCAATCAAGTTTGTGTAATTTCGTCATCATGTCTGAAGTAGAAACAAAAATTTTAATGAGGAACCTGTATTGCATTCTTCAGATTCCGCAACAATAAGCTTCCTAGTTCTTCATACATTACGAAATATTTTATCACCTTGGAAACCTAAGAACCTGTCATTTGTTCTGTCGGCCCGACAATGGGTTCAGGATGCTCGCTAAACGCTCGACTCACTGGAACTTCTCCAATCAACTTCTCCATTGAGTCCCACTTTCCCGAAGGGACGCTTAGATCAAAATCATTACTGACGTCCCTGGATACCGCCGGGAAAGTTTTGTGTCGCCCCACAACAGATTTTTTAATATCCAGTTCAGACGTACTTTTTTCAATGTCCAACTGGATGTTATTGAAATAATCGCAGGGGTGGATAGACTGAACTATTTTCCAAACATTATGTCGAGGAAATCAATCCTAAACCGCACATGGAGAGTACACAAATCATTTTTCTTCCGGTCGGTCGAATTGCGATGCCTACTACGTCCGTCAGGGAAAGCGCTGAGCATCGCCAGACTAAACTAGTATGAAAACAGCCTAAACGAATTCAAAACTGCCTAAAACACTCATCATGTGGTTCGACATTCAATTCTGAGTTAGCATTCAGAGTTTTAGTCAGTTTCGAATTTTTTTAGGCTGTTTTCATACTAGTTTATAGTCCAGTAAAATAAGGATTTAACTTGGAACAAATTAGGGGCAGGATGAAAAAAATATGGCGATGTAGAGAATGAAAAACTAAATAAGAAAAACCAAAGTTTCATTTCCAGTCATCCCGGGAACCATGGAAAAAAAAATAGAGAAGATGGAAAAACATGCGTCGCGATCTTTCTTTTGAAACGGTGAGAGAACGGTGAGAGATGTGTGAAAACTGTCAGGGACAAAGTTGTAGGGAATTCAATAATCTACAAAAAAGTTCCTGGGGGCATATGTCTGACTTCTTCAGTTTAGCCGTTTATTGCAGTCAAAGTTGCGCGCCGGTCTAGTAAAGTGGAGAAACTGTCCGCGTGACCTTCCTTCTTGGATGCTGTGGGAACGACAAGAGATATCAAAAAACTGTGAGCGACAAAGTTGTAGACAATTGAATGCTCCACTAGAAAATCTTTAAGGCCAATTATTATCTTTTCTGATTTAGCCGTGAATCACGTTTGAAGTTGCGCGACAATCCTGTTGATAAAGTGGTTCTTCTGGAAAACTTACAAAAACCCTAGACTCAATGAAAAAACTATGACAATGTAGAGGATGAAAAACTGGATCTAAAAAAACAAAGTTTCATTTCACACCGTTTCGGGAAACCTGAGAAAAAGAAGAAAAACTTGAAAAATAGTGATTTGCACTCGCAGCTTCCTCATTGAATACTGAAATAAACGTGATGAATATGGAAAATCCGAACAAACTAGCTTGTAGAAGATTAAATGATCTATAGAAAATCCCGTGATGTCATGTATGCATCTTTGTCGACTTAGCTGCGGAGCGCTATCAAAGTTGGGGTACATGACTCGTGACGCGTCGCATATGTAGTGAAACTAGCACGACGTTGCGATCATTGTTTAATTGATTATAAAACATGAGTGAATGATTTGAAAAAATTGCGTGCTTTGTTTAACGTCTGGGTAGCTACTTATTGTTAGAATTATCATTGTAGTCATCATCATCGTCTTCCGAAACGACAATGCAGGAAGCGTGAGAACAGGTGGTTCTACGGCAGTGGTGGTAAAACTTGGTACACTTGAGGTCAGCTTTTCTGCATCCACAAGGCTTTTCGCAGTTTTTCAAGCATCTGCAGGAAATCAGCCGTAGCAGATTTTCGAGAGCTACGTTATCCTGGGTTCTAATAGGCATCAACAGAGAAATGTTTAATTTCCAACCCCATTGTTCAGGTGGACAGTTGTTGTTGTTGAATGATAATTGTTCATCAGAAATCAGTTGAAAAACATCTCATCATGTAACGTGAATCACGTTTTTCAATTATTATACATATTGTGCTACAAAATACGAGTACTTTCCCAGTTTCAAGCCTGAGTGTCACGATACTATTTTCGTACTATTTCGATGCTATAAATGATTATATGATTAGAAAAGACAAATTCAGAAATTCCCTAGCAACCTAGTCTCTCGTCCTAGATTTCTAAATAGTACAGTGACACTCACGACTTTAATTTTGCCAAACAAGAAACTTTAAACATAACAAAGCGTTCATCCGCGGAGTTACATTTCCAACAATAGTTACCAGACGTTCAACAAAGCACGCAATTTTTTTCAAATCATTCAATCATGTTTTATAATCATATGAACAATGACCGCAACGTCGTGCCAGTTTGACCACATATGCGACGCGTCACTAGTCATGTACCCCAACTTTGATAGCGCTCCGCAGCTAAGTCGACAGAGATGCATACATGTCATCACGGCATTTTATATGGATGATTTAATCCTCCACAAGCTAGTTTGTTCAGATTTTCCATATTTATTACGTTTATTTCAGTATTCAATGAGGAAGCTGAGAGTGCAACTCGCTATTTTCCAACTTTTTCTTTTTTTTTCTTAGATTTCCCGGAACGGTGTGAAATGAAATTTTGGTTTTTTGGATCCAGTTTTTCATCCTCCACATTGCCATAGTTTTTTCATTGAGTCTAGGGTTTTTGTAAGCTTCCCAGAAAAAAAAATTAACCAACAGGATTGTCACGCAACTTCGAACGTGGTTCACGGCTGAACTAGAAATGATAATAATTGGCCTTGAGGATTTTCTGGTGAAGCATTTAATTCTCAACAACTTTGTCGCTCACAATTTTTTGATATCTCTTGTCGTTCTCACAGCATCCTAGAAGGAAGGTCACGCGGACAGTTTTTCCACTTCACTAGACCGGCGTGCAACTTTGACTGCGATAAACGGCTAAACCGAAGAAGTTAGACATATGCTTCCAAGGACTTTTTTGTAGATTATTGAATTCCCTACAACTGTGTCCCTGACAGTTTCTACACATCTCTCACCGTTCTCTCGCCGTTTCAAAAGAAAGATCGCGGCGCATGTTTTTCCATTTTCTCCATTTTTTTTCCATGGTTCCCGGGATGACTGGAAATGAAAGTTTGGTTTTTCTCATTCAGTTTTTTATTCTCTACATCGCCATATTTTTTTCATTCTGCCCCCAATTTGTTCCAACTTTGGCCTAAAAATCGCCTCATTTTACTGGACTATTAGGCTGGAGATGCTCAGCGCTCTCCCTGACGGACGTAGTAGGCATCGCAATTCGACCGACCGGAAGAAAAATAATTTCTGTACTCTCCATGTGCGGTTTAGGATTGATTTCCTTGACATAATGTTTGGAAAATAGTTCAGTCTATCCACCCCTGCGATTATTTCAATAACATCCAGTTGGACATTGAAAAAAGTACGTCTGAACTGGATATTGAAAAATACCTAATTCTTAGTCTACCAATCAGTCCAGAATTGAGAATTTGAAAAATTGACTTCATAATAGGATTTTGGGAATGCCGTATAACAGGTTAAGACACAAAACATGCCACCTTTGCGTCCTCTTGTATATATGAAAAAATAAAAAGTAATTTCTCTGACCTTCCGAAGAAATTATTTTTTCAAGCATGAAGGATGGGAGAGACATGGCGACCAATGCCATCGAGATTCACAATGGAGGCACATCCAGGGCCGATTCTGAGTGGTGTGCTGGGTGTGCCCCTGCACAGGGGCGGCCAAAACTCAAGGGCGGCGAAAAGTCGCCAATTTTTTTCTAACGAAAAATTGAGTGTCGGGAAAGGAACTGATGTTATGATTTTCGAGACCGACGGCAGCCGCCCTGCGTAAATTGTGATTTTTTAGTGCCGCAAAAATACAACTGGTTGTCAAGAATGGAGGCGAGGCGGCCGCCCTGCGTCAACTATTATGGATATCAGACTTCTTTCTCAGATAAGTATCTGAGGAAGGGCAAGAATTTTCATCTCTTGGTAACATTTCGGATAGTCTGTTTGAAATCGGATCGGCGTGAAAAAATGCGGTGTAGTACAAAAAAAATTCACAACTTTCAAAAAAACCGCACTACGATCAAAATTCGAAAACCGTTTAGAGGTTTTGCACTTCTTCTGTTTTCACCCTGTATAGCTCACTCAACGTCGTTGAACCTCTGTACCATCCAAATATCTTACAGCCAAAAGAAGACGCTATCCAGCATGACCACGATTTTCGAAATCGATCCATTTTTACCTGAGATATTCACATTTGAAGTAAGGCAAAATTTTCCAGTGAATCAGTTCAATTCTTGCCCATTTTATTTGAACAGCTTTATCTGATTCCATCCAACTACAAAATCAATATGCTTATCTATGAATTGGTATAAGTGCCTAAAACTCATCCACAGGTCGCGGGAACATAACCGTCACTTTGGCACCCGCTATGGCAACGCTGCAAGTATGCCTGACGTGGCAACTGCGCAATGCGCATCATTTTCGTCGTTGAATTGACATGAAACGCTCGCGCAAGCGCAGACAGGGTGCCAAGGTAACGCTGTAGAGACTCGTTTGTTTTCAACATTTCTCAGACAAATCTTGAGTTTAGCACAATTATTCTTTTGATAAAGTGGCAATTGTTCAATAAATCATCTATAAAATTTATTACAACTCAAGAAAACGGTATTCACAAGTACTAGTGACAATAAAATTATACCATATACCATATCTTTAGCACGCGATTTTTGCGCTCCCGCGACCTATAGGGTGTGCCGAGGGATATGTAGAAGTGAGGTGGCCATGGACGCACCTTGATCCTCAGCGGAAAATAGATTATGATTGTTCATAATTTTGTTTAAAATGAGGGGGGCTTTGGCGGTTTTAGGCCCGCAAAAGTGAAAAAAATCGCCCGCGGTGCAATTTCTAGAGAGCCCAGACTCCCCCGCTAGAAAATTGCTGCGGGGTTACAGCTGGCGGGCGGCCAAATATTTTTCGCACAAGGGCGGCCGACGAGCCAGAATCGGCCCTGGTCACATCATTCCCATTTGAGTGATACAACGAAATTGAAAGATGGTTTGGTAGGAGTTCTTGGACCGTCAACTTGACAGGGCCCCCTGCGGCCCCCCTGAGGGGAAGCTTTCGTGCTTCCCCTTCTAATATCGTTCTTTACGTCTTGTAGAACACTCATGCAGAAGGAATTTTCTGTATCATTAATTGCCGTATAGGAATGGCTACCAACCCCACTATAAATCTTTTCCCAAATCATCTTATTGCAAAAATCGTCAATTAATCCATGATTAAGGTTTTACTTTGAGCTCCTTCATCTTAGTCCGGTCTCAATAGCCCAGGCCGGTTTTAAATTTTCAGCCGGAAAATTTCTGGGAAATTGCAAAAAAAATGATTGGAAAATGTTCAAGAACCAGTTACATACCTCTTCTTCTTCTTCAAAAAACAATGGTGACAATCTGTTCACGGGATACAAAGTTGAAAAATTTGCAGTTTTTCCAGAGCGAAAAACTCGAAAACCGTGGGTCTGATTTCAAGAATTTGGCTTCCAATAACTAATTTAATCGTTCCTCGAACTTTTATTAGCATGTCTGCACCTAAGATGAATATTTCGTGGGGCTCACCCTACTCTGTGGGCTCACCGCATGCCGAAGTTTGCAGTTTTTTCAAATTCACGGAATGAGCAAGTTGCATTTTGAAAAAATTACCGTCGAAAAACCGAAACCGTGCCGATATTGAAAATGGGTCTATACGATGCCCAATCCAATATACTTTCGACATCAGTTGGAATTTTTCGAAAAAAGTCGATCCCCGAGCAGGAATGAATTTTTGAGTGGAGTCCTGCATCAAAAGCGAGTCGTCCCAGTCAAAACTCAAAACCCGGATGAAAGACCCTCTCGGGTGGCAACGGAGAAGAAATTTGGAAAATTCATAACGCCCGACTGGAAAATGGTGTGAAATTGCAACTGCAGACTTAATTTGACTCTTTTGTTGTGTTGCTTGCTGCCAAATTTGGTTCCAATCCATCAGATAGATTTTGAATAATTGAAGGATTCTAATTTCTCTGACCTCCCGAAGAAATTATTTTTTCAAGCATGAAGGATGGGAGAGACATGGCGACCAATGCCATCGAGATTCACAATGGAGTCACATCATTCCCATTTGAGTGATACAACGAAATTGAAAGATGGTTTGGTAGGAGTTCTTGCACCGTCAACTTGACAGGGCCCCCTGCGGTCCCCCTAAGGGGAAGCTTTCGTGCTTCCCCTTCTAATATCGATCGATAGACCTTGTAGAACACTCATGCAAAAGGAATTTTCTGTATCGTTACATGCCGTATAGTACCGTTCTTTAATGTGTACCGACCCGACTATTAAGGCTTCCCCAGATAATTAAAATTTCCCTGATAAAATTTTGTTGTTGTTCTTGTTACGTTTTGGTCTCGGCGCCAACTCTGGATCTGTCAATTTGAACCTCAAGAACGTAAATCCAGAAGCCCTTTGCTTCACCATAAAATACATAGTTCACTCATTTTTTTGGCGCTAATCTAATGTTTCCCAATTTCTCAAAAATTTGTTTTTTTTTCAAATTTTGAAAATTAAAAATTAATGTTTCGGGTGTCTATCTAAAAGCGATATGAAATTAAAGTATACCTAAAAGCGCTGCTATTCAATTCTGTTTACATATTCATAAACATAAATGAAAAAAAAATGAAATAAGTACCTACATAAAAAATTTAGATAGGATTTGATTCTAACTTTTTATGATCGTAAAACGTCTGTGGTAAAACTAAGCGATCGATTTCTGCCAAAAAAAAGGTTGCTGTGTATTGGAAATTGAAAACTGTTATGAAGGTACCTATACTCTCGGCCAGAGTGTTTGACCCTGTTTGACTGAGGACCCTTCGAACTTTATATTTTGAAGTTCAAATTCATTTGAAAATCAATATCAAATAATTTTAGAAACTGCACAATGATACGGTATCTCGCTCCACCAAACGGTGGATGCTTTCTAACATATCATATTCCGGAAATTTGAAAACAGTTTCTGAAATCACTAATTAATTAAATTATTATAATAATCCGACCTTATAACGCACCAGTTACTTTCCTTGCACACAATTTCAACACTTGTACAACCTAATCGGTACAAAAAACCGTAAACATTTTCATTTATTCTGTAACATATATTTCTGCTGATACGAGCGAAAACCTTTGATTGTTTCGATAGAGCTCTTCGCCAGAGCTGGTATGCCATGTATGTGTTGTGGACAGACATAGGCATTACATATTGTTATTATTATTATATTTTATCCGGAAAATGGTGACGTTCGGTTGTTTTCCATGGGTGTGCGGTGACGGCCTGAATAAGTCCTACCTATACCCGACGGTGCGAGTATAGATAACTTTTTCTTTCTTGTCGCAATACTTTTTACTCGAGCACCGATATTCCAGTCGGACGTCGGCAGGTATGTAATTGTTTTATAATTAAAACAATTATCCGATTTAATCAAAGACAACGGAGTAAGCCAAGTGTGTATGGCTATAACGTAATTCGTGTGTGTTTCGTTTAGATTTAGTCGAGCGCGGGATCCGGTCGTGTCCAGTTCTTAAAAAAAAACTTTGAAACTCAATCAAGTGTGTGTTTTTGGTTTCGCAAGTTTTTTGAAATTTTCACGTGAGTCCTGCAGCGCGAATCCCCCCACACGCGGTTTTCCACAGCCTTGACATGTCTTGCGTGTGTTCCACTTCGGAATCATTTTCCTATCATTCTAAATGATTTGAGATTGTGTAACTGATGTCAATTTTTCCAACATTTTTCTCGTTTTTTTTTAAACATAATTTTTCATTGAATTTGCATCAAAAGTGAAACGTTGAATTGCTTTCGGAAAGAAAAGGATGAACCTCAATTTTGTATTTCAACATTATTTCATCTACATAACCACTACCTGCTGGTGGTAAATTCAAACTCGTTTTTCGGCGCGGTCCCCCTCACTTTTCGTCCTTTTTTCTTTCGATAACCGTTCAAAGTGAAGGTGAAGAACTTGCGAAATCGAAGCCTTGAACAGGTGATTGTTTCGGTGTGGTGCTAAAGTGCTCAGTTGCATGTTTGGTTGCATAGATCGAGTTGCATCCTTCCCAAAAAGTGGTGTCTTGGACTTGGATTGATTAAAAAAAAACAGTTTCACCCCCCAGAAAGCATCGCGGCAGCCATGATGACGAGGATTAAAATGTTGTTTTCCAAACCCTGTAAGTGTTTTCTTCTATTTCAATTTTCACTATTCTTATTTATTGTTTCATTGCTCTCGATAAACTGATTGACAAAAGTTGAGGATTGTCCAAACTTTGTATTTTTTTTCGATTTCCTCTAAATCTTTTGAACGAGCGTAAACTTGACGAAACAAGAGTATTTGATTTGAAAAATGATAAGTGCTAAGGGGGTAGGGTACTTTTGTCCACAAGTCGCCAATCAGGTAATTCGAATCCGGTGGAGGAGGCCCAAGGGTGAGGGTTCTTTTCAAGAGTTGTTTCCATAAATTTGCAAATTGATAACTCAAGAACAAACAAAAAACCTGGAGGTGAAATTTTTGTTTCATCTTCAGTCGCATACAGTGCTGCATTTTTTACGTCAGTTAAGGGGACTGTTTTTATAGAGGCGTTTACAGGGCGATACGGGAATAGCATCGTGTCTTATAAGATCAACCCTTTTCCCTAGGCTGAGGGGTGGCTCTTGAGGTTTGTTTCCATAATTCTTAGAATTCGAGAACGAAAAGATCTGGAGGCAAAATTCTTGTTTTGTCTTCGATTGCACACAGTGATGCATTTTTAGACGTTCAGGAGTATTTTCTGAGGGTCGTTCCCAGAAATTTGAGAATTGATAAATCGAGAACAAAAAGACCGAAAGCAAAATTCTTGTCATTGTCACTTAAAAATGCAGCACTGTATGCGACTGAAGACGAAACAAAATTTCCTCGAAAATTTCACATCTAGATTTTTTCGCGCTCGAGTCATCATTTTGCAACTTTTTGGAAACGACCCTTGAAAACAACTCCTCAATGTTCAAAAATGCACCACTGTAAGCGATTAAAGATGCAACAAGAATTTCGCCTCTAGATCTTTGTGTTCTCGAGTTATGAATTCTGAAGTTTATGGATACAGCCAGGTCCATGAAACAACCTTTAAAAACAACCCTCAATCTTGGAAAAAGAGACAAATCTGATATGACACGATGTTGTTTCGGTATCATGCTGAGTTTGATACCCGCCTCAACAGTTTGGCCCGCGGGGGTGTCGAGCATTGACCGGGGGTAACCTTTTTCTGGAGTGAATAGGGAAATTGGGTTTCAGGGGACAGTTTTTCGCGTAAAACTATCGACTGTTGCCAAATTTGCCCTCTGATATTCGCGATTCAAATTAATTTTCTCCGCCACAAGATGGCTGCTAAATGCGGATTGAAATGAGTAATGACAACCGAACTGCCATTGATATCAAAGAAGCATAACAATGGCAACCAATCATTATCAATTCCGCTATTGACAGCCATCTTGTGGCGGGAAGAGTTCATTTAAATCGCGAATTATGGCCAATTGATAAGCAAACTCCTAAAAAGTGTAGATACTTATGAGAAAAAGTGCAAAGGTTCCACGCTTTCTATACAGCAAAGTTTCATGAATAATGAAAATAAGGAATCCTGCACGAGGAATCCTTATAAGAAAAATTTGCGTAATTTGCTTTTGAAAATGAAAATGGGAGGGGCTGAATCGAAAACCGTTTCCAGGCAAGACGTTATTGGACTTATTCCTTTTATTTTTGGTCTCGGTATGAATGGAAAAAAATTGACCAAATGGAGGATGACTAAACTTTCAAGAGTTTTACACGATTTTATTTGACACCCTGTAGAAAATTTATTTGGCTTTTCTTACAGCCATTTCTTACAGGGTCCGATAGTAAAGAATGGGGTTATCTACTATAGTCCAAACATATCCGAAATGGACCGAAGGAATCCAAAGCTATCTGGTTTTGAAATCCAATGAAAATATCGACTATGGCACTTATTTGTTGACCACTTTAGAAAATGTTCTTGTGATCATAGTACCTCCTCGTAGCTTTCGAAAGAAACGTGAATGGTCAATTTTTTCCAAAAGGAATAAGCCCGCTGGAATTGATTCTGTAATGCCTTATTTTACTAATCAATGACATCAGTTTTTTTACATCAGACGGTTTATAAAGTGAAATCATGGAGTTCTGCCAAATTTGAGTCGATAAAATAGCCAATCACGGCCCCGTGGCGCAGGTGGTTGTGTGGCTGGTGGCTGCCTGCGGCCCCGGGAGCCCCGGGTTCGATTCCCGGACGAAGTCTGGATGTTTGTGCTGTCTAAATTTGCAATTTTTCACTGTTGTAGAGGTTAATAAATGAAGGCAAAAACTCTTATGGCCAATGTGGGCCGATGAAGAGGAAAACAAATAATAAAAAAATAATAATAGCCAATCGACGTCAAAAAATACAAATTATTGGAAATGACGATTATTCAGACTCACGTAGATGGCGTGAATGTTCCATGTGGTTGACCGTCAGTTGTCAAAATGCCTGTTGTAGCAAAGTCTAGATTTTGCAAGTGATGTAAATTCTTGACGATGATTTTTAGAAACCTACGCGATCTCTTTTTTTTCCGTCCACATTTTTCGGAAATTTGTGGCTAACCGCATTGGTACACTTCTGTAGGAGACACAAATATGCCATTTTCATCGTTAAAATTCACAACAAAACAATAAAGTGACAATAACTTATGACAGTTGACAAGTGAATCACTCGTAGTGCACTCTAGCGTAAATTGGTAGGTACATTACATGTTGAATAAGTACCTACAATGCAGGCCGATATTTCTCCAGCGTTTACTTCGGTTTTGCCTTCAACGGCAAAAAGTGCAGGCGCCGCCATCCTCATTCCACAAAAAATGGCATCTTTTAAAAAAATTCTGTTTCATAACAAGTCAGAAGTCTCCTTTGGGACCTCCAATTTGAATCTTTTGAGATATTGATGCAAACTTTACCGAAATGAAATCCGAAAAATTTGTATTTCTTCTCAGAAAAGTCCACTGTCGTAAACTCACCACTTCGACATACCCTCCGTTGCGAGCTTCGTTGTCACCCTGTATACCGTGCTTGCTGTCAGTGCTATCCACAATCGATATGGCTTCTTGTGGCCAAAAGTATACCTTATCTAGCATCATCATTAGTTTCCAAATAGGATCCTCTTTTTTTTTTGAAAATATCCCCATTTCAATTTTGAGGAAATTTCCGTCTATCCTTTACTTTTGACAAGGAGTTTGTTCCAAACGTCCATCGAAGAAGTGTCTCATAAAAGGCATCCTAAAGGAAAACTTCAAAAAATCAGAGCCTTAAAATCAAGGAATTGTGGTACTGAGCTGGTTCTATTCTGAACTACGGACATTGATAGCGTCGCACCTCAAATTAGGATTTTTTTTTCAAATCGGGTCAACCTCTGAGAGCTACGGATGATTTTAGTTCTATTTAGACTGTTCGCTAGCCCAATTCTTTGACTATCAATCCGTATCTTTGCGAAAAATAAGATGCTTCACATATAATTTCTACAGAGGGTGCTACAACAGTGTTAAATTTCCAAAGTGTCAAAAGGGTTCCGTTTGATTTTTTTTTCAAAATTTCAACATCAAGGGCATGTATAGTCTGTACACCGATAGAACGGACTTTTTTGAATTTCAGTGATGTAACGTATAGCAAACAAAAGCACCAAAGACTGTAACAACATAGGCACGTTTGGAACTAATATTAGTTTTGTTCGGTTGGTAGTCTTACCCGGGCAAATTATTCCTACGCCAAGCCAATGGCATTACATTCAGCGAGTTTGACAATTACGTACGATTTCTAACCTCCATTTCTCTATGATGTTTGTTATTTTTAGTCGGCTCGGCTGTTGTGAGTGTTGTGTAATAAAATCAGCTTCATTCAAAAATATTATTTTCTCATTCATTAAAATTGGTATTAAACTGGTGTCATTTAAAATTACCATAGCACTTAGCTGTGATTAACGGAAATAAGCACCTCTTTCTAACTGGAATTTTAAATTTCGCGGGTAACGCTCGGGACTACTTTTCAAGCGGATGAATCTGGTGGTCCTTTCTATCAGTGTATAGAGTATACCTGGTAAACCTGGCTTCATTACCTTGGGAGCGCTTTTAAATTTTCCACTTATGTCCTTTATTTGCACCCTATAAATGAAGGCCAAATGGATTTCGCTGATTTTTATTTTATTTTGCAAAGTAGCTTTTGAAGAATGAAAGCGTGCTTCTTGTTTTAAGCACAGTTCATATTTCACCGACATCTGGGGTGTGGAAGTATCGTATGCTTTTTAAGGATTTTTTTTCTATGGAGTTTAAAGATAACGACAAAAGCTCCGTTCAAGTGCCATATTGAAAACCCGTCTTTCCTCTGCATCATTTTTCATTTCACCCTTGTAGATTTCTTTATTATTCTAAAAGACGCAGTATTTCCTTAGATCTATCTCAGAAATGTAAATAGATCTATTCAGTTTCCGATGCCGAGTATTGCTGCCTCTAACTGTTATTAACGTCTCCAAATGTCACGGCATGTTCCGAATAGGGTTTACGATACTTTGTTGAGGAACATTCGTCCACTCTTCAACCAGGGCAGCCATCAACTTCTGGTTTTTCACCGGTGCATTTTCACGATTTTGCCCTCGTCTACCCAGTTGATCCCATAGATGTTCAATAGGATTCATATCTGGACTCACAGCCGGCCAGAGCAAACGCTGTATGTCGACCTCGTCCAGATATTCACTGACTATACGCGCAACATGCGGTCATGCGTGGTCCTGCATTAAGATGAACTATTCGCCAATAACACGAGCAAACAAGACACCGTGCTCCTTCAAAACTCGAATACAGGGTGGCCTAACGAAAATAGAACAGAAGGGTTTTCGGGCATTTCACCTCTATTTTCTGAAAAAAAGCTCGAACAGGTCGATTTTTATATTGAGGGGGACATCTGAAACATACATTTTTCGGATTTCTATCTTTAGCTCCCTCACCCCCACCCGCCCCAACTTTGAAGTTTCAAATGACACCACTCACTTCGCGATACATCAAATTGAAGAGAATTAAATTCTCTTCCTGAAAAAATATTTCTATAATTTTCAATCCCACCCCCCTTCTTCCTGAAACTGTCAGAGTTCCCAATGTGGTATTTTTGATCTCTTAATAATTATCTTCAATACAGTCTACGTCATCCTGCACAGCATCGAGGGAGAAAATTTTCTGTGTAAAAAGTGCCACTCAAATTCACCCCTTCACTCCCCTACCTCAACTTTAAAATCCAAAATGACACTACCTACTTTGTGATACATCAAATCGAAGGGAATTGAATTCTCTTTACTCTTCCTCAATAAAATATTTTTAGAATTTTCAAAAAGCCCCCTTTCCTCCTAAAATACTCCGAATGTTCAATTTATCAGGAGAGGGGTTGAAAATTTCCAAAAAATTGTTTTCAGAAAGAGAAATCAATTTCCTCTTATTCGATGTATCACAAAGTAGGTGGTGTCTGTTGAGTTTGGAAATGGGGGTAGGGGAGAGGGAAGGGGTGAATTTGGGTAACACTTTTTTCCACCGAAAATTTTCTCCTTAGATGCTATTTAGGATGACGTTGATCAAATTGAAGAGAATTGAGAGGTCGAGGATATGGAATTAGACAGTCAGAGAAATTTGGGAAGATGGGGATTTAGGGAGGTGGGGTTGAAAATTTTGAAAATATTTTTTTCAGAAAAAGAATTTGATTCTCTTTGATTTGATGTATCGCAAAGTAGATGGTGTCATTCGAAATCCTGAAGATGAGGTGAATAGGGGTGAGGGGGCTGAAGATAGAAATTTGACAATGTATGTTTCAGATGTCCCCCTCGATATAAAAATCGACTTATCTGAGCTTTTTTTTGAAAAAATGATGTGAAATGCCCGAAAACCTCTCTGTTCTGTTTTCGCTGGGCCACCCTGTATTACTCATAGCATTTAAGGAGTTTCTTGGTAAAACACAAAGTCCGGTGCGGGGTTCAAATGAGATTAATGCCATATGATTGGGTATAGACTGTAAACGCCAACAACCTCTGACAAGTGTAACCAATGGTCTGCTTCGTAATGACGCTCCAATCGTGGCGCCATCTACCATATACCCTTACAAGTTCTTATCCGTGATATTGTCTTTTCGATATGTCTATTATAAATTTCGATTGATAAGTGGATACCTACTACTCATGATATTATTTTTGGAATAATGCGATGTAGAGAATTCATTTAGATATCTACCTATTTAAGTATTATCTACAGAGTAGGGATACTGTATAACACCAAACAAAATAAGTAGGAAAACATTAAAACAACTCCAATATTAACAGCATTAAACTAAAAACTGTAAACGTAACAGTCATTGACAGTCACCTCGAATGACGACTGTCATTTTAAGTCTCTCTATCATTTTAATGCTTCGGGCGACACCTACGAGCAATGTTTCAAACTTTTTTTTATTTTTAATCTTATCCCCGCTCTTATCGTTTTTTTAATTCTTATTCTTTGCGAACATAAATCCACTTTGAGAAGTGGACGGTAATATTGTCGCCCATGTGCGGTTTCACCCCACGTTGTGGAGTTCGATTTTGGGCCATGAACCCAAAGACAATGAAAAATAGGGCAAAATAAAGCGTTTTGATCGAAGGAAAACATATTTGTTAGTTAACTAAGATAAAAGTATGGTGTATGACTAACATTACATAGTTTGAATTTAAGCCTCTATTTAAAGTGGTAGCGTTTTTGTCTGCATGGTACCTACTTTACAAGATCTGACTGATCGTCATTGGACTGATCAAATAACTAGAAACCGTCACTATTCAGTGCCGCTTTTAGATTTTTTTCTAATTTGAAAAATGGACTGGGGGTTGATAGGTCATTGCGTTTAGCATTAGCATTGTTTACGTATTTCGCGTACAGGTTCGAATATAATTGAGACGATCGTTTTGAAACACACACTGTTTATTACTGCGTACTACAATAAATACACGCCAACAATTATATACTTGGAATTTATCGCAGGTACTACTTCGCTTGTTTCGCACTCGTTCGCTTCCAATTCATAACTGCCCGTGAGCTGACGGTTGATGATTCGGATGATATAGTTCCTCCGAATAGTGCTCCCGAACTTTCCATCATTTTCCAGCAAACTCGACAGTGATCCAGCATACGATTTTCTAGGCGACTCCCGAGTAATCCCACACATTTCGCGTATAATTCTGGCGTGCCCTAGAGCCGGCGCCGCCGCCAAATGAACACATGTGTCTTGATCAGGCGTTGGAGTCTCCATGTATTTTAATGCCATCATATGCCACGTATACTCTAGAAATGTCCAGAGCTCCGCGCATTTGTACACTGCGGCTGTGGAAGGGTCTAGAAATATCGCGTGTTCAACAGATTGCACGGGAATCGTCGCTCGTAGCAGTACTTATGGTTATTTCAATAAATTTGTAGTTTCTGGAAGAGTGGCTTGGATTATGCTAAGTCATTATTCTAGTGAAGCTTCTAACTCGGTGGATGTGGAAATTTTCGAAAGTTTCTAAAATCTTTGGAAGTCCTTGAAAATTTTTGAAAATGTTTACGGTTTACTCATTGAATATTTCAAAAACAACTAAACGTGACTATTAGTCATCTTTTATAAAAAAAAACATCTAAAGATGATTTTGGCCTTAAATTAGTATGGGTAATAGCTACCCAATAGAAAAAAAACAATTCTGATAAAGTATGCGTAGGTAATTGCTAATACTGCTATAATTTACTGACGGTAGAATAGATAACATTGGTATAGGCAGGTGAAATGTAGATATACGAAGCTCAAAACCTAACGAAGGTTATTTTTTGTGCATACTAGAACTCAATAAAAAATAGTTGATCGAAGTTGTCCAAGGAAATGAGTGCTATTTTGAAGTTCCGTCGTTCGGCCGATAAGCTGCTGAAAGCCAGCTTACCACTCGTGCGCTGTGAGTTATTCAACTTAATTTTTGATTTTCGCAAAAAGTTCAAAAAGTTGACTCAGCTGATGTATTTTTTCAAACTTTTTTTGATATCTTAAAACGTCCTCATTGCTCGATAAAAACACTTTTTGTTCCACTTTTTCTCAAAGAAGTTGCTACTTCTTTTGTAGTTTTACCCTGATGGAATTAATTGATGCTGCAATAACCCTGGATGTGAACTAATAAAATATACCTTGAGCGCTTGAACTCGACCTTGAAAGAATACTTTCTCGGATTTCACCCCCGACTGACTGAAGGAGTTCCGATAGACGCTGTATCACTCATCCGAGAATCGCTATACAATTTCCCCCACTTGTTATGGAAATAACTTTTGTGAAACCCAGTATATTGAAGTGCCTCATTTTTGTTACCGTGGTCCCAAATAATGTTTTCAAGGGACTTGTTCCCCTTTTTTGCGGTTCTCTGTCGAGTCTTGAATTATTTGAACTATACAGGGTGTTTCGCTTTTTTTGTCAATATTTCAGAGATGGTAGAGTATAAAAAAATGAGTAGACTTTTTTGAAAAAGAATATATCGAAAACTCATTAGAACGGCCATGAAGGCTTTCAAAGTTGAGTTTAAAAAATGTTTTTTTTGTTATAGCTCAATTACTAGATTTTTACAAAATTTGGACATCAAGTTAGTTGATGCATACCTAAAAGCTGGTCATGGTAACTTTTGTAGTATGATTTGTAACTGGGATTTTTTTTTCAATGTTTCATTTCTTTTGTTTTTTTTTGGAGAAAGTACTCATTTTTCGATGCTCTACCATCTTCTAAATTGTTGACAGAAAACCACCCTGTATTATATTGTAGAAGGTGGGCAGGATGGGGAGGGTGCTGAAGCCTGTAGAGCCACTTTGTACTACGGCCCGTGTTTTTAAAACCGCAGAGATGAATTCACATGGGATTGCTATGGCAACCGCCTGTTTCCGCTCCTGCGATTGGGTGCTGCCTAGTAATTTGGAGTAAATAAGTGAATAATAATAATAATTACATAATTCTTGTGAATCTGGGGTAGAGTTAAATATCGACGCTAATTCATAGTCTCAGGACTTTCAGGCTGAATAAAGTGAGTATGCTGAAGTTAAGGTTAACGCTAACGGGGACTCTCTCATAGAATTTGCATGAAGGCTATAGACAGACCTTGATAAAGCTCGCATCAAGCTAGATAAGCTTTTTTATGCTTTTATCCTTAGATTTAAAAAAAAACTTCAACGTGCGATCAAGCGCTGAACCTGGAGCAAAAATTGGCGGATGCGCTGTTTTCAAAAATTAAACGAAAGTTACTGTATCTAGAGACCTATGACTGGCATTGACATTGCGAGTCCTCAACTATTTCTTGACAACCTGTATCTGTATGATTGTGCATGAGGAGGAAATCATAATCAATTTCACGGTTTTCTGCATTAGGGCAAGCTATGGAAAAAATGGGTTGCGTTGGCAGCTAGCTGTCTTCATGTGCAATTTTCAATGTGACATTGTCACCGTCTCGGGAAGTCATGTACGCGAAAGTGGAAATTTCCGAGAATATGCGAGGAATTGTTAGTTTCCTTCGAGTGATTTGCAGCGTGGACGATAAGGGACATTGTCTTCACTGGTTGGTGGGTTTTCGCCAAGGCTATTAGGTTTTAACCGGCCACTGAGAAAATTATGCCGAAATTCCGTGATGCCGTGAAGAAATGGAATGTAAAAAGGGAAAACCCACCGCCCAAGAGGAAACTTATTCTTCAGATGGACAATATGGATAGTAGGACGATAATTTTTGGAGTTGAACTGTACGGAGACGAGACAATTTGAGCGTGAGTAGGTAGGCACACTGTGTTGTCTGCGCCAGCATGTGTCTTCATACCTTGCTTGCTGTTGCAGTAGGTATAATAGGGAGAGCTAGAGCTGGAGTAGATACCTAGTACTCACTGTTGCAGTGCTCGGTGGGCCTTTTCATCCAAGTAGTTCCTGCCGATCTTCGACATCATTCATTAGTAGCCGCCAAAAACCTAACAACCTTGGCGAAGACCCACCAACCAGTAAAAACAATACCCCTTATCCTCCACACTGCAAAGCGCTCCAAAGAAACTCACGATTCCTGGGGTATGCTCAAAGATTTTTACTTCGCGTACATGACACCTCGACACGGTGACAAGGTGTCACATTAAAAATTGCACGTGTAGAAAACTGGCTGCATTTCCTTGTCATCGTTTCATTCGTACCAACACAACACAATTTTTCCATAGCTTGCTCCAATGCAGAAAGCCGTGAAATTGATAATACGTATGGGAAATACAGAGCAGGTTACCTATGTGGAATAGGGGATCGAATTTCAATTTCTTCAATTTTTATTAACTTTAGTATAAAAGGATAACTAGTTGACATGTAAGTATAGTGAAATGGGGAGATGACTTCAACGGAAATGAGAAGTTGTTGGTTGATTATTAATATGCGATAAAGACGGGTACTAACTTTTATACGATTGCAAGTATGCCTCTATATAATATGCACGACTTGAACCCATATAGCTACCTATTCTCGCATGTCTTCAATTCTTCATAATTATACATATGAAATGAGTCATTTTATATGAAGAATCATTAGAATGTGGCTGCGATAAAAGTGTTTTGTATTTGCTTATCAGAAATAAGCAGGAATAATAATAATAACTTATTAGTGAACACAAGCTTTGCATATTTTTAATGAATCAACGTGGTATGACAAATTTCACTTGCCAATTATTCATTCCTGCAAATGAGGTGTATGCGGTGGTGGTGGTGGTATTGTATAATTAATATATGCTTCTGTGTACCTATAGTGTCCAACATTTTTCGCTCACAATTATGCACAGTGCTTAGATAATAGAAAAATTGGCTTCCGTTGCCCTCACTAGAACACCTCTCGTTGATATTTTCAAGATTTAAGATCTCAATTATTGATAATTGAAGAAAACATAAAAAATCGGTGTATCTGAAATTCATTCAAATCTTTTTATTTATCATACCCACTATTGATGACGATTGGGAACTAACCTACTTCCAGCGACTTCATGTATCAGTTGAGGAAGTAGGTTACTGGCTAATCCTCATCGAATCATCATAAAGCTTATCATAATACTATTGGAACAAAATTTAAAATACATAATTCTGGTCCAAGAATTCAAGACTGAACATCAAAACTGTTATAAGACAGTCAAATCAACTACTGTAAATAAGGGAGTCAGGACGACTGATTTTTATTTAATTTTAACGATAAAATCTGAAACACTCTGTATTGTGTACCTACTACCTACCTATAGAACAACAATGAAACAGAACGGTATATGACGAATCTGTGAATAGAATGTTTAATTAATACAGAAATAGTGTTACGTAGATCTTTAATTTTTATTTACTTTTGCAAACTGTCACTTTCTATTTCATTTGTATAGGCTAACAATTAAGAGATTAAAATTAGCGAAATTCATCATAGTAAACAGTGGCACTAGCTTTTGCCATTTTAAATTCGTACAACTCCGATTCATTGTTCCAAGCGATTCTTCGCTAGCCGAAAAAACCTGAACTGTATTTTGTTTTTATATTTTAATTAGTACTCATCAATTTGACTTCTGTTGTGAAACACAGAGGTCTACATACATTGTGTAGAGTTTTTTTTGCAATAAAATCTTTTGTCGCATAAATGACGAGCACATACTTCGTACGTTGGTAGATTGGTAAATGGTAAAAGAAAAATCGGAAGATGGTTATGTTTGTCCACTTTCACTCAAGGAGAGAGAAACTTGGAAGAGACTTTGGGCGGCGAGTTCGGCTGGCCTATAACGCTCAATTTATTATTATGAAACTGTGCGCACAAAACATTGACTAATAATATTCTTTCCGGCACTTTTGACACGTTCCATATGTGGGCTTACATACGGTATAGTACTCGCATACCTGGATTATGTATACACACCGGAAATTGTTTCTTTATTACCTTGTAACCTTTAAAAAAAATTGTCAAACAATTTTTTCTTTTTAGTACAACAATTTTTTTTGCAAGTCCTGAGAATGGAGAAAGAAAATTACGAAACATTCTAGTATGCATACTGCCAAGTGCTAAGTTGAAATCCTGGATAAAATCAATATAAAAAATGAAAACTAAAGTATGCATCGATAAAGAATATTTTATTTGAAAGTAGATTGAGAAACGCTCTTGAACAAGCTGTGAGTATAAAGAAATACGGAAAACAAGCTTTGTACATTAAAAAAACTTGAGTAAATTAAGTCGAGGAAATGTACCAGGTACTGTTATTATTGTTGTTATCTGTGCTTATGCTTTTACAATTATTTTAATGTTAACACCAAGTGAAAATCTACACAAGTCAAGTTTTGGCTGTATAGCTCCAGGCAAAACGTCATTAAAAGACGATTTTTAACTTGCAGAACGTAACATTCTGTTTCTTCATGAAATTGTACCTACTTATCCTGATAGTTGCCAAAAATAAACTGTAGCAGAGCGCTTTTCCCAATTTTTTTCCGGCAATTTGAAAATGATTCGGGTTATTCAATCGACGTGTGATATAATCCTTATATCTGAGAAATATGCCATTTCCGACGGAAGTTGTGTGTTCTACAATAATTGAATGACTGCCAGGCTGAAAAATGTGGTTTTTGATTTGAGTAACAGGTGCATATTTTGGACTGATAGTAGTAGTAGGGGTATATTTGATGGAAAAACACTATGGCTTGTTTAATTATATCAATTAATTTGAGTGAATTTGACTTGCTAAATTATGGTGATTAGGTTTTGTTTCGAGTGCTGTTATTTGGAGATTGAAAATTAAAATGCCATCGAAAGCCTTGAAATTTTTGTGGTGGAATACAATACCAGTGCCGTGGTAACAGTTGGGTACAGTTGACACATCTTTGATAACACATTGGGTGTTGTACTCTTGTACTAGGTGTCACACTGACGCTACACCAGGTGACTCACCCTGTATAGAAAACAGAAGTCCACTGCTCATTCAGTGGTTTATGGTTTAAGTATTCTTTCTCATAATTGCACCATGAACGCTGGATTCTTTTGAAATAGAGAAGATATCCCTAAAGATACAAAGGATCTCCCTTGAATACTCTAGATAATTTCAAAAACATTTAGAAGTGAAAGAATTTTTCGACATGATTCTAGTGGGCTGTGTTTCTGGTTGCCATTGGCCGATCGCGGCCTGAATCGCAGCCCACTAGAATCATGTAGAAATCAGGCAGCCTATATTAACAGCTCACTAAAAATGTTCTAAAATGACGAAAATAAAAATGGTCGAAGGACCACCCTTAAACTCTGAAAGCCTGAAGTTTCTAATTAGGTTTGTTCTAGCTAAGATTCTAGATGCCGTCAGAATTTCTGCTGAAACTGACCAGGAACAATTTTCAAACTCATCAGTCCTGACTTTTTTTATGAATCAAGATTTCCAGATAATATGTTCTTGTTGTTCAAGACATGAAATAAAATCTTCAAGGTTGCAATTTGAAAAACTATATGAATTACGCAACCAATTACAAATCATTTAGGAATCACTTACAGATTTTAGTGACGTCGAAAATTGGAGCTTTTTCGAATAAATTAACACCCATTTCAAGTACCTCCTCCTACTTGATAAACGAGATTGTAATCATTTTTTGTCGATGATAAAATGGCACAGGAATGAATTTTATGGAAAGCATAAGGTCGGAAATGATACACAAAAAAGAGTGCAAACTTATAATTGGGTTCAACATGCCAACACGTGCATGAGTAGGTATTCTCTGAGAATGATTATTATTGTATAATATGTATAAACTATAAAATGTATACCTGTACCTCGTAATTATACATAACATGGTTTTTTCACATTTTTTTTAATTCAATTTTGACTTTGCTCAAACACAGGATGGTTCAGAAGAATGTCCATCCTCATGCATTTTCTAATGACGCATTCATTGCTTTTCAATCATTTTTATTAAACTGAATTTTACCCAATGAGTACTGGCGTATTTCTCTTTTGAACCTTCAAAATTTTTCAATAAATAAGTATTTTTTATAGGAGAACTACTAGAAGGTGGCATGTTTTCTGACTTTTCTGGCTCACCCTGTAGTATTTTTCGTGCATCCCCTGGTATAAATAATACAAATGATAATTTTATAATTGTACTAACGATGTTCGTGATTAGTATGCACCGCTTGAATAGCAAAGAAACAATTTCTCAAACGTTTCAAAATGAGAGCAAAATGTCAGGCCTGATTAGGTAAATTGAGATATTTTTTATGCGGTCGGTATTGTTGAAACCACAATTACCATAGTTTCAAGCCCAGTTAAAGTCCATCAATGCGTATTAGACGGTGTTCACACTGTTTCTAGGTTGTCTGTGGTTTTTGGTGGATCATACAAGTCATTCACAATTTTTATGTCTGTTGGCCTATAAGTACCCTATGAATAATCTGGACAATTGACAGGGAGCTGGTGCCTCAAAACTTACGTCACAGGGTACATGATTTTAACCCCGTAGGTCCAATGTGCGTTGATAAGGTTGTTGAAAATTGTTCTGTCTTACATGTCAGATCTGGGGCTTTAGGCTGGTATGAGTCTGTCAATTTTTAAAAAAATGGTCAAAAATTTACGTCATAGGTACATGAATGAAACCAACTGGATTTTGTGTGAAAACATCCCCTTAATCGAAAATCTGGTCGTAAGACAGAATTTTTGAGGGCTTTCGGTTCATAAGGCAAGTTTGAAATTTTCAAAAAAGGACCAAAATTTATCAATTTTTTCACAGACGTTTTGTTGACTAACCCACTAACATCCAGTTCCACCAGCGAATTTAATTATTGTTAGCTAATTGAGACATTTTCTCTGAGGGATTCTAGGTCAGTGCTGGTTGAATGACCACGGAAAATGCATACAAGCTGTTGTGGTCCAAACATTTTTCCAAAATCTTTCGTGAAACTTGTGTTTTCTGTGGTCACTAAGCCAATATTCACCAGAGAAAATATCTCAATTAGTTAACAGTGATTAAATCCGCTGGTGGAACTGGCTATAAGTGTGATATACAGGGTGTCCGAGATTTGAATCCGGAAACTTCATTAACCTATAGAGAATTAGAGGCTTCGTTAGCCTAGTAAATAGAATTTTTAGTAACAAAGAATGATTTCAATTTGTATTTGTGTTTGGAATTTTCAAACTCAAATATTTCAAAAACAAAGTCTCAAATCAAAATTTACAAGAAGTAACTTTTTCCTTGAAATTGAATGCAAAATCAAGAATTTGGATCGCTTTCTCAAAATTTTGATTTACGTGGAAAATAGAGAGGTTAATAGGGGTAAACCTCCCAATCTCTACGCCACTGAAGTCACTCGGGAAAAGAAGTCATCTCAAGCTATTGATATAAATGTATTGTGGGATCACCAATGTCAAATTTGGACAAAATCGGTTGAGCGGTGTAGGAGTTATTTCAGAAAAACGGTTTTTTGGATCCAACTTTGAAGGGCTATATCTTCGTTATTTTTCATTTTTGAAAACATTTTGGTGAAAAAAGTCCTATTATTTTTTGATTCTCTATCGATTGCTGAAGTTTTCGGATTTAAACCTCAGACACCCTGTATATTTGTAATCAGGATGATAGACGGAATCCATTTCCATGTTAAAATACGGGGTGTGCGATTTGAGAGAATTTTTTTTGATGTTGCACCCTGTAAGCGATGTACAATTAAAAATTTTTGTGGACAGATTCGAAACCTGTGTCAAAAATCATGTAAGAATCGTTTTTTATTCCTGAAATTATGTCAAAGGAGAAGTTTTCAGGAGGAGGTAAATTTTGGCCTTTTTGACAATCTCAAACTTGTCTTATGGACCGAGAACCCTTAAAAATTTTGTCTTATGACCCGATTTTTGATTAGGGGGATGTTCCCACACAAAATTCCGTTGATTTCATTCATGTACCTTATGACATAAATTTTTGACATTTTTTGAAAATTGACAAGCCTATACCAGCCTAAAGCCCCCGGTCTGACATGTAAGACAAAGTAATTTTTAATAACATTATCAACGCACATTAGACCTACAGGGTTAAAATCATGTATCTTATGTATCTCATGTATCTTATCTGTATCTGTATCTGTATCTTATGACGTAAGTTTTGAGGCACCAGCTCCCTGTCCATTACTATTGTTACGATTCTGCGTTCGGTATTGAATTATTTATTCAGAAACAAACGTTTGAACACACTCTATTTATTACTGCGTACCTACTACTAATTTACAGGTCATATAAACTGTCGCACTTGAATATCGCTCTATACTTAACTTCGCTGATGTTCCTGCTGTCGCTGTGAATTCAACTTTGACCTGCTTCCTGGCCCATGCCGCTCTTATACAGGGTGTTCATTTGAAAAATTGTCACCCCTGATTTCCTGCCGACAAAATCTTCCATAGGAAACTAAGGGAACATCTAGGACAATACTGTCAAATTCTCATCTTCAACCCCTTCGCTCCCACCTCACCCTACTTTCAAATTTCAAATAGCATTACCTATCTTGTGATACATCAAATTGAAGGTAATGAAACTTTCTTTCCGTCAAGCATATTTCAAATTTTTTAAACCACCCTCCACCCTTGTGAAAATTTTCTCTTTGTTGATGAAAGGAAACTTTTCCTGTAAACTCTCGATTCTTGAAACATAGACTTTCCAGCCAAAACAGGTCGATTTTTATTTAAAGGAGTCATCTAAGACATGTATGGTCAAATTTTCATCTTTAACCCCTTCGCCCCCACTCTACCCTAGTTTAAAATTTAAATTAGCATTGCCTATCTTGTGAAACATCAAATTGAAGGCAATAGAATTCTCTTTTCGTCAAACATAGTTCTAATTTTTGAAACCACTTCTTTGAAGTAAAGTAGGGCGGCGGCGAAGGGGTTGAAGATGAAAATTTTAACATACGCGTCTTAGATGACCCCATTGAAATAAAAATCCACCTATTTCTGCTGAAAAATCTATTTCTCAAGAATCGGGAGTTTATGAGGGAACATTTTTCTATTTATTAACAAATAGAGAGTTTTCACAACGGTTGGAGGGTGGTTTAAAAAATTAGGAATATGTATGACGGGGAGAGAATTATATTGCCTATTGCCTTCAATTTGATGTATCACAAGATACGTAATGCTATTTGAAATTTTGAAGTAAGGTGGGGTGGGGGCGAAAGGGTTGATGAAAAAAATTTGGCAGTATATACTATGTGTCCTAGATGTCCCCCTCGAAACAAAAATTGACCTGTTTCGGCGTTTTCCTGTGAAAAATTTTGACGGCGAGAAATCAGGGGTGACAACTTTTCAAATGAACTCGCGTCTTGTAAGTATATTCGAGAACATTCCAGTTTCTGCTGGTTTTCCGAAGATTTTTGTAAACTAAACAAATGCTGGACCATTTCCGACTTTTGTTAGGGTAATTTTCTTCAGCACTCTGGTAGCGGCATCGCTTTCATCGCCTTTCTGCCATCTTGCGTCTTTGTTCATCAGGTTCCTGTTTGGCTCGCTAACCAGAAGTATATCCGCGCGTTACTCCAAGGCAGTGTCCCAGAGGGCATCGTGAACTGTTCTGTTTCGGCTTAGATTAACTTGAAGGTTGGAGAAACTTCAAATTGGAGATAGCCATTTGTATTTGCGTAAAAATGTATTCCAGTGAAATCCTTGTGAATGAACTCCTTTGCGTGTATGAAAAGAGAACTCTTGTATAAATAAAATGTGTGAAATTTGGTCTATATCACAGCTGCTCTTCTGTCTTGAGGCTATCACAGTCATTCTCAATTTCCATTTCCTCCTGCTCCAGGGGCTCTATCTATACGTCAGTTTCTTGTCGATCTTTTTGTTTCAGTTTGCTCGTTTTCGTTTGTCTTTCTATACCTTTTGTGCTTTTGACAGCGCTCTTCTGAAGAACTTGCATTCGCTTGTTCCCGCCCTATGGCCAGTTTTGTCGCACACCGGACATGCTTTTTCCTTTCCACAGCCATTTGAGTCATGTCCCTCTTTTCCACATTTTAAGCATATCTTTGTACGGTCCGGGCCCGTGCATTCTGCGGCTTTATGCTCGTACGACCAGCACTTGAAGCATCTTCTGATTACTAGGCGTTCTTCGACCGTTCATTCTACCATTCCCACTCTCGGCGTTCTCCCAGTGAACAGCTTTCGTGCTTTTTACGTGCTGATTGATAGTGTGGCTGCCCTGCTTTTTTTTGCATTTGGCCTTAAATCACTCAAATAATTATCTTCTTCTTTTAGTGTTCCGGTTTTAGTTTCATTAGCCTCGATCACCTCTGCCCTCTCCGTTGTGGCGTCCATTCCTCGGATATGCAACGTTTTCTTTCCCTTTTCTTGCCCAAGTTTCCTTATTTTCATTTCTTCCGTATTGTTCTTGGTAGTGTGTCATACACTTTTTCAAATGCACCTTTATCCTTGTCCATCGTAATCAAGAGCTTCCCTTCTTTGGTGCTTGTGATAGTTTCAATCGACTTCGATTCTTCCAACGTTTTGATTTTGTTCTTGATGGTGTTAAGAATTGTATGAAACCTCCCCGCTTCTTCGACAATTAGTGCGTAAGCCTCCCTCTTTTTGCTTTTTGGTATCTTCTCCGGTCCAAATGCTGCTGTATAAATTGCGGCTTGTCTATGTGTTACCTGGAATATCACTTGGACCATTTTCTTCAGTAGCTCTGGCGTCATACACTTATCGTGATGACAAGCCACCCATTCCACGTCTTCCAATTCTCCTTTTACTTTTTGTATTTTGTTCCATAGATCTTCTTCAGGGTTGTTATGTTTCAATCTCATGATTTTCCTGTTCAATAGTTCGACTTTGTCTACTTTCCGGATCTTCGTGTTCTCCTCTATCGTGATGAAGTCTTATTGGATTTCCTTGAGCATCGGAAAACTGTAAAGTTTTTGTATGTATCTTTCCATTTTTGGATCGTCCGGTTCCACTAATACCACCTCTACCATAGAGTCTTTCGTGTTTATAGGGTTTCCTATGTGGATCTTCGCGTTTTTGTAAACAGAATCATTCCATGTCAGGTCCTTTTTGTTTTGCCATTCGGCAACCAACGGTTTGATATCCTCGATCGTATCCAGCGATGCTGCTATGTTTTTTTGACAATTTGGAGATACTAAATCTTCCCGTTGCAATTTTTCTTTTTTTTGTTCTTCTCCCTATTCCAATTCAGTGATCTTCTTTTCTTTGCCATCAATTTTATTTCGAAGCCGCATGTGCTTCATTTCACTGTTTTGAATCTTTTCTTCCAGACCGGAAATCCTTCTTTCTTGCTGCTCGCTCATTTCCGTCAATTCTCTATACTTCCTATCGTGTTCTTCTACATGCGGCTCAAATTCTTCAGTCTTGTGCTTGAGCGTTTTCAGCTCAATCTCTGTTGCTTCCTTGTATTTGTTAAACTGTTCAACAAGACTTTTGTACTCATTTGACGTTACAAGTTCTTCTTCTCTTTCAACAATTTCAGTTATGGATTCGTTGAAGTTTCGGACTTTTTCCTTTTCCCCTTGCAATTTGTTTTGCAGCTCCACCAAACTTTCATTGTCGGGTTGGTTTTAAGTGTTTGCCCTCACGACAAGGGCAGCCAGCTCTCTCGTCATTCGTTCTTGTCCCTGTGGACGTTTTGGTTGGCCTTTCTGAATTTTCCCAGTTCATCCGCCTTATCGCCGATATTCTTTAGTACTGCTCCAGTTTCGCTGTTCACGGTTGGGCTTGCTTCACATCTCCGTTCTTCTGCAATCTGCCTTCTCTTCGGTGTTTCTTTGCTTATTTCCATTAATCGTTTCATGTATGACGCAAGAGTGCCAAGTGGGGTTTTAAACTCTTCATCATCTGTCAAGTCAACATATCCGGTGTCGGGAACCGAGAAGAATCGTGTTTTTGATAGCGAGCGTTTGGTACTGTCACTTCTTTTAAAGGGGTTCTCTTCTGCAGCTTGTTTTGGAGTTTCCAGCTCTATCACCGATTTATTTACAGATCCAGGAGCGGCAATGTCCTTTGCGGGGTCGTTTTCAGGCTGAATGTCGCTCTCAGGAGTAGCCTGACTCCCTGAAGGTATTTTTTCCGAGGCTTGTTGTGAATTCATAACTCGATTCATAATGACTTTCGCCCCGTTGTTTCTAAAGCCGGGGCCCAGCTTTGCCTTTTCTAGCTGCGGCCAGCTTATGAGGTGATGCACCTTCTTTTGCCAGAGCCTCAACGTCCGGCTACTTGCTTCACCGGAGTAGCAGAGGAAGGGGGATTTCTTTTGCTCAATGGCCCCCCAGCCCATCGATGGTTTGTGCTATTCCTTGGCTCCCACCGCTCTACATCGACCTCTCCGGCATGAATGTCCCTGCCAGGGGCCTATTCGTGCGGCGCCCGCCGGTATAGCTCTTAGGATTATTGCAGTTACTTGAGCCCCTCCACCAACTACAAGGTCTTACAGCACCTAGGAGGGGGACCTGACCTGACCTGACCTGGACTGACCTGACCTGAACTGACCTGACCCGGAGCAAGACCCGGCCATCTTGACGCGGGACAACTTGCCGCGGGACAACTTGACGCCAGGACAACTTGACGCGGGACAACTTGACGCAGGACAACTTGACGCCAGAACAACTTGATTCTAGGAGTTATTTTGATTTCGGGACTCTATTAGGCCAGTTTGTGACTTTTTGTCCCCCAATCGGCCCCCTTGTGTTTTCCTGTGGTTTTTCGGAACTAGCAAGCCTCTTATGCCTACTTGTGTCGTTGTTTTTGAGTCCCAATGACCTCGGTTGTGTCTTGCTGTATAACTCGAAGTCACAGCCCCCATGTGTCTTTATGTGTTATTTCAAGCCCTGATGAGCCCCCTACTTATGTCTTCGTGTTGTTTTCGAAACTGTACTGGAGCCACTTTGTTCTCTCATAGTGTTTTTAAGAACCCCGATACCCCCCTCGATGACCTTTTTGTGTTTTCATGTGAAGCTCTAAATTCCATCGGCCCCCCTTGTATCTTCGTGTGCTTTGGAACCCTGCCAGCCCCCATTCTTTCTTGCTGGGTCAATTTGGGCCGTGTGTCTATGGTGACGCTTCCAGCCCCGCAATGAGCTTCATTTTGTCTTCTTCATGTCTTGGAATCCTAGCGGCCCGCGTTGTGTCTTGCTATGTTTATCAGAGACCCAACGGACCCCCTTTGTCTGTATTTGTCGTTTGGAAACCCAAGAATCCCCCTTGTGTCTTCATGTTGTGGTGTTGTGTGAAGCCTTGATCAACCCCCTTGTATCTCCTTATGTTTCTAGTCCTATATATGGCGCCCCCTCGGGCGCCCCCATTATGCCTTGCTTTGCCAATCGGAGCTCCAATAGGCCTTTTTGTGTCTATGTGTTATTTCGACGATGAGCCCTCTCATGTTTTCTGTGGTTTTCGGAAATAACAAGCCCCCTCATGCTCACTTTGCTCATGTTTTTGAGCTCTAGCGACCCATTTTGTCTTGCTGTGTCAATCGGAGCCCCCTTCTATCTTTATGTACCGTATTGTGTCCCGATGACCTCCTTGTATGTTCTTGGCAGTTTCGGAACACCATCGAGCCCCTTTGTATCTTTTTTATTTTTTATTTTGGAGCCTTACCGGCCCCAATTGTGTCTTTTTGTGTCTTTTCGAACCCCCAATGAACCCTTCAATGTTTTCTTGAGGTTTTTGGAAGTCTAAGCGAGCCCGCTCATGTCTTCTTGTGTTTTGGAGTTCTAGAGGCCTTCTTCATTGTGTTCTGCTGTGTAATTCGGAGCCCCAGTGAAAACCCTTGTGTCTTTATGTGTCGTTTCGACTCCCGATGAGTCCCTTATTGTTATTTTCTTCGAATGTTTCTTTACTGTGTTCTCACAAGATCCCTGGCGCAAATCGTCCGGCAACAAGTTGTCCCGGCGTCAAAATGGTCGAAGGAAGACAGCTTGACGTCGACCATCCTGACGCTAGGACAACCTAACGCGTGGACAATTTGATGTGTCGCTTTGAGCCTTTACGAGCCCCCTTATTGTGTCTTCATGTTGCTTTTGGAACTCTATCGAGCCACAATCTATCTCCTCAGATTTTGTAGTTCTGGAGTTATTTCTTAGTCAATCGCGCCCCGATGAGCTCTCGTGTCTTTTTGTGTCGTTTCAAGCCCCGATGACCCTCGTGTGTTTACTTGAGGTGTTCGGATTTCTAAGGAGCCCCCTTATGTATTCCTATGTTTTGAAGCTCAAACGGCTCCCATTTTGTTTTGCTGTGTTAACTCGGAATTCCAGTGGATCCTTCTGTGTATTTATATGTCGTTTTGAGCCCTGATGAGCCCCCTTGCCGTGTTCATGATGCTTTCGGAATCGTATAGTATCTACCCTTTATGTCTCCATATGGCGTTGTAAGCACCCTTATTCAGAAGCCAATTGGACACTCTTGTTTTAAGCTCCTCATGATTTTTCGCCCCTCCAGAATTTCAGTAAGCCCCCTTGTGCCTTCTTTGATTGTAAAAAGCCTACTGGCCCCCTTATTTCTTCAGTGTCGATTGAAGCCCTGCTGTGTCCCCTTACATTTTTCTGTAGCTTTCGAAGCTTTAGTAAACACCTTGGTGCCTTCGTGTAACATTTAGAGCCCTATCGAGCGCCTCCATGTGTCCTCAACATCAAGTACCGTTTGCCGCCCTGGTGAGTCTCCCTATGTTTTTTCATGTGTTTACTGTTTAGGATTCCCGTGAGCCCCTTTCGCCTTCTTGTGTAATCCAAAACACTATTGAGCCCCCTTGTGCCTCCAATGTCTTTTGAAGTTCTGATGAGCCTGTTGCAATTTTTTGTGTCTTCGGGAGTTTTCAAGCAATCGAAAGCACACTTGTGTTTTCGTCTGGTATTCGAAGCCCAACTTGGTCTGCTTGTGTCCTCATATGCCCAAGAGGCCATCTTTTGCTTTCATGTGTTGTTCATAGCCCCATTGGACCTTATTGTGTCTTCTATTATGGTGTTTGAAGCCCTGCTGAGCCTTCTTGCATTTTTTTCACTCACATTTAGTAAGCACTCTTGTGCCTTCGTTTGGTTTTCGAAGGTCTATCGGGGCCTCTTGCATTTTCCCCTGGCTTTCGTAACTTTAGTAGGTAAGCACTTTTGTGCCTTCATGTGATACTTGGAGTTCTATAGCTGCAACTGATGGTGTTAAGTTGTCCCGACGTCAAGTCGGGTAGCGGCTACTTTAAAATTCCTGGCGTCAAGTTGTCTCGCGTCAAGTTGTCATGTACGCGACCTGACCTGACCTGACCACGGTGTATGATTCCTTCCATGACGGTTGAACCTTCGGCGATCCAGGCAGCTTCAAACCATGGTCTTTCTCCTGAGATCTCTGCCTATTCCTGTCTTTACTGTCCAAGCTTTTCCCTCTTGTCACCAAGCCAGTAGAAGAATTTTCTTGTTGCTCCTTCCTCACCTCAGGTCTAGTCCAGCGTCCAGCTCTGGGTAATCTCAGTGCAGATTGCCCCGACATTCCGCTGAACTGGTATCGTGAAACGGTATGATCCACTTCCGGAGGAGAATGCCGTCTTCTCTTTGCTTTCGGGATGAAGTCTAACTTGTCAATAGCCACTCTTCAAGTCTCGAACGTCGAATGTGATAATGTGTCGTCAGTCCGTAACAGATAATAGCTGTCTTTATTGATGACATAGTTGGGCTTCTGGTGGTAAACACAGAACCATTCTGCTTTTTTTCACTAAAATGACCCATGGATTCCTTCACCACACCGTCATCCAACATATTCTCTGGAAACTTGGAAGTTTCTTTCTGTTTCGCGAGTGGTATAGGCGCCATGGAGCTTGTCTCATCAAAGCGTCGCGGATGTCCATGCAACCCTTCCAAAACTGAGGCAGCGCGGTCTTGAGGTTAATTTCGGGACAAAGCACCAAGGAGTTACCCAAAAATTTCCTCGGCTGACTTCTTGGAAGTATGCGGAACTCCAGATACTTTCCCAAAGTCTATGAGTTCGCTAAGCATCTTCGTCTCAATTCTCAAGATCGCGGGAGGTGTATCAGCAGGGTTTCTATGATCAATCTGGAAATGTTGATCGGTTTTATCATCATCATCAGTAATCGTAAGAATGCAAGTTTAGTTCCTAACTTTCCAATATGATGGGACTTCTTCGGCTTACTCTTTCTAGGAACCTGGGGAGACCTCCAAGGAATTTTGAAGGAACTACTAGGAGCCCTCAAAAAACTTAACAGGGGAACTTATAAGAGATCGGTTGCACAGGGAAATGCTTTTGTGTTTATTTTACGAATGTCTTAAGCGGTTTAAGTACTTACCTCTCGAAATCTTATCTTTTGTAGGTCTTGCAGTATTCTTAGTTTCAAAATTTCAGATCACAAGAATGGTTTGGGTTCGCGTCTCTACGTGGAATTGAAGTTTCCGTTTACCTGCACGTACTAAAAACCGTGTTTTTCAGTAAGGTAAGCTTTTATATCAATAAAAAAGGTCTAGCTTCCTCTCCTCATGGGAGAATTTGAGAAATACTAACAGAAAAAGTAACTTTGTTTTAGCAACAAAAAACAGAGATCTGCATCCTGTTTGTTGTCGGTTTATCCATCATCATCAAATTCAGCTACCTCATGATGCGCGCGGGATCTTTCGCATCAGACATCGCATAAATACTTTCGATAGATAATAACGTTGATCGAATTAAAAAATTCCATCCACCACAAATTGCGTCATGGCATCGAAGAGCAGAATAACTCGTTAAAATTTATGACCATGAGCCTCTTTTTTTACCACCACTTGGACATAATATACCAGATATTCAAGATCCACATATTGGTTATGCCACGTCGTACCTTGATCTTTGACGGTTAGGCAGGTACCTACAGTATAAATCCACCTAACATCGTAAAATTTCGTGTCTAGCCATTAAAACGTGCTAAAATCGTATTATGCGGCGCAATAAATTTCTAATTAAGTATCTATACATGTAGGTACATTACATTCGCTTTGCGTATCATTTGTTGATTTTTCTAATTGCCCAGCTTTTTCAAGTGGACCTTGGAAAGATGAATAAAAAAAAGAAAAAAGTATCTCCATCATCAAGTAGTACCATTAAGTTCAACCCTTTGCCCTCACTTATCATGAGTATATACTAAGATTTATTGGGGTAAAAGATGAACATAAGTAACGTGGAATCCTGGATAATACGAAAATTCTTATTCCCTGTCTGTCTATTGTTGTAAACGTTGTGTACCATTAGAGTATTCAGTTTTGAAATCTACGGAAAACACCGTTCAAGAAGTTCTTTTCCTATTCAAATTGCTGCAAAGGGGCAATCTCCAGCAGGGATGAGATTCTGTCAAGATCATCTTGATATACTCATACTCGTTGGGCTCAATTTCAAGCCCGACTTGCAACCTGCGCATGCGCAAATGTGCACGCTATCAAGATGTCAAAACGTTGAATTTTGATCTCGATCTAGACAGTTATCCTTCGGCTTACAATCCTAATCAAATGCAAAAAAGGTTTTCACTCCCATTTAAGTCCTCCCTTAGCCACGGATCTATTTCAAGTTGGAGCCGGGGGAGGCTGCAATCGACGTGAAGGTTCAACTTTCTTCTGACGTTTGGCGTTCGGACCTCCGGAGCTTGAAACAGAAACTCTATTTTGTATTGACTCAGGTATATAATATATATTTATTGTTTTTCTTCTACAATTGTACAAATTTAAGCTACTGTAAAGAAAGTGAACAATTGAATTATGATAATTTATCGAATAGGTTTCTATGGGTACCTAGATATAGATAATACTTAATTGAAAAATAAAAATACAATCGCAATGAATAAAGCCAACTCGTCATTATCAACGCCATCCATGGTGGACTTGAATGAGTGAGTGGCTTTCGAATCGACGAGGGTCATCAAGTACTTATTTACTTTAGTATACCTAAATATTGGAAAATTTTCGCAATACTTACTTATACACGAGAACATGCTTTTTCCCTTGATTATCATAATACATACATGGAATGCATAATATTTACCCGGGCATAGTTAGGTATCTACTACCTATACCAAGGTATAAATGCACGCGATATTTTGAACTTTGTGCTTTCATAAAATAGCTTTGAACCTTAACTGATCATACGTGCCGTGCATTTCGACATTATTCCTAGTAATATTATTAGTGCTAAAACTGGTTTATTATTACCTTAGGTATATACCTCATATTACCATTACTGTGACATAAAAATGGTTAAAAATACATTCTGAATATCAAGTTGCGATTTATTCCAGGATTTATTTGCGTCAACACACATAATAATAATAATAATAATAATAAAGGCCTTTATTTATAGGGCGAAGTTTAGCCAGAGCTATTCCACTCAACCCCAAAACTCAAAAAATATAAACAATTCAATAACAAAGAATGAACAATACGTAACACCAATTAATAAATTACAAATATAAAACAAATATGCAATTAAGTAAAATAAAAAACTACTACTCAAAATAAGTATAACAAAAAACAGATATTCAATGCAAGTTAATGCAAGAAAGCGACTTCAAACGTTATACTGATTGGACGGAGAAGAAATGTGACCTGAGTGTTTTTTGACAAGTTTGACTAGACACTGACTTGAGATTCTCTGGTAGTGAGTTATAAATGCAGCAAGCATTATACGAGAATGATCTTCGAAAAACGGACGTACGATGTCTGGGAGTCGCTAGCAACTTGGAGTACCTAGAGAGACCTGAATCAGGGTACCTAGAGTGACGAAGCTATGAAAGGGAGATATCGGTATTCTCTGTCAGTATCTCGGCATTTCCTGGCCTCGTCAAAATTTAAAACAGAGTTAGCTGCGGTGGGCGTGGTTGCTATTGACATTTGTCATGTCCCCGATTTGTTTACAAATTTGAATTGTCATTATTTTGTATGCCGAAATCGCCGAAACCCGGGCTAAAAGTGCCAAAACGAAAAAGGTGCACCGTGAAGCAGTACAAGAGTCGGAAAGATGTGATGTTTTCCTTGCCGAAGAAACCATCAGGTATAGAATCTTGCAAAATTGATGGACTTCTATTACTGTACTTTTTGGGTTTTCCAGCTGTTCGGGGCCAGTACCTACTGAAATACATAATACACCTACTGCGCTTACGGCAATTACAAATCTATCTTCACGATGGGGTCACCACGTCGACGGTTACTGCATTCAACGATCAACGGAATTTGTGTTCGAGGGAATGAGTTGGATGATGAAACCTACGTTCGACGAAATGCCAGCAGTACTTGAAATACGGTGATCGAAAGCATCTGCTATGTATGGAACACAATATACATGACTAGAACAGTTTTTAAGAGTTTCTGTTAAATTTAGTGGAAAAATCTGTGTTGAAAGATGAAACAGTCGACTTAACCTAAACAAAAATATTGACAGCTCATGCCATGCATTTTGACTGCTTGTTTGACTGTGACGCAGGGTGGTTTAGTAACAAGCAATGGCACCACACCCTGACGTGCAAATACCCTAGTGCTCTAGCTTTCTCTCTCTCTATATCCTCTCGCTCAATGACTTGGCTTTCGTCACTCTCTGGGTGACCAGATCCAGGTCTCTCTAGGAGTACCGCATATTTCGATCGTGCTGATCATGCCTGTATTGAAGTTTTTCGCGCAGGTGTACAGGTTTCGATGTGACAAGCAAGCGGTTTACAAAAACAGACATAGCATATCTGAACATATCCTCCACCCTCAGCCAACCAAGCTCGTGAATTCGCAGTGAAACTCTATCATACTTGCGCAGCCCGTAAACAAATCTACAGCAGGTATTTTGTATCTTTTGTAGACGATATTTAGACAAAACATCTAAACATGGGTAATACACAACAATACAGTAGTTAATAATCGGGAAAATTAACGACTCACAAAGTTTCTTCCTAAGTTTAAAATTCAATATCGAAAAGTTAGTGTATAGGATTTTCAATACTGCAAAAGACTTCCTAACAATCATATTAACGTAATTTTTGAATCTTAGGGAAGTGTCAAATATGATTCCAAGATTTCTCGCTTCCTCAACGAACGTAATACGTTGATCGTAGATAAGTAGGCTGTTCAAGTGAGGACTCACTTCACACGCGATATTCTTTGGAGCAAATAAAAGGGACACAGTCTTTGCTACATTTAGTTTGAGCCCTTGAGCCGATGAATAGTTTTCAACCGATTTTAGGTCCGTACATCACGTACATCACCTTCCACCTTCATAAATCAAAATAATGGCATAAAAAGTGCCCGACGTTGAATAAGGATGGACCAAAGGATGAAATGTCGCCTTCTGTTAGATAATCATAAAGGATGTTTTTGTTGAAAACCAAAAGCAGACTATAGAAAAGATATGATGTGGATACATTTCAAGTACATCACATTTATACAGGGGGTGCACTGTGCATGCATGCATGCATTCCTACAGCACTACGCAGTGGGTATATACCGTAGCATAGGATGGTATAGTTTGTATAAACGTAGTCCGTCATAGAATCTTCTTTGAAGCAGACAAAAAATAAAAGAATAATTGACTTCAATTTTCAGTTATGCAATATAATAAATAGATGGATTGCCTATTCGATAGTTTTTACGGAATATTATAATTTGCAAAATCAAAGCTGAAAATACGAGCCCATAACGAACTGGGTGTTTCAAAATTCGCGCCCACGGGGCACGGGGTGCAGGACAGTTGAGAGAAATGCTCAAGAAGTGTCAGAAAAATATTGAAAAAAAGATGGGACTTTTATTTTTAAAAGGTTTATGGAGGGCCAAAGAGAGGTCCTCCGAGTCCTCCTAGTTTCGTTATTCCAAAAGATTCAAATAATTTGTTGGTAGCAGAATAATAAGAAGAAAATATCGACTACTGGGTTACTGGGGGCCTATTGAATTTCTATTCACTTCACAGGATGAGTCACGGAATGAAAAAATTCAATTTCTTGCAACAAATCAATTTTTTTTTACACTACTGTATGGTCTTCTGCTCGACATCGGTTGAAGTAGCACTTTCGATACTTTTGAGACACGCTATAGATAGGCACATACAAGTACCATTTTATTCCACTTTTCTATTTATACAAATTTGTGTAGGAAATAAGTATTACAATAATTTTACTAAGAATGGAAGTTTAGACAATGGTTTTTTTCTTCAACCTTTAGTTTGAAACTAAAGGTTGCAAACATCGACCTACTAAAGCATTTTTCGAACATCGATCCTCAAAATGCTGACTATCTGTATCACCCATTTGAAGTTTAAATATCCAAACTTGTACTGCGTTGCACGAAGTGAAAGACTTAGCTTTGACGTCACTCGACCATCCAAGCTTTAATAAAAAATCTCAAAACTATGAAAGACAAAAAATCCATCAATATTCTCATTATTTACTTAGGTAAATTGATTTGAAAGATCAAACAACCTCATACATCAAACCTACAACGTGATTGAAATTCAAACAATGATCCACTTTGTTCCGTAATGCCAAACCCAGAAATTTTCATAACGCGATTGCATGATCTGCTTGATTTGCATGTGCCAAATAATAAAAGTCAAAAATTACGTTACATTCGAGATTTCACAGAAACCTTGCTGATGAAGATAAAACAAGTAATAAAATGTGAACATGGAGTAGAGGTAATAAAACAAAGCAGACGAGGAGGCTGAGAGTTTTGCAAGGTGACCAATTTTTTTTTTGACAGTAGGTATACAGGCTGTTCCAAAATTCTCTCTCAAAGTTGAACATCTAAACGGAAAGCTGATCGCGGAAACGAGTGGCTAATGGCTATACCAGGTGGACAAAAAATAAATTTTGCAAAGGAGAGGTTACAGAAACTGAAGATAATTTATAGCCGAAATGTCCAAATTCAAGATGACGGGCGTAAATTAATGGTCAACTTCAAAACAGCGGGTAGCTTTCACAGATTTTGCCAGGAGAATTCTTCTTTTTTTTGTTGTTGTTGTTGTTGGCCCAAAGTTTTAGCTCGCTGGCCTGGTCTGGCTCTGGTCTATTTGATCAGAAAAATGATTGAAACTATGCGAAATTGTGTGTGGTTGAATAATTTGTATCAATTATTTAACAGCTTATTAATGGAAATACTCGAAAGTGTTATCATTCATTATTTATACTGCTGTATTCAGAACAATGCTTCGTCGAGTAAGCTGAAATACTCATGTTTCAGTTGAAAAAAAAATTATTTTGCGGTTGAAAAAAAGTTGAAGGACAGATTGATTTGAGCTCTGCGGAAAAAAATGGTAAGAGGAAGTTTTTTATTTGATATAATATTTAAAAAAATCACGAAGGGGCGGAGGGGTGACATTTATCGTGAACACTCTGTACCTATATCTGTGGATTTTCAGTTTGTATCGGTATAATAGGGTCACCGAAACATCTGTCAGTGAGTGAGGTCTGGTCAGATGAAGTTTATCGAAGGACTAGGCAAGGGGATCAGTCTGATGATAGAAAACTCTAATACTCACTAGAACTTTTCTAGTCACACAAAATGCTTGGGAAAGTTCTAAATTTGCAAATTGGATACTAAGGAAAAACGCCCAAGTCTACGACTTTTAAGAACATTTTGTTATAAATCTCGACTCACATCCAAAATTATGGATTTCGAAATTTTATCATTCCACTATAGAATATTACTAAAAGCAAAATACCTCTTTCAACATGCGATACGAGGCTTTGAAAGACTCAAGGTACTTGAAACTTTGAAACATAGTGATGTGAATTTGGCATTCAAAAATCTACGTTGCTATGAATATAATTCATTTTTTCTGATAATTGCTAGGAAGAATAAAATTGTAAAGTTTGAGGCATGATTTTAAAATCTATTAATCTCTTTCGGTTTTTTGTCTTCAGAATATATTATCTAGGTACCCCAAAACCTAAATATAGTAGGTAATTACTAAATTACCAACCGGATTCGTAATTGGAATTTAAATCTGACAAGCAGGTAGTTATGCACTTGAAAACAAAATGATCGATAATTTAACTAGGTAAAGTTAGGTACCTACATGCAGAGAATCACCTTGATTTTTTTTTGTTTCTGTTTGATTTTTACAAAATTCAAGTTTGGCTCCTCACAAACAACATTAATACAATTATCAAAGATCTCTTCCTTATTCCAACTTTGAAACTGAATTCTTGCAACATATGCAACAAAAAAAGTTATTAACTTCAACAATACACGAGGATCAGGAAATCCTCGTGATGAGAACTCCAGAGATCGTCCTTCAGATTGGCAGATTAAAACATGACTAAAATTCTCGAGAAATTCGAATGATGACTTGGTTTACCGCGCCAAAAATTATACCGAAAGAACCAGTGAGACACGAACATGGTAACAGATAAAGATACCGAGAAAATTATGTGACTCTATAAAGACCATAACGATTTTATATCGTCACGACAGGAAGCGCTGCTGTTTGAATTCCTAATGGAAAGGAAGTGATGCTGGAGGACCGCGTTTATTGCGAGGTTTATTGTCTTATCTGGTTTTGTGAAGGTCTGAAGGCAACGAAAACAAAATTTCGACGCACGTTAAGGTAGAGACACCTTGTACCTTTAATATAACGAGAATTTCGAACATACGAGAGGAATAAGACCTCTTTGAATTCCAACAGAATAAAATTCACGGTTTTACATACGAGTTGATAGGTACAGGTACAAGCCCAGCTGTATAGGTATCCACCAACATTCAGCAAGAAATTCCACAAGAGTTAATTGATTTCTAATGGTAATGTAAGCAAACAGTCGAGTTCCAATGCCAAATGAAGACTGAAAGAACATCAGGTTTCGCTTTTTCTTCATAATATCTTTATACATATGTATGGAGATTTTTTTGTCGAGTGCCTATTAAAGGTGAGTATTATTTACAAAGGAACGGTACTTTTAAAACCTAATACGGGAATTCATAGGTACCTATAAGGTTAATTTAATTTTGTCCAGATTTACTTGAAGCTGTTGTTTTTTTTTCATTGATATACCAACTTCAGAATAACCTTGTAATTCGATGTTATTTGAAGAACTTTGAAAGATAAAAACTGCAATACAGGATTCTTCCCGGGATTTTTCATGTCTTGAGTTTATCGATTCAAAATGTTGTTTTTTTTTTGCCCTGCATCAACTACTTGGTTATTAGCATTTTCTTTACCGTGGAGGTTTTTCAGTAACAATAACAATGACGATGAAGTACTGTAGAATTTATATTCTTGGATCGGTGGGGATTTATCAGTGGGGTTTTGTTTAGATGGCTTTCTCGTTCCATCCCTCTTCCTGGGGCATCACCGCACGATGCCCCAGTACTAGAGAACGTGTGAAAAAGTCCATCTGGCCCAGAGAGGATTTGAACCCGGGACCTTCGCCTTTGAAAGCGAGGCCGAGCTCACCGTGCTACCAACTGGGTTCAAATGTTTTTTTTTGTTCTAACGGTTTTTTCGCTAGCAATTCTTTAGAAGAAAAACCTAATGAAACGGGTATCTGGAAATGAACTGGCTATCGGTCAACTATTTTAATTTTTTTTAGCTTTTTTTTTGGCAACAACAGAATAAGAAGTAGATAATTAGCTATCAGATAGGCAGTTTAAGAAATACATTTTCTTAGTTTTTGTTTTTGAAGCATTGCTTGCGTAAAAACCGTGGAAGAAAACTCCTATCTGTATCTTTTTCTCACTCATGGGTATTTCACGTCTTTTTTCAGTGTGAATCGCCAACCTCAAGATACTAGCGCTTCTTCATGACTCTAACAATCCTTAACATCCTGAGAGTTCTTCCAATATTTATAGAGAGCAAATCATTAGGATGTGACAAATGATATTTATGGTGCTATTCTGTGAAAAATAACATTCCATAAACACTCTGTTATGTAAAAATTCCTGTCGGCCATTGGCTGTTGCCTAGGTAATAACAACGTAACAGAGCCTTTATGGGATGTAATTTTTTAGAGAATCGCACCATTAATGAGTAGACTGAAGTATTATTTCAAAGATTTTGATGGTTTCATTCAGCCATAGAAAATTGAGTGCTACTGAACATGTAAAGAATATGTAAAGAAAATTCAAAGTTTCATAGATTCTATACATATAGTCATTTCAAAATTCTGATGAAGGCATAATAACTCTTGACAGCTGAAAAAATCTAGTGTGGCTACTGGGTAGTGTCCGTATTCGTAGTCATTGCTCAAGGTGCACTTAGACCTTGTCCCAGTATCACATGAAACATAAAACACACATCAACCGCTAAAAGATAACTTCCGTTTCATATTGTTACAAACTCGCTGGAGACCACGATGCGCGAATAAGACACACACCTGCACAATTGGCGGAGGAGCCGTACACCGAGTGCTGGCTGGAATATTCGCGAAGCCAAGACTTCTCTAGAGCTATTCGCGAGCACAATTCAAGTGGGATATGCCGGGATATCTGACGAAAGGAAGGAATGATAATCCACAAGAGAAGCGCGGGTCCGGAATATTCTCGAATGCAAAGTGGGTTATATATAAGGAGCGGCTCAGCATTGGACGCGGCCTGGAAGGATATACAACCCGCTTGCTTGAGGATCTGCTGACGTCTGCCAACCGACAGTCAATGGCCATCTTAAATTAGTCTTTGTAGCCCAATCAGTTAGCTAGCTGTTGATGTCAAGACGGCTAAAATCGCCCTAATAACAAAAATGTGGCATGCAGGTTAAAAAACCAAAATTTCATTGGCCGTCTCCATATTCAAATGTGACAAGTGGATCTTTTTCAAAATTGGCATATCTCAGTGAGGAGTGGGCCGATTCAGTTCATTGTGATCTTGAAATGTTGAATTAACAATATTTCCGAATTCCGTCAATTGCCCTGTCGAAATGAAGAATCCTATTCAAGAAGAAATGAGGCCAAAAGTATACCGTATGATCAAAAACTTTCCTCCTCTAGGCAGGCTGTGGTCTGGTCATTGGCAGGCAAACGAGGCTGATTTTGGCCAGGCCACAGCCTGCCTAGAGGAAGAAAGTTTTTGATCATACGATACATCTATTTTCAACTTCGTCTGCCATCTTGGATTTTAATACTAACTGAGGCAAATTTTCAGGCCTTCGCGAATTGAGCTCATACTCAAAAGTCTTATATTTACCATTTAGTTACCTATAAATACAAGAGGAGAGGAGCCTTTAAAATAGCGAATATGGGTACCTAGATAATAGTATACCGCTTTGGTGGTTGAAGTGACTTTTGATAGATTTCAGTCGTGTTTTCAGTGGCATTTTGACAGACTTAAGTGGTTTCAATAAAGTAAGTTGGGGGATGCTGGTGGCTTGAAATGACTTTGTAACAGATTTTTGACCTTCTCACATACATTTGAATAGATTTTAGTGACAATTTTTGAGGGAATAAAATAGTATGTTAAAAAAGCTAAATTGAAATATGTATATTTGTGGTAGAAAATAAGAGTTCCTATACCTCGTCGGCAAGGTATGCTTTGAATCAAATTTGCACATCACAATCATAATCATTTGTTGTTCTTTCATATATACATTGTGACGATTGCCCCCTTTTACCCTTTCCCTACGTTGTGTATTTCAACCCTTTTGTTTCTCAATAATTAGTTTACCCCTTTCTTTGTAAGCAAACCTTGGTTCCACCTACGAGAGGACCAAACTAATTCATTTCCTACATAGAAACAAAAAATTCAAATCACAATGACTTTTATTTACTTTGATTAAATATGAACAAACATGAGTCTTCTTCTTTCGGTGAATCTTATTGTCTGATTCTTCATTTCACCGCCTAATTAAACTAGATTCGTAACAATTACAATTCAATCTCTGGAATACGTCATTGCCTTCTTCAGCAATAGTTTACACAATTTTAACTACATTTCGAAAAACATGGCAAATTCATTGTTTGTGAAGTTCCCCTGTTAAAGAGTTACCAATCGAAAGAGTTAGATTGGAATGGTTATAACTGCAATAATTCCCAGTTTTGTCGGTTCCCAATTATCGTCAGAATGTCGTCAGTTTTACACCATGCCTTTCAACTAGATACTGAGTTGCTGGTATCTTCACAGGTATGATGAGCATGAATTAACCCTTTGGGCTTTGGGTCGTTGTTTGGTAAAGTCTTTTCAATAGACTTTTCGGAGAGAACTTTAATTCAGATCATGTATTAGGTAGCTTCAAATGACTTGGCTTTTCAGATTTTGTTTGGGGGAATTTGTCGCGCTTTTCGTTTCCTAATTTCCGCATTTTTCCGTACATTTTCCGCTCTTATTTTCTACCGCTTCGCGAGGGTGGCAGCCAGGTTCCGCAGCTTGATTGACCACGAACATCTTTACAGACGGTTCGGGTAAACTTCGTCATGTCGTTAAGTGCCTGTTGATTAACCCCTTTGGTCAGGTAAGTGTTGCTTTTGTTTGCCTTAGTTCATGGTGACATCTCACTCGGTTCTTTGTGACGATGGCGTCAGTTGAGTAGTTTCCTGGCATCAAAAGGGGTTGCTTGTTTGTTCCGCAATGCCGCACCTGACTTATAACCCTTTCTTATTCGCGTCTAACTCTCACTTCTAATTCTTTTGAACTCAGGATTTTAACGTACTGACTGAAGCTTATACTTGAAAGGGTTAACCGTTTAGAGAAGAAATAAAGATTGTACACCATTCAATTGGAGTGCGACTCTGATATCACAATAATTTGTGCTAATACATTTCTGAACACCTGCTACCACAACTAATAGTCAAATCAATCAAATCAGTGATTTACTTGCCTTTTGATTCCAATTCTGCTTTGAATGCATACCCCGGAGTAGAACGCTGAAGATAGAAAACTTTTATGAAAAACTTGTCGTGTAGTCTCAATTTGATTCAAATATCGTATTCAGGTTATTGATCTTTGTTGTGTTTATTGTATGCGTTATTGTGCCGATTTTTATTCTTGTCTTCTGCAATCTATCCTCCAAAGTTTTTGAAAAGACTCCAGCCAAGCTGAAGAGTGTGGAGTCCGAAATTTGCACATCTATGAGTGAGGTTCATCATCGAAAGTCTTTTATCCACTTAATTACAAGGAGGACTTTGAAAATAATGAATAAACACGAGGGTATTACAAATCGAAATAATCATCATGGAAATGACTGAAATTTCATTATTAAGTATATCCCATACACTTTTAATTTTCAGTAGAATGACTTTTTAGAGCAAAAATAATGTGACAAGCTGGAGCGCTGGTAGAATACGGCCGATGGCCGCTGATAGTTTTCGCTCCAAAACTTTGCAGGTGCCATCAGACGTCGCTGTGCCCCCCCCCCCCCCCAGCTTGTCACTTTATTTTTGCTCCAAAAAGTCATTCCACTGAAAATAGAAAGTGTATGGGATATGTAAATATTGAAAACTTCAATGGTTCCCCGCCATGAAAATTCTATTCTATAAAACAGATCACCAATTCAAAAGATTCCGAACGGCCTATAGAGATTCTGGAAGATTCAAATTTCTAGACGGACCTCATAGATTTTATTTTATTAATATACTCATGCTAGGATTCTGGACGCGTTAAACGAAACGCTTTAGGAATCACCAAGAAAAGTATAGTGAATTCAATGATCATGGAGAAACATGAAGTGACTTCAATAAATTGTAACGCTCTCGAATCTTCGGTCATGACTGATAGGTGATGCAGTTAAGGGGCAAATTGAAACAAACTTTTCAAATTTCCGCGGTTTCTTGGCTACTTTTTATTACAGGAGTTCCAATATCTTCAGGACGTCACAAAAGATTAAAAATACAACTGAGGAGCATGGACCGGCTTGTTGGAAGACAAAGATTGAAACACTTCTTCATTTTGCCCTTGAACTGAATTACCAATTATTTATCATCAAAAACATGAAGATCAGAAAGATCGTAGAATATTAAGATTCTAGAAACTGAATAGAAAGATTCTCAAGGTAACATGAAATGGTGAAAACCTCAGTGCCCAAAGCTCTCAGTACAATACAATCCGCCTTATGTCTTATGTGTTGAAGACTCTGGAGCTTCCGCTTCCAGGGAACATAATTCCAAGGAAATAAAAGTTCTCAACAATTTTATTGAAGTGGAAATTTTGGTCAAATTGAAAATCTCCTAAAATAGTGAAGAGATTTCCTTAACATTTTATTTCCTGGAAAGCTGTCTTCTTTGGAAAAACCAAAGTGTAGATCATTTTGGTAGAAGTTCTCTTAGCCCAAGAAAAATAGATTTTGACCTGAGAAAAAATACTGTAGTCGTGAAAATCACAGGTTTTGTTCAGCATTTTATGCTCTTTCCAAATTTTTGGCATTCAAGTCTGGACAGAATATCAAATTTTCAGGACGTCCATATTTTTTCCAAGGTTTTAGTGATTTTTTTACTATTGTCCTGTATCATATACATTTGACAAAAAAAATCAGAATATTCCAACAGACCTATGGAATTTTCCATCGTGTTTGATTCAGAATTGTTCAAATGTTCATTCTCAACATTTTCAGTCTCCACATAACTGTGTATATTTGAAATCTCATGAAAAATTAAGCCTCATTTGAAATTTTTAACAATTATCAGTTTTCAGACTTTTGACAGCTCTAAAAAAAAGCCTCCGCTGGGATTTTTTCGAAACCCAAAAATTTAAAAAGAGCGTAAAATTCTAAACAGAACCTGTGATTTTCACGACTCCAGTATCTTTTTTAAGGTCAAAATCTATTTTTCTTGGGCTATTTACATACAGGGTATCAAAATGAGGCACCACAAAAATGGGACCGAAAAATCAATGTTGTGCTAAATCAAATTGAAGGTGATAAAATTCTCTTTCTGTCAAACATATTTTGATTTTGTTCAAGTCATCTTCCAACTCTTCTCAAAATTCTCTCATTGTTGATTAAAAGAAACTTTTTTTCTATCAACTCTCGATTCTTGGAATGCAGGTTTTCCAACTAAAACAGGTCGATTCTTATTTTAAAGGAGGCATCTAAGACATGTAATGCCAAATTCATATCTTCAATCCTTTCACCCCCACCCTACCCTACTTCAAAATTTTGAACAGCAACATCTACCTTCTGATACATCTGACTAAAGGCACAGACTAAAGGTAATAAAGTTCTTTTCTTGTCAAAAATAGTTTCAAGTTTTCCAAACCTCTCTCTGATCTTTTCCAAAAACTCTATTGATTGGGAGGCGAAGGGGTTAAATATGATAATTTGGCAATACGTGTTTTAGATGTCCCCTTAGAAATGAAAATCGACCTATTTTTGCTGGAGAATCTATTTCTCAAGGATCGACAGCTAATAGGGGGAAAACTTCCCTTCAGTTATTTGACAATAAAAAAAATTCAAGAACGGTTTGGAGTGGTTCAATAGATTTCGATATGTTTGACAGAAAGAGAATTTCAATACCTTTAATTTGATGTAGAATTTGATGAATCACAACATAGGTACTAGGCAGTACTATTTGAAACTCTAAAGTAGGGCAGGGTGGGGGCTAGGGGGTGCAATCCCGGAGAAAATTCCTGATCCCGGGATTTCGGGATCGAAGAATCACGATCCCGGGATCCCGGGATTTTCGGGATTCAATCCCAAAATTTATATTATAACAAAAAGAACAATTAATTGGAGAATTTTCATCATTTTATCAATCAACGAAACAAATATTTAAAGTAACTACGTATTTCTTCGTTTTTAAACCAATGCCGCAAAAAAACTAAGGCCCAGTCCCAGTATTTCAGTTGGAGTGGAACTTTCCTTTAATTCGTTTAGTAAAACTCGGTTTTGTTACTGCGGAGATAATTGTGTCAACAATTAAATCTATGGCAACTAAACCAATAGTTTTACTAAACGAAAGTTTAACTCCAACTGGAATACTAGGCCTAATTCGTTAAGCGAGTTATCTCCAAGCTCCAAGCCTGGAGCGAATTTTCGTCCATAGCACTCTTGCGACGGAGAACGGCCTTTCCGACTCCAAACTCGTAAGTGATAATGAATTGATGATAAAAAATCGCAAGTCATTTGTAAGTTGTGCCCACGAATACCTCCGTTTTCAAACAAAGCCAGCTCCGTCTTCAAATTTGTTATCAATGAAACGATTTGGACATGCGGTAGCAATTTGATGGATTCATCATGTTCGCTCTGTTTTTCTTAAAGTGCACACCACTCGAGTTTATCTTTATTTCTATCGTGTGATCGAATGAATTAAATGAAATAATATTATTACACGATAAGTATGTCCACTTTTGCACAAACAGATCGTCGACGAGCTTAATCCCGAAAATCCCGGGAATGATTTATTTTCGGGATCGGATTTGACCATTTTTTCGGGATTTTCGGGACCAAGAATCGTCCGGGATCCCGGGATTTCGGGATTCGGGATTCCAGGATTGCACGCCCTAGTGGGGGCGAAGGGGTTGAAGATGAAAATTTGACAATGTATGTCCTATATGTCCCCATCAAAAAAAAAATCGACCTGTTTCGGCGTTTTCCTGGGAAAAATGTTGGCAGCGAGAAATCCGGGGTGGGTCCTTTTAAAAAAACCACCCTGTATAGAAATTTGAACATGTGTTTGAAAGACGCAGTAATTACGCCCATTTTAAGATGTTTCTGGCTTGAATTGTTCAAAACAATGAATTTTCTTAGACATAGGACCATCGAAATTTCGACTTCATAAATAGACTGAGCTAATGCGAAAGTATAAGATACGACTTGAAAACCGCCAATTTTCCATGTTTTCACTGGTGAGAAAACTATTAGTTATCTTCGATACAAGAACGTGTTTTCATCGGGCCTGAGGCCGTGTTTGCTAAGAACGAGGCAGAGCCAAGTGCTGCAGAAGAGGCCAAAACAGATTGTCATGGTTTCATAGATACATAACGCGCAAAAGCAACTTATAACCAAAATATAAGTTTTGCAGTTTATTTAACTAGCCTGACATTTGTCAAAGTACTGTCAAAATTTACAAGAAACTCGAGTTTCCTTCCAATTTTAGCAACGATTACGACACTCGAGCGCTGTGTTCTTAGCAAGTACGGCCTTAAAATAAATACGTATTTCCGCAGTATAGCCGAAGATTTTTTCAACAGTAAAGGATGATAGCGACATGGCGACTGTTTGCTGTAAGGTTGATGATAGAGTCATACGTTTCCTCCCAATAAGTTATAACGATACTGAAAAATGGTTTGATAGGACCATTCTCAAAATTCTAGGATAGCCCCCTCCCCCACCCGGGGGAAAATCTGCAAGGCGCTCCTTATGAATCGAAACAGCACGGTCTTTTGTGCCATCCTATACCTACCAGTTCTAGTGCTTTTGTCACCAAATGCAAGGTTCATGTCACTAATCTCCGGACTAGTTCGATGAGAAGTGAAAATCTTGAAGAGGTTTTTGCAAATCGGGAGTGTTCTAAAGATAAACGCTTTTGTGGTACGCATACCATTAATACTAGAGCACATGTACCGAAAGTGATTCATGCTGTGTTACTGGCAAATAGTCTGCTCCCCAGCAAATGAAAGGTCATGAAGATTTGCTCATTGTTTCAGGAGATAGGTACAGGAACTTTAATTTGGCTGAAATTTTCACCTGTTCAACTTCAGTTGTTGGGCACTATAGAATAGAAGTCTGTAACTATAAAAATAAAACATTTGAAGGTGTTGTCAATCATCGATGTTAAGATATTCTGGGTGTCTGGGAAACAAGCAAAGCAAACATTTGTTCGTATGCTTCGGAATTCATACTCGTGACCATGCAGCATCAGCGTCATCGTCCTGGCTCCTGAGTGTAGTTTCCTGCGCCGCGCCGCTGTCCTGTAAATATTAAGGTTCATCTGAATTACTTTGTTTCGAACGATAATTTGTTAATATTCCATTGTTTTGCTGAAAAAAGCAAAGTTTTCCTCAAAAAGACCGGTTGAAACTCAAAAACACTGTTGTTTACCGCGGAGACTTCAACGCCACGCCGAAACACGAACCCGAGAAGGTTACATCGCAATTTCCGAAAACTTCTCCATTTTTTCATCCGCACAAAGTGTCGTTTCTCGAGCCAGTACGTTTTGCGAAATGCATATAAATGGGCATTCGGCATTCCACCTGGGGCAAGAGACGTCGACTCATACTTGCATGCAGCAATAATAAACAAAATGCAGTTTGAATCCAGCGATCCTCCATCCTTTCTCTGACTCGCTGGTCGGTGCTTGAAAAACCCCCCCGGACCCCTCCTTTTCCCATTTCAGAGTGCCCCCCCATGATACTTGAGCTAACTAATCTCGGCGCTGAGGGGGAGGGGGAACGACATACCTGAAGACTTGATCAGGTGTAACGTGCCGTTAGCCTCAGTTCGCTCTCTTGCAGTGGCATTGCGGACGTTGTACCGGTCGGTTTCGCACGCACACCAACATAACATACACACACCAAGCGTCAGTGTGGTGGCACCACTGGATTTTTTTCAGTTACGTCAAGAGTGTGATTTAGTTTTTTTTTTCAAAGTGAGTTTTTCGGTGTTGTTTTTCACCCCCCCAAAACAAGTGGTCCGGACGTACGTCTTTGCTTGAAACGACCCCTCCGGCGAGTGTTACGTTAACCATTCAACTTTCTATTCCGTTATGATATTACTTTATTATTATAAACAGCTTTAATGGTGGATTACGACCGATATCTAGTCGATTTAATTGGTTATCCTTTAATTTCAATTTGCTCTAATTGTACGAGCTAAAATGATTGCTGGTACGAATCGGGTATATGGTGACTGGAATCGGTATACAAAGCGTGTTAGTCGGGTAATTTTGTAGGTTAAGCACATTTACACGCAAAAACTTGAGCTAACAATGAATAAAAACTAGTAATAGCTAGGTAAATGAGTATTATCAACGTTGTAGAAGCGTGCTGGAGAGGAGCAGAATTTTAATTTTTGAACTGAAGAAGTCAAAGGGGTCTTTAACCTCTTCTCTTTTCGTTCATAGTTTGAAACTGCTTAATGAAATGTTCAATATTTGTAAAGTTTATCAGTAGAAATTTTGGAAAATTGTGGAGTGGATTCCAAATTATGTAGGTACCCGTGAGTCATGAACCATAAAAATTCAATTATTGAAGAAAAACGCCTGGGAGAAGAACTCTAGTCTTCTAGAATTCCAAGTCCAAATCGCTTATAGGAACATTTGAAGGTTCAACATGATGCGTTTTGAAAAAAAACACCGAGTTTGTTTAATGCTTCATCTCTTGCACTGATATTAGGTACTTACTTACCTAAAATAAATAAGTATACAAATTTGGTATAGTTTTTTCGGTACAGTATACTTTTTTTGACGTTCTCACACTATATCATTTTATTTTATATTCTTGTGAAAATAATTCTGGAATTTTGTTGAGTAACAAACCAAAATATCTTCAAAAATTATATTTTTGACACACTCGCTTGCTACTGAGGAAAATTACGTTTCGGGGAACTTATCTACCGGGGGAATTTCGCTTCATCATCCTGCATATTTAATTGTCCAACATTTATTTTCTAATTGCCATTTGATAAAAAAGTAGCAAATCAAGCACCGACGTACATCCGAACCTTGGCCTTCTCAGCCTTTGAATTTTTATCCTTTTCTCCCCCCTCTCTCCGACCTTCTGTGCTTCAGCCAGCCAATGTATAATTATTCTGGATTTGCAGTGATCTAGTGACCGTCAGGATTTGTGCGTGAAACAAAAAACGAAGGGGAGAAAGAAGAACAAGAGCAACGCAAGAAGAAACAGTGCGAAAAGTGTTATTTTTCGGGGACTAACTACCAGCAAAGGAACACTACTTCGGAAAAAATGAAAGGAAGAGAGAAATTATGCGCGAAACTGTCCAGCGCTTTCCTGAGAAAGTGGTGTAAGTGCATAAGTACATTTACATATCTAAAAATGTCCAATTTTGACGTCACGTGTTCGAGTTCGTGGTTTCTGGTCTCTTCCCTGTGTCATTAGCATATGATATTCGTGTTGTTGTGATTGTTGAAAAGCATAGTTCATTTCCATTGTTTTATGGCATTCATAAGTGTTTTTTGGTGTTTATAAACGCGCGACAATAATTAGCCGGTGCACGAGTACTTTTGAATTGTAAAAAGGAAATGCTATGAAATTGTCGCATCAGAAAGTTTTATGATTCGGTGCTTTGCTTTAAAAAGTTTGGATTTTTTTTCGTCTTTGATGCAGCAGTAGCTACAATGTCTAAACGAAAAGTCCCCACTTGAATTTGAGTACTAGAAGAGCGCTGGGGGGTCTATTTTATTCCTAGAGGGACGTCTTTGTATAGGAAATAGAAACCTACCTAAACTGCGCTCAAATAACAACAGGATGTCCCAGCTAAAACAACCCAGCGCGATTTTCCCGGAAAATCTCAAGGCAACAAAAGAAAAATTTTCAATTGGGGGAAACCTGTTTTTTTAGCTTTCGTTTGAGGGGGCACCGATGGTCGTGGGTGCTCTAGTTCCCAATAAAATGCAATTTTTATCGGGCGAGTCACAAGAATTCAAAAACTCATGACCGACAAAAAATACTTCAGATGAAAGAAAATCCTCTTTCTCTGGGCTTTCCATTGATGTGTCGCTGATGTCTGTACCTGGCCCAGTAGGTCAGATATTCTGTCTTACAGTCCAGCAAACACAATAATCGGAATCTATGACGTCACCGATCACACACTTGTTGATTTCAACACTAGCTGTTACTAGGACTTCTTCGCTTACCATACCTGGTCTCACCAAGCAATGAATACTGACTGATGCTTAAATCAACAAGTGTGTGATCGGTGACGTCATGAACTCCAATTATTGTGTTTGCTGGACTAAAAGACAAAATATCTGGCCAACTGGACCAGGTACAGACATCAGCGACACATCAATGGAAAGCCCAGAGATAGAGGATTTTTTTTATCTGAAGTATTTTGTTTTGTCGGTGATGAATCTTCGAATTCCTGTGACTCGCCCGATTAAAATTGCACTTTCTTGAAAACTAGAGCACCTATACAAGCATCGGCGCCCCCTCAAAAAAAAGATAAAAGGTCAGGCTTCTGCCCAATTGAAAAAAAAATTCAGTTGCTTTGATATTTTCTGGGAAAATCGCCCTGGGTTGTTTTAGCTGGGACACCCTGTATACAGGCTATCCCGAAAATATACCAACAACGTTCTTCTTCCTCTCATCAAAACAAGAAAAAAAGTTCTCATGAACATGGGCCCGGAAACGCTTCCTAAGAGAGCTACAGGGCCCTAAATGTGGGTCCCTAAAGATGGTTTCTATTCAATATCTCCAAAACCGTTCAGGAAATCTATCAAGCCTGACACATCCACTAACCTTCTTATGCCCTACTGGAATCGAGTGAAACCAGGGCTCATCATAACCCCCAACTACTTGTGAAATTTCCAGCTTTCCAATTAGCATGAAGCTCTTGGTGGAAGTTCTTATACAGCAAGCTTCTGGCTAAAATTACTTTCTCTCGAATTCAATGTTGAAATTTCAACTTAGACCTCTTGTCACTTTTGCCATATGACAGATGAAACGGGACAATACTTTGGAACATTCTGAATACCACTTTTACAAGGTCTCCAAAACTGAACATTTTCAGGAGCCCCCTGATAACAATGACAGAAGTGATATTCTTTTGACAGTGACCGTACCAACAAACTATAAGAAAAAGTGATTCCTCTTGATAAACTTCGCATTCTTTCGCAAAAATTTGGTTGTTTTCAGTTGCATTCCTGGTTTTTACTGGAGACTTTTATGTTTCAACGTTTTTATAGAGTACCACTACAATATACTCTTGCTTTTCACTGAATTTAACCCAAATCATCAAGTATAGATGCTTCGATGCTTCTTGAAGACCGTTCAACATTCAGCTTTGACGGCTTGTAGTTGTTGACAGAGTGTTTATAAACTAGTCAACTGAAGTGGAACGGCAAAAATATTCACCAAATTTGGGAGTCTCTAATTTTTGACTTGGATGACCGATTATAAAAAGTCGTTCACTGTTGGATTACCTCATTCTTTGACAATGCACTTCTAGCATTAGTTTCCTCCCTGGCTGAAGACTAAAGATAGGTTGCGGCTACAGACTCCTTCTTCAATTTTTGCTTTAGCTCTTTTCAATCTTGAAATAAGTGTGACCTCATATGTGTGAAAGAGTGTATATATTGAAGCTCTGCGTTACTTGAATAAGGGCTTGGAGCCTGTGATTTTAGCATTAGCTCAACAAATTTAGCTAAGAACTAAGATTTATAATTTGTATGGACGGTAATGATCGACTGCACCGAGTCACGGTGAAAAACGATTTTTTTTGAAAGAACAATATCGCGCATGTAATGGCCGGCCATATCACCTGACATGAACCTTATTGAACCCAGGAACCTTATAAGGCCTGCTGCAATAGGGGTTGTTAGATAGATAGATATAGATAGTAAGCAAGGATCATCAGGGGTTGGATTGACGTCTTATACGCACAAAGAATGGACGGCGAAAATAAGAGGAATTGGTAATTGCATTTGAACCATATACCACGGACATGCAAAACAGGTGGAGTTCAAGAGCTCAAGACTTAGCTATCAAGTGCCGAATCTGCCCATACAGAGTGACCTCACACCTTAAGTTTAAGTGGCGGTTTTTTGACTCATTCTAAGACAAAAATCATCGAACAAAAAAATTTTACAATTTTTTTTCAAGGTCATGTTTTTAAGCCGAAATAGAAAGAAATAGTATATTACATACCGAGACGGGAAATACATCATTACTGCTGAGGGCGCAGAGAGCCTCCAGGCTTTGCCTGGAGGCTCTAGCCCGAAGCTGGAATGATGTATTTACCGTCCAGAGTATGTGTACTATTTTACTCACAACCATGTACTCAGCTTGCAGGATTACAGGCGTTCAAAAGTTGAAATCTGAAAATTTACTTTTTGTCATAACTTCCAGATAGGCCGATAATTTTTCTGAAACGTGGTTCAGGAAATACTGATTAACACACTTATTGTTTGGTTGGATGCATATTTTGAAATTTTCCTTCTAAAGCTACCATTTCTTCACTTTCTCGGGAGGTCGGCAAGATGTCACTCCCCGACCTCCTACTAGGTATGTAATGAATCAATTACCATAGTGGTTGTGAGTAAACACTTTTTCCTGAATACATAGGTAAAGTATTCAACTACCAAAAGCTTCAAATTGGTTTTGTCATTTGTTTGTCTTTTATTGGAAGAAAAATAGTTTGTATCACACAAATTTGAAGGATTCAGTTTTATAGATACAGGGTATCTAGAAAACTAAATACTTTAGAATACATTTGCTTACACAGTTATGGAAAGATCAAGCAATCGTCTTTTGAATTCAGTGACAGAGGTCTGAGGTCACCCAGTATACAGTATGTTTAAATGTTATGTTTACTTTTTTGGCAATATCCAGGAGGTGGTAGCCATGATAAAATAATGAACTTTCCCAAAAAGAGTACAAACATTCCAAATTTAACAAAAATAATCATTGGCGTAGTTGGCAGGGAGTAAAGAAGGAGGGTGAAAAACAAGTAAGAAAGGAACCTACTGTATTGAGCTGTTTTACCCTTTTTGACCTTTGGCTGTGATCGTCCCCCCCCCTTCTCTTGTGGACCTCTTACCTACGTTTTACTTACGTTGTCGTTTCACTCAGGACCTTCCTCTAGACAAAAACTGAACTTTGAGGATAAGGATTATATTGAGCAGGTAAACAGAAAGACGAATTGACAGCAAACAAATGAACTTTTTTATTAAAAATCATCAGCAAAATTGAAATGATTTAGGTTCTTTTCTCAAAACACCTCATAAAATGAAACTGACAGAGTAACACAAATGACAAGAGTATCAAGAGGACATCTTATGGATAAATCATCAAACACAAATAAATAAGAAAAAAAATTTAAAATTATGCAAAACAAATGAGGCAACACAACGACAATAACAATAACAACAACAAATAGATGAATAACACACAACAAGAACATGATAAAACATGTCAAACTGTCAATACAAAAGCAAAAGGGAAGTGAAAGTGAAAAAATGACGTATTCGCTAGCAGGCACACATGGGAAGAACACGCCAAGGAAACCCCTGCTCAGTGCGTATAGCCTGATTGTGTGCTGGAATATGTTACAAAATTATCTTGAGTTAAAAAATGGTCATTAAACCAGTGTGGATTGATCACTCGGATTTCAAATTTATGCGTTTTCAACAAAGCTCTCAGAAGCAAAAGCACACTCTTCTTCAAAAGCGCAAGCAATCTCTCAAAACCGAAATGCAATTAGTTGACACATGCGCCTTAACTAAATCAAGGCTCTGGATTCCCACAGAGTATTTGGCGTGTGAAGGCTCAGAAGACGCTGAAAAACTCTACACCACAGCACTGACATTGGCCTCCTAAAGTTGAAGCCGATTTTTTTTGATGCTCCAACTTTCTAAAATATTGACAAAAAAAGTGAAGCATCCTGTATTTAACCAACAAAGCATTGGCAAAATTGTAATAAAATAAAATCATCGGTTTGGGTGTCTTTGCAGCTTGCCCACTACTGTCGATATTATTATGACACTCCTGTCAAATTTGACAGCACAGCAGGGCAATTTTCCAACGTTCGTGATTCAAATTTGGGACGCATTTTTCCGGTATTTGGTGGTCGTTGAATTGCACAGCTATTATAACGTTCTCTTTTTTTTCATCGCCTTGAAATGTCAATACGATAATTACAATGCATCAGCGGTAATTTAATTAATTCACAGAGAGTAGAGGGTCGTGGTCAGTAGGCGATAGGCAAAGCTCACTACGATACGACGACGATGGGGCCACAAGCATTGTAATTATTGGTCATCTTTGCCTTGACGACTTTCGTTTCTCGTCCATGGGGCGTACGTGCATGCCCTCTGCAGAATAATTATTTTGTAAAAATATCCATGTACCTGCTCGTTATGTCACATGTCATAATAATTAATTTATTGCCCATCCGGAGTTGGATATGTGTGCCAGGTGAATAAGTAAACAAACGTGAGCCTGAGCATAAAATGTGGGGAATAAGTAATCAAGTTGGCCGCGTGTGATTAAAACCGGAGGGAGAGAGAAAATTATAGTGGTGGAAAAATGCAATAATTTGCAGTTTATTGGGTAATTTGCACTGTTATATGATGATGATAATTAGTGTGTTACGAGCCGTTTTTTTTTATTTAATAAAAATGAATTAAGTTTTCTTGGTATAATCGGGAGTAAAAGTGCATAAGAAACGTGTGAAAGTGGCTGGTGTTATTGCATTATATTTCCAAGAGCTGGCTTTGGATTAGTAAAGCCTTACATTTTGGAATGTCACTAATTTATTTTGTCAACTATTTTCAAAATGACATGAAGTTGATTGATTCAGGGCCAGTTTCGTATGGCCAAATTCAAGTGGAGATATGGATGCATATAGGGTTTCACGAGACCGGCCTTGGTCTTGGTCTTGGTCTTGGTCTTGGTCTCGAATTCAAGACCAAGACCAAGACCAAGACCATCATTTTATTGTCGAGACCAAGACCAAGACTTGGCCCCCAAGACCAAGACCAAGACCAAGACTTTTCAAGTCTTGGTCTCGAGTCTCGACTTTTTTTCCGTATTTTAACTAATTCAAAGAAAAAAAATCTAGCTAGATGCGAGCAACAGTATATACCATATTATGCAAGTCTGTGGTCAGGTTCATTTTTAGGAATGTTAAATATTATGTGATTGACTTAAGAACACTGCCTCGATTAGAACTTTTACTTTTATTATTAGTTATTGCATGAAGGTAATTTATTGTGGATGTGCGAGGTGCCGTGGCTAAGTTCAACAGTTTTTATGGTTCAACTCGTAAATAGTGTATAGTTGTGACAAAGTGCTTGATTTATGGTACCTACTAATACGGGATACTATTCCATTTGGCAGGCAACACATACCTACCCCAGGCCCTGAAGTGAAGTCATAAAAGTAAAATCTAACAAATTAGTAGGACGTATTGAATAACCAGCCCAAATAAAAATACATCGTTTTCTATATGTATACCTACCCACAATTACAACCCGGCATAGCCTCTTTGCTTTTCTCTGTTTCCCATATAGTAGGTACTTGCGGGGGTTTTCAAAACTACTTTGTTTGAGGGTGTTTCTTAAAAATACAAAGAATCCAAAGTTTATGTATTGTGTTTTATTTAAAGAACAAACAAAAATTTTCTAATTCCATCTTAATCTTCGCTTGGAGACGCTTGGAGTACTAGTTAAAATTCGTTCAAGGCATTGTAGCTTTGGAAATTGTTGATAAAAAATAATAATTTAGTTTGATAGGGTTCGTAATAGTCGAGGCAATAGTTTTTTAAATTATTGTTCTTGTTGTTGTATTTTTATTTTGGACTTGGGGATTGGGGAATCGAGACTCGAGACCAAGACCAAGACCTCCACGTCAAGACCAAGACTCTTGCTGTCAAGACCAAGACCAAGACCAAGACCAAGACCAGATTTTCAGACATTTTCGAGACCAAGACCAAGACCAAGCGGGTCTTGGTCTTGGTCTTGGTCTCGTGAAACCCTAGATGCATAGCAACGACTCTTGAATAATAATAGTGTCTAGGGCTTTTAATCCCGCCAAATTATTCCAGGATAGAGTTACTCTAAAATGGTGATACTGGGCCTTCAGTACCTGAATCGCATTTTATTTATTTTTGTTTTCAACAAGACATTTTCCATTTGTCACGTATAAATTTACTCAGACATAAAAATAATTGGTAAATGAAGGCAATTATATTCATTTATTTCTAATATAGGCAGTAGATGTCACAGTTGACATAAATTTGAATTGAATTAGAGGTACTTATGTCGTTTAAATCAGAGATTATCGGAATTATTTTTTGTTTGCGGTTAGCAGCAGTCCATTTAACTGCCTACTTAGCAAAGGTTTCTGACGCAGGTAAATAAAACACGACAACGTGTCAACAATTCATGAATCTAAAATTCAAAAAAGTTCCAAAGCTTTGTGTTAACTTTGTATTTTTAGTGACAGCTTCTGTTACGGAGTGTTACACGTCGTCAGTAGTCTGGTCAACTGAAAATATAATTAATTTACAGTCCTTTTCAACAATAGCCTGGAAATGGTGGTAGGTACCTTGTATCTACAGAGCGATTTATATGTATTTCTAATTGAATAAAAATAATAAACTTGCGTAATCATGGTGAACTTTCCCATTTTTTCTTGGTAATTTTTTGCCTTCTACTATATTCATTTTTCAAACTTGAAAGGTACCATCCATCAGTACCATTCTTGACCTTATCCTCGGATTATAATGTAGAAGAGTAAAAAAGTAGAATAAAATAGAGGAAACATCAAATTCGAAGGACCATAAATTCTAATTACCATTTCAGCTCGATATACTTACAAAGCCTTGTTTGAAGGGTTGAAGCCTTGTTTGAAGGATTCTGTTTCTTTGGTCTAATTATGAATCAGCCTGTATACAGGCTGAATATACAAAAACAGAACAAAGATTTGAGTCTTACTCTCACTATAGCAAGTGATTGTAATGCTAGTAATTATTTCATCAAGTTGGCATTTCTGGTCAATGCTTTCGATGTAGAGAATTAAAAAGCAAAGAGGTCATCGAACTATCTACTAATGTTGCAGTTTAGCTTGCAGCTTGAAAATTTATTATAGTAAAATGCGGTAAAATGCTCCGTTTATAACAAACACGGGTGTATGTGTATTTATTAGGCTTTGGAATACTTCCTACATAACGCGGCATGCTACGATGCTGATGCTGATGCTGATGAGACGCGAGAGAACATTATGACCCAATTGTGGTCGAACGGTAAAATCATTGACTCTTGAAAAATGCAGTGTGGGCAACGCGACAAAACCATATTTTGTACACACTGACCGCGCGCACCAAGCCGCCCACGATTTCATTCATTTTCTACTTTTATATCGAACACAATGCGATTTTTATACGCGCCAGTTTTACAACAGAAGAAATAATTTGGTCAGGCTCTTTCTCTTTTAGTGTCTTGTGCCTTGATTGAGCATTGAAGTCTTTGCTGGTAAATAAACGAAAAACTCAATCGACTTGCTCTTGGAAACAAGCACTCACTGCATTGCTTGTATACAAGAAATAAACGATCTATTTTCGAGAAGTCTGTAATATGAAAAAAAATGTACAAATAAGAAAGCACCATTGCAGCTTCACTTTCAGATCATATTGCCGGGTACATGTACTCCTTTACCTTATACAGACCGATAATAGCGCGAGATTCCCAGGAGATTCCCCCGGCAATTATGCACTTGGTAATTGCATTTTCCCACACTGTGATGGAGTTTGAGCAACACTCGAAATCCAGCAGGCTCGTATCTATTGTTTTGTTTCGATTCCGCAACCTGCTGTGATGTGCGAGTGTAGAGTACGGCCTGCGCTTAAGCAAGCGCGCATACACCAGCGCAAAGTCGGCTGTATGGTGTCTGAGCGTGTGTGCGTTTGTACGGGTGACGAAAGCGAGCCAATGACCTAAAATCGCATCCAGCCAGCGGTTCTCAATTTTATAATTGAGGACGGCTGAGATTTTTCAGTTCAACTCTATCTCGTGTATAGGGTCTACCACTGATTACTATGGGTTCCTTATTGAGAATTCAGTTGGTACCACTGAAATTTAGCTATACTTACAACTAAAATTGATGAAATGACACATTTTTGTATCCCACTGACGTAAAATTGACCGCTGGGCAGGAACCATGTCATTCAGACTCTGGCGCCGGTCGTGGCTAAAATACGTTCACACCTTCCTACGAAGTAGCCTTATTTTTCAACATAAATTTATCGTTGAGGTCAATTTGAAAAGAAAAAAGATGGCTCTAATTATTCACTGCGAGTTTTTTGTTTTATTTATTGATTTTTCCAAATTGCAAAAAAATTCAAAGAAATTCAACCATAGTACATTCGATAGGGTCCATAGTACATACTACCTACATTCAACCGTATGTATTTAGTAAGACTAGTGAGATTAAATTGTCTAAACTCTTGATACGAGCTGTAGGTATATTTTGGAATATCTTACAATCGTATAAGTTTGTAGGTATATATCTATAAAATTGAAAAAAAAAGCAGTGGTTTCAGCAAATTTGATTGCATTTAATCCATAGGCGGTATATGGCCCCACTTCACTTTACCTCGGTCAACTTGAATTCTTATCGGTGGTTCACCTTCTCTTGGGTATTACTTTTTTATGGCATCATTCACTTAATCCAGCCTGCGGTGTGATCGTTAAATTGTTATATTATTATCATGATCTTCGTGAATAATGATTGTCGAATTATTAGTGACCAGAAAAAAAGTGAAAAACGCAGATGATGCTCACCCATTGTGTTGAAAAAAAATGCAACACTTCGATTACAATACTGCAAAATATACCTATACCCACCATGATGCAAATTCTCCGGCCTTGTATTCAAATTAGACATGCCTTTTTTTCCTCCATCAACATATAATGGATTGTTGCACGACAAAAAAACTGTAACTTCTTCGAATTCCCAACAATTATTCTTTTATTATCCTCATCGACAAACCACCTCATTGTTGATGCCCATCACTTTCTTGGTGTCATGTCCTAGGAAACAGGAATAAAATTCAACAATACCAGATAGTCGCATCAGACTGCGGTTTTCCGCGCACACATTATTAATTAATTACTTTATCATCAAGAACATATTTTTGTATGGTAATTGATAAACACATCACATAATTATAAGCCTAGAGGTGGATACAGCAATTATTATTATTATTGTAATAATCGCTCAAAGAATACGGTAATTAGGATGCAAAGTCCCACACCTCGATATAAAGAGGTTACACTATACCTCCTTATAATATTGATAATTTAATATATGATTGTGTAGAAAGAAGAACAAAATAACAATTAACAAAAACTGTCCTCACGTGGCACGGAAACCTTGATAAGATTGAAACTCAAAGGAAGGAAAACCGCATAATGCTTCCAATTTGGGCATTTAATTAACGAAAATGAATTCAAAATTCAAATGTCAATGTGACTGCAAACCAGCTAAATTAAATTGTTTCTTCTTCGATTGATAGATACAGGTCCCAGCTAAAACAACCCAGCGCGATTTTCTCAGAAAATATCAAGAAAACAAACAAAATTTCAATTGGAGGAGAATGCAATTTTAACCGGGCGGGTCACAAGAGTTCGAAAACTCATGACCGACAAAACAAAATACTCCAGATGAAAAAAAACCTCTCTCTGTGAGCTTTCCATTGATATGTCGCCGATGTCAGTACCTGGCCCAGTAAGCCAGATAATCTGTCTTACAGTCCAGCAAACGTAATAATCGGAATTCATGACGTCACCAATCACACACTTGTTGATTTCAACACTAGCCATTGCTAGGACTTTTTCACTTACCATACCTGGATTCACCATAGCAATGAATACTGGCTGACGTTAAAATCAACAAGTGTGTGATCGGTGACGTTATGGATTCCGATTATTGTGTTTGCTGGACAGTAAGACAGAATATCTGGCCTACTGGGCCAGGTACAGACATCGGCGACATATCAATGGAGAGCCCAGAGAAAGAGGATTTCTTTTCATCTGGATTATTTTATTTTGTCGGTCATGAATTTTAGAATTCTTGTGACTGGATGTGGGATCCGGCCGGATCTCAAAAAATTACTATTTTTCCACTTCCACCAACTTTTGAGGGCAAAAAGCACACATATACGAAGCGATTGAGAGAAAGAGAGCAACATTTGTTTCTATACATTTTAGATGAACTAATTACACTATATACTCAGTGGGTTTTGAGAACGATACACATCACACTTGACATTTATTTCTGAATTTTTCAAAATTTGGTCTTCAATTTTAAGTAGTAGTTACACAAGTGCTGTAGCTACATACTTTTTATAAACTTGTAGCTAATCGGCCATTTGTGTGAAAGAAACCTGTACAAAATTTTCATTAAGATCCGACGATCCGGTTCCCTGTTTTGATTGTTTCAAAAAAGGGACAACCTGTTCCTCTGTTTGATTTGATTTTAGTTAATTTTCCAGAACAGACTTGAAGTAAAATGCTACTTATAGTTCCTAGTTCAAATGATAACAAAAATTTGCTAAATTATTAGTTAATACAATCACTGAAATAATCAAGAAAAAATTGCGGCGAATTCACTTGGCTGTTCCAGTGTTGCTCGGCTACACTCATTGCCAATGTCAAGAAAATTCCAATAAGATAATCTGGATGATCTGTACCCTGATAAGTGATAATGACTCCAGCCAAGCAACACTGGAGCAGCCAAGTAAGTTCGTTAATCAAGAAACTGAAATCTGTCATCCATTTTTACGGGAATCTGTGACTGTGACAATCTGAGGAACAGCTTTAAGTTCTGGAAGTTCCCAGCGAGCAAAACATCGTTGATAAAACGTTTGAAACAGGTTGAAAACCGAACGTCCGAAATACTTGAAACATAACGTCTAATAAACGGCCGGATATCGCGCGTTGAAACGATTTGGTCAATCAAATATTCAACGTTTAAAAAACAATTGAACTTTAACAATTTCAAAACGATTTTGAAACGTCAAATCAGTTGTATCAGAACGTTCATTCAACGTTTATAAAACGTCACATTTAGCATTTCCTATGCATCAAATCAACGTCTTGAAATTCAAAATGAGAGGTTTTGGGGACGCCGGAGTATAATGGTTATAGGGTAGCATAGTGGTTGTTATGTCGCAAACGTTTCTGTTGACGTCTTGTCAAACGTCTTGTCAAACGTCTTTCAACCGTCATCTTCGGCGGTTCCAAATCATGAACGAAACGATCTCCAAAAGTCCAACTTCTAAAATGTGGAGGAATTATGGTATCCAGGTTCGACTGCTTCGAGTTTGATGAGATCGGATTATACGGATTTGTATATTTAGTTTGACTGGCTTTGGCCAAAGCGGTGAGTTAGAACTCAGGACGCGCTCTCTTGTTGAGGCCCTGACTCACTGGGCAAACTGACACATTTTAGGGCACGCGCACAGGCTTATTCTACTAATATTCCTCCGCAGTACAGTAATCAACTATTTACGTCTCCGGAACGTTTCCATCAAAACTAATTTAAAACGCTTTCCGATTTTCCAATCCTGTGAGGTTCTTGAATCATGACTAACGCAATTGAACGTTTCTCAATTTTGGTTCATGCATCAAGAAACTTTTGGAATCATCACTATACTTAACGCTAGATGAACTTTCCTAAATTTCCGTTTATTCAACAATAATTTTTTTCAAAATAATATAGCGCTCCACTATGTACGTTTTAAGAATATTTTCATCAAAATTTCAACTTCAATTTCCATTTTCTTCCCAGAGACTGCCCGTGAATCATCACTAAAGCTAATTAAACGTTTTTCTAGTTCCGTTTATTCGACGATCAATACTTATTAGTACGTATTGGAAACGTTGTTATCAAAATTAGAATAAAACGTCTCTTCTCTAACCAAAGGCGTTTTCATAATCATTAACAACGGTGATTGAACGTTTCTCGGCTCTGTTTATTCAAAGTTATTTTTTGACAGTGATTAAAAGTTTCACATTAGTTGCTTTTGGAACGTTTCCGTCAAAAGAAGAATTAAATGATTACTTCTTCTATCAGAAACGGTTTTAAACTATGGTTAATGCTAATTTAACGTTTCTCAAGCATCATCGTTTATTATGAGTTGCCAGTTCAACCTAAGAAATGTTGTGATAAAAACGTCAAAGGCTTATAAAACGATAAACACCGGTTTTAAACGTTAATTTCACGTACCCATGTGAAATGTGCCAAATACCGCACAGAAGCGCTAGCATCAGACAAAATGCCATACCTGATGTTGAAATACTACTGGAAATACTCAAAACTGTCAAAACACCAATCTACACTACTGAAATGTGTAACAAAATCACCAAATCTTGAAAATCAGCAGAGAAGATACCCTTGAAAGTTTGGAATCGTCTGTTCGTCTATTGTCACAAAGACCAGCAGCGAAAAAATTTGAAGCAGTCGATGTGACAGTTGACAGTGTTTATTGTGCAAATTACCTGATGAGTTGAAAAATGGAAGATGTCAGCAGTATGAAACTATGTATGTAAAACATTTATCTACAAAAAAAATTACAAGAAAACTCTTTTTTCCACATAATGACTGGCCATTCGCGAAATTTGTCAAATTCGAGTTTATTACGGAGATAGATGTTCATGTGATAGGTGTTTCATAAATATTTTATGAATATTCCGAAGTGCTGGGCGTTATTTTACGGTATTATAAAAGATGAGATTAAGTGCCGAACTCTCCACCCCAGATTCAGACTTTAAAAAAATGTGGGGTGTGCTTATTTTTTTTTTGAAACTTGAAAAAGCCACAGGCCTACAAAGTTCAAGTTTTTGATTTGTTTTTATATTCATAACTTATACATGACTGGGTCGATTTTAATTGAAATGCAATTAAAGTGTGCTGATCTGCAATCAAAATGACATGAGCGTTTAATGAAACATTTTCAGTGGTGGAGATACTGGGGAGGTTGCCCATTTTATTCCCTCCACTCTCTACACCCCTGAAGATTTTGCAAAATTGATCATATTTGAGATTTCTTGTTTGATTCACAGGGGCCAAGTCTTCTTGTAAAGTTTTGATTAGAGGCACCAAAGTATTGTTGTAACGTTTTGATTAGATGCTTCCTTTTCAAGATAATTGAGTCTCAACATTCAAAAACCATCTTAAAAACCCCAACCTCAAGGAGGAAAGTGGAATCCAAGGATTATACAAGACTTTCTCTCACTGGAACAGGCTTGCTTGGATGTTGTTCCTTTTATGCTAGGGGATCACCATCTCGACTGATGAACATCAAAATTTTCCAAATTTCATTTTTTAAACCCTTGAAATTAGGCCCTTCAAGATGGCTTTTAAACGTTCTCACCAAATTATCTCAAAAATAGAATGTTCAATCAGAGTTTCACAAGGTAAACTTTTTTTTTAAAAGTAAACAAGGAATCTGAGAATGTGTTTTTTCAGTTTCAATTTTTCAAGTATTTCAGCACATTCTGGTAAAATGTTTGTCAAAATCTGTCCAGCCGTGTAAAAGTTATGAGTTGAAAACAAATCAAAAAGTTGAACTTGGTAAGCCTGTAACTTTTTCAAGGATACTTTTCTAAAGAAGAAAAAACCAGCACCATTTTCATTTTTTGGAAATTTGAATCTCGAGTAAAGAGTTCGGCACTCGATTTTGAAACACCCTGGTGTATAGCCCTTCAAATTTACTAAAAGTAGGAAAAAAAGTAGTAAACACTGATTTGTACAGTTGCAAAGCCACTGAGCAGGTTCGCTATCTCCTTTCGTTGGAAAGGTATTCAACCGCCCCTGGATCAATTAATTCTCATAGGTATTAGTATTAGTCGCACCTAGAATACACTCTGTATTTTGTAACGATATCCTTTGGAGATTTTGACTCGGGAACAAGTTACAAACCTTACACAAGAATTGGCGGAGGTGCCGGTATCAGCCGAGGTATCAGCAGATTATTGTCGGATTCATCGCGAAGCTGCTGCACTATTCTTGAGCTATCGCCATTAAACTGGCAACATAACTGGTATGATTATGCCGGAAAGGCGTATAATCGCAGCAAGAGACTTCGAAGAGCTTCCGGCTAATACGAAATCCGTTTGCGCCGGGTATGAAACGAGCGACTCCAGACCCAAGGCAGCTAGAAGTCAAGTTCAATGACGAACAAGCGAACTCTTCGAGGCTGCGATCGAACGCGAAATCAAAAGCGATCACGTGAGATTTATTTGGTTATCAATCATCTAGAGTAATACGAATAGTGCACAGTTATAAATAGCGTGTGATCATAACTATAACTAGTGATATCTCAATCTGCTCAATCATTGTTAAAGAACGGAACATTCATAACAATATTGAAGGGATTTGTCCTAGGGGCGCACACCTATCGATTGTTAGAAAATACGTCTACGGCATCTTCGCTTGGCACAGCTTCATTTTTCGACAGAGATTCATATATGTAGTTGAGATCAGTATCAAAATAGAAAGAATTATAGTGGCTTTAACCGGCAGCCTTAACGCCAAATTTGCGATGGTTTTCTACTAAAAATTCGACTATCTCGCCTGGAAATCCAGACAAGGACAAATATGCCGATGCGATGGTTGGAAATGAAAATCTGATCCTTATTGTAATAACTATACTTGCGATAATATCTAAATATAAACAATGGAAAATGTAACTTTCAATGCTAAAGCGTTCCGTGCGATCGGTACCTCTTGTACCGAGAAAAGAAGTGCAAAAAAATTGATAACAATCATTATAGCAACGGTACGATTGCCATCACACGTACATATTTAGATACACTTACATGTTCGTGATACTGTGATTTATATGAATTTAGCTCCATGTGGAATTTCTTGAATAACTTAGCAACAAACTGAAGAGGCGTTAAGTTTTCATTATTGTTCCGTGAAATATCGCACTTTTCATTATAAGGTATAACACGAGGTACAAATGTCTATACGAGCGTACAATGTACCTATACGTGGGTGCGTTAGGGTAAACGACACAGTTATTGACGGTTATAATTGATGGTTACGAAACACGCATGTAATATAAAATTGTTCGCGGTTTCTCATCATCATAGCACGAAGAAAAGCCATTGAATGCTGTAATAAGTAAATTGCAAAGGATGATGCTCCACTTGAAGACATCAGTCCTGAATAAAAAATGTTTGAAAACAAAATTATTGTGTTGAAGAATGTTGTTTCTTATGTATCAGTTATAAATATACCTACCTGTTGTTAACTACGCGCAAGAGTAACAATTGATGGGTAAACAATAAATGTTTTTGTACGGGAATGTTTACGCGCCGAGAAAATTACTATGTACACCTCAGAATTATGTATAGGCATGAAATTAGTTAATTTGACAAATTATTAACTTTTAACGCCGGTGAAATTGAGTTCTTATTTTTACATAGTTTCAGTAGCTTTTGAATTCAGTCTAGACGTGACAGTAAAAGGTATCATGCCGTGAAAGTGTGGAAATTACATGATTAGTTTCGAAGATTGTGGCCGGGCACTCTTGCTCCACTTGAACCAGTGATTTTCCGAACAAACCTTTTGCGTTATCTGAACTTGTATTCTCTTTTATTTTATTGAGATGCCTCAGCAAGTATTGGCAATCGGCACCATTTTCTACAATAACTATTTGTGTCTACTCAAGGGCGCCGGTCAGTTCCTGGAAAATGCGATTACGCTTTCGTGTTGAATAACCTTATTTTGCAACAGAAATGTATCATTGAGGTGAATATGCGAAGAGAAAGGATGACTCTACCTCAGACTCTACTCATTCACTACCAAGTTTTTCAATTATTCCTTAAAAAAATTGAACTTTTTTACTGAAAAAAATTCAATTCTTTCTTGAAAAATTTTTACCGGAAAAAAATTGCGAAGAAAAATTCTCATGATAAAAAAATATTCGGATGTAAACAGTGGATTATTACTTTGAAAACACAATAATTAGGGCCTGTTTATTCTCAACTGAGGTCCGGTAAAATACCATTGTTACCCCTCTCACATATAGGTACAAATACCGGCGGCTGACAGCAAAGTGACTAAACAATCACGCAGAATGATTGTGAATCACTTCCTCTGAAACGTAATTTTTACGCATACTCGAAACATTTTGCAGGAATTCCAAAACCATTATACTACCTACATGCGAATATCAAGAAACTAATTAGATTAATAATCAATGACGTCTACCACTTACGAGATTCTTTGCATTTCTGTGAAGAAACAGGATCGATGCGAACTGACGTCACTACACGAGTCACTACATTATTCATACCTAATCAACATCACGCTTGGATTGCGTATTTGAATGCCAAAAGGATAAAATGTACCTGTAGTAAACCTGTACAACTTCTTCTTCTCCTCCCAGTCTCCGTTTTTCCGAAACCGCCAATTATAAAATGGTTTTGATTGGTTTGCTTCATATTTGTCACTGCTTGTTTTCGACATTTTAATCAAGAACCAACAAAAAATTCAAAATAGCCCTATAATCTGAAAGAAGTGGAAGTATATAAGCTCTTATACCGGGCGTATACAAAATAAGGTACGAATACACACTACACAGTTAGTTACGTTTTAAGATCGTATAAGCACGGCAGCAAGAAAGTATGCATGGTGTAATACACTTGCTAGAGTAAACTTTCAAGGATTTTTCTGCAATTTGATTGTTTCATTAACGGTTTTATACCGCTCGAGTATTTCATAGTGTAAGTCTAGGTACCAGACAGATCTAGGCTGGGCATGCACACACATAATTTATCATCACAATAATTAATCAAACCATTGCTAATTTGCAATGGTAATTTTTTCTTCGCTCCAGCTAATTACTCTTCAATCATTTGCTTATTTCAGCCGAGTTTATCCCAGATATCCATCTGGCTCGCTCGGTTTATAAAATTAATTCCATCAACACGCTTTTTTGCCCGTTCTTACGCAACCCAAACATTTCAGTTTTCCCAATGCTGGTTTTTCTACATTTTTTGGGCAAATTCCGTCTTGTAATTAAACGTGTGTATTGGCGGAGACAGAGGGGGAACTTATAGTGGAGGTGTCTTCATTTTGGTTATCATATCTTCGCCGTACAGCACGCAGAGTGCACCAGATGACACCAAATGCAAATTTATAATTGGTAATTAATGCGTGCGCGCGATTCAAGACTCGAGAGGCTAAGAAGCGAAAGTTGATACGAATTTCTCAACGAAATAACCGTTGAGTAAGCGTTACGCTGCTTATGGCCGGCCCACCAGAACGCATATATGCACAGGCAGCCAGCCGGCTGTGGAATGTGATTTATTCAAATTATGGTACCTAGCTAGGCTACATTGTTTATTTGTGTTTTGTTTATTATTAATATGCGGCATTGGCTTTACAGGTGTTCAGACCGGCTGTGCCGATTGTAAGCAGTTGTTTTGGCTTCCGTCGAGCTCTTGAGTCATGCTCTCAAAGTTGCCCGTATCGTTAGCGTATGGTGGTGTGTGCCAACTGCCAACTGAATGGGCATGAGGCACAAGCTTGTCAAATGGACAAAGCTGCCACATTTTTATCAACTAATCATTACATATTCCCATGACTAAGTGGCAAGCCCGAGCCTAAGCGAAACCGCCGCGACAGGCCCTCTTCGTGGGGGGTTTTGAATTTAGCCATGGCAATTTAAACTACTGATTTAGGATGAGTAGCAAGGGAAATACCGCCCATAAATGTTTTTCGTTGTTTTAAGCTGGTTCTACTTTCTCCTTTGCAGGTTTAATAAACGAAACGCGTGTCAGTGGGTAGTGTCTGGTCAGTTGAAGTTTTTCAAGAGACGTAAACAATTGATGGTATACTGCCGTGCTAAGCCTAAAGCGCGTATCTACATTTTGATAAATTTGATACACTGCAGTTTTATGCCAAGTTCTTATGCCGTTATGTTATAGTCTAATATGAATAAAGCAGTTATTTGAGAGCTCTAATTATTGCGCTATCCATGTATAATCATAACCACGTGATCGCGAACATCATAGCCCCTAAAATATGAGCATAAAAATGCAGTGTATCAAATTTATCAAACTGTAGATACGCGCTTTAGGCTTAGCACGGCAGTATAGGTAGTATAAGTATCGCAAAACTTGAATGAATGTTTTTCGTATGTTTTGGAATTTCCCTTGTAATTGTGTGATGTTACACCCTTTTTATACATTTCAACAATGCAGGAATGTAACAACAACAACAACAAAAAACACAAAATCAGATGAACAAAACACAACAAGAATCGATGAACAAGGTTTTTTATTTCAAGTCCTGATTTCTTTCAAAACAGAAGAAAAGTTAGCAGGCATCATGCGACAAAATAAATGAAGGCTCTGGGTTTCCACAGATGAAGTTTTTTCTTGTTAGGGTCCAGAAACAGCTGGGAAACCCTGAATCATAAAGCTGACATGGTCCTTCCAAAATTGAAAACAAAACAAAATCAACAAAATTGTTGAAAATATTTACAGAATAATCAATCAAATGACAGGAGTCTGGTTCTGCAGCGTGAATCAGTAACAACACAGATTTGACGATGCTGCGACTTAATTCCTCAAGCGAGCACGCTCGTGACATCATCCGCAATAATAACACAAAATAGGTGCCCAAATTTCGATTTAAATCCTACCTGGAACAGACATCAGGACCCTTTGTAATCCCAGAAAATTTCAAATCCCAAATCGGATAAATAATACGGTGGAGGTTTCCCACTCCCTATCCGGTCTGAATCGCGAGTATATAACGGAATCTCTGAAAACACAATCTCTGAACTACACAATCTCTAAACGACACAATCTCTGAAAACTAAATCTCTGACGACAAAATCTCTGAAAACACAATTTCTGGGCGAGACAATCTCTGAACGACACAGTCTCTGAAAACCAAATCTCTGACGACAGAATCTCTGAGAACCAAATCTCTGACGACATAATCTCTGAACGACACAATCTCTAAACGCCAAAATCTCTAAAAACGCAATCTCTGGAAACACAATCTCTGGACGACCGAACCTCTGAAAGACAGAATCTCTAAAAACACCATCCCTTAACGACATAATCTTTGAACGACAAAATCTCTAACTAAATCTCTGACGACCAAATATCTGAAAACATAATCTCAATATCTAAATTACAAAATCTCTAAAAACACAATCTCTGACTGAAAACAATCTCTAAACGACAAAATCTCTGATGTTTTTTGTGCCGGTAATGCTTCTTGCATGCTATTTCACTGCAAGTGACTCAAACGTGTTAAACAGTGTCACGCCGGTATCTTTTTCCCGGAAAATTCGGGAAAAATGAAATTGGTACGCTAAAATGCAGAACGAATGATGTGGAATCGTTGAAAATGGAATTCCTGAACTGGTTTTTTGTTGGAAAAATTCAAGTTTCAAGAAAATTTCCCAATTCCTTGATGTGGCTCAAATGTGGAAAACAAATTCTCGCCTTTATTTTTCCGGAAAATTCGAGAAAATGGAATTATAATGATAAGATGCAAAACTTTGTGGCCAATTTTTTATGACACCAAACAATATGGATTCGAAGGTACGTTACTGAGATGCAAGTTTTTCCGTGTCTTCACCGAATAGGTCCCAAGTTTTTTCGAATCAAAGATCGGTGGTGAGACCGGAGGTAACAGCCCTTCAGGCGTACCTGGCGGGGTCCATGTACACAGCTTTCTCGTGTCCCTAGTTATTTTCTCATCAAAGATCGGTGGTGGAACCGGAGATAACCGATCTTCGGGCGTACCTGACGAGGTCCATGTACACAGCTTTTTCTTTCCCCAAGTTTTTGTCGATTCAAGGATCGATGGTTGGACCGGAGGTAACCGCCCTTCGGGCGTACCTGAGCTGATGGAACCGAAGATAACCGCCCTCCGAGTGTACCTGACGAGGTAACCGCCCTTTGGGCTTTATCGAATCGATAATTGGTGGTTCTTTTCACATCCATCGAGTTTTAGCGCAATTGTGACCTTCGAAGCAAGCTGAAATAAACAGAGTTGCAGCGAAATATCATAATCACCGTGAGGTTCTGTGATGGGTTCTACCGACAGTACAATTGACCCGAGTTGCCGTTCATGAAAGGGAATACTTGAATTAAAAAATCAACGCCTTATCTGGTACGGGCCTGACAAAAAGGATGATATTTAAGTCGAATTCAGACTCGCTTTCTGGTGGATCTAATAAGAATAAGGACCCTTGAGTCAAAAATAGGCTCCTTATCTAGCTGTTCTAAAAGGAATAATGATTCTTGAGTCAAAAATCAATTCTTTATCTGGTGGATCTCAAAAGAAGGTTGATACTTTAGGCAGAAATGAACTCCTTGTCAGATGGGTCTGGAAGAAGGTTGACATTTGAAAGATGAACTCTCATTTTGTGAGTCTAAAAAGAAGGAGGATGGATGAGTCAAACATCGGGTCCTTATCTGGTGAGTCTGGTCAGTCTAAAAAAAAAATGAGAATACTTGAGTGAGTCTTGTTGGTGAATTGGCGTGTCGGTGAAATGTCCAGTCGGTGGATGGTGGATCTACGAGTCGGTGAATTGATCTCTCGGTGATCAGCGATTCGGTGAGTTCGGTGTCGGACTCGGTACAATGTCCGGTCGGTTAGTTGGTTGCCGGTGAAATATCCGCGTACCTATTCCTCTGTGATAATACGTTAAATTTCTTCCCTCTGGAGACACAAATTAAAGGAGACACTACGAAACTAACTAATTCAACGCAATTCTTCCAAATCTGGTATGAACAGAACAATCTGCAGCCTTGACGAGGAATTTTATGATTGTTTTCTAAATGGCCCAACTTCAAAACAAGGACTTTTTTGCGTACTTATTGAAATTTTAAACTAGATAGGCTTAACGTATGGACAACCAAACATTCGTAACAGTTTATAAGTTTAAAGCAGAAGTTTTACTGTGTTTTACTGTTGGAGAAGACAATACGATCCCCTTTTATTCGTAACAGTAGTACCTATTTCGAATATATTCACGAGCTGAACATTAACTGAATTAAATCCTCTTCAATGTCCAAATCGAATCGTTACAAGTTGGTCCAGCTCAAACTCAATAACAAGGAAGTAAAAAAATAACAATAAAACAACACTCGCGCACCCCCCAGGAAGCCGTCCCGAGCCTGTGACCGCGTCTATATACACACACCGCGAGTCCTCTTCTCATCTTCTCAACCCGCATATCTCAAAATATTCTTGTCTCAGCCTAGACAGCATCCAATGTAGGCAACTAACTATTCCTCTTTTTCTGTCAGCTGGATTATTGAAATGAATTTTTTTAAATTAACTAAAAGTACATTCCAGCGTTCCACCACAATTGTTGGGGGCTAAGGGCTGAATTTCAAGTTAGCGGCGCAACTTACGCCACTCATTCACGGCATCGATAAGCCATTCATCGCGTCGGATTGTGTTGTTTCCATGGTGACCGGACTAACGCTACACTTGCGCGGGCTTGCTCTGCACTCCGACTTGAAATCTAGCCCTAAGTCAGTAACAATGTCCAATTCCAGTTAATTAAGTTCCATCGCAAATGAGTTCCCATTTAATGAATTTAAACTTTATTCTTTTGTGTAAATATTTCTATTTCTAATCTAAACTTAATTGGGCACCAATGGGAGGCATGGAGAATCTTGCTCCCGCTAAGAGGCGCTGCGGCTGATGGGGACCTGTATACGGATTTTATCCAACCTAACTTGGAATCCTGCGTCAACGAGCAAGCACTGTCAAAACGTCAAATATTTTGAAATGTCACCGTTAACGCAAAAAATTGAATTTTTGAATCGTATCCTTGAATCGTACATATGGGGAAGACAAACATTTTCTACTGTGTATACCAATCATGATTGATACGTTGTCGGTGACATTCTCATCGCCTCAACAATAAAGATAGGTTAGGTTGACAAAAAATGACAACTGCCAGGCTTGACGTTGACATTTGACGTATGGTTCTAGGCCCTATGTCGCGCTCTCTGGATTGCACTTGCTAGGATGCATCCCATTGGAATGAGCCATCACTCAAAAAATTTATTCACATTCAAACTACCGTAACTCCTGAATGAGTGGACCGATTCGAATGATTTCTCGTTTTCTGATCATCGTATTCAATTAACTAGTAGATCACATAATTGATTATGAAGACGATTCTCAGATTTTACGCATATCGATCCTAATGCTAAGGGCTTCATTTGAGACAAAAAAAATTCTTCAAGAAAGAGAAACTTTTTCTTTATTGCTTATCTTCAGAGCAACGTTCACTATTTTTGCTGGCGATGTATTGGCGGAGACTTCAACGCTCGGTCGGAGCAGGAAACTTGCGGTATAAATTTGAATTTTATGACTAGGCAAAAATTTTAATAGCTTGGAATCTACGACGGTACCAGAAATCATTCAAATTGATTTTTTCCAAATTTTTAATTAATCACTTTTTGATAGCTCTTTTTACGACCATTTGACTAGACGCAGGTATCTGAAACAAAAGTTTTTTTCTTCATGCTATATACCTAATTATATTTTGAATAACGCATGCAGGTAGGTACGTGTTGATGTATAGATTGTAACATATACACAAAATTTGGTTATTCTGTTGCCACAACAAGGTCTGACGTCTTGTACTTATACCACACGAAAATATTCGAAGAAAACCAGTTTCGAAAAGGTGCGACCTCGCCTTGATAACATTTCAGATTTTTATTTGCTCCTCAAGTACGCATATCCACCAATTTTTGTTCTTTCGACTGTCGACCAGTCGACACATTTTCGCTTGCTTTGCACTCAAGTACTTTTGTACTCTCATAAACAATATTGTGTGCCTATTCAAAAACACCTTTAAGTGGATATTATTATAATAATGATGATAGAGTTTATATTCAACTTCAAGAGCACAGAGGGACAAAATGAAAAAACCAAGCAGGTACCCTTGGAGTTTGCCCGGCCGATTTTTATCGCAGTAGCCGTGTGCACGGGTCAGGCAGGTATTTGTGTGGAAAAACTCTCAAGAAGTGGCTTGATGCAGAGACGTCACGGCGACAAACGTCAGCACGTTCGTTTGTTATTTGCAAAGCTTTTATAGATTTTATTATGCAAGTCTCGTTCTTTCAACGACATTTTTCATTTTTTTAGTGTGTATACAAGGTGTCATCCATAAACTTCAGAATTCAGATAAAATATCGCTTGAGAATACTCAACTTGAGACTTGACTGCTGAACAATTGAAATGTTTCATCTTAGAACTTCAGTGGAGTTTGAAGTCGTATATCTCCTCAAGGAAGTGGACTAATTTGGATAAGTTCTTTCTTGTGAACACAGCTGACATTTTGCACTATCACATGCTACATGCCGTATTTCATACATAGATTGTCCAAATCAATTACGCACTATACAGGGCTTTGAAAAAACCCAACAAAGTTTGACCTTCTTCAAATTCTGCATAAAAAATCTCGGAATTTTGCCATCTGGTTGGAGGGAGGTCGTGAAACTAATAGGTAATTGAAACGGTTTTCCAAATTACCGCCTGAGATCTCCCCATCCCCATGAGATGTCCTGGCGGAGCAAGTGACTTAGGAGTCTTGCTTTCGTCGCATAGTTAGGGATAAACTTGCGAAAGTACCCCGTCAACCCCAAGTATTGTTCTGACTTGATGGACGGTTGTTGGAGAGGGGAAATTTTGGACTGCATTCATTTTCTTTTGGCAGAGTCCATTGGTTGAATCACTGATTTTGTAGCCTAAATATGCGATAGTCGTCTTATGAGCTCCCTGGACCAGATGGAAAAATTTCTTTACGTGGGACACCCTGTACAAAGCACCGTAGCAAAAAAAGCATGCTTACTTTGCAAAATATTCGTTTCGAGAGTAATATTTAGGTACATTGTTATTGAATTAAGATTTACATAAACATTTCTTGTACGATTTTTACGACATGTGTAAGAAAAACACATTAAAATGTCTAAGTAAGCATTCGATTAAATTTATAGTCGAGTGTGCTGCATAAATATGGAAAAACAATGAAAGATGAATGAAAAATCACCACATTGCACTATTACAACTACTTACTATATAGATTCAATAAACTTGGAGGACATTACCTGGTAATTGTTTTCCTCTCTGGATACGTAATGACTAGTACTTGCAACCGAATCGCATTTGAAAGCCGCGGTTTCAATGATAGCTGGAAACCTTTCGGCTTTCGTAGTCGGTATTTGGAGCCGGTTTTCAATACCGGTTTTCGGAGCGGCTTCCAACTCCGGTTTTCGGAGCAGGTTTCTGATACCGGTTTCACCGGAACCGGTATTCAACAAACTTGTACACCATTTCTCTTTTTTCTTCCTCAATAGTCAAAATGTGTTTGAGCTCGTGTTTAAAGTTGAAATGTTGTTGTTGAAGTCAAAATGTCGAGATAAAAGTCGAGTCGACAAATTTCGAGATAAAAATCAAGGCTGCTTTGTGCGTTCAAGTCGACATTTTGGACAAAATTTTTGTGTTTGGTCGAAATTTATAGTTCAAGTCCAGAATGTCGAGAGTCAGGTAGGTTCCTGTCAAGATAAAAGTTTTTCTAGTTTAAAATGGCAGTTTTCCATGTTTGAAGTCGAATATTCGTAGTGTAAGTGGAATGCAGAAATAAAACTCAAGTTTTTCTTGTTTGAAGTTGCAGTTTTTCGTGTTTGAATTCTGAAATCTATATACATTTGAAGTCACAATTTAGAGATAAAAGTCTTGTCAAAAGTCTAAATCTTGAGACAAAAGCAGGAGCTTTTTGCAATTGAAGTCTAGATTCAGAACTAAAGGTCGAAATTTTTGCGTTCAAGACTAAATTAACTGGGTTGAAATTAGAATGTCGAGATAAAAGTCGAAGCTTTTCTTGTTTAAAGTTGCAGTTTTCGTGCTCGAAGTCTGAATTTCGTGTTTGAAGCTGGAGTTTTCCGTGTCGAAAGTCGAAATTTCAAGATTGAAGTCGAAGCTTTGTGCGTTTGAAGTCGACATTTTGAAATAGTCGATGTTTTTGTGTTTAGTCGAATATTGTGGTTCAAGTCAGAATGTCGAGATTAAAGTTTTTCTAGTTCAAAATAGCAGTTTTCCGTGTTTGAAGTCGACATTTCGTGGTTGCAGTGGGATGTCGAAATAAAGCTCGAAGTTTTTCCTGTGTAAAATGGCAGTTTTCCGTGTTTAAAGTCTGAATTTCACATTCCAAGTCACAATTTTGAGATAAAAGTCTTGTCAAAAGTCTAAATCTCAAGATAAAAGCGGAAGATTTTTGCGTTTAAGGTCTAGATTTGTAATTGAAGGTCGAAATTTTTGTGTTGAAGTCAAAATATTATGGTTCAAATTAGAATGTCGAGATAAAAGTCAAAGCTTTTCTTGTTTAAAGTTGCAGTTTTCGTGCTTGAAGTCTGAATTTCGTGTTTAAAGCTGAAGTTTTCCATGTTGAAAGTCAATATTCCAAGATTGAAGTCGAAACTTTGTGCGTTTGAAGTCGACATTTTGAAAAAAGTCGAAGTTTTTGTGTTTAGTCGAATATTGTAGTTCAAGTCATAACGTCGAGATTGGTGTTTTTCTGGTTTAAAATAACTGTTTATCGGGTTGAAGTCGACATTTCGTGATTGAAGTGGAATGTCGGAATAAAACTCGAAGTTTTTCTTGTTATGGTTGCAGTTTTTCGTGTTTCAAGTCTGAAAGCTACATTCAAAGTCACAATCTTGAGATTGAAGTCTTGGTTAAAGTCGGAATCTGGATAAAAGCCGGAGTTTTTGCGTTCAAAATTAAAATTCTGAACTAGAGGTAAAACAAAATTGCGTTGATGTCGGAATATTATGGCTTAGGTCAGAATGTCGAAATAGAAATCGAAGCTTTTCTTGTTCAAAGTCGCAGTTTTTGTGCTCAAACTCTGAATTTTTTGTTTATTTGAAATTGAAGTCGAAATAAAAGTCAAAGTTTTTCTTATTTGAAGTTCCAGTTTTTCGTATTCGAAATCTAAATTTTATATTTACAATCGCAACCTCGAGGTAAAAGTCTTGTTGAAAGTCACAATTTTGAAATAAAAGCCTTATTTCAAGTCGAAATCTACATAAAAACCGGAACTTTTTGCGTTTGAAGTCTGAATTTTGAACTGGAGGTCGAAATTTTTGTGCTTAAGTTGGAATATCATGTCTTGAGTCAGAATGTCAAAATAAAAGTGGAAGCTTTTCTTGTTCAAAGTCACAGTTTTCGTATTTGAAGTGATGAAAACTGCGAAATTTTGCGGCTGAAGTCGGAATGTCGAGGTCAAAATCGAAGCCAAAGAAGTCGCAGTTTTCCATGTTCGAAGTTTGAATTTTGTTTTTCGGGAGTCGAAATGTCGTTGTTGAAGTCAAAATGTCGAGATACAAATCGAAGCTCTTCTTGTTTGAAGTCACAGTTTTCGTGTTTGAAGTCGAAATTCCGTGGCTAAATTCCGTGGCTTCTCTTGTTTGAAGTTGCAGTCTTTCATGTTTGATGTCTGAATTTTTTTTTGGAAGTCGGAATTGTTCGTGTTGAAAGTTGAAATTTTGAGATAATTGACTTTTATTTACGTATTCAAAGCCGTAATTCTTCGTGTTCGAAGTCAAAATTCCAAGATTGGAAGTCGGATATTTCTGCGTTTAGGGTCGAAATTTGGAGATAGAAGTCGCAATTTCCGTGTTGAAGTCAAAATTTCATGATATAAGTCAGATTGTCGAGATAAAAGTCGACGCCTTTTGTTCAAATATGCAGTTTTCGTGCTTGAAGTCTGAATTTCGTGTTTGAAGCCATAGTCTTTTATGTTTGAAGTCGACATGTCAATACGAAAGTTGGGAAGTTGAAGTTTTCCGTGTTAAAAGTCGAAATTTCGAGATCAAAGTCGAAGCTAGTACGCTTGAAGTCGACATTTTGGAATAAAGTCGAAGGTTTCGTGTTTAGTCTGAAGTAGTTCAAGTCGGTATGTCGAGATAAAAATCTTTCTTGTTCAAAGTCGCAGTTTTTCGAGTCCGAATTCGACATTTCGTGATTGAAGTGGAAAATCGAGATTAAAGTCGAAGTTTTGTTTTTATTCAAAGTTGCAGTTTTTCGTGTTCACAAGTCTGAATTTTTTATTTCAAGTCACAATTTCAAGATGAAAGTCTTGTTGAAAGTAAAAATTGTGAGATAAAAGTCTCAAGAATAGTCAAAATCTCGAAATAAAAGTCGACATTTTTGTATTCAGAGTCTAAATTTTCCCATAAAAATCGTGTCTTTTTGTGTTTGAAATCGAAATTTCGAAATAAAAGTCAAAATTGTCGTATTGAAATCGAAATTTTTATGTTGAAGTCTAAATGTCGTGGTTGAACAGGATGTCCAGATAAAAATAGGAGAGCTTTTCTTGTTCAAAGCCGCAGTTTTTTGTGTTTCATGTTTGAATTTCGTGTTTAAAGTCGACATGTCGATGTGAAAGTCGAAGTTTTCCGCGTTCAAAGTGAGAATTTCGGGGTCTGAAGTCAAAATGTTGATATAAAAATCGAAGCCTTTCTTGTTTGAAGTCGTAACGTTGCCTGTTCGAAGTCTGAATTTCGTTTTTTCAAGAGGGAGTTTTTCATGTTGAGTCAAAATTTCGAGATAAAAGTCGAAGCTTTTTGCGTTTGGAGGCAAAATTTTGGAATAAAATCAAAATTTTCGTGTCCAAATCAAAATTTCGTGGTTCAAGTCGAAAGTCGAGATGAAAATCGAAGCTTTTTTTGAATAAAATCGCCGTTTCTCGTCTCGCCGAGTCTGAATTTCGGTTTGGAGTCTAAATTTCGAGAAGTTTTTTGTGTTTGAAAGTTGAAATTTTCTTGTCTATAATCGCAGTTTTTCGTGTTCGAAGTCAAATCATATATGAAGGCAGAAGTTTTCTCATTTGAAGTCGAAGTTTCTTGTGTTCAAAATGATATTGGCAACCGAATCAATTTCGAAAGCCTGACTTCAAAAGCCGGCTCCAAAAACCACGGTTTCAACTCAGTTTTTTTTTGAGATTGTTTATAAAGCTACACACTAAAACGTTTTCTAGTTGATGTCAGCTAGATATGCCTAGTTTCAGTATTTTTAACTAGTTTTCTAGTTATTGTAATTGAATTTCCATTAGAGTCAACGATTGAACCGGCAGCTGGACTAGATTAAACCAGCAGCTGAACTGAATTACCTTTGAAATTTTCAACTGGAAATTCTAGGAGTTCCACTCTGATAGTTAATTTTGAATGAAACCCAGTTGAAAAAGTTTTAGTGTGAACTGTTTTTGAATTAAATTTCCAGATTATTCGCGGTTTGAATATCCACTGTAACTATCTTGAATATTGTTTATGATGACTAAAGCATTTTTCCAACACATCGAAATGATTCTACAAAATTGTTTTTTTTGCAGGGTTCGTGGTAGCAGTCTCAGTGGGAATAATCCTGTTTGGAGTCATCGTAGTCATATTCTTCACCAGCTGGGTGAATCTAGTCATAAATCATGTAAGTATTCGGTCACAATTTTCCCCGTAAACTCTTGTTTGCATACTCTTTAGCAGCATCGCATAGTAATTTGCTGTTTTAACATAATAATATTGGATTATTTTATCTGGCAATATTTACATATGCAGGACAGGTAAAATACTCGCGATAATTGCCACACGAATCGACCATGGTCGGAGTGGACGTGATAAACTGGCGGCTAATTACCAATTTACTAATTAGCTCTAAAGTCTACTTTTAAAGTCCGCTAGGGGCGACAAGACAGGATAATAATAACAATACTTGCGATTTAGTGTTGGTAAATATCTGAATTTGTCATGGTAACTTCAATTAAGCCGACAAAATTCTTGTATATGCAGATTTTCGTCATACAATCAACTATCGCAATACCTTTGATTTAGGTAATAGCCAGCTACCAACTGCGATGTTTATATTATGTTTTATTGCAACACTCTCGATTGTTTACCTTCAATGAACGGATCAAAACGCCGGGCAGGCCTTGTTACGTCCAAATAATTCGGAATTTCCCCAGGAATTTCCCTTTTTTGTGCCTTTCCATGCATATAAAAAATTGTTTTTGTGACATCTGCTGTAACCAGATCATAGCCGATTTCAGATCGAAATTACCGATATTTTGAAATAAATGTATGCTTATTACCTACCTGCTCAATTTGAATAAATCCAATTTAGGTTCAATGTCGCGCTTGTTTTGCTTATTTGGGATGTTAAAGGTCGCAGGTTGTGTTAAGGCTTAAGGTTATGAAGATCGTTTCAGGGATGTTTGATATGTATATGAAATACAATAATCCCATAGTCGTGTCTTTATTGACCTCTGCTTTGTTATTTTCATTAAAAAATTCTTGGAAAAGTATTAGTCTTCAAAACTGTATGCACAATTGCATCAATGTTTTCGAGTTGTTTTCACAAGTGCAGATGATACTGTGTGAGTGGATAAATACTTAAGTACCTATGTGTAAGTACCTAGGCATTTATTCACTTATGCGCTTTTTCTCATGAAACCATCAAAAGCTCGGTTGGAAATGGGTGATCCACAAAACTTGAAAATGAGGTTGGCTTTGGAAACAAAATATTCATCGATTGGAATGACTTGATTGGCTGGATAGTCGAGTTTTTCGATTTTAAAGCCACCCCTGATTACGAATTTTCTGGTTCACATGGTTCAAAAGGTGCTTATACCATCATGCAATTTTACTTGTTGAATTCCGTCCAACCCTTCCATGTTGACGGACTCCATGGACTTTGTCCTGGTGTATCATGGTAAAGTCTCTGTATGGTAGGGGATATGCTGCCTTTGTCTTCAAACTGTATACAAAGTGTTCTTTTTCAAACTTCCCACCCCAGATTTTCCGCCCCTAAATTTTTCCTCAGGAAAACGCCGAAACAGACCGATTTTCTATTTTGAAGGGAACATCTAAGACACGTATTGTCAATTTTTCATTTTTATCCCCTTCGCCCCCACCGCCGCCGCCGTACCATACTTTGAAATTTCAATTAGCATCACCTATCTTGTGATACATCAAAAAATTCATCAAATTCTCTTTCTTGTCAAACATATTTCAAAATTTTTCTAACCACCCCTCACCCTGTCTCAAAATAATTCTGTTATTGTTAATTGAAAGTGAGTTTTTTCTCTATTAACACCCTATTCCCTATTGAGAAATAGATTTTCCAGCAAAAACAAGTCGATTCTTATTCCAAGGAGTACATCTAAGACAAGTATTGCAAACTTCAATCCAACCCCATCGCTCTCCAATTACGAGAATTTTTTTAAGAGGGTTGAGGGGTGGTTGGGAAAATTCGAAACTATTTTGAACGAAAGAGAATTTTGTCACCTTCGATTAGGTGTATCAGAAGTCAGAAGGTAGGTTATGCCATTTGAAATTTCAAAGTAGGGTAGGGCGAGGGTGAGGGTGAAGGGATTGAAAAAAAATTACACGTGTCGTTGACATAAATTATTTCATAGGTATGCTGTTTGGAATTTCAAAGTAGGGTAGGGTGGGGGTGGAGGAGTTGAAGATGATGATGATGATTTGGCAATACGTGTCTTAGATGTCCCCCTCGAAACCATTGATTTTTTTTAAGAGTTTCAGCATCAATAATAAACTATTTCAGCGCCATTTCTGTGATAAAAACTTTCTATTTGGTGAAAACGTCAATGAACAACTTCATCTATTTCTTCCCAATTTAAAATTCTCATGTCCCAAGCTGTCAGCCCAAAAGGCATACATGCGCATTATTCCGAAATCAGAATTTCATAACCTATCCAAATCTGTCAAAAAAGAGTGGGGGCAATTAGAAAAAGTGTCGATGACGTCACTGCTTGAAAACAGGAAGGGGAAGCAAAATAAAAATTATCGGAAAATGTTTCTTATTAAATCAGTATTATGCCTGTAACAAGTTTGAGCAAAATTGATTGGATGATCTGGAAAAAAAAAGTCGGTTTTGCAAATTTAATTTTTTGAACGCGAGTAGTTCTATGAACTAGATAATGTGAATGAAATAGTATACAAACCACGATGACAAACTTCATTACAGGCTCGAGCTGGTGCTTAGCGCATCGGTTATGTATCTTGGGCCTTTGCCTGCAGATATACAGGGTTATTCAAAAGTCCAGAATAAAATTCATAATTTTTGACCATATTTTTTTCGGGAAAAACGCTCGAACAGATCGATTTCTAAAAAGGGCAAGCCGTTTTTCTATAACACGTGTCATTATCTACCGTCAACCCCTTGGCCCCTAGCCACCCTCAGTATTTTTTTTTTAAATGGCACCCCATGACTTAGGGGGGCTCGTTGGAAAGCTTGTCAAAAACTGAATTCAGATGTATCATTGAAAATTATATCGAACGCTTTACCATGAATTTTAGAGTAACCCTAGGGTTACTCAAAAACCGGAACAAAATTCATAATTTCTCAACATACCTATGTTTTTCCGAAAAAAACGCTCGAACAGGTCGATTTTCAAAAGCGGTACCTACCTAAGTCATTTTTCCATTTTACGTGTCATGATCTACCGTCAACCCCTCAACCCTTAAGCCTTTGACCCTCAACCCCTCAAGCGTCCAACCATTTTTAAAGGTAGATCTTGAACACAGTTTTTGACAAGCTTTCTAACGAACCCCCACAAACCATAGGATGCGATTCAAAAAAATACCAAGGGTGGCTAGGGGTTAGGGGGTGGACGGTAAATCATGACATGTATCATGGAGAAACGACTTACCGATTCTAAAAATCGACCCGTATGAGCGTTTTTTTTTAATATAATAATGAATTATGAATTTTGTCCGGACTTTTGAGTAACCCTGAGGTTTCTCAAAACTTCATGGTGAAGCGTTCGATCTAACTTTCAATGGCAGATCTGAATACAGTTTTTGACAAGCTTTCCAACGAGCCCCCACAAACTATAGGGTGCCATTTAAAAAATAAATCCTAAGGGTGGCTAGGGGTCAAGGGGTTGACGGTAGATCAAGACACGTGTCATGATGAGAAAACGGCTTGTCTCTTTCTGAAATCGACCTGTTCGAGCGTTTTTTCCGGAAAAAATATGCTCAAAAATTATTAATTTTATTCCGGACTTTTGAACAACCCTGTATGATTCATTTATCTCTGCCATTTTGGATTACCGCAAGAAGGTGCATTATCTATCTTCGCTCGACATCAAAAGCACCGACAAGCAAGCCCCAGTTGAAGATGCACTCCGTCACTGCCTTATTCACTGTGTATCCGGCCGAAGACTTTTCCAGTATAGACGTCTTTCTTTTGGCCTTTATGCAACTCCAACTACGTGACAACATAGTTAGTGACATCATGGTGGCAACGTAGATTGTGTCTTGAGCGCTGATTTGGAACAGTACGGGTTCTTTCATCTTGATGATATTATCATCGCAACGGAAAACTTCGACCACTATATATCTGGAGATAATATGAGGAAACTGTTTTCGCGGCTAACTAAAGCTGGATTGACTGGGTCGGAAGAAAGCCATTTTGGCTGAATAGGGTTCAGGTATCTAAAATTAGCCGTCGATGATCGTGGACACAGGGTTGACTTTGATAAAGTTTTAGCATCTCTAGATTTCCCAGTATTCACGGAAGCTAAAGAGGCTCGTCGGGCTCTCAGTATGGCGGATATCGAAGCTTCGTCCCCAGTTTTTCCACCCTTGTCGTCCGCCTCACCAAACTCGTAAAGAAACCCTTCTATCGTTTCGTTTGACTAGAACTTGGACTTTGACCTACATTCCAAAGTCTGAAGCAACATCTCGTCACTACATTCATGACTTGTACCGATTTTTCTCAAACCGCTCACAGTGCAGACAAATGCCAGCGGCTATGGATTGAGAATTTGAAAACAAACCTGAGACAGCCTTGAGACAATGGAGAGTATGTCATCTCAAGGTTGCTGAACAAAAGCGAACGGAACTGCAGCGCAACCGAAAAGGAGTGTTTGGCGGTGGTCTGAGCCTTCGCATATTAAAGGAAAAGACAACGTGGTGCCTGATGCGCTGACCCGAGCCTTGCCAAAAATTTTCCCCATCGACTTCTCGGAAGTAGATGAGCGGTACAGTCGAAAGGAATCGTGTCACGAGTCGCCAACTTCAGTACAGGTATTCCACGAACTTACTATCGAGTGGTTTGGAAGTAGAGATGACTAGAGATGTTCGGTAGTTTGGCAAAGAGCAAATAGGTCCCGATCGGCGTAATGTATTCTGCATTGCTACTTCTTCGCCGCAAGAATTCGTCTTCATAGATTTGGTTGGTCCACTGCCTGCCTGCCACATCCTGACGATTTTGGACCATTTCAACAAATTCTGTACCTTTCTTCCACTTCGAACAGCAATCATCAAGAATGTCGTCCGGTTGTTGATAGACAACTTCTTCCTGCTTTTTTTGAGTACCCAAAACTCTCGTTTGCGACAACGGTAAATAATTTGCGGAATCACGCTAGCGCTCATTTGCATGTTCGATTGATCGAATCTAGCCAAGTTGATTGTCAATTTGTCAATGTGAGCTGAAATTGAATGTAAGCTTCAATGACCAAGATGATCTTAAAATCACTAATTACAATTATGGCAAACGAAACAAAACTGGCCTTCTTTTTTTGCACACTCGACATCCATTCGCAAGAGTCTAGAGAGATCGGATGCTCTGTGTAATTATGCAAAACTCTTACAGGTATAAATACTGTCGTCACTCTGTGTTATAAAGTTCATCTCCAATAAACGCCTTTTAATTGAGATGAATGCTGATGCTTTTATACGGCATTTTTCACAATTCGAGTCGAAATTTCACAAGAGTGATTTCTCAATTTTTCTCAACAGATCATCGGTCGTTTTTTTCTTTCCCAGCGGTTGTTAAGATCTTGATGGGAATACCGCAAGACTCGCTGATCCCCATGTCTCAGTCCAAATCTAATAAAACTCGTTGCATTTTCATTTTATCATGAAGTGAAATAATTATTGTTGCATTGATATAATCATGAAGGGCAATGAAAGGAGGAAATTAAGCTTGAAAATAGTTTATATGGAAAAAACAGTGCCAAGGTTTATGAAGTAGTATGGCTATGCGGGAGCAACGACACATACCATGCCAGATTTAATAACATTATTTTCCAAAGATTTACGGCTCATGGAATTATGTCGTAATTCTAGCAATACTTGTATAGTTACTATTTAGTCACATATCGCCTAATGATTTTCAAGGACTCAACATGATGACTGCTTCTTGTTGGCATATTGGGCAATGCAATGGCCTACCTGATGCCAAGCATATTCAGTAATTCATTGAACTCTATCACTTACAAAGGCCAATTTTTACGAAAACAATCGAATTTCGTGTCTTGCTTCACCGTTGAAGTCTCCATGTATATTGGGTACGTAACAAAATAAGAAACAAGCACGTGTGGTGGATGCGATCCGATCCGACGGGACAAGAATGATGATTCCTGGATTAGGGCTTGCCATGACATCTTCGAGGACTTTTCTCTTCAACAGCACATACTCGTAATATCGCGCAAATGCAACCGAAATAACAATATGTAATTAGCCAAATCGTCGCAATATCGTCAATATACTATTAGATTAAAAAAATTATAATTGGAAAAAATCAATGAGCTAAAATGTTTTTTCTTTTTCAGGAAATTACACTTAGGAATGGTACACAAGCCTTCGGTTGGTGGGCGAAACCTCCAGTGGTTCCTATGATCAAAGTTTACGTTTTTAATGTGACAAACGCCGATGAGTTCCTCAATAATGGTTCGAAACCCATCGTGGACGAGCTCGGACCTTATGTTTATGTGTAAGTACTATTATAAGCATACCCACTGTATAATAATTTATTTGAAGTAGTGGATAGAACAATTCGAATATTTTTCTAATACATACAGAGTGTTTCGGTGACGTTGCGTGAAACTTCGGGAGGTAATTCTTCTCAGAGAACTAAATCGAGAAGTAACCGAGTAACATTTTTCTCTGGATTGGTTCCTAAGGGAGTTACAGACCTCAAGTTATACTCGTGGAGTGAGACATTTGATTACTTTTCCCAAGAACTATCGAAGGTAGAAAACTCAAATTTGGCGCAGAAAAGTTTCTTCACATTGCAAATTTGTCTGCGAAATTTCAAACAAATCTGGCCAATTGGCGGAGTTAGGTTGAATTTCCAGATGAAATTTAACGTTCATGGTTTTATCACTTTTACTCATGAACGGTGAACCCTTATAGAGGAAAATCTTTGAGCAAAACAGCTTAAGCCTGAAACAATCTATTTGAATATGCAAACAAAAATATAACTGGACTGCAAACATTTTTTCTCTGACAGTTCACCAAGTCACAGCCCTTTCTGTTTCTGCCCCCTCTAGCTCCGCCGCCACTGGTCACATTTGTTTGAAATTTTGCCCATACATTTGCACGGCCAAAAAACTCTTATTCAGCAAATTTGAAGCTCGTATTTGATAGTTCTTGATGGTTAAATAATTTGCAGCTCTGTCTTACTTTGTACTTTTGAGTGTCTCACCTCGGGTTCCACCAAAATTTTAAGAGCAGATTAAATCTATCACGCTGATAATTGCTATGCACCAGCCAATAGGATGGCCAGTTGCTTAGTTGCTATCAGAGTGATAAAGTTATCGCGTTGATAAAAGTTTAGTGGAACCCGAGGTCAGTGTTTTGTAGCTCCCCTATGTATTAAGAAGTACTTTGGGAAACAATATTACTCTTACTTTTTGACGACAACTTCACCCGAGGTATTATGCAAGGCCACTGAAACACCCTGTATAATCTTTTCAATAAGTACAGCGTGTTCGCGCGAAAATTCTACCCCCCTTTAGAGACTTCCTCTTGACGATAATTTGAAAAATTAAAAACGATTCTCATATAATTTTTTCCGTAGTAGGATTTCAGTTTGTCCATAAAAATTTTCTGTGGTATTATGACTTACAGGATGCAACATTTCTCAAGTTTGTGGAATAATTGTTGAATTTGAAAAAAATTCCTGAAATTCAAAAAAAATCTCTAAATTATTATTTGTTTCAGTTTGTAGAGTTAAGTAATTCAAGTCAGGTGAAAGTTTCAAACTACGATTGAATCCATTTTACCAAAAAGTTACAAAATTCACTAAGTTAAATTTGGAAGAAAAAATATTTTCTCGGTGTAATATATTTATAATCAGGATGAGGAGTGGAATCGATTCTCATAATGAAATACAGGGTGTCCAATTTGAGGAAAATTTTTGATGTTGCACCCGGTAAAATATATACTACAGGCAATTTTTGTAGGCAAACTCGAAGCCTACGGGAAAAATTGTATGACAATCGCTTTTAATTTTTTAAATTACCTTCAAGGCGAAGTCTCCAATGGTGGGTTGAATTTTCGCACGAGCACCCTGTACTTGAGGACCAACTAGGGCCAGTTTTTTCATCTCCGGTCAACATCATCTTTACAGGTAAAAAGTCAATTTGTTAATTCAGCATTTCAAAAGGGTCATAAGTCCGTTCCAAACTGGAGATAATTCCAGACTCTTCGTGATTTTTCATGCAATTTAGTGAACTCTACTTTTTTGTCGGGACTAATAATTTTTTCTTCAATCCATCGCATTTTTTAGGGAATGGGTAGGCATTAAGTCGCGCTAGGTATTGACCGTTCCCCCGGCAGTTTCACTTGCTATGTCAGACGCCAAAACAGCTATTATTTGTTATTTAGTTCAAAAATACGAGCTGCGCGGCTCTTGTGCCATTCCGATACATTCGAGAGCATACGCGATAATCGAGGTCGTGCACGCAAACTAGAGACCACAATAGGCGAGTAAGACACATCTGTACACACGGGGGGAGGCGCAGATTTCCCAGATCATGCCGGTTTACGGGCGAATCTGATGGTTGTTTCGAGAGTCGTCGCGAATGTACCGGCAACGGTCAATGCGGAACATGCCAGAGATCCTGTGGAATGTTTCCGAAGGTACCTAACAGTCGGAGTATATAAGCGGAGATAAGCCGACCGACACCAGATTCAGAGCGACAACAGCGAGTGATCGGCAAAGTTCATCAAAGCGTTATCCAAGTGCTAGTAATAATTTATGTGTATTTTATGGTACGCAGTGATAAGCGTGCTGTAGTAACAAGCACTCTGTGTTTGAATGTTCGTCTTTCAATTATAAAAGTATTCAACGCAATTCCGTAATGAGTATAAATAATGCGCTCTAATATGGCCAGCAGCATATGTGTTGTGATAAGTTTTCTCGGATCGGAAGCACGTTGAGGGACTTGAACAACGTTATGGTCTTCGCTTACGTTCAAAGCGCATACTATAGCTGTTTCTAGGTTATAAAGAAACTATTGATGATCTCTGGATCACAGCCGAGGTGCGAAGCGCCAAGGTGCGAGGCACCGAGGAATACAAAAACACAAAGACATCAACGCCTTCACAATGAAGTTGATCAAAGAGGAATTATCAGAATTACTGCGTAATTCAGACTCGTTCACGACCTCCTTGTTATATGAACTGCTGTTCCATGGCCTTTGCCGTCTCACCATATCCCTCGTTACTTCGCACCTCGCCAGTTTGGGTGACCGGACAATTCTTCGCGCGGACAATTTTTTGCCGGGAACTTTGGAGCTCTTATGAGGCCCAGTGTGATTTTTATATTCAGAGCCCTATCCCCCTCTAAGTTTTTATACGTAGAGTTTCAAGCTATCTCTACAAGTGTCGTTTGGGGTCTTGATGAACCCCCTTGGGTATCTCAAAATTTTCTGAAAATTGGCTTCGCCCTTATGCCTTGGACGGCTTCTTAGAGTCCTATTAGGCCCCCCTGTCTTCATGTTGCATTTGTAGCTCTGCCGAGCTCTTTTTTTTTATTGTTTTAGTTTTCAAAGCTCTAGTTAGGCTCCTGTGAGTCTTTATGTGTTGGTTGAAGTCCTATAGGGCCCCCTCTGTGTCTCTTATGATGTCATTTGGAGCCCTAGTGAGCCCCGCCAGGCTTTCTTGGAATTTTCAGAGCCCTATCCTCAGTTGTGTTTCACATCAAACCATTTCAAGCCTTGCTGAGCCCCCTTGTGTCTTCAAAATCGTTTGGAACCCTATTGCGCCCCTTTGTGTCATCAGTTATCGTTTGCAGCCCAGGTGACCCCTTTTTGATTTCTCAAAGATTCTGGAACCTTAGAAAGCTCTCTTGTGTGCCCTCTGAGGTTTCTCGGAGCTCCATGTGGCCCCCTAGTGTTTTCGTGTTTCATTTGTTGCCCTGCTGAGCCCGTTTTTCATTGCTTCAGTTTTCGAAGCTCTAGCTAGCTCCTGTGAGTTTTTATGTGTTGGTTGAAGTCCTACAGGGCCCCCTTTGTGGCTCTAAGTGTCATTTAGAGCCCCAGTGAGCCCCGTCAGACCTTCTTGCGATTTTCAGAGCCCTATCATCCCTTGTGCTCTACATCAGAGCATTTCAAGCCCTGCTAAGCTCCCTTGTGTCTTCAAAATTGTTTGGAGCCCCATTGCGCCCCCTTGTTTCTTTAATTATCGTTTTCAGCCCAGATGATTCCCTTCTGAATTCTCGAATATTCTGGAACTTTAAAAAGCTCTCTTTCGCTCCTTCTTAGGTTTCTCAAGCTCTTGTGTTTTCATGTTTCATTTGGCGTCCTGCTGAGCCTCTTTTTTATTGATTCAGTTTTCGAAGCTCTAGTTTGCTCTTGTAAGTCTCAATGTGTTGGTTGAAGTCCTACAGGGCCTCCTTTGTGTCTTCAATTATTGTTTACAGCCCAGGTGACCCTCTTCTGATTTCTCGAAAATTCTGAAGTCTTAAAAAGCTCCTTAGTACCTTCTTAGGTTTCTCGAAGTTCTATGTGGCCCCCTGGTGTCTTCATGTTTCATTTGTTGCTCTACTGAGCCCCTTTTTGCAATGTGTTGATTTCTCAAGCTCTAGTTAGCTCCTGTTAGTCTTTAGGTGTTGGCCTGCATAGGCCCCTCGTGTCGTTGAGTGTGATTTGGAGCCCCAGTGAGCCTCGCCAGGCCTTCGTCGAATGTTTAGAGGCCTCCGCTCTCTTGTGTCCACATTGAAGCATTTCAGGCCCTGTTAGGCTCCCTTGTATCTTAAAATATCGTTTGGAGTCCTAATGAGCCCCCTTGTGCCGTCAATTATCGTTGACATCTCTGGTGGCCCCCTTGTGTTTTCTTGAGTTTCTGGAATTTTCGGAAGCTTCCTTGTGCCCCTTCAGGTTTCTCGGAGCCATATGTGACCTCTTGTGTTTTAATGTTTCATTTGTTGCCTTGCTGAGCCCCTTGGTGCATTGTGTCAGTTTTCAAAGCTCTAGTTACCTCCGATAAGTTTTCATGGTGTTGGTTGAAGTCCTACAGGGCACCCTTAGTGTCTCTAAGTGTCATTTGGAGCCCTAGTGAGCTCCGCCAGACTTTCTTGCGATTTTCAGAGCCCTATCCTCACTTGTGTTCTACATCAAAGCATTTTAAGCCTTGCTGAGTCCCCCCTGAGTCTTCAATATTGTTTGGAGCCCTATTGCGCACCCTTGTGTCATCAATTATCGTTTGCAGCCCAGGTGACCCCTTTTGATTTTTCGCAAAGTTTCTGGGATCTTAGGAAGCTCCTTTGTACCTTATTAGGTTTCTTAGAGCCCTATGTGGCCCCCTGGTGTGTTCATGTTTCATTTGTAGCCCTGCTGAGCCCTGGAAGCTCCAGTTAGCTCCTGTTAGTCTTTATGTGTTGGCCTGCAGGGCCCCTCGTGTCTCCAAGAATCATTTGGAGCCCCGGTGAGCCCTGCCAGGCCTTCGTCCGATTTTTGGAAGCTTTCGCTCTCTTGTGTCCACGTTGAAGCGTTTCAAGCCCTACTGACCCCCTCAGTATCTTCAAGTATCGTTTGGAGCCCTATTGAACCCCCTTATTGTGTCTTCAATTATTGACTTCTGACTTATCGATATTTCTAGCATCTAAGGGCTCGATACCAAGTTGCAGGCGCAAAGTTTGGGACGGCGTAACTCGCCAAATACAGCTGTCTGATTGGTTGGTATCTGCCGTTGCTATGGTAACCGCACTTGCGGCGGTCTCACCCCCAACTTGGTATCGAGCCGTAAGAAGCTCCCTTGTGCTTTCTCAGGTTTCTTAGAGCCCTATTAGGTTCCCTTATGTTTTCAGGTGTCATTTGTAGCCCTGTTGAGCCCCTTTTGAACCTGTCTTTGTTTCTGAGTTCTAGTAAGCTCCTGTTGCCTTCATGTGTTAATCGGAGCCCTATAAGCCCCCTTGTGCCTTTAAGTGTCATTTGGAGCCCTAGTGAGCCTTATCAGTCCTTCTTGCGATATTTACAGCCCAGCCTCTCTTGGTCTACATTGTAGTGGCTTAGGCCCTGCTGAGCACCCTTGTGTCTTCTGATGTCGTTTGGAGCCCCATTGAGCCCCTGATGCCTTTTTGTGTTACTTGAAGTCCTATCTAGCCTTGTGTCTATATTGTGGCGATTTGAGCTCCGCTAGCCCCCTTGTGTCTTAAAGTATCGTTGGGGACCCTAGTGAGCCCTGCCAGGTCTTCTTGTGATATTAAGAGCCCTATCCTCCCTTGTGTCTACATTGTGGGATTTCAAGTCCTGCTGAGCCCTCTTGTGCCTTGAAGTGTCTTCCAGAGCCCCAATAAGCCCGGTCACGCGCATGCGCAATGCTTGCGAAGAATTGTCCGGCGAAGAATTGTCCGCGCGAAGAATTGTCCGTCGAAGAATTGTCTGCGCGAAGAATTGTTGATCTTGATTCACGAAAACCTGTTCCGTGGCTCTTGTTTTTCCGGGATCGCTTCAGTCGGGCTAATCCAAAATCCAGTGAAATTGATCAAACTACATGGCAACATTTCACACGGGACGTTTTCCACTTTATTACTTACTAAATTAGGGACGATCTTGCTCTGCGGGGTTCAAGTGCAATTGCCTTTTCAGTGTAGAGCCAGAGTATCAATCCATTATGCGATATTCATTGAACAACGGTTTGAATTTATTGTGGGCCTTGAAATTTATTACTTGAACACTGCATTTAGCCTCAAAGCACATTGGGAAGGTGACAGTTTATAACAACAAACTAATTAATTGACACTAATTTTAAAAATCCATGTGTTTAATTACGGTTTGATAAAATTTTTCTGTAAATACTCGTCCTATCGATGTTTGAGCTTGTTACCTTACCACGACCTCTAAAAAATTTATGCTTGTGGGCAAAAAGCTCTGGTCGCGAAATGTTTTCTTCAATTATTATTTGTGTAGCATTTGCTGCAAATATTTGTGTAACAATCATTGTCATGTTGTGCGAAACCTTTTTGTTCGTGGATAGTCTGTGTTCAATATACTTGTTAAACCACATGCAAGTTTTCTCTTCCCTGCTGTCAAGTGGGGTGGCGCCCGAGCCATCTAAGCTAAGAGTAATGGAACAGGACACGTTGACAATCCTTGAATTTTTTATCTCGAATATAAATCACTCTTCTAGTGCAGAACATAACCAATGAAACACCTGTATGCAGAACAGAATATAGTGGATCAAGGCTACTTAGAACAATCGCTGCTCAACCGATGGCTCAGGTCAATAGAGTAGTGCCTACTGGACTGCCTACCGAGCAGATTCTTTCCTTGTATTCTATAGAACGAAACACTGCTTCTGTTCAAGATAAAAGATTCGAATGACCGCTTGTACAAGACACAAGAAAAATTTGAAGAGAAAAAACAAGCCGAGTACTTTATGATGCTATATGTTATGTTCAGTTTTTATGCAGTGAAACAAAGTTATGTTTGATTACCTTTACCTAGAGGTATAAAATTGTTCACTCGATTGTTCATTGAACATCATTATCAGTACGATACCAAGTCCAACACTTGCAAATCTCACTCAAGTAAAGTACCTACAGGTAGGTACCTACTCCATGCGTACTTGCATAAGCGAAGAAAGCGGAGCCGCGAGAAAGTCCGATGAAGCACGTTATGTATAATAAGTACTCGCACATCAAGTGCACACGCGGAGGATAATGTACTTACGTACCAAAAGCTACAGTAGGTACTTGGTATTGTTACTGTGAACTCAGGAAACCTAACAAAAAAATCTGCCGAGTCAGTTGCAACCTTCTCCACAGAAAGGAACTTGCTATAACTAACGCTGCTGCTACCTACTAGAAGACTATGCCTAGGTAGAATAGGTACCTGATACACCAATCAAGCGCAGAAGAATGTAATGATTGTTTAACCGTTACGAAATTGTTGATAACAATCATAACGCATGGGTTATTGCACAAGGCCCCGTCAAGAATGCCGCGAGAACAGTCCGACTCTCTCTGCTGCTGAACGCTCCGGGTATGGCTGAAGCGGAAGGAAGAGATTGCCGAGTGTCAATAATGACTTATGTAATGAGCTATGCCGGTGCATATTTTCTCATAACATCATCATTTATTCATTAATATGAGAAGCTATGCACATAAAAAATTCCGTAGTTTTTATGATGTGTTTTAAATAGCCATTAGTTATGTTTACTTGCGGGGGAGTAGGTGCACGACATTTTAACAGGTGGAACTAATGGTAGTTATTCACGGAGCGATTATTAATGAAGAAATTAGAGACTGGAGAACGTAGTAGGTACTATATTTTGGCAGGCAGCAGGGCAATAAGTATCTACTCCTCGCCCTAAAAGTAGAGTGTATCCTTTGGGATTGTCTAAGGCATTGGAAGCTACATGCATGCAAAAGAAAGAAGACATAAGTCAAAAAAGAATCTTTGTTCGAGGCTGTGGGAAAGGAGAAGAAAAGTGATGAGACAGCTGAGCATGTGCCAGGATTGAATTTATAATGTGATAAGAAACTGAATCCTAATGTCGAGGGTGGATTTAAATACGATCGTCCCCCGAAAGATTGTAAATCGAAATGTTCGTATAGCATAGCACAATAAGCAAGCCGGTGTTATGCGAACACTCTAAGCATTTCACTCTACTATGCTTAGGGAGTTGATCGGAATGAATCGAAGAGGTTAATCAGGGTGGAGTTTACATGCTATCGTTTCCAGAAAGATGGGAGGTCCCAGGTCCAAGTATTCAAACAGCACATGCCTTTGCGGACCGGACAGCCCATCACTACTTGTTCTTCGCAATGATCATTATACAGGGTGTTCACGGTTTGAGTGCTCTAACTGTAGGGTTGTGTCCTTTGGCCCAATACAAGAAAATTTTTCCAATATTTTTTTTCCTTTCGGGCTTCAGTTTCCAAGTTACAGAGTGTCAAATAATTTGAAAATAAAATCTTTTTTTGCTATAACTTAGTTACTACTATTTTCACGAAAACCAGACTTGATACTGTTGATAGACTATTAATCAGATTCCATTTAGGGTTTACCATTACTTTGTTGAAAAACCAGTGGCGTAGATATTAAGGTTACCCACCAACTAACCCCGGTTATCTGCACGCCACTGAGATAAAACCAATCTTTGATAACTGTCCTGATTCCTCGGACAATTCTATGCAAAAAAGGTACTCATTGTCCGAAGGTCTAAAGTCAACCCATTTCGAGAAAAACGGCATTTTATGCTGAAAAACATGAAAATTGATCATAACAATTAATTGACTGATGAGACTTTTGTGAGCTGCAGTATTATTGAAAGTATTAAAATAACTGGAGAGAAGACTTATCAGAAATTATTGCTCTTGTTCAGAATTACTTAAACTAATTAGAAGATAATTTATTGAGAAATTAGTTGACAATTTTTTTTTTCTAATTTTTTTACACCCTGAACTTGGAAACTGAAGCCCGAAAAAAAAATTATAGGAAAAATGTTCTCGCATTTGGCCAAAGAATACAACCCTACAGTTAGAGCACTCGAGCCGTGGACACCCTGTTTAATTGTCCACTGCGCTGGAATTATTTGAACTAAGTTCAAGAGTCAGAGTCAGCTATTTTTGTTGGCTATTGTGTGGAATAGTTGAATTGAAACAGCCGGCTTGGGACAATTTAGATTGTTGCTCATGTTATTTGGGTTGTAATTCGCTTCTGTATTAGGTAGTTGGGTACACGGGCATAAATGAATCAGCTGCCTTGGCCACTGTTGGCAGTGGTAGTTCTCGTGGGTGGTTTTGCTGACATTTCAGAAGAGCTAATATCCCTTGTCATATGACAAATGGGTAACAGGTTGCGGAGAGAATGGTGAAGGAAAAGACAGTGCTGGTCTAGGAAAGGCCCACACTGCTGAAATTTGGCTCAAGTGAGGTAAAAACGTGATGCAGTTGACGAAAATCACTACTTTAAGCAATAATACTAGTTTTATACGGCGATGTACTATTCTAGTGTGATTTTATCAGTAGCTAGTGTGATTTTTCACATTTTATCCATAGCTTAAAGCGAGTCGTAGCCTAGACCCTTCTCAGCTGTCCTGATTGGTTGATACTGAACTAACATGTATGTAATAATCAAAGAAAAACAAATTTATGTGAAGGCACTATATCAAAATTCCATTATTTGTTGATATATTTAGTATCAACATACCTATACTATACAATAATGTGTCTGTCGGGCCACTTCTCTATCTACATTTGTTTTAATGGCTTTGCGCTTTGTGATGTCGTCAACGTACGGAATTATAAACGGAAAACATAGGCAGGCATGTGGATAATGAATAGGTGAAGTAAACAATTATTACCGTGTTTATAAAAAAAAAACGTTGCTCAAATTGTTTCAACTGTTCAAAGGAATCGAAAGTGCAGCGGAAAAAGATAAGACAATGGCATAGGTATTAAAGGGAGGTACACCTAAATGAGAGAGTATACGAAATTGGCGTGTTTTTATACAGTTGAACAGTGTTTTGTAACAGTTGCAGTCTGATTGCATAGGTGTTAACTATCCTATGTTGTGATGGCTTCCGGATAAAAATGCATCGCTGCTGATGCCCGCATCAGTAGCATTCTTGGCCGTCTCGTTCTTTTAACATCTAGGGTGTTAATTTTAGTCTTATCAAAGTGTCATTTATACTAAGGCAAGGGAGTTTAGTCCTCATCATATTGATTCCTGGATTTTTGTTGTGCCCATTGATACCATTTACATGATGGTGTTGAACTGTTTCCCTCTTTTGGACCCCAGGCTGTGATTGTCGTCACCCCCCCCCCCCTTACCTTGGACCTCTTACTTACGTTTTGCTCACGTTGTTTGGTTCATTCAGGATCTATACTCGCGACGAGAGCGGAACTTTGGGGATGAGGATTGTATTGAAAAGTTGAACAAAAACACGAATTAACAGCAAACAAAATTAATTTTTTATTGAAATCATCAGCAAAATCTAAATGAATCAGATTCTTTTCATAAAACACCTAACAAGACTGACAGAGTTGCAAAATGACACACAATAGACAAAATGAACAAAACAATTAAAAACACGACAACAAAATATGTCATACTGTAATTCAAAGAGAAAGAGAAGAATGACGGATTCGGAAAAGGGCACTTAGGGGAAAAACCCAGTCAAACAAACCCCTGAGTTAAGCTCTGAGAAGAAAACTCCCACATACATGACAAATGAATGACAAAAACTCACTGATGAATTCCGGTATCCAGTGTAAGTGCAATTAGTAAAAAGAAAATCGCAGAAACATCAGTAAACAAATGTTAAACACATCAGTAAACAACGCACAATAAACCAACAAATCAACAATGCAGATAAAATCATCAACAATGCATAAAAACTCAAAACAAGACAAAACAGGGGTGGTGAGTAGGATCCTGTAAAACACCCACATTGAATATCTGACAAACATAGCAGCGAGCATAAAAATATGACATAAAAATATGAGAGTCATAAAAGACGGCGGACAATGACATTTACATGAAAATCAAATAGGACATACAAAAATTACAGTCAAGTAAGTACATGACAATCAAATTACACACAAAATTATTGAAATGGCCACAAAAATATTGACATGACGTCCATAAGTTTACAAAATTCGTGAGACAACAAAAATGACATAAAAAATAATGACGTAAACAGACTCATACAGGAAATCAATCTAAGCCCGGACCTGAACATGAAAACAATTCCCGTATACGCACTAAGCTCGAACGTGAAACAAAGAAAATCCCATACGCGTTATTTTTAGAACCTGCAGCTCTTCGTGCGAGGCGTTGCTGTGGGTTCCTAGAGAAGAAGTGGAATCCAAACACAAATATGACATCATCCATGGGAAAAACGCGAAGGTACCAGTACCTATCACCGCGTATAGCGTCAAAAGGGCCGTTGGGCATTCCAGAAAATTAGCGAAATCCATGAGACGCGTAGGGTGCTTCCATCCTCGCTTCAAACTAGGCTGTAAAAACCGCGAAAACCCCTTTTCGGTCCTCTTCTTTGTTCTGAATTCCCGGAAACAAGTAAAAGTGACGCCCGAACAGGAAGATGCGCTTTTAAATTCATAATTTCGTCCTACATGCGTATTAAAAGGCGGAGTAAAATTTAAAACTCAATGCAAACAATTCAAAAGCGATTTAGAGTATGATTTTAGGAAATGATGTAAAAACGACCCACCTGTAGTGAATTACGGCATACGTCGTCTTCGGAACGTCTGGTCAGCGCGAACACACAAAATCAAGTCCCGTCTTTGACCTAAATTCCCGTCGCGTTTACATTCGGTTCCTAATATAGAAATGTTTTACTCGCGTCGAATTATTAGAGTAAGTTTGTACTAAAGTAAAGTCGCTAAAAATGCGTTCCGTCACACTACACTGCAAAATTTCCAAGAATCCTATAGCGATATCTCCACAGTTCGTGGAGCAAGATATCCGAGGATTGATATGTTCAAGGATCACTACGAGCTCCAAGGTTTGCAGAGCGACATAGAGCTGTTACGTTATTATGTCGGAGCTGAAGATGGGTTTCCGATGCTTCCGAGAATAGACTGAGACATAGAGTGAAATGTAGAGAAACAATGAGGTTTCTGGAGCAAGCTTCTCAGGGATCGTGATCGATATTTCTGAAATCACTGACTGATATTTGAGTCTCATTGGAGGTTATCTTCAAAAACCATAGATTTTTTTCTTCTGAAAATGATGAAGCAGTAGTTCTGAGGACCATAAAGCAATATTTTTCATTTGAAGATCATTTTTTTTGACGATCGTTGATGAATTACCCGAAGGATGAGGTATATTGTGGAAGATTGTGGAGCAACATACTTGAGGTTCGTAGAGGATTTTATTTGAGGATCGCTTAGCAAATTGGATTCCACAACGTAATTTTTCGGAATCCTTGTTTTGCAGGGTGTATGGTAACAAATTTGATATTTGAAGAGCTAATCTGAGAATGATCGATGTAAAACGAGATTTCCTATGATTAAAGTGAAGTAATCCCGACAATCGTTCACTATTATTTCCGAGAAGCGTAGACCCATATCTTCGAGGTTTTGTCGGGGGTCCCGCAGGGATCTGTGCTGGGTCCTCTCCTTTTTGTTGTTTTCGTAAATGATATTGGGTTGAGCCTCAAGAGCTCTCTTCTGCTCTATATGCTGACGATGTGAAGATCTTTTCACTTGTGGATTCTTCTGGTGGCTGCTTTCGCCTTCAGGGAGACGTCCGGACATCGCTGCGTTGAGGAGATAGTACACTGAAAACGGTCTTGATCCGAACGGGGCGAAGTGCATGATCATGTCTTTTTCCTTTGAGAAGCGTGAAGTGATCTTTCGGAGGAATCGTGAGGGAGGTACTTCGAAAGATCGTAGAGCGATTGTTGTTTGGTTTTGAGAACATTTTTCTTGATGATCACTTTACGTTATCCCTAAAAATTTCCCGAGTGTCATGGAGTGGTAATTTAGTTATATTTCGAAGAGCGTGAGCGAAATCTCTCGAGATAATTCCAGTTATACCTTCGAAAATAATTGTAAAGCGACATTTCAGAAAATCGTGGGCATGATATTTCGGAAGATTGTTAAGGACGGAGTCATATTGGTGAAATAAGCGTTGCGAAATCAATCCGTGTGGGTTTACTCCTTGACGGATTCGTACCATTTTGGTCTCTTTCGAAAGCTACAACTACAAGGATGTACTTTAGTTTGAGCCCATTGGCATTTCCGAAATAAAAAAAATTGAATTTTGACATTTGGAAAAATTGTTTTTTATTTTGGGAATGCCAATGGGCTCAAACCAAAGTACATCCTTGTAGCTTTCGAAAGAGACCAAAATGGTAAGAATCTGTCAAGGAATAAACCCACACGGATTGATTTCGCAACGCTAATTTTACCAATTCAACACCGTCCCTAAGGGACATTAATTTCTATGATTTTTTTGAACTTTTTTTTCTGAGCATCATTTAGCAATATTCCTTGTACAGTACAGGGTGTTCACAATAAAATTCACCCCCCCCCCTCAGGAGATTCCCCTTGGAGGTATTTTGAAAAACTAAAAACTTTTTCTCAACGATTTTTCCCAGGGATCTTGAATCGATTGTCTAAAAGTTTTCAATTGGTACCGTTTACAGGGTGTGACATGTAACTTTTTTATTCCAAATGCAACACCCTATATTTTATTACGTCATTTGATGAAGCCTTTCTTCGTGATCACAAAGATATATAACATTCATGATTTATTCTGACAAGGAAGCTGTCAAAAAAATAATAAAATAGGTAGCTAAATAAATCAAAAATTAAAATTACGCGACACCCTTTATTAGGAACGAATTAGACCATTCATCCCTGCAGAGTTAATTTCTGCGGACAAAATGCTGCAAGAATAACTTTTTTTTAAGTGAACTGTAGAAACCAAAGCCGTCTTGCCGCGAAACAAAATTATTTGATTGCCTATTTTATTATTTTCCCGACAACTTACTTGTCAAAATTAGTCATAAGTGTCATATATATTTGTAATCAGAAAAAAAGACTCCACCAAATAACGGAATAAAATATAGGATGTTGCGTTCAAAATAAAAAAATTTGCTTATTTTTTTTATTTTTTTTCTATTCGTTTATTTAACGTCGGCCTATTTCTGCAACGAGGCCTAACACCGACGCCGGTGAATGCTTTCCTCCACTTTACCGGAAATTTTGCCGAACCGCCGCCGCCGTGATATGCGGAAGTTGCATATCACGCAGTATCAATCAGAAACTTTTAAAGGATCAATTTGAGATCCCTGGGAAAAATCGCGAAGAAAAACTCTCTAGTTCTTTGAAATATCTTGAAGGTCAATCTACTGGAGGGGGGTGAATTTTATCGTGAACACCCTGATTTATTCAGTATTCATGCGTGGTGAACATTTCCACATCAAGATATGAACATAAAAGCGCAAAATGACAAAATGACAACCAAAACCAACGGAAAGCTACCTTGTCGTGGCTTTGAGCATAGATCAAAATTTGTTCTCATTAAATTTCAAACAAGGATATTTTCAGGGAAAAATATCTACTTTGAAAAAATTTGATGTTGCCTGATAGAGCTTCTCTCCAGATACAAGAAGCTGTGAGACTTGCGTCACCACTGACTTTGTCCATAATATTGTTACGAGCGGCGATTCCGTGCATTCTGGTGAACACGCGATCTTTCTAGATTCTTCAATCCATCGGGTCGCGGTGTAGATACAAGTGCGGAACTCTGCACATTTCCAGAAGTATATGCGATAGCTTGGCATTGAGAACCTTCAACGCTCGATCAAGACACATCTGTTAATTTTGGCGGAGACCCCGGTTCTGGAGCACGGCAGAATTATACGGGTAATGTGCAGGATTCTTCGAGAATCGTATGGAAACCGTATGTCGGGTCACTGTGGAAACCGCTGGAGAATGCATGGAACATTCGAGATGAATTAGTCGGACCTATATAAGGCATCAGTCGTCGTCTTATGAGCAGTATTGAATTGGAAGAGACAGCGAGCGGATAAAAAGCGATAGTCCCAGCGATATTTCCAAGTAGATAATTGTTGGCGTGTATTTATTGTAGTACGTAGGGCCGCCGAGAGCTTCGCCGTGTCCCGATGTTGGATGACACTGACGGGCCCTCTCCTTAGGAAATATTTCAAACCTGCGAAAAAAAACTTGAGCAATTCATCAACTAAAGCAAAAATTACGACACAAACAAACAAAAATTGAGCTTTTTGGGGTTTATCAACATTTTTTTTTTACTTTTTTGTTAGTAGAGCTAGAAAAAAATTAACTGGCGCTCATGGGCCCCCTGAGGGGCTCCGGGCCCCGATGATATGACACCTCCTGATCCACCCTTTCAGCGGCACTGGTAGTACGCAGTAATAAACAGTTAGTGTTTTAAAACGATCGTCTCAATTATATTCGAACCCGTACGCGAAATACCTAACAATATACAGGATGCCAAAGGTTTGTCAAAAATGTTACTTTTTGAAGCCGGTGTACCTAACTTTTCAAGAAAATATTCCGGTTTTTTTTCTCTTCAATTTCCAGAAACGGATATCAACATCTCGAAGCAGTGTTTGACCTTTGATCGTATTTTGTTTTTTGAAGAGTTCTTGATTTTTGTATGCCAGAGTGTTTCAGTGCCATTGTGAACTTTTCTGTGAATGTTCAAAGAAAAGCAACATGTCTGGTAGATTCTGTGTGAAAAAATCCAAATTTTACAAAAAAATCAAGAGCTCTTTGAAAAACGAAATACAATCAAAAGTTAAAAACCTTTTCGAGATAATGATACCCGCCTCCTAAAATTGATAATTGAATAGAAAGAATCCGAATTTGTTTTACAAAGTTACACAACTTCAAAAATTAACTTGTTTGACACTCCTTCCTTTGGCATCCTGTATATCATAGACAAAGTCAATAGTGACGGAAGCAGACACAACATCTTGCAGCTGAAGAAAAGCTCTATCAGACACCGTCAACTTTTTTCAAATCAAATATTTTTCCGCGAGAAGATATCCTCACTTAAATTTGGTACAAACTTTGGTCTATGCTTGACTTTTGACGAGCAGTTCACTATGAACAAGTTTCTTCTTAGAACCCTGTGACCTTGAACTGGTCGAGCTTACCTTGCTTCTCGTGGCGTGTTCGGAGGTTGAACCCCAGCCGGATCAAGTAGCAATTTGAGAAGAAGCTGCACAAAAGGAAAACGGCAACGAACCGTAAAAATACGCCTTTCGTTTTTGTAACGCACCCAGCTTGCCAATGTATTTATACCTATTCTGCCTAGGGTTAAGAGGACCACGATACAAAAAAGATCATTTTCACAGGCTGCTAGGCGACTAACACTGTTTCGGAGACTTCAACGTCAGCACATGAAGCACGAAAGTAGTATACGGCCTTAAACAGGGACAAGCGATTTGGAACGTGAATAATATACCATCACGTTGCTTGCTGCATTTCAAGAATTTAATTACACTTATCATCATCAACTCCAGCATTGCACCTTTTTGTTATAACAATAGCATAACTACTTAACACTTTGCTCAACCGAAATTGCTTCTGTTGGCTTTAGCTCCCATAAAAAATTGTGAATGCACGATGACAAGAAACAATCTAATCATCTTATCTCAGCTCACCAATTTTTCTTGTGTATAATATTATTATGAATAGTATGTTGTTTGTTGTTCTATACCTATCTCGCTATAGGTGTAGTCGTTGCGTCACATTTGCATGTTTCACAGTTGAGTATTTCTTAAACGTACCTAATGGCATAAACACAGCTAAACTTACGACATGAAGGTTATATTACAGTGTTTGATGAACCTGTGATTTGATATTGTATTGTTGTGTATCATGACAGGCGCATGAAGACGGACAAATTGTTTATTCCATTGTGTGTATCCTGGTTGATATGATGATTGAATTGTTCACATTCTTCGGAATTGCTCATAGATAGGCATAACTACGTAATATCTACTGCCTTGGGCACGACGTGAACTGCTACCATATCAATCATTCAGTCAAAAATATCTCTTCTCTGCCAAAAATATTTCCACGTTCAAGAATCTCATGGTAACGATATGTACCTACGTAAAAATTATCATGCCCAAAATTTGTATGTATGCTGAAAATATGTCAGCATAAAAATATAGCATCCAAAATTATCCCAGTTGAAAGTTTGCCTGCACCAAACGCGGTTCAGTGAGGATCAGGTAGTCAATAAGTTGAAGAGGGATCAGAGACTCGCGAAGCTGGTAGCCCGTCGACAGGTCCCGTCGGTGAGGCATCACTATATTTAATTTTTATCGTTGATGAAACGCTTCAAAAATTTTTATAATTCCTGCTACTGACCAAAACAATACAAACAGACTATAAAATTACTAATTCTTATCTATTTTTTCCAGAGAAAAATGGGAAAAGAAGAACATCACGTTCCACGACAATGGAACGGTATCCTTCAACCAGGAGAAGATTTACGTTTTCGACGAGTCCTTATCTGGAGGAATGGAAGATGACGTTGTCGTGGTGCCCAACATTCCTATGCTGGTAAATAGTTATATCAAATTCCTGATACCGGCCATTATTTCCAGTTTTCAATCATAAAATCCAATCTTCCAAATTTTTATGATCCGGGTGATTCCGATAAAATCAGGATGAAAATAAGGGAACTGGTATTACAATTAAAAGGGGAAAGCGCATAGTTGAAAGATCTTATCGTGGTGGGCGAGGGAAAGTGAAGCAGCTGGGGGTATTTGGAGATGGTTTTTATTTGGTAACTTTTAATTTTTTATGTTACTCGGAAAGCACTAAATGCTCAAGCAATTGGGTGTGTAGAAGCTTTGAAGACCAAATGATCTGGACGTAAACAAATCGCCATCTAGTTTTCCTCGTGCACAAAACCACCGTGTACTACTCCATTAAAATGCACGAGACTTTCGTTTTCTTCATCACACCATCATATACCGCAAGCGGCCGTTTAAGGTCACCCGACTGGAAAATGTGGATCATTGCGTTCCATTATAACACTAACATTTTGATGTGGTCGTTGTTGCGAAAAGCGGCTGGGGCACTTCCAAAAATATTGCAAAAAAAAGAATCGCGCGACGTTACCAAATACCTAGGTGCCTACTTAGTTAACATTCGTAGATGCGATATAACGTAACAATCCCATATTTTCGGGTTTATTCACCGGAGAAAGTAAGCTATATGCCTACAGCCGGCTGGATGCCTAACATCATCACGTCAATTTCTACAGTAGCGTTACGGAAGATGAGCGTTATGACCTTCATTTTTTTGTTATTAATTTTTTGTCTTCATTTTTTTTCTGTTCCACAGAGCGCCACCTCACAATCGAAACACGCGGCTAGATTCTTGAGGTTGGCCATGGCCAGCATCATGGACATTTTGAAAATCAAGCCGTTCGTGGAAGTGTCCGTTGGACAACTGTTGTGGGGTTACGAGGATCCTTTGCTCAAGCTGGCCAAGGACGTGGTGCCCAAGGAACAGAAGCTGCCTTACGAAGAGTTCGGTTTGATGTACAACGTAAGTTGCCTATACACCAGTTGCCCGAATCCATTTTTTGCTTAGAGTATAACGGGAAAAAATTCATGGAATCTATACTAAAAAAATGCGGAACTGTAATCCCAAGCTTGCTACGGTACTGTTCATTTTTTTTTAAACAAGGAGTAGCTTTATGTCAAACGTTAGTCTTCCTGTCACTTTGAAAACTGACGTTTCAGCAATGACGCGAATTCCAAGTAGGTAACTTAGCGACAGTGAAGATGCTACTAAACAACTAGATTTGTAAGTTGCTTGGCAACCATTCAGCACTTCAGCCTACCTAGACCAATTGGATTTGTCTTAGTTTTCTCCTAGATTTCGCTTGTAATTCGAGCCGTCAATTTTGCCATGAATTATTGTTACAGCTGTGTGATGTTCTAATCACGTTTGTTTTCTCTATAATTTCAGAAAAACGGAACTTCCAAGGACACGGTCACTCTGTTTACCGGTGCAGGTGACATCTCCAAATACGGTTTGATCGACAAATTCAACGGAGTGTCCCACTTGACCCACTACACTTCGGACCATTGTAACAGTGTCATGGGTTCGGACGGTTCCATTTTCCCACCGCACATGACGAAGAACACTACGATATACGTCTTCGACAAGGACCTGTGCAGGCGGCTGCCTCTGGTGTAAGTTGAAACTCAGTGAAACATACTGAGCCCTTAGATTTCAGTATAAAAAAATTACGAGGTAGTTGATCTACTCAAATGTCTGGAAAAAAGTTTTTTATTTTTCTCATTTTATTTGCGATAACTATTACTTATGCCTAATTGCAATTTCTATATTGTAGTAATAGTTATTTTACTAGTAGGGCGATCAGAACTATGATTTGAGTGGCCTAAGAGATATTGTTTCTTAGCTCTCAAATCTGAAATACAGAAAATCCCTAAAACTTTGCAGTTGGTTGCACTGGTGTTATTTGCCAAGATGATTGACAACGACATACGTTGTCATCCAGGGCATTATTTGGATGCATTTTTCGCAAATTCACGCTATAGATGGACAGAAATGCCGTTCTCCATTTTGTTTGAAAAGAGCTCAGTTTTTCGATCTGTTTTCGATCTTACGTCAATATACGAACCCATCAAAGTAGGCTGTGACATTGACAGTTCACGGAAAATGGATTAAACCTCCTGAGAACCTCCAACTTTAAGAAGCTCATATCTAAAAAATCCGATGCCTTCGCTCCTAGATGTGTCGCAAAATGAAAGCACCTGCTTGACTTAGTCCATTTATAATCAAAATTTCACAGAACTCATCCCCTCACAGTTGCGTTCTGGACCGAAAACCAGAAAACCCACCAAGGTCACTCGAATCACAAAGCTGCTGGACGTGCTATAAGTAGATAGGTTACACAGCGTATTCTCTTCCGCCAAAAAAATGATGACTCCACTATAGCTCTACCATCTTGCTACTCCTTACTACATTTTGCTCGAATCAAAAGGATAAAAAGGGAAAAAAAAGGAAAAATTACTTACTGAAAGATCCGGGTTTCAGAATCCCGGCCAGAATGAGCCGCTTTTCTATGGCTGCAAGGCAAGGACCCGCCTGGATTTTGTTGACGTTAAAACGCCAGAATTAATTGAGTTTACTAGGTGACAACAAAACTAATTTTTGGAAGAAAGAAAGGTACAAAAGGTAAGATGAAATGTCAATTCGCATTGACTATTTCATTGGAAAAAACTTTTAATTCCCCCATAACTGCTGGCATACAAACGTTTGTTTCGAGCTTGTTAGCTCTCGTCAGTGACAGATTATGTTGGAATTAAGCCCTGAATGACCAAAAAAATTAAAATCGATAGGGAAATGTCAAAAAAAAATCTCTACTTCGTTACCGGAACCCCGGCCAGGGAAAATTATTTGAATCAAAAGGATAAAAAGGGAAAAAGTACATTTTGATCTCTATCAAATTACCCTTTCTGCTTCACTCACTACTGTACTACACTAAGAATTGAAAAAATTGCAGAACGAGGGCGCAGCCCAAGTGTGCCACGAGTGTTGTACACTATTTTACTTGTTTTATCCATTGCGAAGGTATATTTTTTGTACTTTTTGAAGTTATTTTGACAAGTGCCAACTTGAATACATAAACTGTAATATCCATATACAACTTATGTAAAAGTCATAACATCTCATGTATTAACACAACAAATTCGTAAAGTATTCTTTTTTGGGTGTTCGTGGGTCAATTTCCAAACTAAGACGTCAGTGTATCGAACGGAGAAGTATAGCTAATTCAAATCCGTGAAATACAGGGTGTTCCAGATTTAATCGATCAAACTTTGGGATAAGATTCTCCTCATCCTCTTGATTCAGAACAATATAACACACATGCCTGTCACTCACTTCCTAAGAAAAATACAAGGTGTCAAAGTTCACTTTTTTCGATTTTAAAAGTTGGTAACTTGCTAACTATTCAACCAAATTAGCTCAAATTTAGCGGAGGCTGGTTTTTTGAAAATAGCTACCTACCTGCAAATTTTGCAAGAATCTGTTAAGTGGCGTATGAGTTATGGGGGGTCATAATTTTCAAAGGTTCTTCAGATGTTTGCAAATTAATGATCTCCCATAAATCTTACGCCACTGATCAGATTCTTTCGAAATTCAGCAGGTGGGTACATATTCCCGACATACCAGTCTATGCTGAATTTAGGCTAATTTGCTTGAATGGTTAGCAAGTTACCAATTTTTAAAAATCGAAAAAAGTGAACTTTGACACCCTGAATCTTTCTTAGGAAGCAAGTGACAGGCACGTATGTTATATTTTTATGAAACAAGAGGATGAGGAGTATTTTATCCCGAAGTTTGATCGATTAAAACTGAAACACCCTGTATATATAGTACCTATATATGGACCTAAACTCTCCATCATTGTACAGTAGAGAAGCTGCACGCGCTATAATCTAGCGGCTCGATACCAAGTTGGGGCTGAGACCGCCGTAAGTGCGGTTACCATAGCAACGACCAATCAGACAGCTCTATTTGGCAAGTTACGCCGTCCTAAACTTTGCGCCTGCAACTTGATATCGAGCCCTATGGCAAGTAACTCGCCAAATACAGCGGTCTGATTGGTTGATATCCGCCGTTGCTATGGTAACAGCACTTACGGCGGTCTCAGTCCCAACTTGGTATCGAGCCGTCAGTAATCTTATTGAGGTTACTTAAGCCAACATGGTGTTTCAACCCCAAGATTATTCCTTAAATTGGCCCTAAATTCATATACCAAATGAGCATATTCAAGACCGACAAATCAAGAGAGGTACAAAAGAGAATCAGTGAAAGAGAATAAGTTATAAATGTTGTGGGGTGTGAAAAAGGGTCCAAACAATAACACTGATAGGTACCTAGCCTTATGAATAAAAAACACAAGTGAAGAAATAATCAACTTTCTTCAGCTTTACTTTTTGAGATGCCGTCTTCAATTTCTCCTTTTTCAATCACCACTTTTACTTTCTTTGTCTACTGATTAGGCAGGTACCAAGAAATTTTATCTCTTCCCACTAACTTGATATATTGTTGAACTTCTACAAGTCTTCAACTGTACAATATTTTATCTAGTGAGCAGAAATAGTTCAAAGAAAATTCTCATCCAAATATTCCAAAACCATTCTTGTTTTATTGTTCTTCATATGAATAAGTAACAGAAAAAGCCGTGACTGAATAATACCAACAAGAAATTGCCTAATCTGATCAAATCTGGTGAATACTTTCATGAGGAGTATGTACATATTGTTCTACCTAAATAACGTTGGCAAGCAAAATTAGTGTACCCTGACACACTGGCTAGCTTAATGATCATTAACCAGAAAACGCCATTATTTTTCCCTTCTGCTGTCACCAGGACAGCACGGCAAATTGAATGACGATCCATTAATGATCATTAGACTATCTAGAGTGTCTAGGTGAATTTTTTTCGAGTATTCACACAGACTGGCGTTGACCAATTTTCTCGTTATTTTAATATTGCAAACTTGGAAAAAATCCGGTTCACAAGCCCACAGACATGATGTATCTCTTAAAATTACAGGGTGACATACTCTCAAAGATCAAAATGCCCAGAATTCATTCTCGCATTATTTTCCAGCATGTTAAAAATCTGATGAAAGGGTGGTGCTTGCTTGAATTGGTTTTAGTATATTGATGGAGTTCTCCTTGTAAAAGGTTATTAATTCAAGGAGTTAGAATCAATTTGATTTGAAAAAGACATCTGAAACACGTATTGCCGGTGTACATTTTTATCTTCAACTCATCCTTTGTCCCCACCCTACCCTACTTCAAAAAGATTGAGGGATAGGTTTGACATTTTCAAAATATATTCGGCAGAAATAAATGTCATTAACTCTAATTTGATGTATCACAAGATAAGTGATGCTATTTGAACTTGTGAGGTGTGGCAGGGTGGGGGCAAAGGGTTTGAAGATAAAAATTCTGCAATACGTATCCTGGAGGGTCCCCTTTCAAATGAAAGTTGACTGGTTTCGGCGTTTTCCGGGAAAAAGATTTGGTGGCAAAAAATCTGAAGTAGAAACTTGGAAACTGAACAGCCTGTACTTATATGATCATATTCACATATCAAACAATATCATTCAGACTCGAAAGGGAAAGCCCCATCATTTCCAATAAATACAGGGTGTCAGAACCCGTGAAAATTTCTCTGACACACTCTGGTATACTGCAAGATATACTTGAGAAATTTTGGTGTCCGAATTTCAATTCTGCAGGGAAAATTGTTACGAAAAATTCTTTTCCCTGCCAATTTATCCAACGGGTAAAATTTTAACAGGGGGAATCTCGGTAGATCACCTTGTACAAGACAAGAACTTATGCGAATATCAACTTCATCTAAACATCTATTATTTTATTATCATTCACCAAAAAACAAATCTCAAACACCATTCAGAATGTGGTGCCTTCAGTAAACAATTATTCATGAATTTATTTATTGAAAAGAAAATTGAATTTTCAGATATACAAAAGAAGTGAAAGCCAGCAGCGACATCCCAGCGTACCGCTTCAGCCCCCCCAAGACCGTCTTCGATGACAATCTCGAAAACAAGTGCTTCTGCCCTCAAGGCCCCCCTTGCGCCCCCTCGGGATTCTTCAACGTTTCGCTGTGCCAATACGGTAATTCTACGCTAATTTCTGAATTTTGTTTCCAATTTACTAGTTCATTCTGAAAAGAAAATCTTAATTGTTGTTGATTTCAGACTCGCCAATTTTGCTGTCGTTCCCTCACTTCTACCTCGCCAATGACAGCTACAGGACGGCACTGGACGGCATTTCGCCCGCTGATCCGGAAAAGCACAGCTTCTACATCGATGTTCAACCTGTAAGTTGCAAACAAATTAGTAGTGAGATATTAAAAAATTTGATGTAGGTACCGTATGATGAAAACTTTGTTCTCTAGAGTGCTATGAAATTATTATCTTATTTATCAAAAGTTGGTCGTATAATGACTAAATAAATTATCAAATGTCAGTGTCAGTGAACATTCTGACAAAATTCCGAGGAGGTTATCAAAATGCAGAGGTCACATTGAAGTTAATTGCAGTATTGCCAACATGATAGAAAAAAAAAACAAAAAAAATCATAGCACTCTGGAGTAAGAAAGTTTCTGGTCATACGGTATAAACAAGTCGAACGTTCAAGTTTTATTAGGTTCAATTAGTATCAAGTTGTCTGTTACAAAGAAAACGTAGGGCTTAGATTGTATCAGATATTTATTCATTTATTATAATACTATCATTAGTACTGCAATAAATTGACTGTCTAATATCACATAGCTTAGCTTTAAACCATTCTAAGCCTTACGTTTTCACTCCTATCGCCTCCATTGAAAGGTAGTCGAATGCTCCTTATTTACTTCATTGTCACCAACTTCATGTTGGATTTGTCCAAGAAAATACCGATATTATTACCCGAGTCTAGGTACATTTCGAGTGATTAATAGTTTTTTTTTTTGGAAATTTAAAACTTTCAACTCGAATAAAACACAAAGCACGAGTTAAATTTTGCTGATTATCGCCCAAATAGACTACTAGTAGAAATGGTAGTTCCAGTGTATCATTGTATAGTAGAATATGTACCTATAGGTGCTAGTGTGCTCTTTTCACTTGCCTATGCTAGAATCGATAGCTTGAACTGAGTCACGTGAGTCTTATTCGGTTGTTCTGATTGGCTGATTTGGGTATGTGGACGATAATCAAGACAAAAACTGAGTTTTTTTAATTTTCAGATCATGGGCACGGCGATGAGCGCCAAGGCCAGGGTGCAGATCAACCTGGCCGTTTCGCAAGTGGTCGACATCAAGCAGGTGGCCACTTTCCCGGACATAGTCTTCCCCATCATTTGGTTCGAAGAGGGCCTCGACGGTCTGCCCGAAGAAATGACGGGTCTCATGGGCCTGGCCACCACGGTGCCCCCGATCGCCAAAGCCACCCTGGCCGGCGTGCTTTTCGGCCTGGGCGTCCTCTTGTTCCTGGTGGCCGTTTGGAGGCTAGTGAGGGGAGCCAACAGGCTCAGCTCTTTGCACTTAGCCCCCGGACACGTCGGTCCCCCGCCGAGTAAGACCAAACAAGACTTACCCATGGGCAACGTTCCGAGAAACTAAACCCCGTTGTTACCCCCCCACACTGTTTTAGCCCTCCACCTTTTTAATTATCTCTATTATATTAATTTTATTTCATCTGACTTGGTTTGTTCTAAACGCGTGCCGCGTTCCGTCCAGACAAAATGTTGTGATTTTTTTACTTGCATGTAAAACAAATTCCAGCGTTCCGTTCCATGATTTGAAAAAAAAACGCGTTTTGAACAAGCCCAATGACGAAATGCGGGGGTGATAAAAAATTGCTGTAAATACAAAATAATGTTGAATTTTCAATCACCCCCTCGCATAGACAACGACGTTCAGACAACGAAACCATGCAGCCATGTTTTGAACTCCGTCATCACACTCTACGACGAAAAGACAAAAAAAGACATTCCAATATGGCCGCCATTGATTTTGCAACGGCGGCGATTTTATACAGGGTGACGGCATACTTACCCTGTAAAAATGCCTTATTTTTTTAAGACAATTTGCTCACGTAGTACGTAATATACAACCTAACAGATACCGTCCTTTTTATTTTTATTAATAATTGAATGATATTTTGGTGCTGTGTAAAACACTCTTCTATTCCAAAACTCGCGTGCTTCCAAATTGTGCCTTTTTTCTCTTTACCTATATATTTCTTTTATAATGATGTTTTTTATATTATTATATTGTTGCCAATTGTGTGAATTTATTGTATAAATTAGACGTTAGTAAGTTTAGGACGTAGTAAAATAGGGAAAAAGAGTGATGATTTTTATTATTTTTTTTTAAGTTTTTTCCGTTCAAAAGAATATTCTGTGTAGTGTTTTTTTTTTGTTCAAGTAGTGTCCTTTAAGTACTTTAAAGTAAAATTGTAATGCCCTTATTAATGTAACTTGCGTACTTTTAAAGGTTTATATGTGTAGGTACTGTATATTTGGATATGTACTTGAAAATAAAATTTTGTATGTATTTCTGAGGTTTCTTTTCAATTCCGATAAACCCTCGGATAAACCCGCCCAAGTGCATAATGAAGTCTCGTATAGCACTTTTTCTCATTTATTCAAAACAAAGTACAAACCGAGGTACAAACTGAAATCATTACAGGCATAAAAATATTTCGCCTCTCGTTTCGTCTCTAAAGTCCCTACTTTTCAAGAAAAAATGTTGAAAGTTTGGGAACGGGTGGAGTTTAAACTGGAAGACTCATGACATAGTTAACCTGTTCTGCGCTTGCGCGCTAGATAGGTCATCGTGTCACATGCATTGATCGTTGTTGTTAGGTTGTGTCCGACAGGCAGAATCTAAAGTTATGAATATTCAATAGCTGTGGATAAAAATCACAGGAAAACCAAACAACACAATGCAGCATCTTTTTGTATACAGGGTGTTTTGGTGACCTTGCATAATACTTTTGGAGGTGTTTCCTCTCAAGAAAATTGGTCAAAAAGTAGGAGTAACATTTTTCTCTGAAATGCTTCCTAGGGGAGTTACACCCCCTCAAAGATACGAAGTTGAACAAAGTCTTTAATTATTTGCTGAAAAACCGTCAAAGGTAGGAACTTAAAATTTGGTATAGAAAAGTTTCTCAACAGTGCAAATGTGCAGGCTGAGTTCTAGACAAATCTAACTAGTGGCGGCAAAATTAGAGGGGATTGGGATTATGTTGGAAATTATTCATGACACGTCCGTGTTTTTTCACTTTTACTTCAGAATGATGCATTCTACGGAAAAAATGCATGAGGAATAAAAGTTTTGGATTGAACGGATCTATCGAAAAAATTGAATTCAAAGCTCTTATCTTTGCCAGTTCTTGAGCAAATAATTGAAAACTTTGTTGCATTTTGTACCTTTGAGGAGCTAACTCCCTCAGGGAGCACTCGAGGAAAAAAATTTACTCTTACTTTTCGACTTATTTTTTTTCTAGAGGAATCACTTCCCGAAATTTTATGCAAGGTCACTGACACAAATTTAATTCTCTGTTTATGGTAGCACTCCACTTTTATATATAAATCTGTCAATTTTGCATCATAAAACCGGAAAACGTTGCCAGAGAGTTACCATGTCAAATTCTAGTTATGTTCTATGGTCATGTTCACATGCGACATCTTCGGCAGACTCTGCGTGTGTCGCTCCTATTTTCCCCGATACTCACGTGAAGGTGTCGTTGAAGTGATGTATTTTTGAGGCCTGTCCTAAAATGTCCATTTTTACTTCTCCAAAAAAAAAAATGCGTCTTCCAGATTGCAACTTTCAAGAAACTAGGTGGCTCGACGAAGCTTATGGTCGATAGCTGCGAGCAGACAGAGATCATTCCAATGTTATCAAAGTAAAACACCGACTGTTTCAGCTGGATTCTTCTTGAAACTTGAGCAAAGAGAATCTTCTTGTTCGCGTCAGGCTGACACAGGCAGGAACCAGACACACGCCTGCAAACAATCGGCATTTCCCCTAAAAAAATTCTTTCATTCTACCGTTGATTCTACTTACATTAACTCAAGTTCGCTAACGTTAGTCGTTATAGCCATATTTGTCTTTGAAACCCGAAAACGGGAAAATTTGAGACTCTTTCTGGGAGTATGGAGTGAAGCTTCCAACTGAAAAAAAACTTGCAAAATCTTTGGAAAAGACTAAATGAAAATTATCTACTGTACGATTCATTATCACATCGAAAACAGGGCTCTAATGGAGCATTATATAAAACTCCTTTTCAACAACTAAGAACAATTCATTGCTAAGAGAAGGTATGCGAACGTCAATGCCGAAGTGTCACTTTGTCAATCGTTCATATTGTTACGTATTTCGCGTACGGGTTCGATTATAATTGAGACGATTGTTTTAAAACACACACTGTTCATTACTGCGTACTACAATAAATACACGCTAACAATTATCTACTTGGAATATCGCTGAGATTACTACTCGTTTCTAATCCGCTCGCTACTACTTCGCATTCCAATTCATAACTGCCCGTGAGCTGACGGTTTATGCCTTATATAGGTCCCACTCGTTCATCTTGAATGTTCCATGCATTCTCCAGAAGTTACCACAGTGACCCGACATACGGTTTCCATACGACTCCCGAAAAATCTTGCATATCACCCGTATAATTCTGTCGTGCTCTAGAACCGGCGCCTCCGCCAAAATGAGCAGATGTGTCTTGATCGAGCGTTGAAGGTTCCCAATGCCAAGCCATCGCGTATACTTCTGGAAATGTCCAGAGCTCCGCACTTTATCTACACCGCGATCTAATGGATGGAAGAATCTAGAAAGATCGCGTGTTCACCAGATGCACGGAATCGCCGCTCGTAACAATATTTTTAGCAGCCAGATATTTCCTATTTCTGGACGATTATTAAGGTAAAACGGTTAAGATAGTATCTTACACTCGTTTTAACTAGGCTCATCAAGAAACTCTTATAATAGGTGATATAGTCTCGTCACTTTCAAGGCTTTGAGTGGTTTTGGAGATGGTTGTTTGGTTTACAAATAAAAACGTTAGATATAGCAGTCAACAGTTAACTTAAACGTTAAGTTCGTTACATTTAAAATAAATCCATTGATAACGACTGACGAAGTTAACTTTTTTGTGACGATTCAACGTTTAACGAAGTCAACTGTTTTGTTAACGGTACCCACCTTTGAGAAAAATGGACACGCTTGCTCCACGATATGAACAATTGGGTCAGAAACTATGGGAAAGCTCATTTGAAATCCATCCATTTTATTCAATATGACACCCCATTATACCTATACCTGGTAATAAAAAAAAGACTGGATTCGAAGAAAAAATTCGAATTTGAGAATTCCAAGAAAAAGTTCGAATTTCAAGATTCGTAGAGAAATCATTGAAACTAAATATTCCTTTCCTTATTTCAGACTTTTAGATGGCTGCAAATTTGTACAACGGTATACCCTTTAAAATCGCGAATGAAATGTCAATAGCTTAGCCAGGCAAATTAATCCTAAAGGGCTGAAACAAATATGGCATTGTCCTCTTTTTCCCATAGAATGAAATATTGTTCCCCCTATTTCAGGAAGCTGACCATTTGTACAAAGGTACCTATATCCTCCAAGATCGTGAATGAAATGTCAAAAGCTGAATCGGGCTAATTGATCTTAAAGGGCATTCAACTGTTAAAATTTCATTCGCGAAGTTAAAAGGTACCGCTGTACAAATTTTCAGCCCCCTGAAATGCGGGGAGAAATGTTTAATTCAATGAGGAAAAAGGAGAAAAAATTCTGTTTTTTTTTTCAACTCTTTAGGATCAATTCGCCCAAATGGTACCTACCGTTGTACAAATTTTCAGCCTACTCAAATGGGACGAGCAATGTCTAATTCAATGGGGAAATAAAGGAACAATTCCAAAGTTCTATATATTTTTTTGGAAGGGGGCGTTGGAAAGTACCGTTGTACAAATTTTCAGCCCCTTGAAATAGGGAGGACATTGTTTTATTCAACGGAAAAAAAAGAAAGAGAAATGTTCAGCTCCTCGGAGTCGCCCTATTCTCCTGACAGGGCTATAATGTTGAATTCAATGATTCCTCTTCGGATCCTCAATTTTGAACTTTTTCATCGAATTCTCACCCTAAAGATTGCAATGGCCCTTCTACGCCGTCGTATTATCACAATGACTCTAATGGTATTATTATTTACAAAAATCATTGAGGTTTCTATACTAGCATTGTCTTATTTGCTCACAGATGGCGACACAATAATTATTTATAGCTATTCAGAAAATATTATTAATGCGGGTACCATAGATACCTACCAGAATAAATAAAAAAAAAAGGTCAGCTACATCGAGTCACATTGCAACAGTAAATTCTAATTTTCAATTCACAACCCGTTTTATTACAAAATTCGAGAAACATAATACACCTACTTATTCAAACAACATTTGAAACTTTGATGTAGGTTTTTGTTTAATTTTAGACTTGAGTATTTGGCCTGAGGTATACTGTATGTAGAAGTATAAGAAGAATACTTAACAATTTAATAGTGGTAAAATTACTTATTTAATGAGACAATATTCGATTTGAACAACAAATTTAACGCCAATGCAATAGGATCTACTTCACGTCATGAGGCAGGAAAGTATATCTATGAACGTCATTTCCTAGTGTTCTTTCTTCCGTTGTGACCTTCGGCTGAACCTGCCTGACGGAAAAAATGAGAAAAAAAATAGTGAACTAAAATGACTTTGGCATATCATGTATGTACTTGAAATTTCGATTTCCGGAAAATTGAAAGTTTTAATTTTCGAATTTTTTTTTCAAAAAAATGCTAGGATATTGAAAAAGTGCCCGTTATTTTCTTCTCGTTTTTTTCGGCAGACGGGTTTAGACGAGGGTCACGACACAAAAATCTTTCTGTGCCTCTTTCACACTGCCGGTAATCCGCAGTTTATCCTTGTGATGGAAATGACAGCCTTAATGGCAGGACAAGCTTTGAAAGTCTAAACGCCGCCGCCGGGGTCTAACCTAGGCCTTCTGTTCTTTATTATTCTCATCAAATGATATCCCCCAAAACTTACAAAGCATGCACTATCTTTCATATGATTATGTCGACGATTTCAATTTATTCATCAAATATGTATATTGTTACGGAACTCGCCAGAGACCACGATGCGCGAATAAGACACATACCTCTATAATTAGCGGAGGAGCCGTACATCGACAGCTTGCCGAAATATTCCCAGTCAGGAGACTCGTCGACGAGAGCTTTCGCCAACTGAGCCATTTAAAATTACTCAAGGGTTGAAACCAAGGAGATGGGCCGCCGGCTTCCAATTTACTCAACCTGGCCCTTGAATACGTGATCCAGAAAGCAGAAAGTTGGTGTTATGCAGATAGAATATATGCCAATAAGACGGTGCAACTGGCAGCATAAATGAATAAATGTTTTAATATCATAAGCCGGTTGTCGGCAACAGTGGCAAACATGTACACCTCTGAAGAAGAATGCAAAAAGGGTGAATTATTAATTGGGATATTAAGAATCAACACCGACAGAACAAAAATGCTTTCTCAAGCGAGAACTAAACATGAGAGGTCGGCCAAGATTATATTTCTGTATACAAGGCTCCGATGATTTTTTCTGGAAACAAAAACTACACAATTTTTGTGTTTCGGTGTTGAGCTTATTCCTGTTTATCAGCTAGCTTCACGCATTATATTATTATTGTGCTGTTTATATGTTTATTTTTACTTGTAGCTTCCTACAAGGTCTGCTTTTGCTTGGTATTATGTTTAGTTCGAGAATGCATGTAATATTCAGCCAGTGCAGTATGTACGAGTATGTAATCATTAAATAAATAACTGTCAGTCGGGTCCACATATTATTTTGGAACTAAATCACTCATTTACCTCATCCACGATGAGATTCGCCATGCCCCGAATATTTTACTTAGTCAGGTATAATTGTCTATAAGAACGGTACCTACCAATTTGATAACGCACTTTTTTCTGAATAAATTATTGTTTACAGCTCGCATGGATCACATAACTGCCGGGTATCCCTAAACTGGAAGGCAAACACAATGGCAACAATTCTTGTAACAATTATTACTTATTGAATTTTTTACTTTGGTTTAACAATTGACACTTTTAGGTACTGAAAGCGGTGTCGGAAAGAAGCATATTGTTAAACCGCTTCTCAATCAATAGAGACAATTTGTTGCTACTAGAAAGTAGGCGAACGTCAGTCACGAAGTATCCCTTGTTAAACATTTTTATTTTTAGCGGGTAGAATTTGGAATTTCCGAGCAATTATCGGGGTAAAGTAGATAAAATAGTATATTACACTCGTTTAATAACACGAATTGTCACACTTCTCTTTCGTTACAGGCTTAGAAAAGTGCTCGCCGACGGCGTCTTCTATAACTTGGATGAATGTTTGTCTGCATTTAAGAGACTTCTGTGATACTTGTATTTATATCTATGTTTTTATCTCTGTTATTGTTATCATAGTTACATATATTTATAGCATAACAGCCGTTATGCCATATTCTTATATTGTATTCCTTTGTCCATATTCATGTATTGAGTCAAGTGGCAAATATGTATATTCTATTCTATTCTATTCTATTAAACTCCCATATTAGGGTTTCACGAGACCAAGACCAAGACCAAGACCCGCTTGGTCTTGGTCTTGGTCTCGAAAATGTCTGAAAATCTGGTCTTGGTCTTGGTCTTGGTCTTGGTCTTGACAGCAAGAGTCTTGGTCTTGACGTGGAGGTCTTGGTCTTGGTCTCGAGTCTCGATTCCCCAATCCCCAAGTCCAAAATAAAAATACAACAACAAGAACAATAATTTAAAAAACTATTGCCTCGACTATTACGAACCCTATCAAACTAAATTATTATTTTTTATCAACAATTTCCAAAGCTACAATGCCTTGAACGAATTTTAACTAGTACTCCAAGCGTCTCCAAGCGAAGATTAAGATGGAATTAGAAAATTTTTGTTTGTTCTTTAAATAAAACACAATACATAAACTTTGGATTCTTTGTATTTTTAAGAAACACCCTCAAACAAAGTAGTTTTGAAAACCCCCGCAAGTACCTACTATATGGGAAACAGAGAAAAGCAAAGAGGCTATGCCGGGTTGTAATTGTGGGTAGGTATACATATAGAAAACGATGTATTTTTATTTGGGCTGGTTATTCAATACGTCCTACTAATTTGTTAGATTTTACTTTTATGACTTCACTTCAGGGCCTGGGGTAGGTATGTGTTGCCTGCCAAATGGAATAGTATCCCGTATTAGTAGGTACCATAAATCAAGCACTTTGTCACAACTATACACTATTTACGAGTTGAACCATAAAAACTGTTGAACTTAGCCACGGCACCTCGCACATCCACAATAAATTACCTTCATGCAATAACTAATAATAAAAGTAAAAGTTCTAATCGAGGCAGTGTTCTTAAGTCAATCACATAATATTTAACATTCCTAAAAATGAACCTGACCACAGACTTGCATAATATGGTATATACTGTTGCTCGCATCTAGCTAGATTTTTTTTCTTTGAATTAGTTAAAATACGGAAAAAAAGTCGAGACTCGAGACCAAGACTTGAAAAGTCTTGGTCTTGGTCTTGGTCTTGGGGGCCAAGTCTTGGTCTTGGTCTCGACAATAAAATGATGGTCTTGGTCTTGGTCTTGGTCTTGAATTCGAGACCAAGACCAAGACCAAGACCAAGACCAAGGCCGGTCTCGTGAAACCCTATCCCATATTCATGAAAATTTACTATGATAGTATTATTACGAGTTGCGAGCCTCTCGAGCGATTCCATTACATTCGATTATTCGAGAACAGACACGGTATACCGGGTGATCATTTGAAAACTATCCACTTGTAAATAACTCCCGATTTCTAGACAATATTTCTCCGAGCAAAAACAGGTCGTTTTTTATATCGAGGGGGACATCTAAAACATACATTAGCCAATTTCTGCCTTCAGCTCCCTCGCCTCCACTCACCCCAACTTTGAAATTTCGAATGACACCACCTACCTTGCGATACATCAAACCGAAGAAACGTCAATTCTTTCTGAGAAAAATATTCTAAAATTTTCAACCCCACCCCCACTCCCCTTCTTCTTGAAAATTCTCTGTGTGTCCCATTTAATATTATGGAACCCTCAACTTTCTTCAGTTTAGCCAGCATCATCCCAAATAACATCGTATGAGATAATTTTCGGTGCAAAAAGTGCCGAAAACAATTTTTCTAAAATTTCCAACCTCTTTCCCGTTAAATTGGACAATTGGAGTATTTAAAAAAAAAATGAGGGGTTTTAAAAAATGCGAAAAAATTTTGTTCAGGAAGAAAATTCAATTTCCTGCAATTTAATGCATCACAAAGTAGGTATTGTGATGTTACATTTTTAAGATGAGGTGGGGGGAGCAAAGGGCTGAATTTCGGTGACACTTTTTCCATAGCAAATTTTCCTCGAAATTTTCTCTTTCGATGCTGTGCAGGATGACAGCATTGAAAAGAATTGAGAGGTCAAGAATATTAAATTGGACACTCAGAGAATTTTTGAAAGAAGGGGGGTGAGGTTAAGAATTGTATCAATATTTTTCAAGAAAGAAAATTGATTTCTGTTCAATTTGATGTATCGCAAAATAGGTGGTGTTATTTGAAATTTCAAAGTTAAGGTGGGTGGGGGCGAAGGGGCTAAAAATAGAAATGCGCCAATGTATATGTATCAGATGCCCCCCGGGCATCGACCTGTTTTTGCTCGAAGACGTTTTCACTAGGAATCGGGAGCTATTGCAGGTGGATAGTTTTCAAATGATCACCCGGTATGTATACTGCGTGGAAACTTCAACCAGTTTAAATTCAGTAATTAAATAACCAAAGCCATTTCACCAAAAACCTTGTACAGGTTGAAGCCACCCACATTTGGCAAGCCAAAAATAATCCGGAGGAAAATAATTCAAAGCTATGAAATCGAGGTAAAAGTATGTGAATATTCAGAGTCAAGGCATCATTAAAAGGTGTCGCTAGCTATTCAAGTCCTTCGTGTAAATCCCGCGAAGCTCTACAACATAATTTACTTGCTCCTCATCGAATTATTGATTGCGGCGGCGCAAGGGACAGGAGCCCAATTTGTTCGAATACAATGGCGGGTAAAAAAAAATGCCATTTTCTATATTTGTTTTATTCTCTATCTAACCTAGAAAAACAATTGAAATAGTGAAATACTGCCTCACAAAAAAGAATTACAGGGTTCAAAATGTCAGTGTTCCTATCAAAAAGGTGTCATTTTCTTGAAATCTGAAGCAAGTACCAATTGTTGAGCCATCTTAGCTTTAAACACACTAATAACGTGACCTACTGACCTTGACAACACTAATAATGGTGGCGGAAGAGAAAGAAAATGCCACCTTTTTGATAGGAACCGTGATACTGACTTTTGAACGCCGCAATTTTTTTTGTGAGGCAGGATATTAATTGTTTTTATAGGTAAGAGGATCAAACAAAGATAAAAATGGCATTTTTTCAACCCCATTGTATTTGAAAAAAAATTGAGCTTCAGCCCCTGGCATTGTCAAGGTCACGTAAATTGGTATCGAAATGTGGCATTTTTAATTTAAAAATCGACGTATCCGAGGTTTTTGGTGAAATGTTTTTGGATATTGAATTATTGGATTCAAACAGGTTAAAGTTTCTATACTGTATATCGACGGTTAAAACGCAGGACCTCGTAAATAACATTTTCAGCAAAATTAGGTTTTTAATTGAAAAGGCTTCAGTATATCCATCTCCATCTATTAGCTAAGTAAAACTTCAGTTCTTTACTGAGTTTTTGCAAAAAAAAAAATTAAAACATAACCTCGTAAGTTTTGTGATTCAAGTTCAAGAGCAGGACCTCGTATGTTTTCATTCTGTCATGCTGCCGTAACGGTGCTGAGTGCTACGGCGATATGTGAGTAAATTCAGTTTTTCAAGAATTACTTTTTCAAAAACTATAACGATTTGCTTTGTTTTTCAATTCAGACGGTTTTTTGCGTCCCCTGTAAAATATTATACCGATATATTTGAGGCAGTGCGGTTCTGGAAAATCCGAGAATGTTGGAGATCGAGACGCGCGAATAAGACACATTTGCACAATGGGTGGAGGTGCTGCACTCGAGAGCTTGGCAGAATGTTCGCGAACGGCCTGGGAGCCATTGCTCGAATATATATTTTGTTGTTGTTTTGTTACCACATTTTTTACATTATTTACATGTTTTTCGAAAAATGTTGAAAATTTTCACAAAAATACTCATATTCTTTCGGCAATTTTAAGACACTATTATCAACTAATATTATTCAATATGCTTCCCTGTCAAAAAAAAACATTTTTTCAAATGTAGACGCTAGACAGCATATCAATTTATAAGACGCAGGTGTCTAGTTTTTTTTTTAAATTTAGGTACTAGTATACGACCTACGAACTCATAGCAGTGATTTATAACTGAACATAAAGACTTAAGAAAAAATCACAAACATGATTGTAGAAGATTAAGCAGTTCTGTTTCAGGACACAAGAGAAAAAAAATTAATTACTAACATTTAAACAGGTTTTAGTTAATTTTAATAGGTTTATAAAGAAAACCGAAGTTGAACACGCATTAAAATGTTACCTCCATGTAAAGACGTATACTGTGCGTCAATGTCATAAACTTACGAACAATCTGATCTTAATCGCCTAATTTTGATCTGAACAATAAAAGCAAAAGAAACGTTGCTCTAGTAAAATACAGACGATTAAAAAATTTTAAGATGAAATGAAACGAATACCAACGTCATTTCATTGCTAGGTCCTGATATTTTTGTTTATTGTTACCTGCCAGCAGGACAACGCCCGCCTTCATACTGCACGGCCGACAAAGGAGTTTCTGGACAATCGGGGTGTTGTAAGAATGGCTTGGCCGGTGTTAACACCAGATCTTAATCCAATCGAGCACTTGTGGGGCGAGCTGAAGCGTCGTATTATGAGGTACAACCCTTCTCCACGCGCTCTACGGCACGTCCAAAAAGTGTTCCTGGAGGAGCAGAATAATGTCCCGCAGGAATCCATTCGGCATTTAATTGCACGCATGCGACGTAAATGTCAAGAGATAATTGACACAAACGGCGGTTGCACTCGATTTTGACTCTTCGATGTTCTGTTGTACTGACTTTTTGCTGCGTACAAAGCATTTTTCGTTCCCTCTTCTTTTTTTCTTCTCAACTTAGCAACCGGTCATACCACTCGGGCCGTAGACACCTGAAAAATGCCTCGTAGCGCCGCAGATAAAGGTGTGCTCTACGGAACTTTCGCATGGATTTTGCTAACTCTTCCTTAGTGATTAGACAGTAGACTAGAAGTGAGTTGACCTACATTCAGACATGATATATCCGAAATTTCACAAAGTTCTTGAAGTTACATGGATTTCGAATTAGTGTTCGAAATTTGTGGTTATTTATAGGAAAATTCATGTGAACATCGATCGCTCTTGGCGTTTAAATGATGGAAATAAAATGAAATTTCACTCCAGAGTTTCTGAACGATCAGGTATATCATTGGTTAATATCGAGATTTTGTTTTTAATTCTGATATCAATTTTTAAGTTATGGGAAATTTCCGGACAGAGTTCAAAAACTCTTGACGTCAATGTTTTGGATCCTTGAACTTTTGGTCGTGGAATATGGAATACTCAATCACGTTAATTTGTTACAAGTTGGTACTGCCGACGCCTACTTATTTATTATAAAACTTGATTTTTCATGGATTATTTACGAGAACGTCTGTAACTTATCCGCTTTCGTTTCCAAGAAGTACTTGGCAGATAGGTATAGGTACTTACCTGAAGGAAACTAACTTAAAACCTTGTATCGGTAAGTATGATATAATATGGTGTTTCAGGAAAAAATCTTTTAGACAGTATACCTGTGAAAATATTGGAAGTTTTAGATGTTTCTATCATGTCACTTAGAGTAAACATAATAATTTACTTTGTGCTAGATTACCGTAGGTCAGAATCATGATCAGAACCATCAATATCCGTTCAATGTTGTGAACTTGAAATTTACATCGATGATATAATTGTTATCAAATATTATTTATTCCGATGTTTAGGCGATAATTACAATTATTACTACTACTAATTCAATGCCAAAAATAAAGATTATCTAGGTATTTCGTAACAGGTTTTTCTTGTTGGACCTTTACCAAGTCCAATGTTGGTGAAATTATAAGTATACGATACAAGGTGTCAAAATGTACCTACCGAAGAACGAACAGAAGAAGGTAAACCCGTGCTTGTCCTTGAGCCATTAGGCTAGAGAGCATCGGAATTCTTTGTGGATTTGACATTTTGGATCCTTAAAAATATAGGTGGTCCCGAAAGTTCGAATCAAAACAATACTACGGTATAGACCTTGTACAAAGCCTACAAAAAGTAATAAAAAAATTCTTCTATACTTACGAAGGGTAATTTGTGTCTTTCGAACCCTCCTGAATCCCGATTTCGCTATTTCAAAATATTTTAGTGAACTGTTGGTGGCAGAATTATAAAAAAAAAATCAACCATTGATGGATGTGTATCTTATGTATTCAATTTCTGATTTCTATACAGGATGAGTCATAAACCTTTGAAAATTATTTTTCTCATAAAATGACTCTGAACCATTCTGTTGTTCCCTCATTTGATGTAAAGCAGAATGGTCACAAGGTTTTCTAGCAAGACATTTTTTTGGAGAGAATTTTCAAAGAACTCGGATTTTGTTCCTTCCTGACTCATCTTATACAGGGTGTTTGCAAACTTGGGGTAGAAAATTTAACCGTAGTTGGGAAAAAGCTCCAAAAGTGCCAGAAAAATGTTGAAAAAAACTTATGATTTCAATGTTGGAAATATGGACGTCAAAAGATGGTCCTTCGACCACCTCTATTTTCGTTATTTTGGAAGATTTTGGGAAACTCTTAACATCAGACCAGAAAGCAAATTTTTTTAACCTTGGATGTGTTTTGTAATTTTATTTAGTGTACAGGGTGAGTTATGAATTGTAAAAATCAATTTTTCTTCGAAAATGCCTGTGAAAATGATGTTCTGGAGGTTATAAAACTGATGCGGAGCAACATATAACACAAATAGTTCTCATATGAAATTTTATTCATGCCGTTTTGAAGAAAAATGGATTTTCAGAATCTACGACTCACCCTGTATAGCAAATGAAGTTACAAAACACATTCAAAGGTTCAAAAACATTGCTTTTTGGTCTGTGAGAGTTTGCTAAAATCTTTCAAAATAACGGAAATAGACCGCCCGAAAGGTCGAAGGACCACCTTTTGGCCCTCAATATTTGAAAAAAAATAAAACCCTACATTTTTTTCAACATTTTTCTGATACTTTTGAAGCATTTCTGTAACTGCGGTCCAATTTTTTACACCGAGTTTGCAAAAACCCTGTATAGTAAATGGAAATTCAGCACACATCCAGCAGTTGATACTTTTTCAATTTATAATTTTGACAACAACAGTTCACTGAAATATTTTGAAATAACAAAACTAGATTGATTCAAGTTTTTTTTGTGGGCTTTATAAAAAAATCCATATACCGTAGTACTGTTTTGATCCGACCTCTTGGGATCATCCTATAGATTAAAAGAAATATACAGGTATTTTTTTAGTAATGTCACTATTTCAGTACCTTCTGGCAAACAAAGTACGCAACTTTTCAACAGGGCGTGGCAGCATCTTGTAGTTCACTGTTTCAAGTTTTGTTTGACACCACAACCATGGTTGTCAGTCATCAACTTCGCGTACACAGTGCACAAAACCTTAAAGTTGCAAATTTTTTGTTTCTTTGTTTTGTCAATTCACTTGAAACTTATAGTAAATTGAAATCTTAAATTTGAATTGTGATACGGTGAAAGTTGTCTTCTTGCAACTTTAGGGCGGTGGCCGCCATTCTCCACAAAAGTCTTCAATCAGAAATGCAGTGCTCGGCCGCTGTCACAGAATCTCGAGACGTAGTTTCAGTGCAGACATTTTTTATTTTCTCCTTAAGATAACGAATGTGATCTGTAAGTTAACATAACAACAGATAACAACAGTGTAATAACTGTAAGTTACAAGATGCTGGCATACCCTTGTTGATAAGTTGCTGAATTTGCCTGCCAGAAGCCATCCAAATTGTGACATCACTTGAAAAACAGCCTGTATCTTAGAAGTGAACGGCCCTTTCAGGCGGCAGATTTTATAATCTAGACTTACTTTAGAGTAGTGGCGGCTCTCATATGGGCATGTGGCGGAGGAACTGTTATCTCCTCCATAGCTTAGTGGTAGAGTACCCATCCGGCAAATGGAACACGCGGGTTCGATTCCCACTCGGGGCAAGACACTTTTCCTCCGCCATATCACGCCATAGGATAAATAATGAGTAAATGTGAACCTGATGAGAGACAAAAATCTGTTAGCGCTGTATAGGCTAAATAATGGCTCAGCCATCCTTGCTGGTACTTTGAGTGAACGGAGCAGCGGGGATACGCCGAATCATCAGCATTGCGGAAGGCCCCAGACCCCAGGGCGTTGTCGACCACCGAGGGATCGATGTGAGCCAGCTATCTTTCCGAATTTGCTACAGTTTGAATTTCTTTTGTCCGCTTATTATTACGCGTAGCATAGTCGACTTCTGTATGATGAGATCTCATGAAATAAGCGATCTTGTCGAGCTCTGATCGTACCATATCCAGTGTGATGATCTGACATCTCTCCTTGACCTGTAGGCCGTTTACAGTCAGGCCGAGCTCACGGCGTTTACAGTCCCGAAGTGCGGACGGTTTCAATTTCGGAGAATGCCGTTTAGCTTACACAATTCCCCGGCAACGTAGCAACGGCTCATGGATAGACTTCTAGGTGTGGAATGCGAACCCTATGCTTTCGTCTACTTAGACGACATAATTGTCAACACGACCACCATATGGGAGTTCTGCAGGAGATGTTCCGACGACTTGAAGCCGCTGGTCTAAGCGTGAGTAGAGTGAAGTGTCGGATCTGTCTATCAGAACTCCGATACCTGGAGTATATCGTCGACAAGCGTTCCCGTTCCCGTTCCCCTCGACGTACCCGTTCCTAGGAATGTGCGTGAGGTAAGGAGAATTCTTGGTATGGCAGGCGGGTACTGCCGGTTCGTTCCAAATTTCTCCACCCTGGTAGCTCCGCTCAATAGTCTTCTATACGGAAGAATGTTCCATTCCAGTGGACCGCAGAGATCAAAGCGTTTTTTCAATTCCTTGAAACAACACCTGGTTTACAACTCCGGCAGTGCGTCGTCCCGATTTTTCCTTCCCGTTCCGGATGCAGACGGACGCAAGCGATGACGTCCTCGGGGCTGTCTTCTTTTCCAAGACGGTGAAGATGGGGAGTATGCTGTCAGTTACTTAAGTCGGTTGTTGTCAACGTCTGAGAGAAAATATAGCGCTACCGAGAAGGAGTGCCTCGGGGTGGTGTGGGCAAATGAACGCTTCAAACTTTATATCGATAGAACCCGGTTGATAGTCGTCACGGACCACTTTGCACTGCGGCTGCACACATTGGAGGACCCTTTTCGGTAGCCGGAAGGGCGTCACCCTGGACCTATGAACTGACCGATACTCGGGGTCGTCGTGTGTAAGTTTACTATGCTAGGGACCTGAAGCCGGATACGCCGGTTCGAAACAAGCTCGGTTTTCCGTTTTCCAACGGCGTCGCACGTCACTGAAATTAAACCCCATGTTCTTAACATGACCCATATGTTAAGCCCATATATGTTTACCTTGTTTCGTCGCTGTTTGTTTTATGTTCATTACCTCAGACTGGAATAATACGATAAACCTGTGGCTCGAACCTAATCAGCGTTTACGTGGCTGTCACCTGTAACAGCACAACTGTCACTGTAACAGTTCCGGGGAAATCAGGTCAAATAAAAACCAAGAGCACTAACATTCTGGCGGCCAACGTGGCGCCCACGTTGGGCGCCAGAATGTTAGCTCGCCAGTAGACCAATACTAACAGAGCCCATGGTGGTGGAAATAAGAAACGCTTGCCGGACTGGTGAAAATTCTCTGGGTAGAAAGGAGAGAATGTTCAGAGGGTTCGCATCACACCGGCGTACTATCATGTATTTAGGGAATAATCTCGGGTGTATAAATTGTGTAAACACTGCCGCCAACCGTAGTCCAACGAAAGCTTCATTTTACGCTCGCATATTTTGCTCAATTTATTTATTGGAAACTGGCGAATTGGACGGAAGGGTCAAAAAATTTACACCAACTTCGACCTGGATGGCTTGAAATGATCGAAGGACCAACATTTTTATTCTTCATCATTTTTCATGAGCTTTATAGCGTAGTACTGTCAAAGTGCGATACTTTTGAGACACCTGTAATTATTAGCAATGTTTAGCAATACTTTGATATTGGTGCTCTGTCAGTACTAATTATTGTAATTTTCATCCCGTAGGTATTGGGTGATCAGGTTTGGATTTGAAACATTTATTTTATAATAATTACAGTCTTATAGACTAACCAGTCTTCCTTCTAGGTTTTCCCAATACGTGCAGAAAATATAAAAATGATGCACCATTTTTTCATATGTAAGGTATAGGTATATAGTATATAGGTAGGTATACCTATCGTAAGTAAGTATATCCTGTTTATTTTTCTGTAGGTAGGTATTAAAACGTGACGCAAGATGAGCTCAGAGATGTTAATTGCTAATTGCTAACCATCAGCAGTGACGTTATTCCAGCAGGTTTCTGCATTTATCAAAAAAAGGAGTCCCAACTTCCATCAGCTGATGGAAGCTGGATTAGATTTTTGAATAATATACCGGTGAACTTGATCGGCAATGACGTCATTGCCCGCAGCAGTTCACACAACACGGTCGGACTGTCCCGCGAGTTCCATGCACTTCCAATTATTTATTACCTTACGGCTTTTGTATCATCATTCACTTCACCTATAATACCTATCTAGAGTCCATTGGGCACGTATGTGACCTGAATTGGTTCTGATTGGTTGAAATGGACCATAAGTCATGTGTGTTACATTTTACTTCACCGCGGGACTAGACTGCTGTGATCTTGACACAGATAATGAAAAATTCATGGTGGCGTATAGCTTATGGGAATTGGGTTTCGTCTTTTTCACCATGGAGCTATTTCTTCCATTTACCCCAAAGTCGTTTCCTTTGTACTGATATCCTATCTAATATACCGGGTGATCATTTGAAAACTATCCACCTGCAACCTGCAATAACTCCCGATTCCTAGTCAATATTTCTTCGAGCAAAAACAGGTCTATTTATGTATACAGGGTGGTCCAGGTTATAGTAGCAATAATTCACCATTCGATGGTCCATCAAAAACTAGGTCGACATGCATAATTTAATTTTTCTCAAAAACGCTTCCTAAGGGAGATATAGCCCTTCAAAGTTCAGTTTTTAAAATTTTCTTTTTGCAATAACTCTCAAGTCATCAAAGCGATTTTGACCAAATTTGGTAGAAATACTAATGAAATAAATACCCATCACTTCACGTAGATAACTTTTGACAAAATTGTCCAGTGGCGTAGATACCGGGGGATTGCTCAACTTCTCCCATCTCATTTTCTACGCCACTGGATATTTTTGAAAAATTATACTTTTTTAGAATTTCCTGTTCAATTTAGAAAAAAAGTTACTCTTGTAAAATTTTGATTAGAGGCTTCATTTCCGAGATATTTAGGCTTGAAACTTTGGAAAACACCTCGAAATCGCGACTTTCAAAGGCCTAAAAACTAAAATCCAAGAAAACTCATGATTCCTCTACTGGAATAAGTTTTCTAGGTCGTTTAAGTTAATTTACTGCCATTTTTAGCTAAGACACGAGGCGTTTTCAGAGAAAAGACAATTTGGGCTCTGGAAAGTGTCGATTTCGAGATGTTTTCCAAAATTTAAAACCCAAATATCTCGGAAATAAAGCCTCTAATCAAAATTTTACAAGAGTAACTTTTTTTTCTGAATTAAACAAGGAATTCTAAAAAAAGTATAATTTCCCAAAAATATCCAGTGGCGTAGAAAATGGAGTGGGAGAAGTTGACCAGTCCCCCGGTATCTACGCCACTGGACAATTTTGACAAAAGTTATCTTCGTCATGTGATGGGTATTTATTTCGTGAGTATTTATACCAAATTTAGTCAAAATCGCTTTAATGACTTGAGAGTTATTGCAAAAAGAAGATTTTGTAAACTAAACTTTGAAGGGCTGTATCACTCTTAGGAAGCGTTTTTGAAAAAAATTAAATTATGCATGTCGACCTAGTTTTCGATGGACTATCGAATGGTGAATTATTGCTACTTTAACCTGGACCATCCTGTATATCGAGGGGGACATCTAAAACATACATTGATAAATTTCCATCTTCAGTCCCCTCACCCCAACTTTGAAATTCCGAATAACACCACCTACCATGCGATACATCAAATTGAAGGGAATTTCAATCTTTTTCTGAAAGAAAATTTCTTGAAATTTTTAACCTCACCCCCTTCTCCTTAAAAATTTATTGAGTGTCCCATTTAATATTCTGAACCCCTCAATTCTCTTCATTTAAGTCAGCATCATCCTAAAAAGCATCGACCTCGGCATCGACGAAGAAAATTTTGATTAGCCCAATCTATCCTCAACAGATCCTGTGAATGTGAATATCAAGAAACTACTTGTGACATTTATACAGGGTGAATTTTTTCACATAAAAAGGTGAAAAATTGCGACAACTTCATCAAACCCTCATTTGCAAATTAATATTTTTTCAAATTATACTTGAAGTGAAAATCATGAAGTGTGATGCCTTGTCTCGAAACGGTTTTGGTATTACCAAGATTGGAGGTCTTACACAGAAGATATGAATTTTTATATGGAATGTAACAGATTTCCCTATTTTCTCGCAAGATTGAATCACTTATTCCAATGAATGGGTGGTTGACATTGAGAGCACGAAATAATCTTCCACTTTTTAACACTTACCTACATCATAAATAGCTAGGTATTATTATTAGGTTTATATTAGGCTAGACTGGTGCGAGTCTAGTCACATGGAGGTACGCTTTCTTAGGTGCAACCTGGAGTTGAGCGTCACTGCTAAACCTCATGTTACCTTTGATCACTGACTTAAATAGGTAGGTAGGTATTGGTTTTTCTTTTTTGAAATGAATGCTTTTTAGTCACTGTAATAATGTGGCAGTCAGCTTACTGGTTGTGAATAATCACTTCACGGCCTCTAAGCAGGTCAATAACGGCCTACTTCACAGCTAGTAGTGAGAAAACTATTCATTTATTTATTTATCTATTTATTTTAATGACAGAAAAGTGCACCCAACACCCCAAATTTTCAACTAGAGCATGTTTCAACAAATGTCTTTTCAAGATGAGTTTTATTTGACTCGGCACAAACAAAGATTACCTACCTAGGTACACTAAAATCAGTTGATTTCTTCATTCGCAGCATGTTTCAACTTGATATGCTTATTCAATTTTGTCTTTTCTTTGCCTCGGTACGAACATTGGTTGCACTGGAACCATTTGATTTCTTCATCCGGAACATGTTTTAACATATTGTGTTTGTTCAAATAATACTTTTGTTTCGCTCGGTACGAACAATTGTTGCACTGGAACCAGTTGATTTCTTCAATCGCAACATGTTTATACATCACGTGGACTTTCAAAGATGCGTTCCGCTTGGATCGAAAGGTACAGTGACTGCACTGAAACCAGTTGACTTCTTCATTTCCTGCATGCTTCACCATGTGCCTTTTCAACTCCGACTTTAGTTTAGCCCGATACGAACAATGGTTGCACTGGAACCAGTTGATTTCGTCATTCTCAGCATGTCTCAACATGTGCGTTTTCAAATTTGACTTCCGTTTCGCTCGGTACGAACAATGGTTGCACTGGAACCAGTCGATTTCTTCATTAGCTGCATGCTTCGACATGTGACTTTTCAACTGTGACTTTACTTTAGCTCGGTACGAACAATGGTTGCACTGGAACCAGTTGGTAATTTCGTCATTCGCAGCATGTTTCAACATGTGCGTTTTCAAATTTGACTTCTGTTCAGCTCGGTACGGACAATGGTTGCACTGGAACCAGTTGATTTCGTCATTCGCAGCATGTATTAACTTATGATTTTTTAATTTTGACTTTTCGCTGGCTCGGTACGAACAATGGTTGCACTGGAACCAGTTGATAATTTCGCCGTTCGCAGCATGTTTCAACATGTGTGTTTTCAAATGTGACTTCTGTTTAGCTCGGTACGAACATTGGCTGCATTGGAACCAGTTAATTTCTTCATCCGCAGCATGTTTCAACATGTGCGTTTTCAAATTTGACTTCTGTTTAGCTCGGTACGAACAATGGTTGCACTGAAACCAGTCGATTTCTTCATTAGCTGCATGTTTCAACATGTGCCTTTTCAACAGTGATTTCTGTTTCGATCGGTACGAACAATGGCAGCACTGGAACCAGTTGATTTCGTTATTCGCAGCATGATTCAACATGTGCATTTCCAAATGCGACTTTCTTTTAGCTCGGTACGAACAATGGTTGCACTCGTACCACTTGATTTCTTCATTTGGAGCATGTGTCAACATGTGCGTTTCCAAATTTGACTTCCATTTAGATCTGTGCGAACAATGGTTGCACTGGTACCACTTGATTTCTTCATCTTCAGCATGTGTCAACATGTGCGTTTTCAAATTTGACTTCTGTTTAGCTCGGTACGAACAATGGTTGCAATTATACCCGTCGTTTTTCCTTTCCCAATCACGAGTCAATATTTCCGATTCTATTACTTTAGTATCTCTGCCGGTTCTCCTTGCATCATCAGCCCCATTTAAATCCGGCGACTCTATGCCTTCGGCTTCTTCCGTGGTTTCTTGTGGCACGCCCATCGCTGGATTCTTTCCGCACAAAAAGTGATGTTTTACAAGAAATAAACTCGAGTTCAACTCATATCTGCAGTGCTTACACAGATAACTCTTAAGTTCTTGGCAAAACGTCTGATTTTCATTGTTTCCGGTCGGACCCAGACTATGTACTAGTTTGCAATGTTCGTACAATTCAAACTGATAGTGGCTTTCGTAGTCGCAGAAGACGCAAGGGAACTGTTCCGGCTCGACAATGACATGGTACAGTTCAGCTGCATGACAATTTTTGTGATTTCTCTGGACGTGGTGTGTGAGTTGGAAGGCGGATTCAGTTCGATGCGAACATTCCGAACAGTTGTAGGCGTCAACCATTTCCGGTAAATCTAACCTAAAATTGCACAGAAATGGGACTTCCTTATGAACCTTTTTTTTATATTCAAGACATTCACCAGCAAAACAAATCGAAATTGATGTCAGCAACACAAGGAACAATACCTACGTCTTCCTGGTTGAATCACATACGACCGAGCCGAGCATACGACTGAGTTCAGCACAGAACAGGCACCAAGCCACTAGGCAAGGCAAAGATCCACGTTCGACTGTTCGGCAGAACAGGGAACTGTCAACTGTCAAACAACGACAGAATAATAGGTGCGTTCGGCATGCTCACTCTTTTCACTCCTACCTACTCTTTTCACTCCAACAGCGTTCGGTTGGACTTTTGGAGTGACAGATGTTTACCCTGTGCCGTTCGGGTGGACAGAGTGGAGTGGAGTGGAGTAAAAAGAGTTACTCTGAAAGTCCCACCTCTTGAAGGTAGTACTTACGGAGTGAACATGCGCAATACGCTGGCGGTCTGTCAATTGTCAATTGGTTTAGGCACGTAACCTTAGTTTTCGTTATTTCGTTGGGAAAAAATCACCATCAGAGAGTAAATTGAGTTCAAGATGGAACAGGATCATCTTATTACCACCGACAACGGCGAATTGCTATGGTTTAATTCAAAAAGTTGATAAGACAAGACAACAAACTTTGGCAAAACACACTTGTGAGGTGACACTTCACATTTGAACCTAAATAAAACTTTGACAATTGACAGATCCCACGCGAGCAACTCTATTCAAAACTCCACTCCACTCTTCTCTGCTCCACTCCATCCGTGACGTCATCCACTCTTGCACCACTCCACTCCGCTCTACTCCACTCCAGAGTGAACATGCCGAACGCACCTAATAGGGTCATTTGCATGAATTTTATATTGAGACGATTACTTCATAAAATCATTCAAAACATTATCCACAAGAATTTCCGCCCAAAAAAAATTTCAAAAAAATTGGTCCATCCTTTAAAGAAAAATCATAGTTTGAATTTTTGTTTTCCCGCCAAAAGCGCGGTCGCTTCTACGATGACCTTGTATGACCACGATGACGTCAACCTAAGAGTTCTATTTTTCGTTTGCAAGTTTTTTTTCTTCGCGAGGTTGCAGCCCTGCGCCATGAAACCCCGCGAGAATTCAAATCTTCATTATTTTACACCTATTTCACTTTTGGAGCCGCGAACAGCGCAGTCGCCCTTGCTCACGTGTCAGGGCCATCACCAAGCTCGTGCTGCGCGCTTTTCAACCTGAATTGAGCGTCAGCCCCACAGACGTCTGAGACGGTGAGAGTGAGATATGTCAAACATTTAAAATTTGTAGCGTAATCTGTTAGTGTAGAATCAAGTAGCCCCAGCCCGGGGCACGATGACGGCGATGACGTCATCTCGCAGCTGACACATCGGTGCATGGAAGTTGCATGCCTAACAGTTTTTGTGTTTTAAATTGATACACACATTGATACAAACAAGAACTTCGGCACAATTGTTCCTATATCCAAAGTGAATAATTTGGTCCGCTTTCGAAGGTGGAGGTCTCGGATTCAAATCCGCATCGGGCCAGATGGACTTTTCCATGCGTTCCTCAGTATACTGGGTTATCTACTATCGTGCGGTGATGCTGCAGGAGAAGGGATAAAACGGAAAAGCCATCGAAAATAAAACCATAGTGAAAATCCCTCACAGTTGCAATAGTATATTACATACCGAGACGGGAAATAAATCATTACTGCTGAGGGCACAGAGAGCCTCCAGGCAAAGCCAGCTCTAGCCCGAAGCTGGAATGATGTATTTACCGTCGAGAGTATGTATACTATTTTACTCACAACCATGTAGGTACTCAGCTTGCAGGATTACAGGCGTTCAAAAGTTGAAATCTGAAAATTAACTTTTTGTCATAACTTACAGATAGGCCGATTAATTTTGCTGAAACGTGGTTCAGGAAATACTGATTAACACACTTATTGTTTGGTTGGATGCATATTGTGAAATTTCCCTTCTAAAGCTACCATTTCTTCACTTTCTCGGGAGGTCGGCAAGGGGTCACTTCCCGACCTCCTACTAGGTATGTAATGAATCAATTACCATAGTGGTTGATGGTTGTGAGTAAAAACTGTTACCTACCTACAGAGTTACAGAGAAACTCACTGAAAAAAGTCTGCTCATAATCCAGGTTTATGAAGGAAGAAAAATCGATTAAAAACAACTTCTTTATATGGTAGTAGGTCTAGAATAAATGGTCATATTTACAGCGAGGGTTGCTTTTCGTGCCATATTTCATTGTCACATTCATACGGTGGCATATATATTGGGGAGGAGGGATCTTCTTCAGGTCAGGTCAGGACAGGTATTTATTACCTGCCGACGACGACAAATGATTAGGTATTTGTGAAGATTTGTTTTTTTCTTGGAGGAAGCTACCTATTTGTTTTTTGATGCTCTACATCTTCTAAAATACTGATAAAAAAGTGTCACGCCCTGTATTATTCTTAATTAGCAGCATGTTTGAACAAATGTCTTTTCAAAGATGAGTTTTCATCAGCTCGGTATGAACAATGGTTGCATTGGAACCAGTTGATTTCTTCATCGCAGCATGTTGCAGCATGTGCGTTTTCAAATGTGACTTCTGTTTAGATCGGTACGGACAATGGTTGCACTGGAACCATTTGATTTCTTCATTCGGAACATGTTTAGCCACATTGTGTCTGTTCAAATAATACTTTTGTTTCGCTCGGTACGAACAATGGTTGCACTGGAACCAGTTAATTTCTTCATTCGGAGCATGTTTATTCATCATGTGCTTTTTCAATTTTGAGTTTTGTTTAGATCGATAGGCACAGTGATTGCACTGGAACCAGTTGATCTCTTCATTTGGAGCATGTTTCAATAACATATGCCTTTTCAACTTTGAATTCTCTTTAGCTCGGTACGAACAACGGTTGCACTGGAACCAATCGATTTCTTCATTTTTTGCATGCCTCAACATGTGGCTTTTCAACCGTGACTTTAGTTTAGCTTGGTACGAACAATGGTTACAGTGGAACCAGTTGATTTCGTCGTTCGCAGCATGTTTCAATGTGTGTGTTTTCAAGTGCGACTTCTGTTTAGCTCGGTACGAACAATGGTTGCAATGGAACCAGTTCATCTCTTTATTCGCAGCATGTTGCAGCATCATGTGTTTTTTCCAGTATGATTTATGTTTCCCTCGGTACGAACAATGGTCGCACTGGTACCAGTTTATTTCGTCATTCGCGGCATGTTTCAACATGTGCTTTTTCAAATTTGACTTTTCTTTAGCCCGGTACGAACAATGGCTGCACTGGAACCAGTCAATTTCCTCATTAGCTGCATGATTCGACATGTGGCTTTTCAACTGTGACTTCTGTTTAGCTCGGTACGAACAATGGTTGCATTGGAACCAGTTAATTTCTTCATTCGCAGTATGTTTAAATAACATGTGCTTTTTCAACGAAGACTTTTCTTTAGCTCGGTACGAACAATGGTTGCACTGGAACCAGTTGATTTCGTCATTCGCAGCATGTTTCAATGCGTGTGTTTTCAAGTGTGACTTCTGTTTAGCTCTGTACGAACAATGGCTGCAATTATACACGTTCTTTTCTTTTGAATCATGCGTCGACATTTTCAATTTTATCACTTCAAAGTTTCTGACACTTCTTCTTGCATCAGCCCCTCGAGCAGCCCTATCTAAATCTGGCGACCTATTGCCTTCGGCCTCCTCTGTGGTTTTCTGTGGCACTCCCATCTTTGAATCCGTTTCGCACAAATAGCGATGTTTTAGAAGAGATAAACTCGAATCCGACTCGTATCTGCAGTACTTACACGTATATCTCTCAATTTCTTGGCGAAACGTCTCATTTTCATAGTTTTCGGTCCTCCCCAGACTATGCACTTGTTTGCAATGTTCGTACAACTCGAACTGATAGTAGCTCTTGTAGTCGCAGCAGATGCAAAGGAATAGTTCTAGTTCAACAATGGCACGGTACAGTTCGGCTGCATAAACATTTTTGTGATTCCTCTGGACGTGGCGGGCGAGTTGAAAGACGGATTCGGTCCGATGCGAACATTGCGAACAATTGTACGTGTCAACCATCGTCGGTGATTCTAACCTGAAATAGCACAGAAAGGAGACTTTAATACAAACTATTTATATTCAAGGCATTCACCAAAAGAACAATTCGGAAGTGATGTCAGCAACACGAGGAACTATACGTTTTCCTGGTTGAGTCACGATACGATACGACTGAATACAGCAGAGAACAGGCACCAAGCGGCTCAAGCCACTAGGCAAGGCACATTCGCGTTAGGGAGAACAGGGAACTGTCAACTGTCATACAACGACAGAGGTCGTCGCGCCCTCTGATCAATAAATGACTCGCCTCGAACTATCGAAAGATTTGAGGTTTTTCCAGAAAAAACAAATTTCGAAATTTCCCTGAAACATTTTTCAATTTATTTATTTATTTAGCGTATGGCATACATGCTACAGACAAGAGGTACTTGATGTGAGTCGGGTATTTACCGGGTAGGTAGGTAAATACAAATCGGGTATTTACCCGGTATTTTCCCGAGCGATATTTACCCACCTTACCCAGTTTGACAGAAAAGTTGACACTGTTGACAGCTCGATTGACAGTGTTGACAGTTTAAAGTTAAATGATTTCTTTTTTCAAGTTCCAAGGCTTTATAAACATACCCTCCAAAGCACCTATTATTATTTTGCTGTTTTGAGCAAAAATCATTATTGTTATTGTTGTTATTATCATTATTATTAATGAAAATAGATACCCTATTAGAGACCCGATTTTGGGTAAATACCGGGTATTTACCCTGGGTATTTACCCTTAAATATAAAAACCCGGGTATTTTACATCACTGTAATAATGGTGATATAAAAATTATAAAATACTTGATATAAGAGTATATGAAAAAAAATAAATAAAAGAAATAATTCATCAAGTCCCGATGTCCAAGTTTTCAATCCAAGTCACTGTATCTGGGGGGAAGAGTGTAAAAGTCGAAGAAATTTCCAGGGTATGCCCTTCATTCGCATTCCTGAACAATGTGCACGACAGCTTGACGTGGATTTCCACAGTCACAGTGTCCAGATTGAACTATCAAATATACATTTATTCAATTTCACTTTGTGTATGTGTATATTATAGGTACTATTGCCCATTGTGAAGGAGTTTTTCCGTGAAGGCGGAAGGTTTTTCGATGTTTTAGTCTCCAATAAATTATCTCACAAACATTCTGAATAATCTCCAACCCTGTCGAAAATTTCAGATAAAATCATATAAAAAAAATCATATAGAATTCTATATGTTTTCTATATGTTCTGTATTCGGTTTTTGAACCAGTAGTTTGCAGATAGAAAACATATAGAATTTTATCTGCAAAAACTTATAGGATCAGGCAAAATACCTTATAGGGTACATATAGAAGCATATAAGATACCGCATTTGGCATATAAAAACACATAAAATTGTATAGATACGTGTTTCGAACAGGATACGTAAAATAACATATAAAATCATATAGATTCACATAAAATTCAGCCAATCGCGATGGGTGACGTGCTAAAAGTGATGATCCTGCGCATTCCTGTCATATATTTTCAATGAATTATGACATTTACTAAATATGCTGAGAACCAGATAGATAGATGAATGGTGCGATTCTCTAAAAAGTTACATTCCATAAAGGCTCTGTTACGTTGTTATTACCTAGACGACAGCCAACGGCCGACACAAATTTTTACGTAACAGAGCGTTTATGGAATGTTATTCTTTACAGAATAGCACTAGAAATCTTGTAATAAAATACACGCGCGTTAAGTGTCTTATTAATAATATGTCACTTTTAACTCATGTATCGTAAATAGCTATTATATACTTACTTGTTCTTTTTTGCGTCGATTATTGAAAAATGTAACATGCAGGAGAATACACTAGGTAACCTGTGATTTGTAGAATCGTGGAATTCTTATTCGGTCTTCTAGAGGGTCTATCTTCATAGAAAACTACACCAGCATCGAGCAGAAACAACATAAACAGTAAACTAAACAAGCAAACGAAGCAAACACAGAAATAGACGCCGCGGGGCCGAAGAACAGACAGCTGGATGCAAAAATGGCCGAGTCACGAGTTCAGAGTCACTGGCACTGCTCACTGCATTATCGGCAGTTTGCGGGAAATTGAAAATCATCAAAAGCTATCAGTATTTCATAATAGTGTTACGAGCGGCGATCCCGTTTATATTGGTAAACACTAGATCTTTCTGGATCCTTCCATCCATTAGATCGCAGTGTAGAAGTCTAGAGCGATCTGGTGCATTCCACAGCGTTCGTGTATGTGAAACTGAATGGAGCCTCCAACGTTCGATCAAGGCACATCAGTCCACTTTGGCGGAGGTGCAGATTCCAGAACACATGGAAAGCACGCGGAAGGTGTGTGTGATTATTCAGGAATGGTCTAGAAACCGCATATGCCAGGCACTATGGAATTTGCTGGAAGTAGACAGAAAGCTCGGGAGCGCCGTTCGGAGGCCTTATATAAGGCGTCAGCCGGCAGCTCGCGGCAGTATTGAATTGGAATGCGAAGGGATAACAAGTGCAAAACAAGCGAAGTACCTGCGATATAATTCCAAGTAGATAATTGTTGGCGTGTAGTTATTGTAGTAGTACGCAGTAATAAACAGTGTGTGTTTTAAAACGATTGTCTCAATTATATTCGAACCCGTACGCGAAATATCGTAACAACAGAAACGCAGGAGACAAATTCTATCAGCATTTGCTGATATATAATCTATAAGGTTTTCATAATAGGAATTTTTCATATAAAACTTATAGAAATTCAATGATGAATTCCAGATACATTCCAAGTATTATGTTTTCATATAAAAACATATAAAGCTTAAATGGGGTACTTGCCCAATTAATTTTTTTTATTGGCTTAATCGAAAGTATGGGTGAAAATATTGTACCCGTATTTTTTTTTTCTAAATTCCCGAAACTGCGGCCGTAGTGCCTGTTTTAAAAATATATTTGTGACGTCACAAATATACTAAAAACTGAACAAACAGCACTGTTGGGTTAAAAACTCAAAAAACTGTTCGGACGGCTTCACAATATTTGAAAAATACAGACATAAAAATTTCACTCAAGTTTCCCTACTGTTACCAACCTTTTGAAAAAAAAAAAGATCGAAAAGAAGTCTTTTTAACCAATGGATAGATTTTCCGGAAATTTTCAGGAAATACTATTTATTACTCTTGTTGATGATTGGAAGTATTTCCAGTCAGATCTGTTTCATTGGCAAGTACCCCATTATAGGATCCACTACCTTCATATAGAAAATTATAAAAGCAAATAGAATTTTTATCTGAAATTTTCGTCAGGGAAATTATCGTTTTTTTTTATTTGCAGAATTTATTTTTAGTTCGATATTGGTGCTTGAATTATTGAATAAAATATCACTGTCTTGATGAACATTTTTTGTTTGATCTCATTTCCGAAGATTGTAAGTAGTTTAATAATGAAGAATAGTAATTTGGTATGATTTTCGAGTGTTATATGTTTCAAGATCATTTGGATTATATGTTTCTCAAGTGATCAACGCAGAAAAAAACAAATTGGGATCCTGGATATCGGGATCATTACCAGAATATCATATCAATCATTTTCTCTCGCGTAAAGTCATTTTTCTTTGTTCGACAATATTCAGACTGACTAACTGAGAGTTGCGTACCATTTGGCTTGTCTGTCATTCATCACGGCCAACTCAATTTGTGAAAAAAAAAATAAAAAAATCACAAATTTTGTGAAAATTTCCGATTATCTCGAAAAAATGAAGTTTAGGGTAGGGTATCCCTAGTAAAAATGAAAGAGGATAAAAAAAGCTATAAGATGACCTTATAAAATTAGGGGCATGCTATTTGAAAAAAATGAGTTATGAGACTTTGAAAATTATAAAGTTTGATTTTTTTTTTGTGAACGCCCTGTATCAAGAAATCGCAAATTTTTGACATTGGTATATTGGTCTGTGACTTGACTATCATCATGTCAAGTTTCATCTCTTAGTTTTGAAAAGCAAGGCCGCTACGTTTTTTTCAAGATAACTGTGGAAATGCGATTTTTTTCAGTTTTTAATTTTTAGTTGGTAGCACTGCCACACAATTCAAAAACAAAAATACAGGCATAGGACAGTTGAGGAAGCTGAATCTGAAAATGCAAAAAAATATAGGGTGTTCCATTTAAAAAAATTGACGTTTTGTTGATCCCGTCAAAATGGGACACCCTGTATAGCTGAAAATAATTTTAGGTTATAGGTCCCATCAAACCATATAACTTCTTCGTTACATCTTTTTCTCTATCTTGAACGGTAAGACCGCTATGGGATAATTACGCTAGAATGGACCACCCTGTACTTTTCATGAATAGAAGATTTCTTTAGCAATAAAACGTTTTCCACCTCGAAAGTAGCCATCAGGTACTTGGTTGTTGAAGGACTAGGCCTCCCAAAATTCCAAAAAAAAATTGGGACCACCCCTTGGGTTTTTCGTTGCCTTCTAGTGACTTGTCAAATTTTTAGCCTCACCTTGCCTCGTAAGCACGACCCTGCTGGATACTACCTAAGGTAGTGCAGGCCAAGCAAATAGGCGTCTTCTTCTTAATCAAGTGGGTTCTTTTTCAGCTGGCGAGTGTACCTACACATAGTAAGCTGATGCGTAGGTATGTAGATATAAGCTGGTCATACTGACTTTTGTAACATTCATACGGTGGCGTAGAGGGTCTTTTTTTACGACCTGCCAACTAGGCCAATGATTTGTGACGATTTGCGAGACTCTCGTGTGATTCCAGTATATGGTAGGGTTGCTAGATTATCGACAGCTTTGGCTGTACAAGGGTTACGCAATCATCCGTTGCTAAGGGCCGATGGGAGGGGCTAAAATTCAGCTATGTGTCAAAATTTATCATGAGCGGAGAGAAAAGGGAATTTGCGGGGTCCGGTGCTGTTGCTTGATGTCCGCAACCGAACATACATGAAAATTTCATGCATATAGCGGCATAAAAGACGTGTTTTGAAACTCATCGGGCAAGTCATATCCACCTCTCACACGAATTTGTACACCTAAATCCAAAATAAACACGCTCTTGACAGCTAGAACCCGCTGGGACGGACGCCTATGGCCTTCCGTGATGCCGACAGCTGTCACTCCTTAACTCCGTGAGGCCATTTAGTAAACAAACGCTCAGCCAGAATGCGGTACCCTTACGCCGGCCGGCCGGTCACGTGATAATCAGGTTCCCTAGTATATGGACTACGTGCATGACATCTCTGATCTCTGATGTCAAAACAAGTTGCAACCACCCACGTCAAAGCTGTCGTCTGACAGCTGTCAGCTGCTGTTAAAGATCGCGACAAGACGTTCTTATTTTCACCACCATGGGCTCTGTATGTCCTACGCGTTGACGGCTCACGGTCATGCACACGGGGGTGAAACTGCTGCCCAATGACAAGCAACACGCCAGCTTGGTGATGAGGGTGCACCAGTACACCCCGAGGCAAGGGGAAGGGTGACAGGTGACATTACTGACATTAGTGACATTTCTGCTGACATTTACTTGTCATTTTCTGCCGCCTCTTTCTTGGCGGCTTTTCGCGTTAGGTTACTTTTTTTGCAACATGTAAAAGTGATTAAAGTGGCTGTGTCCTGCTGGTGTTCTAGATGCGGGAATAAGTGCAATATTGACAGGTAAAGGTTGGCTGGAATAGACGCTACGCCCTTAAAATAAAATATCTCTATTTTGTTTAGCTGTACGGCTATATGGAGGGCAAGAGGAAGTATAACGGCAAGTTCCCCGCTTGCAAGAACTTCTATGCGTGAAGGCAATAAACAAGACCTTCTTTCGTTTCCCCAAGGACCCTCAATTGCTACGGGAATGGAAGGACATTTGCCAGATAAGTGACGCTACACACCGGACCATTCTTCGTTGTTTGTGAAGATCCCTTTTCACACCACTCGATGATCTGGGCAGCCCGTTGCAGTATGCCAAGGATGTAATGGAAGCAGACGAGGACGCAGGGACGGCCGGATCATCACAGTCAAGCAAATTTGTTGAGTTCGTACCAACAGAAGAACACCTTGTTGCTGACTCATAGGGCCTGATACTAACGAGTTCAAACAGAACTAAACTATCATCGTTTGGTGTTAGTTATGATGAATTTTACAAAATTCTGAATTGTTTTTTTGGACAGTTATTGCATAATTTCATTACCTTTATTGACTCAATTAATAGTATAGGTATTATCCGTTTCACCCTTATTTGCCACCCAGCAAGCTATGAAAAATTTCAGTTTCATTGGTACCTACGCCTGAGACTCACAGGTGGTTTCACGCGGTGGAGGTTATGTGGCTCTGTCGCTATTCTCTGGCTCTGTCAGTCTGACACGTGGATGACGCCGCACCGTGGAAGAAAATTCAGACCGGGAGCCTGGCCCAGAAAAAGCAAGGGAAAAATGGCGCGGCAGGTGCGCGGGAATGGTTTTTCAAGATTCGGGGGCGAAATCTTGACCCCCTTAACATCCAAGCCCGGGAAGAGAGGAAACTTCTTGCATCTGCAGCGAATACCACTGTAATTATTCGCAGTACTACCAGGTGTTGGATGCATAATTAGGAACAAAACTATGAGCTTTTATAGGGGTGATGGACAGGAAGCAAGTATGGACAAGGTTTTAAGGCACCAGCTCCCTGTCCATGAAGCAAAACGTAAACTGCTTGGCTTATCCAAGTCAAACTTGAGCTGAGAATAAAGGAACCGTAGGTTTTGAGGTAGGTTTGTACATACCCCCTAACGCGGCTTCACCCACTGCCATGTTTTGGGCCAGGCGTTTAATAATGCCGCAGAACTTGAATTTTTGTCTTGTGGGGAATAATTTTTGGCATCTTGTGATTTGACGTCAAAATTTGTCAATCAATTCATGAGCTGTCGTCAGTAGGTATGCTAAACCTAACAAAACAATATCATGGCTTGCTGCGTGGCAAATAAGGGTGAAACGGATAATAGACATGCTTTTCGATTATTGAATAATCTTCAATGAGTAGGTACTCAGTCAAGTAAGTAGTTTAGAATTGACATTCATCAGTGAGATTCTCTATTGGCGAAAATCAGCGGCCACCAGAAGGCGCTGAACGCAGTCAAACATGGTGGCCCAAGAGGCCTTGACAAATAGGTACCCAGCGCACAGCCCAGCGCAGTAGCCACGCAGTAGCGCAGTAGCACTCGACAGTTGACAGTACCTACTCCAAATCATAAAAATATTGACAGTTTTGACAGTTGAAAAATAATTAAATTTTTTTGTCTTCCTTGTTTACCACATCGTCGTGAATGTGAGCGAGTGAGTGTTGTAGTTTGACTTGAATTACTGCGTTAGTATACGCCAATGGACACAATGCACAATGCAGCAGCAAAAGCCGATACGTAAGTTGGTGAAATGCTGGCCGAAAAATGCAATCTCTGAATGCTTAATTACATTGCAGCGGGTCCATTGCAGGTGTTGAGTTGTGTGAGCCCCTTGCACACAAGGTGGAAATACTAAGCCCCCACAAGACAAGGCATAGGTACAACAGGACGCATCACGAAAATGAGCCAACAATTATCGGTTAGACCAGAAAGATAAACATTCTTTTGGAGTAATCGTACGACTCATACATTGACTGTAAAGTAAAATTTCAGTAGCTAATAAGCATTTACCGCTGTCTAGAATAATAAAAATCATAGTTTAACAATAATAATTGAGTATTCTTCAATCATGAGTTTAATCAAAGCATCATCGGTTGATATTAGGTAGTGTTTCTACAATGGAAAATATTTTCATATCGATTAAGTTGTTCTAAATCTGAACTGATGAGGCGAGTGACGGATTCTGATTTGCAGGCCAGGTATCTTCTCTCAATACCGCTGGCGTTGATCTCCAGGCTCTCCGGCTGCTCTCACTGGCTTATCGGAGATGGCTTCACGAGTTCACAACACTGTTCTAACAACTGGGCCACAGAACCTAGCCTCCAAATGGTTTTCAATTATCCATTTATGAGACATAACAAAGCACAAGAGTCTCAGTCGCAGTGAGCCCCAGTCACCCCCGGCATTTTCTAAAACAAAAATAAGTTAGAGATACCAGTGTTGCCAACTACCTGAGATTGAAAGTCGCTAGATGGGCATTTTCAAATAGCTAGAAATAGCCAAAAAGAGAAATATGCGCCGCAGGCGAAATTTTTTCGAAATCTAGCTTTTTTTCTAGCTATTTTCATACCCTTTTTTGAAAATTGAAAAAAAAAATCAAAGATTTGAAAAAAATTTCAAGTTTTTTTAGACTTCCAAGATTTTTTTTTGAGGTATCGACAGACGGCAGATATTGAGGCTCCCACCCACGAAGACGATTAAGGCAATTTTCAAACTGAAGTGATTATCTGTGCATATTGTGTCCATCTGGTATATATATCTAAATATATTGTAATTTCAATCAAAGTCGCGTTATAAGTGACTATTGGAACAAATCGAAGTAGGCTACAATATCATAGTAAAGATTTATAATAGGTTTGTTCTATCAGAAATCTCAAACTAGTCAGAGCCAATGAGAAGCGCCCAAATCAGTTTGCAAACAGATTTTCTCGATTACTATTGGCTCTGTCTGGTTTGAAACCTCTTGATGGAACAAACCTATAAAAACATATAAACATGAACAAAATTTATACCGCGAAAACCATTAAACATATCTCACTTTTATTAACATAAATAAGTAAAAACCAAAACAAATAATTCTCTTATAACAATACAGGTACTTAAGCTGCTTGAACAATATCAGTCAAAAATCAAAATAAAGGAGATCGAACAATGTCAGTCAAAAATCAAAATAAAGGAGATCAAAAGTCGAACTCAACTTCAGCATCTGCTGAAGGAATGCCATAGGTTCTCATTGTTTTGATTTGTTTGATCACAGATTCAGGAAATTGGTAATTTTCACAACATTGGTTGTTTCTCTTCAATCCTGACCGGGTGGCCATGATTGCTGTAAGCATGGGTAGTTGCAACCTGTTCCTGAGCTTCGTTTTTATCACGTTCATGGAGCTGAACAACCTCTCCACTTCCGCGTTGGAATTCGGCAAACATAGAACGTCTATAGCGAACTGGGCTACATCTTGGAAAGGATTTTCTCCTGATGCATTTTTAAAGTCATATACCTCATACCAAAATTCCTTCGTCGTGGTTCTACTGCTCCATTGAAACAAATGAATCTTATTCCATTGAAAGTCAATAGCATCTAGTTCATTTTGAGATTTCTTGAAAAACTTCACTATCTCCTCAAGACTCGATTTGAAGTGGGATAACGCTGAATCTACACTCAAACAACTTATTTTTTGTAGAATATTGAAGTTGTCAGGTAAACGATTTTTCATCTCTTCGATCAATTTCAACACAAAATCAATGCACTTTCCTCTTATTTCCATTTCTTTGGAAGCTGACAGGTCTTGAGTTTCTCTTAAATGTTTCATAACTTGTTCAAACCCGCTGCCTAAAGAACAATTCCTGTCAACAAAGTCTGATATTTTATCCTTGAAAACATTTATAGTTCGACGTCTGCCAGGAACTATCACAAAGTTCACCAATGTGTCAAGAAAGAGTTTCAAATCGCAAAGCAACTTGGTGGGGTCAGCGTCGTTACTTTCAAACGCCTTGTTGATCTTTTGTGCATCATTCAAGATCGGTTTCAGAAACTTTAAATATGCCAAAGGACCCCGCACGTTTTCTATGAAAAAGTGGTTTCGGTGAATTTGGCTAAATTTTTTAGATGTTGTAGATCTTGATTCAAGAAATATATTCCTGGAAAATTGGACCCCTCCTATGAACAGTTTTTCCCCTACACCCCTAATAAGGCCAACATTAGGAATCGAGTTAGGAATAGTCAAATTGGAACTCAAATTTTTTGAAATTCATGAAACTGGTTCAAATCGAGCTCGTGATCATGGGAAAAATAATTAAAAAAATCCAAGTTGTGAATTGGGGTAGTTATCAAATGGGTTGGGGATCGAAATTGAGAAAATGAATTAAAATTCCGAATTTTTTTATTCTTATAAAATCTGAACAGAATAATAATCGAGAAATAATTTTGGAAAATCTAAATCAATCAATTGGGGGCTATTCTAAGGGGGGCTGGGGGTCGAAATCAAGAAAACGCAGTGAAATTCTGGAATTTGCGGTTCCCATAATAATATATGATTTCACGAGGATGCAATGGGGAAATTGCTCAAAAAAATCTAAAGCAATGAATTCGGGCGTTATTAAGGGGGTAGAGGGTCGAAATTGAAAAAACAGTGGAGTTCTGGAACTTCCAGTTTATCTAGGAAGATCTGGGCGAATGACAAAATAATAATACAACCAATGTGAATAAGGACTGAGTTCATCGTTTCTCGATCATCCTCACCCCTTACCCAGGTACCTGGGTACCAAGCTCTGGGTACAACCATTATGATACCTACCCACAACCACAATGAGGGCCGGGAGGGGGGTGAAATCGAGACTACTTGCAACAGTATTATTAATTACAGTTCTCGAGAAGCTCTCCACGGTTCTGTGTGCTGTCCATCATATAGCTTGTGTCAAAAAAAATTGACTGGACTATCTTTTTTAAATAAACATCAATCCTGCTTCTGGTCATTGGTTGATTCAATGAGATTCTAAAAATAGATCGATATTGGAAGTAAGGCTCGATTTTTCAAAGCTGAATTTTCAGTTCTAAAGGGTCTTTCAATAAGAGTGATAGAACTTTGATAAGATTTTACTGTCATTTTTTGACATAAATACTCAGTATATCTTACAAAATCATCTTCTTTCAACAAGACCGGGCTACGTGCCACACAGCAGGAGAAACCTTGGGACTTGTTGGCCGAAAACTTCCAAGGAAGAACAATTTCGCGGAATGGCGATTTCAATTGGCCAGCAAGATCTTGCGATATCACGTCCCTGGACTTTTTTTCTGTGGGGTTATGTGAAGTCCCTGGTATACAAGAACAAGCCTAGAACCATTGAAGCCCTGAGGGACAATATTGTGCGTGTTATTACTGAAATAGAGCCCGATATCTGCCAGAAAGTCATTACAAATTGGACTTCCCGTCTGCCCGCCGTTAGACAAAGTCGAGGAGGCCATTTACTAGATGTTATTCTCCACACATAATGTCAAAAACTGTTCTTTGTTAATTTGTTTGATTCCAATTTGAAGTTCTATCACTCTCACTGAAGGACCCTACCCCTACATTATGAATTTAAAGTTTCGGAATTTCTTCCTTTTTCTAGATTTTGACCACTGTCCCCTCAGTAGGTAACCATCTCAATTTATTGATTCAGATTTTTTTGAATTATTTCTCCATTACCCTATTCTTGGAATGCCAATTCCTTTACTCGATTTCGACCTCCGCCCCCTCGATAATTACTCCAATTCACAACTTATATTTTTTATTCTTCAACTTAATGTGAGCCTGTTTCATGAATTTTACAATGCTTAAGACAAATTCTTGATTGGACTAGGACATGGTTGTAGGCAGATATTATGGTAGGTGGGAAAAGGGATGGTCGAGAAATGAAGAGCTCAATCCTTATGCAGATTGGTTTTATAATTTTGTCATTCACCCAGATCAATTTCTAGATGAACTGTAAGGTCCAGAATTTCATTGTTGTCCTGATTTCGACCCTCTACTTCCTCAATGACACCAGAACTTATTGGTTTAGATTTTTTTGAATTATTTTCCCAATGGGAATCGCAAGTTTCGGAATGTTACTCCGTTTCCTTGATTTTGACCCCCAGCCCTCTTTAGAATAACACCCAATTAATTGATTTAGGTTTTCCGAAATAATTTCTCCATTATTATTCTGTTCAGATTTTATAAGAATAAAAAAATTCGGAATTTGATATATTTCCCCAATTTCGACCCCCAACCCCCTTGATAATTACCCCAATTCACAACTTGGATTTTTTTAATTATTTTTCCCATAATCACGAGTTCGATTTGGACCAGTTTCATGAATTTCAAAAAATTTGAGACTATTCCTAATTTTGGCCTTATTAGGGGTGTAGGGGAAAAACTGTTCATAGGAGGGGTCCAATTTTTCAGGAATATATTTCTTGAATCAAGATCTACAACATATGAAAAATTTAGCCAAATTCACCGAAACCACTTTTTCATATAAAACGTGCGGGGTCCTTTGTTTCATCATTGTACATGTTATAGAGAACTTCTGCCATATAGCATTTTTGCTCGAGTCGTGCGATTCCAAAATGTTGCTTGAGCTCGAGCCACTGGTCATGAACTCTGGTAACTGCACATTCTAGGGACAGCCAACGAGTATCACAGGCTTGGACAATTTTGAGTGGATTCTTCTGATCATTTATAAGGCAATACAGTTGTTTGTATGCAGCTTGTCTCACCGTTGATTTGGAAAACCAATTATAAGTCTCTTGCACTAAATATTCCAAGCTTCTTGGCAGTGCCAATTTAGCAGCATGAGAAACAGCTAACTGAAGCGAATGGCAAACACACTTGACGAGTATCAAATGAGGAACTTCTTCTTGTAATTTCCTGTGCACACCGTTGTTGATGCCAACCATGACTGCTGCGTTGCGCAATCCCCAGCAAGTTCTGTAAATCCAAACTATTTTTATTCAGCGTGGCTTTGATTGCCTCCACAATGGCATTGGCATCACATTCGATCAGGGGAACCATATCCAAGAAAGAAGTCACTATTTTTTTCTTTCTGCTGCTGTAGAAGATTATAACAATGCCCAAATATTTCTCAACAGAAACATCGGTCGACTCATCTATCAGCAAACTATACTTGCTACCTCCAATATCAGTTCTCAGTTCCTTTGCAAAATGTGGTCCGAAGATGTTCTTGATTATATTCGAGCATTTTGTTCGGTGCAGCTGAATGGATTCTCCCGAAGTAAAACTGGACTTGCAAACAGCACTCAAGTGGTCAATAATGATAACTGAGGTATGGGCGGCAACAAATAAAGATAATCGGGCCTCGGCTTCCTTTGCTTTCAGGTTGTCTTTCTCTTCAGGGAAATTTAATTTTTGTTGAGCAGGACCCATTATAATTTTTTTTTTTGGCAATATGTTTGGCGGTTTCAGCATGATGCTTTAGATCGGATAATTTTGTGTTTATCGTGCAGGAACAATACGTGCATTTGGCCACCGTACCCGCGGTGGAGTCCACCGCTTGAAGCCAGCCTTTCAGGGTTGGCTCTTTCAACCACGAGGACCTGAACTTCTGTGAATACTGTGGCTTGGGCATTTTTCATTTGATTTAAAAAAAAAAATTATATAGCAACACTTCATTTCAACTACTTATTATAAATAAGTTGAAGAATACGTACAGCCACTTGCCCCACTTGGGTTGTTTCGACTCGGCAATTAATTGAACATAAATAACAGGAATTGAATTTCCGCGAGATTCGGCGGCGAAATCTGACATTTCATTTGACATTAGTGACAATTCATTTCATTTCAACTGACAACTGACATTAGTGACATTCACCGATACCAACCGCCAATTGCGAAGTACCCCCATTCCAGTGGGATGATCGAAAAAATTCAGAGAAAAGCTAGATTCATCTTCAGCCCGCAAGATCGAAAAAATCCAGAAAAAAGCTATATTTATTTTCAGCCTGCTGGATTTCCCGCTAGCCGCCAGATGCGTTTTTTACCCGCCAGATCGACCTAAGAAATAGCCAGATCTAGCGGTAAAATAGCCAAGTTGGCAACACTATGACAGCTGTTGTGATGTAAATGCGCACTGCGTTTACTACCTATTTGTCAAGGCCCCTTGGGCCACCATGTTTTATTGCGTACAGCGCTACCACGCGGAAAAGATTTTCGCCAATAACCATTGAACGTTTAAATATTGGATTCAAGTAAAATGTCAAGTCATAATGACCTAGATGTCTAGTACTCCGTTCCCATTTTTAATACCAAAGCCTTTCCACTGGTGCTATAAGTAGTGAATCAAATAAGGTACTTTAAATTTTATTGCTCATTTCATTATTTTCTGTAATGGTTTTAAAGGAAAGGCCAGTTTTTTCAATAAACTAATTATTATTATAAATCTGATTTCTGTTTCAGATAAGCCCTGCACAATGAGACGGCCGATTTCATTATCGACTTTAAAGTTGACTTCACTTCGAGTGCGTTTGGACTGAATTTTGGCATTTTATTTCATTTGTGTTACTGACAATCTAAACGTACTTGAAGTAACGTCAACTTTAAAGTCAATTATGAAACTGGTCGTTGAAATAAATAAAATTCAGTTAAAACCGGGGGGGTGGATCACGTTTGAATGGCGCGCCAATATTTTAGTTCGGGCCATTTAATGCTCAGGTGGCGCTACGAACAGCTGTCACTGTGTTTCGTTCAATGGGGTGTTTTCTCTGCAGTTGTCAAGTTGTCAAGTAGATGGCAGCAGGGGCCAACCCGAGTTATTTTCCCACTACTTTTTGAACGGTTCTCTCATGGAGGGGGTTTTCCTTTTGACTTTGGTGTCTGCCTGCCGGGTCGGCTGTCATGTCAAGTCAAGTATGGATGTGTGTCGTCAGAGGTGAGGAAGGAATTAGATGGAAAAAACTACGTACACTTGGCTTTCAGAGTATAGGTCTTTAGTATAGATGTTTTTGAAGAAGAAGAAGAAGAGCATGATTGTATTCTTGAACATGGACAGTGGGGCACACGGCACGGTGGCAGGTAGGTTGCAATAGGTTTCAAATCGGCCGGCGCCGGCGTGCCCGCGAACTGCTCTTCGAGTGCTGTCTCCCGGACGGTCCCTCTGGCAAACATTTGCACGGTCATTGGGCCCTTTCAGCCCTCGAAAATCACCAAAACCGACCAGTACAACCCCACGATCAATATTTTTTTCAGCAAATGTCAGTCATATGGTCGTTGCTGTCATCTTCATTGTTGGAGTGATCAGTGGCAGGTGACAAAGTGCTTGGTGTAGCATGATGCTGCTAGGCAATATAGCGTTACGCATACACACACCAAGCCACACACAGACACATCCCTGACAGACACACAAACGGGCTGAAGAGATACGAGATACCAACATGGAGCAGGTAGGCTTACCAACCAACAGTAACCTAGTGATAAACCCGGGTTGGCCCCTGCTGCCATCTATCGTCTTCTTCAGTGGCGAAACACCCCATTAACAGGGACCTTAAATTTCTCATATGAGCTGTTCTCTGGTCATGCACATAGCCCATAGTCGAGAGCCAACGCGGTGCTTCTGGATGTTCTATCAACTTGCAGTATGTTTCAACATGTGCATTTTCAAATGTACCTTCTGTTTAGCTCGGTACGAACAATGGTTGCACTGGAACCACTTGATTTCTTCAATCGCAACATGTTTATTCATCATGTGCCTTTTAAAGATGGAATTTTATAGATGAGGTTGTGAGTCCTACCTGCATCTACATCTGCATTTTTCTGCAAAAATTTTTTAGTCTAATTTGATTATTTCTTTAATTAAGTTCTAGGTTGGGTGGAAGAGCAGCCATTGAGGCTGAACCCTGCCTTTTGTACCTTACTTATTCACATTAACTACCTCATAGTGATTTTTTTCTTTATTGTAAGTATATTCAAATAAGTGGGTACAATAAAAGCTATTTATTATTATTATTATTAATTTGTTTAGATCGAAAGGCGCAGTGATTGCACTGGAACCAATGATTTCTTAATTCACAGCATGTTTCGAAAACATGTGCCTTTTCAACTTGGATTTTTCTTTAGCTCGGTACGAACAATGCTTGCACTGAAACCAGTTGATTTCTTCATTCGCGGCATGTTGTAGCTGATGCTTTTTCAAATACGCATTTACTTTAGATCGGTACGAACAATGGTTGCACTGGTACCACTTGATTTCTTCATCCGCAGCATGTGTTAACATGTGCTTTTTCAAATCTGGCTTATGTTTAGTTCGGTACAAACAATTGTTGCACTGCAACCAGTTGATTTCTTCAATCGCAACATGTTTATACATCACGTGGACTTTCAAAGATGAGTTCCGCTTGGATCGAAAGGTACAGTGACTGCACTGGAACCAGTTGATTTCTTCATTCGCGGCATGTTGTAGCTGATGCTTTTTCAAATACGCATTTACTTTAGCTCGGTACGAACAATGGTTGCACTGGTACCACTTGATTTCTTCATCCGCAGCATGTATCAACATGTGCTTTTTCAAATCTGGCTTATGTTTAGTTCGGTACAAACAATTGTTGCACTGCAACCAGTTGATTTCTTCAATCGCAACATGTTTATACATCACGTGGACTTTCAAAGATGAGTTCCGCTTGGATCGAAAGGTACAGTGACTGCACTGGAACCAGTTGATTTCTTCATTCGCGGCATGTTGTAGCTGATGCTTTTTCAAATACGCATTTACTTTAGCTCGGTACGAACAATGGTTGCACTGGTACCACTTGATTTCTTCATCCGCAGCATGTATCAACATGTGCTTTTTCAAATCTGACTTATGTTTAGCTCGGTACAAACAATTGTTGCACTGCAACCAGTTGATTTCTTCAATCGCAACATGTTTATACATCACGTGGACTTTCAAAGATGAGTTCCGCTTGGATCGAAAGGTACAGTGACTGCACTGGAACCAGTTGATTTCTTCATTCGCAGCATGTACCAACTCGTGCTTTTTTAAATTTGACTTTTCTATCGCTCGGTACGAGCAATAGTTGCACTGGAACCAGTTGATATCTTCATTCTTATCATGCTTCAACATGTGCCTTTTCAACTGTGACTTCAGTTTAGCTCGGTACGAACAATGACTGCACTGGAACCTGTTCATTTCTTCATTCGCGGCATGATTCAGCATGTGCCTTTCCAACTGCGACTTTCGTTTAGCTCGATACGAACAATGTTTGCACTGGAACCAGTTGATTTCTTCATTCGCAGTATGTTGCAGCTTATGATGCGTTTTCAAATTTGACTTTTCTTTAGCTCGGTACGAACAATGATTGCAACGGAACCAGTTGATCTCGTCATTCGCAGCATGCTTCAACATGTGCCTTTTCAAGTGCGACTTTCGTTTAGCTCGATACAAACAATGGTTGCACTGGAACCAGTTGATTTTTTCATTCTCAGCATGTATCAATTTATTATGCTTTTCCAAGCTCAACTTTTCTTTGGCTCGGTATGAGCAATGCATGCAGTGAAACCAGTTGATATCTTTATTCCCAGCATGCTTCAGCATGTGCCATTTCAAGTGCGACTTTCGTTTAGCTCGGTACGAACAATGGTTGCAATTATACTTGTAGATTTTTCTTTTCAAATCAAGCATCGAAATTTTCAATTCTACTTCTTCAAAATCTCTGACGGTCCTTCTTGCATCAGACCTATTCCAATCCGGCGACTCCATGCCTTCAGCCTCTTCGGTGGTTTCTTGTAGCACCCTCATCGCTGGATCCTCTTCACACGAACAGTGATGTTTTACAAGAGATAAACTTGAGTTCGACTCGTATCTGCAGTACTCACACGGATATCTCCTTATTTCTTGACTAAACGTCCCATCTTCATTGTTTTCGGTGGTCCCCAGAGTGTGTACTTGTTTGCAATGTTCGTACAAGTCAAGCTGACAGTAGCTTTCATAGTCGCAGAAGATGCAAGAGAACTGTTCCGGTTCGACAATGGCATGGTACAGTTCGGCTACATAAATATTTTTGTGATTTCTCTGGACGTGGTGGGTGAGTTGGAAGGCGGATTCAGTTCGATGCGAACATTCCGAACAGTTGTAGGCGTCGACCATTTCCTGTAGTTCTAACCTAAAATAGCACAGAAATGAGACTTTGATATGAACTATTCAGATATATTCAAGGCATTCACCCGCAAAACAAATCGAAAATGAACCAGCTTGATTCCTGGTTGAATCACATACGACTCAGTTCAGCAGAGAACAGACACCAAGCCACTACTAGGCACGGGGAGGCAGCCTAAGATGGGTAAGGTAAGGCAGCTCACCCGAAAAACGAATCCAATCAGAGTGGGCGGTGCTTTTTAACTAGGGTTGCCAAATTCAGAGGGCGCTTCATGTTGAATTCGGAACAGGCAAGGAAACAGGTTCCTGCTTACCGGCATAATTCAAAAATCGTGCTCGAAAATTCCATGACGGACAGAGTAGGCCTTTCCAGGTAACGCGGAATGCAAACGTCAAACGCAAATGTGTTGTTTATTTCGAGTTTTCGTAACGAATTTCGTCAAACGGGGATTTATTTTCAAAAGAAAATGCTCTTTACCTAATGTTTTGTATGTGGACCTCATCGTAACGACATAATATTCACCATATTCCAAGAAATGAGTTCAGGTAAGTGATTCAAATTTGTGTGATTCATAGATTCTGGTCGCGTGCTAGCGACGCGACGGCCGCATTTTTTCATATTTTAAAAAGGAAATCACTTATTTCAGCATTCTGCCGTACTGGCTGGTGACTAAAATGGATATCCAGGATATCTCTCTTGGTCTATCACCTATCAGGAGTCCCAACTGGCAGCCGCCGCCTACCCGGGAGGAAGAAAAGAGATCGAACGACTGAACACTCCATGCGGACTGAACACAAAGATGGGGAGAGGAAAGCGATACGTGATGCAACAATGGTAATGCAGAGCAAAAGTGATATCTACAGCTGGAAGCAGGAAAGATTTGCGAGATGAAAAGAAGTAAAGAACAGTAAACCAATGACCGAAAGATTCTGTGCAGAGGGCCTCTACCATGGGAGTTAGGCCAATATTTGTCTCCCGAGTTTGTAGTGCTTTGGATTCAATAATATTAGGTAAGTACCTACTTAAGTATGACATAGAGGCACATGGAACTGTATACATTGTATTTAAATAGGTAGGTACCTCCTCGGGTACGTCATAATCTTCTTTCTCCTGGTTGCACAAAAAAATTTAACCATGAATAGCGATGTTAATTCTATCTTGAAAACTTAATTTTGATAAAAGGCAAGTACTGCAAGTGCTGATAAGTTTAAAGCATCACAGCATTTCTATTTGACCTTCGAAAAAAATGCAGAAAAGTGATGAGTTATTGTAGCCTGATGTGGCTTGTATTTATTTTAGATTCCAAAATTATTACTTTCACATATTAGATTCACATTATGCCTTTAAACCAATATTATGCCCTCGCGTATGTTGTACAATACAGTGTCCCAAATTGGTGGTTCCTGTTGAAAATGAATACAAGAAAGTCGGAAACCATGCAATACATACCACGAAATGTATTTTTTTGAGGGGAAAACCGCTGGGGAAGTCTGGTGTACATGCCGGAGGAAGTCCGGGGGAAATCCTTACGAGGGGGAAGTCTGGTGTACAGAATTTGACCAGCGGTTTGCCCCTCGGTATTTTTCGTAAAACAACATTTTCAAAATTAATGGAATCAAGTGGAAATTTCCATACCTAATGTAATTTGTAATTATTCCAATGAATGCTCATGGAAATGCATGAGAGAGGGCTTGGAAGTTGTATGGTACCTATCCTGTGAAAATTTCCATAATGATTTTTTCAATGAATTCATGTGAAGCCTCTCATGGGACAGTTTATAAATCGATGGAATCAAGTGAGAATTCCCAAGTGAGTCTATTTTTTCACCAGTGAAGTCTCTTTTTCAACTGATCGTGCGAACTTGAGAGATGAAGTAGTATTTGATTGGGTCAGGTTCCTCCAACACATCTTTTACTGGGCTTTAAGAAAAAATACCCATTCAATATCCACTAAAATTTATGTATTTATAAAATATTCACTTATCATTATGATATAGAGTTGACGGCACACCAGAGGTACCTGTGGACGGGGCTGAACAGAAAAACCAAAATTGTTTCGGACGAGTCCAATGTATTGGAAAAAGCAACACCGTCAGCTGGAGTCTGGAGTGCTGGACCAATACCAGGCTACAGGCGAGCCCACTGCAAATCTAGGTGCGCCACTGGATAAACTCAGTTCGCGCAGTTATAGGCTCCGCCCACAGGTCCCTCTGGTATTCCGAGTACTCTACCTATTATACCCATGTAATACCTACATTGGTTCCTACTTTTCAGAGAAACGTCTGGCAGCATCCTTGTGCTTATCCAGATGGAGGAAAGAAGAGATGGACGATGCAGACATCGGCAAGTGACATCATAAGCTAAAAGGATTAGTTCGAGTTGGAAAGAAGAACAGAGCAAACCAAGCAGCTGGTTTGCAAGCAGCAGGCAGCAGGCAAGCAGCAGGAGGAATGCTGTCCATGAGCCTACTAAGCCAGTACTTTTGTCTCTGAGCTGCATTTCTGGATTTACTAGGGGGTCTGTGCTAGGGGATTTACCTAGGTAACTCTAACTCTTACATTATGTTGTAAATTTTGGTCAACGCTGGATCATCAGTGACCTCGCATAAAACTCCGGGAAGTGATTCCTGTCAAAAAAAAATGTCGAAAAGAGCAACATTTTTTTAGAGTGCTTCCAAAGGGAGTTACAGATCTTTAAAGGTACAAAATTAAGCAAAGTACGTATTTGATTTTTCGCCCAAGAACTAGGTATATTATTAAAGGTAGATTTTTAAATTTGGTGCAGGGAACTTTTTTCACAGTACAAATTCAAGTGCATAATATTCCAACAAATCTGACCAGTCTAGGCGTAGTTGAAAGGAGTTTGGTGAGGCTGAACTGCTAAGAGAAAATTACTTATGACACGTCCATGGTTTTTCACTCTCACTCGCGAACGGTGCATGCTAGGAAAAAAATGCAGGAGGCATAAAAGTTCAAGCTTGAAATGTATAATGGCAATGTACTTTTGAAAATACGACCCGACCACCGATGATTTTATCTGAACTCCCCTCAACTTCCTTTAACTCCGCCAGTACTGGTCAGATTTGTCTAAAATCTTGTCCGTACGTTTGCACTATGAAAACACTTATCAAGAAATGTGAAGTTCCTACCTTTGATAGTTCTTGAGCAAATAATTGAAAACTGTCTCACTTTTTACTTTTATGGGTACGTAACTCCCTTAAGGAGAACTGTAGGAAGAAATCTTACTCTTACTTTTCGCCTTATTTTTCTGGAAGGAATCACCAGCCGGAGTTTTTTATGCAAGGTCACCGAAACCCTCTGCATGTGAGGTGATTTCGAGAGTGATTCATAATTCGCGCATACGGACTCCAGTACGTTGTGAAGGGGTCACCAGGGAGTTACAAGAAACTAGTAAAATCTCAAATTTGCCCCTAAATTTAATTTAGTCATACTTGTAGTCCAGGAATTTTAGCTGTTTAAATCGCAAATAGCGAACAGTAATGAAAACTAGCCGGATTTTTGTATACAGGGTGTTTCCAAAATGGTGTTACAAACTTCTAGGGGAGATTCCCCATCAAAAATGGACAAGGAAAATATATACCTTTGATGTCCTAAAATGCTCAGTTGAAAAGTTGAAGATTTTTTGACATAAGTTTTGAACCGTTTAACCGATTTTGTTCAAGTTCTCACCAAAATTGACTGAAATAAGTCTCTATCGAATAATAGTAACGTGTTGAAAAAAAAAGTTCAGGGGCGTAGATAATGGGGGCTGTCCTCATATTTCCCCCCCTATTTTTTACACTCCTAGCTATTTTCCCAAATTGTTCTTATTTTTTTATTCTACGTTCAATTTAGAGAAAAAAGTTACTCCTGCAAAATTTTGATTAGAGGCTTCGTTTTTGAGATATCTGAGTTTGAAACTTTGGAAAACATCTCGAAATTGCCACTTTCCAAGGCCAAAAAATTAGAATAAAAAAAACTCATGATTTTTCAGCAGAAATAAGTTCTCTTCAATTTTCTTAGTTGATAAACCACTATTTCCTCTGAGAAACGAGAGCTTTTCAGGGAAAAAAAATTGGGCTCATTGAAAGTGGCGATTTCGAGATGTTTTCCAAAGTTTCAAACTCAGATATCTCAAAAACGAAGCCTCTAATCAAAATTTTGCAGGAGTAACTTTTTTCTCTAAATTGAACGTAGAATAAAAAAATAAGAACAATTTTGGAAAATAGCTAGGGGTGTAAAAAATAGGGGGGGAAATATGAGGACAGCCCCCATTATCTACGCCCCTGAACTTTTTTCCCCAACACGTTACTATTATTCGATAGAGACTTATTTCAGTTAACTTTGGTGAGAACTTGAACAAAATCGGTTAAACGGTTCGAAACTTATGTCAAAAAATCAGTTTTAAAAAGTCAACTTGAACACCTGTAACTTTCCAACTGAGCATTTTAGGACATCAAAGGTATATTTTTCTTGTCTATTTTTGATGGGGAATCTCCCCTAGAAGTTTGTAACACCATTTTGGAAACACCCTGTATAAGCTCAGTTGAGCATGTAGTTCAACATACTAAAAGTCCTCAAGAATCCGGTGTGAGCTTCGGCCGTTGTGGCCTCGAGAAGAACTTGAGGGTCAGTTTTTTGCGTATATCTCGTGAACAATAGCACTTGGAGAAAAAGTTCTCGGGAAGAAATTGTTGAAAATTTTATTGTCTACAAGAAAGGTCCTCACACATTTCATTGTCAGTCATCTCCTTCTTCGTGAAAAGACAAAAAAATAAAAATAGTCCAGATGCTCGATGCTGAAGATTGGTATGGACCTTGAGTTTTATGATGGCGGAGTGTCATTTCGTAGAGGTGTTGTTTGATCCACTCTCTTTTTGTTGAAACTTGAAGCCATCAAGACGAACTATGCCGGCGGCATATACAGGGTGAAATAAAAATAAAAAGTTAAACATTTGTACCTCGAGAACCAAAATGGGTGAAGACATGTAAATCGCCATAAATAATTCTGATTTCATGGTCATGAAGTCGTCGTGAACTTGAATTAAATATCTTAAGCCGTTCTTGAAATATCTTCAAAAGACTGAAGTTGTTACCTACCAAACAAAAAATTATTTTCGTCTACTTATCAGAAAAAGTCGACTGCGAGGTTGACTGTGTTTTTGATAAAATTAGTGGCCTAGAGAGAGCTTTCCACTGTTATTTCATTTTAAATGTAATTTATCATTGTTTCGATTCAAAACACCAAGTTTCGATTCAATATCTGAAGAATTACTGATATACGGAAAACTATTTTTTTTCGTAACGACTTCAGTCTTTTGAAGATATTTCAGAAACGGCTCAACATATCTGATTCAAGTTTACGACGACTTCATGGTCATGAAATTAGAAATATTTTTGGCGATTTACATGTCTTAACCTATTTTGGTTCTCGAGGTACATTTGCTCAACTTTTTATTCTTAAGTCACCCTGTATATGCCGCCGGCATAGTTAGTATTTATGGCATTAAGTTTCAATCAAAAGAGAATGGATCGAACAACACCCCTACCAAATGGCACCCTGCCATCATAAAACTCAAGGTCCGTCCAGTCTTCGGCATCGAGCATCTGGACTATTTAGCTTTTCTTGTGTTTTGACAAAGAAGGAGTGAACTGATGATGGAATATGTAAGGACCTTTCTTGCAGACAACACAATTTCCAACAATTTTGCTCCCAGTGCTTTTCCTCCAATTACCATCGTTTACGAGATAAACACGAAAAACTGATCCTCAAGTTCTTCTCTAGGCCACAACGGCCGAAGCTCACTGCGGATTCTTGAGGACTTTTACTATGTTGAACTACATGCTTAACTGAGCTTATATACAAAAATCTGGCTGGTTTTCATTTTTGTTCGCTATTTTTTCTATAATTCCTGGACTATTGTTGTTTATCTCAATATTGAAGCACGGAACACATAATAGGTAATGAATGGTGATGATCTCATTTTCTGACTCCCCGATGACTCCTTTACAACGTGCTGGAACCCATGTGCGCGAATTACGAATCACCCTGTGAGTAGGTATAATAAAAGAATTCAGTATATCTCGTTCACTTTGTATTTTCAGAGAATGAATTTTTGGAGCAAAAATAAAGTGACAAGCTGGGGGGCTATACGACTACAGCTGATGGCACCTGCAGTTTTGGAACTACTATCAGCGGCCATCAGCCGTATGTGCTCCAACTTGACACTTCATTTCTGCTCCAAAAAGTGATTCAACTGAAAATAAAAAGTGAACGGGATGTACCTTTTTTTTGTTGCGAACACCTGATAAAAATACGTGTTATTAGTGGCAATTCTGTAAAATTTAAAGGCCCCTTAAAATTTTTAAAGGCGTCGGTCACCTAGGAACGATCAGAAATGGGCTTCATGATTGGCTGATTTCCTTTTAACGGCCTTTAAATTTAAACGGGTTTGATACAGAATTGGCCCTATTAGTGGCAATTCTGTGAAATTTAAAGGCCCTTTGAAATTTTAAAAGGCGCTGGGTCACCTAGGAACATATACCTATTCTAGGAACGATCAGAAATCGGCTTTACGATTGGCTGAATTTTTTTAAGGGCCTTCAAATTTTAACGGGTTTGATACAGAATCGCCAAAATGTTTTGCCAATCGTAAAGCCGATTTCTGATCGTTCCTATGTGACCAGCGCCTTTTGAAATTTTAAGGGGTCTTTAAATTTTACAGAATTGCCACTAATCACCTTTTACAAGGCCTAAGTACCCAACTAATGAATTGTTTTTCACTATCCAGAGAACGCCACTGCCAGATCCTTGTGATTTTCAAGATGGATGGAGGAAACGAACTCTAGAACTTGAGAGATCTAGATCGAGATTGAAAAAAATGGCGAACCAGTTGCAAACAAGTCGAATATATAATTGTGTACCCGATACGAGGGCCTAACTTGATAATGTATTTGTCTCTGAGCTGTACCTACTGCTGGATTGTAATGTATACCTAGTCGATATGTATGAATATTACATAGATCAATGCATCATGGATTGATACATATGGTTTGCGCGATGCAATTTTCTTTTATGTTAAACAATTTTCGGCATAGATTTGGTCTTTTGAAATGTACCCACAATAACAGACGACAAACGGATGTGTTATTTTAAACATAAAGGGCTGCAGTTATTAAGGAATATGTATTTATAACCTATATGATAATTTATCACCGCTTCAAAACGACAAATTTTATGATAGAAATAAGGAGAGGATTATAAGCATAAGTCTAATGAAAATTGCATCGCGTAAATTCTCTTGTACCTACGTCTTATTCTACCTAACGTTATTGTATAATTTTTGGCCGACAATTATATCTAAGTATAATTAAAAATTACCTCCTATCGCCAACCTGATATATTGTTTGTTTATTTTTTAGAGAATGCCTCTGCCACGACATTTACCTATGATTCTCATGCTCAGAGAATTTCATGTTTTCATGCTGCTGGAAGTTCATCCCTGTATCTGGAATTGCCTGCAACAGTTCCTTTGTTTGTGAACTGACCACATAAACTTGTATGGAGTTGAAAAACGAAGATCAGGACCAGATTCAAACATGAAATGACCTTTACGATATGTGTGTAATATGTACCCTCAGCTCCTGAGAAGCTTAATCAACTTTAGAATTACATATACACGTGGCTGATTTTTCAACTACGCTAACTTTACTTGAAAATTTATCAATCAACAGCGCTGTTGAAATTTATACTTGAATTGAAACTTTTAGAAAATGCTGAGGCTTCAATTTTTGATTCATCAACTTTCTAATATGATAATTATGATGTTCAATATATGTATTAGTACCTACAGTAATTTTACTAAATTATTAATAATAATAATTAACTTAAAAGTTACATAGTTAATTTTTCAACCACGCTCACTCCACTCGAAAATTTATTAATTTATTGAAATAGCCCTGTTGAAATTTATACTTTAAATTGAACCTTTTTGGAAATGCTGAGACTTCAATTTTCGATAATATCTCGAATAATATGATGTTCAATAATATAAGAATTTCACTCTGTTAAGGATGTTGTGAAGTGAATTCTGAAAATTTGGGCTTCGTGTCTGAAAACCACTTTATGTAACGACCAACTCGTATCGTAATCTACTATCACAATATGTGTGACATAGTAATATGCACCTACCATCAGTGCCTGAAAATACTATTACTATTATTTCGATTCAATAGTATCTAGAATAATGTATGATGTTCAATATATTAGTACCTAAAATAATTTTACTGTCAAGGATGTTGTGAAGTGAATTCCGAAAAATGTATTGTACTCACTTTTGAACAGCAGTGGTTTATTCCTCACCTCATAATATGCTGGGGATTTTAATTATTTTAAAAATATGAGAATAAATGAAATGAACAACGTACTATAATCTGTTTTGATTGCATGAGTAGCACAATGCTCAATCTAAGTCTTATTTACATTGTTAAAATAGGTATACAAAAATGTTTTCAGAAAAATATCGCGATTTTTCGTTGAGAACGTTTTTGTAGACTGATTTTAAGTGTAAAAAATTTGAAAATAAACAAGCTAGCATGGACCCCGCGCTTTCGGGCCTCTTGAACCGTTGCCTAGCAACGTCACTGCACTTCAGCGCTCGAAGCGGCCTCTGAATTTGGCAACCCTAACTATAACTGCGGATAAAAAATCCCGCCTACCTTCCTCTCTGGGTAGTGCTACTAGGAAAGGCAGAGATCCACATTCGACTGTTCTGTTGTATGGACTGTTCGACACTTTGACAGAGCAGGGAACTGTCAACTGTCAAACAACGACGACAGAAGACAGAATAGTTCGGTTGAAAACAACTAACAACTCCTTATGCTGGCCTTACATTGAGCAGCAAATGCTGCAGCTTTTTTTGCTGCGTAGCTCTCATTGGTCAAATGTTGGTCACTGACAGCAATAACAGGCGTCAGTTCCAATCAGAATTTTGCTGCAAAGAAAGCTGCAGCATTTGATGCTCAATGTAAGGCCAGCATTATGGTGGCCTTACATTGAGCAGCAAATGCTGCAGCTTTCGATAGACGAATCTAGTTTACCTTTTTTCCTGACGCATGTGCGAAGTGTGAAGGGCTTGCCATTGGTACACTCCGATCACGTGATAGAATTCGTGCAAATTCCGAAAATTAACACAGTAAAATTGAGTGAATACTAATTTTCGCTATAGATTCGTAAGTTTTTTCACTAAAAAGTATAATTGAACAATATGGTGTATTTTTAGTGATTACTGCACAATGGAAATCGGCGAAAATAGTAGGTAGTGGATCCAATAAACATTTCTGTTATTGGAACTGCAGAAGTGAAAGCCATGAGCCAAACTTGTTTTATTTTAAAAGATTTCCAAAAACATGCTTAAAATACCGTGAAGGTGATATCCCCAAACGTCAAGTTTGAGGTCATTTGAAGAACTGTGCGCGATGCAACAAGTCAGAAAAATGGATAAGGTTATGTAAACCTTTTGGTGGTAACACTGGTCGACTCCAATGTATCGCAGACATTACAAAAGACATGTATTCATGTTCCCTGCACTTTATTCACTTCAGTGGGCCCTTACAAGAGATTCTGGACCCAGTACGATCCACTGTTGGTACTGTTGGTAGCACCGGTAGCACCGCTGTTGTCACGTGATAGCCGCTCGCCCGCTCGATCGATGTTGTTTTCGGTGTTTTCACACTTTTCATTTGTAAAATACTGACTTTGAGAGAGAAAAAATCGTATCGTATATGACGTTAGTATTTAAAAATTGTATTTAATTTCATGCTCTGTAAATTTAGTACACGTTGAACAATTTCTTGTATGAAAAAACTACCGATTTGGCCAATATCCCATGTAAAAATGAAAACTTGCACGAATCGATTAAATTGCCACCTTTTCAGCAAACTTGCTGCTGCGCACTTTCGACCATTCCATATTCGCTCCGTGCGAAGTACAGGGTGGGGGTAACGAAACCGACTACAGCGCGTTATGTGGACAAAAAGAGCAACATTGATGGCTTGGCGCTGCGTGATTGGGCTGTCAATTTCCTGATGTTTGAAGGAGTAGACCGTTTAGCGTCGAAAATACACAGCACCGAAAGTGACAGATAATGACAGTGGTCACTTGGTCAGGTCACACCCCTTTGATAAACCATCTTGGGAAGCCGGCAACATTGCCACAAAACCTGCACACACAGAAGTCACAGAACTTGTGTTGTTGAAAGTTGAAGGGGATGGGAAAACAATAATTTTAACTCCCAAATCTTGGCAGCAACCAGCAAATAAACTGCAGGGTATCATGATTGTGTATATCTATGTGTCGTGGAATTTTTAGAGATGGTTTCTACCAAAAATCATATTAATCGTTTCGATCTTCAAGCACTAATACATCTTGTACAATTTTTGGAACAATTTTTCAGTCAAGTAAACAAGTTCGTTGTTTTTTGACACTATTTTGGCAGATTGTCCCAAAAATTGTGCAGTGTGATACAGTTTTTACAGAATTTTAGATACTTCAATATGTACATTTTATATAAACAAAACAGAGGATTGAAAAAATTATCGTGCTCAAACTCGCTGGTTTGTTATGTGGATAGGTAGGTACGTATCTAATAATCCATATTTTTGTATCAAATTTTCTGACCTTATTCTCCTCAACCTCAATACGCAAAAGAGATCTTTTGTTGCTGGGCACTACTGTTGAATTTTGCGCATATGTTTAGATGATTCATAAATCGCAAATATGGGCTCCAGACGCTGTAGTCTAACTGTATTAGGAACATTTCAAAATTCTTACTCTTACTTGAGGCCTATAGTTAGTTTCGATTTAAAAAAAAATCTCAAGTAAATACCCTCGTAAATACCCATCCCTAACGTACATTAATTTGACATTTGCTATAAATTCAGGTCTATGATAAATTCTGATCTAAATTTGAAACAGCGGCACCGACTGCTGGTCAAAGCATTGCCTCTCTGCCCGGCTTGTATTGTCGTGTCCTAGCACCTAGGATCTACGCACTGAGCCACTAAGCACTGTTGCTGGCTCGAAAAGCTTCTCCATCCGTTCGGGAAGGGACATGAAAAGGGCACGATTCCCGTCATTTCTGCGTCGAAGCTGTATATTTCGACGCCAAAGTTTTCGGCAGTAAGCGGTCTACCCATTTGAAGCACTTAACCACAAAATAATGACAGTCCAGCCAGCGATCTGTCACTTATAACAGTTCAGCGGTCTGTAATTTAGGACGTGAGTGACGTTTCGCGCCTACAAAGTTGCGTACGCTAGGTGACGCTGGCGTCGTGCACGGAGCTGTCAGTGACCAACATTTGACCAATGAGAGCTCGGCAGCAAAAAAAGCTGCAGCATTTGATGCTTAATGTAATGGTGGCCTTATAGTTGGCATGCTGCTAGCTAGCCAACTTCTTTAGCAGCATGGCGGCAAAACTTTTTGAATTTTGCCCATCCAATCAGAATTCTGCTGCAAAGAAAGCTGCTGCATTTGCTGCTCAATGTAAGGCCAGCATTAGGCCACCATAAGGCTAGCATTAAGGACGGCATTTCCTAACATAAAAAATGGCTGAAACAGACTGCGGATTATCTGCAGAGCGAAAGAGAAAGAGATAGATTCTCATGGCGTGAGTTTCTGCCAAATCTGAGCAGCATAAAAGTGTAACAAAAAAAAATGGGCTATTCAAATCTGGGCTAGCAAGAGAATGAGGGACTTTTTTTGAAAAAAATATAAAAATTTTGAAAATAAAAATAAAATATTTATTGATTTACATTCTAGATTTTGGATAACTCTTCTTTTTTTTCAAGTTTCTTACTCCACTGGTTCTCATGAAACTCACGTTTAAAGAAAAAACACTAGGAAATGCCGTCCTTAAGGACGGAGTTCTATTGGTAAAATAAGCGTTGCGGAATCAATCCCTGTGGGTTTGTTTATTCCTTGTAGGCCAGTCAAATAAGGAAAGCTGGAGGAAAAAAACTGTTGGAGTTTTGGAAATTTGACAGTAATGTCCGGTAAGGTGTACTGTTAAACATACTAAAAGTCCCCAACTCTACCTATTGAGCTCGAGCCGCCATCTTGGAGAAATTGTCATTCGATCCAGTTTTTTTCTTATATTAATAAAATTTAAAAAACAAAAAAAAAACAAAAAATGAGCGATTTTTTTGCCTATGGCTAGAGATATTGTCTTCAAAATTTGTGAAGATGTTGGCAGTCTACATCAAAGCCAAACCTGACAGTTGAGAATGTTGAGATAGAAAAGAATTGCCAAAATATTTTTTTATTTTTTTTAATTAAGCAAAAATTTGGTTTTCGAGTTTGACATTTCCAACAGGGCGGAGTAAAGGTTTCAATCGAACATCAATCAGTTTTGATATTTACATATTGTAAGACAAGATTTCATTAGTATTGTGCCTTCACGAGCTTCTGGAATGCTCGATATGAATTAAACTAAAAGAATAATAGCTAAGTCCAAAAAGTGTTGTCGATTGGTTCTGAAGGAAACATCTCGGGACAAAAGACATCAGCAAAGGATATACAGGAGGTCCAAAGGTTATTCAACTGTAGGTATATGAGCCCCATATTGATGTGCCTTATCCAAAATAGTAAAAAAGAATCAATCGAAATGTTAAAATCCACCCTGTTCAACAAAAAGTAACGATACAAAATGGAAATAGTGAAGCATACCTGGTGCCGAGCCTGGTGCCAAAAATACAGCCTTTACATTGCTGAAAAAAAGAACAAACTTAATTGATTTATTTGAAAGTTATTAGTCCTCAAACTTGACTACCCATGTCTCCCATATACCCGTGTCATTCATTCCCATACATACTACCCCGAGTACTACCCATTCCCATATCACTCATTTTCCTCCCATACTCATCCAACCCATATAATCCATTCCATTCCTACACATCCCCATACCACCAATTTTTCCTTTCATACTCAATTTCTATTTAATTTACTAACCATTCCTATTTACATTTATTTACAACCCATCCCTGGAGGACCGCACATAGCATTCGGTTTACTACATTCTAATCAAAGCAGCATGTTTTGTTGGTCTATCCGTTGAGAATCCATTCAGTCACAGGCCACAGGGATGCATGAGACAGTTTGGCAAGAGATTTGATCCGTCGATTTCTGTTTTGCCTTTCCTGGCTTTCTTGTAGCGGTACAGCGATTGCTCTTTTTGTCTTTGATGAACAGTACAGATTTGTTGTCCACATTCATCTGGAACGTTGGGAGCTTCGACGATCTGCAGCAACTCGACGAAAAGATTCGAAATAGAAATTAGAGAATTGCCCACAATCATAGAGCCACCATGACTTTGTCCGACAGCCATCCAGGTTGCATCTTCTTAAAGATGGTCACGCAGACATGGTGACTCCTATAACTTTCTCTGACGCAACTTGAAGAATTTGCAAATTAACATAAAGTCATAAACTTTACCAAATCTACGAACGCATTCTTTATAGTCCATGCAAAGAAACTATACAGGGGAAGTTAAAAGTTAGCCATAATAACTATAGCAAAACACCGAGCAAAACACCTAAAAATTTCTCAGGAAGTCCAATAATTGTCCAGTCCTGTCTAAAGCTTGTGTGACACCACGAAAATGTCTTCAAAAAATCACCCCAATAGATCCAATCGTCTTATATAGGCATTTGCATGACATTTCGATAAATGTTTACATTTTGCTTACGCACTTTCTATTTACTACTCATCCTGTAGATACCCAAGCACCCATCAATGAAAGTAATAAGTTAGCGGAAAAACAACAAAAAAGCAAGAAAGACGTCATAAAGTCTGAGAAATTATTGATAAAAACACGAGGTTGTAACCCAGAAAGGTCCAAGATTGATTTATTGTAATAAAATACAGGTCCTGTTGATTCACACGATAAAAAAATCGAGTCGCGTCTGAGTCTGACCCCTAATAAACAAGTTCAGGTTCAGCATTTTAAAGGAATAATCTGATAATTAGTGACACGGGCCATGCATTTTTCGTTTGTCTGGGTGTCTCCTGTACTGTCACCTTAGTCGTGCATGGCCACCTATAAATTAACCGCAAAACGCTGAAGTGTTATGCAAAATCAAGAGAGTGTGTGGCATGAAGCAAAATCGAGATAAAACAATCGAAAATTACACGTTTGAGAAATTATACGAGCCGTCACCTGGGTGACAGGAATTGTCCCATTGCCATATCAATTTTCGTAGATGCGGTCTATGGCCAAATTTCGAAACGCCCGCAAAAACCTCGATGGAAAGATTAGAAGCAATTTGCGACTTTTATGCTATGGTTTTGTCGCAGTACCTGAATCGACACCTAAGTGCTGAAGAGCCATGGCTGAGGATGGAAACATACGATGGCTCAACTTGAAACTTGACCAAACATCTTCACAATTTTGTTTATTGAATTCAAAAATAGCCACTTTTATTATGATTATTGTTGAGCCCGATCAAGTGTACTTGTATAAAAACTACCTGGTCTGAACAAATAAATAAATATACCTGGCAGAATTTTCCATTTTTTCATTTCGTACGTCAAAAAATTCTTGCAAGGTTCAATCATCTTCGATTTCATGGATGATGATGGGATTTGCGCGGTCCAAGCGCTAATCAGCTTTTACAATGCGTATAAGTAGGTAAATTAATAAACACACCGATATTGAGCTTTGAATGTTTATTTGCGTTGAAATTTATGGTGTTGTAAGGGACTTTCCTGTGGTATATTTACGTAAATAAATTAAAATGCATACAAGCTGGGTGCTAATTATTCTGATTCCGAGATAGATGAATTGTGATTTTACTTTACACCTTTTTTTGTGCCCGACAAATACAACTTTTTACTATTGAAAACTAATAAACTGGTGTTCACATTTCATGAATGAGATAGAGAGAATAGAGATTATAATTATACACAGGTGATCCTTGATTTTTTCGTGATTCTTTTACAACGGTTTACCGTTTGAATTATGAAAAAAAATCAAAGCCAGGTTGAGTACCTAACTGATTTTAAAGTGTCTCCCAAATTAACTTTCTTCAGTTATACAGGGGCACCAGCAAATATCCAAATGTAACATGTCATTTCGTTTGATAGTGGTTTTTAATATTACTGCTAAATTTTTACCCAAGTTTGAAGTCAAAATTCCGGAACGACTCATCAGATTGAGATGATTTTTTCTCTGAATCGCAGGTTGATTCTTCAGAAATCTGATTGTGAAACACATTTTCGAAAAAATATCAGTTTCGGTATTTACTGGGTGTGACATTGGTTTGGTGCTTATTTCCCGTATCTTTGAGACCAATTGATATGGAGCCTTGGAGAGCACCGGAACAGCAGAAAGTTACTACTGCTACGTATTTCGCGTACGGGTTCGATTATAATTGAGACGATCGTTTTAAAATACACACTGTTTATTACTGCGTATTACAATGAATACACGTAAACAGTTATTAACGCTTGGGAATATCGCAGGAGCTTCGCTTCTATCCGTTCGCTACCACTTCGCATTTAATACTACTGCCCAGGCCGATCCGTGCTGCTTATATTTGCCTTCGACTAGTGTTCCCGAACCTTCCACGGGTCCTCCAGCCAATTCCACAGTGACCTGGCATATGGTTTCCAGACGACTCCTAAATAATCACACACCTTCCGCGTGCTTCCCGTGTGTTCTGGTATGTCGGCACCTCCGCCAATTCGGCTGATGTTCTCTGATCGACCGTGTAAGTCTCCATTCAGTTCCACAGGCTAAAACCTACGTGCGTGTCCCGGAATGCACCAGAGCTCCGCATTTGTACACTGCGACCTAATAGGAAGAGTCTAGAAAGATCGCGTGTTCTCCGGAATCGCCGCTCGTAACACTATTTATGGCGAACTCTCCCGTGAAAAGGTATTCGCGATTCAAATCAATTTTTCCCGCTACAAGATGGCTGCCAAAAGCGGGGTGCGTTGAGGATGATTGGTTGTCATTGTTATGTTACTTTGATGTAACTGGCGGTTTGGTTGTCACTACTAATTTCAATCCGCACTTGGCAACCATCTTGTCTAGGGAAAAACCAATAAAATCGCGAATAACCTAGTAAACTACATTTTTAGAGAAAATGTGATCCATCTTCTTACTGTCTGATTTTTGGGGGTTCTAAGAATTATAGTGAATACAGGCTGTCCAGAAAATGGAGGAAAAGCTATGCACCACGTTGTGGAGAAACATTCAGAGAATTGCGAAGAAATGATTGAAAAATTCTTTGACTTCTATTTTTGAGGTCATCAGATTCCCTGAAGGGTCCTTCACAATGTACTGGAGAGCTTTTTTGGGCCATTGTCTGGACATCCTGTATCAAGAACAAAAATGAAACCCAAACTGGATTTTTGTATAGGTAGGTAGGTATAAGCTCAATTAGGCATGTAGTCTAACATATTGAAAGTCCTCAAGGATCCAGTGTGAGCTTTGGCCGTTATGACCTCGAAAAGAGCTTGAGTATGTTTATCTCGTGAACGATGGTATACTGGGGGAGATAGTTCCTCTAGAGAAATAGTTGAAAATTTCATTGTCTATAAGAAATGTCCTACATTTCATCGCCAATCCAATCCTTCTCCGTTAAAACACAAGAAGAGTAAAATAGTACAGATACTCAAGCTCGATGTTGATGACTGTACTGACTGTATGAACCTTGAGTTTCACGGTCAGTCATAGAAGCCAAGCTATACATAGCGCGGCCCGTCTTTGGATGAGTGACCTCTGCAACATGACGCTGTGGTGGAGCTCACTCGGAGGCGGAACACCGTCGCCAAATCTCCTCTCCTCTCGGCAAAGTTCTGGGTAAATCTTCCAAGTCCTTCGGCCCTCGAAAGCTTCCTCTGGAGTAGTTATTGGCTGTCGCTACTCACTCGTGGCTCGGAACTTTGAACTGTAGGTCTCTTATTCAATATGAATATACGCAGAGGAGCAAGCCGAAAACACTCAATGGGCTGTTAATGGCTAACAATTTAGTTTTCAATATTGGGTTAACCAATATTGCTCCAGCGTTGATTCACAAGCTTCAGCTAATGGTGCATGGATAATCTCGATTGGGCCACATCACAAAAAGGGCTGGCTCTATGGACAAAGTACTTCTGATCTCACTGTCATTGCCCTCTGGATCAAATGTCGTCTAAGAACAAGACGTAAACATCGGCATATCATCTATTATGCAGACAAACAATGAACACTATAGGCGGGGTTCCATGCTCTTCATTTAGCAATGCAATTTCAATGTAACCAAATATAGAATTTTCGTTTTTTAATCAAAGGAAAACATTCCCATTGAGTTCATTGACACAATAACTTTAACATAAGTTTACTCCTGAAAAATCTCAATAAGAGTAATAATGCAATTGTTGTTAGGTATATCACGCGGGTTATCATTGTAATAAATTAGCAGAAATGTTCCTTTGTTAACTTTTTACGATTTTATCAATATGGATAATTTTTACCATTTCATTAATATGTATAAACAATGATGATGAGGAAGTAGACGCTGTAATGATCGCTGCTTATGCAAATGTGACAGTTTTCAAAATTGATAATCAAGATTGATTATGGAAATGGCTCTGTTTGATATTTTGAAAACTGTCACATTTGCATAGGCAGCGATCATATTGGAATGCAACAGGTATAGGTCGGTATGTTCTGTAGAAAAATTGGAAAACTCCTATATTGACGTGCAAAATTATGAATTTTATTATTCATTTAAATGCAAAAATAAGCAAAAATATAGTGGAAACATTGTTGTTCTTTTTTGTGTCGAATCTTTTATTGTATGTACTATAAAATGATGGAATCGCATACACCAACGTCGACACTTCTGTAACAGTTAGCACATCGTAAACTTGGTTATGGAAATAAATGGGATTCTGTTTGCAAACAGTTTGCATATCTAAGAAAGAATATTGTGCATAAATCCAATATAAAATTAATAAGAACGAAGCTTCCTGTTTTGTCATCTATGCTACGCTACGCATCCACACTATGTGCGTAGAATTCAAGCAAAAGCTGCCTTGGCATACACCGTTGTGGGCCAGAAAAGACCCAGTTCTATTCTCCCAGACACATTTTTGTTTCTCACAACTCTCGTTATGTGTTCGGTGATAATATAGGCAATCTCAAAATGTACTGACGGTTTTCAGAATTAGGCAAATTTTGTACCGATCAAGCAATTCCAACTTTTCAAATAAGATCTAATCAAAGAAGCATAGGAGTTTTGTTGCAGTTGTCAAAATATTTATCCTGAAAAATTATATCACCCCACCAACGATTTTTTGTGGAATGTAACACCAGTTTGGCAAAAAATTAGAAATGGCAAGTTTTGGCCAATATCAGCCACAGAAAATTGACTGGAAAACTTCGAAGTGTTCAAACTTTGATTTTTTTCTTAGAAGCTGCAATCCGGGAGAGCAATCATTTTTTGGAGAAGTATAGGAATGAATACATGCATGATATATGAATACAGGAAAATACACCACTTGTACGACGGCGACGCTTTCACATGAAAACCGGGAGAAATAGGAGATACACACACAGAGTCTGCAGAGACGTCATGTGAACATAGTTATAACCACACCACCATAAACAAAATTTGACATGGCAACACTTCGTGGCTCTTTGATGCATATTTGCCAGATTCATTGTGAACTGCCACATAACAGATACCTAATGTGATTGTTTCCTACTGATACTACTGAAATATTCATGGACTGTGGACTGCCGATCAAACACAACCTGACGACAACGATCAATGCATATTACACGATGACCTACCTAGTGCGCAAGCGCAGAACAGGCTTTTGACGTCATCAACCTTCCAGCTCAATCTCCACCTGTTGCCGCCCAAATTTTCAACTTTTTTTTTCGAAGTAGGAGCCTTTGAGACGAAATATTTCTATGCCTGTAGTGATCTAAGTTTGTACTTTCTCTTGAACCAAAAAAAAAAAAGTGGTATAAGACCCCATTGAGCAATGTCTTGACTTGATATCTACCTTTAGATAATTTTCAGAAGAATCTCATTAGCGGTTTCAAAATTGAGTGGCTAAAATACTTACGATTACTTCTGGGATACCCTGAATACGTCGGGATTGTCACGTGACTATGGGCATCTATGGTCCGGTGTATGAAGCGCAAATGCATCAGCGTCCGCCGTTCTCAGTGATTTCGATCAAAAAAGACTTTTCCACAACTTTGAAAATTCGTAGCGTCCGACCGAGAAATTGTGGAAAATCCCGACTGCTATTGATTTTTTTTTCTTGCCTTGCTTTCTGCCGGAGTGGGTTGGATTCCCAGATGCGAATATTCGGACAGAAAATGCGAGGTTTTATGTCTAAGTCGTCATATTGGCCAATCAGAGCTCTCGAGTTCAAAATTTGACATACAAAATCGCATTTCCTGCCCGAATATTTGCATCTGGGAATCCAGCTTCAGGCTGGATATAGTTTTTGAGCTGTTTATTCAAACTTTGTTATTTCATAGCTTTGACGCAATGATAAATGGAGCATTACTTCCAACAGTTCCAACTATTCTGAATATAGTAGTTCAATGGCTTCCAAATAACATACTGCACGTTGAGTTGTAAGACTTTGGACGCCGCGTCGTTTGCAAGGGCTTAGTGGGAGAAAGCCGATTAGTTTATATTTAGTACCATTTTGATGTACATTTTATAAGGTGAAATTGAAGGTGAAGGTGAGAAATTATTTTTTCGAAGCTTGAATTTTCATGATTTTGAAAATATCTACCAAAGTGCATCATTGTAGCTTTCCAAAAAGACCTGGATGATAGATTTCTGTCAAGGAATAAACTCAGACGGATTGATTCCGCAACGCCTCATTTTACCAATTTCACTCCGTCGATCCTTAACCATAAATGCAGTTAATTCGTAAATCTGTAAAAATGGAAATGCGTTGACCGGGGCGCAATGCAATGACGTCATTGCATATCAGGACACTATTCGTACATACCTTCATACCTATTAGTTTAACGTTCTCGTATTACAAAAAAAAAAAAAAAAAAAAAAAAAAACAGAGCTAGACATCCCATGCAGTGCATCCGAGTCCGCATTGACGTCATTGCCTGCAGCCACCAAAAACGGCACAGCCATACCGCTGTCGTTACCTAAAGCACAGGCAAGCCTAAAGGCAGAGTCGTAGCAATGAGGGAAGTGGGAAACAGTTGAAAAAAAATCTGAGGAAGTTTGAAAAATTCCGAAAATGCGGGTAATAAAAGACTACTGAAGTACCAAACTTTGGTGTATCGGTCGTTCAAAATGTTCGCATCCGGGAATAATGCACAAACCATAGCTGAAAAAAACATACCCGAAATAAACACACCTAGCCAGGAAAAAAAGCATGATCGGAAATAACACACCCGGAAACACATTACCAGAATGAAAATTTTCCCCAAGTTTGACACATGGTTACTTTTGAACGTGCGGATAGATTTTGACAATTTCTTTTTCTCGTCAATAGAAATTTAGTATATCAGTGCGAGCGGTACGCAAAAGCACACCACATTTTGGAGTTCAGTAACGAGATTTTGCATGGGCGTACTTTATACCGAGACAAGCGATTTGACCCGCAGCACTCGATATTTTGTTCCTTAGGGGGCCAATGGGGGTCCTCCAAATTTTCAAGATGCAAGAACTTTCACAAAATGATCATTGAGTATTGTCATGTATGTCATAAGTGAAGCTTACGGGTCTATTGAAAATGTTTTCATCAAATGTCGTCGTGTCCGATTCATTCTACACAATTGAAAAAAAATTCTTTCGCAGAGGTCAAAAAAACTGTTTTTATTTTTTTCTGCTGTGCAAGGAAACGATAAATTTATATGTTTTGTTGCGTTCCCAACTGAATCGCGTTCCGTAAGCCCAAATATGAGGACAATTTTTTCGCAATATCATTTTCCCAAGAAGAGGTGACCTCTTCAGTACACTTTTTTCAACAGCATGTTTTTCAATGTTCCTAGTGGATAAGACTGTCAATTCTTACAGATATGAGAAGCTTGAACTCTTTTCTTAGTAATTTCTATGCAACATGGCTTCAAAACACACAAGAAAGCCCTAAAACTTTTTTTACGTGTTTGTTGTGTTAATACATAAGATGTAATGACTTTTATATAAGTTATATATGGATATTACAGTTTATGTATTCAAGTTGACACTTGTCAAAATAACCTCAAAAATTACAAATTTTTTGCAATTTGCATTGAAAAAAACACGTAAAATAGTGTACAACACTCGTGGCTCGTTACACAAGATGCTTTCCGACACTCAGCTTCTTACAGAACTCGGGCTGCGCCCTCGTTCTGCTAATTTCAGCTTCGTGTCTGAAAACCACTTATGTAACAGCCAACTCGTATCGTAAACTACTATTACCTGCTGGGCCGTCAAATTTTTGGCATGTTGATTTTGTAGTAGGGGAGACGCGCAAATAAATAAGATCTAGTCTAGGCGAATGAGTTCAACCGGAAAATATACCTACTTACACCTAACGACTCTGCGTTCTGTTGTACTGCAACAAAACACTGCATGGAAGAATATTTTTTGTTGAAACCAAATCGTCTGCGCCAGCAGCCTAGAATCAATACTGGTCCGCGTCTCTTCTACTATAAAATCAAAATATCGTAATTTGGACGGCCCAGCAGAAAAATTTTTTTTTGGGCTCCCTTGGGCGTTTTAGAGTCATGTTGCTTCGCAACTACCAGGAAAAGAGTTCGAGGTCTCCATTCCTGCAAAAATTACGAGTAATATCCAGTGGGGACATAGAAATAAATGCTCTTGGAAAAGAGGTCCTGAAGAGGTCACCACTTCTTTGAAAAATACCATTACAAGAAAAATTTCTTCATAATCAGGTTTAGGGAATGCGATTTAGTTGGGAACGCAACAGAACATATGAATTTATCGTCTCCTAGCATAGAAGAAAAAATAAAAACAGTTTTTTTGACCTCCGCCAAAGATTTTTTTTTTCAAGTGTGAAGAATGAATCGGACACGACGACAATTGATGAAAACATTTTCAATAGACCCGTAAGATCCACTTATGACATACATGACGATACTCAATGATCGTCATGTGAAAGTTCTTGCATCTGGAAAATTTGGAGGGTCCCCATTGGCCCCCTAAGAGACAAAATATCGGGTGCTGCGGGTCAAATCGCTTGTCTTGGTATAAAGTATGCCCATACAAAATCACGTTAGGTGTTTTTAGGTGTGTACCGCTTGCACTATATTGGAGATAGAGAAAAATAGGTACTTTGCTGGAATTAATTCAAACAAACACGATTTTTTCACCAATGCAAGCTTACACTGCTTACAGTCCGTTCTTCAACATATCAAAAGTCCTCAACTCTGAGACTGCTACAAATCAGTATACAGGGTGAAAATTTATTATTTTTCTCTACTTTCTTTTTTTCTTGGAAAACTGATGACCGAAAATAACGGTTTGATGCTAGTTTGATAGGCCATAGTCTTCCAATAAACATATAAAAGATATACCACCCAGCAACTGCTGCGTATCAAGTTACAGGGTGAAAACTATTTTCCATCTTCAATTTTTTTCCTTGGTGGAACTGATCTGGATCGAAGCCGGTTCCAGTTCTTTTGCAAACTTATAATGTCATACTGAACATATAAAAAAAACATCTCTGCATCTGCTGCTTTTCAATTTACGGGGTGAAAATTCATTTTCACGTTTCAATTTTTTTCTTGATGAAATCGGCTCACACAACAATCGCGACTGGTTCTTCTGCAAATTCGAGGTTCTAGTCAAACATATCAAAATTATACATTTTTGCTACAGCTACGTTCTTATTTACAAATTTAAATGTTTGGTTGCGTTCCAAAGTTTTTCGAGTTTTTGATGCAATATATCCGAATATTACGAAGCGGCTGAAGGGACATATTATTTATCAAAATAAAATTTGAATTTACTACGTGATAGTATCACAAAGTTAAGTGGGGAGGGGGACTTTAGTACGAGTTACTAACACGAAGTGAAGTGGAGAGGGAGTTTACTACGAGATAGTAACACGAAATTAAATGGGGAGGGGACTTTAGTACGAGTTACTATCACGTAGTAAACTTTAGTACGACTTACTAACACGAAGTAAAGTGGAGAGGGAGTTTACTACGAGATAGTAACACGAAATTAAATGGGGAGGGGACTTTAGTACGAGTTACTATCACGTAGTAAACTTTAGTACGACTTACTAACACGAAGTAAAGTGGAGAGGGAGTTTACTACGAGATAGTAACACGAAATTAAATGGGGAGGGGACTTTAGTACGAGTTACTATCACGTAGTAAACTTTAGTACGACTTACTAACACGAAGTGAAGTGGAGAGGGAGTTTACTACGAGATAGTAACACGAAATTAAATGGGGAGGGGACTTTAGTACGAGTTACTATCACGTAGTAAACTTTAGTACGACTTACTAACACGAAGTAAAGTGGAGAGGGAGTTTACTACGAGATAGTAACACGAAATTAAATGGGGAGGGGACTTTAGTACGAGTTACTATCACGTAGTAAACTTTAGTACGACTTACTAACACGAAGTAAAGTGGAGAGGGAGTTTACTACGAGATAGTAACACGAAATTAAATGGGGAGGGGACTTTAGTACGAGTTATTATCACGTAGTAAACTTTAGTACGACTTACTAACACGAAGTAAAGTGGAGAGGGAGTTTACTACGAGATAGTAACACGAAATTAAATGGGGAGGGGACTTTAGTACGAGTTACTATCACGTAGTAAACTTTAGTACGACTTACTAACACGAAGTAAAGTGGAGAGGGAGTTTACTACGTGATAGTAACACGAAATTAAATGGGGAGGGGACTTTAGTACGAGTTACTATCACGTAGTAAACTTTAGTACGACTTACTAACACGAAGTAAAGTGGAGAGGGAGTTTACTACGAGATAGTAACACGAAATTAAATGGGGAGGGGACTTTAGTACGAGTTACTATCACGTAGTAAACTTTAGTACGACTTACTAACACGAAGTAAAGTGGAGAGGGAGTTTACTACGAGATAGTAACACGAAATTAAATGGGGAGGGGACTTTAGTACGAGTTACTATCACGTAGTAAACTTTAGTACGACTTACTAACACGAAGTAAAGTGGAGAGGGAGTTTACTACGAGATAGTAACACGAAATTAAATGGGGAGGGGACTTTAGTACGAGTTACTATCACGTAGTAAACTTTAGTACGACTTACTAGCACGAAGTAAAGTGGAGAGGGAGTTTACTACGAGATAGTAACACTAAATTAAATCTAGATGATTCATTGAGCAGATGAGTGTCCTGTTCGTGAGTCCGTTGTGTTACCTACCGCCCTATTCACTTTGAATTGCCACCGCTTCGTATGCTTTCAACGAAAAAGTAAGTAAAAAAAATGTTGTACCTACTAGATAATCGTATATTATGTAATACAGCGATAGATTAAGTGTATTATCGCTTGATGCCTCGTGAAAATGGTCCATGTACGCGATAATACATCGACCTAGAGGTGTATTCGTCACGACAATTCGTACAAGCCTAAAAACGCCTAAAAGCTGGAGGTGTGTTATCAACTGGTATATTACAGTGGTAATACCCCTACAGAGAGGTGAATTGTCTACCTTATACCACCTATGTCGATGGTCATTGATCCCCAGCACGATTTTCACAGAACAGTACCTATATCTAACATGGTACCGTGACTACCGTGTGATAGTACCACAATACAGGTACCTGCAACAGTGCGTCGGGCTTTTCTAGCGCCCTTACCTTGCAAAATAGAGAAAAAGATGTAATACATAAAATTATTGATTTGAAAAATTCTACCTTGTGGAATTATTTCAAACTATAGAGGTGTTCAATTTGTCCGCTATAACAAAAACAATTTTTTTTTTAAACGAAATGCCCCACTTTTGATCTTATTTTCTTGTTCATCTTTTCAAGCTCTATTACAAGCGCATTTTTGTTTTTTCAATTTGTGGCAGTGCTACCAACAAAAAATTGAAAATTGAATTTTTTTGTAATTTCAAGGTTTGTTTTGAAAAATCGTAGGAGCCTCGTTTTTTGCAATCAAGGAATGAAATTTTGCAAAACAGTAGTCGAATAGGAGGTGAATAATTTTATGACAAAAAACTTCTGAATCAGTGATACGTTCAGAACTTTTTTCGAACGTCGCAAATTTCAAAATGCCATAAGTCATTTTTTTCAAATGGAATGCCCCCTATTTTATTCAACCATTCGACAGCTTTTTTTTCCCTCTTTTATTTTTACCAGAGGTACCCTACCCCTAAAATTGATAATTTCCGAGATAATCGGTAATTTTGATAAAAAGTGCAATTTATTAAATTTTTTCACGCCGGGCAGGCCATAGTGATCATCAACAAATATCTGATTGACACATTCTGCTTGGTTTGATACTAAGGACAAGTTTTTTTATTGAATAGCTGCGCTAAATTCCAATCTGAAGAAAATGCTTAAAAGAGAATTTCGTTGCCCGATGGAAAAAGGAAAGTTGAAATTGAGCTTAGTAAAGCGTTTTTCTCGACTTCAAAAGATTTCAAACTGTTAAATTGAGAGGTGCGTTTATTTTGACACATGATTTTCTGTATCAGGACCCATTAAGAACATGAAAAATCCAAATGAACGACAGTTTTTATAAAAATTATCGATTATCTCTGAAATGGTGGAATTTAGGGGTAAGGTATCCCCAGTAAAAATGAGAGAGAAAGAAAGAAGCTATCGAATGGTGAGATAAAATATGGGGCATTCTATATAAAAAGAATGATTTATGGCATTTTGAAATTTGCGAAGTTCGAAAAAAAAAATTGCACACAAGTTTTTTGTCATGAAGTTCAGCTTCTGTTCGACTACCGTTGTGCCAAATTTCATTTCTTGGTCCCAAAAAACGAGACCTCTACGATTTTTCAAAGTGAACCTTGAAATTACAAAAAAATTCAATTTTTAATTTTCAGTTGGTAGCACTGCCACAAATTGAAAAAACAAAAATACACTTGTAATAGAGCTTTAAAAGTTGAACAAGAAAATGAAATCAAAAGTGAGGCATTTAATTTAAAAAAATCTTTGTTTTTGTTATAGCGCAGAAATTGAACACCTGTATAGTTGAAAATAATTTTACAAGGTAGAACTTTTCAAACTAATAATTTTATGTATCACACCTTTTTCTCTATTTTGCAAGGTAAAGGCGCTAGGAAAGCCCGACGCACTGTTGCAGGACCCTGTATATCACTAGTACAGGAAAAATAGTAAAAAAATCGGAAAAACCTCGGAAAAAATATTGACGTTCTGGAAATTAGATATTCTGTTCAGAACTCAGTGTTTAACTATACAGGGTCATTCACAAAAGATGCCCATCCCCATTTTTCTCAAGATCCGTTGAAGCTAGCGAGTTGCGGTGAAGACCGTTGGATTAGAACTCATGAAAACGGTCAGTATGGTGTGTAACTCAATATGCGATGACTATTTTTGAATTTTGAGATTTTTCCGAAATGAAGATTTTTATGGGTGAAATTGAATTGCCTCAAAATTTGAAAACAGCTATTGCATATTGAGTTATACATCATACTGACCGCTTTGATGAGTTCTATTGAATGCAGTTTGCAGTTGAAAAAAAACTCTCATTGATTCTCATTTTATACATAAAAAAGTGTTTTTCCAGGTTTTTGTTTTCTGTCATAAAATGAAAACCGCTGGAAATTCTCGGAAACTTTTTGCACTTGTCCATTGAAACTTTTTAATGGCTTTTTAATGACATAATTGACATATCATTCAATATTGTGCAGTGTAAAAAAAATTGCCCAAAATTTTGAGGTGCCCCCGTATTCATCAGAGTTTTGGTGAAGTAGTTTTGTTGACATATCAAATTTTATCAGAAAAACCAGTTGAATCTAAAAGTCTTTACCGCAACTCGCTAGCTCCAATGGATCTTAAGAAAAATGGGGGTGGACATCTTTTCTTGTTTTATTCGTCCTATAACTAGTCCTATAAGTATAAAAAAAAACTAATAACAATTAATTATTTGCATTTTGATTTCAGAGATGAATGTGACTGAGAACATCGTGAAAGGCTATTTTGGAGCTGGTCTGCAACAACAAGAAATAATATCTTTGTTAGAAACCGTTCATAACATAAAGTTACATCCTAAAAAATTGAAACGCATGCTGAGTAAACTCGGACTATTTAGACGAAAACATTTTTCTAGTATTGCTAATGTGGTGAATTTCATAAAAGACCAAATGGAGAAATCTGGACAGTTGCATGGGTATCGGTGGATGCATCTTAAATGCATTCAACATGGTCTGGTAGTAACAGAAAAACTTGTTCGTGAAGTGATGAAGCTTCTAGATCCGGAAGGTGTAGAGCTTAGAAAACGCAAGAGACTAAGAAGAAGGCAATACATAAATAGCGGCCCAAATGCAGTATGGCACGTTGACTCTTACGATAAACTTAAACAGTATGGAATTTGTATAAATGGAGCGATTGATGGATTTTCTAGGCACATAATTTGGCTGTGCGCTGGTCGCACAGCCAGTGATCCCAAAGTTGTAGCCGGCTATTACGTTAATGCTTTAAAAAGATTTGGCGGATGTCCAACAACAATTCGAAGTGATATGGGAACTGAAAACGTCACTGTAGAAAAAATTCAGACAGCACTAAGAAATTTATTCGCTAGAAGTGACAACCGAAAACCACCGTATATTTACGGCCGAAGTACTGCCAATCAAAGGATAGAGTGTTGGTGGTGCATTCTACGAAAGCAAAATGCACAATTTTGGATGAATTTTTTCGAGATTTTGAAAGACGAAAACCTTTTTAATGCAACTTTTTTGGACAAATCTCTGATTCAATTTTGTTTTCTCGGCATAATTCAGGTTAGTAGGTACTCTTATGACTTTCATGGGTTCAGTGAAGCTCCCTATCTAACATATTATCATTCTTTTCAGAAGGAACTAGATGAAGTTGTTTTTCAATGGAACACTCACAGAATACAGGCCACCAGAAATTGCAGAACACCTGTAGGGCGACCTATCATGATGTATGAAGCACCAAGTCTGTATGGAGCTCGGAATGGTTTAATTCGTATTCCACAGAATGTACTTAATTGTTTAAATGAAGAGTGCACTTTCTTCATCTCATGTGATGCAGAAATTGCGACGTTGTGTCGAAATATCATGATAGAGAACAATTATGAGTCAGTGGAAGATCCTTATGATGCTGCTCAATTATATGTTAATCTCAGGGCCAAAATTTATAGCATTTTAGAATTACTAGAATAGGTAATCTGTAGGAGCTGTGATGTTGTAAACGCTCATTATTATTTAACAGCAATTTATTGTACTCGTATAATTATTTATTAGTGTACCTAGGTCTTTGTGTCGCGCGTACTGGAAATGTATATGAAACAGAAATATAAATAAAAATTTTTTACAAAATAACTTTGTTTTTTAATGCATTATTTTAAATTTTGGCGTAGCCTTCCAGGTGTTCCGGTAGCCTTCTACTCTTGTGGGTCTTCTTGGACCGAGACATTCTTCGACATTGCTGGCACCAACAGTGTGTTCATCGTCGGCGCTGATGGAAAGCATGCTGATCTTTGCCAAATCCAGCTAAGTTCCACGTGTTAATGGAGATGTTGCTATCTTGTCCATCTTCGCTATAGTGTAAGGTGACCAGACGTTCCGATTTGATCGGAACTGTACCGTTTTCAGGAGACACTTTCCGATTCGACTTTCTGTTCCGTAAATGTTCCGATTTGAGTAGCTGTTCCGTAAATGCTCCGATTTCCGATTTAAGCAACGAATATTTCAATTTTTTCCCACCTCTTCTATATTTTCGTTGAATTTGGTTGAAATTCATGTAGATTGTAGTTTATTTACAAGATTGGATTTATTTCGATTGGCACCCACGCTATGCAAGTGGGTCTCGACTGTCTGCAGAATGTACCGTATGATCACAAAATTTCTTACTCAAGCAGGGAGGTTGTGACCTGGCCAAAATCGCCTCGTTTGCCTGCCAATGACCAGGACCACAGCACCACAGCCTTCCTTGTGTAAGAAAGTTTTTGATCATACGGTACAAGACTTCAAAAAAGCATAATTTTATTAACAACATTATTCCATTATTATTGGTATTATTGTGAACACTGTTGGTCGAGGAGATGTCAAATAAGGGACAGCACTTACCCGCCCTCCTGCTGTTATTTTGTAGAAAAGTGATCAGAAAAACTAAGTTTCAGACTCGGTTTCAGAAAATATCCCAAAATATCGGTCTATTCAACAATGAACAGACGCGAAAAAATGAGGAACAGCTGGTAGGTTCTGAATCAGCAAGTAGAAAGTACGCCCCTTTTGAAAACAAGAAAAAAAAAAAAAACAAAAAAAAAAGTCTCCCCATGTTCCGATTTCTTCACTGAGAAATCTGGTCACCTTAATCAAGTATCGATTTCAAAGGTCGAGGAAAAGTACCATTTTGAAGTTGGCGACTACTACACAAAAGATCAGACGCGGTGATGTTCTAGCCCAAATAGTATGGGGGCATAGGTCGTGCCGTGTGCAACTTCGTGAAGATATATAGGGATATGTCCTAATCGATTCCTGGGCGATCAAGGACCATGAAAAATCATGGTGGAATATTGACATCTGCTGCAGGCAAATATGGTGGAGGCGCCAAAATGGGCTTTATCTGGTAATAAGAAACTGGCTGTAGCTCGTTTGTTTTTCAACGGATTTCAACATCTGGAACGTCATTTTGTAGACAAAAGAATGCTCTTCTCATTTCATACTTAAATTTACAAACGTCATTTCGTGAAACTGTCAAAACTGTATTTATAAGACATGCTAAATTCCGCCCTTTTTTGAAGGTTATCCGACATTTTTGAAATCTGGCAGTATCATAGATCTTAAAGTGCCCTTTCCGAAAACAGCTGCGCGGAATCGCGGATTCTCCATCTCTCTTTTGAGGAAACCTGTATTCCTCGGCTTCAGAAAATATTCCGGTATTGCGAAAAGTCTTGTATTCAACACGGGACTAAAGTTATTTTTAATCCCTTAGGGTAAGGTGACCAGACGTTCCGATTTGATCGGAACTGTACCGTTTTCGGGAGACACTTTCCGATTGGACTTTCTGTTCCGTAAATGTTCCGATTTGAGTAACTGTTCCGTAAATGCTCCGATTTCCGATTTGAGCAACGAACATTTCAATTTTTTTTCACCAATTCTATATTTTCGGTAAATTTGGTTGAAATTTATGTAGATTGTAGTTTATTCACAATATTGAATTTATTTCGATTGGCACCCACGCTATGCAAGTGGGTCTCGACTGTCTCTGTCTTACTCAAGGGAGGCTGTGGCCTGGCCAAAATCAGCCTCGTTTTCCCGCCAATGACCAGGACCACAGCCTTCCTTGAATAAGAAAGTTTTTGATCATACGGTACATGTTGTTTCAGAAAAGCATATTTTCATTAACAACATTATTTCAGTATTATTGGGATTATTATGAACACTGTTGGTTGAAAAGGGGGCAAATAAGGGACAGCACTTAACCGCCCTCCTCTTTTTTTTTGCAAAAAAATTATCAGAAAAACTTAGTTTCAGACTGGGTTTCAGAAAATATCCCCAAATATCGGTCTATCCAACAAGGAACAGACGCGAAAAAATGAGGAATAGATGGTATATCCCATACACTTTCTATTTTCAGTAGAATGACTTTTTGGAGCTAAAATAAAGTGACAAGCCGGAACGCTGGGAGAATACGGTCGATGCCCGCTGATAGTTTCGCTCCCAAACTTAGTAGGTTTCATCAGCCGTAGTCGTAGCGCCCCAGCTTGTCGTTTAATTTTTGCTCCAATAAGTAATTTTACTGAACATAGAATGTGTATGGGATATAGGTAGGTGCCTGACAGTTCTAAATCAGCAAATAAAAGGTACGTCCCTTTAAAAGAAAAAAAAAAGTCTCCCCATGTTCCGATTTTTTCACTGAGAAATCTGGTCACCTTACTATAGTGGTGTATGGGTATCTATCGTCAAAGCCGATGCATGCCTCGGTGATGTTTATTTTATCCCGTGGTTGTTTTTATCGTGACCCATGTCAAAATATGTCAACACAATAATAACGGGTAAGAATCGAATTTTGTTGTTTTCAGAAATGGTCTTGGAAATGGTAGTACCTATCATCGACATTGGGGTTGTGATTTAGCAATTTTACTTCCAGGGTTCCAGGCACCTCCGCACTTTGTATAAACAAAGCAAACAATACCTGCTGTTGAGTGTTGAGTTTACCGATCCGCGAGATAAGAGTCATAGCTCAGCGTAGATTGGCTGGGGACAGGTTTGTTAAGATCTCCCACAAGGGTTATAGCTATCATATACATGCTGATGAATACTGTTCTATATGTAACCTGCACAAAGAAGAGAACCTGGAACATATTCTGTTTGAGTGTCCAATGTATGCGGGTCTCAGAAGCACTTTCGCAGATTTTGTTGTAAGCCGTGTTGATCTCGAAAGAGTTTTGGAGGGTAAACTGGGAAATGTGACTGTCGGGAAAATTTGTAATTTTGTTGTGGGGGCAATGAGAACTCGAGCATTCAGTAGGAATGAGTGGTAGTGGTATAAATGGGAATATTATGAAAATAATTAGTTTTATTTTTTTACTTGAATGTATCGCTGTGTTCTTGCAACAGAAATTGTATTTTCTTTATGCAATAAACAATAATAATAATAATAATAATATCTAATAATATAAAGCTCTTGAAAAAAAAAACGTCTCTGACCATGACTTTCTCTTTCTTGGTGCTATTTTGGTTTTTTCCTCGGTTATTTCAATCCTGGTGATTATGGGGGGCTGGGGGTCGTATGGACCTTTTCAGAAGAGAGAGACAGATGCGTGCGCGCTCGTGCCACGCAGCCGGTGGTGTCTAGCTATAACGGCGCCTAATATCTCCAAAGGAAACTCTGTTCGTTATGAAGTGCGCGGCATCACACTGAGTACATGTGGGGGCTGTGACGTAAATCGTGCGAGAGAGACCGCCTTTATTGAAAAAGTCCATTAAGGTTTGAGGGCGCTCGTCTTGATCTGTTTAATTCCTTGACAGTTGAGATTCTGGTGTCTATTGGAAGCGATTGGAAGGTAGGTACAACAAGATGCTATTGACGTTCTAAGCGCAATTTTCCAAAATTCATTTTTTTTCCAAAATTTTATTTTTTCCTCGATTTTATCAAAATTTGAAAATTCCGCTTGAGAGGTCAATGGATGCCATGATTGTATAGATAAGGTCAGCAATAAGAAAGTTCTGGAAAGATAGGCGAAGAAAGGTAGCTATACAGGGTGATTTATGAGTGACCTTACATAGGCCAGTGGCTCGTGCATATCAGATAGCACTCTGATCAGCCTATGATAATAAATGCTTTTATTACACATACCAACTATCAACATGAATAAACTGCTGGACAACGAAGTTGTGGGTATCGGAAAAATGGTTCGACTTTGGAGGCCAACATCTTACGATTGCCGATTGCGATTTTCATTTTGTTTATTGCGTTAGCTAGCTTCATATTTTCGTAGTTTATCCTATAATAGTGAATAGTGAGAAACTTTATGTAAATTTTCTACAGGGTTATACGTAAAATGGTGCAAAATTACAACGACTTCATCGTACACCCATTTTCCAAAAGATTTTTTTTTTAATGTTCTAATGCAAAAATCATGAAATGCGGTGTCTTATCTTGAAACGGTTTTGAAATTACCCAAATTGGAAGTCAAACATTGAAGATATAAATTTTGATGTTGAATGTTGCAGATTTACGAAACTCAGGCATAGCACAAGCACAAAAAGTATAACGTCCGGGGGGCTTTACTTCACTCGGAAACTTGAGTTTTACATCGTTACCATGTCCAGAGGCTTAAACTTGCAAATAGAACATGTTTCACATTTAAAATTCTGATGAAACTCTGACGAAATTCAACAACGTACGAAGAACAGGCAGTGACAACCACTTGAAAAAATGCCCCCTGCTTGGCCCCACACCAAATATTCGGATTGTGTTGAGAATAAAATTGTCCTGGACTGTTGTACGAACAATCTTGCTTAATGTCAACATCCATTCATCAAAAGTGACCTAATCTCACGTGCCAACAAGGCAAATCTGTAACATTCAACATAAAAATTTCTATCTTCAATGTTAGACTTCCAATCCAGATAAATCCAAAACAGTTTTGAGATAATACACCTCACTCCATGATTTTTGTAATAGAATACATAAACAAATTTTTTTTGACAAATGGGGGTGCAATGGAGTCGGTGCAATTTTGCAGCATTTTACGTATCACCCTCTAGAAATGTTACATGAAGTTTTTCAACATTCACCTTTACAGGATGGGTTACCGGAACATTAGGCTAATCAACACAACAAACAAAATAAAAATCACAGTCGGCAATCGGAAGTTGTTGGTCTTCGAAGTCGAACCATTTTTCGGATACCGACAACTTCGTTGTCCAGCAGTTTACATAATACTTACACAATGAACAATGAACAATATACTAATAATAATAAATAAGGGGTATGCGTAAAAGGCAGGGCTCAGCCTTTTTGGCTGCTCTACCACCCAACCAAAATACACTTTTAAAATACTAGGTAGATATAGAACAAAATCTGAAACATAACAGAGATGAATTACAATATGGAGATCTCATTACTGATCAGCTTTTTTTTATTATCAATTTTAAAGAAGGAATACTCAAGCCTTTGAAATCATGAAGAATAGAGTTAGGTATATATTTTACCAATCCTATATGAGAAAGAGCATTGAAATAACTCAAAATTGAATTTCGGAATTTTGATGAGGTGTTTTTGACGAGTATTAACTTGATGTACATCATTTATGAAAATGATTTCGATATTGAGGTAAGATGGTTTCCTGAGTTGCATGATTCTACAGGGTGTCCCAGAAATGGCGCATAAACTCTCCAGTACGTTGTAGCGGACCTTCCAGGGAACTCTAGAAAAATAGTAAAAAAATTCCTCCTTGACCACTCTTCGAGATATAAGACTTTGAATTTGAAAACTCAACTTCTCTATTTCTGTGATTTATTAAAAACCGCAATATTTATCTCATGAGGACAAAGCCCTTTTATCATTTTCTGGTGAAATAATCCTCAACAACTTTTGATTAATGGCTAAAGCCAATTTTGAATTTTGCAAATTTTCAAATTACCCAGAAAATGGATCTGGCATCATCGGTGAAAAACAAATGAGTAGGTATACCTACAATCCTAGGAGGATATAAGAATCCAAGTGAATCCTCCTAGCTACAATCTGACATTAAATAAATAAAAAATCGAATGAAGTCAGTTTCTGACAATAAGATCAGTCAGTGTCATTTTGCATCATTCCTGCCTCGTTTTCACTTTTCCGCGAATAATGTATGCGGCTAGCGAATACACTGATATGTTACTGATTTTGGGCGAACGTCGCGGCAATGACTTGCAGGCGGAACGCATTATTTACCCCCAGCAATACCGTCAAAGAAAGCATCCCGATCGTACTTATGTGATAATGAGAACAGATGACAGAACCAGAAGGACCAGACAGGTAGCATCAGTATTATTACAAGCAGATCGCGGCCGTCCTCGTCATGTGAGGGTACCTGATGCCTGATGCTGAAGAGGACGTTTTTGAACTGCTTCAGAATCAACCAAATCGAAAGGCTCACAAAGTTTCACCGGGACTGCATGCACTCACTTTTTTTCGAATACGAGTAGTCCCAACGCCTATCGTCAAAGGCGATCGGTAGCTATCAAAGCCAGTAGCTGTGCGTGTGATCAGTAGGCAGGCACCAGTATCAGTACCTACAAGGAAATGTCTAAATTGGCCCTAACAATGACCGTTTCTATGATGATCATATTTATATTAGAACAATTGTATTCTTACCTAGCGGTACGTATGTAGGTGAACACGTGCAGTCGTGCACGTTTGCCAAATCGACCGTTTAGTTTTTTGGCGATAACTTAATAAATAAAAGCCAAAGAATTTTTCTACTATTTTTTCACGACTCTATGATGAGTTCCCAGCAACGTACTGGAGAGTTTATGCGCCATTTCTGGGACACCCTGTATAACACAGGGTGGCGGTGTAAAGAAATCTTCTCTCATTCATTCTGAGTAATCTCAATTCTACAAATTTATGCGAAATATTGTCAAATTTCCTAATTCCACAAATCAGTCTGACGCAAGAATTCTGAATCTTCTGTATCCGACCCTGATCAACCCCGGTCAAAAACGGCCCACACAACATCAGCAAAATTTAATTGTGACAAAACAAATGACTCACATATAATTTGTTTGTTTCTGACTGAGAGATAGTCTTTATGCTGGTGAATCATCTTCAAATTGTTGAACGCTCTCTCCATTGTTCACATGAAATTGGAATCTAAAATCCGTATCAGTTTCCAAACCCAAATTTCGAGCTGTTTTGGTGAGTTCCAATTGAGTCCTACCCATAAAGGTTCTAATCTGCTGCCTGATTCTATCTCTCTGAGACTTGGGTCCAAGAAGCATTACCTTCGACTTCGAAGGATTCATGATCAAACAGTATTTTTCAAGGGCTGTAACGTGAACAGCAAATGTACGGATCTCAATGTGTTTTACATGTTTGGAAAGCCAATTCAACATTCGGTATCACACTTTTGTCTAGAAGTCGCCAACTTGAAAATTGTACTTTTCCTCTACCTTTGAAATCGATGCTACCTATGAAGCTAACATCAGTCAAGAAGAAATTGTGACAGCAACCAAGTCGATTCGTGTGGACACAGCACCTGGCCCAGACAGGATACTGATGCGAGTTCTAAAATGTGGGAAAACAGCTGAAATTTTAACTGACATCGCTTCTTTCATCTCTAGAACTGGTTTTGTACCAAACTGTCTCCACGAAGCTAGAACTGTTCTCATAGATAAAGGCGGTGATCAATCCAAAGCAAACAATTGGCGCCCTATTACGATATGCTCTGTGTTACGGAGAATTCTTGAAAAGGTGCTCGACAAAAGATTGAAGAAGTACATCTCATTTAATCATAACCAAAGAGGCTTTGTCAATACACCGGGAACTCACATCAACACGTCAATAATCAATTCAATTTTGCAGACCTCCAAAAGAAAAAAACGAGACTGTTGCATTATTTAGGTATGGGCTGTCTGATTTCTACATGATTCTAGTGGGCTGCGATAGACGAATCTAGTTTACCTTTTCTCCTGACGCATGTGCGAAGTGTGGAGGGCTTTCCATTGGTACACTCCGGTCACGTGATAGAATTCGTGCAAATTCCGAAAATTAACACAGTAAAATTGAGTGAATACTAATTTTCGCTATAGATTCGTAAGTTTTAGTTCACTAAAAAGTATAATTGAACAATATGGTGTGTTTTTAGTAATCACGTATGTAATGATTCAATTTTTTACTATATGCCATCATAGGAAGGATAGTGCCTATGATGGAATACTTTCAAGGAGCGGCGGTGGCCGAGTGGTTTTGGTGTTGCCGCGCCAAGCCAGTCGTGATCTACCGCGCGGGTTCGAATCCCGCCTCGTCCATGGATATTTTGTGTTGTCCGATTGTACCGAAAATTGTTCCGACCTTACTATGCCATATCTGCACCTGTCTGACTACAGCGGTTACAGAAAAAATGGATTTCTGACTACAGAGTTGAGTGCTATCAGAGTACTGTGGCCTCACATAGTTAACAGTAGGCAATTCAAGTATAATTAAAAACGTGTACCAAAAACCCACTGAATGTCCCGTCGACGCTAATAACCTCGTAGTTGATGCGTCGTAAAACATTCAAAAAAAAAAAAAATACTTTCGATTTTTTGGAAGGAAAAATGCTGTAAGAACCACTCCTCAATTTGGATGGTAAGTACACCTAAACTGTTTCGACAAAAAAAAATGCAAAGTAAAAGTTACCAAGTTATCGTTTTTGACCGGATATAAATATTATTCTACGAAGTAACGTATGGTCCGAAAGTTTTGGGAAATTGTTCAAAGCTAATAGCTTTTTCTGAATAGTCTTTATTTTTCAACTTGATATTGCAAAAATTAACATCATATATAACAATAACAAATTCATATTCAACATATTGATAATAAACCATTATCTTCGATGGATCTCAATTTTCTTCTGCCATGTTCCATTGTTTTTTTTTATCAATTTTTCCAATGCGAAATTCTCTGGTGTTATTGAAAAATGCGACGCCGTAATTGGTCTTCAATTGCAGCTTCCCATCCCTTGTCGTATACAATCCTGCTCAATACTTACCAAAAATCTTATATTGGTCGAGCTTGCATATTGGGAGGCAGGAGCTCAGAGAAATTAATCCTGCTGTTGTCCAGAGAATGATCGAACATGGCAGAAGAAAACTGGGAGCCAACAAAAATAATGGCCCATCTTCAATAATTATGTTTAATATAAATTTGGTATTGTTGAAGATGATGCTAGTTTTTGCAATAAGTATTAAGTTACAAAATTAAAACTATCCAAAAAAAATATTAGCTTTTAAAAAATTCCCAAAACTTTCGGACCATACGTTATTGGACTGAATTCATTCAAATTCATTTTGTGGCTTGTCTCTGTTGTAATAAGCGCTTGGTTGAGAGGAAAATTCAAAAGTCGAATTTTTTTGAGCTTTTTTTAAAGCAAATCGAGGGTGCCAACCACAAAATCAGTCTCGATTTGGTCTTTGAAGAAGAAGTTTGGTCCAGGATTTTTCTCTTAACCAAGCCCTTCTGCCCAACAGAATCAAGCCAGAAAATAAACTGGTTTGTATAATTGTTTATTTATTGCTGTCGCATTTTGCACAATCATTATTGTTTCAAGTAAATTTTCTGCCTGAGCCTGAGAAAGCTCAGAATCATGGACAAAACTTCGCAGTGTTAAGAAGTTTGTAATTTTATTGGTCCTGAAACCCCTCAGTTTTTAAACCTGCATCTGCAGTTTGAATTTAGACAAGTCATTGAGCCAACATACTCCACGACAATTTGCTTTGCTCTGGCTCTGAGCATATGTGAATTGGATACGCCATAAAGTGGCAATGCGTGTTTCTGGTGCTTACCGCAAACAATGAACAAATTCAGAAGAACAGAGTTTCGAGAACGAACGTTTATTATAAAAAGTATAACATTGAAAACACGTACATAATAAATCCATGATTAGATCATATATTTAAACAGTCGTCGGTATTTCACAAAACAATATGCTTCAAAACTGTTGTAAATAATATTTAGAAAATACACTATAGGCAGAAATGCAATCAAGTGTCACCTCTACTTGACCAACAAATAAAAAAATTATCAGAACAAAAAAGTATATGTCTACCTAATAGGTTATGGTATAGATAACTACTCAACTAACAAGAATGTACCTTGATCTAATTCTGATCAGACTGAAAGTGACATCCTGAACACAATTATGCAATGTCCATTGACCACTGGTCTGACTTTGAAATGTGTTGGAATTCGTATTTGAATTCCCTGAATGTTTCGTAAGTTGTAGGCATCACTAGAATGTTGCCGCAGGTATGAGCAGTTGGACGCCTTGCTACACCACGTAATTCACTGAATTCGAGAATGATGAATTCTGTAGTAATCATGTCAGCACCTGTACAGAAACGTAGAAATCGGGTCAACAATGGTACGTCGGCTTCTCGTAAAATTTTTTTTAGAAAATCGAAAGTTTTTTTCTTAACGTGTGAAAGGTCATCATCAGTAATAATGATCATCTCGATGATCTTTTTGCTGTCAATGCAGCTTCTTTCGTAAACTTTGTCAAGTTCCGCTTGTGTACACTTTTGGTAGAGAATGTTATTGAAACATTTCAAGATAAACATAGGTTTTTGAATAATTTCGGCGTGCGCCAATTCCTCCACAGCTCTCTGTATGTTACTCGCCTTTACTTGCAGTTTACAGTCCAAATTCTCAAATACCTCCAAGATGTCCTCGGTATCTACTTCATTGAAGTTCTTTAGTGCTTTCTTCAACAGATCTGAATCAGAAGTACAAATAAATTTGAAGTAGGAGTCTATCAAATCTGCTGCCATTGGCATGGTCCCGAAGAATGCGAATTCCATAAATGGACGTGGCAATTTGATGGGAAAATAGTTCAGCTGTTGGAATCCAATCAGGAGCACCTTGGCTACAGCTTTCCACTTTTCTTCTCCGTAGAGATGATTGATCTCAGGAATTTTGCAAGTGGTCCCATTGCAGAGTTTCTCATAAAACGTCTGCCAATACTCGCTCAGAGCGTCTTTGAAGACGCCGCCCGCATCCACCGCTACCTCCGGTTGCCCATTTGTCGCAATTATTTCGATATGAATTACTGATTTTGACGTAATTTCGACTTGTGTAAAGCTCTCAGTGAGCTCTTCGAATATTTGTCCTCTATGAACGGTAATTGTGCGGGATGAGGTACATGTCGCAGACGGAGTTCTCGGGATGCTCGCAGTCGGAGTTCTTGGGATGCTCGCAGTCGGAGTTGTCGGAATTCCTTCAGTAGGAGTGATCGTAATCGGAGTGGAATCATGCTGGTGTGATGTATCCAAAGTGTCGGCATATTCTGTGTACTCGATAGCACTAATAACTGGCATGGACAATAGTTCCTCAAGCTCTTCGTTGTCATTCGACGGGAAAACAAAAAATTCATCGAGAATGTTGCCTGCGAACTCGCGTTCTTCGCGGACGTTTGAATTTCTGCCTCGCTTGCTTCTTTGTGTGCTGCTATTACGACGGTCAGTTCTGAGTTCTATCGGACGTCCTTTGATTCTATTTGTTGCCAAATAGAATCTTAACACTGGGAGTTTCGTTAATTGATACATTGTTCCTACGGTTAAAATGTCGTCAAAACAGTTTTCTTTGAAGTCCAATAGGTCGAATGTGAAGTCTTCGAGTTTGCCATGTTGTGATTTTCCGTCGGGGAAAAAGAGCTGCGTCGCTTTATTTAATATAGAAGTTTTTGTCGCGTTCCGGTCTACTGACAAGTCCCGGGTCCCACCGCCCCGTCTTTGACGAACATGGTTTCCGTCCAGAAGCCAACCCACTTGAATTTTTCGTGTCTCTTTTTGTGGTCGTCCTGTCTTCAATCTTTTCGCGGTTTTCCTTTCATCGCTGCCCTCTTCCTTTTCTTCCTTTTCTTCGCTTGCTTTCTGACCTCTTTTCAGTTTCTCGATGAGACTTTCAGTTGATTTGCTAGTTGTGCTGGTATTACTCGCACTGCCATATTTCCGACAAAAATTGACGACAGCGATGCGGTCGCCGCATTTTGGAATGAACTTCTTCAGTTGCTCATCGGTCATCCCCAGAACGGTCTCCATGTCAATCTGAAACCAATCAGTAAAATAGAAAATGTTTTTCATTGGTGGAAACTTCCTGAAAGGGGACTCCTCTTAAAAAAGCATAATAACGAGAGGTATATCCTTTTGAAGTTGAAAACAAAAAGTCGACTTTCGAACTACGTAACCGATTTTGGGCGTAAGGCCAAAATAACAATAGATAGTGAGGAGAAGGGTCCTCTCTTCTTCCCTTCCACGCCACTTCCATTTTCGAAACCGACTGCGTTTTCAGGTTCTTTTTTGATGCATTCTCGTAGAAATACATTCAAAAATTTTCAAAAATAGGTACCTATCTATTTTTTTACGTAGGTAGGTAGGTAGGTAGGTAGGTAAGACAAAGTAGGTAGGTACGCTCGAGAAGTCAAAACTTGGTGAACCCTGGTGACATTCTTGATAACTCCAGAGTTTTATTCGGGAAATTCAAATAGTCATTCATCTGTCATTCAATTTTGTTTGACTGCAATGGTAGGTAGGAAGATACTAGATAAGGTAGGTACAACAAGGCTGGAGTTAATGGGATTTGTCATCTTGATTACAAAGTACTCACGACACTTCAAAGTTTTTCTGCGAAATTTTTTCCAAAATTTGCGGAAATGGAGCACAAATTATTGATTTTTAGGGATTATATTGGATTCACTTGGGAGGCTACTAAATACCTTCAGAGAATATTTTTCCAGTCGTTTGATGCCATATTCCATCACTTTATTAAAAAAAAAGTAAAACGAAATGATTACCTGATTATTTTGTTTTATACACCAATGATATTTATATGTAGTTTAATTCTTGAAAGGCGTTTGCGACATTATTTATTTATTGTTCAATTCTTAAAAGGCGTTTGCGAGTTAATTTTGTTTATTTGCATTTAGGGTTAAGTGGTAGAGCAGGGGGTGTGATTGTGCACCCATCTGAACTTCGCCCTTGATTTTTCATTGTTTATTTGGCTTTAATTTTTATTTATTATACTGTAATACTGGAAAATCAATAAAGACAGTTTATTATTATTATTATTATTATTAAATATCCGGGACATTTCTTGTTTATAAAATTGATTCATCATTCTCAAATTTTTTTTATAGATGCCGTATTTGATTGTGATTTTTTTTTGTGAAACAAAACCTTGAAGTGTCGTACTTTCAGTATTTTTGGATTACGGCCCACTTTTTTACCCTGTGAAATATGACCTATGGGTTAAAGTTTTCATGAGAATACAACTTACTTTTTCCATTTTCATTGAAGATAGAACCTCCATGGTCACTTCTCTTTGAAGAAGAAAGGATTCCAAGACGTCCTCCATTCCTAAAAATATCGAACACAAAAATAAGTAAACAAATCAATGGAATACATGAAAAAAAAAGGTAATAAAGCGCGTGAACGGCAGTTGAGAGGAGTTTAAAATGACTCGTTTCATAACACAGGGTGTTTCACTTTTTTTGTCAATAGTTCAGGGGATGGTAGAGCATCGAGTATCGAGCAAAAGTACTCTCAAAACTAAAAATGAAAAATTCAAAATAGTTGCAGCGGTACGCTAGCAAAATGACCCTGATTCTGCATTTTGTGATACTGCAATGAAATTTGGCATATGCAAACTACGTAGAGTTTCAAGTGATTTGACCCGCAGCACTCAAAAATTTGTCCATTAGGGGGCGACTGGGGGCCCCTCAAAATTTCAAGATGCCAGAGTTTTTACCATGCACCATTCAGTACCGCCCTATCTACCGTACAGGACTTAAACAACTTTGTTCTTGACCATCATAACATTTTTCGTCATGTCAATTCCATTCTTCTTATAGAAAAAAAATAATTTTTTTGCCTGGTCAACAAATTGAAAAATAATTTTTTTTTGGACCACCAATAGATTGTTAAGTTGTTTTTGTGCGATCATCGATGAATCCACATCCCCTTGATCCATTTATGAAAAGAAAACTTTTGCAGTGCTATTTTTAAACAAAGAAGTGACTTCAACTTACCATTATTTTCAACATTACCTTTTTCAATGTTTTACCCCGGTAAGTATGATTATTGTTATACTAATATACAGCTTGAAGTTCTCTTCAACGATGTGGATGATGAAACTGCCTCAGATTCCACCTGGAAGCCGTACATAATAATTTTTCTGCAAGGCCGTCAAATTTGTCATTTTTTATTTTCTACCGGGAGCGGCCAAAATGTCAATACACACCACTCCGCCCAAGAGCACCGGTTGCGGTACTTTCGCACCAACTCTCATTTCAGTATCACAAAATGCAAAATTGTTAGGCGTGAATATCGTTTTCCGCTAGAGCAAACCGGTGCTCTTGGGCGGAGTAGTGTATATTGACATTTTGGCCGCTCCCGCTAGAAAATCAAAAATGACAAATTTGACGGCCTTGCAGAAAAATTACTATGTACGGCTTCCAGGTGGAATCTGAGGCAGTTTCATCATCCACATCGTTAAAGAGAACTTCAAGCTGTATATTAGTATAACAATAATCATACTTACCGGGGTAAAACATTGAAAAAGGTAATGTTGAAAATAATGGTAAGTTGAAGTCACTTCTTTGTTTAAAAATAGCACTGCAAAAGTTTTCTTTTCATAAATGAATCAAGGGGATGCGTATTCATCGATGATCGCACAAAAACAACTTAACAATCTATTGGTGGTCCAAAAAAAATTATTTTTCAATTTGTTGACCAGGCAAAGAAATTTTTTTTTTTCTATAAAAAAATTTCTCTTAAAAATCTTTTTAATTTTGATTGATTTGATTTGATTGATTGACACGTACAAAAAAAGTTTCGAAACTTTCACATATTGTTCGGCACGCTTTATCAAGTGTGTATACTAAATTTCAACTTTCTCCGAGTCAAACTGGATGTGTCCAGCAAGAATGTGCATCAGATCTTTACCTGCAAAAAAAACCATGACGCGCACATGGGAAAGTTTGGGAATTTCAGTGGGATGTTCAGGACGCCTTAGAGAGCCTGTATGCAAAAATCCAACTCTTTTCCAGTCTTATTGAGGTTTAAAACCTGAAATTCCTGGGCTATATCTACTACAACACTTCCTGTTTGATTTGGCGCGCAAACTTGCGATACGTACATAGACACAGATACGTATGAAACTGCATGGTTCCGGCTCGCGCAGCCTGGCGCACAGCGCGTCCCCAATGAGGACTTGATATAGCGAGCACTCAGTAAGGCGGGAGAACTCGGGCGGATGCTTAAGGAAAAAATATCTGCCACCCGAGCCTCCACCTAAGCTGAGATAATGGATTTTCAAACGAACATTATGAATGATCATGTACCTATCATTTATAGGTATTGCCAGCCACAACACAAATGCAAAATATATTTTGGGAACAAATCGCGAGCTGAAAGCTATAATGTTCTATCCGAGGTTCTATCCTATCATTCCTATATCTGCACTTTTTGTAGAAAATGTTTCGAACCAGCAAAAAATGTACGAAATGTTTCATGATATGAACAATAAGATCAGAAACTTCGGAGCAAAATGCTTTTCTGTTTCCATTTCTGATTTAATTGTTCATATCATGAAACATTTCGCCCATTTTGAAATGTTCGTGTTCCTATCATTCACTAGGTAGGTATATCGGTACCTATTACACCGATATAGGGTACCATGCGTTCGACGGAAACTGCGTTGGGCGGAATCTACGTTCGACGGAAACTGCGTTGGGCGGAATCTACGTTCGACGGAAACTGCGTTGGGCGGAATCTACAGTCGGCGGAATGCTAGGAGCCCTCAAAATGTGGGGTTTTCAGATTATGCAACACAATATACACAAAATTATTTGTGGAAAGTTTAAATTACTTGGGCCCAGTTGCTCAGTTCGAGTTTAACTTTAAACTTGGTTTGGTTGTCATAGATTTGATTGTTGCAACAATTATTTCCACAGTAACCAAACCAAGTTTAAAGTTAAACTCGGACTGAGCAACTGGGCCCAAATAAAAAGGCCATAGTAGGTATCTCAAATAATTTTCTTGGCAAACTTTTTACAGCTATTTGGACCGATTTTGCTCCAATTTCATCACATACCTGCCTACGACGTAATAATAAAATAAGCTAAAATTTAATAGGTAGGTACTATTGTAGACAAAAAAAGCTGAACGACAGATGAATGACTTTTCAAATTGTGTAGAAGGCCCTTTAGGATTAGCATTTTTGACAAGCCCATGACAAAATGCCAGTGATTTTTTTGAGTCACAAGACAACGTCAGTTGTGTCTTTGATTTCTTTGTAGCTATGAACCAGGAGTAGAAGAAGGTGAAGATAAAAATGGATCATTTCCACTGAGATTTCTACCCACTGTATCAACACGAGCCCGCAACACGGTGACTTCGTGCTGGTTGATTCCATGTAATATGCTACGAGTACATGGCAATGGCGGTCCGTTGCTTTTTGCTTGTAGGGAAATTCAAGCGGCTCGCAGCATGTCGAACATTGGCGAACGAATCGTCCTCTAGCATCTGGATCTGGACATACCGTGATCTGGACATAGACCATTTGGATCAATGCTTGATCTTCGGCTTCGGTAGTAGGTATAGCTTTGCGTCTGCCAGAACCTGGTTGCCGTGTGAGCGTTGAATTTTTCCGCCACCTGCACATAACGTTGTAAACCGTCCCTTTCCTGTTACTGAGAAGGTCTGCTACCGTCTTCCACGCGATACCACTTTCCACAAGAGGAATAATTTGCACCCTAACAGATTCCTTGAACATCCTGTCCCGTTTGACACAGAAAATGACAAAGCATTATTGGTCATGGGTGGCATATTCTTGATGACAGTAAAGCTGATTCACAGATCAAAAATTAGAAAAGTCATTCATCTGTCGTTCAGCTTTTTTTGTCTACAAAAATGTGACAGTGGCAATTCTGTAAAATTAAAAGGCTCCTTAAAATTTTTAAAGGCGTCGGTCACCTAGGAACGATCAGAAATGGGCTTCACGATTGGCTGATTTTCTTTTAACGGCCTTTAAATTTAAACGGGTTTGATACAGAATTGGCCCTAATAGTACCTATTTATAATAGGTAGGTAACTTATTTATGGAAGTCAAATAGTAAGTACTTACCTAAGTATGCCTAGTAGGTACAAATTATAGTAGGTAATAGGTAGGAGGACCTTATTACGTATATGACAATAGTGTTTTTTTGTTAAAAAGTGAACTTGGTGATGGAACGGTCTTTTCGGTGGCGTGACTGGTTCAAAACCCGGCTAAAATGCGGATTCGAGCTCAATGTTGAAACTAGATATAGAATACATTAACAAGACACTCTCAATACAGAAATCAACCTAAACGATGATAAATTGAATGCTGTTTTATACTCTTAATGTAGATCGATAAAAAAAAATGAAACTGTACAACCTACAAAATGTATAACTGGTTGCATCACTAAGACCTCAAAATGACCGATCTGAAAAATTTCACAAAAATTTTTTTTCCAAAGTTTGGGAACTACCTAAAATGATCTATCGTTTAATTTAGCTTGATTTAATTGTCGGGTGCAATCTTTTCTTGGAAAATCAACTCGGTACTGCAGGCCGAAATGTGACACGCCGCTGGAGCGCCAAGCTGCCTACGGCTCATCCGGCCTTGGAGATTTTTTAAAAACGAATGGTCCAGACGTTTCCCCGTTACAATTGAACAACAAGTTGACGTGAAGAAAATTTTACTCGGACGCACCGTTGAAGAGATATGGGCGTTTTTTAAAAAATGATACATTCAAAATTTTGAAATTTTCTCGAAAAACTTTAACGGTGGACCGTTCGGGGCCCGAGATGGACATTTCAGTCGACGTTTTCCATTTTCTCGTTTTTCATCGCTTTTTCTCGGCCGACTTTACGAAAAAAACCAAGTGTGCTTTTACGAAGCCGAAAATGGTTTCGGAGGCGATTTGGGACGGAAATTTTCCGGGTTTTCGCCGAAATCGAAGCAGACGGACGAGAGGGGCACAATAGCTACTTTCGTGCCGAATTATTCACGGACAAGCGTCTGCAATGTCAAAAAAGCCATTCCGACCGGTCTTGATCGGCTATCGTGGATCTGACCTTGGAAATTTTTGAAAATTCATCTTAGGAAACGATTCCCTGCGTCATTTGGGACGTTTTTTGCGGCTAACAAAATTTAGATTGGAAATCGGGTTACACGGCTACCACGGTTTTTTTGCGAAAAACGGGCGGCAAATGCGTTTATGCAAATATCTCGACACATGGACCACGAAAAATTGCAATTCGAACACTCCCGTCTTCCATTTTCGACAGCGCCACGGAACCATTGAGTTTTGTCGATGAAAATGACTTTTCTTGGAAAATCAACTCGGTACTGCAGGCCGAAATGTAACACGCCGCTGGAGCGCCAAGCTGCCTGCGGCTCATCCGGCCTTGGAGATTTTTGAAAAACGAATGGTCCAGACGTTTCCCCGTTACAATTGAACAACAAGTTGACGTGAAGAAAATTTTACTCGGACGCACCGTTGAAGAGATATGGGCGTTTTTTAAAAATGATACATTCAAAATTTTGAAATTTTCTCGAAAAACTTTAACGGTAGACCGTTTGGGGCCCGAGATGGACATTTCAGTCGACGTTTTCCATTTTCTCGTTTTTCATCGGTTTTTCTCGGCCGACTTTACGAAAAAAACCAAGTATTCTTTAACGAAGCCGAAAGTGGTTTCGGAGCGGATACGGGACTGAAATTTTCCGGGTTTTCGCCGAATTCGAAGCAGACGGGCAAGAGGGGCACAATTGCTGGTTTCTGATACAATTGAACAACCAAGCGACGCAAAGAAATAAATGGCCGAATTTCAAGAAAATAGTCCTCCGGCGTGAGCTAGAAACCACACTCTTTTATGTCCTTAAATCATTGACACATTTTGATTTTGATTATTGAAATTCATCAGTTACTAAACCTGATCGCTTCTTTGAGCAAAATAACGTTTTCTTTTCTCCCCAAAAATAAAAAAAAATCTTATATTTTTCGGGACCTCGAAATGACCGATCAGAGAAATTTTCCAAAGTTTGGGGACTATACCTAAAATTATCTCTCGTTTAATTTAGCTTGATTTCATTGCCAGGTGCAATCAATTTAGAGTAAGTGACATCGCAAAAAACGATTTTCGATTAAAAGTGAAAATGCAAAGAAATAAAAGACCGAATTTCGTGAAAATAGTCCTCCGGCATCAGCGAGGGCATCAGTTAGAGGCAACATTAATTTATGTCTCCAAATGATTGACTCATTTTGAGTTTGATTGATGAAATTGATCTGTTGCTAAACCTGATCGCATCTTTGAGCAAAATAACGTATATATATAAAGTGTGTGTATATATATATATATATATATAAGTGTATAAAATTAATAATCAGATTAAACAATGCTTGAATTTTTTTTCCTAATAAGTTTTTAGACATATTCGAAACTCATAAATTCAGTTTTATATAGATCAATAAATTTACTTTTTTGTTAACTTAAATATATACCTTATTCCTATTGATATTGTATATATACATGGATAGCTACTTTTGAGGAGGAATACTAATATGTAAAGGTACTTTTAGGGAGTTAGAATGACTTTTGGGGAGCTCCCCTAATTTCCATCCCACAGAAAGTGACTTTTGGGGAGAAAGCTTATTTTCTCGTAATGTGGCGCCCTCACCCTAACTGCGAGAGATAAACGAATGAAGTGTTACTTTTGGGGAGCTCCTCGAAAGTCCTGAATATTTTTGGGGAGCTCCCTGAAAGTTTTAAATACTTTTGAGGAGTTTATTACTGTTTAGCAACAAATTTTCAATGCTTCTAAGAATTGCCCGGTGAAAGCTGCGTCAAATATCGTATTTTACATTTATTTCAAGCTCTCCACATATATAACATATTGAGGAACGAACGACCCGTGATTTTTCACCGAAATTGTGTCTGCGTGAAAAATTGGACTCAAAAAGTAATAGGTAGGTACCTACCTTTTTCAAATTTTGTCATGAAAACAAACTACTTACAGTGTTTCAATTAGATAGGTACATAATAATAATAATAATAATAATATATTTTATTGTTCTTTCAACATTAAATTGTTACGAACAATGAAAGGGATATAAGTGATATTCTACAGTAACAACTTAAAAATAAAAGATGATTAAATATAAAAATAAAATAAACTAGAGATACTTATTTAATAACAATATATTTACGATTTGCATACCTTAGAATATTTCCCCTTTACTTCCCCTTACTTATCTGCCCAGATTAGATAGGTACATATCGAGGTACATACGTACTTATCCCGTGAAATCGGCATTTCTGATGGTCTTACGAAGGGGGCCTAAAAAAAACGGCCGGTAGATAGGTACCTATACCTATGTTTCAGATATCTGGAACGAAACTTTCGGGAAGCTAGATATTCCCGAAAATCTCTTTCTATACCTCTTTCTTTTTCTTTCTTGTCGCATCAAGAGTTAAGTTGTGAGAAATTGGCGGGACGGATGACCTTGCTGCCTTGGCCTTGATTGTGCTCGCTATTATTGCTACAAGAACATAGCCATCAGGGGCATCGGGTTTTAGTTCTTCAATAATATTTTAAGATTTAGTTATTCTAACAGCAGACAAAACACAGGTACCTACCTGCCAAATCAATAGTACCTACCTAAGTACCTATAGACTTCAAATGCGATAATCACAGAGTAGGCGACAAACATAATATAGCATAAGGATTAGGTATTTTGCAAATAAGCGTCAAGTGGCACTTTCCATCTTCAAAACTCTTTGATTTTTTCAACAATTAGATGTTCACGAAAAGAATCAGTTTATTCGAAATATCTCTGGAACTGATCAATATTTTTAAAAACGGTTTGTTGAACCCTCACTGGCTCGAAATGCCGAACACTTATGGTAAATTTCATAATTGCACCTCTTTCGGTTCATTAGTTAACAGTTTTTATCTCTTCATTACATTCTCCTCCCCCTACCGCTGCCCAGTCGCGGGTCTCAGATGTCCACCATCGCGATCCTTGTTCACCATGACCTAGGGAACAATTTGGCACCAACCGCTAAACTTAGAATCTAATTTGCACACGGGATACCATAAGCAAACCCACCATAGGTTTTATATTTAGGCACCAAGATTTCAGCTCGCAATATAGGCAACCAGATATACACCTACTTTTCGACCAATTTGCTGTGGTCTATGCTATGGTTTTAGAGCCGCTGGATATTGAGTTTCTGGTGGGACCGCCCCCAATATTTTCAGTGAAGCGAACATCTGATTCCGTCGAACGTAGATTCCGCCCAACGTAGTTTCCGTCGAACGCATATTCCGCCCAACGCAGTTTCCGTCGAACGTGGTGACCCCCACCGATAGATAACTTACCCGAGGATATACTTATCCTACCTAGTGTATGGTACGAACATTGCATTCATTGCAAGCAAATAGGTCAGTACAAAACTCTATAGCCACAATAATCAGGTAGGTGATAATAGGTGGGAAAGTGTAGAGAGAACCTCATTAATCCTTAACATATTGATCTTTTTTGGGTCAATTTCCCCACGCATCATGTATCCTCATTTAAGCGCAGCAAAATTTCAGGGTGGTCTACTTCAATTTTTGCCCAGTTTATATTGAATCGGGAAATCAATGACCATCGACATAGGTGGTATAAGGTAGACAATTCACGTCTCTGTAGGGGTGTTACCACTGTAATATACCAGTTGATAACGCACCTCCAGCTTTTAGGCGTTTTTAGGCTTGTACGAATTGTCGTGACGAATACACCTCTAGGTCGATGTATTATCGCGTACATGGACCATTTTCACGAGGCATCAAGCGATAATACACTTAATCTATCGTTGTATTACATACATAATATACGATTATCTAGTAGGTAGAACATTTGTTTTACTTACTTTTTCGTTGAAAGCATACGAAGCGGTGGCAATCCAAAGAGAATAGGGCGGTGTAGGTAACACAACGGACTCACGAACAGGACACTCATCTGCTGAATGAATCATCTGGATTTAATTTCGTGTTACTATCTCGTAGTAAACTCCCTCTCCACTTTACTTCGTGTTAGTAAGTCGTACTAAAGTTTACTACGTGATAGTAACTCGTACTAAAGTCCCCTCCCCATTTAATTTCGTGTTACTATCTCGTAGTAAACTCTCTCTCCACTTTACTTCGTGTTAGTAAGTCGTACTAAAGTTTACTACGTGATAGTAACTCGTACTAAAGTCCCCTCCTTATTTAATTTCGTGTTACTATCCCGTAGTAAACTCCCTCTCCACTTTACTTCGTGTTAGTAAGTCGTACTAATGTTTACTACGTGATAGTAACTCGTACTAAAGTCCCCTCCCCATTTAATTTCGTGTTACTATCTCGTAGTAAACTCCCTCTCCACTTTACTTCGTGTTAGTAAGTCGTACTAAAGTTTACTACGTGATAGTAACTCGTACTAAAGTCCCCTCCCCATTTAATTCCGTGTTACTATCTCGTAGTAAACTCCCTCTCCAATTTACTTCGTGTTAGTAAGTCGTACTAAAGTTTACTACGTGATAGTAACTCGTACTAAAGTCCCCTCCCCATTTAATTTCGTGTTACTATCTCGTAGTTAACTCCCTCTCCACTTTACTTCGTGTTAGTAAGTCGTACTAAAGTTTACTACGTGATAGTAACTCGTACTAAAGTCCCCTCCCGATTTAATTTCGTGTTACTATCTCGTAGTAAACTCCCTCTCTACTTTACTACGTGATAGTAAGTCGTACTAAAGTTTACTACGTGATAGTAACTCGTACTAAAGTCCCCCTCCCCACTTAACTTTGTGGTACTACGTGTGGTATCACGTAGTAAATTCAAATTTTATTTTGATAAATAATATGTCCCTTCAGCCGCTTCGTAGAATATACCCAAACATTTGAATTTATAAATAAAAACGTAGCTGTAGCAGAAATGTATTATTTTGATGTTTGACTAGAAACTTCAAGTTTACAGAAAAATCCAGGCGCGTGCTGGCCCACCGGGAAACGGGAGTTTCCCGGTAGGCCCCCCATACAGTGAGCAAGAGGGCCCTCTGCCCCTCTCCACTTAGTTTTTCAGTTAAATTATCTTTTCTAACGCAAAGAAGGTTATACTTACATTAAAAACTTTTTTTTTTATGGTAAGTGGCAATTTAACAATTTATATTGATTTGATTTTTAAAATCTCATCATTAGGTATGAAAATCGTAGCTACCGTACCTAACCAAGGATGTGTTTACTTATTTGGTTTGTTGATACTTCTGCACGGTCGGGCCCGCGCGCTCTCACGTTAATTTGGTGGTGATTTGATGCCACTTGAAACTGGATATTGTCACATACATGCTCTTGTTGTGCCTATGGTTTACGATCGTTCTTGGAACTTTTTTTGTAAAATCTAATGTTTCTCATCCTCACCTCTTTCTCTAAAAATCAGCTGGAAATTACTGATTTGACTTGCAACTTCTGTACATGCCACATGTGAAAAAGTAAAGCGACATATTCGTTTCCGCATAAGTGCGCACTTTTGCACTTTTTACCTACCTATAGGTACCTATTATTGGAACATACCCATAGCCATAATTAATTAGAAAAATTCATCAACATGAAGAAACGAGCAGCTTCTGGCTATGAAAAACGCCAAATTAAAAAAAAAAAGATTTGCAACGAGCTGCTACAGAAATGCCAAAGCTTACGGATTTCGATTCGTGGAAACCGAAATCGAAAACGCCACAAGAAGTGCAAAAAGCTGGCGTCTCAGATGAATTAGAAGCAGGCCCTTCAACCTCCCAAACCATCACTGAAACCGAAGCTGAGGAGGAACCCGCTGAGGAAGAACCTGCGGTTATTACCACCAATACCACCCGTAAGTTTTTCTAGATTTAATTTCCGCACTTTTTGAGTTTCGTTTTTTTAATTAGATGAAAGCTATCATTCAGAAGCAGAAAGATCGGAACATTTAAATGCTTCGAAATCCGAATCCGACAGTGACATAGCGACTGAAGAAAGAACTCCATCGTTATTTGATAAACCAAAAAATTTAGATGTTTTGGATTTTTTCCGTAACCATCCAATACAGCCGAAAACCGGAACTTCGTTACCATTTGATTCAAATAAAGTGTTCTACCGTACGGACTTCATCGATAAGTCAAAAACAACGAATCGCAAATGGTTGAGTTTCAACGAAGCAAACAAAAGTTTATATTGCACAGTGTGTATTGTGTTCAGTAGCAACTTCAAGTCTCAATTTGTGCATGGTTTTAACGAATGGAAACACACCTATCAACGAGTCGCAGAACACGAAAATTCGAAGAGTCACTGCGATGCTGTCCAATCTTTCATGCGTGAAAAACATGGCAAATCTATTAAACATTATATAAATCGAGAACTGCATGACAAACATCGTCAGGAAGTGATGGATAGAAGAGCAGTAATGGTCAGAATTGTTGAAGTCGTCAAATTGATCGGGAAGCAAATGTTGCCCTTTCGGGGCCACAGGAATGAAGCTGCTTATAATTTGGAGGACACATCATTGAACCATGGAAATTTTCTCGAGATTATTCTGTTACTATCCAAGTTCGATGTTGTTTTGAATACTCATGTCACAAAAGCGGTCGAACAAAGCAAACGACATAAAAGCCGGCAACCTGCCTTAAGTGCTGAAACAAGTAAACACGGCGTTAGAGGCAGCCTGATCACCCTGTTAAGTAATAGGACAACCACGCAAGTTATCTTGGAAGTCGGGCGAGAGATTCTTAGAACCATTGCTGACGAAGTTCGACAAGCTGAGCTTTATTCAGTGACAATGGATACTACTATGGACATAACTTCACACGATCAATGCGCAATATTTATTCGATTTGTTACTGGTAACAAAGTGGTTGAACGTGCACTTGCTTTGAAACATGTAACTTCTACCACTGGAGAATTCCTCTACGAGACACTAAAACAAGTTTTGAATGAGAACGAAATTTCACTGAAAAACTGCATAGCTGATGCTTTTGATGGTGCCGCTAATATGAGTGGACAGTATAAAGGGGTTACTACAAAACTAAAAGAAGACTGTGCCACTCATATTCACACTTGGTGTTACGCTCATGTGCTTAATTTGGTCATCACTGATACCACCCAGTCTTTAACAGCTTCAGCTTCATTCTTCAATCTACTACAAGAAGCTCACGTATTTTTCAAAGAATCGTACAAACGATTAAATGTTTTCGAAAAATCTGGGACGCGCACTGGAGTTCGTCTGCAACTGAATGCAATCGGCGCCACACGTTGGAGGAGCAGAAGTGACGCTACCATCAAAATATTTGGGCATAGAGGTATGTGGTCGGAGGATTGTCAAGACAGTTCTAATTTGAAAAACATTGCTTTCTTGAATTTGGTATTGGCACTGAAGGAAATTTCAGAATCAAATTCCTTATTTAAACCCAACGCTAGGAGTCAAGCAGATGGTTTACTCAAGAAGTTCTGTTCCTTTGAAATAGTTTTACTTGCTATGACATTTATACAGATTTTTGCAATAACTACTCCCGTTTCCGACTATTTACAAACGGAACGTTTGGATTATGTGCAGGCATGGCGGCAAATTTCGAATGCAACAGATCAGCTAAAAGCAGAGCAACGAAATTTCGTAAATGTCCTAGAATCATCAAAACGGTTTGTTCAAGTTATAAATGCGGAGCTTGAAAAAATGGATTCTGATATATTTTTGGAAGATGCTCTCCCAAGTAGAAGAAGAAGAGTCGTGAAGATAATGCCAGGGGAATTAGCTCAAGATGAACAGATTGGCGCAGACCCAGAAGATCGTTTTCGTTTAACCGTTTACAATGTTATCATGGATAGCATTGTAAACAGCATTGAGACCAGATTTGCAGAACATGGGGCATTTTATGGAGACTTGGAATGCTTTGATCCTAGAAGATTTCCAGAAATAAGTCAATCCCTTCCACAACAGTCTTTAAACAAAATTTGTGAAGTTATTCCATCATTGGACAAAGAAAAACTGAAGGAGGAACTTACAACATTTTCCAGACTTTGGCCGCATTTGTCGAAACGAGGTTTTCAAGACATTTACACAAAACAGTATGATGAAAAGCTGGAAACTGATCCCTATTTTTCGAGTGAGGAGTCAGAAATTGAAAATGAAGAAGTGATCTGGGATTCTTCAAGAAAAAAATGCACAACTTTAACTAATAATTGTAACTCGTGCCTATCGTGTGTGTTTCTGGTGTTGTGCGACTATAATTTATATTCCACAGAATTCAAGCAATTATTTGTAGTTTATAAATTTTTACTGACGATTCCATTGACACAAGTATCATGTGAACGGTCATTTTCGAAACTTAAACTGTTGAAGACAAGACTTCGCAGTTGTATCGTGCAGGAAAATTTAGAAGCTTTGTTTTGTATGGCTTGCGAGCCTGAAATAACGAACAGTATTGCTCCAGAAACCATTATTGAAAGATTGTGTCAAAAAAGTAAGGCATTTAAGGCATATTTCCAGTGGTAAGGTGAACCTATTTTTGTTCCTAATATTTTCAATTGCAAATTTTTTTTTAGTTTAGATTTTGAGAATGAAGATTTTTTATTTTGTTAATGTTTTATTTATTAATATAATTCCTAATTTACGAGTTAGATGGATATTTTTTGCAATTATTTTGGTCCGTCACGTTTTTTTCTTAAAATAAGAGGTCAATTTTGACCCCGCTTCTTACACGCGTACCTGACTGATCCCATATAGGTGCTCTGCGGGTTCATATCGGGGCTTATAGCTGGCCAGGGTAGTCGTTCTGTGACAGCCTCCTCCAGATAGTCACAATGCCGTCAGCAACATGTGGCCTGGCATTATCTTGCATAAAAATGAAACCTTCACCGATAAGAGGTAGGTAGGTACAGTGGGAAGATGTTGTACCAGTACTTAAATATACCCTACTGCGTTCAAAGGATTTCGTGGTAGTACGCAAAGTTCGGTACGAGCTTCCATCAGTGAGATGCCAGCCTACATCATAACGGTTCCACCTTGAAAGCTTATATTCTCTTCAAACATCTCCTGTTCGTAACTTTCACCGGTCCTTTTGCAGACTAGCTCTTTGTCGACCATCGGAGAATCGGAGACAGAATCGAGATTCGTCAGAAAATAAAACTTTAGACCATCGCTGAACGTTCCAATTCTCTTGTTGGCGAGCAAATTTTAACCGTGCTACGCGATGATGTCGAAGAAGTTTCGGTGCCGTTGCCGTTCTTTTTCCTTCTCATCTTGCCTGTAAGTTGACTTCTCTCAACATTCTGCGAAATGTTTTGACGTTAACGTTTGCTTGCCGTACTTATTTAGGCGATTGTTGAGGTCTCTGTTTGTTTTGGTCGGAAAAACGATGAAGAAATCATCAGTGAAGTGCACATTGAAAAAAAATCCTTCCAGATGGAGAAACAGAGTATCAGAAGAAGTCATAGTGAAAGCGAAGACAGGCGGAAATACCAATGCGTATTCATTCAGGCAAAGCTGTATCTCGACAACTACTGTTGATCTATCTGTAGAATTAGTATAGCTGTAGAGGATTCACCACTCCATTATCGCAGAAAATAGTTATTTATGTACCATGAGCATAAAGTGCCACTTTTTTTCCCCGTTGTGCGAGATTGCGACCGAGGCCGTAGGCCGAGGGAAGCAAGCACAAGGGAAAAAAACGCACTTTAGGCCAAAGGTGCATACAATGTTTTTTGCACTGGCTAGTGCAAGACTGGAAATTTCGAGTTATTCAGTCGTTGAAAAATTGTCATGGCAGCGCTGATTACTTGGTTGTACGTCGCACGATCTACCATGCCATCAACAAAATTCGGAATTGGGGTAGGCTGTGCCCCAAGAAAGCAGCTTGACATCCTGAAATTCAACCAGGTCATAGCCTACCAGATCGCATGGACGAGTGGCAGGTTATTACTTATCACCTATCTTGAACACGTAGCTGCCGGGGCCCCATCGCTTACTAGCAGCATAAAACAGGTATTTATTGGTTTTAGTATGTAAACGTGCTAATTTGGTTGTTCTTGTAGTCTTTCGTGTTCCCTACAAATTGAAGTCCATTTTGCATCGCATCAAGTAGTAACGTCAAAATTGAAGGTGACGTCTCTTCTGACGGATCAAGAGCGCTCGTTGCCATGACGACTTTTTTGCCCAAGGGCTAAAAAGAGTCACTTTAGGCCCTGTTTTGAGGTCGTAAAATAACGCATTTAATATAGGTAGTGTAAAAATGTTATATCATTGAATCGGCATTTTTTCTCAAAATTCTTGCGTAGTTCGTTAGTCTGATGTAATATAGTCATTCAATTGATATGCCTTCACTTTTTAAAATATGAAAAAACTATTTTTTGTGGAAACTGTTTTGCTCTACTTTTTAACTTTGTTTTTTGCTGTATAATTTAGGTAGATATGTATGATCGAGACTCAAGTTTTTCATATTTGAAAAAGTTAAAACACATTTAACACATTAATGTGTTGTGTAGAATACACCAGACCAACGAACTACGCAAGAATTGTGGAAAAAAAATTCTGATTTGCATTGGTTATCGTAATTTATAGAATAAAAAAAAACGCTAATGAAACTGCAGAGAACTTGTTGCAACCGAGGGTAGATAGGTGTACATTACCCTAAACGTTAAGTTGAATAATACAATTATAGGTTTTATTATTTACATGTATTACATTTGATTTCAAAATCTCTTTGCCTACCTCTTCCTTTGGTATTATTATAAGAATGCGGCTTCTTGGAATATAGGTACCTACATCTGATGAAGGGAAATTTTAAGGAGTTGTACTTTTTTAGAGGTTGATGGTAGAGAACACCACCTGCCCAAACGTTCGAAAAAGATAACTTTTCTTGGAGGTTCGGTAGATCATCTTACGGAAATCCAAAAGAAGGTAACCTTTTTTAGAGCATAATTGAACACACCAAAGAAGTTTGAAAAAGTAATCTTTTTCGGAGTTGAAATAGAACTTCTTGGAGAAGTTGGAGGAAGGTTACCTTGAAGATAACCTTTTTTGGAGCTTTATAAAACATCTTGAATACGTTCTAAGAAGGTAACTTTTTTGGAGCTTGAGAGAACATCACAGAGAAGTTGGAAAAAGGTACCTAACCTACTTTGGAGCTTGAAGAACATCTCAAAGAAGTTCAAAAGAGGTAACATTTTTGAAGCTCAAGAGAACATCACAAAGAAGTTGGAAAAAGGTAACCTACTTTGGATCTTAATAGGATACCTCAAGGAAGTTTGGAAGAGGTAACCTTTTCTCGAGCTCAATAGAACATCTCAGGGGCCTCTCTGAGAGGACTCTTGCCCAATGGGCATCAGATTCTGACATGAAAAACTCTTCTTTTGGAGAAAAGTACATTCTAGAATATCTCAACTAAGGTTTTCTTTATAATCATGAGTTAGAGAACCACAGTTTTTTATCATACAATGAAATAATAGCAAATAATAAAGTTGAAAAGTAGCGCTGAACAATTTCCACAGAAAACGATTTTTTTCATGTTTTAAAAGGTAAAGGCACATCAATTACGTGACTGTATTGTGTGAAATACATCAGCCTAACGAACTACGCAAAAATTCAGAGAAAAATTGCTGATTTTCAGTAGTAATAAACTGCTCGTCAAAAGTTAAGCATAGAGCAAAATTTGCTCCCATTTCAAGCATGGATATATTGGGGAAAAAATATCCGATTTGAAAAAAGTTTCTGGTGGCTGGGAGAACTTTTCTTCAGCTGCAAGACGCTATGTCGACTTACGGCACCATTGACTTTGTCCATGATATACAGGATGCCAAAGAAGGAGTGTCAAAAGTGGTAATTTTTGAAGTCGTGGAACTTTTTTCGGAAAAATTTTAGATTTTTTTTCTCTTCAGTCTTAGAAAGCGAATATCGATATCTCGGAGCGGTTTTTGACTTTTGATCGTATTTTGTTTTTTCAAAGAGTTCTTGATTTTTTTGTGAAATCTAGATTTTTTGATGCAGAATTTGCTAGAGCAGTTGCTTTTTCTTGAAAATTCACAGAAACGTACACAGTTGCTGGATGAATTATACCATGAGAAAATTGACCTCATGGACCTTCAGAAGAGGTCATCCTCTGGACCTCTTCAGGGGAGATGCCCAATGAAGCATGCTGCGACATCACTTTGACACTTATTGAACCCATCATGGAGGAAAATGCAAGACTTGTAACCATACGTTGCATCAAAATTACCATGGTTACCAATTAGTCCCATCATGGGTGATTTTGTTACTGCCCAAGTTACTGGAAATTTTTAAAAGTGATATCTCCTAGACGAGTAGAGATAGAGCCATAATTCTTTTTTTGATTACAATCGGACACATTATTGGTCAATTGAGCATGATGTGCAAATTTTCCACGTTCATACTTTTTCAGTGGTGGGGGGTAATTTTGACGATTGTCATGTCAAAACTTTTTTTTTGTACTTGTCATCATTGAAATGACAGCATGAATGTATACTGTCAATTTCAGCTGATGAATTTCAAGTTTGCGTTCGGTGTTTTCTTCCTCAAAGTCCAGGAAGAGTGAGAAAACCTTTGTAGGTCTTTTGTTTTCACTACTGATATAGAAGTAGTAGATCACATTCATGTTGACATTTCAATGATGACAAGCACACAAAAAAATTCTGACATGACAAACGTCAAAATTTTCCACCACCACTGAAAAAGTATAAACGTGAAAAATTTGCACATCATGCTTGAATGACCAATAATGTGTCCGATTGAAATCAAAAAAAGAATTATGGCTCTATCTCTACTCGTCTAGGAGATATCACTTCTGAAAATTTTCAATGACTTGGGCAGTAACAAAATCACCCATGATGGGACTAATTGGTAACCATGGTAATTTTGATGCAACGTATGGTTACAAGTCTTGCATTTTTATCCATGCTGGGTTCAATAAGTGTCAAAATGATGTCGCAGCATGCTTCATTGGGCATCTCCCCTGAAGAGGTCCAGGGGATGACCTCTTCTGGAGGTCCATGAGGTCAATTTTCTCATGGTATAATTCATCCAGCAACTGTGTACGTTTCTGTGAATTTTCAAGAAAAAGCAACTGCTCTAGCGAATTCTGCATCGAAAAATCTAAATTTCACAAAAAAATCAAGAACTCTTTGAAAAAACAAAATACGATCAAAAATCAAAAACCATTTCGAGATATTGATATACGCTTTCTAAAGCACAAGAGAAAAAAAATCCGGATTTTTTTCTAAAAAAGTTCCACGACTTCAAAAATTAACACTTTTAACACTCCTTCTTTGGCATCCTGTATATCATGGACAAAGTCAATGGTGACGTAAATCGACATAGCGTCTTGTAGCTGAAGAAAGGCTCTACCAAGCACCATACATTTTTTTCAAATCAGATATCTTTTTCCGAAGAAATCCTTACTTGAAATTGGAGCAAATTTTGGTCTATGCTTAACTTTTGACGAGCAGTTTATAACAAGTGCCATGAAAATTATCGATAATTATTGGAAAATGTGCACGAATGCAAGTTTAGTTGGGAAAGAGCACAAGTGCACGTATGCACGAGTGCCTTTTCTAGTTCAACTTGCATGAGTGAAGATTTGTCAGAAATTATTGATGCATTTTCATTGCCCGAATTATATTTTATCAGAAAATTTCATGAATCAAATCTAGTCATTGTCGCCAGGGAATGACTACCTACGGCCAAAGAATTAATACGGGGTCGCAAGGTTCCTTGGGTGATGTGCCTAGTATACAGACGAATTTGTGGAAAAATTGGCCTACATTGCCAAGCCGTTGCAGCACAGGACTCCGATTTTGTGGTCCAAGGCATTATATCGGCGACATATATTCGCAATTAGTGCTTCCCAAGAAGACAGAAAGAGGTCCTGGGGTGCACGATGGCACTACTGTATGACATATTTGATTTTATATCTGCTGTTGGACTTGGTGTAGAAACACAAAAAAATTATCGATTCATGCACTAGTGCAAATTATCGAAAATTATCGCAAAATGCACTTGTGCAAATTATCGCCTAATTCGAATCTGATTGGTTCAAACAACATTGGAAAACTGTCACTTCCATTGTTAGAATGTCAGATTTGACAGATGAATGAAATTTTCACTGAAATAACATATTTTAAATAGGTACGCAAAAAAATATTGGCAAAAAAAAAGTTTTATGATGTAAAACTTGTTCAAACTTGCTTTTATGGTAATTTGAACACCATAATCGAACTTAGAATATGAAATTCAGTCGGAAACGATACCAAACATGTTTATATTTACTCAAAATCAAGAGAGAAGAAGAATCATCTACACAGTCAACATTCCCCCCCACCAGTCTCCCCTGTCTGGAAATTTCAACAGTAATTATGTCAAGATGATAGTATAAGACCTAAGTGGATCAAGGTACGATGTAATTTACTCCACATTGATGACAGGTCTCAGTACCGGCAATAAAAATAGTAAAAAATGGTGTTTTTTGATCTTCCCTCCCTTTTACCCCCCCATTGCGGGCTTCTGGTGCGAAATTCGGCTTGGCAACAATGATTTTCGTATACAACGAGGTCTAAATACCCTTAAAACATATGTTGCCAAACTTTAACATGACTTGCCTCTAGAACCACTTTCCAGGCCACTTTTTGAAATATGATCCTAGTCTAATTATTATACAGTTTACTCAAAAGCAGATCGTGATTGGCAACGTTAAAAGTCTTTGATAAATCAAACAACATGCAAGCCGATGGTTTTCCCGACTCACGATTCTGTGAAATGAAACTATACAAGGACAACAAGGCATCTGTAGTCGAACGGCCACCCCTAAAGCCAAATTGAACTTTGACAAAATGTTATTCCTCCCGAGGAAGTCAGACAATCTGGAATGAAAACATTTTTCGAAAAATTATGAGAACACAGAAAGCAAAGCGACCGGTCTATAATTACTAATCATTTTCTTGCCATATTCTTTTTATGAAGAGGAACAACTATCGGTGCATTTTTTAGTCTAGATGGAAAAACACCCTCTAGAAATGAGGCATCAATCAGCTCAGCCAAAGGCACAGAAACATTATCAACAACAATTCAAAGAAGTGAGCAAGCTATACCATCACTTCCAGAAGAAGTCTTGTTAAGGTGGAATTTGGTTGCGACTGCGGGACGTAGCGTCTCACCGCAACGTCCGGCCGTTATGGACAAGTACCGGGTGTTTATAAACGTCTGTGATCGCGGCAGGCTTTGGTCAGGCCAAAAGTCGCAGTGAAAGGCACGATTCGAAAGAGTGATAGGAGATTCCAAAGGCGATATGATAACAAACGTTTATAAACACCCGGTACAATGCGTTTTGGTCGATCGAGCAGTTGAGACGCACGGCGTTGACGAAATCACTTGGATTAAAACGCATTAATAGAATTAATCATAACGTCTGGACGTAGCGGCGGGATGCCACGTCCGGCAGTCGCAACAAAATCCCACCTTTAGATACCTAAATGACCTACACCCGCCGCCACCTCCTAAGCGGTGACAGGTGAAAGAAAGAGACTCTTATCAAGCACTGGGAACCCGATAATGATTTTTTTTTTGCATTTATAAGAAAGTCATTTTGATACGCATCTCTTTAATCCCAAATGTTGGCAATATCTGCGGACATGAGATCAACATGACAGCACTCACTGACAAAAGAGACAGCTTAGGTGACATCACTTCGCAGAAGGGCTTTATTTCAGAAAAATCTCACCATCAAGAGCAATTCCCAACAATTTTGTTAGCAGAGGCACATATTTTACATTTTGTTATTGAAAAAAAACATGGAATAGTTGCAAAATAGAAAAAAATTGTATATAACACACGTTTTATAAGACCTATTGTCACACTCGTCAATTGCATCACTCGTCGCTTTGCTCCTCGTGCTTCAAAATGACGCGTGTGATATTACGATGTCTTATGAAACTTGTATAATAATATACTATTTTGATACACTCGGTACACCGCGTTATAAAAAAAAAATTGTTTTTATCTTCATTTTTGATGGAAAAATCCTCAAAATAATTTTGGCCTGCTGAAAGTACAGCCTTAAGCTATACTTACCGCCGCAATTAATCAAAAACAAATAGCTAACCAAGATACTGTGCAAAAAAGAATCTAATTGAATTAGGCGGAAAATTTTTTTATTCGCAATAATTTGCATAACTAACTTGTTTTTGATTTATACACTGTACAAATTCGCCAATCCTGACACAACTTTGAACCGACGACATGAAAAATACCTAATTCCACATTCTTGATTAATAATGAATAAAGATGACCGCAACGTGGACCGAATGACGCAACTTTTTTTCAAATCTGTCGCAAAACCGGAGGCATAAAAACTGATGCGTCTTTCAAAATGATCAGGTTTAGGTATGTTATTATGATTTAGGTGGGTTGGTACCTAATTATTAGTACATATCGAATTAATATTCAGCAGTTGCAGTTCACTTTAGCAGTTGAGTTGTATCCTCAGTTTTATCTTTATCGGGTACAAGTAGTATTGATCAAATTGAAAACAATTGAGGGAAGGAGCGAGAATTGAGAATTTCGGAGATATAAATTTTTTACTGAGCTGGATGGGACTGAGAATAGGCATCAGAAATTTTATTTTTTCACGCACTATTATCGGTTCATTAGCATAATTGCGTAGTTATAATTTTTTTTCTTACCGATATTACCTAGCAGTTTTGACCTACTAGGAACAGCTAGGAACATTAAACGGGAAAATGTTAACCCGTTTAGGACGATGATTTCAAGAAGAGAACGTTTTCCTTGAACGATATTTTTTGTAGTGTCAAAATATGCCGATCACAATTTTTTATCACCTGCCAATCATGCCATATACTTAGGTACAGCACGTGTCGCTTACTTTTTAGCATTCATTAGAAACGCCTGAATTTCATTATTGCAATCGAAGCAATTTGCTCTCTTAATGACAAATAACAGGTACCTACACCCCTAGCTTTTCACGCAAAAAAAAATTAATAACCAACGAACACATTCCTTCTCAAGACAAGAGAGATGCAGGATGCTTAGAATGGGACCTAGCAATCCAATGTTATCAGAAAACAACAACAACAATTTGACGCAAGAAGAATCTCTATCATGTACTTTATGCCCGAGATCATTTTCAACTCAGAGAGGACTTCAAATACATAGAGCTCGCAAACACGCTATTGTTACTCCTGCAGCTCATCCTCTAGTTGTTTCCTTAATTACAAGTTCAAATAATGAAAAACTTGAAACAGCATTCGATGCACCATATTTAAACTGTGTGGGTGAATCTAATAAGACTTTACACAACAAATGAGAAGAAATCACTCTTTTTTTTTGCCCTGCATCAACAGCTAGGTTATTAGCAGGTTTTTTGCCGTCGGGGTTTTTTCTTTAACGATAACAATGAGGACGATAACAACGAAGTACTGTAAGATTTGCATCTTTGGATCAGTGGGGGATTCATCAGTGGGGTTTTGTTTCGATGGCCCCACCGAAGGGAGGGAGGAAGGGGCCGAAATCCTACTGGCCCCTCCCTTGTGTCCTCAAGTGTCTTTTGGAACCCTAGTGGGCCAGACAGGCCTTCTTGCGATTTTCAAAGCTCTGTCCTGCTCTAAGTCTATATTGAAGCCTTTCAAGCCCTGGTAAGCCCTCTTTGTATCTTTAAATATCTTTTGGAGTCCTAATGAGCCCCCTTGTGTCGTCAGTCATTATCGTTGGCATCCTTGGTGACCCACCTTCTTAGGTTTCTCAGAGCCCTGTGTGGCCTCCTGGTGTCTTCATCATGTTGCATCTGTAGACCTGCTCAGCCCCTTTCTACAATGTGTTAGTTTTCCAAGCTCTAGTTGGCTCCAGTTAGTCTTTATGTGTTGGTCAAAGTTCTACGAGGCGCCCCCTCGTGTCCCCAAGTGTCATTTGGGGTCCCAGTAAGCCCCGCCAGGCGTTCGTCTGATTTTTAGACACCTCTCCTCTCTTGTGTCTACAATGAAGCGTTTCAAGCCCTTATGAGCCCCCTTGTATCTTCAAGTATCGTTTGAGGCCCTATTGAGCTCCTTTGTGTCTTTAATTATCGTTGCAGACCAGGTGACCCACTTCTAATTTCTCGAAGTTTCTGGAATCTTGGATATCTTCTTTGTGTCTTATCAAGTTTTTCAGAGCCCTATGTGGCCCCCCTTTGTCTTTATGTTTCATTTGTAGCCCCGCTGAGCCCCATTTAACAATGTGTTAGTTTTCCAAGCTCTAATTAGCTCCTGTTAGTCTTAATGTGTTGGTCAAAGTTCAACGGGGCCCCCTTGTGTCGCCAAGTGTCATCCGGAGCCCCAGTGAGCCCCGCCAGGCCTACGTCCGATCTATAGAGGCCTCTCCTCTCTTGTGTCTACACTGAAGCGTTTCAAGCCCTACTGAGCTCCCTTGTATCTTCATGTATTGCTTGGAGCCCTATTGGACTCCCTTGTGTCTCCAATTATCGTTTGCGGACCAGGTTACCCCCTTCTGATTTCTTGGTGTTTCTGGAATCTTAGAAACTCCTTTGTGCCTTATCAGGTTTTTCAGAGCCCATGTGGCCCCCCTGTGTCTTAATGTTTCATTTGTAGCCCTGCTGAAGCCCTTTTTTCAATGTGTCAGTTTTCCGAGCTTTCATTATCAGCTCCTGTTAGTCTTAATGTGTTAATCAAAGTTCTACGGGGCCCCCTCGTGTCCCCAAGTCTCATTTAGAGCCCCATTGAGCCCCGCCAGGCCTTCGTCCGATTTTAAGAGGCCTCTCCTCTCTTGTGTCGACATTGAAGCGTTTCAAGCCCTACTAAGCCCTCTTGTATCTCCAAGTATCGTTTGGAGCCCTATTGAGCCCCCTTGTGTCTTCAATAGGGTGATTGCATGAAATTCGTTCACCTGATCACCGGCAGGCAGCGCAAGGGTCGACAGTTATGTTTTGACGTTTGTTGTGGAATTCAATTAAGGCACATAACAGGTGTAATGGTGTAAAGTATTGTTAGAATGATAGATTGATTAGAAATCACAATCTTGATCTCGTAAACGCCGAACAAAACTGTATGTGAACAAAACACGTAAAAATTACGGTATTAAGTGAGGTTAGTCCGGTTGACGTTGACTCCAACATGGATGAAACTTGACAGATGACAATGACACTATTGACATTTTGCCATAAACTCCCTCAACATGCAATCACCCTATTATCGTTGGCAGATTTTGTTTCTGGAATCTTAGAAAGCTCCTTTGTGCCTTATTAGGCTTCTCAGAGGCGTACATGACAACTTGACGCGGGACAACTTGACGCCAGGAATTTTAAAGCGGCCGACTTGACGCCGGGACAACTTGACGTCAGGATAACTTGACGCGGGACAACTTGACGCCGGGACAACTTGACGCCGGACAACTTGACGCCAGGAATTTTAAAGTAGCCGATAGCCGACTTAGCGTCGGGACAACTTGACACCAGCTGGAGCTGTAGGACCCCAAGCATTACATGAAGGCACAAAGGTGCTTACTGAAGTTACGAAAGCAAGGGGAAAACGCAAGGGAGCCCGATAGACCTTCGAATACCAAACAAAGGCACAAGAGTGCTCACTAAATGTAAATGGAAAAAATGCAAGGGAGCTCAGCAGGGGTTCAGACACCATTAATTATTGAAGACACATTGGGGTCCAGTGGGGCTATGAACAACACATGAAAGCAAAAGAGAGCTTTTTCGGCATATGAGAACACAAGCGGACCAAGTAGAGCTTTGAATATACCAGACGAAAACACAAGTGTGCTTCCGATTGCTTGAAATCTCCCTAAGACATGGGAAATTGCAAGGAGGCTCATCAGGACTTCAAAAAACATTAAAGGCATAAGGGGGCTAAATAGGGCTTTGGATTACACAAGAAGGCAAAAAGAGCTGACGGGAATTGTTAACACTTAAAAAAACATTGATAGACTCACCAGGGCTCCAAACGGTACTTGAGGTTGAGGACACACGGGGGCGCCAAATGTTACACGAAGGCACAAAGGTGTTTACTAAAGCTTCTAAAGCGACGGAAAAATGTAAGGGGACTCAGCAGGGCTTCAATCGAAATTGAAGAAACAAGGGGGCGAGTAGGGCTCAAAGAATCAGAGAAGACACAAGGAGACTTACTGAAATTCTGGAGAGGCGAAAAATCACGAGGGGCTTAAAAGAAGAGTGTTCAATTGGGCTCTGGATGAGGATGCTTACAACGCCATATGGAGACATAAAGGGTTGATACCACGATTCCGAAAGCAACTTGAACACTCAAGGGGGCTCATCAGGGCTCAAAACGACATACAAATACACAAAAGGATCCACTGGAATGTCGAGTTAACACAGCAAGACAAAATGGGAGCTGCTTGAGCTCCAAAACATAGTAAGACATAAGGGGGCTCCTCAGAACTCCGAACACCTCAAGTAAACACAAGAAAGAGGCTTCATCGGGGCTCGAAACGACACAAAAAGACCCGTGGCCGTGGGCTCCGATTGACAAAGAAGAACTCAAGAGCTACAAAATCTGAGAAGATAGATTGTGGCTCGATAGAGTTCCAAAAGCAACATGAAGACACAATAAGGGGCTAGTCAAGGCTTGAAGCGACACATCAAATTGTCCACGAGTTAGGTTGTCTTGGCGTCAAGTTGTTCCGCGTCAGGATGGCCAGCGTCAAGCTGTCCTGGTACGCCGACGATTCCTCTGCGCAAGAAAATTTCCGTGATCTGAAGAATTGGTGGGTCAAGCTGAATCTGAAGGTCCAGATGTTGGATATTACCCTCAAGGACGCAAATCCTACCTCATTTTAGTTCATCCCGAAGGAAAGCAAGAAGCCCAAAAACACTTCGAAGGAACAGGAGTTCAAGTAGTAACTGGACAACGCTTTCTTGGTGGATTCATTGGGAACGAGGAAGAAGAAAAATTACATGGACGGGAAAATACACGAATGGGTGAAGAGTGTTGAAATTATCAAACGCATGCAAAGTACAACCCCAATCAGCACACTCTGCTTTCACAAAATCATTGGAAATATTTTGAAAATTCAAAAAATAATTCTTGATCATTTTTCCCATAATTTTTGGATATTATGTTCATCACAACTTTCTATTGGGAGAGTATGTACCTCACAAGATATTTCCCGAAGGACTGGAGTGAGGTACTGAGTACTAAAAAGTAGGTGATGTAAACATGAGAGGACGGTTTGTCAAAAATACATAGTTTTTTTTATTTATTTTTGTACGGATCCATGTCCTCATAATTGGAGTGTATAATATAAAAGGGGGTTGTTTGTCTTCTCCAACAGTAAAACTGAAGATTATAAAATAGAATACATAGGGGAAATCAGGTAAACTGGGGTGGCCCCGTTTATTTTGCTCACGATGGTATCCATCAAAGCCGCCAAAAGGTATCACTTACTCCTTATAAAACAACATACTGTTCTACATTCAAATTAGATGCTTATAATATATACCTATGCATTCTTCCGTGCATATTTCACAATATTTGATCAGTATACTTTTTTTGTAACTTTATACATAGACACACAATATGCATATCTTAATTGGTGAAAACCATAATGACTGACAAAGTTCAATTAAAATTGACATTTGAAGGTTAAGTTAGCACCATCATCGCTTCAAACAAGTTTATGCAACAAAAAAAAAACGTCAAATTTTGCACTTGTCATCTTGTGATCCAAATTCTCTTACCTACTTGTGTTTTCAAACCTCCGTAAAAACTTCTCCATAGCAGCACGTGTCTAAAAACGCCTTGGACTAGCTACAAATTTTTTTATTTCAATATTGAGAAATATACGGGGTGTTTCATTCGCAGATCAAAAGTGTCTACATCTCATTTCCGGTGGCTTATTCTGGGCTGCTTCATGATTTGCGCAAAAAGCACTAGGTACTCTTAATGCCCGATTGCACAAACGTGGTATCAAATTTCAGTTCGGTACCAAACAGCGGCTCAAATATTCAAAAGTGAAAACAAAATGAGAATCCGATTACTTCTAGGGAAGAACATGATGGAAATACAAAATATGGCCCCTAACGATTATTTGCATACAGAAAAAAAGTTGAGGTGATACGCACTTGTCGCTTATTTTTTATTACAAAGAAAAGATCTGACAGTTCCGGCAAGATTTGTTCTACAAGCCAAAATAAAGGATGTCTCACCTGTGTTTTGATATCGAAATAATCAATTGGAGCCATATTTTGTATTCTCATCGTAATTTCTCTTTGAAGTAACTGGGTTTGAATTTTGTTCCACTTCAAAATTTGATCCCGTGTTTAGTACCGAACTATAATTTGATACTACCTTTGTGCAATCGGGAATTAGTAATATACCTTCTGAAATTTTCTTAATATTATAAAAATTTTATACGAAGAAGATATAGGTTTTTCAAAAACACACGGTAGATATGTGTAGACAATATATTGTTTCATGTTAATGTTTACGAACCATGAAAAATGTGTCGTGATTATCAGGTCTTAATTGGAAAGATCAAACGATTAAAATATTATCCGGTTGGTTCTTTATCAAAAATTCAGAAGTTTTTTGTATTTCTTCATTTCCTTGATTTTTGTAAAGTTCGTGATGTTTCGTGATGAAACGATTGCGTTTTATATCGGAGCCACACATTTCTTTTGTCGTGGACACAGCTGAGATGACGGTGGGATGTTTGTATTTCAATAAACATCCTGCAAATAGGTACAAGTCGGTATAATACACAAAATAAATAATTTTATATACTGAGCTAAGTAATAATATATGGCAAAGTTTTTTTTTTTAAAGAAACTTGGATTTAATTCAAGTATAATAGGTAGGTACTTATAACATGAAAAATCTGTTTTTATTCGTGTTATCAAATAAATCATAATTGAGGTAGGCTGTGTCATCAGAAGAAACATACGTCGAGAAACTGGCGAATTCAGCCGAACGTCACTGTCAGAGAAGTATCAGATCATTATACAGGGTGATTCATGAGTGACCTTACATAGACTAATGGGAGATAGAGGACTTCGAGGCGAGTCAGGATCCACTGTAGAATTTTTTTTTTCTTCATTGGTTACGAAGATACAGGTTGTTTTGTGTGTTTTGTATGAAACTTTGATAGGCGATATTTCTGAAGCGGCTGGAGATATTTGCTTGAAATTCACCAGTAATATTTCTCTATTGGAATTTACCCTGAAGCCTAACTGGGTGAGTCAAAATCCAGGGCCGGGATTGGAAAAATGTGCTCCTTTTTTATTTGATCAAAAAGTATATTTTCTGACCGCTTTTCTAACAAACTGCTATCGGATTCGAAAAGCTAAGGAAAAATGCTTCAAGAATCACTCTTCAATTTAGATATGGCACACCTAAACCGTTTCGACATAAAAATTGAAAGTGGAATTTATGGGTAAGTTTCCATTTTTGACCGGACATAATCGACGCATTGTTTGATTGAATTTATTCAAATTCATTTTTTAACTTGTCTCTGTGGAATAGTAGGGCTTGGTGGTAAGAAAAATTCCATAGCTGAAGATTTTTTTTGACGACCAAACCGAGTTGAATTTTGGTTTCACTCTCGATTTTGTGATTCAAAAAAAAAAAAGGTCGGCTCTGGTATTCTTCTTTTAACCAAGCTCTTCTATTCAAGAGAGACAAGCCTAGAGTCGATTATGTCCGGTCGAAAATGGGAACTCACCCACAAATTTTACTTTTAATTTTATTGTCGAAACGGTTTAGGTGTGCCATCTTAATTGGAGAGTGATTCTCAAAGCATTTTTCTTTAGCTTTTTGAATCCGATGGCAGTTTTTTTAGAAAAGCGGTCAGAAAATGTACTTTTTGATGAAACAAAGAAGGGGCAAATTTTTTCTAGCCCGGCGCTGGATTTTGACTTAGCCGGTATGGCTTCGGGACGAGTTCCAACAGAGAAATATTACTGGCGAATTATAACAAAATACCTCTGGCCGTTTCAGAAATATCGCTTATCAAAGTTTCATACGAAACACACAAAACACCCTGTATCTTCGCAACCCTTGGAGAAAATAAAATTTCTTCAGTGGATCCTGACTCGCCTCGAAGTCCTCTATCTCCCATCAGCCTATGTAAGGTCACTCATGAATCACCCTGTATTGTATGGAACGCTGGGCTCTTAATTCGTTCCCGTACATTCGAGAACAACCAAGAATATTCACTTGTAAAGTCGAAAGGGTCGTTCTGGAATGTTCGAAAAAGGTGGAGGCGCGACGCAGAGATCGTTTCCCGCGGATCATTGAAGTCTCCAGCGTTCTCTCTAACTGGTGTAGCAGGCAACGCAATGGGGAACTATAGGCAGAACAAATTGTAGAGGGCGACGTTTGCCATGCATCCATATTGACACTTTTTGCAGTTATTGTGCATAACCTCAAAAAATGTGCCCGTAACAAGAAATGTACTGGAAGTGTAAAGTGCAAATGCTCGAAGAAGAGTTGAGGCGGAGAGGAGCTCCACTGAGAGAAAAAAAAAAGAGCTGATGCGAAGGTGCAGCCTGGTACACAAAACGTCTTACCATTTTTTACTGTGATTTTTCGCTTGTCAGCTTTTTCTACTTTTCTCTGCTTTTTAACTGACAAAGTGACGCAAACCGCTGGCTGGTTAAATACTGAGTACTGACAAATGAAGAGGCAATCACAAAGTTGAGGTTATGTACGCTTAAAATGACACTAATGATGGCTCGGGTGAAGTAGCACGTAGTTCCCCATTCGACCGACTGAGAGAAAAAAGGGGGGATAATAGGGGGATCGTTACTCACGTCATCAAGATGGCGGCCTATGGCGAAAAATACAGTACCCACCCTGACAACCGCCACTTTCCCCATATGACTCAATGCTAATGCGAAATGCTTCCATTTGAATTTTACGCCATTTTGACGGAAACGTATTGTTACGAGCGGCGATGCCCGTGCAATCTGGAAACACGCGATATTTCTAGGCTCTTCCACGGCCGCAGTGTACAAATGCGCGGAGCTCTGGACATTTCTAGAGTGTGCGTGGTGGCATTGAAATGCATGGAGACTCAAACGCCTGATCAAGACACATCTGTCCATTTTGGCGGCGGTGCCACATACCAGAACACACGGGAAGCACGCGAAAGATGTGTGATTATTCGGTAGTCGCCTAGAAAACCATATGCCGGGCCACTTTGAAAATGGCTGTAGGATGATGGAATGCACAAGAGCGCTAATCGGAGGCATATGAAAGCATAGTTCTCAGTGCGACAGGCAGTACTGAATTGGAATGCAAGTGGTAGCGAGCGGATAGAAGCGAAGTACCTGCGATATATTCACAAGCGTAAATAATTGCTGGCGTGTATTTATTGTAGTACGCAGTAATAAACGGCGTGTGTTTTAAAACGATCGTCTCAATTATATTTGAACCCGTAGGCGAAATTCGTAACTTTTGGTGTCAGAAAGCGGTATAATTGAGAGTAATTCGGCCTGCGACTACAGGACGTCCGGAACATTCGTGATTTGGTGAATGCCAGAGACGAGAAGCATGTCGAAGACACTTAGGCGAGCATTATGGCAATGATGAAGAAACAAAAGGCGGAACGTCTGGAAGAGAAAGAAGAACAGGAGAAGAGCCGTTTGGAAGAAAGGGAAGAATTGAAAAATCTGTTTCGAAAACAGGAGAAGAAACGCGTCAAAGAGCGTCTAGAAGACGAGAAAGAACTGAGGGATCTTCTAGAAGGGCAGGAACAGGAATTGAGAAACTTGCTGAAAGAACAGCAAACAAAACGCCTGGAGGAAAGGGAGACAGTTTGCTCACGCTGGACTAAAAGCACTTCAAAACTTGTCAGATATTATTTTTGCGCCACTATAAATGAAATCTAAATACCTTCAGATTGATTTATCAATCAACCTCTACTCTCATTTGAAATTTTTAAACGGGTAATCACCCTGTCTTAAGTAACTGAAGCACGGAAATCAAATTTATGCCAATCAAGGGTCCCCCTCAAATACAAAATCGACCTGTCTCTGTCTTTAGGAAACATTTTTTGGAAGATAAATCGGGGGAGCGGGCGAAGTTTTTATTGACATCTGTATGTACCGAGCGTTCAATAATTAAATGGGTCAAGGGTGCCTGTGAGTTTGAAAACATCTGTCGGAACTAGAATCGTTCATTTGATGTCTGTAATTTTAGGGTTATCGTAATTTGTCAAACCAGTCGCAGTTTTCATTTTCGGAACATTTTAAATGTGGTTTTCACGACAGGGCACAAAACCTACATGATCAAGGAGTATTTTCGAACTCAAGTATTCTCGTGCAGTTATGGCAGGTCAGAGATCAATAATATGGGACGTAACTTGTCAAAGTTTGACAAATTTATTACAAAAGGATTACGCTAGTTTCGACAGACGTTTTTGAAGTCAGAGGCACCCTTGACTCATTTAATTTATGAACTCTCGGTATTTTGCTTGTGGTCGCGCAAAAGCAAACGGGCTGGAAGGTGTGCGACTTTACATAGGAATGTTCCCGCAAAGGATAATAACCGCATCGTTTCTTATTTCCGCGTCTTTATCAACAGTTACGAGAAACTGGAAGTTTGAAAAAAAATGGAGGAGATAGAAGACTAAGGAAAGTGCGAACGTCACATACGGAGGAAGCAATTATTCTCAATGCAATCGAAGACGGTCCGGCCACAAATAGACGAGAAGTTGTTCTTGCTTTTCCTGGGGTAGGTAAGCCACAAATAGTCTGGAGAGTGTTCGAAGAACGGCAGATATATCTACAGGGTGTTTGCAAACTTGGGGTAGAAAATTGGAAATGCTTCAAAAATTCCAGAAAAATGTTGAAAAAAATGTATCTATGACTTTTATTTTCGAAAATATGGAGGGTCAAAAGGTGGTCCTCCGACCCCTTCTATTTCCGTTATTTTGAAAGATTTTAGTAAACTTTTTTCATCAGACCAAAAAGCAAATTCTTTCAACCTTTGAATGTGTTTTGTAATTTTATTTAGTGTACAGGGTGAGTCATAAGTCCTAAAAAATCATTTTTCCTCCAAATGACCGTGAAAAGTTCTAGAGGTTATAAAACTGATGTAGAGCAAACAATAACACAAATAAATAGTTCTTATATCAAGTTTTCTACATGCATTTTTGAAGAAAACTGGATTTTCAGGATTTCTGACTTGCCCTGTATGGTAAATAAAATTACAAAACACATTCAAAGGTTCAAAAACATTGCTTTTTGGTCTGTTCAGAGAAGTTTAATTTTTTTTTCAAAATAACGAAAATGAATAGGGTCGAAGAACCACCTTTTGACCGTCCATATTTTCAAAAATAAGAATCCTAAATTTGTTTCAACATTTTTCTGATACTTTTGAAGCATTTCCCTAGCTGCGGTTCAATTTTCTACCCCAAGTTTGCAAACACCTTGTAATAGTAAATGGAAATTCAGCACGCACATCCAGCATTCACATTCACATTCAGAGGGTAAATGCTGAATTAACGATACTTGGGTACAATTTTATTCAGTGATAGTCAACCTCTCTAGAGACGCGACAGTGAATTTCCACAAGAATCACATAGGCATGGGCCGATTAAACCACAAATCGAAGCTCACTCGTGAGATCGTACTCGGGATAACTCCTCAGGGAAGAAAGATATCGATGTGGTGTAAACGCTGATCAATAGTACATATGTCCAGGATGTCAAGTTGACTTTTGCTTTTTTGTTATTCTGCCGCCATCTTTGATCTGCCATTTTGAATTTCTCTAAAAGTGATTCGATTGAAATGAAATTTGCAGGCAATGTAAACCACATCAAGATCTGTCCAATTCTCGACAATTGATACCCCGCCGCCATCTTGTATTCTGACTATTGAACATGTTTTGAAGTGATAGAACTAGGAGAATTATGCCTCAACGAGAAGAGATATCGATGTGGTGCAAACGCCAATCGAATGTGTACGTGACCACCATATAAAGTTAATCAATAATTTTTGTCACTCGGCCCCCATCTTTGATCCGCCATTTTGAATTTTTCTGAAAGTGGTCCGATTTGAATGAAATTTGCAGGCGATGTGGACTTTAATTAGATACATCCAATTTTCGACAATTGATGCCCAACCGCCATCTTGTATTCTCCATATTGAACATGTTTCAAAGTGATAGAACTAGGAGAATTATGCCTCAACAAAAAAAGATATCGATGTGGTGCAAACGCCAATCGAATGCGTACGTGACCACCATATAAAGTTGACCAATAATTTTTGTCATTTGGCCGCCATCTTTGATCCGCCATTTTGAATTTATCTGAAAGTGGTCCAATTTGAGTGAAATTTGCAGGCGATGTGTACTTCATTAAGATACATTCAATTTTTGACAATTGATCCCCGCCGCTATCTTGTATTCTCTATATTAAACATGTTTCAAAATGATAGAACTAAGAGAATTATGCCTCAACGAAAAGAGATATCGATGTGGTGCAAATGCCAATCAAATGCGTACGTGTTGAACATATACATTTGACTAATGATTTTTGTCACTTGGCCGCCATCTTTAGTCCGCCATTTTGGATTTCTCTGAAAGTGGTCCGATTTAAGTGAAATTCACAGGCGATGTGAACTTCATCAAAATACGTCCGATTTTGGACAAATGATGCTCTGCCGCCATATTGAAATTTCTTATCACTCAACGATTTTCATGGAGATTGGGACTTACCTTTGTTTTGTATGATCATTCTTATTCTCCAGCCAAATTCCAACATTCTGCCGTCATCTTGGCCGCCATATTGAAATCTCTAATTAGTGGAATGATTTTCATGGAACTTGGAACTTACCCTTGTCTATAGTAGGTACGATCATTCTGATTTTTAAGCCAAATTTCATGATTCTGACGCTATTTTGGCCGCCATATTGAAATTTTTCTCCCACAATAACGGTTGAACCCTAATTAACATCTTGTGTTCACTAATCCTTCAAAAAAGAAGTGCGCTACTGAGCCTCATGCCCATGAGGCATATTCGCTTGTTTTACTTTTTCTTAGTTCATTACAATCAGCACATCATTAAAAATTGCACAAATATCCATGGTAAATCGGATATAGGTCACATTTGATGCATTCTTGCATTGACTTTAACAATACCCCGAATTTCAAAAGTCAGTCAACAAGGAAATAAGTTATTGTGACTGAAAAAATTGAGCAGTTGATTTTTTGATATCATACCCTATAATTTGAGGAAAAAAGCAGATGAAAAAAAAACCGTTTCAAGTCATAGGTAGGTACATGAAGTGGCTTTCATGGATCAGTTGAAAAAATTCAGCCGCAGTTGGTACCAAATTGGTTCAGTTTGTTCAAATCAGTCCATTCCTTCACGAGCTAGGACGCTTCGAGCCCTTTTTTTTTCTTTGCAGGTCAATTCAATTGGAGAATACTATCTCAATACGGTGGTAGTGGTGGATCATATTTCTTGCTGCCTATTCCATTACAATTATTTATTCTGAATTACACTTGATGTTTTCTGAATTACATCTGATTCCTTCTGAATCACAATTAACCGATCCGAATTACATCTGACTCTTTCTGAATTCCAGTTGACTGATCTGAATTACATCTGATGCTTCCTGGAAATCATTTGACCGATCTGAATTACATGTGATGCTTTCTGAAATCCACTTGACCAATCTGAATTACATCGGACTCTTTCTGAATTACAATTGACCAATCTGAATTACACCTGGCGCTTTCTGAATTACAATTGACCGATCTGAATTACATCTAACGCTTTCTGAAAATCATTTGATACATCTGAATTTCACTTAATGCTTTCTGATTTACAGTTGGAAAGGTGTAGACATTTGGCCGCCCTCGAGCAAAAACTGTTGGGCCATTTGAAAAAAATGTTCAGGGACGGCCGGGCCGCAGGCGTAAAATATGAAAACAAACAAAAATCTCAGAATGTTCAGGGGCGGCCGCGGAGGTAAAATATAAAAAGCAAAAAAAAAATAGAAAGTAGCGCATTTCTGCTCCGAAATGCCGCCCCCTGATTCTGGCGCCCTTGTGCCATGCACGAGTTGCACGCTCGCTTAAAACGGCCCTGCATATTGATAAGAAGATGGTTCAAGTTAATTCGATCATAAAACTTTTGTCAAAGTACGGCTGACAGATTCTAATTTTCATGTAAATTATTCTCCAGGCGTTGAGTGATCTTGCATCAGTAAATATGTATATACATGGATAAAATCATATTTTAATTGAACTACCTTTAAGTACAATATGTTCATTAAAAAAATCAATAATGGGAGGCCGTGGACCGATGATAACCTGGCCGTTTTCGGATCGAATGGCCTGCGTCACAGCCTCCCTTTATTGAAGTTTTTAATGAACATACGGTACATCTTAAGTTTATGTCTTTTTTACAATCGTCTATCTAAACTGCGCAACAAATATGTTGTCGCAAGGGAAAAATTGGTCCGACATTGGACCACAATCACTTTTGAATGACACAAACCATTTCAACTTTGTTTTCATGGTTAGTAAGATTTGTCTTTCCGTTATTCACCTCCAGGAGGTGAAGATCAGGAAGCGTTATGTAAAATATTTACAGGGTGAAATGTAAAACAGTGCAAAATTTAAGGAAAATTAACGGACTCCCATTTTCAGAATAATTTTTTTTCACAAATGCAAATGAAAGGATCATAAAGCGTGATGTTTTGGCTTGCGCCCAGTTTTGGAATTTTTGAAACCGAAACTCTGATTCTGACTGTATGATTTCTTTTCTCTTGGAGAATGCTGATTTATCCTATCGCTACAAGAAAGACTATGTTAGCCTAGGGAGCCTGTCATCATCAAAAACTAAAATTGACCATCAGCATCAACTTCAGGAGGTCAAAATCACAAAGAAAGTTTGTTTCAGTTGTGAAAATCTGATCAAATTTAATTTTTAAGAAAAACAGCTGTGTCGCTCATTTTGAATGGGCCCCTTTTTTGAAGCCTTGATCATGGTATTTCAGATGGTCTGCGAGTTAAGTTGCTAAGAACCGATTAAGCAACAATATTCGTGAATTGCAACCTCCCATCATCAGAGTAACATAGTCTTCTTTCTACCGATAGGATAAATCAGCATCTTCCAAGAGAAAAAAATCATCAAGTCAGAGCCAGAATTCCGATTTCAAAAATTTTGAAACTGGGCGCAAGCTAAAGCATAACGCTTTATAATCCTTTCATTTGCATTTGAGGAAAAAAAAACTCTAAAAATGGGGGTCCGTTTAATTTGCTAAAATTTTGTACTGTTTTACATTTCACCCTGTAGATATTTTACATAGAGCTTCCAGATCTTTACCTCCTGAAGGTGAATAACGGTAAGATTGATCTCACTAACCGTCAAAACAGAATCAAAATGGTTTGTGTCATTCGAAAGTTATTGGGGTCCAAACTCGGACCAATTTTTCCCTCGTGACAACATATTTGTTGCGCAGTTTATTTGTACAACAGCTCCGTTGATATCCGCTAAACGGACGAAACCGGTCCGCAGTTATTATCACAAGATAATTACATACATGCAAAATTAAACCACCCACCATAGGAATATATCAAAGTATATTTTGTTAACATATGTTTTTCATATGTTTAAAACTATCAGACTTTTTTTTTAATGTAAGTATAAAATATGTTATAAAACGTAAAAAATTTCATGTAAGGGTAGTACCATTCCACCTTCCCTACCCTTAGGGTAGGGTAGGGTAGGGAAGGTGGAATGGTACTCATTATGCATTCTGCATTTCCCTTCTGGATAGCTAGACTAATCCTTTGGGTTATACAGGGTGGTCCAGGTTTTAGTCGACAAACTTTGCAGGCTGATAGAAGATAGAAAAAGAAGTCGACTCACCCCAAAAAGTACATATCTAAAATGCATATTAAAAAAGTTACAGGCCTTCAGAGTTGCATAAAAAAATTGTTTTTTCTTTATAACTTTTGAACAGCTTAACCGATTTCGCTCAAATTTTGCACATATGGTTAACAAACACGTCCCCAGTGATTTCTTGAAAAAAATTCTGTCAGATTGACGCAGTGCCGTAGAAATGGGGAGGTACTTACCCTCTTACCCCCCTACTTTCTACGCCACTGGATATGTTGGAAAACCGTTAGAAGTATTGAATTCGGCGTTCAATTTTGAAGAGAAAATTGGCGTATCATTGCTACATTTGGAGCAGCGGTTCCGGAGATATTAGAGTTTAAATGTTCAAAAACACCGAATTCCGCAAATGTTCCAAAATTCGAGCAAGCCTTGATCCATTCACTTTCAACTTTTTTTTCAATGTAAAGTTTGTTGATCCATAATTTAGCTCATGAGAAATTGAAAATTGTTTGTGAAAATTCATCATTTCAGTAACATGACCAATAAGAAACAAAGGGCCCTTGGTTCTTGTTCTTACTAAACTTTCCAACTGTCCATCCGCTATAGTACGGTGGTTAAGCGCCAAAAAAAGCTCGAACTATGCATTTTGAGCTTAAGCAATGCGCTTTTGGGGTTCGATTGGGGATACCTGAACCTTAATTTCAAGAGTTGGAGACATCGGTGCACTCGATGCGGAGGGGGTCTGGGGGGCCCTTGAAAGCTGAAGGTGCGAGGCTTCCCACCAAATCACCATACCACCACGTAATTCCTACTTGGATGTCATCAAACGACTCTAACCTACACATTGACAACATTTGTTACCATATCCCAACAGTTCTTCACACTGAAAAAAATTGATTCTTATGACAGATCGGAAAAAACTGTTTTTCTCAATTCTTCATCCCCACAACGAATGAACTGCCAAGTTTGGTGTCATTTTAAAGTAAACGGCATCCTCCGATTTAATTCACTGAGTCAAAATGTTTGTGAGACCACCGCGCAAAGAATGGCACGCCAAGAAGTGAGCATTTTTGAGCACCTCATTTAACAGTAGTTTCTTGGCTGATACCAATTGATATGATTGATAATTTTGTCATGGATCAATAACTTGAACTCTTTTGTAACGGTGATGCATGTGAATGAAACTCGACACGAGCGTGGAGGCCAGGAAAAAATATTTTTCTCCAGCGGTCGAATTTATTTCACGCCTACTGAGCGTTAGTTTGTTGAGCTCAGGCAGGCAGCGTTTGGATAGGTTTGGAGACAAAATTTTCATATCTGTCTATGAAGCTGAGTAGCATAATTCTGGAAACTGATCTGAGAATTATTAAAGATTATTTTGACGGTCACTAGGTACCCCCATGGGGATTAACTGCACAGAGATCATGGCTGACGACGGAGGGCATTCAACTTTTAAAGTGTTATTTTCTTTTTTCCTCTTCCAACCTTCAAGGTTGTTATCATTTTGTACGTGTAAGTTTTCTTATGTTTGGGGAAGAAATAATTTTATAAAAACAACCGTGAAAATGACTGTCCGAGTGGCAGAGAATAAGATCTTGGGCGTTGAATTCCCTCCGCCGTTAGCCATCACTTCTGCAGTTAACCCCCATGTGGGTACTGACCGGCAAAACAATCATTGATGATTCATAAATCAATTTCCAGAATTAAACTGCTCAACTTTTCAGATAGATATGAAAATTTTGCTTCCAAAGCTAGCCAAACGCTCCCTACCTGAGCCCTGCAAACTGACGCTCAGTAGGCGTGAAAAAAAATTCGACCGCTGTAGAAAAAAATTTTTCCCAGGCCTTCACGCTCGTGTCGAGTTTCATGCACATGCATTATCGTTACAAAAGAGTCCAAGTTATTGATCCATGACCAAATTATCAATCATATCGATTGGTAATAGCCAAGAAACTACTGTTAAATGAGGTGCTTGAAAATGCTCACTTCTTGGCGTGCCATTCTTTGCACGGTCTCCTTACAAACATTTTGACTCGGTGAATGGAATCAGAGGATGCCGTTCACTCCAAAATGACACCACACTTGGCAGTTTATTCGTTGTGGGGATGAAGAATTGAGAAAAACTGTTTTTCCGATCTGTCATGAGAATTAATTTTTTTCAGTGTGAAGAACTATTTTGACATGGTAACAAATGTTGTCAATGTACAGGTTAGAGTCGTTTGATGGCCTCCGAGTAGGAATTACGTGGTGGTATGGTAATTTGGTGGGAAGCCTCGCACCTTCAACTTTCAAGGGCCCCCCAGACCCCCTCCGCATCGAGTGCACCGATGTCTCCAACTTTTGAAATTAAAGTTGAGGGACCCCCAATCAAACCCCAAAAGCGCATTGCTTAAGCTCAAAATGCATAGTTAAAACGCTTAACCACCGGACTACTAGGTACTATTCTGTATTTTTTTAGAGGTCAAAAAGGTTTTTTTTCGAACTCCAATCAGTTAAGGTCCACAGAATCATATTTTTTTGGTGGCAACGCTCATAAGTGGTGCGGTCACCCTGTGCACCCCCATGGGGGCCAGCCCCCAGTTAATCGAATTTCAGTTCTGTAACTCGGAGGATCGACACAGAATTGCAAAAAATTCAGGATGTCATGAAAAATGTCTCTCAAAAGTCATTCACAATGAAGATACAGCCCTTCAAGTTTCTAAAAAGGCGATTTCCGTGGAGGTACAATTTCCACAATTTTCAACCGATTTTGCTGAAAATTTGGCTGGGCCCCTCTGTAACAAGTATCTAGAAGGGGGAATTTCATTTTCTGGATAAATTGTCCAGTGGCGGAACAACTGGAAATTTTGACATAATGCCGTCCCTCCTCATTTCTCAAGTCCCTGGTCAACTTTGAACTCTGAAACTTTCACTATGTATCGAATATACTGTTCAGCTACGATGTTCCCAAAAAAATTAGAATCAGAGCTGGTTTCTGGGTTTAATGTTGAATATAGAGAAAAAGGATTTGCTTTAATTTTTTTTAGCTGAATATCCTAGTATTCTTTTTAGATAAAAAAATTGTGTTCAAATTTTTTTTTTTTTGGGAACATCGTAGCTGAATAATGTATTCGATACATAGTGAAAGTTTCAGGGTCCAAAGTTGACCAGGGACTTGAGAAATGAGGAGGGACGGCATTATGTCAAAATTTCCAGTTGTTCCGCCACTGGACAATTTATCCAGAAAATGAAATTCCCCCTTCTAGATGCTTGTTGCAGAGGGGCTTAGCCAAATTTTCAGCAAAATCGGTTGAAAATTGTGGAAATTGTACCTCCACGGAAATCGCCTTTTTTGAAACTCGAAGGGCTGTATCTTCATTGTGGATGACTTTGAGGGACTTTTTTAATGACATCCTGAATTTTTTGTAATTCTGTGTCGATCCTCCAAGTTACAGAACTGAAATTCGATTAACTGGAGGCTGGCCCCCATGGGGGTGCACAGGGTGACCGCACCACTTTTGAGCGTTGCCACCAAAAAAATATGATTCTGTAGACCTTAACTGATTGGAATTCCAAAAAAAACCTTTTCGACCTCTGAAAAAATACAGAATAGTACCTAGCGGATGGACGATATAGTACCTATTGAATATTTAATTGTTACTGAAATTATGAATTTTCACAACTAATTTTCAATGTCTCATGAGCTAAATTATGGATCAACAAACTTTGCATTAAAAAAAATTGAAAGTGAATGGATCAAAGCTTGCTCGAATTTTGAAACATTTGCGGAGTTCGGTGTTTTTGAACCATTAAACTCAAATATCTCCGAAACCGCTGCTTCAAATGCAGCAATGACACGCCAATTTTCTCTTCAAAATTGAACACCAAATTCAATGCTTTCAACGGTTCTCCAAAATATCCAGTGGCGTAGAAAGTACGGGGGTAAGAGGGTAAGTACCCCCCCATTTCTACGGCACTGCGTCATTCTGACAGAATTTTTTCCAAGAAATCACTGTGGACGTGATTGTTTACCATATGTGCAAAATTTGAGCGGAATCGGTCAAGCTGTTCAAAAGTTATAAAGAAAAAAAACAATTTTTTCATGCAACTTTGAAGGCCTGTAACTTCTTCAATACATATACATTTTAGATATGTACTTTTTGGGGTGAGTCGACTTTTTTTTATCCTCTATCAGCCTGCAAAGTTTGTCGACTAAAACCTCGACCACCCTGTATAGCACCTTGATCTGTCTTTTCCGGTGGCATCTGCTGTAAGCTTCTCCAGTTGGTATACAAAATCTATAGCCTCTTGGCACCAAGGGCCTAGGGTCTCAACTCAACAGCGAGAGGGACAAAGATGTAGTTGTCTTCAATAATTGTTTTGTATTTTAACCGCTTCCGGTTGGCTGCGTTTTCAGCTACGGACCCAGTTTCCTTTATTGCTGCTGCCATATTAGACGCTGCCAAGGTGTCGCTACAAATCGCATCCCAAACTAGGTGCCGTCCGTTTCGCCAAGGGACTAGACCAAAGTCATTCCGTCGGGTCTTTTGTGGTCTTCTCTGACAATACCTGTTGGCTCCAGTATTGCTGGCATCTTTGCCGATGCAAGAGCTCATCTTATGATATCGTTTAAATAAAGGGTCTAGACTGTCTACCAGCACTCTTCTGACAACATAAGCCATGTATCCCTTTCTCATCTACTATGTTTCCATATAAACATTTGTGTGACTAACACATGTGTAAACTTAGACGTACTGATATTGACAACCACACTTATAAATAATTTTCACAGAATTTCTACTTTACCTTTAATTTTTATATTCAGTATTATTGGACGCGAACGGCCATTCAATGCGGGAGAAAAACTCCCAAAGGGGGGCTCAGAAGAGCACTGGCGATGCGGGGTTAAATTGGGTCCACAAATCAAACGCAAAATGTTATCGAACAACAAAGCTTTATCCTGTGTGTCTCAAACAATCTCAAACAGTCTCAAACACGGCGAGCGTGGATTCGCGATGGCAGCGTCGCTGATGACGTCACACGAATGCACTCTGAACGGCGCTGTAAAGAAAATGGCGGTTCATTACGCGTGACTTGGCACAAACCACCGACCGGAAATGCAGGAACGGAATTGAAAAAGGGGGTACTTACAGGGATGTGCATTAGCGCCTCAAGATGTATAGCATTCACTCCAGCGACAAACAGCAGCGGTGAATAATCGGCGCACCACGTTGGTTGGTGGCAATGGAATTGGACGAACACTGACCGTGGTGGAATGTAGAACGGTGGAGCGTGGAGTCCGCGTGACCACCTCAAGGGAACGGCAAGCAGCAGGGCGCCGTCCAGGTGACGATGGGGGCGCGAGCCTCAGGCACTCTGCGTGTAACGAGATCGGTGCGAACAAAAGCACACGAAGAAAAATGGCGTCGTTTCAAGAAATCGGCATGAACTTGCAACGGCAGGAGCACTGGATCAGTTGCACTTTTTTAGCGGCCGGCAGAGACGTTGTTCAACATCAACTCAGCATCCTCTCCAGAGGACATGAACGAGGGGCGCCCGCGTACACGAGAATCGATACCTTTGTGGGATGTTTCCAATTCGAGGCTCGCTCGGATGTGTTGACCTTCGATACGGCGTCTCGGACCCAACAACTGCTCTCTCGCCATTTCCGGCGGCTGCTATAAGGTGGCAGCGTCGGTCTTGACAGGCTTTGGGACTGACGCGCATGTGCAGGTAGAGGAAAGATGGCGGGAGTTGGGACCGAAATAATGTTGGTACCAAGCCGCGAATAAATTTGAATTTACTTAAAAAGAAAAATGAACAGGGACGGAACAATTATCTTTTATAGACAGATTAGTATGCTGTGTTCTAGAGCAACTTGCTTAAAAGAAGCAGCACCACTCTATTTTCAATAAAGTTGTTTCTCTCTCCATCAAGATTTCTCCTGTTTTATACATTTTATATGCATTTACATTGCTTTTAACTTTTTTTGGTAAGTTCGGTTTATATATTATTGAATGTACCTACCCAATTTTTAAATATACAGGCCCGACGAAGACGTGAATCACGTTGAAACGTTGCCTGAAGAAAAATTCGAGATCCTTGATTCATCCTAAACCTCAAGATTTCCCTCCTACACCAGCAATACTGGAAAATCGCATTAGCAACCGAAAAAAATCGCACTAGCAGCGCCGAATTGAGATTTTTATTTGGGCTCATAGGCAAATGTCCTCGCAAAAATAGTGTACAACACTCGTGGCTGGTTGTAATAGATGCTTCCCGACACTCAGCCCAGCCCTCGTTCTGCAAATTTCGACTTCGTGTCTGGAAACTATACTCACTAACAGCGAACTCTTATCGTAACCTACTATTATCACGTCCTGATCTTATTTTGAACTAATTTCTGCAGTACAAAGTACAATACCTTTTCTTAAGGACGGAGTTCAATTGGTAAAATAAGCGTTGCGAAATCAATCCGTCTGGGTTTATTCCTTGACGGATTCTTATCATGTTGGTCTCTTTCGAAAGCTATAACGATGTACTTTGGTTTGAGCCCATTGGCATTTCCAAAATTCAAAGATAATTTTTTCAAATGTCAAAATAAAAAAAAATTGGATATCGGAAATGCCAATGGGCTCAAACTAAAGTACATCCTTGTAGCTTTCGAAAGAGACCAAAATGGTAAGGATCCGTCAAGGAATAAACCCAGACTCATTGATTTCGCAACGCTCATTTCACCAATATGACTCCGTCCTATTTCAGCCCCTGTGCACCTCTCTCTCCGCAACCTGTCACTTACCTGTCAAATTGATATTCACGCTACACTATTGACATGTCACTAATACTAATAATATGTGAACTACTACTGCCACAGATCAGTTTTCTCTATAGCCAATTGGCCGCCAAAATTGGCGAATTAGGAATAAAACTTGTTCTTGTACAGAACTGCTTCACAAGGAAAGCAAAATAAGCAATAGCATGCAATAGGTAATCAAAATTAGGCTGTATTTTATATATATATAAGTCTATTAGTAATGCTCAACTCCCCCCTTCTTCTCCAGCTGATCCTTTTATCCATGTAAGGACTTCTTTTGCTGTCCGTGTAATTTTCCTTTTCCTTTTCCTCAAAAATTATTCCCGACTTTTCTAAACCTTGATTCAAATCTGATGACTCCATCTGCCATAATTTTTATAATTGGCACACTCGTTGGCACACCTTTTTTGGTTTGGTCACTTTTCAGCATCAGCCCAGACAACGGAATTCTTCTCTTTATCGTTCTTGCCCTCTACATCTATTCATATTATGTCGGTCTTATGAGAAAGTTCCAAGGTCTTGGACATTTCGCTCAAGTGTTGGCTGTAAGTGAGAATGGAGTTTTTCCTATTCTGGCTTGAAATCTCAGAAAGTTTGCCAACTTGTTTGTTTTATGAGATGAGCCTCCAGAATATACTTGGTGATTATCCAAGCGCTCCACGGGACATACCCTTTTATTGATTTTTGGGTTAATCACAGCTCTTGCACTGGAACCTCCTCAATGGTCAAGTCTAGACTTACTTTAGATTTTTTGATACTGGCCCCGGTTGTTTTTCAGGACATTGTCAGCAAATTGTTCAGGAGTGCCATTGACCACCTGTTGTTGTTGCTTTTCTGGTAGGCGTTGAAATACTTCCATTACATTAAAATAAGCATGTCGTGTTGTTTGTGCTGGGAGATGTTGATGGCTTAATGACTTGTAAAGACCACTGCCTTCGTCGATTTTACGTGTAAGTTGTTGAGATTTCCTCCCCCTTTATAGGTTTTTCCATGTAAATGTTGTGAATAGAAATGCCAAAGATAATATTTCGCGGCTTTCGTCCTTTGTTGTTACGCTGGTCCAGTTTCGAAGTCTTACTCTCACATCTTGAGAGTTGGGAATTGTTAGCCACGTTCTTTTGCAGTTGCTCTTGTCATGTTTGCAAAAAGCAATATTTGGCATATACCACTTGAACTCAATGGGTATTGAAAATCCAGCAGATTGAAACTTTGGTTTGCAAATTTTCGGATCAGCTGTAGTAATTTTTCGGTGAAGAAAAATTTTGAAGGGCTCGTTTTCCTGAAAACGACTTTCCTCTACAAGACTCACAAACTTTTTTTTTGATTTTCAGCATGGTCGACAGTTGTACACTGTGACTGTAGCCATCTCAACATCAAATGCAATGGAAGACTATTGAATGTTATGTATGTATTATATGTTACATTTATGTTAATATAATAGTTTACAAGGCAAGCAGATACAAAAGGAGTCACGAGAAGTGCTACGTTTTCTACAATCTTCGAATCAGTGAGACCTTTACTCTCCTCCCTCCAAAGCTTTCTGCAGGCGTCCCCTTAAAAATTTTCGTTTTGGTGACTAGTGACGCGTAGTTCAATTTCTTGTGCCAAACCTAGGAAGATAAGCCAAATCAAAAAAGCAGTGTATCTATAGCTGTCTTCTCACCTTTATCATTTTTCTTTGTCCAGAGTGCATTGAAAGATCCTTGGTGATTAGTGGTGTTTTTATATTTCTTTGGTGAATTGTTTATCACTCAAGTTAAAAAAAAAAGATTATTGTCTTGTAGCACTGAACATTTGATTTGATAGTCTTTCATTGATTTCACTGTTAAGATGGCTACAGCCACAGTGTACAGGGTGTTCACGATAAAATTCACCCCCCCTCTAGAAGGTTCCCCTTTGAGATATTTTGGACAACTAAAAACTTTTTCCCAACGATTTTTCCCAAGGATCTTGAATCAATCGTCTAAAAGTTTCTAATTGGTACCGTATACAGGGTGTGATATGTAACTTTTTTATTTTAAATGCAACACCCTATATTTTATTCCGTGATTTGGTGGAGCCTTTTTTTCTGACTACAAATGTATATGACACTTATGATTTATTTTGACAAGTAATTTGTCAAAGAAATGATAAAATAGGTAGTCAAACAATTTTGTTTCGTGGCAAAATGGCTTTGGTTTCTACAGTTCCCTGAAAAAAAAGTTATTCTCGCAGCATTTTGTCTGCAGAATTCAACTCTGCATGGATAAATGGTCTAATTCGTCCCTAATACAGGGTGTCGCGTAATTTTTAATTTTCAACTCATTTGACTACCTATTTTATTATTTTTTTCGACAGCCTCCTTGTCAAAACAAAACATAAATGTTATATATCTTTGTAATCAGAAAGAAAGACTTCATCGAATGACGTGATAAAATATAGGGTGTCGTATTTGAAATAAAAAAGTTACATGTCACACCCTGTATACAGTACCAATTGAAAACTTTTAGACGATTGATTCAAGATCCCTGGGAAAAATCGTTGGGAAAAAGTTTTTGGTTTTTCAAAATATCTCAAAGAGGAACCTTCTAGAGGGGGGGGGAATTTTATCGTGAACACCCGGTACAAATGTGACCATGATGAAAATCGAAAAAAAGTGTGTGGGTTGTGTGGAAGGAATGTCGTTTTCAAAAAAACGAGTCCTTTAAAATTTCTTATCACTGAAAAACTACTACAGCTGATCCGGAAATTTGCACAACAAAGTTTCAATCTGCTAGATCCTCGATACCCATTGAGTTTATGTGGTACATGCCGTGTTTCTCTTTGCGAACATGACAAAGGCAATTTCTCAAGACCTTTGCCAGAAGTTCCAAACTTTCAAGACATAAGACTTCGAAATTCGACCAGAGCAACAACAACGGACGAATGCAACTGTTACATTTGTCTGACTGAACGCTCCAAAGGTAGGTAGTTAGAGAACATGGTAATTGTTGTTTTTTTAATATAAATTACCGCCGTGATATACTATCTTTGGCAATTCTATCCACAGTACATGTAAAAATCCAGGTAGGACAAGGAGGGAATCTCAACAACGTCGTACAGCATAGAATCGACGAAGGCAATGGTCTTTACGGGTCATCAAGCCAGCAACATCTCCCGATCTCAGCACAAACAACACACGAGCGCAAAGCTGATGAGAAATCCTCCAAGGTTTGCGACACCTGTTTTCAAAGGATTGGAAAAGGCAAAAGACACTCCTGTACTCTGAAGAATGCTCGTTCTAATGTAATGGAAGTAATTCATCGCCTACCAGCAAGGCAACAACAACAGATGATTACTGGCACTCTCAAGCAATTAGCTGATAATGCCCTGAAAAACAACTCGAGTCAGTATCAAAATGTGAACCTAGACTTGGCAACTGGAGGTCCTACTGCGAGAGTTGTGATCAACCCAAAAATCGATAAAGAGGTTGCGTTTCCCGTGGAGCGCTTGGATAATTACCAAGTGAGCTCTTGAGCATCATCTCATCAAATGAAAAAGTTGGCAAACTTTCTGAGATGTCAGGCCGGGAAAAAATCTATTCCCGCTCACTACAGCCAACACGTGAGCAAAATGTCCACCACCTTGGAACTTTCTTACAAGACCGACATGATAGAAATGGATTTAGGGGGCAAAAGCAATAAAGAGAAGAGACCGGTTGTCTGGGCTGATGCTGGAGAATTACTATCGGCGGTTTTGGAAAGCAGAAACCAAAAAGGTACGCCGACTATAAAAGTTATGGCAGACGGAGGTCAGGGTTTTTTCAAAAAAATTTATGACCATCCTCCCAGAAAACTACTCACCAGATTTAGATCGAGGTTTAGAAAAGGCGGACGTAGTTGTAGAGGAAAAGGAAGAGGAAAACTACACGGACAGCAAAAGGAGTCGTTACATTGATGGAGGATCGGTTGGAAAAAAATGGAAATTGACCAGTGTTAACAGACTAATAATGCTTTGCATTGTACCCCAGGTGAAAGAAACCTATGAAAATATCGAGTTGATGTTCAAAATTACCAATATCAACAGAATTCCGTTCAAATTCGTTTCGGATTTCAAACTTCTTCTGTTGATCAATGGCCAGCAAACGGCCACGGCTACTTACCCATGTCCGTACTGCTTCGTCACTCTAAAAGATTCACGAAGGGACAATGAATTGACGTTGGATGAGGTTTGTGAAGAAAGGGAAGAGAGAGAGAGATGGCTACGAGTTTGAAGACCTATGGAGATTTGAGGCGTAGTTTTGAAAAATTTTGTTCTGAAGGGAAAAATAAGAAGTTTGCGAAGGAATGTTACAGCACAATCAACCTCCCGCTTTTCGAAGAAGACGATGTGTTGCGTGTCATCGAAAAATGCGTAATTCCGGAGTTGCATCTTCTTCAAGGGTTTGTGAACCATTTGTTTTGAGATGGTCTTGTACCAATACTAGGGCGCGATAAAGCTCTGCTGTGGCCCAAGAAATTGAACTTAATCGCCAAGAGTTATCATGGCGAGATATTCGAAGGAAACGCCTGCCGTAAACTTCTGAAAACGAGCGACGGCCTTACTGATCTGGAAATCGTGGAAAATGTGGGAGTGCTTCGCGTGATTCCGTTTGTATCTGCCTTTAAAGCGATGAACAAAAGTGTTGACAAGTGTTTCACCACTGCAAGGGTTGCAGCTGGTTCTTACGAAGAAGACATAAAAATGTTATCAGAGTGTTTTGGAGCAACGGGTGTGTCAGAAACTCTGAAAATCCATGTCATCATACATCACCTCCAAGACTCGTTGAAGTCCCTGGACAATGCAGGCTTAGGACTCTGGTCAGAGCAGGCGGGTGAATCGGTTCACAGAGAATTTTTAAAATATTGGGAGAGGTACAAGATAAATAGTTTGAACGATCCTAGATACGTTGATAATTTGAAAAAAGCTGTTGTCGAATTTTCGTCCCAACATTTGTACCAAATTTTTTTGAAAATTGAATAAATGCCGATCGAGATCAGCGACGATTTTGTTTGATTCATTTCTGTGCTTCCCAGTACTTCCTTTACAAAGTCCCGTTGACAGTTTTTGGTGACAATTTCATAAAACACATTTTCACTTGAAGACACCTGTGAAATAGTGACCGCGCCTACCGGATTTCACCACTGGATCACCACCATGTCTTAATCAAGTTACCCATCAATAACGCGTCGTCATTTATCTAAAATCATGAACATTGGTGGACGTGGCACAGCCCCAAGAGGTGATTTTTAATTCTTTTGGAATCGAAAATTGATACTTCAAGAAGGTCTAACTCAAGAACCATGGGTCGCACAGAGCTGGTTCAGATGTCAAACTGTGGAGGATTGAATGTGCTTTCATATGCATATAAACATTTCAATGTCATAAGGGCCAAAATTTAGATATTGTCAAAAACTTCTTTTCAGACATCATTCTTTCAATATGGCGGCGCGTACTGCAAAGACATAAATCGGAAAAGTGCAAATTTAGGAAGGGCACATCAAAGTCTACAAATAGGAGGAATTGCATAAAAATAAAAAAATGTTGAAATTTTTTTCAAATTATTTTTTATGAATTTTTTTCAACATTCCTCAACGTCTTTTTTCAATGGAAGGTATAAGGTAGCAAGAAGAATTCACTTTTTCAGAAAATGAGATGTCTTGTGTTGAAATCCGTTAAAAAATAAAAAAGTTACAGCAGTTTTCTTATGACAGTGCTAAATTCCTTTTGGCGCCTCCACCAAATTTTCCTGCGGTAGATGCCAATCTTCCACCATTTTTTTTTATTAGTGTTTAATGTCCCAAAAACTGATTGAGACATAGCCCCATATATTTCTACTAAGCTGGACATCAACAGGCTATTCGATACCTTCTGCCCCTAGATAATATCCACCATTTTGAAAAAGGGGGCGCTATTTAAATCCTAAGGGACAAAAAGAAATGCACTGCGGGTCAAATCATTTATTTAGGTCTCAGTTGTAACCCTGCCAAGTGGTTTGCCTTTATCATCATTTGCAACTTACATTCCCTATTTCGATTGTACCATGCGATCAACAAAATTCGGAATTGGGGTAGGCTGTGCCCTGGCCGAAAGCAGCTTGACATCGTGAAATTTGACCGGGTCACAGCCTACCCCAATTCCGAATTTTGTTGATCGCATGATATCACGTCCACTTTTACATCTTGTTGGAAATTTGCTTGGCTTCTGTTTACACTCCGCAGTACCGCAGTAAGGAATCCAAAGCAAAGTTTTAGAGAACCGATGAAAATATTGACTATGGCACTCATTTTGTTGACCACTTTATTTATTTAGATTGGAAATTTAAAAAGCGACATGCGCTCAGCATTTCATAATAAATATTGCTATCATCTTCGAAGTATTTCAACGTTTGGCTTGTTATTTACCAAATTAATTAATTTTACGCATTATGCCACTCATCAGAAACATTTCTAACAAAAATTAATATTTTACGTATTAAATGACACATACTACCTAGGTGGGTACCTAAGTATATGTTTTGTAAGAATATTTTACGACATCATTGTTGGAACTACCTACAACTTGTTTGGGGGTAACTAGACCACTGAGAAAGGAAAAGTTTTACGCCGAAATTTTTTTTGCATGTAGACATTAATATTTTGCGACTGAAAAGTCTGGTAGGAAGAGTGGTGAAGTTTTGCGCTGAAAAAGTGTTGTTATAGAATGAAGCAAAGTTTAATGCTAAGAAAGTTTTGTGCACAGAGGTCTTTAGACCATGCATACTCAGCGTCAGCCTCTTCGATTTATTGGACTTTATTCTCTTAATTCTTGGGGATTGAAGGAGACTTTGTCACAGCAGACCCGCCCCAAAAATTTGTTCCGGGGGACTGCTGCCCAAACGTCAGTCAAGGGGCGCTGTACAATTTTGCCCAGGGGCGCCGGCGAGCTCAATCCGACCCTGAAGCCACCCCTCAACCCTCAAAAATGCACTTCTTCGTTGACATTAGTTTGTTTGTATAACGTATCAAACGAATAATTTCAATTGAACCAACATACATGAACAATAAATACAACAAACAAGGTGGCAACAGTATCGTCCAAATGACATTTCTCTGTTGCAAAGTTGCCAAATTTATGATGGGCTCCCATTGCAAACACAAAAATTATTGTTTATCGCTGAGAAAATGTATTCCACTGTATACAAAAACATATCACGTATAACGTGTCGTTTTGTCTCATTGAATTTTTTCTAACAAGTATCAAAATATTCATGAAAATCTCGACTGCCTGTCACACAATTTGGCAATAAGGCTCCAGCTATATGAACACTACGACGATCATCTTATTGCGGGAGCTCACCTTGTTTCACCACGTCATCAGACGTTGAAATTGAATGAAAGTAACTCCCGACTGGATTTTCAACTTTTTTTTTATACAAAAAAAGGTAAATTGTTCTGGATTGGATTCTGGATTCCATTTTGGGGAGTTGGTGTAACAGGGTTTCACCTAGCACGTGGGCCTCATTATTGGGCCCATTGTACCCCTCTCCCAGACCAGCCGGACTCACTGAGCCGCAATGTGGTGCCTGGATGTTTGATGATCGGTCAATCCAAGCACTGGGGCCGACAAGAGCACGGTTGACCTTGACTCCGGCTTTCACCCTCGAATCGCAAGTGCGGATGCACGCTCCCTGCGCTAGTGTTCCTGACTTCGTCTGCCTCCCGACCACGCTGTCGGTTTTTCTCTACACATTGCCGTACCGCCGACTGAAAGCATGTATACTCGGGGGGTTTACCTAAGACCACCCAAGGAGGAGTTCCAGACCGGCTTCGAATCAGATGAAAGACGCCTAGTCACCCATCCAACTCTTGGCAGCGGCCAACGTTGCTGCAGTCAAGTTATCACCCGACTGGAGCGGCCTACTACACGCTACGCCCTCCTCAAGGTGAAGGCTTTTGATACGAAATATTATACAGAGTGAGCCATGAGTGACCTTACATAGGCTAATGGGAGATAGAAGACTTCGAGGCGAGTCACGATCCACAGAAAAAGTTTGGTTTTCTCCATTGGTTACGCAGATACAGGGTGTTTTGTGTGTTTCGTATGAAACTTTGATAAGCGATATTTCTGAAACGGCTAGAGAAATTGTGTTCGAATTCACCAGTAAAATTTCTCTTTTGGAATTTATCCAGAAGCCATACTGGGCAAGTCAGAATCCAGGGCCAGGCCGGAAAAAATGTGCCTCTTTGTCATTTGATCAAAAAGTACATTTTCTGACTGCTTTTCTGAAAAACTGCTATCGGATTCGAAAAGCTGAGGGAAAATTATTCAAAAATCATTCTTCACTTTGAATGGCACACCTAAACCGTTTCGAAAATAAAATGAAAAGTAAAATTTGTGGTGAGTTTCTATTTTCAACCGGACATAATCGACTCATTGTTTGATTGAATTTATTCAAATTCACTTTTTGGCTTGTCTGTGTTGGATAGAAGGGTTTGGTTGAAAGAAAAATTCCAGATCCGATTTTTTTTTATGAAAAATTCGACATTGGATCAATATGTCTGGTTAAAAATGGAAACTTACCTAGAAATGTTACTTTTAATTCTATTGACGAAACGGTTCAGATGTGCCATCTAGATTGAAGAGTGATTCTTGAATCATTTTTCCTTAGCTTTTCGAATCAGGTATCAGTTTATTAGAAAAGCGGTCAGAAAATGTACTTTTTGATCAAATACCAAAGGGGCGCATTTTTTCTAGCCCGGCCCTGGATTTTGTCTTACCCGGTATGGCTTCTGGATAAGTTCCAACAGAGAAATATTAGTGGTAAATCTCAACAAAATATCTCTGACCGTTTCCGAAATATCACATATCAAAGTTCCATACGAAACACACAAAACACCCTATATCTTCGTAACCAATGGAGAAAACAAAATTTCTCGTGTGAATCGTAAGACCTCATTCATAAATCATCGAAACATTCACCAAATAGCTTTGTTATTTATTATTGTTTTCGTTATATGAACAACGTCTGCGACATTCAAAATCGCGAAGCATATTAATAAATATGTTGCTACTTAATTAAATATATCGAGGACCTAACTGAATTAAAAATACCTACATTGCGCCGATAAAGTTAATTCGCTTTACATTTGGCGCCCGATAGTATTGTGTGTACTATAGTAGGATTCTGCAAATATCAAGGGTGTGGATCCTTTTCAGTTCTATCACTTGAAGCCTCATCGATTTTTGATTTTTAAAATTTGAGCTCAACAATACAATAGCCACCAAAAACGCCAACTTCATGGGCGTTTCTACAAAAGCGCATATCATACTCCTAAGTGCAAAACAAAATCATAATAACATCCCAATCAGTGCATCGAAGGACGCAAAGGTCCTACCAGAGTTTCCTCACGTAGTCTTTGTGAAGCCCCTTTTGGAATATCAATGCGTGAGCCTACTACTTATTGAAACGTAAAAAAAATTGAATAAGTAGCAGTTAGCACTCTTGGTATCATTATTTATTGTTCTGCTTTGAGAAGCTGATGATGCGGCTAAATCTAGACGAGTTTTCGAAAAAAACGGAAACCACTATTTAATGAAGTTGGTGGTGCGCCTGTTGGGAAAACCAGACGTTAATTTTAATCGCTGATTATACGGCTGAAAAACAACGAAAACTATTGAAAATACCTATCCACTACGTAGGTTAAAATCAAAAACACAAAGTTGTATCTTCAGCAACTTGCGTCTGTCGCGGTACTCGACCCGAAACTATAGGAAGGTAGAGTTGGTCATGTTCTCAATTATTTTAGGTGTAAAACATCGTCTCCTCCACGGTCATGATTTCATGCGTCGGTTTGGGTGTGTTGTTTTCCTGTACAAAGGTTTCGTGTATTAGGTAAAAAGTCTGTCAAAGTTCAAGGTGTAATTCGTTTGATATTGATTTTAAAACGTGAAACTGTTTTTGTTCAACTTGTTTTTGCGGTTGATGGACATTCCCTCTATCGAAGTGAAGTTTCTTTTTTCACTTTTAATTGGAAAAAATAAATACTTTTATTTGGACAGCTTCACTCGCTGCTCTGACAATGTATGTTCAGGCATGTTTATTTAAAATTAATACAAACAGATGAACAATGGGGTGTTCCAAGAGTTTTGGAAAAAAATGAATTGAAATACTAGAGCCTTCGTAGTGCTCATTTATTTTTTATTTTATTTTTTTGCGTTCATTAAGGCCCAGGAAAAAAATTAAGAAAATTCCCCGTGACGTCACGCAAATTGAGACCCAAGTACGTTAACAGATGGCGCCAGGCCATCAGTAGAATCCCTTGCTAGACCTCGTATGGCCTCGGTAACGCGGACGCGGTGAACTCGGGCGCGAGCGACATCGACAATCAGCTGTACTGAGAAAAAAACTGACGTGTTGACGTGTTTTGACTGGTTTGTGTTGAAATGTGGGAAGAGATAAACAATATGGGCGCAATAATTTGCTGTGTGCTTGATAAGCACTCGAATAATTCCAAACCTCCCTGGTATTGAAGAAAGAAAACTGATTCAGCCAAACTCGAACCTTGGGATGTCCACAGAAAAATTCAAGAATGCCGCCAGCCCAGAAGTTCTAATTTGGTCTGCAGCTCGGTCTGCAGCCCTTACTTAGACCTCTGTTTAGACTGAGTAGTCATCCAAGGTTAGGGTCGCCTTTCCTGCATAAACAAGAAGTCATGAACAAGCAGTCTGCTGCCAGTGATGCCTAGTCCCACTGAAGTTTTTCCTGGTGGAGTGTTTCAGTCAGTTGCTTGTTGCCAATCCTGCATTTTGCATGTGCTTGACGTGGCGTGGAAGATTTAAGGTGACTATTTCTCATTTTAGCCGGGTAGTATTGTAGTTGTTAATCATTCAGAAAAACGAAGTAAGACGACACTCACAGACGACAGCAAACTCCATCACTAACATTTGGCACCAAGAGGTCTCATTCATCGGTAGCCTGGGTCAAGTTTGGGTAGCTGGTCAAGTCTGCTGGTCTGCTGCTTGGTTCTAGTGAAGTGGCCGGTAGTTTTTCGTGTTGGTGCAGTCATTTTAAATTCAAATAAATGTCACAAATGTCATGTGATTTGATGTTTCAAATCACACATTACACGTCAAAAGTGACAAAACGTGATTAAACCTTGAAGACGGCCAAATGTCGGTAAAGTAGATCACGTTTGGTTTGCGCGCGAGGTTCACCGAGTGACGTCATAGATTAGAAATAATTTTTTTCTACAAAATTAGAGGCAAAATTAATGTGATTGTTACATGGAAGGCCTAACTAGATCGTAAACAATTGGAATACTTTATAAAAATAACTACTTTTTTCCCAATATAACACCCCATTGTCAATTAAAAAGTTTCACCCGAAAATTCGGTGCGTTTTCAAAATTCGGGATAGAAAAAAGCGGTATTCATCCCAAAAACGTGTCGATTTTGAAAATGGGTCTATACACGACGCCCAATTTAATCTACTTTCGATATCAGTTGGAGTTTTTCAAAACAAGTCGATGCTCGAGCAGGAATAAATTTTTGAATGGAGTCCTCCATCAAAAGCGAGTTGTCCTGGTCAAAACATGGGTGAAAGGTCCTCTCGGGTGGCAACGGCTAGAAGAAAATTTGAAAATTCACAACGCCCAACTGGAAAACGGTGGAAAATTGCAACTGCAGACTTAATTTGACTCTTTTGTTGTGTTGCTTCCTGCCAAAGGACCCCGCACGATTCTTATGGAAAATGGCTCCCAGTTAAATTCTCTGAATTTTTGATATGTTGTAGCTCATGAGATACTAATCAGATACCGTGAACCCCAAACTCAAATAATGGACAGTTTTTTACCCACAGGGGGTTGAAGTTAGAGGTTTTGACGGCCTCAAAATGATATTATGACGTTGATGAAAGCTTTTTATTTGATTTCTCTTCAAGTTGTTTCATACTAAATGTATTTCTTTGATAAAAAAATATCAACCCCCTCCTCCACCCCCAACCCCTATCTACCATCATAAAATTCGAGATCACTCCCATAAGCCATGCGGATGACTTCTGTGATTTAAATTATGAGTTTTGACATAAAAATTATTTTCCACCCCTAATGTTGGGGTGCCGATTTTCCAATTTTCCTTGGTTAATTGGGCTGAACTTTTGGTATTGTGTACTTCTAATTCTGCTGAACAAAAAGTTTTCATACCAAAACTTATTCCTATGAACAGTTTTTGTTCTGCAGGGGACTGAAGTTCAATATTTATGCTCTCAAATCTTCAACTTCAGTCCCCTGTAGAACAAAAACTGTCCATAGGAATAAGTTTTGGCATGGGAACTTTTTCTTCAGCAGAATTAGAAGTATGTACACAATACCAAAAATTCAGCCAAATTACCCGAGGAAAATTGGAAAATCGGCACCCCAACATTAGGGGTGGAAAATAATTTTTATGTCAAAATCCATAATTTAAATCACAGAAGCCATCTGCATGGCTTTTGAGAGTAATCTCGAATTTTGTGATGGTAGATAGGGGATGGGGGTGAAGGAGGGGGTTGATATTTTTCTGTCAAATAAATACATTTAGCATGAAACACAACTTGAAGAGAAACCAAATAGAAAGCTTTTATTTACGTCAGAATATCATTTTTGAGCCGTCAAAACCTCCAACTTCAACCCCCTGTGGGTAAAAAACTGTCCATTATTTGAGTTTGGGGTTCACGGTATTTGATTAGTATCTCATGAGCTACAACCACGAACCTGTAGTATAGCTGGACTGCTAATTCCCCAGATTCCCCCAACAAATTATGACCCCTCCCCTGGAAGTCGCCATCTTATTATGCACCGGTACATGACCGGTACCCAAAATGTTTGGTAGCGGCCTCGAGAGTGGCTTTCAATATTCAACGGAGCAGTTTTATGTATTGATGACTATGACTATACACTCTATTTTATAAATATATGATTTTAGTGTATATTAATGTAATTGTTAGCTAAATTTGTTACCGATCCATGAAGATTTGCAAGAGTTTACCGTTATTACATAGAACGTTTGAGGTTCACTGGAATAATTTTCGCTCGGTGACAGTCGGTGCTTGGCTGTCAGTGCCGCGCTATCTTGATCTGGGATAATATCCTGATTTCTGGTTTTGATTTCTGCGGCTTGTACCTATATCCCGTTCACTTTTCATTTTCAGTAGAATGACTTTTTGTATAAAAAATAAAGTGACAAGATGGGGGGCTACGGCTACGGCTGATGGCACCTGCAAAGTTTTGGATCGAAACTATCAGCGGCCGTTAGCCGTATCCTCCCAGCGCTCCAGCTTGTCACTTTATTTTTGCTCCAAAAAGTCATTCTACTGAAAATAAAAAGTGAACAGGATATACCTAGGTAAACTCGTAGAATCAGACCGTTGCCGTGGCAGGTGATGCCAACCCTTAAAAACAAAAACCCAACGTCCACATAATCTCATTGCAGCGCCCGCCTGGCGTCATTTCCCCCTCTGTTATCATCAGTCCAGCTATATTACAGGTTCGTGGCTACAACATATCAAAAATTCAGAGAAATTAACTGGGAACCATTTTCCATAAGAATCGTGCGGGGTCCTTTGGCTCCAATCCATCGGATACATTTTGAATAAATAAATGATGAAGTTTTGAACTTTGACATTTTTCATTATTTGGCAGATGACAACTAAGTGGAAAATACTATGAAATAGCACGGCGAATTCCCAGCTCTTGTCGCCATACATATTATCGTCGCCGCCACCCTGTCATTATGCTGTCACGTTGACAGCTGCGTCCCTGTATTTATTCAGAATGTGTTTGACATAACCTCCAAAGAACTGTTTAGACCTTACAATGGTGAGAATTCACACCTGCATTTCTGTGGGCCTCCGTATTTATCTATATTATGTCGTTTTATGCCACTGGTCTGGTCCAAGTATCTTCTGATCTGGTTTTGTGTGTTTCAGCGCCACCGCCCCCATCCGTCGTGGTAGACGCCCTCGAATCGTTGACCAGCCGTAGGGGCCCAAGAAAACTAGATTTGTGGTGCCCTGATACTATCAAAGCTAATCTGAATTATAAATCAAGCACCATGATTATTGGGTTATGACTAATGAACAAAGTTTTCGGCAGCAGTTTAATGTTTTGTCTAAAGAACCAATGCAGTCAATGATTCGATGGCTGTTTAATAATGTGCTAAGTACCCAGCGAGAAGGGTGGAGGAGTGTTTTGATTTGTCGTCGAATCTTTAAACTGTATTTTGAGGGCCAGTATTTATATCTTCTGATAAATATTGAATAAATAAATAAATAAATTTATCCGGCTCCAAAATATACTGTACAGATCACAGCCATGTCAATATTCAGGCACTCAAGCAGCACATACAGCAGCAGCAGTAACACATGTCAACAACAATCATGACAATGTAAAAGTTGAACAGCACAACAGATAAGTAAATAAAATCACAATAAAATCCCAGCTAATATAATTAATCTTCCCAAAATTCCTTACCAGTGTAAAAACATTTCTCAACCATAATATGCTTTGAGTTTTGTTTTTAACTTTGTGACATTCTCTGTCTGTGCAATAGGCAATGGCAAACTGTTGAAGGAAACACTTCTCATGTACAGTGGTGATTTTTTTTTAAACTCCTTGTTTGGTTTTTCTATACAGATTTTACTTTTGCCTCTGGTGAAGTACGAGTGATAATCACTATGACGAACCAATTGATACTTATTTTGAAAAATATATGTCAACAGCTTGTATAAATAAATACAGGTCACCGTCAGGATTCCATTACTTTTAAAAGCACCGCGGCACGAATTTCTGGGTCTCATGTTGAAAATATTTCTCAATATTCTCTTCTGCAAAACGAAAAGTCTCTGCACGCTACTACTACTTCCCCAAACAATGATGTTGTAAGAAGGGACGGGATATACCATTGCGAAATAGACAGGACATTCAACATATAGGATCCATTCAAATTGCTTTTGAGAACTGAGATAGCAAAACTCAAGCTTGCCATCTTCTTGCAAACACTATCAATATGGCAACCCCAGTCCAGATTCTCATCAAGTGCAATGCCCAAGAATCTAGCCATATCAGCGTCAGCCTGTCGGCGCTTTTCACAGTTTTGTCTCGTTTGGTTCTGAACAGCAGTAAGACTGTTCCACTCACTGAACTCCCTAATTATTGTCAGTGCAATTCGTTTGTTGAGATCATCCAACGTTTTTGCCGATAACAAGATTGTAGTGTCGTCGGCATACATGATAACTTTGCCTTGGCTAATATGCTGTGGTAGATCGTTAACATAGAGTTTGAACACCCCAGGTCTCATCACACCTCCCTGAGGAGTTCCAATGTTTACCTCAAACTCGTCCGACGCTACCTGTCCTACTCTAACCTTTATTTTTCTATTCTTCAAGTAGGACATCACCCACGCATTCATAATTCCACGTCTTCCCATATACTCAAGCTTATCACCTACAACTTCCTCTCCAACGTACCAAACGCAGCTGTCAGATCAAAAAGTATTCCCATCACCAGGTTTCCCGCATCCAGCTCCTCATCGACATGCTGCACCAACTGGACTGCCGTAGTCTTAGTTGAATAACCTCTGAACTTGTGCTGCTCCCTCGATATCAGATTTTCTCTCTCCAAAAACAACATGATTTTGTTTATCACAGCCCCTTCAATAATTTTTTGAGAACACACTGAGTAAACAGGAATCGTGACTGCCGTTTTCAATCAATCGGGAAATTCTCCCTTCACAACCGAGTCATTAAAGAAGAACACAACACAAAATACAAGTTGGTCTTAACCCAGTCGGTAGCACGGTGAGCTCGGCCTCGCTTTCAAAGGCGAAGGTCCCGGGTTCAAATCCGCACTGGGCCAGATGGACTTTTTCACACGTCTGTTAGTACTGGGGCATCTACTATCGTGTGGTGATGCCCCGGGAAGAGGGATGGAACGAGAAAGCCATCGAAACAAAACCCCACTGATAAATCTCCCACTGATCCAAAGATGCAAATCTTACAGTACTTCGTTGTTATCGTCCTCATTGTTATCGTTGAAGAAAAAACCCCGACGGCAAAAACCTGCTAATAACCTAGCTGTTGATGCAGGGCCCAAAAAAAAAAAAAAGAAGTTGGTCTCAGATAGAAGAGTTGAAAAAACTAGAGCGATCATAGGGTCTTGTAAATTTACTTATCTCGTGGCGGGCGCTCAGGCTATAATAATGAGGAACGACAATAACGTCATGGGGGCAATATTTCACAAGCTAGTGTGGTAGGACGCCCTAAATTTATAAAAATAAAAGGGAATTAAATATTTAGGGATAAAATTAGCATCACGGGCGATATAGGAAAGGAAAGAAATAGTATAAAGAATGCAATGATATCGATTTTTGCCGGCATCGATGTTTATAGGCCAGGGACTTGGGACGTGAGACGGTAGTGGTAACAGGAAGGGTCCAAGAATAGACTCGGGGGTAGGTAAAGAGATTCGCGGGGTAGCAGTCAAGAACGGCAGACGTGTATAGAGAAAAAAAATTATCACTCGTCAAGAATAAGTAATTCAAAGTTCTAAACACTGTTAATAGTTGTAGTGCATCAGTTACGAAGAAAAGGAGCTATTAAGGCAAGTCTGATTTCCATTTGTAATCAAGTGCGAATTGTTTAAATAAGGTTGAAGTAATGTTTTGGTTTATAAAATGATAGTAGGTTTTGTTTTGATCTTTCGAACAGCCATGAGAAGCGTCAAGCCGATTTCAATTCCCTGTAGCTGCTTTGAGCTTTTAAATGCGGCCCCTTGTTTCAGCTACCTACCTTCAAGACGCCAGAAAAAGGGTGAAAACCTCAGTAACCCTTTTAAGAGATTTAGCTTCCTACAAAGCATGATTTTGTAGACTCTATTAGCTTGAGACAAGCACTAGCAGTATTTATGCAAATCAAATCTGGGCAAAATTTCGATCGGCGTTAGTTACCCAATAGAATAAAATATTTAACTCTTTCGGACGACAAGGAGTTTATAAACATGAGGTTGAGTTCCAAAGAGAACCCTTGAACTGTGCCAAGAAAATTCAGTGTCGTTTCGAAACACTTCAAGATAAGAAAGGAACATAACATAATTTTTGCGGTCTATTTAATTAGAGGCTCATTGCAATAAACTGTACACCTGACCGGAGTGTGAATTTGAGTAGATTTATGTAACCCAGCTCGAAAAAGAGTTGTTGGATAAGTCTGAGGGTTATAAACTACAGCCCCAGCCTGATACAAACAAATTTACGGAATGTCAACACTCAAATTTTATGTAAATTATTTGATCAATAATTAAAATACTGGCTCTAAATTCGAAAGATCCAGACAAAACTTAGTGAACAACAATCTCTCTTTAAGTACAATCGAATAGTAAAGACTTCTTTCCGTACAAGTGAAAATGAGCGAGAAGGCAGAAAGGGTTAAAATTAAAATCCGACGAAGGCTTAGTAAGTTACGCAAGGAATTAAAATTCTAGTGCTATAGGAAAGGGGTTCGGCAAATTAGGAAGAATGAGAACGGAATTGACTTGCAAGGGTTGAACAAATTCGTCGTAGGATTGCGCACGTAATTAGGATGTACTTTTCTTTCAGAAACCGAATGTAAACTGAATTAAACAATTCCGAACGCTAGCTAATGTCAGCACGTCAGGAAATTATAAAAATGGATAATTAAGGTGAACTTAATTGAATTGGTGATGGTTGATGATTTGTATAATAAAATTGAGGTGTGGTTAAATGACTTTGTTTATTTTTCAATATTCATACAATTCATCCCCTTTCAAATAACGTGAGGTTACTACAGTTAGATTGAAGCATTAGCACGACGTGAAATTGAGGTAGGTGGAAAATTAATTTACATGACATATGTAAAGGTAATTAAAATCTACGGCACAACAAAACATGACTTAGGGTCACTAGACGCATCACAGCTCAATGATTTTAATGTAGAGTAGAAGGTGAATCACACTACCTATAGCTACTCACGGGCATACCTGTACCTGATTCCGTTGCCGATGAGATGACGACGGTTTCAAGCCTGCCATAATTATTACTGATTGTTTGCAGACAATGACGTTTGTCAGAACGACAATAACAGCAATAACAAGACCATGGGAACGTGATAGGTGAAAATCGGAGGTAAAAATCTAGATGAAAACATCTTCCCAAGTGACGTCAGGATAATATTTTCAAAACGTTTTATCGGATGATCGGACTCGTATAGAAAGCTTAGATTTGTTGCGTATACTCTTGAACTACCTTCCTCAAAAGTTAGTCGAATAAAATAGACTCGATTTTTGTGTTGTGGTCTCCTTTAACAATGAGTGCCAAACATTTGTCAAACTCATCAATGTTTGCTGTGAGTGATGATATTGGTACTTCATCAATGCTTTTTTTGTTTGCCATGCCAAAGATTATGTCCCGAATCTCCAAACTGGTGACAGGAGTGAAGAACATTGTCTTACTAGCCCGTCTATACCACACGTACAATCCCCAGTCACTCCACCGAACCTTGCAGCCAGCTTACCTTCCACAGACGTGGCAAAGTTCCGAGCAAACTCTCCCGCCACCTCAACAGGATCAACCAGAATGTCGTTTCCCACCCTCAGCTTGATTGAGGTGTCACTGTGGGTACCACGATTCAACTGACTATCAACCCGTCTCCACATTGTTTGCATTTTATTGCTAGATCTCTCTATCACCACCCCAGTGTGCTCTCTCATTTCCACGTTCAATTGGGCCTTATACCTGTGTTTTGGAATCTTGAACTGTTGACAGAGGTACTCACTTTAAAAGACTTTCTTCATAAGCCCAAGATCCCGCAGCCTTGCAGCTAAAGCTCTGAGCTGAGCCGACCCGATAAACTTAGGTCTCTGTCCATTTGGTTTTATTTGTCAATGTCCTTTTTGGAGAAGCCGTTTGAAATGCATGTTGAAATTTATTCCAGAAAACCTGAACCAGATCGTACTGTTCTTCGTCTATCGGGTTCTCAGTCGCTCAGACGTCCCCTGAACGTTTGTTCGCCCAAATAGCGAATTGGGAGCTTATTAAGCAGGAAATATCGGCCCTACATCCCAAGTGGAAAAACTGAATGTGTACAGCGAAATGATTTTTTTCTTACTATTTACTTGTAGTTGTCGGAAGATTTTTAACTATAAAATTATAAGCACATCTAATGACAATACAGTGTTGTGGTTTGATACTGAAACAAAAGAAAAATGTAAACATTGAGTAGCAAAATAAGCTCTTGGGAATAACACCATGTGGGAAGTTCGTCGATCGAAACCTACCTCAAAAAAAATCGTATGCAGGTAAGTACTATCGGTATACAACATAAGGAGCTCATTGATTTTGTGAATTAAAAGAAAAAAAAAGGAGTAACTCTCTAGTTTTTTCGTTCACGAAACCGAGACATGATCGACAAGGACTAGCACTGGAAGCTTAATGTCACCTTGACATTAACATTGAAACCGAGGGTAATGTTTGATTCGCAAAGCCAAAACATGTAGCTATAGAGATTTCTTTTTGTTATCGATGGTTAAGTACCTCTTCATATTACAAAAAAAACTATAGGAGGCAAAGTCTAGAGTAGAATCTAGATAAAGAGATTGGCAATGCGGGTATACTAGCAACTGGCAAAACAGCAAATGAGAACGGCTCCGATTCCAGTTTTTTCTATTTTGTTTGATAGATATAACTATTTTCATGCTTTGGAATGGATAAAGTACCAACTCAAAGCTACATTCTGACCATAGCCTCATTTTTTCTATGTAATAACACGTTTCGTCACATCAAGCTTTGCCATGCAACATTTCAAGAAATAAAACTCCGTGACTTTGTGAAAACGGAAAAAAGTTTCAGCAAATGATATTTGTTTGTGAAATAGCCCAAAGCAACTGTCTAAGTCAAAATCATAGTTATATTGGACAATGATGGAACTAGAATTACAAAACATCAATTTTAAGGGTGAAAAAAAAAACATGTTTTGTCTGAAAAAATTGGTTAAACACGTCTTTATCAAAATTTCATAATTATTTTCAGAATCAATATTTGCGATTTGGTCAGGAATGATACCAAACATGCCAAAAAAAGTGTTTAGTCACGGTTTACCATAAGACTTTGTGAAAAATCGCTTCCCGGCCCCTTCGCAGCCGTCTGGTACGCCACTGCTGCACGACACATTCTCGAAACTTATTGCGTTGTGTTCCTCGACCTTGACAGTAAAATGTACCAACGATTTGAACCATAACAGTGGAATGATAGCAACAAAAACAGAAAATCGTCTTGGAATATGGTTACTGTGAACGCGCTATACTTTGAAACCGACTATTGAAAAAGCCAATAAGGGGATTTTTTGGGTCTTTGGATATGTTGTAGAGGATGAAATTCTGTGTCGATATCAGTCATAAAATCTCATGAATTAATTTTTCTGAGGTTTGGGCAATATTTTTGCTATGTTTGCCGCGATATAAATGCGGTCGAGAATTGAGGCCGACCCGAGGCCTTAGGGGAGGTGGTAATATGGGTTCAAAAGTGAAGCCTACGTACCAGATGAAACCATATTCCATCACTCTCCCTGAACTGGCAAATGTGACGTTGAAAAGTTTGTTTCTGTCAAAAAAGCGTAGCCAGTTTTTTTTTTACTTTTGAAGAAGACATACGAGCTAACCGATATTTGACCATTATTTGTTTTTTTTCCTTGGCAATGTATTCACGTTCCTTATAATGAGCTATGTAACAAGGGGTATTGTTCCTTATAATGTGCGAGACAAGTAGCGCCGTGTAGAGCACGAGCGTAAAGTGAAGCTTTCAATGGTAAATTCCCTAGATACACAAGAAGTACGCCGGCGTGATGCGAACACCCTAAGCATTTCCTCCACTCTGCCAGTCCCACAAGTGGTTCTGATTTTCTCTGTGTGTCCTACGCCTTGATAGCTGAAGGTCATGCACGCTGCTCATAGGACATGTGGATATTTAGGCAACTTCACTGCCTTGGTAAAATACATCCCTCATTGTAAGAGACACGATATAATATAGGTTTATGTTCGGGTATCTTCACTGGTTTGACAATGTACGCTCCATATAGCTACGAGCTAATCTGATATTTGGCAAGCTTTGCTCCTTTAAGAATAATGTACGTTGATGATATGTTCGCCGTTTCAAAAATGTACGCTTCTCATAGTTTTTGAGCTGCTTCGCTGTTTTACTACAGCCAGCGTTGGTTCAACGTTTAAACAGCCTCATAAGTTATGGTTTCAAATTCAACCTGTGCATGTCCGGTGCCATTCCGCCACGGTTCGAAAGCACCCCGGAGCTTCCGAAATCGTCGATTCCACCACGGTCTCGTCACTGCCACGGATTCCGTTCATGAACGTACCAGCTCACCCGCACTGCCCATTGCGACAACGCCACCTGAAGCGTAAGTTTGATGACTCCCGAACACCACACCATGGTGTAGGTGGTGTAGCCATGAAGAATTGTAGATATAGTTACGTATATAAGATATATTTTACCTTTCGTTGTGAATGTGATAGCGGGCCGTCAACGAAGGTCAACGGAGGCTATACGACTGCGGGAACTCTAATCAGAGCTCCTTAGAGCTGCATTGTGGTGGTGAGTAATGATAATCCGCACGGTGCGGCACACTCAAGATCAGCGCTTGCATTTTATTTAGGTATAGTGTGAGTACAGCGGCGGAGTGGCGGACCGCAACTTGTTGCCGAAGAAGCTGGTTTACGGGCAACTACGTAAGCCATTGGCACGCGTGCGGTGCTTCTTAAAAGACGCCTCTTCCTCGGCCGGTGCTACATTACGCGAAGCCGACGAAGCTGGAAGGTCGTGTCGTAATACTCACTAGTACAAATTTTTGAATTATTTTTTCGTTCGTTTTTATTTCTTCAAGAGTGTGAAGTTTTTGGAAGCTCTCACGGATAATTTATTTTGGAAAATAGACGTGAGTTTTTACTTTTTCCATTTTCTTCTTACAATAAAAATGAAAATAATTTCATCCCTTGATTTTTGAAGAGCTCAACAATAATTTTTCATGTTTTGTCAGTCAAATTTAAGCTTTTGATTTTTTTAAGCAGAATACAATTTTTAAATAAATTTTCATTCATGCTGTAGAAACCCAATAGGTAAAACGTTACAGTTGAAGCAGTAGAAAAAATTTTTTTGGGAACAACACCCCAAAAAAGTTTAGAAGACTAATGGAATAAATTATTAAACTGAAAAATATGAAATTCTTAAACCCAGTTTAATTTTTGTAATTTTTGCGTATGAGCTTTCCGATATGTTAGGTTATGCAAATTTAGTAGATCACAGGTGTCGTTGTGTTATTAATAAGTCAACTATCTGATAAACTTTACTGATACCTACATAATACAATATACATAATGCGTAATTACTGAGAATTATAACATAATGTAGGAAACTTGGAAGAAAAATCAAGGTAGGTTAGAACAAGAATTCACAAAAAATCGAAATAGCTTTATAAACAAAATAGATATTTCAAAAATGATTTCATCACCTAACTATACCTGCATATGGATTTTCAGGACCGTATTATGTGAGTTTAAATGTACAGGGTGCACAGCTCAAGTACCACCCTATTTCTCTATTTTCGTTATTCTCAACACATTTTTGTCAACCAACAACTGATCTAGTCCTAATTGATTTTTCTACAGTTCTGAACCTGAACTCGAAGAATAGGTCAATAATAATAATTATACTGGAGATCGAGAAAAAACATTTTGTTTGAAATGAAACATCCGGCACGAAATTAGAAAGATTTTTATAAAAACAAAAAAAATATAACCTCAAAAATGTTTCTTATAATTTTCGATGAATATTCAATTTGAAAAATTTTGGTTGGAATCATAAACAAGTATCCTTTTGTGTATTATGAAGTCAAGATTTTGGAATTATAAGATCCGCAAATATAGAATTGAGGTCCAAACTCTACGCCTTCATATTTCGAGGAATTCACAACAAAGATTTTTTTAAATTTCCCTGATCCCTCAACATGTCAGCGAAAACGAATGACTTAGTTCTGAGAACACCCTGTATAGGTAACATTGACATTATTCACTTTCATCGATAACCAAGATACAAGCAGGCGCAAGATCCGTCAAATTTTTGTAATTTCTTATGTCAATCACGACCTTTCAGATAACGAGGCCATTTTGAAAGTTACCTATTTCTTGTTTTTTCAGTCACCATTTGTGATGACCTTACTTCCTGAAAGAATGAGATTATGAGCTCTAGTGTGAATCTAGTTGGCTAACATATTATGTGGGAGATCATAGCTTACTAGAATCATACTGGGGTTGAACGTACCATGGTTTAGATAGACTTTTCATCAATATTTGTTGTTTGGAATAGTATTTGTAACATTGGATTGTTGAATTTTTCTCCAAAATAATCAACATAAACTATGTTTTATTTTTTTTAGATTTTTTCAATGTTTTTATTTCTCGATAAATATTGATAAAATACTAGCGCCTTATTTTGCCTGGCAGGTGGCAGGATGTCAGTCGGGAGAGGGACGTTTCTTCTACAGAAAGCCTTTTGATATGAATTTGCTCAGGCCCTCTTTAGGGTCCCAGCACATGCCTGGATACAAGGTGTTACAGTGAAAATTTGCCGCCATTTGTTTTGGTTTCGGAACAAAAACCTGAGACAAATCAATATTTGTCGTGGGCTTGTGATGTTACAATTTGGCTTTAAACTTGACAGTGATCACCCTTATCACTTCAACAAAATATATTCGAGGCTGCTGGGGCGTTTGTTACTGGGCCAAAATTGACAAAAAAAATATAACCAAGAATTGATTTGTGTATTTTTTTTTAAATATTTTTTTCCATTTTTTTGCGACGTATTGATGCTTGAAAGCGGTACAAAATCGGGTGAAAGAGTATTACTTCATCTCCTTGGCCCTACCGCTAAGCGAATAGCCCTGTTTCACAGGGTTCCGCCGTCCTTGGGCTTTTCAAGCTTGATAGAACCGGACATTAGATTGCGATTTATCAGATCTAAAATACAAGGTCACAAAAAACTTAGTGAATTACAACATACGATCTTTATCATGCCTATGAATATTGTGTGAAATATCTGTCTTCACTACATATTCATCGGTGGGTACGTCTACCCAATAATTTGTGAAGCGGACCTATTAGCATTAAAATATTTAATTATTCAAATTATAATTCGCGATACTGTGCGAATGCAGGACCAGTGGAAAAGCTAGGTATAGATACATTATTTTTCTACATTCCTGTAGGTTTTTTTCTTCTTTTGTTATATGTTCTTTCATAGGAAGAGTTCTAACATTTTGACACGAAAAATTTCCAGAATTTCTTAAATCACCAAACGGAGATGTGTAGCTGCGGAATTACCTCTGGAATCAAAAGAGGGAGGGGTTGAGTAAAGTCGTAAAAGCTAACAACTTCAGAACTGATAAACATGATACATGATGATTCATAACTATTTAGATACAAAAAATTTAACCATGTACTTATCGAAAACAAGTACAAAACAGATTTTTTTGCTCATAGAGGTAATTTAGAAATTATGGTTTTTCGAACTTGAAAAAATGATAGTTTTCTTTTCTTTATTTTTTGTTTCAGGTATCAATTAGTTATAGAGCGGGCTATGATAGGACTGGTAGGGAAAACAAAAGTCTTATCTTAGTTTAACAATCAAAATGCGTTGTCAATAAATTAAGATTTCAATTTACTCACTTTGACGACAGAAAAGATTATTTTTAAAAAAAGCAGAAGGCAACTATTGTTAAACCGTATTGTTGTAATGCACATGAAGTACTTACATTCCTGCAACTTGACAGATGACAAGACTGGACGTCAAATTTGAAGTTTGACGGAGGATATGACGGCTCTTTTTCAGTTCAGCGCCTGCTCTTATTAGAAATTCATATAATCACATGATACAATAACATCGAAAAATTAAATTGAGGAAATTTATAAACAAAAATGAAAATGTTAGTTTTGTACTCTTACCATTTTTCTTGATACGTTGGCACATCATTTTTATCTAATTATATGGATCCCCTGTATAATATTTATGGAAGTTCTCCAAATATGAATTTAACTGATGCCGATATGTTTGAAATTTTTTTCAACGACACACTTAACCTTTCAAGTTTTTTAGCATTTTCTTCAGCAATTTTGTCTTATTTGTCTTACCTCACGACCAGAGACCCTTCCGAGCGTGTATTCATTTGAGATCGTCGCTAAGTAATTAATAATTAAATCTTTGTTAAAATACAAAAATCGGTACTTCAAGTGAAAAAGCCAGGTGGATATCATGGTTGAATGAATAAATAAATGCTTTCCTCTTTATCGACTTATTCTTACGCCAAAGAGTTTTTGCGCTTTGTTGTAAATATACAAACTGCTAAAAAATCATTGCCTAACAAGCGCAAATCATGAACAAACACAACACACAGACAAGACCAGGAATCGAGCCTGGAGCCTTTCACACCACATGGTTGAAAGAAAAGATTATTATCTTCATTGACGAGAAAGAAAATCAATTTTTTTCACGGCCACAAAAAACTCGAAAATTTCTGCAATTCCATAATATGTGGTTTGTTTTTATTATCATCAATAAATTAATAACAAATTGAGCACGTGTTGTGTTTGATTTACGATTTGATGAATATTAAGTTCCCATCAGGCTATCGAATGCTCAAATCATTTGCCTAAATCAGGAATTTTAATTATACGGGACTTGTGTCCGGTTGATAGGTAGGTAATAATTTATTAGGTACGTAGTTAGTTTCAAAGCACTGAAAACAGGTAGCTCAATTTTAAAATTTCAAAGGAAATCCCAACATTTTTTGCCTGCGAGGTTCAGTTTTCCGATCATCTTTCGGATTATGTAATCCAGCTGAAATGTAGAACCATAAAGTTGAAATGTTGAATCGGTATTTTTTTCAATTTATGGCCGATTACAAAAAATAATTTATGGCCGATGTGGGGAAATATCAGAAAATAAATAATAATTATGGCCTGCTTATATTCGGTGTTGGTGAAAAAACAAAAGAAGCGGACCGTAAAGTGAACCCTGGGGGACTCTTCAACATATTTTTATAGCACACCTGCTTTTCTCCTTATTACTGCTTCTATGGTTTGTGATCTACTATAAACCTGTGACGAATCAGCGTAGATTTTCGACTTTTTTCTTCTCCTTATAACATTTCTTATACGTCTAAATTCTCAAGGTAACATTATTATTTTGCAAGAGCCCTTTCAAACCATTGAGGATCTAATCTGAATCTATTTAAGCTAATCTGGTTACATAGATTCTATATAACTATGGTTAGATAGGCGGTTATACAACCGACGGCCTCGTAGCATAGTCGGTCGTCTGCCGTCTGTGGTGCGGATGGCGCGGGTTCGGTTCGGGTTCGTCCAAAAATTTGCGTATTGTAATTCATGAATAAATTGTTATCAACGAAAAGCGGAGGAACTCCTATGGCGCAGATAAGCCGGCGAGAAGAAGGAAAACATAAAAAAAATCAATAATTATGGTTAGATGAAATTTTCGTCCGCGGTTAAATTTTTGTCTAAAGAACCAATGCAGTGAGTGATTCGATGGCTGTTGATGAATCATGTGCAAAGCACCCAGTGAGAGGGGTGGAAGAGTGTTTTGGTTTGTCCTCGAATTTTAAAACGGTATTCTATGAGCCGGTATTTCTATCTCCTAATAAAGTCCCGAATAGCCTATTTGGTCAATAAACGCTGCGCAGAGCGTACAGCGCAACGTTTGTTTGCCCAAATAGCTAATTCGGAGTTTATTGAGAGATGGAAATACCGGCCCTAAATGGAAGAACTGAATGTGTACAGCGGGAAGAATTTTTTACTACCTATTTACTTGTAGCTGTCGGAAGATTTGAGCTATTAAATTATAAGCATATCCGATGATAATACTGTTTTGTGGTTTGATACTGACACAAAAGAAAAATGTAAACATTGAGTAGCAAAATAAGCTCTTGGGAATAACACCGTGTGGGAAGAAATCTGCTTCGAAAAAAAATGTATGCAGGTAGGTACTATCGATGTAAAAAAATGAACTCATTGATTACGTAAAAAGAAAAAAAAAACTAGAAGCTCCTGAGTTTTTTCGTTTGAATTTAACCGAGACTTGATTGACAAGGACTAGCATTGAAATATTGATGTCACCTTGACATTCAACTTGAAACTGAGGGTTTCTGAGTTTTTCTTTTCTTTTATCGATGGGAAGTATCTCTTATCCCTCTTCATATTATGAAAATCTATAGGTAGAAGGCAAAGTCTAGACAAATAAGCGATTAGCAATGCGGGTACACGATCCGAGGCCCAAAGGGAGGTGGTACAATGGGTCCAAAAGTGACATCTACGTACCGGATGAAACCATATTTCATCACCCCCGTGGACTGGAAGATCTGACGTTTGATCAGTTTGTTTCTGTCAAGAAGCGTTGCCAGTATTTTCGCTTTTGGAAGAAGGCATACGAAGCCACCATGGTTTTGATATTGAAAAAGTTGAAAAAAATACAAAGGGTTTTTCTATTTGGAAGTCAAAAGTTGAAACCATTTTCAGTTACTTCGGAAGTCAGCTGTATGATCAGCGCTCCCTAGTACTTATACATCCAAATATGTGCCATGAAATAATCAAGACATAAATAAAAATGGTGAGAAAAAAAGTTGCAGAATGTTAGCAGGTAGTTGGCAGTTTTCAACAAACGCACGTGGTAGAATGTTAGTAGGTAGTAGTTTTCACCAAACACGTGGTAGGTATGGGTACGTGACCCATTATTTACTGGGAATAGGTTAAACCCAGAACCAATAACACAAAATGTATGAATATTTATCAAAAAATTATAAAAAAAAAGCATGTGCGAAATTGGCGTGTAAATTAAAAAGCGGTTCTTCTACTTTGATCATTGGCGAATGACGAACATACCTACCTAGATTCATAGCATGAATTTTGGACATTTTCGTCAAGAATTTCGCCTTTTACGTCACAGACTAACCTAGGTCATTTTTTTAGTACCTGCCGGTACCATTTTTCTACCAACATACATCCTATTCCGATAAATATCTGCATATTTTGTACGTCATTGCATTTCTAGAGTGCGTATATATTTTTGACATTTACCTTTTGTGTATAAGTATAGCTATACCGGTCATCGGTCAGGTAGAATTTGATGCAAGGTTTAAGCATTTACATATAGATATGCATCTAATATAACATCCATATACAGTGAACTTCCCATAATTTAGCTAAAGAACCTTTTTCTTTTGGAAGAAGCAACCTGCCTAGGTCGGCATATTGTTGCTATCCCTGATAGCATCATGAGAGTAATCATTATTAAAAATAATTTGTTGTAAAATTAAGGTTGTGAAGGGATTGCTCAATAGTTGGATGGAAGAAAGGATTTTTCTTTGCGTTCAAAACAATAAGGAAGCAAAGATCAATGCCACAATTATTTGTCTATGGGTCTTGTGCATTAATTTCGAATTACATGTAGATACAATTTGTGCATAAATCAGTTCCTGAATTCATTTCAATACCTAATATAATTGTTCAATTTCTATTTTTAGTTTTTGTTGAGCTTTTTTAATTTATTCTATATATTTTTTCTCAGTTTGGTTTTGTTTATTGAAGTTAAGTCATACAGTTCGGTACCGCTGAACTGGAATAATGTGGGTTAGAAAAGATCAATGTCCGGAGCAAAGCCCTAGCTTCCAGATACGCGAAAAAACCGCACAACGTACAGTTTTGCTTTGGAATAAAGACCGTGAATGCCACGTAAACTTTAAACCCAGCAATTATGATGTCTAGAAATGTCGAAATTTTAATTTTTTTTAAGCAAAGCCACGGCCTTGTCCCCTATTTTATCACACGTTTATTGTGCACCGCGTCTTCTGTGAGCACCAGGACTATTGCAAAACGACCACGATGCAAAATATTCGGACTTCCACATTCATTATTTCATTAATTAACAATAAAAATAAAAAATTATCTCTATAGATCTTTATATCCAATGGTTTATATAGGTGAACCCACACGTGTGGAATTTCACTAGTTCAAAGTCGGCCAGCGGTCTAGCCCAAATAAAAATGAAAAAAGGCTGAAAACCTTGTGTAATAATTATGATAGAAGTGGTATGATTGAATAAAATTTAGTTACCTGCCACAATGAAATTATACCTTAGTAAAAAGTTTACCGGACAATCTGAGATGGGAATTACCAATATAATATGTGAAAGTATCAACTCCCATGAAAATTTAGATGTGATTTGCATGGATATGTGCTGTTTGATGTCGTGATATATCATTGTTGCAAAATTTGGCTACATTTGAGCTAGTCCTCATTGCCTTTCAAAATTCAAAACAAATTCGCAAGGATTGCAAGGATACTTTTAAGTACAGAGAGGATGCATATAACCTTAGCGTTCATTAGCGAAAAGCAAATTTGGTTAATTAAGGGGCTTTTTTTAAATTATGTGAAGTTTTATTTTATTTTTAATTATTGACAGCAAGCACTATGCTACTTTGTCAGCTCTCATCACTTTTGACGAAAAGTGTCCTATTATAGTATTCATATAGGTAAACCCTAAGCTCCGCTATATTCTAGGCTACCCCGACCCCGATGCATATCTCTCTATATGTATGAACACAATTTTCATAAAGGACTTTAATCTAACGTTATTCTTACCTTCTAACAGGTAAAATATATTGTTATGAATTTGCGTTGGGTACATACTTTTATAATTGCGTTGCGAAACGAATGTTTAAACACACTATGACTGTGTACTGCTATATACACGTTAAATAAACTATCGCACTTCGATATCGCTTCCCTCAACTTCGCTGATATGTTTACTTTCGCCGTGAAATCCAGTCCGGCTTGGCTTGGCCATGTCCGCACGTTATGTGGATAATAATACTCGCGTGTCGTATTCGACAATATTCCAAGCGTCTTTCGGTAAATTCTAGCACTGGTCGCGAGGGCTCTAGAAAAGTCAGTTCGACTCCCGTAAGTTCTGACATGCCTTCGCAGCACGGCGCCTCCGCCAATTGAGCAAATGTGTCTTATTCGCGCATCGATATCTCCAGCGAGTTTCCTAACAATATTTTCATAACGCCTTCTTAGTCCCACGAAGCACATTCTAGATTCTTATACCAGAGCTAGGAACAGAATAAAAATGTTCTTTCGGGAAAAAAAATTGAAAATGTAATCGAATTTTCCTAAGTTTGAAATCTTGAAATACATATACATTTTGTTACTGAGGTCAAGTTAATTTTTCTCATTCCTTGGTTGAGATAAAACTCAGCACAAGGGACTCAACCGCTCAAAATTTGATTCATGAACTCTAAATTCTGAAATTAGACTAGAAATTTCTGGTTTGAAGCCTAACCCTTGAGATTATAGGATATAAACCTCAACTCCTGTCTCACAATGAGTCGAGGGTCGATTGTCGGAATTACAAGTACGAAGCTCAAAGTAACAATTTTATGTTGATTATCTAATTTCGAAAATTCTGAAGTTCTGAACTTTGAGGATAAGAGCGAAATGTCCACCTTGAAGCCTATCAACTTCAAGATAAGAGAACCATCAGAATATTGAGTTTCATCTCGAAATTGCACGAGCTAAAATTTTAAACTTCAAAGTTTTTTGTCATCAAGTAAATTAATTGAAATTTTGATTCCACTCGATTCGGAAAATTCGAAATTGTGATTTCAACCAAGGATTGCGAATGAAAATTGGAAATTATTAAAAAGCTGAGTCAAAATTCCGAGTTGAAAACCGAATTTCGAGTCTGAAGCCTATAATAACCTCCAAGATCAAGAAAAATTTGAAAATAAATGTGAAAATTGAAATTGGCCTTGAAATTGAGGTCAAAATTTCTTGACTTGACTTCTTATGAATTATGAAATAACTTGACTCTTGAAACGCTATATTATGGTGCGAATCAAAAGCTTGCAATTAAGTATTACAAGTTCAAAACTTCGAGCTGAGAAAATTTGTTCGGGTAGATAGAAGTAAAGTAAATTAAGTCGAAATTTTGAGAACTTGAGTAATTGGGTATACAATTATCATACATACTGCCAAAATTTTAACTTTGCTAAGAATGTGACCTGATTGGAATCACCACCTGAAAAGTCACATCTCTGTGTAAAGTCAAATATTCAAATCTAAAATTCGAACCTTGACATCATCATTAGGGTCGAGATTGCGGGTTCAAAAACTATATAATTTGAGACCAGGGTCGAAACCAAACATCGAGTTTTAAGTTGAAATTCCGAAATCAAGTCCAAACTTCGACAGCAAGAGGTTGAAGTCTGAGTTTGAAGCCGAAATTACGACTTGTCAAATTTTTGACTGGGAACCTGGAACAGGGTTAACCAAAAAAGTTTCTATGATGTCAGGGATCTAGGTAAAAGTGAAGAATGCGAGATTCGAGTCAAATATCAAATTTTAAGTCAAAATTTCAAATCTGAAGCCAAAATTTCAATTTTTCCCAAGTCAAAACTTCAAGTTAAGATCGTAAACTTAGATCAAGCTCAAAAAAAAATTAAAAAAAAACACGGGCATAGATTCGAAGTTTCGGTTTTACTTACAGTAGAGAGCCTTAACTTTAAAATCAATCTAGAATCAGATAAAATAAAAAGTCATGAATTCTCGAAATTCAAAAGAAAAATTCCGAGGTAATTGTAAAAATTCTGACTTCAACCTTAAACTGCAAGAGTTCAAACCATAATTTCGAACTCAGAGTCAGAGCTTCCGCTTAAACCCAAGATCCTGGATTGTGAGCCGGCTCAAAATTTTGTTTTTTCAAAAGTTTTGTCAAAAATTTGTGTTGTTTCTTACCATGCCGTTGCCATTGCACTAATCCTATGTGGAGCGGCTTTATTCTCTATGACATCAAAACTTTTTGATATCAGAAATGGTATTCTGAAGACCTGAAATAACTTTTTTTGTTGAGCAAGTACCTACGATGTCAGTTAAGGCTCAGCTTCAGGTTTAATTTTAATTTATACTTGGTATTCCTGCTCAATATACTTATACCTATACCACAGACTCCTATACTTACCTACCGAAATGAAATGAACCAGTAAACAAGAAACACAAACAGAAAAAAAAATCTATTTTGAATTTCAATGGCACAGAGAATAACGCCGAAATTCAAATTTTTACTTTATTGACAAAATTTTGAGTTCAAACTAAAACGGGAGAACTATGGATAACTCAAAATTCAAGTTAAAATTCTGAAGCTACGGATACTGAATTTCGAGTCAAAAGTTTCAAAATCATCATCGAAGTATACAGGGTGTTTCAGGGATGATAGCAAAAAATTGAACTGTGGGTAGATCTCATCAAAATATGACGAAAACCTATATACCATTTTGCAAAGTTCGTCCTAATGACGAAGATACAGCCCTCCAAAGTTCACTTTTTTCGAATTTCAAAAATTTGTAACTCAGGAACGTTCCGACAAATTTAGCTTTAATCCTGCAAAAGCTGGTTTGTCATAATTATCTATCAACCTGCCAAATTTGGAAAGAATCCAACCAGTTGTGTAGGAGTTATGAGGGTCAATAATTTAGAAGCACCCGAAGAAAAGTTGACTCAAGGTGACCCCTCATAGCTTCTACGCCACTGACTGGATTCTTTCCAAATTTGGCAGGTTGATAGATAATTATGACAAACCAGCTTATGCTAAATTGAAGCTAAATTTGTCGAAACATTCCTGAGTTACAAATTTTTGAAATCCGAAAAAAGTGAACTTTGGAGAGCTGTATCTTCGTCATTAGGCCGAATTTCACAAAATGGTATATAAGTTCTCGTCATATTTTGACGAGATCTACCCACAGTTAATTTTTTTGCTATCATCCCTGAAACACCCTGTATATGAGATAATCACTTGTACCGCCAAAAGCTGGCTGCCAAAATCGCAGTGAGTAGTGACAACTGAAGTGATAATGACATCAAAGTGACCTTCACCTCATTTTGTCTAGTTTCACATCTCATATATCATCGTCAGTTCAGTTGTCACTATACTCACTACTCACTATAGTGTGCTTTTGGCAGCCATCTTGTGACGGTAGTAGGCGAATAGTTTCGAATTTTGAAAATTTATTGGCAATTACAATGAAGGAAAAATGCAAATCGACCTTGACCATAACCCGAGTTTCCGAAAACTACACTGTAACTGTCGCATTGTCAGGTTTACAGCTAATTTACACCATAGTAAAACATTCAAAAATATACTTGACTGGTCATTTTCTACTTATGTAGGAACATTATCGGTGGCACCAAATCGTATTTAGTAACTTTTTTACCTTCACATTTAGAGCGGTTCGATATGTTATATACTACATATTATTATTTATTAGGAAAGTGTGCGGTGAGTGGTCGCCGTGTTTTACCCATTTGGTAAAACTACGCCGACCTTGATAGATTTTCACAATTCCTCTTTTCGAGTGCAATTTTTTTCCTAAAAAAACTTTCCCACTTACACAAAAAAAAACCTTATCCATTATTCATGTAACAAACATTTTTATTTATACGGATTAATCCATTAGTGATTCACGATGTCATATATTTAATAGCTGGAATAATAACCATGTCACTGTCATAATCTTTGACATGTCATATGTTTCCCTAAAATTCTGAAAGCATCTACTTAGTAACGGCTTATAGGTACGACTAATATTACATAATTTACTAATTTAAATAAATGTTTTATGAAGTTTGATGATGTTTTTCCAATCTGCACAACAACGCAATTTTCACTTAGCATAATACCTACAGCACCAGGAAGTGTTTTTGTAAACTCAATAATAGAAGTTAGTTAATTGAGAAGGTCAAGATTCCTTAATGTATGTGGTGGAGATGGTAATAATTGTTTTGCGTGAGAAGAATATTTTCTTCCTACTTTGAAGCTCGGACGTCGGTAATTAATGTTTAATAATTGCGGTGATGTGAGTAAATCACGTTGATATTTCAATCAGAATTGGCTGTGGTGCCTTTGAAGTATAGTGCGACAATCGGTTGATTATTTATTAGTATTCATTTTGCAAACTGCATCAGACACGGCCACGAGCAAATCGTTCCATCACGAAGCATCATAAAAGTTTTAAAATATCCTTTTATTGGAAAACTGAACAAAAAAATTGATAGAGTAATCACCGAAATATTGCAAACTTTACTTAGATTTGCCATTTGATCTTCATGTATTCACTTTTATAAATACATGAAGAGCGCCCGAAGAAGTCCGAAACTACAGAATTATTGTACTGCTTCATAGGCAATTTTTTTGTGTCAAATATGCTACAAACAGCAAAAATATGCCTTGTAGATCAAATGACGTTATGTGAACTTGCCAAAAACGATTGACATATTAAACTTTAAAAAAAAACTTTTTCTCAATCAGCGACACCCAATAACCTGTCGAATATTAGGCCACAGCCTCATTAGTCCAATCAAAACCACAAACGACCAATTGTCCCAAATATTAACCTGATGCACATACCTACGTAATTTCATTATTATTACAGGTCACCTGAATCCTGACCTGGACCACAATGACGCTCCATTGAGCCATACATTTCGATTCACCGACGCAACATGGACATCGAAGAGGGATGCAGCACCTTAAGGCCGACGTTTTTGAGAGTGAAGCTCATGAACGAAGATGAAATCAGTACCGCCAACACCGAAGATTTGCTCCTGAGAGACTCGGCCCAGGACAGCACGGAGAGCATAGACTCCCTCCAAAAGGAAATGAAATACTTTGGAAAAACCAGCAGGCTGTGCACCGCCGGTAAGTACCTAACGATGACAGCAACGTCTGTCAAAATTGACAACAGCTGTCAAAGAGGCGCCTCCTCGATTAATCAAAAGCTGCTGAGCTGGACTTTCGGGTCGACAAATGAGCGGGCAGTGTCGCAATAATTAATTGATTAATTTAGTAATAAATGCATGGTTGGCGTTGGGGTCGACGATTAGCATTTGTTCCATTTTGAACGCCGCTGCTGATACACGGGCGCATAGGTACGCTTGCTTGATTTCTTATAATCTCCACGGTACCTTGAGACTGCACATTCACTCTCGACATGCTGTTTTATATTATTATGTTGCAGCTATTTTTTATATTTTTGCGGAATGCTCCCTGTAAAAGGCAATCCGATCCGGTTTGGCCGGAGATGGCTTTGGTTTTGCACTTTTAGTACGGAGTTCCCAGCAATAATTTCTATCAGCCTCGCTATCAGCCAAATTTGCACGTTTCGGGAAAATGAATGTCCTAATAATAATAATGACAGAAAGATAACTCTACGGAGAGAAAAAGATTTATGATATAAACACATTCAGATAGTCTAAAGATCACCTCAAAAATTTTCCCCCGTTGAAGTGAAGATTTCTCAAAAAAAAAAATTGAATTGAAAGAAGAAATTGGATTTGTGCAAAAATGCTGGTATGGGATCAGAATTCAAATTGTTTCATGGAATATTTCAAGCAGCTATTGAGTACAGACAGAGTGAACACGCTGGAGGTTTCCCATTTGAGATAATTTGAGAAAGAAAAAACTTTTATTGAACACTTTTTTCCGTAGAATTCAAAATTGGAAACTATAATATTTTACAAGCTATAATATACAGGGTGTCGCAAAAAGCTTTTTTGTTGATGCGACACCCTGTATATTTGAATTGCAATAGATGTAGTTTTCATTTTGAATATGAATACATATATACCACAAGTTGATTTAAGGTGGTAATTCGTAGTAAAAAATATTACTTTATCGGGTCGGTCAGGCCAGATCAGGTTAGGTCAGGTCAGGTCAGGTCACAGGTACCACAAAAATTTTCAAAAACCGGGCAATTTTTTCAGGAGTGATTCCTAGACCATTTCAATGTGTTTAAGTAGGTACCCCGTGCTGTTGGAAATTGGGAATTGCAGTAAGCTATGCAAGTAAAAACGTATGTCTGCAACTTGATTCAAATTGTGTCCTTGAGACCGTCGGCCAGGCAACTCGAAAAGATGAATTGAGTCGCGAACATACGTTACCACTTCCATAGCCAACTCGAATTTATAATTTTAAATTACACCCGGTGCTTACATTTAATTTGCCTAATTAATAATTATTGTCAAAAAGGTAGTTGAGTATATTATGTTTCTGAAAAAAACTTCAACTAACAACGAAATTAAGCTCTCGATTCACTTTTAACAGTATCACTAAATACTGGAAGAGATTCGTAATTTGCATTGATAAAAAAAATGGTTTTTGCAAAGTAAGTGGATATTATGTAACGGATAAATCTCCGGATCAGGCTTCCCATCAGATTTTGTATTATTTTATTGTCCCGTCATATTGAGACTCGTTGACATCACGAATCACGACATAACCACGCACAATTATTTTGAGGTGAAAAATAAAAATATCTTTGACGTCACATTTCACAGATTTTTACATATTGTACATACCTGAGTCCTGTAGATGTCCGTCAGAACGAAACCGGTCGACAAGAAATAGAAGAATAAAGAATATATTGTGGTCAAACTACGAGCAATCATTTACATCAACTCATCTGCATATTCAGCACAATAATAATTGGTTTGTTAAATGCCTTGGATCGAGATCTGGCTTTCAAATTTTTCTCAGGGCTTCCATTACAGGGTGATTCAAGGTTCTGATCGAAAATCTAATTTGGTCACATCTCTCGAATGAATCAATCGAGGAATCAACAGAACAGATTAAAACTTGCCAGGTGCATTCAGCTCATAAAGCTCTTTCACTTTATATTGCCACATCGATTCGTTGGAAAATTCCTGGTCTGGACAAGAAATCTTTGGACCCCAAAATGTTGCCAAAAAAGTCAGCCTGTATGCATTTTTCTCATATAAGAATCAATCAGATTCAGATCCTACATGAAAATTCTGCAAAAGTGTAACGCCACTGTATTGCTTTGGCACTAGTTAGCCGTCTAAAGAATCAATTAAATAGCTCAATCAACTTCCATTCTCAATCGGTCATGACTGAAAATGTCTTCAAAAAACCTAACTGTTTCAAATTCATCAGTTGAATTTATTCTCACAACCAATTCGATTCAGTATCTTGCCCCGTAACTCCACAACTGAAGCTTGGGCAATTTAATTTTGTCACTTTTGCTGTAATTGCCCCGTTCACATGCAGGCTTTTTTTCTATGAAAAAAAAAACAGCGACAAGTAATTTTTGACCATGTTGGGAGTCTTGCATAAGTTTTGTGCAAGTTGTCTTGTGGAAAAGTGAGTCAATATATCACGACTAATTCCTGCAAGAACGTTTTGTTTGATGATATCACTTTCAACTCACCATTATCTTTTGCCCCGTGACTTCATCAGAATACAACTCACCTCATGCACCTGTTTCCATTTTTTCCTTTTTTGTTATCGTACCTACCATTTCCATAATAATTTTATTTTCATCACATTGCCCCGTTACATTTAATTCTATGACAATTCTTGCCCTACAACACTACCACCATTTATTTCTTTTCGTTCTTTCGTCCCGTGACATTTGCTACGGATACGGAAACTTTTGAAACTCGTGTCGTTGGCAAGTCATGAATTCATTTGTTTTACGTAATACTTGCCCCATCACATTGCTACAATCAATTTTAGGCAAGCTCCCGTTCCATGACTTTTGCATATTCAAATCCTATAAAGCATTTGCCCGGTGATTTTGTGGGTTCTTTTTGTGAAATTCCTACCCCATGTCAGTTTCACGATCAAGTAATTCGCTTTTTGCTACTAGATACCAACAAATTGCCCCGTGACATGATCACAATGATTTATTCAAAAACATTTGCCCCGTGGCTTCTACATAAGTAACAATAAATCACATTCGCCTTGTGGCTTCTACACAATTGTTGAAGTCAATTGTGGTGACATTTTTGTGCTGATGTCACTGGGCAAATTTTTTTTTAATAATTGTGAAATTCTTTCCCCGCGTGTCAGTGCCAAACCAACTATTTTCTTTATGCATACGAACTACAGGTCATTTTACCCCATGAGATAACCACATAACGCAATTCATTGGTTTGGCGCGATTCTTGCCCGGTATCACCATCACAATTTTTTTGTTTTTTAATTGCCCCGTGACACTTTTTCATCCAATTCTGCGGAGTTTTTTGATCCGTGATATAATGCAATTACTGAATACGAGAAAATTGAACAGATTTTGATATTATAATACAAATAACAAATACGGTGCCTCTCAGGAAGTTAAATATCGTTCTTGGGGCGGGTAAGGGGGGTGACGTAAGCTTAATGAAAAAAATTCGAGGATAAACATGAGATTACCCACCTACACAAATAAAAACAAACCGACAAAGGAACCGGAGTTCCATCCAATTGAACACATGACCAAATTGATTTTTTTTGTTCTCCATAACGTGTCAGTAATAATCCTTTCGTGAAGCTTATGCCCAGAATGACCAAAGCAATGATTTATGATTGCGATGAAATGTCCTGTGACGCTTTCACAGTTTACTTCCTTGAAAACTTTCACCTCGTGAGATCAACACATTGTCACTTTTGATCCATTATGCTGCTGTCTTGCCCCGTTCCACGATAATAATGATTATAACGGTCTCATTCTATTGCCCCGTGACACTATTTAAGTCAATAGACCAATTGCAAATCACCGGAGTTGTCATAGTGACAAAGCTGGAATAATATCAGTGACATATTGACAGCTGTTTCTTAGCAGATGCTAATTTTTGAAGTTCAAAGACAAATGAAATAGGTGTATCACTCCACGGAACGCTTTGCCCTGTGATTGAGTCATATTCATATCGTTTGGTTCACTTGCCCCGTGACATTGTCGCAATTAATTATTTTGTGAATTTTTTACACACGCGTGTCACTTCCAAAACAATGGTTTCATTTCAATGAAAAGCTGCATTTTGCCCTGACGTTGTCACAATAATTACTTCCTTGGAAATTTTTAGGCAAGCTAGAAGTTGTTTATCGATTCAGTTTACTTTTCGACACGGGGAAATTGCCAAAATATTCAATTGAACAATAAATAAGACACCTGAATTATATTTTTAGACAAAAACGACATTGAGAGCAGCGAATTTCGTAATGAAAAAATGCTACGATGGAAAAAACTGCGCCCGCTCCTTAATAACCCGAATCTCGATAAACATACCCGACCACTCTCTGGCAAAACTCTCCATTTCAACATCGCCCAAATTTAATTAACAATATTTGAGCAATATATTTTTTATTCACATATCCATATCCATGCGCATATATTCGGAACGGGTTGGCAATTCTCACTTACATTAATCATAGAAATAATACGAGTTTGTTGCACATTTGCCGAAAATTAGGTCCGAGATTTTTATCGTGGGACATGTGTGCGCGCGTCCAACGCACTCTACACACGCTAAACGACATTCATAGTAGTGTGCCACGGCGCTTCACTTTCACTCTGTTTAGATTCCCGTTTGTTTCTAAACAAATGCCCGTCAAGTTCACGGCGCCGGTTGGCGCAACGCCGCCGACCTTGATCCATCAAAGAAAAACGTTCAATGAGCGCTTCAGTTACTCTTTTTGAGACAATAATTACTATAATTTTTTTGAACACAGGTATACTACATTCGCTATTTTTTTGCATGAATCAAAATCTATTCGCGGTCAGTGTAGGTAAGGTACCTATTGCTAAAGATATTTTTTGAAAGTTTGTAGGTATACGGGTTTCGACAACTTGATCTCATTGTTGCTATAATTTTTCATGCCGTTACATCACTGGTAAAGTTGAGCCAAAATGGTGCACTTAACTAGATTAATGTTTATTAATAACTTGCATTAAGACCATACATAAATTCACACATAAAAACAATCGCGACTTTTTCAAATTATTTCATTAACCAAGCATCCCTCTCCGCGAGTAATTTATTTAAAATAATAATAATTGTTATGTAAAGTAGGTGCCTGTCGCAATTTGTGTAGTTATATGCAAATTATTTCTTTACCTATATTAGTGAGCCTCCACTAACTGTGTCAATAACTCACCTAATCGCATTTTCATTTCCTAATGTATTATCACGATGTATAAAAAACAAGCATCACGAATCAAGTGGTTGGTAGTATAAACCTGTCATTCAATGAAATTTTGTTTTGTTTTATTGGTATTGTCGTTGTGTGGTATTATTGTGTAGATACTTAAACGTGCTAGATTATCTTGTACCTTACGAAGTGCTGTTTATGAACATAATCAGATCATATTGCAAAGTTGAAACGATAATTATCGTTGTTAGAGCAATAATCAACATTGTGGTTTACACCAGTAAAAGTAAATAAATTATTATTCATTGTTATATTTACCGCGGTAAATGTCAGTAGAGTAATTTTTAACTAGAGGGTTGAACGTATAATGACAGTAGTCTACAGTTCGTTCGTCACGATGTGCCTACTTAGTTTTTATCGCATCGAACTAAATTGACACCCGGCTGTAGCAACAGTTTCCATGACAAAAATGACATTATAGATATTAAAGTAACTAGCAACGTAAAACGTGCAATTACACTGCTTGCCAATTGAGACGGATATTCTGAATTTTTCTTCTAAAAAATCGAATTCATAATTTTTTTCTTAGCATATCATATCAGGTAAGTAATTTTTTATCAAATTACTGAAAACCGATTTAAGAAACATTCGTTAAGGTTGGAACAAAAATCTGAATACATATTGCAGTTGACCAAAATTTGAAATATTTTCTTGTTTCAAATAGATGTTTTTCAAACTGGTTTTCGGTTCATTTTAAACAGAATTACTTATTCTACAAAATTCTAGCAAAGAAAAAACAAAACCACGTACAAATTTTTTTGTAAGACAAATTCAGAATAACCATTTTAATTGGCGAGCAGTGTACTTTCAACTCATGCTTAGTTACCGACAGCGTCCACAGGTATACCTGTTGAAGCTCTTGAACTCTCGTTACTCCTCAACAAAAGTCTCGACCAAAGTAATATTTTCGTCAATAAGTGAATCAAAGCCAGTAGCTGACGATTTAGTGAAAATGTTTACCTATTCGTTCATGAACCCCTCTATTAGCACCTCAATAAATTCTTGGAGATGTCTGCACAAAAAAAAAACAGGTGCCACAAAAACTGTCCATTTTTTTTACAATATCTTCACCTTTAATTTATACCAGCACACTGCGGGAAACGAAACGGCGAAATACTTCGGTACATTTTTCACATGTGCCAGTCAACGTTAAGGCCAATGAACACGATCCAAGTCTTGTTACGGGACCCGTGTCATAGAAGCTTTCATGGCAACGCCGTGTAAACGTCATTCGCCCGTTGCTAGGATACCTACACCTACATCCCGTAACTAAACCTGAATCGTGTCCATGGGCCTTTAACCCCACCGATTTGAATAAGAAATGTATTTCAATAAATTTCCAACCAGACACTAGACAGAGTTTGTTGACTTTTCGTTTTTTTTTTTTCATCAGCAAAACTCGAATGAAAATAGCAATTAGATGCACGGATACGGCTGCGACCGAGCGGAACATCTCAGCTGGCCTGTGTCACATTCATCTCCGTTTGTTCAGAGAATATAATAATGAAACAAACGGCGAAGCACGATCACAATTGACGGCCTAAGGTGAAGCGATTTGATATGAGAAAATGTCTTTATGGCCATGGCTCACGCCGTGCGGAAATTTATGAAACAAGCGCGATAGATAAAGAAACTTTCAATAGAGAAACAATAATTAGACTTGTCCTCAATTGCATAAGAATTAAAGCAATTTGTATATTATGACCTTATAGTAACTGGGAAGTTTCGCACTGTTTCAATAAATCGAAGATAAACCCGATTGTGTAAAACTGGTATTATGTTAGCATTTAGCAATTTTAGTGCGCCAAGAAGGCTTTGCTAATACCTGCTATGCTCAAAATTTTGACGTATCTGTCAAGTACGCACTTCTGACACTTGTGACAGGTCACATGTCAACTTGAAAAAATTACAAAAAAAAAGCGCCTAGACTAGATTTTTGCGAATTCAAATAAAATTGATTGGGACCACTTACAAGGACGAAATTATTATGTGTAGTATTGCGGAATGTTTCCCTGATCGAATCAAATTTATTTAAAATGGGCCGTTAACATTGTCCCAAATACGTGATCTCATTTGCAATATTTTTGTCGAGGTGATATACCAGAGCTGTTGCACAATAATTAACTAATCATTATTTATGATAGAATACTTACACCTAATAGAATTGATATTATAATCGTTACCGACATTGGCACTTTGCGCGCAGCTTGGCTTTTGTTGATAACTGCAGAGGTGGGTAAACATCACTGAACATACATAATTAGGATAATATCTTATTGTGATCGTTGAGTACGTGTATGAGTTGAGTTTCATTTTGAATTCAAAATAATTCCGCCTAGATAATTATATTTTTTTCCAACACTCGGCTACACTTGCTGAAATAACACAAGTGTCCCGAAGTTCAGCACTTATATGGGTACACAAAGAACTAAGTACCAGACTTCCCACTTGATGTAATGACCAGTCTGCTGACAGATGAAACGAACACAAAGGCGCTGACTGATTTTTTATTCCAAGACGGTTTCAACAACAAACATTCAGCAAGTGCAAAAAAATAGCAGTTAACTAGTCTTCGCGGTTTTGAAACGTCACTACGCATTTTGAAAAAATTGGGAAGAATCCTCACAAGAAAAACGATTAATTTTTATATGGAATGTTCACTTCCCACCCCAGATTTCTTGCCGCTAGTATTTTTCCATGAAAACGCCAAAACAGGTCGATTTTTCTCTCAAGAGAGACATCCAGGACATGAATTGCCTAATTTGTAACTTCGACCCTTCCGCCCCCACCCTACCCTATTTTAAAATTTCAAATAGCAGTACCTATCTTGTGCTACATTAAATTGAAGGTATTAAAATTCTATTTCTGTCAAACATATTTTAAAATTTTTACACCTCCCCCCTACCCTTCTTAAAATTTTCTCATTGTTAATAAAAGAAAGTTTTCCCGTCAGTGGTTTTTTTTCCCCCTATGAACTTCCCATTCTTGAGTAATCGATTTTTCAGCAACAAAAAGTCAATTTTTATTTTGAGAGGGGCATTTAAGACACAATATTGCCAAATGTTTATCTTCAATTCCTTCGCCCCCTAATAAAAATAATTTTTGAAAATGGTTAGAAGGTGGTTTAAATAATTTTAAATTATTTTTCACAGAAAGAGAATTTTATTATTATCAATTTGATGTATCACAAGTGTTGGGAATTCAGGGCGAATACGAAGTGGACTGTGTAATAAATAACAACCCTGATCACTTCTTTCCTGATTTTTAATGTGACTATTTCACGCTTTTACACTTTTATGACAAAAATGGCGTCGTGCGGCTACTACGGTTGGAGGATGGCGGGGTCTGTCTCCTTTTGCGCTCGACCGACAGACGGGACTGCCAACGCTAGGGAACTCACACGCGCGAAATTCAAAAAACATAGGCGCACACAATAAATTAGCCGCAACATAGCGACCACCTTGAAACGATAAGGCGTTTCAACAAATTATAACGAACAAAATTTGCGGTTTAGAAACTGACAATAATAAGAATCAATAAAGTACTTAAATATTAATAAATATTTCAACTTAATTGAACTGATCACTTAAGTTTATCTCAGTTAATGTTTCACTGAAGCGGCAGCGGGCAAAGCTTCGCAAATGAACGCTGAATGGTTCCGGAAGAAGTACGCACTGTTGCTGCCCGAATAAGGCCATCAGTGCCAGGATGAACCTGGGTGACGCGTCCAAGACGCCATCGAAGTGGAGGAACGCCATCTTCTTTCACCAGGACCAGTTGCTGAAGTTGCAAGGCACCATCGCTCTTGTGCCACTTGGCTCGCTGTTGCAATTCGCTGATGTACTCTAGATGCCATCTTTTCCAGAACTGCTGGAGGATTTGCTGTACTCGCTCGTAATGTTGGAGTCGATTCTCGGCCTTGGTGGTAACATCAGGCTCAGCAATGGCGGTGAGGGGGCGCCCAATCAGAAAATGAGCAGGAGTCAGACAGGATAAATCATTTGCGTCGGAAGACAAAGGGAGAAGTGGTCGGGAATTTAAGACTGATTCAATTTGAGACAAAAGAGTGTACAACTCTTCGAACGTTAACAACGCGTTTCCCGCCACTCTTCTCAAATGATGTTTGACACTTTTCACACCAGCCTCCCACAAACCACCGAAATGCGGGGATTGGGGAGGTATAAAATGCCATTCGATACCATGGTCCAACGCCAAATCAGTCAGTTCTTTGTTATTCTTACGAATGAACTTGAGCATGTCTTTTAATTTTGAATTGGCACCGACGTACGTTGTACCATTGTCCGAATATATCTTAGAAGGTTTACCTCTACGTGAAACAAAGCGTTTCAACGCCAAAATGAAACAATTGCTTGTTAAGTCCGAAACAAGCTCAATATGAATAGCCTTTGTGGCAAAGCATATGAAAACACAAATATAACATTTTAAGGTTTTGCTACCTCGTCCTTTTTTGTCCTTTATTGAAAGTGGACCAGCGTAATCGGTGCCCACAACTGCAAAAGGTGAGCTCTGAGAAACTCTATCCCTTGGCAAATTTCCCATGATAGGATTGATTCCTCTAGGAGAGCACCGAAAGCATTTTACGCATTCACGTACAACTTTTCTGGCAAGGTTTCTACCGTTTGTGACCCAACATGATTCACGTACAGTGAACAGTAGAAGTTGAGGTCCTGCATGAAGCAGACGCTTATGTTCATATTCAAATATAAGCTTGGACAAGTGATGTTTACCCGAAAGCAAAAAGGGATGCTTTTTGCCAAATTCAAAATCAGAATTCTGAATTCGACCCCCAACACGGATGAAACCAGTATCATCAAGAAAAGGGGAAAGACTCAGGACATCACTTGCCAAAGTAAACGCTTTTCGAAGTTTAAGAATTTTATACTCATTTGGAAATGATTCACGCTGGGAAACCTTTATCAGACACAAAAGTGACTCGTCAAGTTCTTTTCTTGTAAGTGAACCTGTGCGTCTTTCCGTGGGGTACATGCAATTATGTTTGAACCTTAAACAAAATGCAATGACTCTTTTGAGTCTATTCAAGTTTGAGTAGCTTTCGAACGGAAACCTCTCAACACCTGAAGACGTAAAAACATGAACATGTTTCCTTAGTTCAGGAAGCTGCGCCGGAGCTTGACTCAACGAAGGCCATTGAGACTGCGACAAGTAAAGAAAATTAGGTGCACTCCACCATAGCATATTTTTGCCAATTTGACAGGGATATATTCCTCGCGACAACAAATCTGCCGGGTTTGCATTTGTAGGAACGTGCAACCAAACAAACTTACTGGACAGAGATTGAATCTCAGCAACGCGATGCGCCACAAACGTTTTTAACAAATTGGGTTGCGTCTTTATCCAGCCAAGCACCACGGTAGAATCCGTCCATAAATAAACACTATCAGGCTCAAAACTCAATGATCTTAAAACGCTTTCGACTAGACGAATTAGTGTCAAAGCCCCAGAGAGTTCCAGTCTTGGAACTGTCATTGTCTTTAGCGGAGCTACCCTGCTCTTTGAACATAGAAGGTGACAAACAACTGTATCATCCTGAGCAACAGAGCGCACATATACGCAACCTCCATAGGCTGACGTACTTGCGTCACAGAAGCCATGTATTTCCACAGACTTTGGATTTTCACAAATCGCATGTCTCGGAGTTTTAAGAGTATTCAAATCAAGTAGCTCAGAACGAAATCGAACCCACCTTCCCTGTATGTCAAGAGGGACACTCTCGTCCCAATCCAAACGCTGCAACCAAAGTTGCTGCATAAGTATTTTTGCGACCACCGTCACAGGTCCCAGGAGGCCTAGTGGATCAAATATTTGAGATAATTCTGAAAGAATTATGCGCTTTGTAACCTTTTCGTTCGGACTCGGCGAAATCGAATAGACCAAATGGTCTGATTCGAAAGACCAAGCTATGCCAAGAGTCTTGGCACATTCGTCTGAACCGAGGCTCAAGAGCTGCGGATGAATGTATTCAGGATTTATATCCTTCAAAACACGAAAGTCATTTGAGATCCACTTTCTCAATGGGAAACAACCTGAGCTCAAAATGTCAGTCACATTTGCACAAATCTCCTGAGCCTCCACAAGAGAGTTTGCACCAGCCAACAGATCATCGACATAAAAATTATGCAATATAATTTTCGAAACGTTAGGATGTGTATCCTTGCAGGCAAAACCTAATTCGCATAAACTGCGAATTGCCAGAAACGACGCTGAAGCAGTACCGTAAACCAATCTATTGATGTCGTAAATCTCGATCTCTTCGTCTGGACTGGCCCTCCACAAAACCCTTTGTAGAGGTCTTTGAGAAGGGCACACCATCACCTGCCTGTACATCTTCTCGATGTCAGCAGCAAAGACATATGTGTATGACCGGAAGTCGAGTAGAATTTCAAACAAACTGCGTTGTATGACAGGACCCACCATTTGAAGATCGTTGAGTGTATAGCCCGTGTCTGTAGCAGCTGAGCCATTGAAAACAACCCTCAACTTAGTGCTAACCTTGTCCTCCCGAATCACACCGTGATGTGGAAGATAATAAGAGTTCTCGACATCACTCTTTTGCGAAATGGTCATGTGACCTAACTCAGCATACTCATTCATGAACTGTGAGTATCTAACACGCAATGTGTCATCAGTCCTAAACCGTTTCTCAAGAGAAAGCAAACGTTTCTTCGCTTGATTATAAGAATCACCTAGTTTCGACGGGGATTCTTTCAAGGGAATCTTTACAATAAATCTGCCATTGTCATCGCGGGTAGTATTCCGAATGAAATGACTTTCACACTCATTTTCCTCAACAGAAAAAGGTTTTTCCGCAGGAATCTCTTCAATTTGCCAGAATTTGGCAATCTGATCCTCGACATTTGAGGCAGAACAAACAAAATTGCACCTCACTTCACCCGAAATTGCCGATGGGGAGCCCACATGGCCACCCAATACCCAACCAAAACGTGTCTTTTGCAATTTCGGTTGGCCCTCACCGAGTGAAATTTGTCCAACACACAACAAGTCGAAAAAACACGAGGCACCCACAAGAATGTCTACCTCACCTGGTCTCTGAAAATTAGGATCAGCTAGGCGAACATTCGAAGGAATATTGAGATGAGAAGTGTCCAAATTTCCAGCCGGAATTGCACCTGTTATCAATGGTATGATCAAACAACAAATATCAACACTGAAAGCGGAATGCGTCGCCATCAATTTTACTCTGCATTTTGAATTGACTTGGGATAGAGAATTAGCTAAGCCCATCACTTTTATCTCAACCCTTTCCTTCTTTAGACCCAACCTTTGGGCACATTTTTCAGTTATAAAATTGCTTTGACTTCCAGAATCGAGCAGAATTCTTACATGGTGAATTTTACCATTACAATCACGTACGTTTACAACAGCGGTTGACAAAAGAACATTTGTGTTGTTTGAGACAAATGAGGATATCGTGGCATTAGAATCTGGAACACTATTTTCGCCATGGTCAAGAACAGTTGAACCACTCTCCTTCACAATATGCAACAAAGTATTGTGCTTCGCTTTGCAGGTCCGACACCTGTAAGCTGACCTACAATCTTTTGAGGTATGGCCCTTGGCCAAACAATTCAAGCATAAACCATTGTTCTTAGACCTAGCAATACGGTTATTCACACTGAGTTTTTTGAATTCCTCACAATTGTATATTAAATGAGAACCTTTACAGTTGTTACAAGTAATTTCAGAAGAAATTAGTGACCTTGAATTCGACTCTTTGCGATTAACGACTTTTGAACTCTTTTCATCAATTGTTTCCAACAAGGATGCCTTTTTCTCGAGGAAATCTATCAAACTTTCTATGGAGGGAACCAGGTCTTGCCCATTAGAGTTTTCGAACTCACGCGTGGTCGTAGGATCCAATTTCGAATAAAGAAGATGAACAAGAAGAGCATTTTTCTGTTCATTCGGATCTATGAGAGAGTCGATAGATCTCATGTTTTTATTGAAAGCGTCGATGAGTTCCCTTAACTTACTTGACGATTCCTTCGTCATGCCTTCGAGGCCAAACAATGCTTTTAAGTGATAATACATCAAAGATTTAGAATTATTATACCTATCATTGAGGCCTTTCCACGCTATTTCGTAATTAGCGGAGGTAATCGGCAAATTTTTGATTGAATCGGCAGCTTTCCCTGTTAAAGATGTACGCAAATAGTGCAATTTTTGCACCTCGGTCAAATCAGAATTTTCATGTATTAAACTTGTAAACATATCGCGAAAGCTCAACCATTCCTCAGGGTTTCCATTGTACATTGGAAGTTTAATTGTCGGCAACCTTACAAAATTCATATTCGTTCCATTAGATGACCTTACCGAACCAACAGCAGATCCATTGGGACTTACAGCCCTTGAACCATTCACACGCCCGACAAAATTCAAGTCATCTCCGAAATTTTTCAAAAATAATCTCGCAGAAGCGATTAATTGGTAGTACTTTTCCTCAAATAAACCCGTTTCAGCGTATTCAGCCTCAAGATCGGTGCTTGTCCGCTCTATTTCGCGTTGTATATCAAAAAATGAGTCTATAGCCGGAATTATCGCTTCATATTGCAATTTAAGCGCTTCAACATCAACATCAGTAACAAGATTCCTGTCTATGGTGAAATTTGTTTTCACTCGATTCAAATTTACCTCAAATCGTTTTAACCGCTCCTTTAAGGCACTTCTACTACGAGCGTGATCCATTTTTTAACCACACAAATCAACAATAATTATGATCAAACACGGTACAAATCAATAATTATCAACGGCGAACAACACCCTTAAGTCCCGCAAGGCGCGTAAACAACAACAAATCAACATGTAATGCGGGCGTACACTCGATACCTCTCCCAGAAAATGCAAAAAATGACTGGAGAATCACTCAAAGCCCACCGTTTACATCAGTAACCTCCGTTACTAAAAAATCACGAAACTTGAATATGCCAATCTGTGCCTTCAATAAAATCTGTTCGGCGAATTCTAATTGCAATAAATTTGTTCAAATCTTGCGTTTTCGACACATAAAAGGTGTGCAAAGCAAATCAAACACAATCGAGAGAATGCCGGAATTATTGACAATTTCTCGTACACAAATAAACCCAATATTGAAACAAACTTCAAATCAAAAGGAAAATCAAGGAATTTGCTCACATTTATCTGATTGAAGCGTTGCCCCTCAACTCTGGGGCCACACGGCAGCCTGTGGTAGCCTTGACTGTGGGGCGGCTGGATCGCAAACGCGCTAGGTTAGATAACTCGAGGGTGCTTCCCTTCTTTCGAATGAAATCTCGGAGGTTCTTCTAGACGATTCTTCGCAGAAAGCAGCAGGCCGGGCGTCATGGATTCTTCAGCTTTTTCAATGCAAAAAAAAATGCATTCGCCGGGAGACGCCGCCACCAAGCCACGACACGCATCTAGATTTCACTGAGAAATCCGGGTCTGTAGGACCATGTTGGGAATTCAGGGCGAATACGAAGTGGACTGTGTAATAAATAACAACCCTGATCACTTCTTTCCTGATTTTTAATGTGACTATTTCACGCTTTTACACTTTTATGACAAAAATGGCGTCGTGCGGCTACTACGGTTGGAGGATGGCGGGGTCTGTCTCCTTTTGCGCTCGACCGACAGACGGGACTGCCAACGCTAGGGAACTCACACGCGCGAAATTCAAAAAACATAGGCGCACACAATAAATTAGCCGCAACAACAAGGTAGGTAATAGTACAAGAAAGATAGATTTCAACCTCGAAAAAAATATGGACATCCTGAAAATTTTATATTTTGTTCAGAATTGAGTGCTCTACAACATATCCAAAATCGCCAAAAATCGCACCCGGGGGTTTTGAGTTATTGGAGGGGGGGTAAAAAATTGCAGGTAAAAATGGAGGGGATGGAACCCGTCAATCCATTGGATGCGAATACATTATAGTTCGACGTATCATATTCCATTGATAATATTTTGGCACAAAAAGTGTCTATCATTGTTGAGAGGGAGTAGTCGGGGGGCGAAGCTCTGCTAGGTGGTCCATTTTGTTTTTATAGCCATGTAGAACCGATCACGACAAGTTTGTTATCTTTTCCGAATAAATTCAATCTCCTGAACTCATATTCGATGTGTAAATTCGGATGAAAACAAGTTTGAACAAGTTATTTTAAGAAAACTTGTTTTTTCTTTGACAATTTTGACGAGTTTTTGTTTCACTGTTGGAGGCGTTCATTTTTAGAAAATTTCCAGGGACCATTAAATTGAAGTGTATTTTCCACAAAAATCATCTACCCGATGTATAATTTTGTTTCTTGAGTTAAAAAAATCGATTTGAACTTGAGCCGACGCGGCGCGTCGTCTACTACTGACCAGAACACTACAGCATGCACCTTTAAATAAAAACACCTCAAACTATTGAAGAAATAACAACTCATCTTTGAAAATTGGAGGATCTGTGGAGAATTGAATTTCCTATAACATGAACAAAATCGCCATGAATCGCACTGCAGGGCTTTGAGTTATTTAAGTGGAGAGGTAACAGTTCATCGAGTGTGAATCCTGTCAAAGTGTTATCCTCCTCCTCGAATAACTCAAAATCCTGCATTGCGATTCATGGCGATTTATTTCATGTCATAGGCAATCCAGTTCTGCACAAATCCTTCAATTTTCAAAGATGAGTTGTTACTTCTTCAATAGTTTGAGGTGTTTTCATTTAAAGGTGCATGCTGTAGTGTTCTGGTCAGTAGTAGACGACGCGCCGTGCCGGCTCAAGTTCAAATCGATTTTTTAAACTCGAGAAACAAAATTATACATCGAGTGGATGATTTTTGTGGAGAATACACTTCAATTAAATGGTCCCTGAAAATTTTCTAAAAATAAACACCTCCAACAGTGAAAAAAAAAATTCGTCAAAATTGTCAAAGAAGAAACAAGTTTTCTCAAGTTAACTTGTTCAAACTTGTTTTCATTCGAATTTACACATCGGATACGAGTTCAGGAGATTGAATTTAGTCGGAAAAGATACCAAACTTGTCGTGATCGGTTCTACATGGCCAGAAAAACAAAATGGACCACCTAGCAGAGCTTCGCCCCCCCACTACTCCCCTGCAACAACGATGGACACTTTTTGTGCCAAAATGGTATCAAGGGGATATGATACGTCGAACTATAATGTATTTGCATCCAATGGATTGACGGGTTCCATCCCCTCCATTTTTACCTGCAATTTTTTACCCCCTCTCCAATCACTCAAAACCCCCGGGTGCGATTTTTGGCGATTTTGAATATGTTGTAGAGCACTCAATTCTGAACAGAGTATCAAATTTTCATGACGTCCATATTTATTCCGAGGTTTGGCCGATTTTTTTACTATTTTTCCTGTACTATAATGCCATTTGAAATTTGAAGTAGGGTAGGGTGGGGGCAGAGGGATTTAGGATGATAAAAATTTGGCAGACGATAGGAATTTTCACTTGGTCGTTACAAAAATTTCGATAAAATTTGAAACTAAAAATGTCACAAAAATAAATAATAACAAAATCAATGTAATTCTAATTTTTCTAGATTTGTATTTTTGTTTTCAGGATCCCCCTGCCATTTGATAGCTGGACTATGTCTGATACTGTGGGGCTTTTGTGCTAACATCTGGACGCCGTTCGATTTAGCCATGGACGAAAGACTAAGGATGAGGCCAGGTCAGTACTCAGTACTAATATCGTGAACTTTTTTCGATTTTGTTACATTATTACCAGTTATCACACATAACTACTTTAAATTTAAAAAAATTAACGAGCACGCGTAATATAAACGCTTATATTTATATGTTTATGAAAATTGCAGGTCTGCCTCCGTTCGACTGGTGGAAGGACCCTCCAGACGAGGTTATGCTCAAGGTCCACGCGTTCAACGTCACCAATTCCGAAGAGTTCCTAAGCGACCCTAGTGTCAAGCTCAACGTCCAAGAAATTGGACCCTTAGTTTATTTGTAAGTTATATTTCTTGAATTAAATTCATATTATTATCCAACAGTAATATCACAAATGCTTAGATTTTCACGATAATTTTCGCCAAGCGATCACTATTGCTGGTTGTAACGATAGACTCCGAACGAACGAATTTCAAGCACGAGTGATATTATGCTGATTATTGCGAAAATAGTCCAAAGTGACAGCCGTCAGATTTTGTTGTTTGTATTCAATTTATCCGGTTGCCATTGAGAGTGGGAAATAGATGAGTGGTTATAATCCTTTTAGCCCTAACAATCAAGGGCGTTGTATGAAATAATCATCTTCAAATTTTGAACGCTACAGTTGAAGTCAATATTCTGTTACTTGTCAATGACATTCAATAAGAATAAACAGAAAATCATGGTATCCAATCGATCGGGTTTTTGCTTAGCTTCCGCTAACGAAATCTGTCGTTACAATCATGCCCATCGCCAATTAAGTTAAGGAATATGGCTCGAAGCATGCCGAGTTGATGGAAACGCATTTTATGGTCAACATTCCGCTTATTTTCCAGAGAAAAATTGTTCCACACCAACGTAACGTTCAACGAGAACGGCACGATGTCGTACCGGGCGATCCGGAAGGCCGTGTTTCTGCCCGAAAAAAACACCATCGATCTGGATTCCATGATAACGATACCCAACTGGGGCATGCTCGGCATGGCTTCCTACCTTGCCGATCAGAGTTTCTTCATAAAACTTGGATTCAACCTCTTGATTCGGAGCGTCAAACCCACGCCGTTCGTCACGCTGCCCATCAGAGATTTCCTGTGGAACTTCAGCGATCCCATGCTCGACGCCGGCCAAAACATTGCACCCTTCCTGGTGCCGATGAAGAACTTGGGGATCCTCTCTAGGGTAAGCTATCAAGTTGGTGGGCTGTTGTTGGAACGTTGCGTTAGTGCTAAAGGCCAAGGGCCGGGGGCCATTTGATCGCGGGCTAAGGGTTAGTACTCGATATGCGCTGCCCTTTTAGCTCTTCTTGCATTCTCCACTGACACCCATTCACTCGCAGGCAAGGAAACAATCCTCCCTTATTGGGACGGTCAGACAGGCTCGATCCGCTACACTACTTCACTTCTCAACACTTAGCCCACTTAGAGACTACCTTCGTCGCGGGAGAAGAGATGGCTGTAAGCTATACATGACATTTCCCCCTCCCCTAAAATGCCGACCCGGCATTCAAAGTGTTGTCATCCTCCTAAAACCCAGCGCCTTATCTTCAGGTTCTCCGTTTATTGCCAAAAACTTGAAAATCAATTATTCAATCAATCAATCAATCATTGCAACATTTGTTGGTTATGGCAGTGCCTGCTGATAGTGACAACGTCATTATAAAAACGAAAGCACTTTCCATGAAAAAAGCACGATTGTCCTATCTGGGCGGATACATTCAAGTACAGCCATCATAACTAAAATGGGAAGCAACCCAAAATCAAATCCTAACCTCGAACTGTTTTTTGCATTTCCAGATCTACTCCGACTTCGAGAACGAAGTGACGGTGTTCATAGGAACCAAGCACGGACACGACAAGTTCTTCCTGATCGACAAGTACGACGGTTCCGAATACCTGCCGAATTACGGCGAAAGTTGCGCCGACAAGGTGGCGGGAGCATCCGAAGGCGTCGCCTATCCCCAGTACTTGACGAAAAACTTCACGCTGAAGTACTGGAGGAAAACGCTGTGCAAAAACGCCTTGTTGAAGTTCCACAACGAAACGGCTCGATACGGAGTGAACGGGTACAGGTTCGAACTGCCCGCTAACACCTTCGACAGGACCGCGCCGGCCGAAAGCGACTGCTACAAGAGCGAACCGGCCCTGCCCAGCGGACTGTCTGACATTTCCAAATGTCATTACGGTAAGCGATCTAGCTTGCTTTGCTTTCAAGCGAAATTAACGTTCAAGTGTTGACGTTAAAGTAGGCAATGCCAATGAAAACGTAGGACTGACAGGTTATCTGACAGTGACAGTAGCAGTGACGGGTGAAATAGCCCGATCTAAGTGCTACGTTTTTATTTATTGCAGCACTATTCAACTGAATGTCGATGGTACTTCTACAGTCCCATCACTACAAAAAGATAATTGAAGCAAAGAAATACCTGATTCATGTTCATTTGCAGGCTTGCCATTGGCCACCAGCTTCCCCCACTTCCTTTACGGTGACCCAGCTATCCGTAACTACGTCACTGGTTTGACGCCGGACGAGACGAAACACGGCTCCTTCGCTTTGCTCGAACCGGTAAGTGTTGCCAACGTTCAGTTCTGAAAATAGCAAACAACCGTAACTTGACAAAGAGAAAACTAACTAAAACGTGATCGTTGTAATTTGCAGACCACAGGCATACCCCTGGAGGCCACGGCCAGATCGCAAAGTAATCTAGTGGTCAGAGAGCTGAAGGGCTTCCACAGCATGCCCACCAGGTTCAGCAACATGTCAATACCGATGTTCTGGTTGGAATATGTAAGCACACTGAACTTATCTCAATAATGAATAACACTGTTGACCGTCCAAACAAATATGAACCGCTCAACCGATATTGATATTCAAACATAATTTCATCTAAGTACTGCTTTTTGGCAGTTGGCAGTTTTCAAATGATTTTGATTGAAGTTTTCGATTTCCAGCACCAGATGGGGCTACCATTCCGCATCGCCGCCATGATGTACTTCCAAGTTATAATAACGCCCTACCTTCAGAGGATCCTGAGTTTCGCCGCCATCTTGGCGGGAGTTTACTTGATCTACGCGTTCTTCAAGGCCAGGCGGCGAAGCCACCTCGATTCCAACAAGATTCTCATCTATGAGACCGAAGTGTTCCTGGAAGGAAAGGAGATGAAGAAAGTCGAGGATTTCGACGACGACGACGACGACGAAGAATGAGGAACATTTCAATGAAGATTAATAAGATGAAGATTAATTGGAGATTTAAAATGAAGAAAAAGAAACCTGTGATCGTTTTCATGACAGCGTAACATAATATGCCGCCATCGTTTCTTGCTCCTATAGACAGTATTGTCTTAGAAAATAGCACGACAGTCTTTTGCTCAATAATTATTGTTACTATGCACACTTCTAAGATTCGTTTGAGAATTTGAATAAAAAGTTGCATTTTTTACTAGATATGTATACCTATTGTTATGTATTGCTGCGAAACAAATTGAAAACTTTGATTGTGGAACTTTACGTTAGGATTTAAGTTATTATTAGGTTGTAGGTAATTATTATTGTTCTAGATTTTAGAACGAACTATTAAATTGTAAATATTACACCAAAGTGCCCGCAAAGTTTTTCATTAAATGAGTGATAATTCTGATTAAGCTGTTGTTTTTTTGTTGAAGTGCGTTCACAACTACTTCCCTCTTTCCTTGAGGAAGTATTTTCTTACAAATCACTCCTTTTTACTTTGTGCCCAGCTATCTAAAGAGCTGGATGAGTCGTCACATGTTAAAAAATTTATGTGATGAATAGTTTGTTGTCTATATTGATTTTATATGCAAAGAAATGTTCAACCTTCTAAATCATTTCTGATTGTGAAGCTAAAAAACCTCACTCGACCGAAAGCACTGAATTAAGGAAGTCCGACAAGCAACACTCTGGATTATAATTACTTAATATGTGAATTACACTCCTTCCAACTATCCAACATGGAAGTTGATGCAACAAGAATAATTTCGATATTATTTGCCGTTCTAAGATAGGATGTAGAGCCCTAGAGACAATATGGTGACTCTGGTAACGCCCTTGGAAGAACAGTTCTACTGAGTACCATCTTGAGTTTTCTTTGTGATACTTTGAAGAATATGGGATACCAACTAAATATAATGCTTGTTTCACAATCACAAAGTGCAATAACGTATAAACATATTTTGGTTCTCAGCTCCCGTTCTCCGTACTGCTTCATAGTCTGCATTGCCTGCTGGATTGACTGAAATTTGAAGAAATTCAGTGGTATTCATTTTATGTTGACCTCATCGATCCCGGAGCTTTGCCAAACAACAAGACGCCCCCGAAATGCCCGGAAAATAAATCGGTTTTGCTTGACTTTTAGCTAGAATGGTTTTTCGAGTCTAGAATAACAGTTCTACGACCTCCATGTTAGTCTAATCAAGTCAATGTTGCTGCCAATCGATCCGGCATCCACGAAATACATGGAAATGATGTTTTTCCGACCAATGTACGATTATTTGGTGATTTTTTTAAAATTCGAGCGCCATTTTGGAAAAAGGGGGCTGTACGTAAGGTGGGCCGCTGCTATAGGTGTGTTTTTTTTTTGTTTTCATAATACGGACTTCTAATAGCGCGGAAAAGTTGCAGTTTCATATACTTTTCAAATATCTAGAAGCTTTTTGTCCCAAGTTTTCGTCTTCAGCCTCCGCAGACGTGTCTTTCAGAAATATCTCAACATTCAGTTTTTGCAAGATAACGAATTGAGTTATGTAGAAAACTGTTGAAATACCTTAGTGAAAAAATAGATTAAACTCTTTATTCGACAGAAATTAGGTGATAAGACTTCAATTATCAATATTTTGTCAATATTTTTTGTTTTAGGTCACTCTGAGAGGACTTCTAATAGCGCGGAAAAGTTGCAGTTTCATATACTTTTCAAATATCTAGAAGCTTTTTGTCCCAAGTTTTCGTCTTCAGCCTCCGCAGACGTGTCTTTCAGAAATATCTCAACATTCAATTTTTGCAAGATAACGAATTGAGTTATGTAGAAAACTGTTGAAATACCTTAGTGAAAAAATAGATAAAACTCTTTATTCGACAGAAATTAGGTGATAAGACTTCAATTATCAATATTTTGTCAATATTTTTTGTTTTAGGTCACTCTGAGTTGAAATTTTTCTGACTTACCAATATGGGCATCAGTTTCCTAGATTCATTCTTGCTGTAAATAAGGCCATATCTTGATTCAGCTCCACAAACTGCTGATGCTGCTTCTAAAACTGTTTTCACAAATCGCTCTACTGATAGGGTATAACAGGTAAATCGTGGAAATTCTAATTAAGGAATTATATTGTAACATTCAGTAATTATTTTAGTTCATTATCCGACATACGGGGTGGTTTCTTGAAAAGGACTCACCTCCAATTTCTCGCTGCACAATTTTTTTCTGAGAAAAAGCTGACACAAGTCGATTTTTTTTTTGAGAGGGACATCTAGGACACGTATTGCCAAATTCTTATCATCAATCCCTTTGCCCCCACCCCCCACACCCCCTACCCTACTTTGAAATTTCAAATTGCATTACTTATCTTGTGATACACCAAATTGAAGGCAATAACATTGTTTCCGTTAAACATACTCTGAAATCTTTGAACTACTCTCTCAACCCTTTTAAAAATTCTTTCATTGTTGATTGAAGGAATGTTTTTCTGTTGACTGAAGATTCTTGAGAAATATTTTAATCTTCAATGCATTCTCTCCCCAATAAGGACAATTTTTGAAGCGGATTAGAGGGTGATTTAGGCAATTTGGAATTATTTTTGCACAAAAGAAATTTTCACACTTTCAATTTGATGTATCACAAGGTAGATGATTTATTGCTATTAGAATTGAAGTAGGCTAGGATGGGGCCGAAAGAGCTGAAAATAAAACTGTGACAACATGCCACCCTCGAAATAAGAACCGACCTGTTTTCGTTTAAAAATATTTTTTCTAAGAATCGGGATAGTTCATAGGAGAAAAGCTTTCCTTTGATCAAGGATGAGAGAATTTTCGCAAGGGTTGGGAGGTGACTTGAAAAATTTAAAATTTGTTTGTCAGAAAAAGAATTCTATTATCTTCAGTTTGAGGTGTCACAAGTAAGGTAATGCTATTTGACATTTCAAGGGTTTTTTTTCCATTTGGGTGGTCTCTTTTAACAATTTCAATAACGTTTTGATTGATGTATGATATTATTTCATCATTGCTAAAACTCTTGTATGAAAAACAGTTGAAATTGAAGTTTTCGCCCAAAGTTGCTAAATTTTTGTTGTGACTATTTCTGCAACTTCAAGGCAACTGGGCTTTTTCGGTGAATTCAATTTCATTTGTTTTTTTGTGATTGGAGGAGCAGTACTGGAACACGGGTTTTTTATGCCTGACTGTTCAATTTCATATTTTTTTATTGTAAATATATTTTCAATCATTTTCTGGCCTAATAAAAATTTGCGATTTTTTTCCAAATATAGAAATTTCAACGTCATTGCGGACCCTGAAGTGATGATTTTTTTTCGAAAACGCTGTAACGATTCTTTTTTGTAATCTGATTATGCATCTTTCCCGCACTATTAGAATAAAAAAATCGAAAATATGATTTTTCGGCCCACCCTACTGTACAGCGCCCCCATCGATTATTTTTTCTGGCTCATCGGATGAAATCACTTGAAATGGTCTCAAGGAACTGTGTGCCAAGTTTCATGGCATTAACCAAAAGTGCAGTATGTGTCCCATTCTTGTATTCTACCGACCGCACTATTGCTGAACCTTCAATAGCGTAAAATGGTGAATACGTATATTAACTTTCATAACTGTACCTCTGTCTCGGCCCCGTTCATTGAAAACTGCATTCGTGTGCACTGAGGGTATGCAACCCAAAATATCCCTGTGTTGTCCAAATCCTCACCCCTCATCCACTGTTCGGTGTGCCTGGCACTTGGCTGTCAGGCGCAAGCGTGACCGAGCTCCAGCGCTTCCTTCAGCCGTCTTCGGCATTCTTCGGCTTTCTTTCCGCTCGTGTTCTTGCCGCTTCGTTCGAAGCGGGGTCGATCTACGTACGTCGAGCGGGAAGCCACGCCGTCTTTTTTTGTCATCGTTCTCGCGGCCATCTTGTTGTGCCATCGGCGTACATTCGTACTCGACCAGAAGCCCATCCAAGGCCCATCGCGTCCGATAGTGACTCCTGGAGGATCTCTGCATCATCTCCAAGTCCAGAAAGCGGCAGTTTTCACCGCTTTCACCGGGGAGCGGCTTAGATCAGCCAGCCGCACACAAAGCTCCAGTTTCGGACGGGATCGAGTCGTTCGTCCGCCATTTTGGTGACGAACACGGGCACTCGTGCATTTCAACGGGAAATCCACCACCGGAACGGCCATCCACCACGACGCCGCCTTCGGACTCCGCCAGGACGACGCCGCCACCGAATAAGATCCCGACGCCACTCGGCGCCAGCGAACCTGCCCCCGATCAGAACCACTCGGATTTCTCATTTCATTCAATTCACGTTGTTTTTTTCTTTATTGTTTTGTAATTCTGTCTGTTTGTGTTTTTTTTTTATTTGCATTAAAGTTTTTGATTGTTGTTGTGAATTTTATTTCTGACTGTCGCTTGCTGCTTTCCTAATCCAAGAGTTATTGTTTTAATGCAGCCTTCATCGGAAGGCTGCCGTCTTTATGTGTACCGCGCTAACATATAAATTGGTCCTTCGAGCCGGATACAGGCTAAGCAAAGTACAGTCTGAAATTTAATTCACCTCACTATTGAAACTTTAAAGTCACGGGTCAAACCCACGTGACACTTGTGCGTTGGTCCAGCGTGTTGATCAATTCGTTTTTCGCCCGTCTCATTCGCACTTTTTTACCTGGGTTGGGGTCGCCATTCAGGTACGCCAATCTAAGGGTCAGTTGCTTTGTTTTCATTTTTCTTTGTGTCGTACACAATGGACGCAACTTTATCGTCCATCGCGATAGCTATTGCGCGCCTTGAGCCCCTTCTGGAACAAGGCGTCACAGCTACCACCGAGCCAAGCCTCCAACCGGCATTTTTAGCCACGTTTGACATTGCGGCGGAAATTTACAACGGTTTCAAGAGCACGGTCAACACTGCCCCTCTCCCCAGTGCCTCCGAGGAGCAGAAGGCTACATTTCTTGAACGTACACTCCGGGCAGACAGCTTGTATGGCAAACTTGCTGCGGTAAAAGCCTCGTTTTCGAATTCAGAGCCGACTTCCTCGCTCTCTCGCCAAGCCTCGCAAACTTGGTTCGAGACAGGCCGGAGCAATGTCCAATTGCCAAAAATCGCGTTGCCGTCTTTCGACGGAAAGTTAAAATCATGGCCACCATACTATGATCTCGATGCCTCCTATTGAAACTAACGTAGCCGAATAGTTCCATCCATGACCGACGTAGTAATAATGTCCGAGCCAAGATCCAAGCAGTTCCACTGCACCATCCAACACTAACTCAGTTGTGATATGCCGTCAAAGACCAACGTATTATTTTAGGGATGAGTTGCTCTTGTCGGGCTCAACGGAAACGTACGTCGTATACAATTCGTTCAGCTTCTTTTCTTCGTAAGCGGCCAGGTCCTCTCTAGAATTTCATAATATAGCAGTTTTCATCTGGCTAGGATACTGATTTCTGTTTATGGAATATAATTATGATCATTGATTTCCTGAAATTGGCAATGTACTTACTTTATTAGTTTATTGGTTGTTGATTGTTACATTAGTTAGTAAATCAATCCACCATCAATGGATGGTATACCTACATTACCTACATCGACGGACCATGTTCGGCTGTGTCGCAGATGTATACCTTATCACTTTTAATATCCCGTACCTACTCGAGTACCTACCTCTATAATATATTCCTCAGAAGCCGTATTCATATCTCGCTTTTGAGCTAAAAGCGCATTTAGAGGTGCGCTTTTAGGGCCTATCAGTTCATATTTGAGTTTTAAAAATAAAATTAATTTGAGCGTCTACATGTAATTGTAATATACAGGGTGATTCAAAAGTGTCGGATCTCCATAATGGTGCGTAATATGAAGGTGTAGTAGAGCGCTGAAAAACTGTTAAAAAATACGTGTCTTTCGATTTTGGAGTTATGGAGGGACAAAAGTTAGTCCTTGGATCGCTTCTATTTTTTCGTTATTTTAAAGGATGCAGGTAAACTGTTCATGAAAAAACGATGAGTACGAAAAATCAACCTCGGAAGCTGTAATGAATTTCTGTTTTGTAGGCAGGGTGAGTAATGATCCTGAAAATTATTTCTTTCTAAAAGCGCCTTCAAACAGTCACAGTATCCACCTACCTACTATGCAGGGCACAATAAAGCACAATTCATTCCAATAGAATTATTTTGCTTCTGGTTTTTTAGGGAAACTAAATTTTTGTAGATATAATTCATGGCTCATCCTATAAACAAAACAGAAATTGGATAGAGATTCAAAGGTTGATTTTTTGTACTCATTATTTTTCCATTAACAGTTCACGAAAATCTTTTGAAACAACGGAAACAAAAGCAATCGAAGGACCAATTCTTGTCTCTCCATAACTTTAACTTGGAAGACATGGAATTTTTTCAACAACTTTCCAGTACTCCACTACATCTCCATATTATGCACCTTCGAGGTGGTCCGACACTTTTGAATCACTTGTATGTAGTTTTGAAGATTCAAATAAAACGGATAGCTCCTAAAAGCGCTCATCTCCATGAGCTTTTAGCTTAGAAGCGAGATATGAATACGGCCCCTAAATGATTGCATTATCTATCTACCTATTTACACCTACTACCAGGTTCCTACCTGAAGTTTGGCTTGGTTCTCAAAATGATGAGAAGAAATCTATCTATTGTGGTAAGTAGGTACCTATACCTAATCGATTTTGCTTTTCATCTTCCTTGCTCTTAGCCGTTCACAATGAAGAATAGAGAAGTAGATCCATCTATAATTTTTTGAAAAAATTGGACAGGACTGGAATCACAAGGGTAAACATCTCAGTTGTATTTTTTATATTGTAAGTACATAATAATTAGAAACCACCGTGAATACATCGTGAGCGCCGACTTTTGAATGGTCAGTCACCAGGTCCGAACCCGACTGGTTCTTGATGGGTGATGATTTACAGCAGTGGAGGGTTGGCCTTGGCCTCTTTCGGACGTCTTTGCCCATTGACTTCCGACTTAGGATCTGTAGCTGCGAACGTATGCACCTTTTTCACATATAATTTCCATGGGTGAAATATTTTTATTTTTCATTCCACAAATCATTCTGCACAATGTTCATTGTTCAATTAATAAAAATATACGTTAGTTACAGATACCTAGCCCTTAATTCCAGAACACACAATGAAATTTTATTCTCGAAGTAGGTGACCGTTAAATTTACTCAGGTTGTTAATCAGGGTATTAATGGCACTGATGGCAGCAGGGTATGATAGGTATAATAAAGAATAATAAGAAGGGTACGAGTCTCTAGCTCTCGCCTGTATTTGTAGACAGATTAGAATTGATCGGAAATGGAAAAAAAAACACCCATTTTACACAGTCTAATTTTGCACATTCTTTCCATTCCCAACAAATGCACAAACGAACTTTTTTGTTTGTTCGAATAGTCCTCCAAAAACCGTTTGTGCTCAAAGTTGTAATCGATAATTTTTGCTACGCTTCAGTCATGGACTATTGTGATCAGGAATATTCATACCGAGTACAACAGCCATTCGTGAAGCTTGCGCAAAAATTGTTGGCATAACTAACGGCTTTAATCAGATATCTTGAGCCGTTCCTTAAATATCCTCAAATAATTGAATTTGTTACCAAAATAAAAAAAATCAATATTTTTTCGTTATTCGGAAAAAAATTTACTGTGTGTGTTTTTAGCACATTTTCGTAGGAAATCCGCTATTGGCCGCGCTTTGAAATCCGTTCGTCTGTCCGTCTGTCCGTCTTGTAGTTGAACTCCTCCTAAACGAAAACAGTATACAGGGTGTTTCAGTGACCTTGCATGATACTTCGGGAGGTGATTTCTTAAGAAACTTGAGAAAATAAGTCGAAAAGTGGGAGTAACATTTTACCCTGAAATGCTTCCTAAGGGAGTTACAGCCCCTCAAAGGTACGAAGTTGAACAAAGTTTTTAATCATTTGCTGAAAAACTGTCAAAGGTAGGAACTTCAAATTTGATAAAGAGAAGTGCAAACTCAACTCAACAGTGCAAATGTACATGCAAAGTTCTGAACAAATTTAACCAGTGGCAGCAAAATCAGAGAGGATTGGGATTATGTTGAAAATTATTCATGACACGTTCGTGTTTTTTCACTTTTACTTTAGAACGATGCATTCTACGGAAAAAATGTAGGAGGAATTAAAGTTTTGGATTGAACAAATCTATCGGAAAGATCAAATTTAAAGCTCTTATCTTAGACAGTTTTTGAGCAAATAATTGAAAACTTTGTTGCATCTTGTACCTTTGAGGAGCTGTAACTCCCTCAGGGAGCACTTTTGGAAAAAAATTCACTTCTACTTTTTGACATATTTTTTTGAGAGGAATCACCTCCCAAAGTATCATGCAAGGTCACTGGAACACCCTGTATAGAGGTATCGGGCTTTTTGCAAATTAATGCTGATTGTCTGCGGATGGGAATAGACACAAATAATATTTTATTAGACCGCGCGATTGCAAGAAAGAAATTAAAATGTTTAAAAAGTCGGTATTCAACGCTTTACGGTGTGAACTTCTACATCGAGGAATCTTGCAAACCGTTCTAGATACATGTTTACATGCAGCAAACGAAATATGCACAAATTGATGGAGACATTTTTAGTGAAAGAATCATTTTGATTCCTTCATTGCAATAGAAGTTACATTTTTTTTAAGAATAGGTTTTGCCCCGCGATTCCACATTTTTTGGTACTTAACGCTACCGTGTAAACTTCTACATCGAGGAATCTTACGAACCGTTCTAGATACATGCAGCAAACGGAAGATGCAGAAAGAAATGAATAAATTTTTAATGAAAAAATTACCCTGATTGAATCATTCGCAAGAAAGATATCTCTATTTTTATGCGGAATCTATACTCATGCACTTAAATGCGGATGCGATTTCCAAGTCTCGGTGATACGGTTCAGCAAGCTGCTTCTGGCTCCGTGCTTGTGATCGATATAGGTATATTTTCTTACTTATAGGACATTTCATAGTTTTAGTGTATGCCACTCTTTTGTTTTCATTTATTATTGACTACTCGTGTTTTCCTAAAGATTGGTAATTTCTTGTGGTACTTTTGGGATAATCTGTTCACAGGTAACAGTGAACAGTGTACTAATCTGCACTTCGAAAATGCGCTTATGAGACTCACCCCCGTGAGGACTTTGCTACTTGTTTTTAATAGTTGGCCTAGAGAGTGTTTCTTGCTCTAATTTTATTTTTTATGTTATTTATCGTGAAACCACCAAGTTTCGATTCAACATAATAAATAATAATTATGAAGAATTGCTGATAACGGAGAACTTTTTCTTGTGACTACTTAAGTCTTTTGAAGATATTTCATGAACGGCTCAAAATATCTGATTAAAGTTAGGATGACTTCTTAGTAATGGAATCGGGATTATTTATGGTGATTATTCACATGCCTTCACTTATTTTGGTTCTTAAGGTACAAATATGTTCAAATTTACAGGCGTTCGTTACAGCCACTGATGCCATGAGCCGATTTCACTCTCATGTGTGATGTGTGGTTCTGCGTTAGTTCTGTGTTGTGATCTAGGCGCGAGAATAGAAGTTTCACTTCAAAAAGCAATATGTGTTTTCTCTATAACTCAAACATGATAGAGAAAAGCATTGGCCACTAGAGAAAGGCACTCATTTTTGACCGATGGCAGCCCAATGGGTGTGACTGAACAAATCATCAAAATGTACAGAATAGAAAACGCGGTCTTCAAAATATATTGCAGCATGCTGGCTTACACGAAACACATTTGGCGGAGGGTCTGTTCAGATCTAGACCAAACCTAAAGTTGCGATGAATGCTCAATAATTACTCTTTGATAATATGGTATACCCTGTGAGTGGTCTCGCGCGGTAATTTTTGCGTGGTAAAATTTTTGCGATAAACTTTTTCGCGGTAATATTTTCGCGATAACGTCGATACACGTAGGTAATAATAAGTATGCCGGATGTGATTGCATTAAACGGATGTAAAACGGATACTCCGAGAATAAAATTTCATGGTGTATTCTGGAATTGAGGGCTAGGTAGGTAACAAACGTATATTTTCATTAATTGTACAATGAACATTGTGTAGATCAGTTTCTGGAATCGAATTGAAAATATCTCAGCTCAACTCATGTAAGGCTCGCAGGCAATAGGCATAGACGCCAGGCAAATAATGCCAACCCTCCACTGCTGTAAATCATCACCCATCATGAACCGGTCGGGTCGGGATGGAGACTTGAGTGATGAATGACCTACGATGTCTTCAAGGTGGTTTCCAATTATTGTGTATTATAAAAATTAAAAAATTACAGCGGTATGATGTTTACCCTTGTGATTCAAATTCTGTCCAGATTTCTCAAAAAATTATAAATGAATCTACTACTCTATTACATAATTATGTAATCAAAACTAGACAGTAACAAAACTGCTCTACTGTTAACGGTTGGATAAAAAGCAAAATCGATTAGGTAGGTACAGTGGCGGATTCAAAAACAAAATCAAAAAGCTAATTCTCATAACCATTGCTGTCAAACAATGCAAACTCGACTGCTTGATTTAGAAGGGTTGGGTGGTGCGATTTTGAAGTCCGCCACCGTACCTACTTACCACAATCGATTTCTCTCCATTATTTTTGTTGCCAAAACCAAACTTTATGTAGGAGCCTGGAAGGTAGGTGGATACGGGTGGATAGGTAGATAATGCAATCATTTAAAGAATATATATACAGGGTGTTGCATGAGGAAACCAACATAGCTGAAAAACTGGACCTACCCTAAGGTCCAGTTTTTCTAGGGGAACTAGGATCTCGCTTTGAAATTTTTGATGTTACAGGGTGAATCATGTATTTTGTCGAAGTTTTTGATGAGCTAATCTTCCGAATGGCTTATTGCATTGGACTTAAAGGACCCCGCACGATTCTTATGGAAAATGGCTCCCGGTTGAATTCTCTGAATTTTTGATATGCTGTAGCTCATGAGATACTAATCGAATACCGTGAACCCCAAACTCAAATAATGGACAGTTTTTTACCCACAGGGGGTTGAAGTTGGAGGTTTTGACGGCTTCAAAATGATATTATGACGTTAATAAAAGCTTTTTATTTGGTTTCTCTTCAAGTTGTGTTTCATGCTAAATATATTTATTTGACAGAAAAATATCAACCCCCTCCTCCACCCCCAACCCCTATCTACCATCATAAAATTCGAGATTACTCCCAAAAGCCATGCGGATGGCTTCTGTGATTTAAATCATGAATTTTGACATAAAAATTATTTTCCACCCCTAATGTTGGGGTGCCGATTTTCCAATTTTCCTCGGTTAATTTGGCTGAATTTTTGCTATTGTGTACTTCTAATTCTGCTGAACAAAAAGTTCTCATACCAAAACTTATTCCTATGAACAGTTTTTGTTCTGCAGGGGACTGAAGTTCAATATTTATGCTCTCAAATCTTCAACTTCAGTCCCCTGTAGAACAAAAACTGTCCATAGGAATAAGTTTTGGCATGGGAACTTTTTGTTCAACAGAATTAGAAGTACACAATACCAAAAATTCAGCCAAATTAACCGATGAAAATTGGAAAATCGGCACCCCAACATTAGGGGTGGAAAATAATTTTTATGTCAAAATTCATAATTTAAATCACAGAAGCCATCTGCATGGCTTTTGAGAGTAATCTCGAATTTTGTGCTGGTAGATAGGGGATGGAGGTGGAGGAGGGGGTTGATATTCTTCTGTCAAATAAATACGTTTAGCATAAAACACATCTTGAAGAGAAACCAAATAGAAAGCTTTTATTTATGTCAGAATATCATTTTTAAGCCGTCAAAACCTCCAACTTCAACCCCCTGTGGGTAAAAAACTGTTTATTATTTGAGTTTGGGGTTCACAGTATTTGATTAGTATCTCATGAGCTACAACATATCAAAAATTCAGAGAATTTAACCGGGAGCCATTTTCCATAAGAATCGTGCGGGGTCCTTTGATAGGTATGATCTTCTAATGATAGCTAATACATTGCATCATAAAGTTGTTCAGAAGTTTCAGGGCCGGACTGATTTTTTTTATTTTCAAAGTTTTTGTTAGGAAAGTCATATTTTTCAATGTTTTTCTGCAAAACCAGTATTAGATTCAGAAACAACAGAAAAAATGCCACAAGGAACATCCTTCAACTTCTTCGGCACACCCAAAGTCTTCCCAGAAAAAAATATCTTTTGAGATTAGGGTCGGCTGCGATCTAGTGAAAATCAGTCTAGCACGCATTCTTTCACGGATCTTTGAGATGTTCATGCTCCAATTTAATGCTGTCACGGTTTTTTTTCACTTTCCCACATTAGTATCACTTGGTACGGCAAAAAAGACAAAAGTCCAGGACCGGAATCAAGTCTAGTGAACATTATTTCTGAAAATCCAATTTTTCAGTATTTAGTTGGAAAATTGCAGCACAAAGTTATGATGAAGTGACTGAAAAATGCTCTTTTGTCTGCATTTGGAACTTTAGGTCACTTTAGAAACCAGCTCAACAAATTTCTCCTTTTGTTGATTTCAAGAATACAAAAAATTATTTCCGAAATTTTTCGCGAACAAAATAAAAAGAAGCAAGAATGATAATTATTTAGAAACGTAATTTTGATTTGTAGAAAACAAGAAATATCAATGTTTGTATGTTATGTTTATGTTAATGTTTATCAAATTTCGGAAATGATTTCTCTCTTGTCTGCATTTGGAACTTTAGGTCACTTTAGAAACCAGCTAAACAAATTTCTCCTTTTGTTCATTTCAAGAATACAAAAAATTATTTCCGGACGGATTTTTACCATTTTGGTCTCTTTCGAAAGCTACAAGGATGTATTTCGGTTTGAGCCCATTGGCATTTCCAAAATCCAAAAATAATTTTTTCAAATGTCAAAATTGATTTTTTTTTATTTCGGAAATGCCAATGGGCTCAAACCAAAGTACATCCTTGTAGTTTTCGAAAGAGACCAAAATGGTGAGAATCCCTCAAGGAATAAACCCACACGGATTGATTTCGCAACGCTTATTTCACCAATATGACTCCGTCTTCAAATTGAAAATTAGTGGAGCGAAATGGGCCTGAAAAGTCGTCGTTTTTTTTTAAGGTATAACAGCACCAAACCTTCTGGGTCTTACAGAGAAAAAATCAATGACTATTCTATTCTCTATTACATAATTAACAACTGGGATGGGATACACAACTGATGGGATGTTAAAATGTTGAACAAGTGAAAATGCCATCAGGTGCGTGAGACTCAGTAGCGCACTTCCTTTATGAAGTATCAGTGAACGCAAGATATTAATCAAGGTTCTACCATTATTTGGACGTTCCCGTTAAGAGAAGTGTGCACACACGCACACAGGCCACACGACCAGCAGGAAATTTACATTTTTTTAGGTTCCTGGCTTAAGTACGCTGCATATCGACAATGGCAGCGGTCCATCACCGCCTAGGAGGTTACAAATGCATGGATATCTTTTTGATATATTATGTAAAATTTGGCCCCCAAAAAATTATTATGTTGGGCTCATTTATCCGTAATTTTTTGGAAAACCAGGGTGTATTTCAAACTTTGATTTGTGCTAGAGGACTTTCACTGCACTATAACATGACATAAATGGCCTGGTAAGAAAAATCGCAAAATTCCGATGACAGTGAACGTGTTAAGAGTCAGTATAAAATTGGGTATCTCTATACCTACTCCCTACTCATTATAGTTAGGTATGGAAGATAGAAACACTCACTTCAATTTGAGGTTGGTAAGCAGGTACCTAACAATACTGATAGGTGATAATAATATTATTTCCTTTATTTCATAGTATGTACCTACACAGTATAAATTAAAAATCATAATACATTTACCTATATCATATAAAATTCACATTCAGGAGTCAACCACAGTATAATCTCCAGGAAAACACATCAAAAACAATAAAATTCATCACAGACGAATTATGAGTAATCATTGATTAATCCTCAATTTAAAGTTTCAAGTTGTGGGTGATGCCATTTGAACTATACCCGCGAAGGGACAGGTATATTGTATAGGGACTTGAAACAGTGCGTCGGGTTACTCTAGCGCCCTTCCCTTACGAGATATCTGAGAAAAGCTGATACATAAAATTATTAATTTGACAAGTTCTATATCGCGGAAAACAGCACTCTTCTTTACTCGTTGCGCAAACATTATTTTTTTCTTCGTTTTTTTTTCAATTGGAACCTAAATATTAGGCAGCCGTAGGTCACAGCTAAATCTGAATCAGCAAACAACAGGTACCTTACAACTCATAAAATGCCAATTGTTTTCATTTTATTCTACCTGACCTGTGCCGCTGGAAGCCAAAAGATAGGAATATGATGCAATCATTTGAAAGAACAGATATAGGTAGGTAGGTAGGTGGGTAGGTACGGGACATTAAAAGTTATTGGGTATACATCTGCGACACAGCTGAACATTGTCCGTCGATGTAGCCTGGCCCTTTGCGAAGAAATAAAGTCGAACGAATTGTATACGACGTACGTTTCCATCAGGCCAGAGAAGGACAACCCACCTAAAAAATAATACGTTAGTCTCCGACGGCATATCTCAGCTGCGCCAGTTTTGAACGGTCAAGTGAGACTGCTTGGCTCTTGGCTCGGAATATTCAGTTACGCTGGTTTTGAACCGGAGGTTTCGACTAATAGAGTTTTATTAGGAGCCGTCGATCTGTTCACGGCGTTAATACACAGAAACCAGTCTCTCTCAGTCTTTATCTGGTGAACCTCTCTCAATGGTTAAACACCTGCCATTGACGGGAGATAATTACATAATTGCGTTCGACTCGTTGGTTGAGAGATACCAGAACGACCGCGTGCTAGTCACTTTTTACTGGCAGTCGATGATGAACGCCTCCTCCGTCACATCTGACTCCGCGCAAGCGCTTCGCCATCTTGTGAACACGTTCAACGAAAATTTAGGGGCGCTCGAGCAGTATCCGCATATCGACCTGTGGGATTTCACCCTGTCGAGCATGCTGCTCCAGAAACTCGATGAGTCGACGCGAAAACGTTTCGAGGTGCAGTCAGCTGGCACCCCCTTCCCCAAATACGAAGACGTCAAGTCTTTCGTGCTCGACCAATGCAAGGCTTTCGAGGCAACTGCCTTAAATTCTAAAACGCAATCGAACTCTCGCTCCACACGGGCAAACACCGTTACCGTGAAGCCCGAGGTCAGCCGCAAGTCGTGGGCCTCACATGCGTTGGTGTCTCAGACCTCATCTGCCCCAGCGACGTCGCATGAGTCAGCATGTTCTCATTGTGGGGCGAGAAGTCATAAAATCACCGCGTGCAAGACTTGTCTGTCAATGTCCCCAAATGACAGATATTTGGCGGTCAAACAGAAAAGGCTCTGTCTCAACTGCTTGAGCACCAATCACGGCGCTCCAAAATGTCCATCGTCGTATTCGTGTCGGCAGTGCCACGCAAGGCATCACACCTTGCTGCACTTTCCCAAGCCACATAGAACTGCAGGTCGTTTCCCCTGGTCTTCCAGAAAATGTCGCGAATTCGGTGACGAATCTCGCCTCAAGCCTCAAGGCAGCTCATGTTTTGTTGGCCACGGCAATCGTTCACGTTCGTGACCGGTGAGGAGGCTACCAAAGCCTCCGTGCGCTCATAGACCCTGCCAGTTAGGCATCGTTTATTTTGGACTCCTGCGTGCGCAAATTGGGTCTATCCCCATCAAATCACAATGTGCCCGTTTTTGGCTTGGGTCTCACCCCCGCCAATTCAACGTGTGGCACAGTCACTTGCCAGGTCAAGGCTGATGATGAGTCTCTCCCAATCCCTGAATTGGAGTTGATTGTCCTGCGCAGGATTTGTGGTAACCTGCCAGACACCGCTTTGAACCCGGATCAATTCCACTTGAACTTATCGAATCTGGCGGATCCCACATGGTTCAAGCCAGGCCCCATTCAAGTGTTGTTGGGCGCCGACGTTTATCCGTCAGTCGTGAAAGAGGGAATCGTCTCATCAGGTCCGTCCCAGCCTGTTGCCATAAACACCATTTTTGGCTGGGCTCTTCTCGGTCCCTTTCAAACCCCGTCAAAACCTCTGCATTCCTTTTTGGTTTGCACTCCAACTGGAATCGACGAGTCTCTGCACAAATTTTGGGAAGTAGAGGAAATCTCGTCACCATCGTCCAAAACACGTTTGTCCCCAGATGATGAACGTGCAGAAATTTGTTTCCGGGACTCTGTCTACCGTTGTCCGTCAGGTCGTTTTGGGGTTTCGCTTCCCTTCAAAAGGGAGTCCCCCACCTTTGAACATTGCAGGTCTATGGCTGACCGCCGTTGGTTAGCTATCGAACGTCGCCTGGTCCGTCAGGACACACTCCGTGATCTGTACATAGCATTCATGCGCGACTACCTCGACCTAGGTCACATGAACTTGCTGGACGCAGAACCTCCAGATTCTGAGGCGTATTACATCCCTCATCATCCGATCGTCAAGATCGAAGACGACAAGCCGAAAATTCGCGTCGTTTTTGATGCTTCGGCGCAAGCGCCGAATCATTTATCTCTCAACGAGACGCTTCTCGTCGGTCCTAAGTTACAACAGGACATAGCAGCTTTGCTACTGCAGTTTCGGTGTGAGCCGATCGTTTTTACTTGTGACATCCGTCAGATGTATCGGCAGATACTTATCTCGCCCGAACATCGCAAGTATCAACTCATTCGCTTTCGTTTCTCCCCTGATCGACCCATTGAAACGTGCCAATTGAACACCATTACATATGGTGTTTCTTCGGCACCGTTTCTAGCGGTTCGCACGTTGCTTCACTTGGCAGAACAAAGCGCCACGAAGTTTCCATTGGCTTCGCAGGCAATTCGCCGTAATCTGTATGTAGACGATCTACTTTGCGGCGCGAACTCCGTGGAATCCGCACGGGAATTACAAACGCAGCTAATCAACCTGCTCCAATCGGGTTGCTTTGAATTGCGCAAGTGGGCAAGCAATCACCCTGATGTGCTGCAAGACATACCACTTGATCACTTTCGAACTCAGCCGTCCACTTTCAATGACGTTGCTGACAATACTGTCAAAATTATTGGCCTCCAGTGGCAAGCGGCAACAGACACCTTTTCATTCACGGTTCATCCAAATGAACTACCGTGCACAAAACGGTCCATTTTATCTGAGGTGGCTCGGATTTACGATCCGCTCGGCTTTCTGTGCCCTGTTGCATTTTTCGCCAAACATTTAATCCAACGCTTATGGAAACTTGGCCTTGATTGGGACGGCACCCCTCCAGACATCGTATGTCGACAGTGGTTGCGTTTTCAATCCGAGCTATCGCAACTTTCGCGGTTGCAAATTCCACGGCATACTTTTCCGTCGCCTGCAGACAGGTGCCAGTTGCACGCCTTTTGCGACGCATCTGAATCTGGGTACGCGAGCGTGTTGTACGTTCGTTACCTTCGAAATGGTGTTCCCACCATTCGTCTCCTAACCGCCAAATCAAAGGTGGCTCCAGTCAAATTGCTGACCGTACCTTGTCTCGAATTGTGTGCAGCGGTCCTACTTTCCAATCTCGTTGCCTTCACCGTTGCAGCGCTCGCAGGAACCGTACAGTTTGATGCCATATTTGCGTGGACCGATTCTACGGTTGTTCTCAGCTGGCTGCGTTCCTCTTCGCACCGCTGGAAAACATTTGTTGCTCACCGTGTTGAGCATATTCAACAGCGTGTCCCGCCTCAGTGTTGGAGACATGTCTCAACATCGGACAATCCCGCCGACCCAGCTTCGCGCGGATTGTTTCCCGAAGACATGCTTTCGTGCTCCCTCTGGTGGTCTGGCCCACCTTTTCTGTCATCAGCGGATGACACATGGCCGGATGACAAATTCTCCGTGTCCTCCCCAGACATTGCGTCTGAAGAGCGAAAGCTCGCTTTGGTCGTGCGTGTGCCGCAGCCGCCGCCGATTGACATCGACGACCTCTTTTTGCGCATATCCTCCTTACGGAAGATTCAGGGCGCTGTCGCCTATTTCTATTGGTTCTGCAAATGCAAGTCCGATGAGAAGTTCACAGGACCTCTCTCGGATACAGAACTCCATTTTGCCTTGTTGTACATTGTCAAACATGTACAGCAGAAGGTATTTGCCGTCGAAATCGCGTCGTTACGCAACGGCAAACCCTGGTCAAGACCCTTTCGAAAACTTTCACCCTTTCTCGATCGTGACGATGTTCTCCGCGTCGGCGGACGTTTGAAGCATTGTCATGAGTTGCCATTTGCAACCAGACACCCTGCTCTGCTTCCATCTCGTCACGTCTTGACAGGACTCGTCATTCGACAAGTTCATTCCCGACATTGCCACCCGGGACTCAACAATACCTGCTATCTCCTGCAGCAAAATTTTTGGATATTGTCCACGCGACGCGCGGTACGGCACTATCTTGCATCGTGTTACCGGTGCTTCCGGACTAAGCCGCAAACTTTTTCTCCCACCATGGGCGACCTCCCCTCGGCGCGAATTTCTCAGCTAAAACCTTTTAGCTGCGTCGGGCTCGACTATGGTGGCCCTTTTCCAATCCTCATGTCACGCGCTCGCGGTGTCAGAACTACGAAGGCGTACATCTGTCTTTTCGTGTGCTTCGCCACCAAGGCATTGCACGTCGAGGTTGCCTCCGATCTCTCAACAGATGCTTTCCTCGCTGCCTTGCGCAGATTCATTGCCCGGCGCGGTCGTTGCTCTATCATCTATAGCGACAATGGCACAAACTTTGTCGGAGCTCATAGGCAATTGACGACGTCAATGCAACTCGCCGCGGAATCCGAAGCCATCACTTGGCGCTTCATTCCTCCCTCAAGTCCCCACTTTGGCGGGCTGTGGGAAAGCGGCATAAAAGCTGTCAAAACTCATCTATCTCGCGTGATAGGTGATCAAATACTCACTTTTGAAGAGCTGACCACGTTGGTCACCCAAGTTGAAGCGTTGCTCAACTCACGGCCACTTTCGGAGCTGAGCTCGGATCCAAATGATCTGTGCCCATTGACGCCTGGTCATTTTTTAACGCTCGAGCCGTTAACGGCCCCACCTGACCCAGATTTGTCCCACCTCAAGATCAGCAGGTTGTCGCGATGGCAGTTGGTCCAATCCATGCAACAGCGTTTTTGGGCGCGTTGGCGCGACGAATATCTACACACGCTGTACCAACGCGGCACGTGGCACAAGTCACGTCACCTTGAATCCGCAGATGTGGGGTCTTTAGTCCTCATCAAGGACGAAAACGCTCCCCCTCTGAAGTGGAGGTTAGGCAGAATTTCAAAACTCTTCCCCGGCAAAGATGGCATTTGTCGCGTCGCAGATGTCCGTACTCAACGCGACGTTCTGCGACGCCCAATGTTCAAACTTTGTCCCCTCCCTTCAGGACAGTGAGCATTCTGTGTTTTCACTTCCTTCATTGTTTTCACTATGCTCTTTCTTTTTGTATCATGTTTGATTTCATTAATTTTTGAACTTTGAAAATACTTCGAGTGGTATTTTGGTGGGAGTATGTCTCGGCCCCGTTCATTGAAAACGGCATTCGTGTGCACTGAGGGTATGCAACCCAAAATATCCCTGTGTTGTCCAAATCCTCACCCCTCATCCACTGTTCGATGTGCCTGGCACTTGGCTGTCAGGCGCAAGCGTGACAGAGCTCCAGCGCTTCCTTCGGCCGTCTTCGGCATTCTTCGGCTTTCTTTCCGCTCGTGTTCTTGCCGCTTCGTTCGAAGCGAGGTCGATCTACGTACGTCGAGCGGGAAGCCACGCCGTCTTTTTTTGTCATCGTTCTCGCGGCCATCTTGTTGTGCCATCGGCGTACATTCGTACTCGACCAGAAGCCCATCCAAGGCCCATCGCGTCCGATAGTGACTCCTGGAGGATCTCTGCATCATCTCCAAGTCCAGAAAGCGGCAGTTTTCACCGCTTTCACCGGGGAGCGGCTTGGATCAGCCAGCCGCACACAAAGCTCCAGTTTCGGACGGGATCGAGTCGTTCGTCTGCCATTTTGGTGACGAACACGGGCACTCGTGCATTTCAACGGGAAATCCACCACCGGAACGGCCATCCACCACGACGCCGCCTTCGGACTCCGCCAGGACGACGCCGCCACCGAATAAGATCCCGACGCCACTCGGCGCCAGCGAACCTGCCCCCGATCAGAACCACTCGGATTTCTCATTTCATTCAATTCACATTGTTTTTTTTTATTGTTTTGTAATTCTGTCTGTTTGTGTTTTTTTTGTTTTGCATTAAAGTTTTTGATTGTTGTTGTGAATTTTATTTCTGACTGTCGCTTGCTGCTTTCCTAATCCAAGAGTTATTGTTTTAATGCAGCCTTCATCGGAAGGCTGCCGTCTTTATGTGTACCGCGCTAACAACCTCTTTCGGTTCATTATGTAACATTTTTTATGTCTTCATCACATTTTACCCCTCCCCCCCCCTCCCGCTGCCCAGTCGCGGGTCTCAGATGTTGCCATCGCGATCCTAGTTGAGCATGATCTAAGGAACAATTTGGCACCAACCACTAAACTCTAGTCTCAACTTGCACACGGGATACCATAAGAAAACCTACTACATTTAAAATTAGCCGCATAAATATCAAGCAATTCACTACCTCACCCCTCTTCCACATCATCACCCTACCATTTTCCTTCCACATACTTCCGTTCCTGTGCCTATTACACTTGACATTATAGGTCTGTTTCTTTGTCCTGCTCTAACTTACTTACTCCGGAGCAGACGTTGCCTAGCAACGACCAATCAGACAGCTCTATTTTCTGCTCTAAGCGCTCCAGAGTAAGTTAGAGCAGAGCAGTACAGAGAAACAGACTTTATATTCGCAGATATGTTCTACAACCTACCAAAGAAGTAGAAGGTTTGATTTTGTGTTATTTCTATTACATGTGAAATTTTATTTCTAATGATCACACTTGAATTTTTTGTGCTATTATTAAAGTTGCCAGAAGGTCTATTTTAAAGAGAAAACTTGTTCTCTTTTTCGACGGCGATTTTTTTCACTCTTTTCTCATCCCAGACACAGCTCAGGGAAGTTTTTTTTATTTCTCAGGAATAGTTGTATTTTTCATATTGGTAAAGTTTTTGGAAAACGGGGTATTTTGCTCCGCCCCCCTAGACCCCCCTTTCCCTTTCGCGTGTTTTGTTTTATTTTCTTTCAATGCCCTGATTTTCAATCATTTGAAGTTGGTCACCTTAGAATAGTCTGCTAGCTACTTCGAAACTTACGACTGAGTTCTTACCTCAAAAGGCTGGCAAGTAGCATGTTGTAACCTGCTACGACATGCTACGAGCGAAGAAATCAACTGGTGCATTATAGGGATTCAATCGATTTCTACGCTCGTAGCGTACTGTAACATGTGGTTCTTGCAAGCAGCGGGTTCGAATACTATACATAAATAGAATGTAAACTGCTCGACAACTAAGTTGTCGGTATCGGAAAAATGGTTCGACTTTGGAGGTCAATATCTCTCGATTGCCGATTGCGATTTCCATTTTGTTTGTTGCGTTAACTAGCTTAATCTTTCCGTAACCCATCCTATAACAGTGAATGTTGAGAAATTTAATGTTAATTTTCTACAGGGTGATACGTAAAATGGTGCTAAATTTCAACGACTTCATCGCACTCCCATTTGTCAAAAAAAAATGTCATGTATTCTAATACAAAAATTATGAAGTGTGGTGCCTTACCTCGAAACGGTTTTGGAACGTATATTTACGTACTTACCGGAGCGTTTCAATTTGTAATTGAACACAAAGCCAGACGGGCGGATTTCCAGAGCATCTGGCTGGTCAGAGACATTTTCATTTACTCCATTCTTGGAAAAAAAACTTTTGAAGGCGAAATGCTCTTGCCGTGCATCAAGTGAGCTGTCATTTCCCGACGATCTTCTTTTTGAGCGCGTCGACCAGTAAGATTCCCATCGAACTAGACGCAGGACAAAAATATTCGGCTTGTACTTGGGCAATTACCTGCTCAACTTTTCTGCTTGACTTTAAAAATATACATTTGCGGCTTGTTTCAACGTTGCGATTGAGATTTTTTCATTTGAAAAAGCTGGCACATGTTGAAATATGCTACAACATGCTGCAAATGAAGAAATCAACTGGTGCATAGTGGGGTTTCAATCGATTTCTGCACTTACAGCGAGTGGTAACATGCAGGTTTGCTAGAAGAATATTTGAACACATGTGTATATTGTATTAGGTACCTGAATACTTGACAGTATTTTCACACAATACACAATACTGAATACATACGTAGGTATAGCGTATTTTTATTTATTCAAGTTACGATCTACATGAGATCTACAAAGAGATGATTTTTTGACTATTTCAAGTAGGTACACTACAGGCTCGGATGACTATAGGCACTTTTTTTTTCAGGTTGCAGCCCTGTCTGCTGTCGGTACATTTTATGATCCATCAAGTTATTGTGAGGCACAATTGTTGAGAATAAAATTTGGTTCAATTCCGTTCCGTACTTCAAGAATTATGGAATGTTAAAATTTCAAGTTTGACAGCTTGTGTTTTTTTGACAGACGCAACATTGGAGGTTCTCATTGACTATTTGGTATCCATTTTTTTGAGGGCTTCAAAATGATGTATCCGAGTTGCATTCGGTGAGATAGACCTTCTGTCATTTTTTGTAGTGACACTTCCAAGTGACAGATCAAGATGACAATTGGATTTTGTCGTTTAAAACTTGTCACCTACGAATCTACCAAAGGACACTATCGGGTTTGGGCGGATTTTGGGCCACGAGGGACCAGTTTTTTGCCGAATTTTGCCACTGCTTTCTCGATTGGTGGAAATCGATCATGTGATATGTATGAGTGTGTAATTTCTCATATTCATGCAAATATCTGTACTGATTGCTTGTCTTCTTGATGATTTATGTGAAGATAATTTTGATCGACCATTGGGCCCAGCCTGATTTCTATGATTTTAGTGAATCTTTCAACTATTTCTCCTGAACCATAAAACATAGGATTCTAATTCTTTCGCTGATGAATAGCTGACTTAAAACAGGACGAGATAGGATACTTTTTGTTTGTCACCGCCCAGCACCCAGCCGCCGGTCCCGGCCGCCGCCCCTCAACGAAAAAAAAATAAGAAGTCCGATTTCCGAATTTTTGCAGACTCATGCTTCCTCGAGCACTCTAGATCACCTAATCACAAACAATGTGACATTTACTTTCTACCGCCTCCTGTTTGAACAACTGTACAATTGTAGTTGAGGCATTTTATTCCTCAACCAAAAGATTTCAACTGACACAACAACTGAACAAAACTTTGTTCTTTCGCTTATGAGTAACTGACATAATGCGGTGCGTAAAGGCTTGAAGGCTATGTTGAATGTCTTCGCTGCTCCCTTGAGCCATTCTCAAACGAAAAACTTCTCAACCAACCAATCCTCAACCTATCGACTCAATGCGTTCTCTAGTGTAGAATTTACATGAGCATTGTACTGAAGCAGTATTCGCGATTCAAATAATTTATCCCGCCACAAGTTCTTCCATTTTTAGCTAAGCTGCTTCAGCTTTCCCTCCGTCGAAGATCTGATGAGGATTTGTAACTCTAGAATCGGATCAGCTCTGCAAAATCAAAAAACTAATTTCCATTTTTATTCCGTTGTCAAACGATGCAAATTCCACTGCTCAATTTGAAGAGGATCTCCGATTTCAAAGTCCGCCACTGTATCCAAAACAAATTGAAGAAACAAGAGTCATTGACATGAGGTCCAAACCACCGTCAACATAATACTGTTACGAGCAGCGATTCTGGAGAACACGCGGTCTTTCTAGACTCTTCCCATTAGGTCGCAGTGTTCAAGTGCGGAGCTCTAATGCATTCCAGAACATGCGTGTAGGCTATGGATCGCGGAACTGAATGGAGACTCAACAGCAAGTTGAGATACTCCCGTCCATTTTGGCGGAGGTGCCGGCTTAACCGCACGTTGGTAATGCCGTAAAATGTATAGGATTTTTCGGAAGTCGCCTAGAAATCGTATGCTGGGTCACTAAGGAATATGAAAAAATACTAAGGAAGACGAATTTGGAGCTGATGTCCAAAAGCTGGCTCTTCTAGCGTACCCAATAAGCCTTATGAATAAAGATTAAGCAATTGCTTTTTCTTGATTTCTTCTTTCAAGGAAATTCTCAAAAAAACTCAGAAACTTCATGTAATTCATCAATTTAGGTTTTACTGAGCATTTGAGTAACAGATTGAAATAATAATAATGGTTTAAAGTCTCCTGTCCAAATGTTTCTCCGTTTTTTGCTGCAAGAATTCAAGCAAAAGCAATTGCTCCATCTTTATTCATAAGGCCCAATGTACCCAGCGCACCACTTGACAGACATCATAAGAGATAACTTCGTCTATGAAATTCGAGACCAAGATCTGTGTGAGATGGTGATGATCAAAAACCCAGTCGACATCAGCGACGCACTGACTCAGGCGATCTTCATTGAGGGAGTCAAAGAAGTTTGCAGTTGTCAAGTCAAGGCGGTGGGCGTTGAGGAGTCCGGAGGTACTGCCGAGAAATCGATCGAGGAAATGTATGAGGAAATCTTCAACTCATTATTGTCTCGGAACAATTCCCAAGACTAGCCAAAACCTGGAGAAAGGTCGCGTTGCTTCGGATGTGAAAAACTAGGACATCTTCGTCGAGACTGCAGGCAATGGTCAAGTTTAGCAGACCATTCCATGGTGGAAGGGGGAGCCGCTGATCGAGGAGGTCATCAATCAAAAGAAAGCAATCGCACAAGAGGAAGACCGCGTTGCTTCAACTGTGGAAAGGATGACCACCTGCAGCGTGACTGCTGACAACAGTACCGTTTAGCAGACTGTTTCATGCTAGAACGGGGAGGTGCTGATCGATGAAGTCAACATCGTCCTGGAAAGAGTCATGGCAATGGCAACACGGATGATCTTTCTCGAAGACCACGCAACAAGGACTACAGGTACGGCAAGAGTGTGAACCAGCAGATTGGCAGCAGCGCGAGGACCCAGCCATCGGATCACTTGCTGGAAGAAAGTAACTTGGCCAGGACAGAGTAACAGTAAAATTCGAGAATGAGCTGCTGAAGAGAGTCTGGAAGAGTCCTGATGAGAAGAAAGAGAGGGTCCAGTTGGTGCTTCCCAAGAAGAGAGTGAAAGAAGTCCCGAAGGAGATGCACGATGGCGTCACTGGAGGGCACCTTGGGGTGAACAAGACGTTGGCCAAGGTGCGCGAGCGGTTCTACTGGGTGAACTGCCGGAACGACGTGGAAACATTGTGTCGCCAGTGCGAGATTTGTGCGGCCAGCAAAGGACCAAGAACTCGCAGCCGAGGGGAGCTGAAGACTCACAATGTAGGAGCGTCTTATGAACGCATCGCGATCGATGTGGCTGGCCCGTTCCCGACAACGGAAGATGGCAACAAATACATCCTGGTTGCCATGGACTACTTTAGCAAGTGGCCGGAAGCGTACGCTCTACCCAACCGATAGCTTCTACAGTGGCGAAGATGCTGGTGGATGATTTGATAAGCCGTTTCGGAGTACCTCTGGAATCACACTCAGACCAGGAACGAAACTTTGAATCCAATACGTGTTCCAAGGTGTCTGTACTCTACTTGGGATACAGAAGACTAGGACGACACCCCTCCACCCATGGTCCGACGAAATGATTAAACGGTTCAACAGGACGATAAAATAGCACCTGTCAAAGGTCGTTGACGAGCATCAGCGAAACTGGGGTCGTGATCTGCTAATATTTCTAATGGCGTATCACGCTGCCATTCACGACACCACGGGAGAAACACCGACACGTGTCCATTTTGGCCCAGAGCTTCGCCTCCCCTGCGATTTACAATTTGGCACGCCAGAGAATGATCCTGAAGACATCCTTGAATACGTCGACGACCTGAGGCAAAGAATGTGCGACATCCACGAGTTTCAGAAACGGATCTGAGTCGCCACCGATAGAATGAAGACGCGCTACAACTTGGAGGCTAACTCCACGGAATTTCAAGCAGGAGACCTGGTCTGGTTGTACAATCCTCAGCGCCAAAAAGGAAGGTCTCCGAAGTTTCATCCGTCGAGGGAAGGACCGTACACGGTGGTCAAGAGGAATGATGACGTCGTGTATAGAATCCAGCAAGCCCCGAGAGCCAAGATCAAAGTTGCCCACCTTGATCGCCTTGCACGTTACTCGGGAAGTAACTGTGAGGCTATTTGGGACAAACAGGCTTAAGAGGGGGGCAATGTTACGAGCAGCGATACTAGAGAACACGCGATCTTTCTCTTCACATTAGGTCGCAGTGTGAGAGTTTGAAGCTCCAGTGCATTCCAGAACATGCTTATAGGCTTTGGCCCATGGAACTGAATGAAAACTTCAACAGTGAGTTCAGATACATGTGTTAATTTTGGCGGAGGTGCCGTTCACCGCACGTTGGTAATGCTCGCGAAATGTGTAGGATTTTTCGGGAGTCGCCTAGAAATCGTATGCCGGGTCACTGTGGAATTTGCTGGAGAACCTATGAAACATTCGAGATCAATAGTCGCAGATATATAAAGCACCGATAATCAGCCTATGGAGTAGTATTGAACTGGAAGTGATCGAGAACGATGGAAGCGAGAGTACCAGCGATATTCCCAAGCGCAATAATTATCGCTAAAGTGAATTTATTGTAGTACGCAGAAAGAAACAGTGTATGTTTTGAAATGATCGTCTCAATTATAATTGAACCCGTACGCGAACGTCTACGTTCAGTACGAACCCGTACATAACAATACCTACGTCTCAATCCGACAGCCCAATTCAAGCTCCTTGAAGGCGCGCGGCGGTACTTGGGTGACCACTCCTGAAACAGGCTATCCAACCAAAATATCTAGAGATCTGCCCAATCGAGACAAGGCAGAAGGTTAGAATAAGTCACGTCCGCCCAGGAAGACTGACGGAACGTGCTGGATTTGTGAAAGAGTGGGACATAACGCGGGATCTTGCATCTTGTCGACAGAGCTAAGTCAACACCAAAACAGAGTCTCATTTCTGACTTTTCCCTGGAAGTTTTTCACGAATACTTGATAAGGGGATTCAACAAAAAGGCCTGAAATGAGTCGAAGTCAGTATTAAGCTAAGAGGTTGATTTTCTTTTTCACAAACTTTGACGAAGAAACCAAATTGATTTTGGTTGATTTGGATCCGGACGGACAACCGACCGTATGTGAAATTTCACGGAGTTGGAAAGAGGCTATCAGGCTCTGTCACTCTTGAATTATTTCCCTCAACTTACTGTCCTGGGTTTTTTACGGTCGATTCGGAACAATCTGTGTAGTGCTAAGGAAAAAGAGTGCTTTGGAGTTGTGTGGATTGTGTAGAAGTTTTGTGCTCGCGTCAGGGAAGTCAATCCAACGTAGTCACGGACCCTTTCGTTTCAGAATGGCCACACAAACTCAACGATTCTAGCCTTCGCCTCCAGCTGTACCAAGCCTATCTGAATCTGGATCCCATTTGGGGAGTTAGTGAAACATAGTTTCACCTCACGTAGGCCTTATTATTCGGCCCATTGTACCCCTCTTTCAGACCAGACGGACTTACCGAGCCGCAATCTGGTGCCTGGATGTTTGAGATGGTCGGTCCATCCAAGCACTGGGGCCGACAAGCGCACGGTTGGCCTAGACTCCGTCTGCCACCCCTAAACCGCAGGTGCGGATGTCCGATACATTCACGCTCCCTGCGCCGGTACGTTTCCGACTTCATCAGCCTCTCGACCACGCTGCCGGTTTTCCTCTACACATCGCCGTGCCGCCGGCTGGAAGCATATATACTCGGGGGGTTTGCCTAAGACCACCCGAGGAGGAGTTTCAGACCGGCTTCAAATCAGATTAAAAACGCCTTGTCTCCCATCCAACCCTTGGTAGCGGCCAGCTTCGCTACAGTCAAGTTATCAACCGACTGGAGCGGCCTACTACACGCTTCGTCCTTCTCGTACCAAGCCCATTTCACTGAACTGAATGAAACGCCATTATTTTTCTCCTCGCTCGTGTAACCAAGAACGCAAGGCAAGTTAAATGACGGTCCATCGTTAATGATCAATGAGCTTTATAATGTGTCTAGGGACTCAAGGGTATCGGATAGAATCTGGATTTAGGATTTATTTGGTGGAGGGTTAATGAAACATTGTTCCACCTGGCACGTAGGCCCCGCTATTGGACCCACTGTATTCTTTCCCAGACCAGCCGTACTCACTGAGTCACAATGTGGTGCCTGGATGTTTGATGGTAAGTCCATCCAAGCACTGGGACCGAAACGCGCACGGTTGACCTGATTTCTGTCTTCAACCTCCGGCGTAGGTAAGGATGTCCGACATTCCGTCGATTTTCCTCTACACATTGCTGTACTGCCGGTTGCAAGCGTGATGTACTCGGAGGGTTAGCCCATGACCACCATAGTCGTCTTCGTCATACATCAAGTGGGCGCTATTTTTGCTGCCTAGTGTAATATAGTGTTATCCTCCGTGTTATCCAGAAATGTCACTTTTCGATTGTGAAGCACATCATAGAATAGAGGGCAGAAACTTCTATGGTGCATCAAAGCCGGTAAGGAGAAAAACATCAATTCATTATTCGAATAATAATTATCTCGAAATTATTCTTTCATTCTGCCTTGTGAGAAGGCGATTCTTTCGAAATTCTTCATAATTTGGTTTCTCATCGCAAGAGTTTCTAGGTATTGAAAAAAAAGAGACGAGTTCAATACATGGTATTATTCCACTTGCCTCCGCCATCTTGAATCTTGACAGTTCTCTCATCTTGAGGTTTGGATTTTGTTGTCTATTTATTTAGCTAACCAGTGATACCAAGTTTGTTGCAATCGGATAAAAAACAAATATTTGACGAGAAAAATAAAACAGTTCTTTTTTTTTCACTTACCCGAACGTCCAACATACATCATGTTGAAAAAAAATATTTTTCGCTATGATGTCCGCATTACCACTTCATCAAATTTTGCCCAGTGTAAGATGATGATATTACTAGTGTGTATACAAAAAATCATGGAGTGGTAATGCGGACATCATGCCAAGCCCAAAATCCGCCCAAACCCGATAGTGTCCTTTGGTCGGGATTGATTCAACGGCTTGGGAATAAATCTGGGCACAAAATTCAACAGACCGACCACCAGACTGACCGTTAGACCTGCAGACCGACCGACATATGAATAGTTTTTGGAAGCCTCTTTTATGTATACTCGAATGCCAAAGAGTGCAGATCTGTTGAAAGCTCAATGATTTTTTCTCCAATTGGTCAAATGAAATGATGAAAGTGAATGAAGTCGCTTAACTCATTTGACATTTCTCAGAGACCATGGATGCTAAAAAAATATTTTTGGCAACTTTGGTTGGAGGATCTCAAGCTCTAATCACTTCAAAAACTTTCATGCCAATAAGTTGAATATTCACAGAGTTACTCAAGAAAAACTGAAAAAGTTGACAGATTTTTCAAAACGGCGGAAAACGCTCCGGGTCTCAAAATTTCTTTTTATCACTAATAGGAAGAGAGCTGTTTTCTGGACATGTATGCAAAAATCCAGCTTTATGGGAAAGATTCCGACTTCGAATGCTAGGATGACTGGGCTAATTGGCTGTCTGATTTCTACGTGATTCAAGTGGGCTGTGTTTCTCGTCGACATCGGCCGATCGCGGTCTGAATCGCAGCCCACTTGAATCACGTAGAAACCAGAGAGCCTACAATACTTTATCGCGATACGGATGCGGTAGTCCTCTTTGCGTCACGTCCGCTGAAAACGACCAAAAACGGAATCCTCTAACCACTGATTAGCTTAATAATTATTATCTTTTCTGAAATCCAGCATCAATGAATTTGACATTCAAGGGCTGACAATCACTGTTTGACATATTCACACACTAGCAACAGTAACAACCCTATAACAACCTCTAACGGCCGCCCTAACAACCACTTATAAGCTATTTTGTTCGCGAGTTGCAGTCCACCCATCCGCCACCCTTTATATGCTCAATAAAAACCAATAAAAACTAATATCAACCAAACTGAAAGCAAACCACGCAACAGTATCTTTCTTACCAGGCAAGTGGGTCAGGTAATCAGAATAATCAGAATTAAAAAGGGAGTAATTTCAACTCATACCTCATACCTTTATGCTTAGCTCCATATGAACATTTGATCTCAGTGAGCTTGTGGCATTTCATCTTTGGCTGCAGCAGATCCTGCACAATATTCTAATTATTCAGGCCTACAATGTGCCTCAGCAAGTGCCATTCCAGGTCTCCTTATGTCCACTTTGCTTGATACAAACATTCAGCATAATTGAGTAATTTTATCAAGGTTCCTTCGATAATTATATTTTAAGTAAAAATTTCCATTCCTAGTTGGCTTTGCTGTCAAAACCAGCCAATCCAGTGTCGCTTACATAATTAAATTTCCATACCTAACTTAGTTTCCAAAGCCAACTACAAAAATACAGGTTAGTTTAGAGTTTATTAAGAATACCAACCTGGCAAGATCTCAGCTTACTTGAATTTCTCCAACAGAGATAATGTTCCAACATCACACCAAGTCGTTTTTTTTACGCCTTTTATTCACAAGGTTGGCTTTATTTCTGCAATAGCTGTTAGGCCGAGTAGATTTAGGCATGTGAACATTGTGTACAGTCGAACGTACACGTCAGCTGTGACGTCACCAAAGCACTGCTTTGGTGCGTTCTAACCTGAAATTTTCATCATTGCCTTGTGAGGAATTTGGCATTCATTCATTATTTTATATCGTGTAGGTACTTGAGATTTACATGATTATTACCTTATTTAGCACTTTTTAGTCGTCTCACTTTGCTACACTTTTCCTCAGTGGTTTGTTTGCCATCCTTTCAGCTTTATTCACATCATTTGGTGGCGCCTGGCATGACCGGGGGCTTACGGGGGGTCAATCCACAGGTACCGGAACCGGTACCGATAAGCCATCAAAGCGGGCCGGTATTATGTCATGTCATTATATTAATGTTATCTGATTTACCTACGGAATGATCCACAAAATTCGAAACGACGGGTGGCTTTGGAATCACAATTTTTATAAAGTGGAGTGACTGGATCGACCGAATCACCGAATATATTGACAGCCAAGCCAACTGGGAGTGGAATAAAGAATTTTGTGGGTCGCACGGTAGGTATTTACTACGCTGGCAATAAATAAATAGATAATAATGGAATGGAAGCCAAGCCAAGTCGTCAAGTCGAGTACAAAGTACGACGACCCTACCAGGATAATGTGTACTATATAGGCAACCCGCGACTCACGAGCGTATTTGGAAAGCAGATCATATGAATATAATAATTATACAGGTGTCCACGGTTTAGGTGCTCTAACTGTAGGGTTGTATTCTTTGGCCAAATGCAAGAAAATTTTTCTTATAATTTTTTTTTCTTCGGGCTTCAGTTTTCAAGTTACAGGGTGACAAAAATATAGTAAAAACAATCTTTTTTGCTATAACTTAGTAACTACTATTTTCACGAAAACCAAACTTGGTACGATTGATACACTCTATTATTAGCTTCCATTTAGGGTCTACCATCACTTTGTTGAAAAACCAGTGGCGTAGATATTAGGGTTACCCACCAATTAACCCCGGTTATCTGCACGCCACTGGGATGAAATCAATCTTTGATAACATTTTCTGATTCCCCGGACAATTCTAAGCAAAAAAAGCACTCGTGGTCCGAAGCTCTAAAGTCGACCATTTTTAAGAAAAACGGCGTTTTATGCTCAAAAACATGAAAATCGATCATAACAATAAATTGACTGATGAGACTTTTGTGAGCTGCAGTATTATTGAAAGTATTAAAATAACTGGAAAGAAGCCTTATTAGAAATCATTGCTTTTGTTCAGTATTACTTCTCACCAGCTCTAACTAGCACTAGCTCACTAGTTACAAGATAATTTAATGAAAATAAGGTGACCATTTTTTTTCTAATTTTTTGACACCCTATCACTTGGAAACTGAAGCCCGGAAAAAAAAAATTATAAAACAATTTTTCTTGCATTTGGCCAAAGAATAGGTACAACCCTACAGTTGGAGCACTTGAACCGTGGACAGCCTGTATATTGAAATTCATTGTAATAAATTGAATGATTTTTCGTGAATGCATAAACATTTATTTTAAATAAACTACATGCAATGAAAATTCAGTTTTTCTAGACAAATAATTGGGATATACAGGTGTTCCAAATTTAAGTCGCGTTCTTTCAGAAAATGATGGGAAACTTCAAAAGAAGTAGACTTTTTTAGAAAAATATATGTTAGAAACGAGTAATAACGGATATATAGGCGTTCAAAGTTGAACTTTAAAAATAGTTTTTTCGTCATAGCTTTGGAACTTCTCAACCGATTTTGTTCAAATTTGAATCATTGCTTACGGAAATAAGTCGCGTTCTTGGTGTTCGCGTTATCGAACACCAATAACGCGTTCCATCAAAAATTTTCAGGGGCTTGGATAATGGGGGGTGCCCCCGCTTTTTTACCCTTAGTTTTTACCCTCTCAGGTAATTTTGTAAATTGTTAATATTTATTAATTTAATGTTCAATTTAATGTTAAATTTGATAAGAGGCTTCGTTCTCGAGATATTTGAGGTTGAAACTTAGGAAAACATCTCGAAAACACCATCATCGCACTTTCAAAAACCAAAAAATTAAAATCCAAGATAACTAATGATTCCTTCATTGAAATAGGTTTCTAGGTGCTTTTAGTTGATGGACCATGAGTTTTTCTAAGAAACGAGAAGTTTTTAGGAAAAAACATTTTTTGGGCTCTTGAAAGTGGATATTTTGATGTGTTTTTCGTAGTTTCAAACCCAAATATCTTGAAAACAACGCATTCAATCAAAGTTTTGCAGGAGTAACTTTTTCTTCCAAATTGAACACAAAATTTAAAAGTATAAACAATCTACAAAATTACTTAAAGGGGTAAAAAATAGGGGTGAAAAAGCGGAGGCATCCCTCAATATTCACGCCTCTGAAAATTTTTGATCGAACGCGTTATTATTGTTGGATACCGACTTATTTCAGTAATCTCCGGTTCAAATTTGAACAAAATCGGTTGAGAAGTTTCAACATTATGACGAAAAATCGATTTTTCAAAGTTCAACTTTGAACGTCTATATCCTCGTTATTATTCATTTCTGACATATATTTTTTTCAAGAAAGTCTACTTCTTTTGACGATCCCCATCATTTCCTGAAAGGACGCGATTTAAATTTGAAACATCCTGTATTCTCGCAAGCTCGTTACAGAGGAGCAACATGAGCTGGGGACATCTATGCTGGGGATGACAACTCTTACCTTAGTCAATGGTTCAGGCTGCCCTCTGGTTTAGGCAAATAAATCGTTTACTTGTAATCAATAGCCTAAATTATTTAAGACCAATGAAACTATGCACCGAACTTCAAGAATTCTATTTGCTGATGATTACTGAAGTTTTTCATTATTTTGATTATAGGTTTTTTATTCCCAAGGAAGTATTATTATTTTCGATGGTATCATTATCCTGATGCGGTGAATCTATACAGACAGGTAGCCCCGGCCGGCGCGGCCGGTAAAAATGACGCTTCGCCATAGGTAGGTTATTGTTTATGGAGCCTCTGGTCATACTTAGCTCCTGTTTCAAATTGTAAAACCGATAGTAAAAGGATGTCTTGTTGTTGTTGTTGTTGTTGTTGTTGTTGTTGTTGTTGTTGTTGTTGTTGTTGTTGTTGTTGTTACAATATCTCCTGCTGTTATTCATTTGTCACTCGCAAGCCTCGTCGCAAGCAATGAAACTACCTGGTGACATGTATTTCTAAAGTGAGGGAGCAGTATTTTTTGGTAGATAGGTTAAAAATAAAAATAAAAATTATTTTTAGAATTTATTTTCCAATCAATAAAAAAATAAAGAGGTCTTCATGTTCATAATTCATAATGCCCACTATCCGCTATGTGCGTTCGCCAAAAAAATGGGAGGAGTCGACATCAGCGTTCAAGGTAACGATTTACGAAACTGAATAAATCCAATTTGTTTTGTTTTCGGTAGCTAGATGTCGCTACTCGACTGAATGCACATGGCCATTCCTCTATGTGCGTTCCGCGGGAGGAGTCGACATCAGCGCTCAAGGTGGTGATTTACGAAACTGAATGATGCCTATTTATGTTGTTTTCGGCTGCGAGATGTCGCTACTCGACTAAATGCACATAGCGGATAGGTAGGTAGATACTTGACCATATGGCATATAGGTGTAGAATAGGTGTAGGTGCCTACCAACACATAGGTACACACTCCACTCGAACTCGACTCTTAACTAAATAGTTAGTCGAGTTGTACCAATCTACCTGTAGTAGGATACAGGTATCTAAGTTTCACGGCTTTTTTCATTGGAACAAGCCATGGAAATAATATATAGTCTGAACGAATGATACCTACGACGATGCTAATAACTTGATGCTAATGCTAGTGCTAATGCTTTGACAGATGTGCTGTGAAACGATGCACGCGGAGATTTTTGAGACTACGCCGCGAAAATCAGGGAACATCAGCCTTTCTGGAAAGAAAATTTGCTGCGGTCGACAAGGGACATCGTGTCTACTGGTTGGTGGCTCCCCGCTGATGCTTCTAGGAGTGCTAGATAAGCAAAAGTTACTGAAAGAAAAATGATGCTCAAGCGGTCAAGCGCGGCAATAGGTACTAAAGAAAATTGAATGAAGATGCCCACTCTGAGGGCCGCTGGGGTTAGGAAGACTAACTTATAGTGCTATTCTGTAAAAAATAGCATTCCATATACGCTCTGTTGTGTAGAAATTCGTGTCGGCTATTGGCTGTTGCCTAGGTAATAACAACGTACCAGAGCCTTCATGAAATGTAATTTTCTGGAGAATCGCACCATTAGATAGACCATAATGTATGAAGATCAACTGCATAAGGCGAGAGGTGCCCGAGTGAGCTGCGCTGAAAGAGTTTTCCAACATGAAGCTTGTAGATTTCCTGTACCTATATGTATCTCCTTATTCATACCTACTTGTTGTTGAAGTATTACGAGCAGTATAAGCTGGAGTTGGTGGTATAAATTGGTAGTAGGTACACACTACTCGGTGGAATTTAATTCCTTTTCTTGGGTTAGTAGGTATTTCCACGCTTCGGCATCATTTTCTTCAGTGACCACCACTCACCTAGCAGCATTAGCGAGGAGCCACCATCCACTAGAAACAATGTCAATGGTTTCCGGGAGGCTCACGTTTTTCTTTTTTCGCTGCGTAGTCTGAAATCACTTGCGCGTGCAACGCGTCAAGATGACAGGCAGTGTCAGCATCGTACGATTCGTGCCAACAGAATGGCTTGCTCTAATGGAAAAAGCCGTGAAACTGATTATGGTACCTCGATGGTACCTACCTATTTCTAAGCCGAGCCCTCAACTCAACTAAAGGTGCGTTCAGTCAGCTTATTTAGCCGCAAGTTTTAATTTTAGTCGCAAGCGCTGCGACGCCCATTGGCTCTTATAGACCAGCCTCCTCGGAACAGCCAATAAGTGATGCAGCGCTTACGGCTAAAATTAAAATTGCGGCTAAATAAGCTGACTGAACGCACCTTAATCACAAACATATTTAAAATGACACCTACCTAAACCTTACGCTATTAAAAAATCCACATCCCACTAGTTAGTCGAGTTATACAGAAACATGTTTCAACATGTGACTCTTCAATACCCACTTGCGCTTCGCTCGATAAGGACACTCGGGGCAGTAGAACCAGTCTACTTCATCGGCCGCGGCGTGTTTCAACATGTGCCTCGTCAAGTTCCCCTTTTGCCTGGCACGATACGCACATCTGTCGCAAAGGAACCAGTCGACTTCGCCGTCCGCGGCGTGCGTCAACTTGTGTTTCGTCAGATCCCCCCTGTGCTTGCCCCGATACGGACACTCGCTGCAACTGAACCAGACGATTGCGTTGGCGTCCGCGTGCGTCAGCATGTGCTTCTTCAGATCGCCCTTCTGCTTGCCGCGATACGAACACTGCGGACATCTGAACCAGTTGGCGTCGTCCGCCGCGGCGTGTTTCAGCTTGTGGATTCTCAACTCGACCCTGCGCTTCGCCCGATACGAACACTCGGTGCAATTGAACCAGGCGATTTCGTCGCCCAAGGCGTGCTGCACCATGTGCGACTTCAAAAGACGCTTCCGTCTTCCTCGATACGAACATTCGGTGCACTCGAACCACGTGATGTCAACGTCGTGTTTCAGCATGTGCGCTTTTAAATTTGTCTTGCGTTTGGCTCGAAACGAGCACTTGTCGCAAATGAACCAGGGGATAGCGTCCGTTTCGGCGTGCATCAGCATGTGCTCCTTCAACAGCCCACTTCGTTTGGCCTTGTACGAACATTTGGTACAACTGAACCACTTGATTTGATCATCTGGGACGTGTTTCACCAGGATATGTTGTCTCAAGTAGGCTTTAGAACTACTAATGTACGAACATTCGGCACATATAAAACTTTTCACCGCGCCCCTAGATTTTCCTCTGGATCGCGTAAAACCTTTCACTGGGGTCCTAGATTTCCGAGTAGATTTCTTTTTTGATAGAGTTGGCAAGGTAACATATTCTATTGGATCTTTCAGCTCCATTTTGCATGAATCGTGATGTTTCATAACGGATAAATTTGAATAGCCCTTGTACGTGCAATATTCACACGAGTACGTTTTGACTTGTCCATGAAACGGAGCGCTCTTCAAGTTTCTATTTGAATCTTCGTCAGTTCTGGCCTCATGTGTGCTTAAGGAATGTTCATATCGACCGAGTTGGTAATCACTCTTGAATTCGCAGCAAATGCAAGGATGTAGCTCTGGTTCTGCTAGGCCGTGGAATAGTTCATCTGCGTCTACATTCCTGTGGCACTTTTGGGCGTGATGGGCTAGTTGAAACGGCCAGATTGCTTGATACGAACACTGTGTACAATCGTATTTCGCGCAGTCTTCGGATGGTCCTGATTCTAACCTAAAATTTTCGATTGTCATTCACAGAAGATTTAGGTCAAAAACGTTAAGTTCATTACGTAGATACTTACATTGTTCACGTTTTATTTATTATAACATGTCTAAAGTAGGTACACTTGGGAAAAAGTAGTGCAAATAGTGCAATCAAGGTTGCCGAGTATTTCGAGACTTGCTGATGTTAGTGTTGCGGTGTTGCCAGGATACACGACTCGGATTACACAAGCGCCTAGCCGGAGCATGGCACATTGATTTGATTGGCTCTTGGGTGGAGGGTGGAGGTATTGCTATACCGTATATTAACCTTAGACCAGATTTACATAAGTAAATCCTTATGCTTCCAGTATGCAAAAAACACATCAAATTAAAACGAGAAGGCTATATCTTTTCGCTCTCAGAGGTACGGAAATGTGTCCATTACACATGCCAAACTTATATTGCATGGGTGGGGCGGCGTTGCCGTAGCACCTGAATTTCCTTACCGAGCAACTGTTTGAAGCAAATTTCAATAACAACTTTCTATAAAAAGGCTCCATGACTTTTTTGTGTAGGTACAGCCTAAATTTATTCCAGGATAAATTGTTTTGTCTTTACAAACTGGGTGGATATTATACCGTTTTTATAACTCAAGTGAAGTAAATTGAGCTCTTCATAATCACTGAGGATTTATGCAAGGAGAGGCAACGTTGGAAATGTCTATCAGAGAGAACCGCATCGCCATAATGGTGGCCTTACATTGAGCTGCTTTCTTTGCAGCAGAATTCTGATTGGATGTGCAAAATTCAAAAGTTTTGCCGCCATGCTGCTAGCCAGCCAACTTATTTAGCAGCATGGCGGCAAAACTTCCAATCAGAATTCGCCCATCCAATCAGAATTTTGCTGCAAAGAAAGCTGCAGCATTTGATGCTCAATGTGAGGCCACCATTAAGGTGACCCCTTATAACTTCTACGCTACTGATTGGATTCATTCATAATTTGGCAGGTTAATAGATAATAGACGAATCTAGTTTACCTTTTCTCCTGACGCATGTGCGAAGTGTGGAGGGCTTGCCATTGGTACACTCCGGTCACGTGATAGAATTCGTGCAAATTCCGAAAATTAACACAGTAAAATTGAGTGAATACTAATTTTCGCTATAGATTCGTAAGTTTTAGTTCACTAAAAAGTATAATGGGGCCTTGCAATTGAAAAACTCAACGTGAGGTCGCCACTACTGTAGGGGGCGCCTACTTCGATAAAGCGGCCGTAACGACGCGAAAAACAGGGGAGTTTGAGTAGTTTGACCAGTAACTGACAGTGACTGGAGACGTCAAGCAAGAAACAGAGGTTATCCAAATTTCAAATCAAGACATAAAATGACGGACGTCGGTCGCTGAAGCGTCAACGCCGTCAAAATCGTCGAATTTGCCCCCAACGGTCGTGGCGCCCTCGGTGTGTAAAAGTGGCAGTGCAAGGCCCCATTGAACAATATGGTGTGTTTTTAGTAATCACGTAGTGAAGGTGATATCCCCAAACGTCAATTTCGAGGTCATTTAAAGAACTGTGCGCGATGCAACAAGTCAGAAAAATGGATTACGTTATGTAAACCTTTTGGTGGTGACACTGGTCGACTCCAAAGTATCGCATACATTACAAAAGACACATATTTTATGTTCCCTGGGCCGCTATTCTTGAATCGTGTGAGAGAAGTCCCTGGGAGTTTTATATAATCCGTACTACACTTCTGTAGCGAAAGTTGCCTAAAAACGACGATTTCGACGACGACGACGTTCAACGAGAGTTTCCGGATCCAGTACAAGCCACTGTTGGTAGCACCGCTATTGTCACGTGATAGCCGCTCGCCCGCTCGATCGATGTTGTTTTCGGTGTTTTCACACTTTTCATTTGTAAAATACTGACTTTTAGAGAAAAAAAATCGATCGTATATAACATTAGTATTTAAAAATTGTATTCAATTTCATGCTCTATAAATTTAGTACACGTAGAACAATTTCTTGCATGAAAAAACTATCGATTTGGCCAATATCCCATGTAAAAATAAAAACTTGCACGAATCGTTTGAATTGCCGCCTCTTCAGCAAACTTGCTGCTGCGCACTTTCGACCATTCCATATACTAGAATCCCCTATTACGACAAACCAGCTTATGCTAAATTAAAGCTAAATTTGTCAAAACGTTTTTGAGTGACAAATTTTTGAAACCGAAAAAAGTGAACTTTGAAGGGCTCTAGCTTCGGCATTAGGCCGAACTTTGCAAAATGATATTATAGTCCTAGCGGTACACGTGAAAATGGCTCTAATTGTGACAAAAGTGTGAAATTTGGTGTGTGGACTCCTAAAAGCATTTAAAAGGTTTTTAGAAGGGGAGCCAAGAAAAATTTTGATTTCAATTTTTTAATTTTTTGTGGCGTCATTTTTTATTTTATTTTTTCATTTTTTCAACTATTCAAGATTTTTCACTTTTGCTTTTGTATTACAGTGAGTAATTGGTAATTCCAAGAATCGGAAGGGAAAATTTGCGAAAAACATTAATTGAACTGAAATGATGGCGTTTTTTGAAAAAAGCAATTTTTTCCATTTTTTCGAAAAACATTGTGAATATGTGAAAAATTAAAAAAAACAATTATCCCTCAAAAGAAGCCCTATCAGAAATTATTGAAGTGTTTCTCCAAATTCGAGATATTTAGAAATATGTTATTTCTTGCGTCTGTTTCTTCGTATTAGCTCCTATTTCATCAAACACATAACAGGGTTCTTTTTTCTTGAAAATATACTTCAGAATGATCAGACCGAAGATTTCTTAGGAGTTCATTGTAAATTGTAATTTTTCCAGTGGCGTAGATCATAGAAATTCGAACCATTTCTACCCTCTCACCGTACTTTCTACACCACTCGATTATTTGGAAAATACCGTCCGTTTTTTATTTTAGGCCCCAGCCCGTAGCATCTTTATTATGGATTTCACACCCGATATATTATATATTTTTGAAATCAGAAAAACAAGATCTTTCTATTGATGATATGTCAAATTATTTTTGACAGATGTCATTTTTTGACAAATGACAGAATAGTACTTGTGATACATCATTTTAAAGCCTATTGAATTCTGAGGAGAACTGTGTTTTTATTTTTGAAAAAGGGTGTCTTTTACAGCTTCTAGGGGTCTTTCAATAGGAAAAAATGTCAATTTCAGAAATAGCCACTCAATAAGTAATAGGTATTTTTAAAATCAACTAATGGTGATGATCTGATTTTTAAATTGTCCAAATTATTGGGAAACTTTATAAACACCTTATCTTTCGGGTAGGCTCATAAAAACTCGAGGGGGGTCATTTCTGGCAAGCTCGAATGTCATCGCGTTGGGCCGGTGGTAGTTCCAATTCACTGATCGTCGAATCTTTCATTCAAGGAACAAGGAGGCGGTCATTCGAGCAACTTCTTTAGGACATTTTTTGTTCCATTGTGATTAATTAATCATCATCATCATTAGTTTACATTAAAAATAGGTACCTGCTTTTCCTATTTACTTATTATGTATTTTTGAAATTCAACATTTTTTTCCTATTGAAAGACCCCTAGAAGCTGTAAAAGACACCCTATTACAAAAATAAAAACACAGTTCTCCTCAGAATTTCATGGGCTTTAAAATGATGTGTCACAAGTGATATTCTGTCATTTGTCAAAAAATGACATCTGTCAAAAATAATTTGACATATCATCAGTCGAAAGATCTTGTTTTTGTGATTTCAAAAATATATAATATATTGGGTGTGAAACCCATAATAAAGATGCTACGGGCTGGGGCCTAAAATAAAAAACGGACGGTATATGAGATTTTGGCATTATGATCATTCAAGATCACCTAGCATGACATTTCATTTAAAAAGCACATAATTTTTTGATGTTCCAAACCGCAATAATTACAAAATAGATGCGATGACATGTATGCCTTCGACGCCATTGATGGCCACTTAACCAACTTTACTGTTGATGAAGTGAATAATTTTCAGTTTGGGGGAACAATAAACTATAATGTATCTAAAGATGATCGAGGAGGTGATACAAAATGTACCTAATATTTAGCAGTCGATCTGATCAGCGGAAAAATTGTGTGCTCAAGATCGTCGATTTCATCTTGTTTTCAAAAGAAGTGTCATACTAGGTGATCTTAGATGATCATGATGCCGAAATGTCATATATTTTCTGAATAATTGAGTGGTGTAGAAAGTACGGTGAGAGGGTAAAAATGGTTCGAATTTCCATGATCTACGCCACTGGAAAAATTACAATTTACAATAAACTACTAAGAGATCTTCGGTCTGATCATTCCTAAGTGTATTTCCAAGAAAAAAAGAGCCCAGTGATGTGTTTGATGCGAGGCTTGATGTAATATTAGGAGCTGATACGAAGAAACAATTGCAAGAAATAACATTTTTCCAAATATCTCGAAAACGGCTTGGAATTTGGAGAAACACTTCGAGAACTTCTGATAGTTTTTTTTTTTGAGGAATAATTGCCTTCTTCTATTTTTTACATACTCACAATATTTTTGGAAAAAAATGGAAAAGTTTCATTCTTACAAAAAACGTCATCATTTCAGTTCAATTGATTTTTGTCGCAAATGTTCTCTTCCGTTTCTTGAAATAAGCATTTACTCACCACACGTCACAAAAAATTTAAAAATTAAAATCAAAATTTTTCTTGGCTCCCCTTCTAAAAACCTTTCAAATGCTTCCAGGAGTCCACACACAGTGAATATAGGTTTTCGTCATATTTTGACGAGATCTACTCACAGTCAAATTTTTTGCTATCATTGCTGAAACACCCTGTATATACTTCTCTGTCGAGTTCTCTGTTAAGTGATCTACCCCGAGTAGCTCCGCTGGCAAAACGAAAACGGCTTGTGCCAAATTGCGTACTTTCAACTTCTTCTCGCAACGAAGACGAATATATCTTCTATCCTTTAGGTTCGCGTGCGTTTCTCGGCTTGATATTACTTGTCAATGAACGAGAAGCGCTGAGTATGCATGGTCTGAGATATCAACTGACTTTCTGGTCAAAATAATAGACTCAGTTAAAAAAAACTGTACGATCTGTGACCTGTCATTTTAGATGTCACTTTTATTGGGACTTTTCATTGCACTTGTTGCAAAATTGAAGGGAGCTGTATCTTTCTCATCTTCCTGGTATGATAATGTCGGGCAAAATAACATTTGAATAATAATAATTAATTTATGTACTTTATTAAAAAGGTTCGATTACTGACTGTCTTAAAGAACAGTGTGTCATCATGACACAGTCTAAAAATTAACATAAAATTCAAAAGAAATTTGAGTAAAACAATGTACCTACCTACCTACCTAGATATAAGTACATGTAAGAAACTTAATATAACTAAGGTAATTTGACATTTGTGCTGGAAATAATGCTTTAAGTAGGCCAAGTCGTACTCACCATCGCAGGTGATTATCAATACCTACTTCGAGAACGTTTGATATAGAAATATTTGATGGTGAACTCGATTTGGCTTGCCAAAAATAATATTTCCAGCTTAAATGTCAAATTTCGCGGCCACCTAGATGCACATTATTTTGAAACAACGTATACGACCTATTTAGCTAGGTATACCAACAAGGTACAGTATCTATGAGTTTCACGGCACAGATGAAAAAATTGAGACTACGCTGCGAAAATTGGGGAAAATTAGCTTCTGTGGAGTGAGATTTGCCGCGGGAAGGGACATCGTCCCTACCGGTTGATGGCTCCCCGCTAATGCTGCTAGGAGAGCTAGATGAGAGAAAGTTACTGAAAATATGATGCCCAAGCGGGCAAGCGCGGCATTAGGTACTAAAGAAGATTGAATGAAAATGCCCACTGGCCTGGTCAGTGAGGTAGACAATAATGTACAGAGTTGAACTGTATAAGGTGAAAAGCGCCCGAGTGCAGGAAGATCGTCCCAACATGAGGCTTGTTCATTTCCTGTATGTATCTCCTGCTTGCTGTTGTAGTATTGTAGTGGCGTGATTGTTGTGGAATGGTTTCCATAATATTTTATGATCATTCTGACAATCGAATTGTACAATCGTTTTGTATTTTGAGTGGTTCGAAATAAAGAGATAAAACCATACTCAACATCGGTGACCCCTACGGTGAACAATGACCAATGAATCAGAGAAACTGGCTGGCACAACGCTAAAGCTTTCGCCGCTTTGGCCTCAAGATCCGGAACTATGAACACTCCCCCAACTCTTTTCGAATACAATTACCTCTGATGACGGATATTGGTGCTTCTCAAACGATTTTCCACTTTAACAGACCCAACGAAACTTAGTGGTCCAGTTAAACATAGTCGTACATCGAATAGAAACTGTCGGGCAGTCCGTTTTGGCAAGACCCAGACGACAGCCATCAGATAGAAACGGAGCTGCAAAAGCCGAATTCAGGGACTGACTGGCGTCCATGCGGTGATTACCGTGCTCTGAACAGGAAAACGAAACCAGACTGATACCTAGTCCGGCATATCCACGATTTCAATGTAAACCTACACACTTGTAACATTTTTTCAAAAATCGATTTAATCCGTGCATATCATCCGATACCTATTCATCCTGATGACGTCTCAAAGGCAACGATTACAACACCGTTCGGTATTTTTCATTACATAAGGATGCCCTTCGGTCTTCGTAATTCTGGACAGACTTTCCAGAGGTTTGTGGATGAAGTTTTGCGCGGACTGAATTTTGCATTCGCCTACATAGCTGACATTTTAATCGCATCGGTACACGCTACGACACACCACCGTCATCTGTTGAAAGTTCTTTACCGCCTGGAAAAGTATGGTCTAATCGTGAATCTCCTGAAGTGTGAATTTGGAAAATCAAAAATTGCCTTTCTTCGTTATTGGTCAACTTTTATTGAAATAAGTCCTCTCAAGGAGCGGGTAAAAGTTGAAAAACTTCCCTCGACCGACTTCATATAAAAGTCTTCGCCGTTTTCTCGAAATGATCAACTTTTACCATGGTTTTATTCCCGGAGCAGCTAAAGTTTTGAAAGTTCTAAATGACTTCCTCAAGAAGAATGCAAAAAACGCCGCCGTTTTCAAGTGGACAACCTATGCAGAACAGGCATTCAAATCCGTGAAGGAATCTCTTTCAAATGCCGTAACACTGCATCACCTCGACCCTGCCGCGCATCTGGTACTGGCTACCGATGCATCCGATGAAGCTGTAGGTGCTGTGATTCATCAGGTTGAAACTGTACCGGTAGAAGCTGTTCTTGAAGGACAGACACTAGTTTTTTTCTCAAGAAAGATGTCTCCGACTGAGTGCCGCTACAGCACGTTTGACCGGGAGCTTTTGGCAGTTTACACAGCGGTGCGGCCTTTTCGATATCTGTTGGAGGGGAGAGAATTCACGATTCTCACGGATCACAAACCTTTTGCCCAAGCGTTCATGCGAACCTCACCAACTCATACCGAGACTCAAGCTCGCCGGTTGGATTTCATTCTTCGAATGACCTCTGATATTTGCCATATATCAGCGGTAAGACGAATATCACCGCTGATGCGCTTTCTCGACCAACTATCAATGCTTTCGCTCCTGCTAGTTCTGCTACACCATCAGTCCTACAGCAGAATTTCCTCTAGCTGATGCAAGATTTTCTCACGTGCACATGGATACCCTTCACATGCCATACGGTGCAGGCATGTGATATTTGTTAACGTGCGTAGATCGATTCACACGGTGGGTGGCCAGAACCTTTTCCCATGCCCACCGACCGAGCGGGGGGCCCAGTTTGAGTCAAATATATTCCATCATCATTTGACAGACATGCTCGGAAGCACTCGTATTAGAACGACTGCTTATCATCCATCAGCAAATGGTTCAGTGAAACGCTTCCATAGAACTTCGAAAAATGGTCTCAAGGCTCAGGTGAAACCTTGGACTGAAAGTTAATCTCTGGTTCTTTTGGGAATGTGATGCGCATTTAAAGAAGATATGCGCCCCACTACGACCGAAGTGTTTACGGCGTGACTACACGTCTTCCTGCAGACCTTCTCGGATTCGCACTGGTTGAAGAATATAGAGATCCTTCCACTTACGTTGAACAGCTCAAGACACGGATGAACGCCTTTACCAGCTTCTACTCGATTATCATCTAGCAAAAAACCGTTCATTCACCAAGACATGGCGACATGTACACCATTTTTTCTGAGGGTCGATGCTGTGCGGAAACCCCTTCAACGGCCATATGAGGGCCCATATCGTGTAATTCGCAAAACAAGAAAAATTATGTCATCGCTCTTCATGGCCAAGAGTCTACAGTATCGATTGACCGGGTAAAGCTAGCGTATATGGATTTCTCCAACTCAGTCGACTAGCCCTGCCAGTCGACTTGCGAGGGAGTACCTAAGTGGCGTGATTGTTGTGGAATGGTTTCCATGGTATTTTTATGATTATTCTGACAATTGAATTTTGTATTTTGAGAGGTTCGAAATGAAGAGATAAAACCATACTCAACAGTACTACGAGTAGTACCTATATAAGCTAGAGTTGGTAGGAGTTGGTAGTACACACCTGTACACACTACTCAGTGATATTTATTTTTTTTTACAATGAAGTACTTCCGCGCTTGGCCACTTGGGTATAATTTTCTTCAGTGACCACCGCTCACTTGGCAGCATAAGCGAGGAGCCGCCAGCCAGCAGAGACAATATCAATTGTCAACTGAAGCAAATCTCCGCGTCCGGGAGGCTCACGTTTTCGTATTTTTGCTTCGTAGTATCAAAAATTTACAGTTGCGCGTGTATCGCGTCAACATGACGGTACCTACGTCTTTCAATCGGCGTTAGCATCATAGACACCATTCGTGTCAAGAGAGCACATTTTTCCATGGCTTGCTCTAATGAAAAAAGCCGTGGAACTTATAGGCTATTTCGTTTGGACAGGTGCGCATGCGTGAAGGCCCCAAATTTTGAAAGCTTTCGTACACCAGTCAGGTCACCAGAATGGCAACGCTGCATGCTCTGTCTACCCTCCCGACCATCTACTGGTTACTGGCTGTCACTTTTACACACACCCCAAAATATTTGTGGAATTTCAGGCGCACTACAAGAAGATTTTCGACTATTCGACCTATTCCCCAATCACAAACATAAATATCTAAAATGGTGAAATAGCACCTACCGAAGCACTTCCGCTATAAGAAGATCCCACATTCCACTATAGTTATAGTAGGTTCACCATAGACAAGGACAAAAGTAGAAGAAGGAAGAACCACTGCGCATCCATTTCAGCCGATATCGCATGGGGTCCGCCATTTTTAGGTCATAACGGTTTTTCCAAGGCGGCAATTCAAATGGGGGGAGTACGCGCGAGTCAAAACAGATGACAGTCATGAGACAATTTGTAGGCTATACTTTGTAAATGAAACAAATAACTCAAGAATTTCTGCTCACGGCCTTGACTAATCCTCATACTCATAGTCAATACTTCGCTCGATCTCCGACTTCGCATGTCTCAAGTCCTTGGGACAATCGGAGACCGACTGCGAGTATGGGCCATACACGTATGGGCATAAGGCCCACGATATGTGCTTAATTTGAGCTACAGAATAAAATTTCAAGAAAAATATTCAATGTTTTACTTGTGATAAAATAATACAAGTTTGAAAGTGTTCGTTGAACATCACACTGAATCAGCTCTTCGCTTTACGTTTTGGCTAGATTGTGCACCTAATCTTATTTTCAAATAGCATCTTACAGTTCTTTCAATAAGGATAGAATTGTTTGTTTCAAAATATCATTGTCCGAAACGAGGTTCTGAATCGGGTCCTGGGAGTCTGGAGAAAATTTTGTTCACATTACTTCGAAATGCCTCGAACAAATCAGCAGCACCGAGCCTTTCTTTTAAGACGTTTCCAAGTTATTCCTTCATCATTCCAATTGCCTCGAGCCACAATCGAAACCCATCACCCCGTGGAAAACTAAAAACAAAACTTAGTTACCGGAGTGAAATTTGATTATTTAAATTCAGTGTTACGTATGAAAGGAAAGGATATCTTCCCATCTCTGGGTTCATCAATTGCTTGATATTCTTGAAAATTTCGATAGGTATAACAAGACATCCTGTATTGATGCATTAGCTGAGTTCGATCAGGTTCGATCAAACTTATTACACAGACAAAAACGCCAAACGAACACTTCACACAGAGGCCTCGATATCTGTTTCACAGCTTCTAAGTGGAGATTGAACTGCGGACCCCATTCTCCATACTTCCATAGCGGCTTTCTTGCTTCACTTTCTTAACAAAAAGTCATCAAGTACAATGCACTCGACAATGCATTAATAATGCAATGCATCCCAGGAATATAAATAATATCCGGTCAAAAAGTAGAATTCGTGGAAACGAACATTGAATAACACTCAACATTGAATTCTATTGTTATGTTTTACACAAAACCAAATTTAGGCGCCGAGGAAAGTTCGATCACAACAAATCAATCTAACCTAAAACTTCGTAGCTGTCATCAAGTACACTGTCAGTACTGTCACCCACCTGTCATAATTAAAATTGCCGCCAGGAAAAACCGTTATGTAATCAAAATGGCCGGCCTACAAATTACACAGTCGCGCAGGTATCTTGCCTCTTCTACTTTTGTCCTTGTCTATGAGGTTCACTTGTACTGTGACTCTAGTTGGCTGGGCAAATTTTCTACTTTAGCATTGTAGGCTTGCCGCCTTTTCACCTGGTGTGAAACTGACTTCTCTGGAAGTGAAGCTACATTTCTTATCAAATTGATATTAAAATCTTGGGAAACTGACCTGGTCACAAGTGGAAGAGCGACTAGGGGGACGCAGAGCTGTGTTACCGTCATTTAGACACCAAAAGAGCACGGGGCGGCCGCGAATCTAAGTCATCTTGACGGCGGCCCATTCAGAGTCGACAAAAACTCATCCCGGAAGCCCCAAAACGAAAGCAAATTGCAAATTGAAGGTACTAACATCAATTTCGGTTCAATACGCAACTTTGAGCGGCTGGGTTTTTTGGAATTCGGTTCAATTTACTTTTTACACGTAAATTCTTTTGCCAATGACAGACTGCAGGGCGATCCTTGCATCGCCCATAATTCTTCAGGGTTTGGCTTGTATTTTTGACTGGAAGAGGCGAAAGGGTTGATGATTGCATGGGGCCCCTTTTTTGGACGAAGGGCATTGTATACTCTTTAATTTGAAGCACCGAAAGTTGAACCGGCTTCAAGAGGTTAGGAATATTTTTCACAACTGTCAAATGTCAAGGCTCTCTAGATTTATTTGTTCATTGGCGAAAATTAAAAACAGGTCGAAAAATTGTTACATTCTCCAATAAAATGGAAAAAAGCGTCAGACATCACGTCCCGCAAAAATGTTCCGGCTATCTGTGAAGGAAATACGCAAAAAATGTGTTTCAAAACCGGTCCGGCCAGAGCAGCCAACTGCAAAGTTTTGGGGATTTTCTATATTTCACATTTGGAAACTTAGAAACAAAATCTCACAGCCGACTAGAATCACGGTACAAGTGAACCTATTTTAGTCGAGTTATTCAGAAATATGTTTCAACATGTGTCTCGTCAAGTTCCATTTTTGTCTGCCATAATACGCACATCTGTCGCAAAGGAACCAGTCGGCTTCGTCATCCGCGGCGTGCGCCAACTTGTGTTTCGTCAGATCCCTCTTGTGCTTGCCACGATACGGACACTCGCTGCAACTGAACCAGACAATTGCGTCGGCCTCCGCGTGCGTCAGCATGTGCTTCCTCAGATCGCCCTTTTGCTTGCCGCGATACGAACACTGCGTGCAGTAGAACCAGTTGATCTCGTCCGCCGCGGCGTGTTGCAACGTGTGGATCTTCAAATCGCTCCTGCGCTTCGCTCGATACGAACACTCGGTGCAATTGATCCAAGCGATTTCGTCAACCGCGGCGTGCGTCAGCATGTGCTTCGTCAGAAATCGCTTTTGTCTTCCTCGATACGAACATTCGGTGCACTCGAACCATTTGATGTCAACGTCATGTATCAGCATGTGCTGTTTCAGATTTTTCTTGTATTTGGATTGAAACGAGCACTTATTGCAAGTGAACCATTCGATAGCGTCGGCTCCGGCGTGCGTCAACAAGTGCTTCTTCAAGAGTTCATTTCGTTTGCCCTTGTATGAACACTTGCTACAATTGAACCACTTGATTTGTTCATCTGGGACGTGTTTCATTAAAATATGTTGTTTCAAGCATTCTTTAAATCTGGTACTGTAAGAACATTCAACACATTGGAAACTCTTCACCGCGCCCCTAGATTTTGTTCTCGATTCCGTAAAACCCTTCACTGACGCCGTAGATTTGCTTCTTGACAGAGTTGGCAAAGTAACATATTCTATTGGATCTTTCAGCTTCATTTTGCATGCATCGTGATGTTTCATAACGGATAAGTTTGAATAGCCCTTGTACGTGCAATAGTCACACGAGTACGTTTTGACTGGTCCATAAAACAGAGCGCTCTCCAATTTTCTACTTGAATCTTCGCCATCAGTTCTAGCCTCATGTGTGCTTAAGGAATGTTCATATTGACCGAGCTGATGATCACTCTCGAATTCGCAGCAAATGCAAGAATATAGCTCTGGTTCTGCTAGGCTGTGGAATAGTTCGTCTGCGTCTACATTCCTGTGGCTCTTTTGGGCGTGGTGAGCAAGTTGAAACGGCCAGATTGCTTGATACGAACATTGTGCACAATTGTATTTCGCGCTGTCTTCGGACGGTCCTGGTTCTAACCTAAAATTTTCTGTCATTATTCACAGAAGATTTAATACGAGACCAAAATACATTACGTAGATAGGTAGGTACTTACATTGTACACGCTTCAGTTATTATTATATGACTAATAGGCCATTCACAATGATGTTAATGTTAACGTAATGTTATCGGCAATGGTAATGTTAGCATTCAAAGCAACGGGTTTCAAATGATGACGTTCACAATCATGTTAGTGGCAATGGTAATGTTAGAACTTCTGTAATGAAAACTTAATAGGCCATTCACAATGATGTTAATGTTAACGTAATGTTATCGGCAATGGTAATGTTAGCATTCAAAGCAACGGGTTTCAAATGATGACGTTCACAATCATGTTAGTGGCAATGGTAATGTTAGAACTTCTGTAATGAAAACTTAAGACGATGTTAACACCACCCTTCCCAACATCCACCAATAAGAACACTGAAAAATAATAACCAACAGTGAATTTCAGGACACTAGGTTGGTAGCGCTTTCGAAAAATTGATCGACGTCCTTCATTTAACCATGAAAATAACGTAATGTTGGGAGCAAAGGATGTTTTGAATCTTGACATCATTCCTTAACATCCACCAATAGGAACCTTGGAAATTCAAAAATTCAAATTCAGCGCTTTCCTGCACCTGCGCTGTGGGTTGTGGGCTGCAGTTGAATGTGACTGACAACTGCCGGCGAGCCCCACACTTCCGCTTTGTACGAACACTTGGTGCACTCGAACCATTCGGTTCGATCGGTCGCAAAGTGTTTTGACACTGTCTGCGGTTCCAAGTTTCTTTTGTATTTTGTCTGAATGGGCACTCGAGGCACTGAGTGAACTGAGTACTTCAAAAACACCGGCATCGTTGACCGACGCGACATCTCTGGTCTGGAGGCAACAGATGACATATGTCATCCAGAAATAAAGAAATGGAGAAATTAAATTAAATAAAACATGAATGCATGGATGAAACGACACAGAGAGAGACATATGACAACAGAGTGCTGGATGACAGCTGACGGTACGTCATTTTTCGCATCCGTTTCCTGTGTGCCTTTCGATGGCACAAAATTTTAGGTGATCCACGGGACGGCACAAAACCAAGTAACAACACATAGAGCTTGTTTACGCGAGGCTTAGCAGAGATTTTAACAGTGGTTAGTTAGGAGTGTTTACGCGCGCCGACCAAAATGACAGCCGACAGCCCTTTAACCTGGGCAGCTATTCTTGAATCGTGTGAGCAAAATTCCCTGGCAGTAAAATACATTCCGCAGTGCACTTCTGTAGTGAAAGTTGTCTGAAAATCACGATTTTAGGCAACATTCGCTACATCAGTGTACTGCGGATGGGCATGGGCGTTTACGTGCGATTGCCAACACTTGTTTGCTTACTAAATGCGATTTAAAATCACATTTACCTAAGCTTAACAGCTGTTGCGAAACTTGCGTTTAGAGGTGTTTATGCGGACGATAACATTGATGTTACGGACCTTAACACTAGTTTTAAACCTCGCGTAAACAAGGCCATAGATGGAAAGCACCATTTGGAATCCGCACATGCGCAAATGGCAGGTGTACCAAACTTGGAGCTGGGTGGAAAGCGCGATATACAGGATGTTCGGGTCTGGTTATTACAAACTTTTAGGGATGATTCCCCATCGAAAATAGAGCCGAAAGAACAAAAAACTCATGGTCCTAAAATGCTTCCTTAGAAGGATACAGGGTGTTGAAGTAAACTTTTTTAAATCGTTTTTTCATCGTAACTTTTGAACCGTTGGACTGATTTCAATCAAATTTGAACCAAAGCTTAGTCAACTGAGTCTCCATCGAAAAATAATACAACAATTCATCACAAATGTCTAGGGGCGTGTATAATAGGAGACTGTTCCCTATTTTCGTCCCTTTTTTTTATCGTCCCTAATATTTTTCTCAAATTGTTGACATTTTCGGATTCTACGTTCAATTTGGAAGAAAAAGTTACTGTTGCAAAATTTTGACTAGAAACTCCATTTTCAAGATGGTTGGGTTTGGAAAATTGGAAAACAACACGAAATCGCCACTTTCCGGAGCCCAAATTGTTTTTTTTCCTGAAAAACTTCATGTTTCTCACTTTCTCATCGAGAATGGTTGTTCATCAACTCAAAACAACCAGAAAACTCATTTCAGTTTACGAATCATGGGTTTTCTTGAATTTTAATTTTTAGGTCCAGGAATCCAGGAAAGTGGAAATTTCGAGATGTTTTCGAATGTTTCATCCCAAATATCTCGAAAAAAAGCCTTCAATCGAAATTTTGCAAGAGTAACTTTTCTTCTAAATTGAGCGTAGAATCCGAAAATATAAACAATTTAAAAAATAATCAGGGGAGATGAAAATAGGGGCAAAAATAGGAGACAGCCCCCTATTATCTACGCCCCCAAAAAAATTTGATGAATTGTGGTATCATTATTCGATGGAGACTCATTTAACTAAACTTTGGTTCAAATTTGATTAAAATCGGTCCAACGGTTCAAAAGTTACGGTGAAAAAACCATTTAAAAAAGTCAACTTCAGCACCCTGTGTCTTTTCAAGGAAGCATTTTAGGACCATGAGTTTTTTGTTCTTTCGGCTTTTTTTTTTTGATGGGGAATCATCCCTCAAAGTTTGTAATAACCAGACCCGAACACTCTGATGTATACAATAATTGATGTATACAATTACTACGTTTCCATGGAGAATTGAAATCGATTTGAAAACGGTATCGGGATTGAAAACTGCATGTAAACACTTGCAGAACTGTATCCAAATCGATTTGAGTTTCAAGGTCGATTCGGCAAATTCTGGGATCGTATCGGGATCGGATCGAAATTACTCATGGAAACCCAATCGGATTGGATCGAAACATCAACAAACAGAAACTGACACATAGCAATGAGTAAAACCGCTGTTCTGGTCGCATCGAGGGTCGCATTCATACTTGCACCTTTTGTCTGCACTTCTGCCTTCTGCACACTTGCAGTTTGCAGAGTATTTGCACTTTCTTTGATACGTTAGATTGGGATAGTTTTAGGTTAGGGTTAGACTTACACGACAGATATGTAAACAGAATTCAAATCGATTTGAATACCGAGTTCGAACCACTCATGTGAACACTTCCGTATTCAATCCCGATACCGTTTTCAAATCGATTTCAATTCTCCATGGAAACGTAGTAAATAATAACAAGTCGAGTAACAAGTAGTGCAATCACAAGGTTGCCAAGTATTGCTAGACTTGCTGGTGCTAGTGTTGCGGTATGTTTCCAGGATTTACGTCTCTGAGTCTCTGATTACACAAGCGCCTAGTCGAGTAGTCGGAGCATGGCACATTGATCTCATTGGTTTTTTAGTGGAAATGTGGCTATACCGTACATGAATAAACTGACTTTCTGATCAAAATATTGAACGAACCACATCTATTCTCAGCAAAAAAAAAACTGGGACAGAGTCAATGTAAGAACTCTGTGGTAAAAACGACTATAGACCGGAGAAGTGCATGATGACGTCACAACATGGCGGTTGGCGTTTGTTTGACATTTTCTGGGAGCTCACAACAAACAAAAGTCAGTGCAAAATGGCAACACAACAAACAAAACACAGTAACGTCCCGTTCATGTGACGTTTGTTTGCCTCCAGAAAATGTTGAACAAATGTCAACCGCCATGTTGTTACGTCACACTTCTCCTTTACTTGTTCACTGTAATTGACTATGCATATATAAATTATCAAACATGAGAACCTCAGCATTGCTTATACAGAGTGGACGGTTGAGGTTGTTTGCACTAATCTGCGACAGGAGCTTCGCTGGTGGCTCCATTGCACGATTGTTATTAGAGTGGTTCTGTGTGGCTGAATCAGGAGCATTGTGCGCAGTCTCCACGGGCTCCATTGCACGAATCGGCTTAAGACCGGATTACTTGTATCGGGGATGATCACCCGTTATAGACAAACCAAGAATGAATCATAATCATGCTTGATACACGTGATGTGATATTTGGAATAGGTGCCATTGCACTGTTGAAGTCACATTGCACTTTTCATTATCACGGTGTTTACTGATGTTGGCTGGGCCAAGTCGCGTATTTAGTGTATTTAGTAAAGCTGAGTGTGATTGTTTCAGAGTCATATTGATTCAAGACTGAGTTGAAGTTGACAATGAATTGACCCGAGGTCAATTTATGGGAGTAGCGTTATGCTCACAGCCGTTTTTATCGTTTCAGGACCAGATGACCAGAGTGTCAGTTGGATTGTTTCATTAATGGGGCCTTGCAATTGAAAAACTCAACGTGAGGTCGCCACTACTGTATGGGGCGCCTACTTCGATGAAGTGACCCTAAATGACGGGAAAACACGGGAGTTTGAGTAGTTTGACCAGTAACTGACAGTGACTGGGAACGTCAAGCACAAAACAGAGGTTATCCAAACTTCAAATCAAGACATAAAATGACGGACGCCGGTCGTTGAAGCGTCAACGCCGTCAGAATTGTCGAATTTGCCCCCAACGGTTGTGGCGCCCTCGGTGTCTGAAAGTGGCAGTGCAAGGTCCCATTTGTGAAGTTGACTGTTGAATGAAACCAGACGGTGATTTAAATCATTGTTTAAATCAGTTTTTTTTTTCGAGTAACTAGATGCCCTTCCGGCATTTCCTGACTTACAGTAATTTATCGTCCTACAATAGATACCAACATAAAAACCCAGTCGCGGCCACAAAATTTCTATTAGGGCGGAAAATTAAAGCCTATTCATTGTCAATTGTATCCCCGTGCCCAGACCATCCTTGGTCTTCTCTATACAATTTCATTTAGTTTCATTAAATTAGTGAATAGATAATTTAATTCATTTATCATGTGAGTAAAGGTACAGTCTATCTCTTTTTGAATCCATTGTGGTGCAAATGGCACACATCTTTGCATTTACCGTCAATGCGAAGGTGTTTATTGTCATTTGCACCACAATGGACTTGAAAAAAGACTATACAATCATACGGTTTCAAAATAATTGCAGCTAGGCGGCCGCGAAATTTGACATTTGAGCTGAAAACAGTGCTTTGGGTGAGCCAACTTGAGCTCAATATCACAAATGATCAATAATTTGAGAATGTTTTATCATAATCCTCGATGTTGAACTTGATTTGGCTCACCAGACCAGAAGCAATATTTCCAGCTCAAATGTCAAATGTCGTGGCCGCCTAGCTGCAAATTATTTTGAAACAATCTCTACGGCATATTTCGGTGATGTTACTGATGAATTTCTCTCGAAGTCATCTGACCCCTGGTACTTACCATCCTCACTGTCTTCCTCCCCTTCATTTTCTCAGCATTCGTGTGGGGCTGTGTTAGGGGGTGCCATGGTTGAAGATTCGGGACCGCTTTGTTTATCTTCAGTCCAGTTGCTGGAAAGGTGAACAAAGCGATCTGTCACTGACCAACCTGACCACCCACATGACCTGAACCAGCGATTTTGGGCAGACATCTTTGAAATCAGCCAGAAAGTGGACGTTTTCCTGTGCTGCTAAGATTTGCAAGAGAAATTCGACGTCCAGACGGAGTCGCCACTGGTTAGTTCAGCCTGACTCTTGTTAAAAGACGGCTGCAGGTTTATACTGGCTCAGAGAAAACACACGATTGTCCACTCGAACAATAAGGTCCAGAACACCAGAAGGGTAAAACGAAATTCCTTACGCCAGGGTCGACTGACCCTAATCATTTTTATTTATAGGCTTTTCTTGTGGAGTTTACTCACACTCTGTAACCGCCACACACCACACCATTCACCGTGAGCCCGTATATCCACATTTGCCACGGAGGCATTTCATCCATCTTTCATCATTCATTCCAACATCGTCCTTGCGACGAAGATTAGGAGTAGCAATCGCCTTCACGTGTCCGTGCTTCGAGGAGCCAAAGGAAACGAAGGACAGCAGGCCATCATTGGCGGTCGTGAGTCTTAGCCATAGTACACAACGGATTACTACAGTAGTTTCTTTTCATTCTTTCGTTACGCATTTTATCGTCGTTTACCCTAGAAGTAAGCTCACAGTTAGGTCGGAACAGACACGCTTAGGTTCAGTGACACCCACTCACGGGGTGACTGCTGTAGTATTATCGCGACGTCTTGGTTAAGGCAGGGGGATGTCGTGTGGTCCTAATCTCCCAAATTCCTGGTGGTTTTCTCCAGCTCAGGGCAAGACACCACGCATACTACCGCTACTGGAGGACTTGCACACTGCTCTCTTGGGTCATTCAACTCAAACACATTCATTATACGCTCCACATGCACACAAAATCAGTTCTTTTTAGTAAAAATCTTATGCTCTACCCATCGTCGTTTTTTTTGTTTACTTTTTTGACAGCTAGACAACCGAACGTCACTTTTTCTCATCTACAGCTAGTGCTGTAGATATACAGAGCAGGAAAATCACCAGTTACAGTAGGTACCTATAGATAGATAAATAGATAGATGGATTCATTCATTCTCATCCTCGTTCCCATCTATAAAATCATTCACAGGTTGTAGAACTGTCAAGCACATCGCACTTTACAGTACCAGTGATAATCAGTTTCACGGCTTCTTTCATTGAAGCAAGCCATGGAAAAAATGTGTTGTGTTGGCACGAATAATGCGACGATGCTAATAACTTGAGCTATAACGTCTCAACAGATGATGTGCTGTATGCGTGGGTCGCGCTGCACAGGCCCATTGTTGTACCTACATATCCAGTTTGAGCCGAAGAGCTGACGCTTTCTCAACAATTTGCGATTATATCTTATATTGAGAATTGAGAGCTCTCCTGTATCTCGGTAACGACTCATTAAAGGCTAATCTCGATTGAAATCGACGTGAGGTTGAACGTTTCTCGGGATTGAAGGATACAAAACTATCCAGTTCAGGAAAGATCTTACGCAACGTCCTTTTTAACCAATTCGAAGGAGACCGACAGTCTGTGATAGACAATGAACTAAAAAAAAATTCCAAAGTGGTCGCATTCCATCGGTAGCGAGAATACCGAGGAGAATACTTTGAACTTCAATGAAATTTTTGGATGGACCACTTCAATCAGTAGTTCATAATAGGATTTCCTAATCGCATTTCCGTAGTTGGAAGTCTCCTTTGCTGTCACTGCTAGTCGTAGCACCACACGAACACCGAGACAAATGTAATAAGTAATCCAAATTCTGTAGCAAACTTCTCTCCATTTATTGTTCTTACAAAATAAAATGGTTACAAGTTACAATACACACTCCGAGTGGGCAAAATATACTTTTTATCCTGTAGTTCGATGGGTTCCCGTGCGGTGGCAGCCCCGTTTCTAGCAGTCTAGCTGTTCAAGTTGCGCCACTTGCGGTTCCTCCACTGGTCGTACACGCCGTCGTTCCTGATCGACCACTTGGTGGGGTTGGGCGCGTCCGCCCAGTTGGTGACGAACACGTCCCAACCGACACGCTGACCGTACCAGTCCATGTTGCACCAGAACTGCGTGCTGCGGTTTCTGCGGAAGGCCCACGCGATCTTGTCCCCGGGCTTGACCCACAGGCCGTCGTCGCCCCCGATCTTGTCGTCTTTGGAGGCGCACCACATGTGAGCGTGGTGCTTGCCCTCGTTGTGCACCTCGACCGTCCACACCTCGGTCTTGTCCGCGACGTTGATGATTGTCCCGAGGACGGAGGTGGCGATGCCGACCACCACCCATCCGAAGCAGTGCACCGACACAAGCAGCTGCGTCGACAGCACCATCACCACCAGCGCGTACTTCAAGTTCATGGCGGACAAATACAGCTGTAGGTACCTATCAAAAGAAAAATAAAAAAATTACACCGAACTAAATCGCAGTTACCAAAAACTGTCTTTTCCTACGATCTTGATATTCTTTCAACTGAAATGTCGGAACCGAGGTCGGAACAATTTCAAAGCTGGAAGTAAAGCAATGCAAAACAATGTAGTGAGGTATTCATCACCAAAAAGACGCAGTCGTAGGAAAACATAGTGTAGGTACTCGAAAGTGTACAACTCGCGAATTGTCCATTTCTTCAGTCGCATGATTTGCACACTCAAATGGGTATTATCCCTTTTTGCTCGTTGTGCAGTTATAGGGCTAGTTTCTAAGTCTTGGCTGACCTCTACTTCAAATTTGGATTCGTTGCTGATAACAATATTTGTTGCAACAATCAAATCCATGACTATAACAAAATCAAGTGAAGAGCTAACACAAGACTGAAAAACTAGCCCATAGAGGAACTATTTTAACGTACCTAAGTTAGTAAACACAAGAGTATAATGTAACTGACCACTGACCTGATATAATCTTTGAGCTTGTTTCTCTTGGAGATACAGAACGGAATGTTCAACGATGACAAATAACTGTTAGTGGACGTGCTACAACCGAAATAGGGATAATAAATTGCAAATGATGATAAAGGCAAACCACTTTGCAGTGTGGTGTTCCCCCTTTGTCTTGTTAGTACGTTGGTACCTGAAGTAGGTACGGTCGTTAACGTTCGTAGCGTTTGCCGATAGGAGAGGGAGATGGCGCTGCGCTAAGCGGAGCCGGCCGGGCGACAGTGGCGAGCAGACAGAGAGAGGGGGGTCAGCTGTTGTGACGAGGACGTGAACGTTTCGGTGCATCGAGAGTGTGTCGTTTTTACAATTTAAGGTCTGTCTTTCTTTGATTATTGTACCGTAATTTTGGCTTTCACTCACTCACCAAATCATGCATTTCGATACCTATTTTGTCCACGCAATTATTGTACATAACCCGAAACTCTTTGTTCTCTGTGTTCTCCACGGGATTGCATAACCCGCTGTTTTTCCCCTTTGAAATCAAGTTGCTTCGCACAGCTTTGAATTTTGTGTAATTTATCTACTCCCAAATGATCTTAATGTTGGCGTCAAAAAGCCGTAATCTAGTGCGTGTGCACTTGGCGCACTAACGACGTGACCTCAAGGCCGCGCGTACTTCGAGGTTTCATTCATTGTTTCTTTCCACAAGTTACGTCACAAACAGTAAGACGACAAAAAGAAACTCTGCTACGCCCCAAATCAGCCGTTAAGTAGAGAACAGTAATTTTGATGATTCATTCACATTTCATTGTTCATTGTCGGGTGATGCCTGAGAGTAAACGAAGGAAAGAAGGCTTGCACGCTTCTCCGTGTCCTGGGGGGGGGGTTCCACCTGCTCGTATGAATCTGCCTTGTTGAGTCTACTAACATTTTATTATTTGGGGGGGAATTATGTGAGTTTTAACGTGATCCTTTGTTGTTCCTACTTATGGTGCAATTCTGTAAAGAATAGCATTCTGTAGATACTCTGTTATTTAAAAGAAATCCTGTCGGCTATTGGTTTGCCTTGTGTAACGGAGCGTTTGTGGAATGTTGTTTTTGGGGAATCGCTACATTAGTTTCCCATCTTTTCGCCGCTGCTTCAGACTTCGGGTTTGTTTCTTTTTACTGCCCTGTTTTGACGGGCATATTTATTTATAAACATATTCGGTAGTATCACGGAACTTCCTCACCAAGAATGCGTACGTTGAATGTTGGAGTTCGAATGGAGTATGAAAGTGGTGTGAGTACTCAATGATTGTGGTTGCAATGATCGTTTCTCGATAATACCGACAATGTCCATTCACAAGCTCAACTGTAAATGTCACTTATCTTGCATTTGAACGAAAATAAGTGTTTACCTTCGGGAACGAATGTAGACACAGTCAATTTTGCAGGAGTGTTTCCACTTCTTTTGCTTTTACCCGCTCTGATCAGTACCTTGGGCGGCCTTGTCGGCACTCTCACCGGCAAGCACCTGAGTGGGTTGATCTCACGTGGGGCCTCATCGAACATAGGCTTCTTGAGAGGTCCTTGTCCATCCCATCAGGATATCACTAAAGTACATCTGACTCCAAATTTACCTCTTCGATTCACGTTGGGGTTTCCGTTCCAACTTAAACGACGAAGAGTGGGCCACAGGTTGGCTCGAGTCGATTCCCTTGCATGGTTATTGTTTACTAATTCTTCTTCTGTTTTGTATGTATGTATGTATCTGTGGGGTTTTTGATGGGTAACTTCTGGGGAATTTTGGGCGAATGCGTTATGGATACTTCTTTCTTCCATTTGCTTACAAAAGAGTATGACCAACTTCAACTTCTCTACTTATTCATCTATCACCTGTTTCTTGTTTATTTATCTACCTATTTATCCCGCATTTGTTTCTTGTTTATTTATCTACCTATTTATCCCGCATTTGTTTCTTGTTTATTTATCTACCTATTTATCCCGCATTTGTTTCTTGTTGATTTATCTACCTGTTTATCTCTTATTTGTTTCTTGTTTATTTATCTATACCATTACTTATCATTTGTTTCTTGCTTATTTATCCACTTGTTCACATGTCATTTGTTTCCTGCTGATTTATTCACTTGTTTACTGATCATTTGTTTTTTTTGCTGATTTATTTACTTGTTCACCGATCATTTCTTTATTATTTATTTATCCATCAACTTGACTCTTTTTGTTTGAGGAAATGTAAAATAAATTGCTTAGCGTGAAGTTTCCTTTTGTTGTTACGTAAATAACTTGTAAACGAAGCAAACGTTTCAAAGAGGTTCAAGCACCGCTTCACGCTGACTTGATCAATGCATAACTGGAGTGACTTTTCTGTCATTTCATCATGGCTCATTCACACTTGACTTTTGTTCATATCATTTGGGAAGGGATTTTTCAGCAACCAACCAGGCTATACGCAGGGGTTTCTTTGACGTGTTCTTCCCCATGTGTGCCTGTCAGCGAATACGTCACTTTTCCTTTGCGATTAAATTGACAGTTTGACCTGTTTCATGATTTCTTGTTTTGTTTTGTTAATCTGATTTTGTGTTCATTTTATTGTTGTAAATTCCTGCATTGTCTGAATAATTTATAATGATTTCTCTTGTTTCATTTGTTCGTGTTTTTCTGTTCTTCATTCTTGTTGTGTCATTTTATCACTGTCAGTAGGTGTTTTGAGAAAAGAAACAAATTCATCTAAAACTTTGCAACTGATTTCCAATAAACATTCATTTTGCTTGCATTTCCTTCGCGTTTCATTTAAGAATCAAACCTCATCCCCCACGACACATTCTCATCTCGAGTAAGAACTCAACACAACGTAGGTAAAATGTAAACGACGTGGGGAAGGAAAAAAACAACGACGATCACAGCCGAACATCGCAAAGAGGATACACTACAGAATGGTGCCGTGAGACCAGGATACACTACAGCAATAACATCGAAAAAGGGGGTTACATTACAGAATTGGTGCCGTGACCAGGATTCTCAAAGATGAGAATGTTGTGGGATGATGTTGATCTCATGTTGTTTTTTTTTTGTCACACGTTACTCCTGATGAATGTTTTGTTTTCATGAGCGATAACTCGATTTGGAGATGATGGGGTGCTGACGACCCAAGTGAGCTGTGTCATTCCCAAGACACGAAGGCTACCACGTTCAACAGCGAGGTTCAACATCGCCGAACCAACAGTCTGTTCTTCCACATTCAACATCGCTGAACCAACATTATGCTTTTCCACATTCAACATCGCCGAACTAACAGTCTGCTCTTCCACACTCAACATCGCTGAATCAACAGTCTGCTCTTCTCCATTCAACATCGCTGAACCAACAGTATGCTCTTCCACACTCAACATCGCTGAATCAACAGTCTGCTCTTCCCCCTTCAATATCGCTGAACCAACAGGAGTCTACTTGAAACCATCGTCTAATCGACACTGTTGAACTGCCGATCACTTTGAGAAAAAAAAAATTGACAACTGATCCACCAAGGGCCAACACAAAGTACCTACTGCTCGAGATCTTCCACCTGCCATCATTGGATTCCCAGCTTGCCTTCCACTCTCGAGACACTGTCACCGAAGAACAGAATAAAAGAAAATGAACAAAAGAAAAACGTGGGTCTCACTCCCGATCCGCACTGAGTGTTGGGAATTTCATGACCATCACCGGAGATTATTTCAGACGCGATTTTTGAAGAAATAATAGAAAGCAGGTGAGAGCTAGGTATACTGCAGAAATTGTACCGTAACGGGACATTGTGATGGGCACGGGATGAAACTCTGCCGAGAAGCAGTTGTGTTCTCTGTTCTTTTTCAAGAGCGTTCAAGGGGGGTGCTGTGAGATGGGCTGAGTTGTTTGTTTTGTGTAGACTTTTTTCTGCTGGTTTTCGTTTTGTTTCATGAATGACAATTCCAATCGCATGGACGGTTGTACCCGAGATTGAAATGATTCGTCTGAAAATGGATTTCCATCACGACGGAAAAGAAGATATACCTGTTCGAATGGATGACGTCTGCCCAGCCAGCAAGCCTTGCTTCATCATAATCGTTTCATGCTGCCCGAACATGCTTCAAGTATCACCTGACACGTCGCAGCCACACAACATCATGGAACCGACAAGCCTAGGCATTGAACCAGCCACACCAGCGTGCAAAACATCACCACGATCATCTTGCACGGCCTTGCCGCCATCATGTTCAACACTGCCGTTTTGCCATTGAACAAAGAAAAATCTTTCGAGCTGCGAAGAACATCAAACCATCACCGTCATCCTGCTACCTGATACTCAAACAATTTTGACACCGAAAAGCTGCAAGAAACGTCCGTGTCATCTTGTTTCATGACGAAGCGTTTTGTCTGAAGTCAAGCTCATCAGTCACCAAACTTTCGACTCCATCACCACCTGGTTCCACTGATGCGTCAAGTTCGCACCTGAAATCAATAGTCGTCTACATGAGTCCCAGTCGTCAACAAGATATTCAAACTCTTGGTCACCAAGTACAGTCAAGGGGCGTCCGCCTCTTATCTGGTTCCGAAGAAGTAGCTGGCCTACAACCAAAAATCGATTCACCAGCGTCGGGACCCTTACTCCACTTTTGTCGACTAAGGGGCGATGCTCCTGCCTCTAAACCACTGCCCTGAACACGTTGTCAAGTTTCGTCTGGTTCCACCTGGAGTCTCCTCGGAAAAGAAGAAAAGAAGAACACGAAGAACACGAAGAATAAGAAGAAAGAACTTCATTACATAAACTGTCTTGGGTTTGTTGAAGAATCTCCGTCATCGTCTTCTATCCTTTTCCGTCGCTTCTTCAAAGGGGCGTAAATGTGGTGTTCCCCCTTTGTCTTGTTAGTACGTTGGTACCTGAAGTAGGTACGGTCGTTAACGTTCGTAGCGTTTGCCGATAGGAGAGGGAGATGGCGCTGCGCTAAGCGGAGCCGGCCGGGCGACAGTGGCGAGCAGACAGAGAGAGGGGGGTCAGCTGTTGTGACGAGGACGTGAACGTTTCGGTGCATCGAGAGTGTGTCGTTTTTACAATTTAAGGTCTGTCTTTCTTTGATTATTGTACCGTAATTTTGGCTTTCACTCACTCACCAAATCATGCATTTCGATACCTATTTTGTCCACGCAATTATTGTACATAACCCGAAACTCTTTGTTCTCTGTGTTCTCCACGGGATTGCATAACCCGCTGTTTTTCCCCTTTGAAATCAAGTTGCTTCGCACAGCTTTGAATTTTGTGTAATTTATCTACTCCCAAATGATCTTAATGTTGGCGTCAAAAAGCCGTAATCTAGTGCGTGTGCACTTGGCGCACTAACGACGTGACCTCAAGGCCGCGCGTACTTCGAGGTTTCATTCATTGTTTCTTTCCACAAGTTACGTCACAAACAGTAAGACGACAAAAAGAAACTCTGCTACGCCCCAAATCAGCCGTTAAGTAGAGAACAGTAATTTTGATGATTCATTCACATTTCATTGTTCATTGTCGGGTGATGCCTGAGAGTAAACGAAGGAAAGAAGGCTTGCACGCTTCTCCGTGTCCTGGGGGGGGGGGTTCCACCTGCTCGTATGAATCTGCCTTGTTGAGTCTACTAACATTTTATTATTTGGGGGGGAATTATGTGAGTTTTAACGTGATCCTTTGTTGTTCCTACTTATGGTGCAATTCTGTAAAGAATAGCATTCTGTAGATACTCTGTTATTTAAAAGAAATCCTGTCGGCTATTGGTTTGCCTTGTGTAACGGAGCGTTTGTGGAATGTTGTTTTTGGGGAATCGCTACATTAGTTTCCCATCTTTTCGCCGCTGCTTCAGACTTCGGGTTTGTTTCTTTTTACTGCCCTGTTTTGACGGGCATATTTATTTATAAACATATTCGGTAGTATCACGGAACTTCCTCACCAAGAATGCGTACGTTGAATGTTGGAGTTCGAATGGAGTATGAAAGTGGTGTGAGTACTCAATGATTGTGGTTGCAATGATCGTTTCTCGATAATACCGACAATGTCCATTCACAAGCTCAACTGTAAATGTCACTTATCTTGCATTTGAACGAAAATAAGTGTTTACCTTCGGGAACGAATGTAGACACAGTCAATTTTGCAGGAGTGTTTCCACTTCTTTTGCTTTTACCCGCTCTGATCAGTACCTTGGGCGGCCTTGTCGGCACTCTCACCGGCAAGCACCTGAGTGGGTTGATCTCACGTGGGGCCTCATCGAACATAGGCTTCTTGAGAGGTCCTTGTCCATCCCATCAGGATATCACTAAAGTACATCTGACTCCAAATTTACCTCTTCGATTCACGTTGGGGTTTCCGTTCCAACTTAAACGACGAAGAGTGGGCCACAGGTTGGCTCGAGTCGATTCCCTTGCATGGTTATTGTTTACTAATTCTTCTTCTGTTTTGTATGTATGTATGTATCTGTGGGGTTTTTGATGGGTAACTTCTGGGGAATTTTGGGCGAATGCGTTATGGATACTTCTTTCTTCCATTTGCTTACAAAAGAGTATGACCAACTTCAACTTCTCTACTTATTCATCTATCACCTGTTTCTTGTTTATTTATCTACCTATTTATCCCGCATTTGTTTCTTGTTTATTTATCTACCTATTTATCCCGCATTTGTTTCTTGTTTATTTATCTACCTATTTATCCCGCATTTGTTTCTTGTTGATTTATCTACCTGTTTATCTCTTATTTGTTTCTTGTTTATTTATCTATACCATTACTTATCATTTGTTTCTTGCTTATTTATCCACTTGTTCACATGTCATTTGTTTCCTGCTGATTTATTCACTTGTTTACTGATCATTTGTTTTTTTTGCTGATTTATTTACTTGTTCACCGATCATTTCTTTATTATTTATTTATCCATCAACTTGACTCTTTTTGTTTGAGGAAATGTAAAATAAATTGCTTAGCGTGAAGTTTCCTTTTGTTGTTACGTAAATAACTTGTAAACGAAGCAAACGTTTCAAAGAGGTTCAAGCACCGCTTCACGCTGACTTTATCAATGCATAACTGGAGTGACTTTTCTGTCATTTCATCATGGCTCATTCACACTTGACTTTTGTTCATATCATTTGGGAAGGGATTTTTCAGCAACCAACCAGGCTATACGCAGGGGTTTCTTTGACGTGTTCTTCCCCATGTGTGCCTGTCAGCGAATACGTCACTTTTCCTTTGCGATTAAATTGACAGTTTGACCTGTTTCATGATTTCTTGTTTTGTTTTGTTAATCTGATTTTGTGTTCATTTTATTGTTGTAAATTCCTGCATTGTCTGAATAATTTATAATGATTTCTCTTGTTTCATTTGTTCGTGTTTTTCTGTTCTTCATTCTTGTTGTGTCATTTTATCACTGTCAGTAGGTGTTTTGAGAAAAGAAACAAATTCATCTAAAACTTTGCAACTGATTTCCAATAAACATTCATTTTGCTTGCATTTCCTTCGCGTTTCATTTAAGAATCAAACCTCATCCCCCACGACACATTCTCATCTCGAGTAAGAACTCAACACAACGTAGGTAAAATGTAAACGACGTGGGGAAGGAAAAAAACAACGACGATCACAGCCGAACATCGCAAAGAGGATACACTACAGAATGGTGCCGTGAGACCAGGATACACTACAGCAATAACATCGAAAAAGGGGGTTACATTACAGCAGGATCGTAACTAAGGCTTAAATGAACGATTTGACCCGCAGTGCTTTTTCTTTCGTCCCTTAGGATTTGATTGGCGCCCCTTTTTCAAAATGGCGGATTTTATCTAGGGGCAGAAGGTATCGAATAGCCTAGTGATGTCCAGCTCAGTAGAAATATATGGGGCTATGTCTCAATCGGTTTCTGGGACATCAAACACTATTTAAAAAAATGGTGGAACATTGTCATCTACCGCAGGCAAATTTGGTGGAGGCGCCAGAATAAATTTAGTACTGTCATAAGAAAATTGCTGTAACATTTTTATTTTCCAACCGATTTTAACACAAGAGATCTCATTCTGTAGAAAAGTGAATTTTTCTTGTTACCTTATACCTACCTTTCATAAAAAAAGACATTGAGGAATGTTGAAAAAAAAATTAAAAAATAATTTGAAAAAAAAAGATTTTTTTATTATTCAATTTTTATGAAAGTTGCTTTATTTGTAGATTTTGATGTGCCCTCTCTAAATTTGCACTTTTCCGATTTCTATCTTTGCCGCACGCGCCGCCATATTGAAAAAATGATATCTGAAAAGGAGTTTTTGACAATATCTGAATTTTGGCCCTTGTGACATCAAAATGTTTATATACATATGAAAGCACATTCAATCCTCCACAGTTTGACATCTGAACCAGCTCTGTGCAACCCGCGGTTCTTGAGCTACACCTTCTGGAAGTATCAATTTTCGGTTCCAAAAGAATTAAAAATCACCTCTTGGGGCTGTGCCAGGTCCACCAATGTTCATGATTTGTGATAAATGACGACGCGTTATTGATGGGTAACTTGATTAAGACATGGTGGTGATCCAGTGGTGAAATCCGGTAGGCGCAGTCACTATTTAACACCAAAAATTGATACTTCCGGAAGCTCTAGCTCAAGAACCCCCAGTTGCACAGGGATGGTTCAGGTGTCAAATCGTAGAGAATTGAATGTCTTTTCATACGTATATAAACATTTCAATCTTCCATGGACTAAAATTTAGATATTGTCAAGAACTTCTTTTCAGATATCATTTTTTCAAGATGGCGGTGCGCACTGCGAAGATATAAATTGGAAAAGTGCAAATTTAGGAAGGGCACATCGAAATCTACAGATAAGACAATTTTCATGAAAATAAAAAATTAAAAAAATCTTTTTTTTTCAAATTATTTTTAATTTTTTTTTCCAACGTTCCTCAATGTCTTTTTTTCATGGCAGGTATAAGATAACAAAAAGAATTTACTTTTCTACAAAATTAGATGTCTTGTGTTGAAATCGGTTGAAAAATAAAAATGTTACAGCGATTTGCTTATGACCGTACTAAATTCATTTTGGCGCCTCCACCAAATTTGCCTGCGGTAGATGACAATGTTCCACCATTTTTTTAAATAGTGTTTGATGTCCCAGAAACCGATTGAGACATAGCCCCATATATTTCTACTGAGCTGGACATCACTAGGCTATTCGATACCTTCTGCCCCTAGATAAAATCCGCCATTTTGAAAAAGGGGCGCCAGTCAAATCCTAAGGGACGAAAGAAAAAGCACTGCGGGTCAAATCGTTCATTTAAGTCTTAGTTACGATCCTGCAAAGTGGTTTGCCTTTATCATCATTTGCAACTTGTTTTTTCCTACCACGTCCACTATGTGTATTTATACGGGCTCCACTATTTTCAAAAAAAAAACTTGTACCTATAGTCCACAAAATTGGTTGGGAAACCCTATAATATGCTGCAACGTCGCGTCGGCTGATGGCGTGACGTCACTAACTGATAACAGCCGAACCGCTACTTTACCAGGTAGTACAAGAAAGATAGATTTCAACCTCGGAAAAAATATGGACGTCCTGAGAATGTGATATTTTGTTCAGAATTGAGTGCTCTACAACATATCCAAAATCGCCATAAATCGCACCCAGGGGTTTTGAGTTATTGGAGGGGGGGTAAAAAATTGCAGGTAAAAATGGAGGGGATGGAACCCCTCAATCCATTGGATGCGAATACATTATAGTTTGACGTATCATATCCCATTAATACTATTTTGGCACAAAGAGTGTCCATCATTGTTGGAGGAGAGTAGTGGGGGGGCGAAGCTCTGCTAGGTGGTCCATTTTATTTTTCTGGCCATGTAGAACCGATCACGACAAGTTTGGTATCTTTTCCGACTAAATTCAATCTCCTGAACTCATATTCGATGTGTAAATTTGGATGAAAACAAGTTTGAACAAGTTAACTGGAGAAAACTTGTTTTTCCTTTGACAATTTTGACGAATTTTTGTTTTACTGTTGGAGGCGTTCATTTCTAGAAAATTTTCAGAAACCATTAAATTGAAGTGTATTCTCCAAAAAAATCATCCACTCGATGTATAATTTTGTTTCTCGAGTTTAAAAAATCGATTTGAACTTGAGCCGCGCGTCGTCTACTACTGACCAGAACACACAGCATGCACCTTTAAATGAAAACACCTCAAGCTATTGAAGAATAAACAACTAATATTTGGAAAATGTAGGATCTGTGGAGAATTGAATTTCCTATAACATAAACAAAATCACAATAAATCGCACTGCAGGGTTTTGAGTTATTTAAGGGGAGAGGTAACAGTTTATAGAGTATGAATCCTGTCAAAGTGTTATCCTCCTCCTCGAATAACTCAAAATCCTGCATTATTGCGATTCATGGCGATTTTGTTCATGTTATAGGGAATTCAGTTCTGCACAAATACTCCAATTTTCAAAGATGAGTTGTTATTCCTCCAATAGTTTGAGGTGTTTTCATTTAAAGGTGCATGCTGTAGTGTTCTGGTCAGTAGTAGACGACGCGCCGCGCCAGCTCAAGTTCAAATAGATTTTTCAAACTCGAGAAACAAAATTATACATTGGGTGGATGATTTTTGTGGAAAATACACTTTAATTTGATGGTACCTGAAAATTTTCTGAAAATAAACACCTTCAACAGTAAAAAAAAAATTCGTCAAAATTGTCGAAGAAAAAACAAGTTTTCTCAAGTTAACTTGTTCAAATTTGTTTTTATCCAAATTTACACATCGGATACGAGTTCAGGAGATTGAATTTAGTCGGAAAAGATACCAAACTTGTCGTGATTGGTTCTACATGGCCAGAAAAACAAAATGGACCACCTAGCAGAGCTTCGCCCTCCCACTACTCCCCTTCAACAATGATGGACACTTTTTGTGCCAAAATGGTATCAAGGGGATATGATACGTCGAACTATAATGTATTCGCATCCAATGGATTGACGGGTTCTATCCCCTCCATTTTTACCTGCAATTTTTTACCCCCCTCCAATAACTCAAAACCCCCGGGTGCGATTTTTGGCGATTTTGGATATGTTGTAGAGCACTCAATTCTGAACAGAATATCAAATTTTCATGACGTCCATATTTATTCCGAGGTTTTGCTGATTTTTTTACTATTTTTCCTGTACTAAGGGGGCCTATTTTCGGGACACAGGACACAGGTGATCCGTTCACATGTGAAGTTGCTGGGCAACCAGCGCTGTGATTGTTTGTCATCCAGGCAACATCGCATGAGGAGCTGTATTCCCTGGTTCCGAAAATACGGCCCCAGCAGGTACTAACTCTTCACATACCGGGTGATCATTTGAAAACTATCCACCTGCAATAACTCCCAATTCCTCGTCAATATTTCTTTGAGCAAAAACAGGTCGATTTTTATATCGAAGGGGGCATCTAAAACATACATTGACGAATTTTTATTCGCAGCCCCTTCGCGCTGATAGTTCAGCTCCAAAACTTTGCAGGTGCCATCAGCCGTAGCCGGAGACCTCCAGCTTGTCACTTTATTTTTGCTTAAAAAAGTCATTCTACTGAATTTAAAACGTGAACGGCATATTCTCAAGTATTTGCTCATTTGTATTCAAGTTTTTCAACTTGAATCAAGCTTAAAAATGTTATTAAATACAGAATATGTTCATTGTTCCATCGGTTTGAATAGCGCCTGCAGCTTTTTGCTTCCTGGCATAGTTTCCTGGTGAGCACGTTTGACCCGGCGAAGAAGTTTCGCGCGATCGAACTATCCTGTAGGAGTCTGGCCCGTGCGGAAACGAGTAACTCTGGAATTCCCACTCTACTTATACCTACACTAATTGTACTTTCCATAATAACATGATAAACAGTCTTGACCTTTCTCACAGGTCACGACCCCATCTGGTTTAGCAACATGTGCAGTGATATCTCATTCGGCTTGTTTTTAATTGAAAATAGTTTGGGAATTCACAAGCAAAATACAGGATGCTTACCTAACTGGTTATGTCCAGCGCCAGAACTGCTACTATCGAGTTGAAAAACTCAAATTCGGCAAAAACACACCTATGAAAGATGCATGCGCTATAAGTCTGCGTCATATGTGTTGTAATGAATTTTTCATGGCGTTCCGACACTTCAACAGCCAATTGTAACCAGGAAATTCACAAAAAATTTCGCTAAATCTTTTAAATATTTTGTAATATATCTATTACTTGTCATGTTTAATATCAAATGAAATGACTCGTGAATTAATCACAAAGAACAAGTTGAAAGTTACTAAGTGTAACTTCTAAAAGGGGCACAAATATTAATATTTCATGGGGTAGGGGTAGGACCTACAAGGATTTGCAAAATAATTTTATCCAAGTCATATTCGGTTTTCACCTCGGTTTTCATGATGGCTCATAATGTTCGTATATTTAGAGTACTACTTTTTTTCCATAATTTTGACTTCAGTCTCAAAATTTCGACTTTTAAAGTAAGTGTCTGTGGAACCTCTCTTTACACACTTCACTCGTAACCCGGTAACCCAGATACCGATTCAACACTTCCCCAATTCGTACCTACACTTAGATCAATTATCTATTATTTGGATAGTTCCATGACGTCACTGACTGGAGAGAGAAGGGCCATCCTTTTGTGACATCTCCCTCGCCCGTTGAATGACGACCCGGTATTAAAAAACCAAAACATTCCGGAATGAAAAGTATGGACAGAACTGGCGATGCCTCAACAAATTTCTCCGTTATTTTTTTCAAATGCCAGGCCATTATTTGACGGGCGAGGGGAACATCACGAAGGGATGGCCGCTCTCCGCTGAGACAAGGCAACTTCAATAAAAAGAGCGCAAGAGTAACGTGGGGGAACTGGCGGCTCGATAGTGAAGCGAGAAAGATGTATGATAAGATAATTGATCCAGACGTACGAATCGTGGAGTGTGGAATCGGTATGTGAGTATAGAATGCCTGAAGAGCGGCTTCGGAGAGAGCGATAGTTTTGTGACACAATAGCGATTATACAATCATATTAAATATAAAGACGCTCTGGTTCAACTAACTGAGATACCGATGACCCCTAAAACCCGTCCAACAGGGCCAAATCTCTTCTAGAACGCGACATGGTGGAGGCGCCGGGCTTCAAACGGCACCCATTAGAATCCACAGAACATAAACCCGGGCGTACATTCGACGCACTACTATACAGGATGGAGCCACGAAGCCATCCACACCAGGAGGGCTCGGTCCGCCAGAATCAGTGCCGAGATCGGTGATGCACTTTTCTGGAACTTTCTGGCTCTTTTGAACGTGATGGGCAAGTTGAAACGGCCAGGCAGCTTGATACGAACATTGTGCACAGTCGTATTTCGCCCTGTCTCCAGATGGTCCTGACGATGGATCTGACTTAGAATTTTCTCTCGTAATTCGCCAAAGATTTCGGATAAAAACGATTACAATAGGTGGATGGAGACTTACATTTTACTCGTTTTATTTTTCATTTATTACGATCACTACACTATGAAAATAAAAAGTAGACTCTGCGTGGATAGCGTGACAGATTCTTTCATTTCCGGTGTTGCCAAGTGTTGCGGAACTTGTGTTGCGTCAGGATTCACAACACAACATGCCACTTGCCACACATGCGCACTCAAAACATCCCAAACGAAACTACTATTGGACCAGATGATTCATCATCCGCAACAAAGTCGGCCTTCCGCTTGCCCCGATATGAACACTCGACGTAATTGAACCGAACCATTCCATTGGACGCGGCGGTTTTAAGGGGTTTCTGATGCGACTAAAAAAGTTGTTGACGGGAATCGGTTTCATTCAATTTTTTTCGTTAAGTAGAAACTCCTCCAAAAAGAAAATGTACGGGCATTGCTATAAAATTTTGAAAATTCCAAAAAAAATGAAAATTTTTGATTTTGATATTTGAATCTTCCCTCAATGAAATCGCATGCCAAATTTGAACTTTCTTTTAAAAAAAAATCAAAATAAGGCCGTAGGTTAAAATGAAATATGTATTGACAGAATTGATATGAGTATTTCCAGTTATGTGCTCGCCACCGTACTTATATTCAGAATGTCACATTTAATTGAGGTGAAATCAAACCATTGAAAAATTAACGAAGAATAATGTCAAAAATCAATTTCCGAACATAAAAATTTGATTATCAAACCAGTATAATATCATCGCTATACAATCAGCTGACATCTAGAACATTGAGCAGCTGTTTCAGCCTCAATTGTCGAAAATCTTTTTCCCCTCTGGGCTTTAATCATCCACCCCTGCACTCCTGCTTAATAGGTACATAGGTACCTGAAAGTTGTGTCTACATTTGGGTGTGCGGCATTCGATTTTATTTTTGAATTGTAAACGTCCGGAAGAATATACCCAGGGCCGGGTCTGGCCTATTTGCCGCCTGCGTGCCACCGAAAAATTGCTGCCCCCCTCACTGTCTGTTTTTGGCACGTTGAATTTCATCAATATTTCAGATGTGGAACATCCTTTTTGCAAGTCTAAGCCCCTGAATATGGTAGAACTTTATTTTCCGTGGAAGGAGGAGCCCCCTGGAAGTTTACTTGTCAAACGCAATCAGAGGTAAAGCCCAGGCATAGCACAAGCACAACAAGTAAACTTCCAGGGGGCTCCCCCTTCCACGGAAAATATTGATGAAATTCAACGTGCCAAAAACAGACAGTGACTAGCGTTTTGGGTTGTTTTTAAATTCAGGTTATCCGGAACAGTTGTAGGAACAATCGTGCTCAATGTCAACCATCCATTCATTAGAAGTGATTAAATCTTTCGAGAAAATAGGGTAAATCTGTTACATTCTATACAAAAACTCATATCTTCTGTGTAAGACCTCCAATCCCGGTAATTCCAAAACAGTTTTGAAACAATGCATAACACTTCATGATTTTCACATTAGAATTTGAAAAAAAAAATTTGCAAATGGAGGTTCGATGAAGTTGTCGCAATTTTTCACCTTTTTACATATCACCCTGTATAAATGTTACATGCAGTTTCTTGATATTCACAATCACAGGATCTGATGAGGATAGATTAGGCTAGTAAACGCAACAAATAGAATAAAAATCACTCTCGGCATCAAAAGTTATTCGCCGTCAAAGTCAAGCCATTTTTTTGGTGGCGACAACTTCGTTGTGGAGCGGTTCGTTTACATATTTAGAATTTTACAACCTATTTACAATAAATAAATAAATAGGTAGGTATGTTCCTATGTTCCAAACCGCAATAATTACAAAATGGATGAGATGACATTTATGCCTTCGATGCCATTGATGGCCACTCAACCAACTTTACTGTTGATAAAGTGAATAGTTAGTCTGGGGGAACAATAAACTATAATGTATTTAAAACAGTCATGATGGAGATGATCGAGGAAATGATACAAAATGTAATATTTAGCAGTCGATCTGATCAGCGGAAAAATTGTGTGCTCAAGATCTTTGATCTTATCTAGTTTTCAAAAGGAGTGTCATACTAGCTGATCTCAGGTGATCATAATGTCAAAATGCCATATATTTTCTAAATAATCGAGTGGTGTAGAATGTATGGTGGAAGGGTAAAAATGATTCGAATTTCCATGATCTACATCACTGGAAAAATTACAATTTAGAATAAACTAGTAAGGAACCTTCTGTCTGATCATTCTGAAGTATATTTTCAAGAAAAAAGAACCCTGTGATGTGTTTGATATAATAGGAGCGAATACGAAGAAACAGTCGCAAGAAATAATATTTCTACAAATATCTCGAAAACGACTTGAAATTTGGAGAAACACTTCGAGAACTTCTGATGGGGCTTCATTTGAGGAATAATTGCCTTTTTCAATTTTTTACATAATATCCACAATATTTTTGTAGAAAAATGGAAAAGTTTGATTTTTACAAAAAAAAAGTCATCATTTCAGTTCAAATAATTTTTTTCGCAAATTTTTTCTTCCGTTTCTCAAACTAAGCAATTACTCACCGTGATACAAAAACAAAATTGAAAAATGTCAAATACTTTCAAAAAGAAAAAAAAATGACGCCACAAAAAATTGAAAAATTAAGATCAAAATCTTCCTTGGTCTCCCTTCTAAAAACCTTTGAAATGCTTTTAGGTGTCCACACACCAAATTTCACACTTTTGTCACAATTATTAGAGCCATTTTTATAGAATTTTGCTTATACCGCTAGGACTATACCACATACATACATCAAATCTGGTTGCTGGTCAAACGATCCAAAAGTTAGATATGGCAGGAAAATGATTTTAAACAGTCAAATTCAACACCCTGTATATTTTTAAGAAAGCATTTTTTCAGGGCATGGTCATGAATTTTATATATTTTCAAACTTCATTTTTGACGGAATCAGGAGGGAGTTTCATAGCGGGAATCACATCAAGTTTGTAAAATAACCAGTCACTATAACATCCTGTCCTGTATAGTGTATCTATATAGTACTGCTGAGTGCTGCCACCTAAATATTCAAGAAAATCACGGACAGCACGAGAAGTTTCACCACACAGATGTACTTACATATTATCTTGTTTGTGTGATGATGACTCAAAGTAAATCTTAATCTTACATTATCCTTCCAGTCAGCATTTCATGTCATAGGTACTTTCGGGAAGAAATTAAGAAAACAGCTCGGAACTTTGCTTCGATTCGATTCGAAAATGTAACGGTAATCATCTGCATATGTGAACATGAATTGTCATGAAGCAGACAAATGACAGAAAAGAAAAATGACGGCGAATGAGAGCGCCACGCAATGGTCACAATGATAACTTTTAGCCAAGTCGAGAACCATTCCTGTCAGGTCACCAGCACAACTAACACCCCTGCGCAACAGCAAGTAGAGGAGTCCAGTGTCGGCGACAGGTTGGCGATACGCATTACGAAAATAAATTAATCATTTTCGGTTGTAATTGACACTTCCGTTGAGTTAGAATTCATCGATAAAATTAAATTTTAGTTTATGATGGAAGCTGTTGTCCTTGAAACACAATGCAAGCGGTAAAAGAATACTAACTGTAAAGAATAGAATCGAACGCGGCAACAGCTTACTCCCATTTTCTCGGACGAGACACTGGTCATCACCCCAAGGGCCTGACACAACGTTACACCTCCGCGTTACACACCCTCGTTACATGTACCGCGAATTCACTCCCATGTGTGGTTCTGCGTTAGTTGTGTGTTGTGATCTAGGCGCGAGAATAGAAGTTTCACTTCAAAAAGTATCAAAAATGATTTCTACTATTTAATTTAATATTATTATATTATTATTGTGAACATCTAGCATTTACTAGCTCATTGAGCCTGCGTGTGAAGCCCGGATGATTGAGACACGACCGCGACCGGGTAGTCGGCGAGCAAGATGTGGACAGGCAGCAGCTCGTGAGGAGGACACGGCGCCGATATTGCTTATACTCAAGTAGGTACCTTCTGCTGGAAGTAGTCCATTTTGTGAATGTCCATCTCTTTGACAATTAAACATCGTTGCCAACTTTATTCTGCGTTATTATTCCTACGATAGTTACCATTATTATTTATTTTATTCAATCTTCCACTATTCCATCAAAATTCACTTTTTCATGTCAACGAGAAATCATTTTTGGAACCTTTTTTTTGAAAATTCAAATTTGGCATGCGATTTTCTTGAGGAAAGATGTATTGGCGATGCTATCTAGTTTTTGAATTTTCAAAAATCAAAATCAAAAATTTTCAATTTTTTTTTGGAAATTTTTCAAATTTGATAGCAATGCCCGTACATTTCTTTTTTGGAGAAGTTTCTACTTGACGAAAAAAATAAAATAAAACCGATTTCTGTCAACAACTTTTTTAGTCGCATCAGAAACCCCTTGAGTCGGCTTCGTGCTGTCGAAAGTTTCGCGTTCGTCAAAAATTCTCCTTGAATATTCGAACGAACACTCGGTTCACCTGAACGAGTTCTATGCGCATGTTCACTAGCCGTCTACTTGATAAGACATTCATTTGACAACGTTTTATCCATAGAGTTTTATCTGCAGTTGACTGGCAGTGAACGTTCCTATTCTTGTGCAGACAAAGAAAAGTACATTGAAACATTAAATAAAATTTATATGTACTGAAAAGGCAAAGATTGATAAAATGTAAGTCGCGTGATGTAAATTTCTTCAAAAGTGTTCGTGACTTTTAAGAATTCTAGGTTGGAACTACTTGAAGTTGATGCGACAGACACGACACATGCTTGTGCGCAATGTTCTTATCAAGCGGACTGGCCATTTCAACTACACTTTCACTTCCAAAGAAGCCACAAAAATGTTCATACAGTCAAAGTGTTCCATCCGTTCGCAGAACCAGAATTGCATTGTTGTAACTATTGTAGTTTCAAGAGTTACTCAAAGCTCAGCCGATATGGACATTGCATTAGTACGCATGGCTACAGAAGTAACGGGAACATCAAAGGGGCGAACTCGTACGAGGAATTCGATAAGTTTTCTTGTGAACACTGCAATTACGAAGGACACTCAAGTTTATTCCTAACGAAGCATCACGATTCTTGCAAAATGAAACAAAAAAATCCATTAGAATCTGTTCTTCTACCAGGTACGTCGACAGTAGAATCGGAGAAGAGGTTTCAATGTACTCATTGTCTGTGCAAATGCAAAACTAAGGCGATCTTGAAACGACACGTCTTGTATAAACACGTTGCAGCCGAAAAAATCGAGTGGTTCGGTTGTCCCAAGTGTTCTTACCGGGTAAAACAGAAATACAACCTGAAGAGGCACTCGTTGATACATGCTGCACCCGACGATATCAATTGGTTCAAGTGTGCACAATGTTCTTACCGCGCCAAAGAACTACGTTATCTGAAAGAGCACATGCTGTCGCATGTTCCAGCCAACGAAATCGTCTGGTTCTCTTGCACCGAGTGTTCGTTTCGAACACCGCACAAGAAAAGTCTAACGGCGCACATGATCAAACACGCCGCAGATAAAGACGTCAACTGGTTCATCTGCTCCGAGTGTTCTTTTAGAAGCAAATACAAAAAGAATCTGCAGCTTCACGTGACGCTGAAACATACCGCGGCTGACGAAGTCAACTGGTTCGACTGCAGCAAGTGCTCTTACCGAACCAAGCACAAAGGCTACCTGAGACAACACGTGAAAAAACATTCGTTGGAAAATGCAACTGCAGTTGGCTGGTTTCATTGTGTCAAGTGCTCTTATCGAGCAAAGCAAAAAGGAAACCTGACGACACACATGCTGACGCACGCCGCCCCCGCTGAAATCGTCTGGTTCCATTGCACGGAGTGTTCGTATCGAGCCAAACAGAAATCGCATTTGACGAACCATATGCTGAAGCATGCCAAAGTCGCCGGAGAAATCGTCTGGTTTGATTGCGCAGAGTGCTCGTTTCGAACCAAACACAAGAAAAGCTTGAAAACACACATGATTAAACATGTCGCGGCCGACGAGACCAAGTGGTTCGGTTGTGCGGAGTGTTCATTTCGGACCAGGTACGACAACAGCTTGAAGCTGCACATGCTGCGGCACGCCGCGACTGACGAAATCAAGTGGCTCAATTGCGGTGAATGTTCGTATCGAGCCAAACACAAGGGCAGCATGAAGCAGCACATGCTGAAACACGCCACGGCGGCTGATATGAAGTGGTTCAGTTGTACCGAGTGTGATTATCGGACGAACCAGAGCGGGAATCTGAGCAAGCACAAGCTCACGCATGCCGCAGCTGACAAAATTAAATGGTTTGATTGCACCCAGTGTTCGTATCGATCGAAGCGTAGAACGGGCTTGAGAAGACACATGTTGAGGCATGTTGCTCCTCTAGTTGCGCCTGAAGAATTCCACTAGATAATTGTCGAAAAAATGTATGTAATGTTGGTCAATATCTACCTATTATTTATATTATGTCAAGACATTAGTCGAAAGGTACCGACATTAGGACATTAGCAGATGGGGAAATGTACCTACACGGATGCTATAAGAATAAATAATAAATCGAGAATCAAATTGTGAAATGTAAGTAGAGAATACTATTTTTACCCAAATAACATGATAAATGATAATTGCTGAAAGCTTAGGTATTCGCTGTCGGGTTTACATCAGATAATAAAAGGGCCATTCCACGCTCGGTGAATTTCTTGAAAACAAAGCTTTCGAGAGAGTTAAAAAATGTTATCGATAAAACAATTAGCCTCTTGTACTGTATCCTGGTCACGGCACCACTTCTGTAGTATATCCTGGTTACGGCACCATTTCTGTGGTGTATCCTTTTTTCGATGTTCGGCTGTGATCGTCGTTGTCCCTTCTCTTCCCACATTGTTTACCTTTTACCTACGTTGTGTGAGTTCTTACTCGAGATGAGAATGTGTCCTTGGGGATGAGGTTTGATTCTTGAATGAAACTCGAATGAAATCCAAGCAAAATTAATGTTTATTGGAAATCAATTAGCAAAGTTTTGAATGAATTTGTTTCTTTTCTCAAAACACCTTCAAGAAGAATTTGACAGTGATAATGACAAACATAAATGAAGAACAACAAAACACAAACAAATGAAACAAGAAAAATCAATACAAATTATTATTCAGACAATGCAGGAATTTACAACAATGAAATGAGCACAGAATCATATTAACAAAAAAAACAAGACATTATGAAACCTGTCAAACTGTCAATTTAATCGCGAAAGAAAAGTGACGTGTTCGCTGACAGGCACACATGGGAAGAACACGTCAAAGAAGCCCATGCGTATAGCCTGGTTGATTGCTGAAAAATCCCTTCTCAAATTATCTAAACAAAAGTCAAGTGTGAATGAGTCATTATGAAATGACTGAGAAGTCACTCCAGTGATGCATTGATCAAGTCAGCGTGAATTGGTGCTTGAACCTCTTTGAAAGCTCATTTCATCTACAAGTTATTTACGTAACAACAAAAGGAAACTTGCTCGCTTACGCTTTGTAGAAAACTTTACGCTCAGCAATTTATTTTTCACTTTACAAACAAAGTCAAGAAGTCAAATTGGTTGATAAATAAACACAAAAGAAATAATCGGTAAACAAGTACATAAATCAGCAAGAAACAAATGACAAGTAATGGTGTAGGTAAATAAACAAGGAACAAATGATAAGTAATGGTGTAGGTGAATAAACAAGAAACAAATAAGAGATAAACAGAGGTAGATACAGATACATAAACAAGAAACAGGTGAGAGATAAATGAGTAGAGAAGTTGGAGTTGGTCATACTTTTAGTAAGCAATTGGAAGGAAGAAGTATCTATAACGCATTCGCTCGAAATTCCCCAGAAGTTACCCATCACAAACCCCACAGATACATACATACATACAAAACAGAACAATGGTTAGTAAACAGTAATCACATACAGTAAATAACAGGAAATACAAGAAAATCGACTCGAGCCAACCTGTGGCCCTCTCTTCGTCGTTTCACATGATACCCCCCCCCCCCCCCAAATAAGAAAAGGTTAGTAGACTCAACAAGGCAGATTCATACAAGCTGTGGACCCCCCCCCCAGGACACGGAGAAGCGACAAGTCTTTCTCTCCGTCCTTTCTTTCATGTACATATAACCCGACAATGAACAATGAATGAATCATAAAACACTCTTCTCTACTTAGTAGCTGACCTTGCCGTAGCAGTTTCTTCTTGTCGTTTTTTTGTTTGTTACATAACTTGTGGAAAAGAAACAATAATGAGACCTCGAAATACGCGCGACATCGCAGTTCTGAGGTAACGTCAGGAGTGCACAAAGTGCACGCCCATTGGACTACGGCCTTTGTCATCAATATTGAGATCATTTGGGAGTAGATGAATTACACAAAATTCAAAGCAGTGCAAAGCACCTTGATTTCAAAGAGAAAAAAACTGCGGGTTATGCAAGCCCGTTGAGAAGAAAAAGAACAAAGAATTTCGGGTTATGTACAATAATTTTGCGGACAAAATAGGTATCGAAATGCATGATTTGGTGAGTGGGTGGAAGCCAAAATTACGATACAATAATCAAAGAAAGACCGACCTTGAAATTGTAAAAACGACGCACTCTCGATGCACTGAAAATCACGTGTTCTTAACCACAGCTGATTCTCTTCTCTCTGTCTGCGGCTGCTGGTCGCCCAGCACCCGCGCCATCCCCCTCTCCCATCGGCAAACGCTACGAACGTCAACGACCGTACCTACTTCAGGTACCAACGTACAAACAAAACAAAGGGAATACCACACTCTCAATTAGCTCTTGTAATTTTTCATTGAAGAACCATATTCCAAAGTTTGTAATTGTAACAACCAGTACCTACCTAAACTCTTTATCAATTGAATCGAGAAAAAAGTTGAAGCTAGCACTAGCAAGGTGGCAAGAAATCCAAACTTGTTTTTTTTTCGCCTACCTACCAAATTCCATCTGGACGGAGGCGGATCCATCTATTCACATTCAGCCAATCAGCATGCTTTTGTAGGCACCTTTCGAATTCCGCCTGATACGCAGATACCTACTTATTCCGCTCAAACCTTTTGTTCTTCTATTCTTTCCTCGTTCCTCCATTACAAATACCTACCCAGTATTCCGTCAATGAAATGGAAATGAACAAGTTTGAAGGTTAAGTACGTAAACTGCAAGTGGGTGCCTGTTGTAAATTTCGTACCATCTTGATTCTGAACCTTGAAAATTTCAGGTTAGAGATGTCTGATGCCGAAGCAACGCATCATTGTACTCAGTGTTCGTATCAAGCACGTTGGCTGATTCAGCTCAACCATCACGTTCATAGAAGCCATAATAATGCTAACAGATTAAGCGGACCGTTCTATGCCACAGCGGAACTGGAAGCATACAGTTGCGTCTGTTGTGGTATCATCAGTTTCTGTAAGCTCGACCGATACGAACATTGTGCGAACAAACGTGATGCTAAAATTACTGAAACCAAGGGAAAGACAAAAAAATCTTCATTATTTCCCTGTGAACATTGCACGTATAGAGCACATTCTAGTTTATTACTTCTGAAACATATTGATTCATGCGAAACAGAACATGCCGTCCTACTACCGGTCTCTTCTACAACAGTAGAGTACAACTATAAGACAGCAAAAAAGAGATTTCATTGTGCTGAATGCGAATACAACTGCAAGAAAAAATCGAATCTGAAACGTCATATTATGGTAATGCATGCTGCAGCTGAAGAAATCAAGTGGTTCGACTGTGCCGAATGTTCTTTCCAGACCAGATTCAAGGGAAATTTGATGCGGCACAAGTCAGCGCACGCTGCAGCCGAAGAAATCGCGTGGTTCAACTGTACCAAATGTTCGTATCGTTCCAAAGTGGAAAGGTATTTGAAAAAACACATGTTGACACATTCCACGTCTGATGACACCATCGTACGGTTCGATTGTTCCGAGTGCCGTTATTCGGCCAAGCAAAAAAGCGATTTGAAAGTCCACTTGCTGGTGACGCACGCTGTTTCCACCACAATCGATTGGTTCAATTGCGGCAAGTGTTCGTACCGCGCCAAACAGAAAGGGACTTTGAAAAGGCACAATCTGGTGAAACACGGTGCCGAACACAGTACGCCCTGTAAAATTGATATCTTCCATTGTACCGAATGTTCGTATCGAAGCGCTCAAAAGAGCAACCTGAAGACGCACATGCTGACCCACGCCGCTGCCGATGAAGTCGAATGGTTCGATTGCGGCACGTGTTCGTATCGAGCGAAAAGGAAGACCAACTTGAAGAGGCACATGCTCACGCATGCTTCGGCGGATGAAGTGAACTGGTTCAATTGTAACAAGTGTTCGTATCGAGCGAAAGAGAAGAAAAACTTGAAGAGGCACATGCTTACGCACGCTTCAGCGGATGATCAAGTGGTTGGTTCACTTGTAAGAAATGTTCGTTTCGATCAAAACCGAATGGAGAGCCGTTGGTTCTGAAAAAAGAAACAGCTGAGAATAAGACACATTCAAATTGGTAGGTGGCGCGCGCTACGCAACAAGCAAATCTGTCGATAAAACAGGAAATTTAGCTTGCTCAATATGCATTGCTCAAATCAAGCTATAGGTATCTACAAGTAGTGAAAAATTAAAATAAGTAAAAGTACCTACCTACCTACGTAAGTTTAAACTTAATAAATTGCTAAATCTAAAAAATGTAAGAACCGTTTGTTAGTTTGTTCCTAAAGCTTCGCAGCTGAACGTTTTGAATTTCTAGGTTAGAAGCACCGGAAGCTGACGCTATGTACGAATGTACCAAGTGTTCGCATAAGGCAGACTGGTCGTTTCAACTCGTTCATCACGTCCGAAGATATCACCAGAATGACAACACAGCCGAATCATTCCATGCCAGAACGCAACCGGAAGTCTACCGTTGCGTTTGTTGCGGCTCCAAAAGCGACTACAAGCTCCACCGATACGAACATTGTACTAGGAAACGTGACGCCAGGACGGAAATCAACATCGGTTCATGCCATAAAGAATTTCACGTCTTCCCTTGCACTTACTGCACCTACAAAGGGCATTCGACTTTATCTCTCACCAAACATCACGATTCATGCGAAATTACGCTCAGGAATCCCATAGAACACGTCGCCGTACCGACCCGCCGAATAGAATTTATTGCCAACCCGATTCCATCGACAGTGGAATTCAGAACGAAAAGTTTCCAATGTGCTCAGTGTCCCTACGGAACCGAGCACAAGTCTCATCTTACGCGACACGTCATTACTAAACACACCGCAGATGAGGAAATCCGGTGGTTCCCTTGTGCCCTGTGTCCATATCGGGCCAAGCTGGAGAGGTACCTGAAGCGGCACATGCTGAAGCACGCCACCGACGACGACGTGAGATGGTTCGGCTGTGCCAAATGCGATTATCGGTCGAAGGATAGCGGAAATTTGAGGAAGCACATGATGCTGACGCACGCCGCGGCCGACGCCATCGAGTGGTTCAGTTGCGACAAGTGCCCGTATCGCGCCAAACAGAAGGGAGCCGTGAAAAAGCACCACATGTGGAAACACGCTGCGGCCGACGAAATTTGCTGGTTCGATTGTACCAGATGCCCGTTTAGATGCAAGCAACGGAGCGATTTGAATAAGCACGTTCTGACGCACGCCGCAGCCGACAAGATCAACTGGTTTGATTGTTCGCAATGTCCGTATCGCGCCAAGCTGAAGGGAGATTTGAGGAAGCACGTGCGGACGCATGTTAAGTGTGCCGAGCAGCGTAACGAAATGGTGACTTAGCAAAACGAAGCACGCTGAAACACTAAGAACTTTGAAGAACTCGATTGACTGAACTCTTCTACTCATACCTAAATGTTTTATTTGTTAGCGGCGAAGGTTACAGATTGAATCTGGACACAGTTGCGCATTTTCATGCTGAATAACAACCCGAAAAGAAATTTGAAATATCTTCAATAGTTCTCAGAATATTGAAAAAAACGAAAATTTCTGATTTGTTTTCAATTTTTTTACGATAAGGTATTAAACCGTTTAGGAACCCCTGCCGTCAATAGGGTGATTGCATGTAGAGGAAGTTTATGGCAAAATGTCAACAGTGTCATTGTCATCTGTCAAGTTTCATCCCTGACGACTCAACGTCAACCGAACTGACCTCACTAAATACTGTCATTTTCACGTGTTTCGTTCACATACTGTTTTGTTCGGCGCTTACGAGATCAAGATTGTGATTTCTAATCATTCTAAATGCCTTACACCTTATACCTGTTATGTGCCCCAATGTAATTCCCCAGCAAATTCCCCGGTGATTAGGTGAACGAATTTCATGCAATCATCCTAATAATTCCTCCCTCGAGAAAAATTGCAAGAGTCCGAATGTAGAGAATGACGAATGAGAATGTATCTGTTAAAAATACAATAGTTCAATGTGGCAGCCTTGGAAATGTCAAAATGCCAAATTTGACAGATGCATCTCAATTGTCTACTTCAAGTAGGTAGTAGGTAAAGGCTTGAAATATCAATCAGATCGGTTGAACAATGCAAAAATTCAATATGGCGGCCCCTTGAAACGTCAAAAATCAAAATGTGACAGATGCGTTTTGATCGACAATCTCAAGTGGCTATGGGTTTAAAAATCTCAATCAGATCAGTTGAAAAATGTGAAAATTCAATATGACGGCCTCTTGGAACGTCAAAAATCAAAATTTGACAGCTGCAATTCAATCGCCAACCTCCAAGTAGGTATAGGTTCAAAGTCTCAATAAGATCGGTTGAAAATGCGAAAGTTCAATATGGCGGCCTCTTGAAACGTGAAAAACCAAAATTTGACAGATGCATTTTGATTGCCCACCTCAAGTGGGTGTAGGTTTAGTATCTCAATCAGATCGGTTGAACAATGCAAAAATCAATATGGCGGCCTGTTGAAACGTCAAAAATCAAAATTTGACGGTGGCATTTTGATTTTGATCGTCAATCTCAAGTGGCTATAGGTGCAAATTCCCAATGAGAGCAGTTGAAAAATGTAGAAGCTCAATATGGCGACCTCTTGAAACGTCAAAAATCAAAATTTGACAGATGTGTTTTGATCGCCAACCTTAAGTGGGTGTAGGTCTAGAATCTCAATCAGATCGGTTGAAAAATGCAAAAGTTCAATATGGCGGCCTGTTGAAACGTCGTGTCGGCCTCTTGAAACGTCATAAATCCAAATTTGAAAGATGCATTTTGATCGCCAATCTCGAGTGGCTATGGGTTCAAAATACCAATCAGATCGGTTGAAAAATGCTAAAGTTCAATATAGCGACCTCTAGAAACGTCAAAAATTGACATTTGACAGATGCATTTCGACTACCTAATGGTGGCCTTACATTGAGTATGAAATGCTGCAGCTTTTTTAGCTGCCGAGCTCTTATTGGTCACATGTTGGTCATTGACAGCAATTTCAGGCGTCAGTTCCAATCAGAACTCTACAGCAAAAAAAGCTGCAGCATTTGATGCTCAATGTAAGGCTATACTAACCAAAGCAAGTATAGGTCCTAAATCCCAATCGGATAAGTCAAAAAATGCGAAAGTTCAATATGGCGGCCTCTTGAAACCTCAATAATCAGAATTTCACAGATGCATTTCGGTTGTCCGTCTCAAGTGGTTATAGGTTTCAAATCCCAACCGAATCGGTTGAAAAATGCAAAAGTTCGATATGACAGCTTTTTGGAACTGTCAAAACGTCAAATTTGATAGATATACCTTGATTGTCCACCTCAAGTGGGGGGTACCTATTATGTTGAAAATCCCAATCGGATCGGTTGAAAATGCAAAGGTTCAATATGGCGGCGGCCTTAGAACTGTCAAAATGACACATTTGACATATATATTCAGATTGCCTATTTCAAGTTGTCATAGAGGTTCAGATCATCCCAATCGTATCGGTTTAAAAATGCAAAAGTTCAATATGGCGCCCTCTTGAAACGTCAAAGATCAAAATCAGACAGATGCATTGTGATTGTCAATCTAAAGTGGGTATGGGTGTGAAATCCCAATCGGATCGGTTTAAAATTGTAAAAGTTCAATATGGCGGCCCTAGAACTGTCAAAATATCACATTTGACAGATTTATCCTGGTTGTCCACCCCAAGTGGCTATAGGTTCTAGATCCCAATCGGATAGGTTGAAAAATGCAAGAGTTCAATATGGCGGCCTCTCGAAACGTCAAAAATCGAAATTTGACAAATGCATTTAGACTGTCTATTTCTAGTTGGCATAGGTTCAAAATCCCAATCGGATCTTGTGGTAATGATGATAGAAAAATGTCATGTAACGATTTCCGCTTTCATCATTACATTTACTCGCGAAAACGTCTATAACTGTCTGCATCATTCCAACGTATTCAAGAGCACTCGCCAAAAATGGCACAAAGAGTCCGCAAAAAATCGCCCTTAAGGAGTGCTGTCACATTACATTGACATTTGCAAATGGCACAACACAACTGCGATGCTCAATAATGTTGCCGATCTTTGTAGTGAAATTTTGGAAAATTTGTCAAGAAAAACTCCGAAACAAGGACGCACATCAAAACACGGACCTTCTCTGGAGGTCTGGCCAGAAGGTTCGATGGAATTATTATGGATTCCGTAGATAACAAGTCGCGACAAGGAACCCCTTTAACCGACATGAAATGTGCTCTGGAGGACCGAAAAGGCCCCTTTGTCGAAATGTGAAGCCGCTGGAAATTGCAAATAAATTGTGAGTACCACCCCCCAGACGTGTTTTGCCCCCATAACTTGTCTGTTTTTGTGAAATACGCCGTCAACGTCTGGCCCGGCCTGGGAATTTTTAACCGAAATGCCGTCGAATTTGAAGGAAATGTTGGGTTTGTGGTGTCTGGTGGACGCTCAAAAGTTTCCTCGAGACAACAATTCAATTTTGCACGCTGACACGGTACGTTTTCTCCAAAAACACTGTTCAAATGCCCCGAGTAGAGCTGGGCCGATACTCCCTATTCTCAGATACATGCCGATACCAAGAAAATTCAGATACTTGTATCTGAAAAGTATCTGAACATTACGCGACGCTCGCGCGCAGCCTCCGGCTCCATAATAGCACTTTATCTTACACCCAGAGATTCCCAGAATTTGTTTGTCTGACCCAAACTGCGTTTAGTAAATTGAAGGTGTTCAAAATCTGCATTCAGATCCAGTGGATTATTGGAAGAAGGAAACAACATTTCCCCGAAACTGGGGGCATCGTAATTATCAAAAGGACAAGTCTGACTGCAGAGCATGTGCAACAGCTTATATTTTTGAGAAAAATATATTGAATTTGTTGAAAAACGATCAAGAATTTCTAATATTTTCTTTTAATTCAATTATTGCTTGAATTTGAATTGAAAATGTTTAGAATAATAATTTTGATTGAACCTTGTTCATAAAAACTGAAAAATATACTTAAAATGAGGTGATTTTCACTTGATGCAGCTAATTAAAGTAAATTTCGCGTTTTCCTGACTTTAAATTAGATTTCAGATACATGTATCTGAGTATCGGTATCGAAAAAGTCAGTATCTGAGTATCGGTATCGGTATCTGAAATCCTGGTATCGGCCCAGCTCTAGCCCCGAGGTGTTGAGTTTCCCAAAACCGAGAGCGTCAATTGACGTTCCTGTCACTTTGGCCGTGCCGTGGTCGAATTTGATCAATTATACGGCGAAATTTCAAGGAAAACGCCACCGCATGGCCCGCACCGGACGACACTAGGTCCCCGAAACCACTCGGTCGGCATTTCACACCAAATTTCTGGAAATTCTTCCCGAATAGCCGAGTTTTCGCCGCGAAAATGTATCAAGGTATTTGGAATGGATTATTCGAACATAGGTTCCCTTGTAATTCCGAAAAATCTTGACAAATTCAGCAAAAATGTTGAAAAATTCTCACCCTCATTTTGAACTGCGGTTCGTTTGCAAAAATTTTCAAAAAAATACCCCGCCAAAATCCGACGTCTGGTTTTCACAAAATCTTACGGCAGGTCGTTCGGTTGCCGTCAGCGGTTTCTATAAGTTGAAAAAAAGAGAAACGTGCCGCCATATTCAACACTGGGTGAACTTGTGGTGTTGTGTGCTTGAAAACCCTCGAAAATACGTGCTACAAGATGCCAAAAACACGAAAGAAAGGCAGCAGGGCCGGCTGGAGTCTAAAAGCCCAGGTAACACACAAATTTCACCAATTTGCAACGAGGAAAAAGACTTATCGAATTGTTTGTCGCGATTGAAGTTTTAAAAGGGGAATTGTTGAAAAAAAGCACGGAGTGGGAACAAGTAACCTCAGATTAGGCTGAATCGTTTTGATTTGCGGTCGCGGAGAGTCTCACGGGGTGTTTTGGAGAGACGGGGCATCGGAGATATCGCCCTGCGTTCCTCCTGTTCAAAGCGGGGCCTTCCAGTGACGCCGGATCTCCAGTGGCGGCGAAAGAGTTTGAGCCGTCGCCGTGGTGTTGTACTCCCGTATTCTGGTTTTCAACACGATGGTAAAAATATTCATTAGTGATGTGAATGGCTCTGTTTTTCCAAACTTTCAACACACCGTCGGTAACTGATTGCTAGCTGCAAGACCCAGGGCATGTCCACCGCCAACAAAGATTACAAAAGGGGTTTGTTTGCGAGACAGGACTCGTACGCCATCAACGATTACCACAAGGGCCTGGTGAACCCTGATCGAGGCAATTGAAATGCGGATAAAATTGAACGAGACAATTGAAATGCGAGTTAGATCAAGAGAGGCAATTGAGATGCGAAAAAAATTAGGATGGGATCTACAAGAGACCATTCATGCCCTAGTACACGCATTGTGTGTGAGATTTGCGCAGAATAAAGTGAGTTTTACTCTTTGTTGGTCTTATTTCACATCTCCTTCTTTCAGGGAGTGTGTGGTTTTATTTTATTCATTTATCGAGTGTGCATGGGTCTTTCTGGCGGCAGTAGTATGCTTGCGAGTGTCTAGAGTTGAACTACATTACTTCCGGCCAGTAGCCACGAGGCATGCTGGGCTGGCCGCCCCGGTTACGCTGGCTCAGTAGCAGGTGAGGGCCCTAGATATACTACTCCAACTGGCGTTAGTGCTGGATGCTAATGTATTCGTTCTCCTCTTTCACAGCAAGTAGTGGACATTCCTCATGTTTTCTGCTTTTGTTGGCCCTGCAAGGGCTTTCCCATAAACTGTTCGTTAGGGGTGTATCTAAGGTTCTCTTCCCAACATTCATGATTAGGTCAGGTTAGGCTTACGTTATGAGGAGCACCTCGAGGAGCACACCGACAAAACTCTTTCGAGCTTTACCGTTTTAAATTTGTTAGACCGGCTTTCTTGAAAGTCAGAGAGAAACTAAACTTAAAAAACAAAAACTCTCAACAAAACGTTATCGGAGACGGGTTTCACGGCCTCGGAGGTTTTTTAACATGACTAGGTAAAGTTGCGGCCTCATAAAAGTTTACACCGACGGCGATCAAGTGGCCATGCTAATTCAATTTTGACGTAATTTTGAATGAGCAAGGCCATACGATTGTCATCGGTGTGAACTTTTATGAGGCCGCAACTGTACCTATCAGTTTTAATAACCAAGCAATAGACCATATTAATTATTCACACTTTCCCCTTCCACTAGTCATTTGTAAGTTAGGTATGTGCCTGTGACCATGCGCACTGCAGTAGAAGATCTCGCGCGCCACAGCATGCATAGAAAACGGAACTTTGCTGTCGCTGTCAGAATTTACGATTTCAAGGTGTTTTCTTGATTCTTGGGACGTTTTAACCTTTTTAACCATACTATTACGTGACGGCTGACGCTCGGTTCGCTTTCAAGCGCTGTCAAAATTCTCGTTAGCGGAAGTTGTGCAATAAAATATGGCGGGTAATTTGAAATTGTTTTGGATTCAAAAACCCCATTCTAAATTGCTTCGCATAAACTTCACAGCAAGATTTTCCATTTCATTGTGGTGAAAAGTAGATCAGGTATTTCTTTTTACACACTTGCTATGTTATACATTCGTTGAAATTGTCAATTTGCACCTTGAATTGATCATTTTACAAAGTCATTCAACATGCATATTCTTATGGGAGTTTCAACCCAGCACATGTGGTTGTCTCTCTCCCCGATCTGCGACTGCGCTCTGAATAAATAATATGGTCAATAGCGCAAACAGTGACTTGAGTTAATATGACTTTTTCACTGTAGGTAACAAATTGTAACTGTAACTCATTTGTGTAACAAATTTGGCCGCAATCCAGTAATTGAATTTGGAGTCATAACAAATGAAACCATTTTTGAAACTCAACTATGAAAGTCCCATCTCCGTTGTAATGCGTTTCCGATATAAATTTTTCCGAGAAAGTCCACTTCCTCTCTCTAAAATATCAACAAAAAAAGTGTAAATCAAAATAAAGGCCAGGTTGTTTCGAAGGACTGATTATCATCTACATCCCACTTTCAATTTTCAGTAGAATGACTTTTTGGAGCAAAAATAAAGTGACAAGCCTCCTACGGCTACGGCTGATGGCACCCGAAAAGTTTTGGGGCGAAACTATCAGCGACCATCGGCCGTATCCTCCCAGCGCTCCAGCTTGTCACTTTATTTTTGCTCCAAAAATTCGTTCTACTGAAAATATAAAGTGTATGGGATATACCTACGTGATTTTATTATAGTGACATTTTAGGTATCATAATGATTTACAAATCTGAAAACTCTCGATTGATGTGTGACATTTGCTGTTGTTATCTGGCTGGTAATAAGACACATTCTATTGGATCTCTGAGTATTGTTCTGCATGAAACGTGGTGTTTGAGAAACGATAAACTCGAGTGCCCCTTGTAATTGCAATGGTCACAAGGGAACATTCTGAAGTTTTCATAGACTGAGCTGTCATGTTTGTTCATATAATGTTCGTATATGTCAAGCTTATGGTGACTTCTGAAAGCGCAACATGCACAACGATACTGTTCCGGTTCTACTATGGCACTGAATAACTCGTCCGCGCAAATATGTTCGTGGCTTCTTTGTAAGTGATGAGCAAGCTGAAACGGCCGACTTGCTTGATACGAACATTGTGTACAATCATATATTGCGTCTTCGTTCTTGATGTGTTCAAATGAAAACGCAACACCTGAGTTTCCAAGTTCTGCTCCAGTTTCTTCAAGTTCATGCTTGAAAATATCTATTTCATCCTTGATTCCTTTTGAAAGATTTCCGGCATATACAATAACTGAGCTGGATTCTTCTCTCTTGAAACGATTACTTTGAAATGTGCTAGTTTCCGCATCCTCATCGTCTTGTTCTGAATTCTGTTCAGCTGTTGGCATAAAAGCAAATCCTGATGGACCGACTTCGTCCACTTCCATTGGCGTTGAGGCTGAAGCTTCTTTCTCGAGTTTTTTCTGCTCCGGAAATATAACTTTTTGCAGAATCTGGACTTTGGAATCTTTTGGGATTTCCCTCACACCCAAATCACTTCGATTCATTTCTGGTATGATCACATGAGTCCCCACATCAAGCTTGAAAGGTGAGTGGATGAAAATCATTTTTGGGGCTGGGTTAGGCTGATTAAATTGTTGGCTTGTATCACGTAAAAATAATTCAGGTCCATTTGCTTTTTTTCCATCCCGAAAGTGGCAACTACATAAATATGAGTGGGGACCAGGCTCCTTGTCGCGTCTAAGTAGAAAAAAATTGCATGAAGTTCAACAATTTCACAAGCAAAGGTAGATAACTTCAGTAGGTAGGTACATAGTCAGTGGTAGGTACATACCTAACAACCTTTTTCCATTTGTCTCGTTTCACTACATCCTTCGGGAATCTGAAAAATGAGCAAGTGTCTCGCAGGTTATTGTGTTTACAATCTGGGGCGAAGCAGTGTACCGCCATCAAGGAAGCTGAAAAAAGTCACTGGATTATTTTAGTCTTTTATCGTTAACCGAATTGTTCATATTGATGTAAATGTTGAGGTTATGTATCAGAAAACAAGACTTTTCTTTATTTTTCACATTTTAAGCAGTCTCATCGTCACCAATATTAACAGTAGATAATCCAATCAATATGTTTAATTTTTTTATAGTACTCACCCCAAAACGGTATGGGTATTGTATTGCTGTATAAATAGAGATCGCTAGCTCGCTATCAACCCGTCAACTGTCACTTCAGTGACTGACTGTCCAGAGGGTGACTGACCGAGAGTCGATAAAGGGGATTTAGGATATGGGATCTGATTTGCAGGATTGCAGGTCAGGTCAGGTCTGTCATCTCCGTCTGCTGGAACTTGTTTGAGCATCTTCAGGCGAGTCTTCAGGCTACAAGCGCCTCCAGGTTCTCCAACATGAGCTGAGTTTTCCCTGATACGAACACTCGGTGCAATTGAATTAGTCCCTGTCTGTCGTGGCGTGAGTCAGCATGTGACTGTCCAAGTAGGTACCTAAGCTGGTTAGTGTGATACGAACACTTTGCACTATTGAACAAACCGATATCGTCATTCAGCAAGAGTTTTTTTGCTCTTCTCTGTTTGCCCCTAAACAAACACCTGGCGCAATCGAACCAGGCGGTCTCATTTGCCACGGCGTGTTCCAATAACATGCCCTGCTTGGCGAAGTACGAACACTACTTACTAGTCGCAACAGAAGCGAACGATTTCGTCAGCCGAGGGACAGCCTGTGCTTTCCCCAATAATGCTCTTGCTTGCCACGATAAAAGCATTTATGGCAAGGGACCAAGGGTTAGCATGTGCCTCTCGTATTCTCATTTTTGTTCGGTACGATACGAATACGAACATTGCGTGCAATAAAACCAGGCGGTCGTCGGCCGAAGCGAGCGTCAGCAATAAGTGCCTCTTCAAGAGCTGTCTCGGCTTGACACGGTAAGAACGCTTGGGCGCAATTGAACAGTCCGTCTACACAACTAAACCAATGGATATGCCAGATATGCGCGGTATGATTATTTCATTATGACGAGTGCCTGTCGAAGGTTCCTTTGCATCAAGCTCGATGAGAACACTTATCATCAAGAAAAAGTGAAACACCTTGTATCGCTAAACCACGATCAAGAATAACACTATTACCTTGACTAAATTACTTACAGCTCCGGCGCCTTGAATCAAAATAAAGGGTTGTTCAGAAAGACTGATGTTCATCTACCTACATTATTTATTATTGTGATATTCTATCATAGTGATTCACAAAACTGAAAACTCTTGATCGACGTGTTAGCTGTTGCTATCTGGCTGGTAATAAGACACATTCTATTGAGCCTGTGAGTATTCTTTTGCATGAAACGTGGTGTTTGAGAAACGATAAACTCGAGTGCCCCTTGTAATTGCAATGGTCACAAGGAAACCTTCTGAAGTGTTCATAAAATGAGCCGTCATGTTTGTACATGTCAAGCTTATGGTGACTTCTGAAAGCGCAACATGCACAACGATACTGTTCCGGTTCCACTGCGGCATTGAATAGCTCGTCCGCGCAACCATAGCCGTGGCGGCTTCTTTGTAAGTGATTGGCAAGCTGAAACGGCCGATCTGCTTGATACGGACATTGTTTACAATCATATGTCCCATCTTCGTTCTTGACCTGTTCAAATGAAGACGCAACACTTGAATTTTCAAGTTCTGCTCCAGTTTCTTCCAGTTCATTTTTGAAAATATCTATTTCTTCCTTGATTCCGTTGGAAAGATTTCCGGCATATTCAATGACCGAGCTAGATTTTTTTCCCTTGAAGCGTTTACTTTGGAATGTGCTAGGATCTTTATCACCCTCTTCTGAATTTTGTTTAGCTGTTGGCATAAAAGCAAATCCTGATGGTCTGACTTCGTCTACTTCCATTGGCGTTGAAGCTGAAGCCTCCTTCTTGGGTCTTGTCTCGAGCCCTGTCTGCTTCAGAATTATAATTCTTTGTAAAATCTCGCCTTTGGAATCTTTTGGGATTTCTTTCGCACCCATATCACTTCGGTTCATTTCTGGTAGGATCACGTGAGTCCCCACATCAAGCTTAAAAGGTGAGTGAATAAAAATCATTTTTGGGGCTGAGTTCGGCTGAATAAATGGTGGGATTGTACCACGTAAACATAGTTCAGTAGGTCCATTTTGTTTTTTGCCATCCCGAAAGTGGCAACTACATAAAGATGCGTTGGGACCAGGCTCCTTGTCACGTCTAAGTAAAAAAAATCATGAAGCTTACTAATTTGACAAGCAAAGGTAGATGGATAACTTCTGTAGGAGGTAGGTACCTACCTAACCATCTTTTTCCATCTATCTCGTTCCACTACATCCTTCGGGAATCCGAAAAATGAGCAAGTGTCTCGTCGGTTATTGTGCTTACAATCTGGGGCAAAGCAATGTATCGCCATCAGGAAGCTGAAAGAAGTTACTGTATCATTTTTGTCTTTTATCGTTGATTGAATTGTTCATTTCGATGTTAATGTTCAGGTTATGTATAAGAAGGCAAGACTTATTTTTCACAGCGTTTGAGCAGTCTCATCGTCACCAATATTATAGTAATCCAATCAATACCTATATTGAATTTTTGTTGTGCTCACCCCAAAACGGTTTATATATTTGAATTACCTTCAAGAAGCTGTAGCCTTCAACGGAAATGGCTAATTCGCTATCGACAGCAACCCGTCAACTCGGTCAACTGTCACTTCCGTGATCGACTGACCGAGAGTCAAGATAGGGTATTTAGGATGAGATCTGACGAACACTCGGTACAATTGAACCAGCCGATTTCGTCACTTACGGTACCTATACGTCAGCATCCGAGTCAGCATCTAAAATTTCCATTTCTCGCGGATCGCTACGAACACTGTTCGCAATAGAACCAGCCAAATGTTGTTCGCTGTAGTCTGAGCCAGCGTGTCTCTCTCCGTAGTTGCACGCAATACGAACACTTTGCACAATTGACCGAATCGATTGCGTTAGGGAAATGTCCTCGGAAATGTCCAAGGTTCCTTTGTAATCTGCAATTACAACGGGTATTCTCAGGAGCTTGTGGTGTGGTTAGTTAGCGCGTTCGACTACCACTCCAGAGGTCGCGGGTTCGATCTCCGCCGGGGACGGATTTTCGGCCTCGAAAACAAGCTCCTTGGTTTAGTTGGAATGCTTGCTAAATGCAAGACGCGCCGTGTGTCACATAGCACGTAAAATACGAACGATGGTGCCGACCCCATGCGATGTTGGTGGTCGTTAAAAATCCCTACCCTGTGTTGGAACACACAGGGGTTCGGCAAAATTTCCGGTATAGTGGAGGAAAGCATTCACCGGCGTCGGTGTTAGGCCTCGTTGCGGAAATAGGCCGACGTTAAATAAACGAATAAAAAAAAAACGGGTAATCAAGTTCAACTCTCATTAAACATCACGATTCATGCAAAATGCGATCAAAGATTTTATAGAAGAAAGCGTCACCTTACCGGCCACATCAATCGAAAACAACACGGCGATCAAGACTTTTCACTCCTGTGCTCAGTGTTCATACAAGACTAACATTATAGCATGCATGGAAGAAAAAACACGTCATTGGGCCTTGCCTTATTCTTAAACTGGGAAACAAAGTTTTCATGCGGTGTTGCTATGCAAGGAGAGCTATGATTGGCTCTTGCCTAGCAACTACACATGTGAACTCTGTTCCCCGTTTCAAGAATGGGGCCCGGGTAGGGTTACCATCCTCAAACCACATGAAAAGAGTACAATGTGAGCGAAGCGAGCGAAATAGCGCCGCAGACGAAAATTTTTCGGGAAAAGAAACGTGATCAGTTAGTTTTTAATACCATGAAGACTTGAGGCGGATCCCCATTTAAAGATATTCGCAAAAAAATTCGGTGACACTCGTCAAATTCGAATTTTTGAAGAATTTGCTGACCCTTCAAATTTGACAATTATTGGTAATCAAAATTGGGCGATATTCACACATGAGAATCCACCGTTTCGCGTGTATTGCATATTGTATATGTATTATGATGTCGTTCTAATGTAGAACACAACGGAAAGTGAAATATAAACAAAAATATAGTTGATAGAAATTTCTCATATTCTTGGATGTTAGCCGCATGCGTGATTGCGTCTCTGATTGCGTGCGAACGTGACAGTAGGTAGATACAAGGAGCTTTGGTTAGTGGTTACGTGGTTACATTACTGACAGTACTGACACATATATCAATATCACCAATATCGCACTGCACAGTAGTCACAGCACTGGACTGAGATTATTGATTATTGGTCTTGATTGTGTCTTGAATCTACAGCAGTACGCATGCGCCCAAAAACATAAGAACCTCTATAAGAACATACTCACCTAGTTTGTGGGGTCATTGATTATTTAATAGTGATGTAAAATAGCCGCTATTTATATTTGAGGATATATATCCGGAGTTTATAGCTGCTATATAGCAGGCTATTTTGGCTATTTTTGGAATTTTTTTTTAAAGTGATTTTTTGTATTTGTTGTATTTTTCCGGTCATTTTGACACCAAATACAAAGATGTTGAAAACAATTGAAAAAATATGTTAAAAAAGCATTTATTGTGTCCGATATTGCACAAATGTGCTATCAAATTTTAGTTGAGCACCTATCGAATCAAGACATCAAATAAAGTGAAATTAAAAGAAAAATCCGTTACCCCAGAGGAAATTGATGTCAAATCAACATAATCAAAATGAAAATGTAGTCTTAGGCTATCATTTTCATATCAAAATAAACGGGATATAAGACTCACTTGTCACTTTTTTTAAATTAATAATTGCGCGGGAAAAATCGGATTTATAGCCGGCTACAAACGTTTATATCTAGCGGCTATTTATGCTATTTTGGATATATATCCTGCGGATATAAATCCGACTCACATCACTATTATTTAATATTATATGATCTATAGCAATAGAAGAAAGAGAATTGGAAAAATTCGTCCGAATAAATTAAAAAGAGTACATTTGGCTTAAAAATGTGAAAAGTGAGAGTACGCTACTCTTTCATATCAAAAAGAGTACCTGTACTCTTTAAAGAGTACGGTTGGTAACCCTAGGCCCGGGTGAGGCATACCGCAACTGGAGAAATCGATTGGTTCAATTGCACCAAGTGTTCTTATCGCGCCAAACAGAAAAGCGATTTGAAACGACATACGGTTATGCTGGCCTTACATTGAGCATCAAATGCTGCAGCTTTCTTTGCAGCAGAGTTCTGATTGGAACTGACGCCTGTTAATGCTGTCAGTGACCAACATTTGTCCAATGAGAGCTCGGCAGCAAAAAAAGCTGCAGCATTTGATGCTCAATGTAAGGCCACCATTACGTACGCCGTAGCTGATGAAATCCAGTTCTTTTACTGTAACCAATGTTCATATCGGGCGAACCAGAATCGTTCTCACGAGGCACCTACATAATAATCGGTATGATGAACGTTGTAGGTACAAAACAGTTTAGGCGAAAGTGTTTTTATTCTCCAGATCAAGAGCTACAAGTTTGGATAAAAGAAAGCAAGGCATAAAATTCAATGTGGCAGGTATAATCCAACTTTCCAAAGTTGAGTTAGTACCTATACTAAATTATTTTAATCATTGTACCTACCTACCGTGCGACATTCCTTATTGATTCACGTGTGGTAGATTATTCCACTGAGATCTTCGTGAATTTGGAGCTCTGGTCTTTGGTGCAGAATGGAGTGGTAGAGTCGTTACCTACGATGGAAATACGAGTAGGTACTATGTACTACTGTTCAATGCGTGTTCGGAACTGGAACTATTTAGATCAGTTCCTATTACTGACGAGATTACTGATGTTTGTGTCCCCATTTTAAGAAAACATGACTGTGGTGTCTCTGAGTGTGGCGGTAACATGTCTTCCAATAGAAAACGCTATTCATCACCGAATTTCTTCGGATTTTTTGACAGGACAAACTTTTTTGGGAAGAAAAATCCATCACAAAAATCCATTTTTACGTGCTTCCTGTGCTTTTTCAAACGATCATGTTATTTCGGCTTTGGAACTTGCTTAGCTTGTTTTTCGAGTTTAGCATGTCTGTTCATGTGACTGTTCAAGTTCCCTCTGTGCTTGCTCCGATAAGCGCACACGCTACAATTGAACCAATTGATGTCTTCGGCCGCGGCGTGCTGAACCATGTGCTTTTTCAGGTCGAATTTTCGCACGGCTCGATATGAACATTCGGTGCAATTGTACCAGTCGCCGTCGTCCGAAACGTGCCTCTTCATGTGCAACTGCCAGGTGTCCTTGCGCTTGGCCCGATAAGAACACTGGTTGCAGTCGTACCACTCGATGTCTTCGGCTGCGCGGTGCATCAGCTGGTGCGATTTTATGCTGCTCTTGTATTTGGTTTGAAACGAACACTCGGTGCACTTCAACCAGTGTACTTGGTCGGCCGCGGCGTGCTTCAGCTTGGCGTGCCCTGGCAAGTACCTCACCTGTTTGGTCCGGTACGAGCATTCGGTGCAGCTGAACCACTCGGCTTTGTCGGCGGCGACGTGTTTCAACACGTGTCTTTTCAAGGTCGCTTTGTGCTTGGTGCGGAAAGCACAGTCCACACAAGTGAACCAACGGACTTCGTCAGATCCGGCGTGCTTCGTCATGGCGTGCCTGTCAAATGTTCCTTTGTATCGGGCTCGATAAGAACACTTATCGCACTTCAGCCACTTACTTTCTGCAACGGAATGCTTCACGCTGACGTGTCGTTTCAACGCCGTCATAGTTTTGAATTCGCATGGGCACTGAGGGCATTGATAATAATCCGCAGTCTTGTTTCCCATCATCGATGGACATGGTGAAATGATGACTTGTTCTATTGGATCTTTCACTTCCATAGTGCACGAATCGTGATGTTTCAGAAGAGATAAATTAGAATGTCCTCTGAACTTGCAATAGTAGCAGGGGTGGAATTCAAATACTTCACAGAACTGACTGCTGATGACATCTTTGTCATTTCTAGCGTCATGAATAGTTATGCAGTGTTCATACAGGCCGAGCTTGTAGTGGCTCTTGAAATCGCAGCAAGTACAAGGATACCGTTCTGGTGTTGCTGCGGTATTGAATGAATCGGTTGCGTAAACATATTTGTGGCATCTTTGGACGTGATGGGCAAGTTGAAACGGCCAATCTGATCGATGTGAACATTGTGAGCAGCCGTATGACGCGTCCCTATGGGGCGATTCTAACCTGAAAATTTACAAAACATCGGTCATTATGAGCGCTTCGGAATGCATTCAGCAGTAGGTACTCACATTTTACAGCTTTTATACTTTCACTCCACTGTGTTTTTTCACTTTTATTAGGCATATGATATTATGCTTCAGGCTTCAGCGTAAAACAGCAGTATTTATAAGAATAGGAGGGCGCGGTTCAACAGTTTGGCTCAAATGTCATGTCTATAATGGTCATATGTTTGGTATGGTTGCGATGTTGCCAGTGTTGCCACAAGTATTTGACAAGCGCCTAGCCAGAGAACGGCACATTAATCTCGTTGGCCAGTGGCTTTGTAGGAGGACAGAGTTGAATAGCGTATCGTCACATACAGGTGACCGAGTATCCTGACAACCGCCACTTTTCTCCATATGACTCAATGCTAATGCGAAATGCTTCCATTTAAATTCCACGCCATTTTGACGGAAACGTATGATTCAAGTATGATTCCAGATGCTTGGTCATGTTTTATCTGTATATATTTAAAAATGATTAAACATTTCTCCATAACAAGACGTAGAATAATTATTTTATGTAAACGTGTTGTGCGTATGTGCGCGTTTGAGACGCGGTTTAGTTCGAGCACGTCTCACTTGGTGGCCCTTGTGTCGATGAAAACTGTCACTTTTCGCTGCTGTCAACCAAACCGTCAACCATTTATTCGGTCATTTTGCAGCTTCCCGCGCCTAGTGTCTAACGTTGCAAAAAATTTCCTCTGTTCTGAAGTGCTTTCAAGTTTCAAGTTAGTCCAGGAATTATAGAAAAAATAGCGAACAAAAATGATAACTAGCCGGATTTTTGTATATAAGCTCAGTTGAGCATGTAGTTCAACATAGTAAAAGTCCTCAAGAATCCGGTGTGAGCTTCGGCCGTTGTGGCCTCGAGAAGAACTTGAGGATCAGTTTTTCGTGTTTATCTCGTGAACGATGGCACTTGGAGGAAAAACACTCGGAGCAAAATTGTTGGAAATTGTGTTGTCTACAAGAAAGGTCCTTACATATTCCATCATCAGTCCACTCCTTCTTAGTCAAAACTCAAGAAAAGCTAAATAGTCCAGATGCTCGATGCCGAAGACTGTACGGACCTTGAGTTTCATGATGCCAGGGTGCCACTTGGTAGAGGTGTTGTTCGATCCATTCTCTTTTAATTGAATTTTAATGCCATCAATACCAACTATGCCGGCGGCATATACAGGGTGATATAAAAATTAAAAGTTGAACAAATGTACCTCAAGAACCAAAATAGGTGAAGACATGTAAATCACCAAAAATATTTCTAATTTCATGACCATGAAGTCGTCGTGAACTTGAATCAAATATGTTGAGCCGTTTCTGAAATATCTTCAGAAGACTGGAGTCGTTACGAGAAAGAAATAGTTTTCCGTATATCAGTAATTCTTCAGATCTTGAATCGAAACTTGGTGTTTTGAATCGAAACAATGATAAATTACATTTGAAATGAATTTACAGTGAAAAGCCCTCTCTAGGCCAACTAATTTTAGAAAAAACACAGTCAACTTTTTTTCTGATAAGTAGACGAATATGTATATTTTTTTGGTAACAACTTCAGTCTCTTGAAGATATTTCAAGAACGGCTCAAGATATTCAATTCATGTTTACGACGACTTCATGACCATGAAATCAGAATTATTCATGGCGATTTACATGTCTTCACCTATTTTGGTTCTCGAGGTACAAATGTTTGACTTTTTATTTTTATTTCACCCTGTATATGCCGCTGGCATAGTTCGTCTTGATGGCTTAGAGTTTCAATCAAAAGAGAGTGGATCAAACAACACCTCTACAAAGTGCCACTTCGCCACATGAAACTCAAGGTCCATACCAGTCTTCAGCATCGAGCATTTGGACTATTTTTATTTTCTTGTGTTTTGACGAAGAAGAAGATGACTGACGATGAAATGTGTAAGGACCTTTCTTGTAGACAATAAAATTTCCAACAATTTCTTTTCGAGAACTTTTTTCCCAAGTGCTATTGTTCATGAGATAGGTATACGCGAAAAACTGACCCTCAAGTTCTTCTCGAGGCCACAACGGCCGAAGCTCACACCGGATTCTTGAGGACTTTTACTATGTTGAACTACATGCTCAACTGAGCTCATATACAAAAATCCGGCTAGTTATCATTTTTGTTCGCTATTTGCGATTTAAACAGCTAAAATTCCTGGACTAAGTATGAAAATCAGTTTTCACTGTTTTCAGTCGACAGTCAGTGAGTGACAGTTTTCGTCGACACAAGAGCCACCTAGTGAGACGTGCGCGGTGCGCGGACTAAACTACCCCCTGATATGGGGAAATCTTCATAATTTTTCAGGTATATACAGATAAAAGCATGAGCATGCTTCTGCAAGCATACGTTTTCAACAAAATGGCGTAGAATTTAAGTGAAAGCATTTCGCATTAGCATTGAGTCATATGGGGAAAGTGGGGGTTGTCAGGATACTCGATTTCGCGCCATAGACCGCCATCTTGATGACGTAAGTGACGATCCCCTATCGGTAAAATAGAGCGTTGCGAAATCAGTCCCTGTAGATTTATTTTTCAACAGAATCTTACCATTCAGGTCTCTTTCGAAAGCTACAAGGATGTACTTTGGTTTGAGCCCATTGGCATTTCCAAAATCCAAAAATCATTTTTTTAATTTCAACTCCGTCCCGTCGTTGACGAATGGGCGGTTTTGAACCGCAGTTTTTACATGCGTTTGAGCCAGACCTTTTCCCGAATCCCCGGGTCAAACCGTCCGTGTAAACGCTGCTATTAAGGCTGTATACGCAGGGTATCAATATTTCTCCCTCAAAAATAAAGATGAAGAGATATAGAGATTTTCATGGGATTCCATTAAATGTTTGTCCACCTTGTTTGAGTTTAGATTGCCCCACATTTTTTTTATGAGCCCAACAGCCCTAAAACACTAGAAAAGTTTCTGAAGGATTACTGGGACATTTTTTGACAAACAAAAAAATTATCAACTGTTTTATAATTTTGAGAGACTTAGAAAATTGAGTACAGAGCCGTACAGGTCATTCGGCCGCTAAATTCAGATGCACAGAAAATATTGACAGGATGCCCTCATGGGCACCATGCCGTCATAGGGCACTTTCCCCTACGCACCTCTCGAAATTACTGTGCTGAAACTTGCCCCCTGTAAATCGGAAGCTCGATCGGAAGCGTGCTGCAGTCAGATACCGGCCAGGCTGTAGTATAAGTGAGTAGATAGATGAATAGGTACCTAATATTGTCTTGATGGGTTTCTGAAGCAAATAGAAATATGTAATAGGTTTGTTTTTCCATCAAGAGGTTTCAAACTAGTCGGAGCCAATAGGAATTGAGAAAATCAGTTGGCAAACTGATTTGGGCGCCTTTAATTGGCTCTGACTAGTTTGGGATTTCTGATGGCGGCGTATTTTTTCGAAAATTTTCGCAAACGAACCGCATCCCAAGTTGAGGGTGAGAATTTTTCAAAATTTTTGCTGAATTTGTCAAGATTTTTCGAAATTTCATAATTCATTCAAAATTTTACAAGGGAACCGATGTTTGAATAATCCATTCCAAATACCTTGATACGTTTTCGCGGCGAAAACTCGGCTTTTCAGGGAGAGTTTCGAGAAATTTGGTGTGAAATGCTGACCGGGGGGTTTTGGGGACCTAGTGTCGTCCGGTGCGGGCCATGCGGTGGCGTTTTTCTTGAAATTTCGCCGTATAATTGATCAAATTCGACCACGGCACGGCCAAAGTTACAGGAACGTCAATTGACGCTCTGGGTTTTGGGAAACTCAACACATTGGGGAATTTGAACAGTGTTTTTGGAGAAAATGTACCGTGTCAGCGTGCGAAATTAAATTGTGGTCTCGAGGAGACTCTTGAGCGTCCACCAGACACCACAAACCCAACATATCCTTCAAATTCGACGGCATTTCGGTTGAAAATTCCCAGGCCGGGCCAGACGTTGGCGGCGTATTTTACAAAAACAAACAAGTTATGGGGGCAAAGCACGTCTGGGGGGTACTCACAATTTATTTGCAATTTCCAGCGACTTCACATTTCGAGAAAGGAGCCTTTTCGGTCCTCCAGAGCAAACATGTCGGTTACAGGGGTTCCTTGTCGCGACTTGTTTTCTAAGAAATCCATAATAATTCCATTGGACTTTCTGGCCAGACCTCCAGAAAGGGTCCGTGTTTTGATGTGCGTCCTTGTTTCGGAGTTTTTCTTGTCAAATTTTCCAAAATTTTACTACAAAGATCGGCAACATTATTGAGCGTCACAGTTGTGTTGTGCCATTTGCAAATGTCAATGTATTGTCACAGCACTTCTTTGAGACAATTTTTCGCGGACTCTTTAGGTATGTTCCGATATTCAAATGCTGGTCGTTGTAGTTGACAGCTGGTTAACCTTTTTAAGGCAGCCGGTCGTTCCAATATACAGTTTTTCAGGCGGTTGGTCCACCAGAACGAAGATGGGAACGTACCTTGAGTGCCATTTTTCGCGAGTGCTCTTAAGTACGTTGGAATGATGCTGACAGTTATGGACGTTTTCGCGAGTAAATGTAATGATGAAAGCGGAAATCGTTACATGACATTTTTCTAAAATGATTACGACAAGATCCGATTGGGATTTTGGACCTATGCCAACTAGAAAACTAGAAATAGACTGTCTGAATGCATCTGTCAAATTTCGATTTTTGACGTTTCGAGAGGCCGCCATATTGAACTCTTGCATTTCTCAACCTATCCGATTGGGATCAAGAACCTATACCCACTTGGGGTGGACAACCGAGATGCATCTGTCAAATGTGATATTTTGACAGTTCTAGGGCCGCCATAATGAACTTTTGCAATTTTAAACCGATGCGATTAGGATTTTACACCCATACCCACTTGAGGTTGACAATCAAAATACATCTGTCTGATTTTGATTTTTGACGTTTAAAGAGGCCGCCATATTCTAGACCTACAACCACTCAAGGTTGGCGATTAAAATGCATCTGTCAAATTTTCATTTTTGACGATCCAAGAGGCCGCCATATTGAACATTTGCATTTGTCAACCGATCTGATTGGTATTTTGAACCCATAGTCACTTGAGGTTGGCGATCAAAATGCATCCATCAAATTTTGATTTTTGACGTTCTAAGAGGCCGACGTTTCAACAGGCCGCCATATTGAACTTATGCATTTTCCAACCGATTTGATTGGGATTCTAAACCTACACCCACTTGAGGTTGGCAATCAAAATGCATCTGTCAAATTTTGGCTTTTGACGTTTCAAGAGGCCGCCATATTGAACTTTTGCATTTTTCAACCGATCTCATTGGGACTTCAAACCTATACCCACTTGGAGGTTGGCGATCGAAATGCAGCTGTCCAATTTTGTTTTTTGACGTTTCAAGGGGCCGCCATATTGAATTCTCACATTTTTTCAACTGATCTGATTGAGATTTGGAACCCATAGCCACTCAAGATTGACGATCAAAACGCATCTGTCACATTTTGATTTTTGACGTTCCAAGAGGCCGCCATATTGAATTTTTGCATTGTTTAACCGATCTGATTGATATTTCAAGCCTTTACCTACTTGAAGTAGACAATTGAGATTTATCTGTCAAATTTACCATTCTGACATTTCCAAGACTGCCATATTGAACTATTGTATTTTTCAACAGATTATATTGAGATTTTAACAAATACTTGGTCAAGATGGACAATCGAAATGCATCCGTCAAATTCGACATTTTGGCAGTTTGAAGCCGCAGTATTGAACTCTGGCTTTTTTCAACCGAATCCATTTAGTTTTCAAACCTGGACTTGGTTCAGATGAACAATTGAAACGTGACTGTCAAATTTTGAATTTTGCACATATCTTTACTTCAACTCAATTTCTCCTACAAATATTTAGAAAGGCTCCTAAATAATACGAATACACGGTTCTGCTTTTTCTTCCACTACACGGTGTCTTCCACGACAGTACCTGTTGTAAATGTCCCATAGAGAATATTTAAAAAGTGTACAGGGCCCAACAGGGCATGTGCATGCGACAAATACACATATGTATAGAACCCTGTAGGGCCCTGTAGATATTTCAAATAATTGTTCCCATACAAACACCATAGGGCGTATATAAAGCCCCGATTAGTTCTACCGGGCTCTACAGTGGGCTATCCAAAAGTTGGTGCTGACCCCCACAAGGCCCTGTACACTCACTACGGGTCTGTATGGTAAATGAACCAAATTGTGCTGATGTCCATAGAATCCTTTACACTTCCTATAGAGCCTAATGGTAGAAAAACGCATAGGATCCTATGAAATTTCTATAGGTCAGGGACCCCATAAAAAATATACCCCACCCGTTCGCTGTCCCATAAAGCCCTGTACACTCACTACGGGTCTGTATGGTAAATATATACCAAATCCGCTGATGCCCATAGAAACCTTTACATTTCCCATGGAGCTTAATGGTAGAAAATCAACATAGGACCCTATAAAATTTTTATAGGTGAGGGAACCGATCAAAAATATTCCCCCACCCGGTCGGTTTGAAAAAACCGTTACGAATCCTCGCTGCATTATAGATATCAACCAGTCAATTGACTAAATTTTTCTTCTAATATATGATAATATCGGATTTATTCAGTTAAAATATGAAAAATTTATCTGATAAATGTCATTATTTACTTATAGTAAGACTTAAGTGGGTTAACTTCTCTTTTTTTCGAGTTTTTTTTTTTAATGTTTGTCTTCTTAATTGAAATAGTGGATTTTTGTTTAATTTTTTTACTAGAAATAGTGAATAAAACTCCTATAAATTGCCAATAAAACGTTGTTGTTCGAAATATGATAAATTTTGATAATGAAATTAGGGTTGCACTATGAGTTTAGGCTTCATACGAGGCTTCATACACATAACAAATGACGGGTACGTTTGTTCTTCTTGTTCAGACCGTCATTTGACCGGTCAATAGTCAAATTCGTATTTGACCGGTCAAAGTACAACTCTAATACCTCCTAATAGGATGTATGGTGGTATATTCATTTGTCTGTAGTGACCCCATTCAGCTCTGTACACTTCCTATGAGACTGTATAGTGGCATATCTATCAAGTTGTATTGATCCTATACAGCCCTTTACAGTTTCTATGGGGCTATATGGTGGAATATTCACATCTGCGCTGACCCCATCCACTCCTATAGACTTTCTATAGTGTTCTATAGTGACACCCATACAGCCCTGTACACTTCCTATAGAGCTGCATAGTGGCATGTCCATCTAGTTGTATTGACCCTATAAAAACCTTAACAGTTTCTATGGGGCTATAGGTGGCATATTTAAGTCTGTGCTGGCCGCCATACAGCCCTATATACTTCAATAACTTATAAAACAATAACAATCTTGGTATATCATGTAAAATAATTACCTCCCACATGCACAATTGTTGCTTCCCACCAATCTTCCTCGTCGCCGTACCTGACGAGGTACTTTTTAGTTGGATTCAATTTGGAAAATCAAACTTTCGAACGTTTTCGATTGGTACGATGGGTCGGGCATTATATCTTTCTGATCTTGTCCTTTACAAATATCAAATATAACGTAAGATAAGCATGCGACGTAGACGCCAATTTTTGCCTGAAACAAAATAATTTACAATAAATACAGCTCCAGTAGGACAGTGAAAAAACTCTTACTTATCACAGAACTGAGATTATTGTGTCATAAAGGGCATCTCCAATTTTACAGTGTCCAACTAGAATTCTTTAACAAACACTTGAACAGGTACAGCACAACTAACAATTCCAGGTTATCCAGGACTAAGTATTCTGGGCACAGACATGCACGACACATCACATCACATATCACATCACATGTACCTACTGTGGTCTCTGGACTCTGGAGCACGCGAAAGCCAACGCCAAACCAAATTAATGACAGAAGAAAACTAGTATCACAGCGTCCCTGGCGGTGGCGCCACTATAACCCAAGCCCCCCGAAATGACCACATAGAGCCCTATATAAAGAAATCTATAGGGAGTCTATAGGGGTAATACCGGCACAAAAATATCGTATTGTATAGGGCTGTATGGGATAATAATATCACCTAAAACTACCTGTAGAGCCCCGTACAAAGAAAGCTGAGGCAAATGTCCAAGTACCATAGAATCCCATAGGTAACCTAAGGCAGTCGAAATGTATAGGAGTACCCCCAGTAAAAAAATATCGCATTGTATAGGAACGTGTGGGTGAAAATACAATGATGAAATTCACATACTGAGGCCGGTCCATAGTTACACTCATGCTCATAGATACTGATCCAACGCATAGAACACCCATAAATACTCATAGGGAAATCTACCGGTCTGAAAGAGGCTCTATGGACCATTTATAACAGGGCCTTCTTCACGGTTTAGGTTTCCATGACACATATCGTCGCTTTCATTTTCAAAGCTTCATCATGTTTCCAGTATTTCCAGTAGTTACCTTGAACAAAAGTAGAAATACATAAATGATGTCTCAATTTTCTCCAACAACTCTTCACTGACCAGAAACAACTCTCAGTGACATGCGTTTAGTTCACAATAGAACCTACAAGTCCAGGCAGAAATTTCAAAACACGCGAAAAACAAACATTTTCTCGAATTCGTGTTACTCGTACACAATCAATCCACGTTTACCATTACGTACATCACTTCAGCGCATACATCAGAACGCATACCTGCAGAGCGCGGTAATTTCAATTTTGACGCACGAAGTGTCACTGTCAATGGCATCTGTCAATCACTAATCGAAATGTAAACAAACATAACCTCCTAACCATTCAACATTTAATATTGTCCAAAATGTATGGTAAAAAGGCGCAGAAAAGATTCAGGTGATACGGAACAACGAGCTGCAAGGCGATCACCGAAACAAGACCGTTATTAGGTTAGGTCTGTCGAAACGTCAGATCGACGTCAAGCGCTGTCAGCTGCCATTTGCGTGACATCACACACGCACACCGTATTACAGTGTTGTCAACTTGTTGTCGTGATATGAGATATGGCAACGTCCTACTTTCACAGGTATGCGCAGAAGTTTTTCGGGAAACGTGGATTACTTACGCCTCTTGGAAAACTTCATCTTACCAAGACACTATCGACGGACATGCATAAAATTACTAAACTCGCCAAGGAAGAACCTGATATTTGCCTAAAACAACGGAAAATCAACATCATGTATACAATTCCCTTTCCACTTGTCCGGTGTCAGTGGAACAAATTCCCTGTCCACTTTTCAACCAATGCTGTCACCCAGGCGACGGCTTGCCGGCGCCGGTGACAGCTAGTCTTTGTTTAGAACATCTCAAATGTCAGTGTGTACATTTTTTCAATTTTTATTATGTAAATTAAGGCGAAATAGATAAAGTAAAAAGTAATATGAAAAACACGTGTTACAATTCCTTCTTATAAACTTGTACATTACTGAACTCACCCTCACCGCTTTGCGGTTCGTGCAAACTCGCGACACGTAGCGCCGCGTAGAGCACGAGCGTAAAGTTAAGCTTTGGTGGTATATTGCCTAGATACACAAGAAATATGCCGGGGTGATGAGAACACCCTGAAAGCATTCCCTCCACTCTGCCAGTCCACAAGTGGTTCTCATTTTCACCACCATGAGCTCTGTGTGTCCTACGCCTTGATAGCTGAAGGTCCCCATACTATTGTAATCTTTTTTGCCCTGTTGAAAATGATGACACCTGAGACGAGACCCCATGGTTATTTTCCCTGTGAAGCTGATTGAATGTGTTGCGTCATGACGTGACACGTCAAGCTGCGATCCCGCTTGGTCCTGAACGGGCACTGCTGGCACCTATACCAGACGATCTCTTCCGGCGGAGCATGTTGCACCATGTGCAGGGTCAAGTGCGACTTGTACTTCGTCTGATACGAACACTGGTTGCAATCGAACCACTTGATCTCCTCGTATCCGGCATGCTGCATCATGTGCTGCTTGAGGTGCTTCTTCTGCTTGCCCCTGTACGTGCACTGCGGACAACAGAACCACTTTATGTCTTCCGGAGCGGCATGCTTCAGCATGTGCTCCCGCAAGTGCGACGCCTTCATCGCCCTGTACGAACAATGCGAACAGTCCAGACTGTTCTCCTTGGCGTCGTCTTCCTTGCGCTCGGACTTGACTTCCTTAATTGTCTCTACCGCTGCGGGTGCCACTGTTTCGGAAGCGACCACGAGAACGTGTTTTAAAAGCTCGTGCCGTTTCAAGCCGGCCTTGTACTTGCTCCGGTAGGTGCACTTGGTGCAGTTGAACCAATCGATCGATTCCGGAACGACATGGGTCAGCATGTGCTGTTTCAGATGCGATTTTTGCTTGGACGTGTACGGACACGACGCGCAGCTGAACCAGACGATCTGATCGGGGGCGGTGTGCTCCAGCAGATGCTTTCTCAGCGTTCGCTTTTGCTTGGCGTGGTACGAACAATACGAACACCGAAACCAATTGGCGTATTCGATTTCTTCGGGAGGGGCGTGTTGCAACGTCTCGTGAAGTAACAGGTCTTGCTTGCGCTTGCTTTTGTAAGGGCATTTCAAGCAAGCGTACACGGTGATCGCTCCTTCAATGCAAAACTGTTCGGACGCCTCCGTTTCCATTTCTTGCTCGTCGAGCAGATGGGGTTCGCAATACTGAAACACGGCAGTCGTGCGGCATTGATGCCTGATCCAAAGCAGAAGTGAATTCGTCGTGAATTCACAATTTCTGCATTGGTAATGGCTGTGGAAGCCTTCTTCTTGTTCGTGATTGTCCAAACCCAGTGCATGTTTGTTCTTGCAGTGCTCAAATACGATCAGTTTTATGTGACTCTTGAAGTTGCACTGATCACAGCTATGTTCTTCAAACTGTTTTTCTTGTTTGAAGATATTCATTTTGAAGATCTATTGATAAATCATCCCATGCGAGCCTTGGAGCTGTAAAACTGCACTTTAGATAGGTACACTACATAAAATCAATGTTCGTACCTTTCTTTCTTTGTGTTACAAAATTCGCGAGTTCTTAGGATTTTGCTCAGTATAATTTATAGACGCATTATTTTTTTATTTCGCAAAAAAATATGACCAAACCGAGGACCAAACGCAGTGAAAGTACTCAATTTGTAACACATTTACCTATCGACAGATGACGCTGTACAGTAACGTCAAATTAAACGTCAAAAAATGTCAATGCCAAACTTCCCACGGCCACGGCCACATGCTTGGGCTTGGGGCTAGGGTTTGGACACCGTTTGCAAGTGTATTCGAACTTGGAGTACTCGGTAAGAATTTGTGTCCCTAAGTCCTCTTGATTCATACTGAAAATTTCAGGGAAGACTTCGGGTTAAGGTGCGTTCAGTCAGCTTATTTAACCGCAAGTTTTAATTTTAGTCGCAAGCGCAGCGACGCCCATTGGCTCTTATGAGCCAGCCTTAGGGTTGCCAGACGTCCTGGATTTCGCAGGACGTCCTGGATTCAGCCTTAGAATTTTGCGTCCTTCCTAAGTCCTCCGCAGGACGCTAAATGTCCTGTATTTTTGAAACAAAGCTCTCCTGTATTTTTAATATACAGTTTCGAATTATTTGTGAGTATCCTCTACATTTTTTCCCGGAGCTGTTACATCGTCTATCTTTTCAAAAATCATAAAATTTGTTCTTTCGATTTATGGCTCAAATACCGATTCCGAAAGACTGTTCTCGCTCTGTACTGCCTCTTGGACAGATGCTCGGAATAGACTTTTACTTGACCATGTGAAATCGGAGCTACAAATAAGAACTAATTTCAATATGTCGTGCAAAGAATTGTATCACTTCGCATTAAAAAATAAAAAAGTTCTGAGGCGGTAAAGTCCGAACAAAAATACGTTTCTAAAAAATAGAGATGTTTGAGTTTTTTTTTTGTTTCTGAATTTTTGTGAATTTCTCAGTCCTTTTCATTCATTTGAGTTCATTTTGATTGAAGATTCATTACATTGAAACTTATTATGATCATTAGTTTTAAAAGTCCTGTTTTTCGACGTCTGTCCTGGTTTTTTGAAGCTTATGTCCTGGAAATCCAATTTTTGCATCTGGCAACCCTAGCCAGCCTCCTCATCAGAACAAATACGACTAAAATTAAAACTTGCGGCTAAATAAGCTGACTGAACGCACCTTTATGCTGGCCTTACATTGAGCAGCAAATGCTGCAGCTTTCTGAGCAGCAAATGCTGCAGCTTTCTTTGCAGCAAAGTTCTGATTGGAACTGACGCCTGTTATTGCTGTCAGTGACCAACATTTGACCAATGAGAGCTCGGCAGCAAAAAAAGCTGCAGCATTTGGTGCTCAATGTAAGGCCACCATTAGTCTTCTTCTCGAGTTATAACATAGCTCTGACGTTACCGCCATCTGCATAATGCAATTAAAATGTCTTCGATGACGTTAGGTGTTACGCATGATCGCATGAATTTAAAAATTGTGCTTATCCCTTGGTACTTATGTGAAAAAAACTCTCCACGTAGGTTTTGTGTGTGCTGCATGAAGTTGATGCTTGGGGATAGATATTGTTACGAGCGGCGATCTTGTACATATAGGTAAACACTCGATGTTTCTCAATCTTTCCACCATTAGATCGCAGTGTAGAAGTCTGGAGCGATCTCGTGCATTCCAGAGCGTTCTTGTATGTGAACCCAATGGAGACTTGAACGTTCGATCAAGGCACATCAGTCCACTTTGGCGGAGGCGCAGATTACAGAACACATGGAAAGCATACGGGTAACGTGTGCGATTATTCAGGAATGATCTAGAAACCGCATATGCCAGACCCTCATGGAATTTGCTGGAAGCAGACAGAAACTTCGGGAACATTATTCGGAGGCCTTATATAAGGCGTCAGCCGGGAGCTCGCAGTAGTAATGAATTAGATAGCGAGTGATAACAAGCGAAGTACCTGCGACATAATTCCAAGCGATAATTGTTGGCATTTATTGTAGTAGTAGTACGCAGAAATAAACAGTGTGTGTTTTAAAAGTTCGTCTCAATTATATTCGAACCCGTACGCGAAATATCGTAACATTTGGTGTCAGTAAGCGGTATAATTGAGAGTAATTGGGCCTGCGACTACAAGACGTTCGGAACATTCGTGTTTTGGTAAATGCCGGAGACGAGAAGCATGTCGAAGACAGGAGTCGAAGACGCTTTGGCGAACATGATGGCGATGATGCAGGAGCAAAAGACGGAACGCCAGGCGGAAAAAGAAGAATTGAAAACTCTTTTTCTGGCACAAGAAAGTAAACGCGTCGAAGAGAAACAAGAGTTGAAGAGTCTTCTAGAGGAACAGGAGAAGAAACGCGTCGAAGAGCGACGGGAAGACAAGGAAGAATTGAGAAACCTGCTAGAAGAACAGGAAAGGAAACGCCTGGAGGAAAGGGAGGAAATATTAGCCGTTGTGGAACAACAAACGCGGTATTTCGACGGCAGTGTAAACAAGCTGGAAGAGAAAATGGTTGCGATGGTAGAAAAAGAGGTGGAAGCGGTGAAGGCCAACATGACGAAGCTGGAGCAACAGGTTCAGAAAACCGCCGCCAGTGCTGCGATGGTCAGTTCAGCGGGTGTCCAACGTGTGAAGCTGCCAAATTTCGATGGGAAAAGCCCATGGACAACCTATAAGAGGCAGTTCGATGCCGCTGCCGAAGCCAACGGATGGAGCGACGATGAGAGAGCCACAGCTCTAGTTTTGGCTCTCAGGGGCCCAGCACTGGAGCTGCTCCAGACGATTCCTGAGAGTGAACAGAAGGACTTTACCAAGCTGACGAGGGTCCTGGAGCTTCGGTATGGGGACAATCATGTGCGGCAGATCCATCAAACCCAGCTGAAGGCCAGAACACAAAGGAGCGGAGAAAGCCTTCAGGAATTCGAATCTGAAATCCTGAGACTGGTTCACCTGGCCCATCCAGCTCATCCAGCGGATGTTTTGGCCGACATCGCCCAGGAAACTTTCATGGGCGGAATAAAAGATCCAGAATTGCGTCAGATGGTCATGATCAGCAATCCAGCCAACATCAGCGACGCACTCATCCAAGCTATTCGCATCGAGGCTGCTAAAGATGCTTCGCGCCCTCATCGTCTTAGGGAGGTGAACTTTGACGAATCCGGAGCACCACATACTTCCGAGAAATCTGTGAAGGAGATGTTTGAGGAACTCAAACAGGAACTTCTCAGCGCTATGTCTCGGAACAGACCCCAAGGCGAGCCACGAGCTGGAGGAAGACTGCGTTGCTTCGGCTGTAGAAAACCGGGACATCTGCTTCGAGACTGCAGGCAAAGGTCAAGTTCAAGTGACCGGTCCACACCGGGACGGAGAACTCCCAGCCCTGATAGACGCTATCAGGAAAACTAATTCCAGCTAGCGCTAAGGGGCGCACGCTGGCTGGCAGTCCTCAATGCCCCAATGTCCGTCTCACTGCTGCAGAAGTCACCCAATAGCCTTCTTCTCAGTGGAAAGCTTGACAAGGACGATTGCGTGTTCGTAATCGATACGGGAGCCACGAAGTCAATCGTTCGACGAGGAATTCTTCGACAGCAACACATTGTGCCACTGAGGGACGGCGCTCGTTTGACTACAGCTACCGGAGAGTCTGCTACATTGCACGGAGAAGCTGAAGTAAGCATTCGCTTCGGACGATTTCTTCTGCGAGAAAAGTTCCTGGTCGCTGACATTGTTGACGACTTCATACTTGGCCTGGACTTGATGGATAAGTACGGATTCATCCTGGATGTTGGACAGCGGACGTTGAAAATCGGGAACGAGGAATTGGCGCTTAGAACATCCATGAAGGCCGCTGAAGAAATCCGCCTACTTTCGGCTGAAACCGTTCGTGTAGCCGCTAACTCCGAGAAAATCGTGTGGGCAACATTAAGCGGACAACCTGGAGGACATGTCGCCGGCATTGCTGAACCCGACACAGCTGCCAGCTGCATCATGGCTAAGACATTAATCAACATGGACAAGACAAAAATCCCGATCAGAGTCAGTAACCCGAACAAGACGAGCAAAACAATCAAGGAAGGAGAGACCCTGGGCAAGTGTGAACCCGTAGAGTGGATCTCACGTTGGGAAGACATATCGACAAAGGCTGCGACTCCCAAGCTCTTAGAGAAAAAGCTAGTGGAGATGTTCTCGCCTGACTGGAAACATCTGAGTGGCAAGGAGAAGGAGCTTGCGACGCAATTTATCCAGGAAGAAGCTGCAGCCTTTGCCATGGAAGGTAACCCTACCGGAAGGACCAGCGTGATCCAACATCGGATTAACACTGAGAACGCCGCACCGATCCGACAGGCTTCCCGGCGCCTACCATTGGCGAAGCAAGAAGAGGTGTCGAAGCTCTTGAAAAACATGTTGGATGAAGGCGTGATCGAAGAATCGACGAGCCCATGGTCTTCACCGGTTGTTTTGGTCACGAAGAAAGACGGTAGTACACGATTTTGCGTAGACTACCGCAAACTCAATGATGTGACGAAGAAAGACAGCTATCCACTTCCTCGGATTGACGACACTTTGAGCACGCTGTCTGGATCGAGATGGTTTTCGACGCTTGACCTGAAGAGTGGTTACTGGCAAGTAGGACTCCACAACGACGACAAAGAGAAGACGGCGTTTTCCGCTGGGAGCGGCCTTTATCAGTTTACTGTGATGCCGTTTGGACTTTGCAACGCACCTGCCACGTTTGAACGTCTAATGGAGTGCGTCTTGCGAGGTCTTACGTGGGAAACTTGCCTAGTCTACCTCGACGACGTGATGGTCATCGGTCGAACCTTCGAGGAGCACTTGAAGAACCTCCGGGAGGTAATTCGACGTCTTCGAGGTGCACATCTCAAGCTCAACCCAAAGAAATGCGTGCTCTTCCAGAAGCAAGTCAAATTTTTGGGGCACGTAGTGTCGTCGGAAGGAATCGAAACCGATTCAGCGAAATTGGATGCTGTACGAGAATGGCCACGACCGAGAAATCAGCATGAAGTCAGAAGTTTCTTGGGCTTATGCACCTACTACAGACGATTTGTAGAAAAGTTCGCTGACATTGCTAAGCCTTTACACAAACTGACTGAAGACCGTGCGCCATTCCTGTGGACCAAGGAGTGCGAAAACTCATTCAAGACTCTGAAGATTGCATTGTGTTCGAGTCCCATCCTGGCATATCCTCAACTACATGGACAATACATCTTGGACACTGATGCCAGCAACACCGGAATTGGAGCAGTGCTGTCACAACACCAGCAGGGCCAAGAGCGAGTAGTGGAGTACTACAGCAAGGTGTTGTCCAAGCCTGAAAGGAACTACTGCGTGACGCGTAGGGAGCTACTGGCCATAGTGAAAGCTGTCGATCACTTTCACCAGTACCTCTATGGCCGGAAATTTTTGGTGAGGACTGACCACGCTGCCCTGAAATGGCTACTGCAGTTGAAGAATCCCGAGGGACAGTTGGCACGGTGGATCGAGAAACTGCAACAATATGACTTCAAGGTCCAACACCGCCCTGGAAGAAGTCATTGCAACGCGGATGCTCTTTCTCGAAGACCATGCAACGAAGATTGTAAACACTGCAAGAGGGTAGACCAGCGGAATGGGAACGTCGAAGTCAAGGCAATCGTTTTCGACACCCCGAGAAATTGGACTACGGCTGAGCTCAAGAAGGAGCAGCGTGAGGACCCAGCCATCGGTACGCTTGCTGAAAGGAAAGAACTTGGCCAAGACAGACCGGAATGGGCCGAGATATCTGGTGAAGGGCCCGAATTCAAGGCTCTTTGGGCTCAGTGGAATTCTCTGAGGATAGAGAATGGGCTGCTGAAAAAAGTCTGGGAGAGTCCTGATGGAAAAAAAGAGATGGTTCAACTGGTGCTTCCCAAGAAGAGAGTGAGAGGTCCTGAAGGAGATGCACGATGGCGTCACTGGAGGGCACCTTGGTGTGAACAAGACGTTGGCCAAGGTGCGCGAGCGGTTCTACTGGGTGAACTGCCGGAACGACGTGGAAACATGGTGTCGCCAGTGCGAGGTTTGTGCGGCCAGCAAAGGACCAAGAACTCGCAGCCGAGGGGAGCTGAAGACTCACAATGTTGGAGCGCCTTTTGAACGCATCGCGATCGATGTGGCTGGCCCGTTCCCGACAACGGAAGATGGCAACAAATACATCCTGGTTGCCATGGACTACTTCAGCAAGTGGCCGGAAGCGTACGCCCTGCCCAACCAAGAGGCTCCTACAGTGGCAAGGGTGCTGGTGGACAATCTGATAAGCCGCTTCGGAGTACCTCTGGAGCTACACTCAGACCAAGGACGAAACTTCGAGTCCAACGTGTTCCAAGGTATCTGTACTCTACTCGGAATACAGAAGACCAGGACGACGCCCCTTCACCCACGGTCCGACGGAATGGTTGAACGGTTCAACCGGACGATGGAGCAGCACCTGTCAAAGGTCGTCGACGAGCATCAGCGAGACTGGGATCGTCATCTGCCGATTTTCCTGATGGCGTATCGCGCTGCCATTCACGACACCACAGTGGAAACACCAGCACGTGTTCTTTTTGGCCGAGAGCTTCGCCTCCCCTGTGATTTGCAATTTGGCACGCCGGAGAATGATCCTAAAGACATCCCCGAATACGTCGACGACCTGAGGCAAAGAATGTGTGACATCCACGAGTTGGTACGAAACCGGATTCGAATCGCGACCGACCGAATGAAGACCCGTTACGACTTGAAGGCGAACTCCACGGGATTTCAGGCTGGTGACTTGGTCTGGTTGTACAATTCTCAACGAAAGAAGGGAAGGTCTCCGAAGTTGCATCCGTCGTGGGAAGGGCCGTACAAGTTACATCAATGCCACTGCCGCACTAGTGCAACGTCAGCACTGCAGAATCAGCACTTCCAGATTTATTATAATAGAAACGCATTGTAGTAGCATTCATTCTTATTATATCCGCGTAGAAGCTTAAATGTACGTTCTTTAGTAATTAAAATATTTTTTAAAAACGTTTGTTCGGTCCCAATTGATATAATTGGCGCAGTTATCAAGGTAGAATTACTGGACATTTTTCATCGCGAAAATTGTTTGTTTCAACAATTAATCCAGTAAACCTGTGCTCCCTCGATTCATCGCGAATCGCAGTTAAAAAAGGACTCTAGTGGCATTCCAAACATCGAATAACCACCGGCCCTTTTGAGACATCCCAGAGCTACCGACTACACACAGATGCAACTCCAGTTCTCCGGATTTTTAGGGTGAGCGATTTTTCTGATATACAGTTTATGTCTGAAATCGAAGGATTAATCGAAGGAATCCAACAACTAAATATCGACCCCCCTGACCCCGAGATTTTCAATATAAATACAAGTTTAATCAATAATCAGTTGATTCCAACTAATAATAGTAACAATACTTCAGTAATAATGAATCCAGCGCAAAATCCTCCTCAAGGAGTCGGGCAACAGCCTCCGCAGCAAGTAGTTAAGGTTGCGATGCAGTTTAAACCTGAATACCTGAACTGCGTACCCCTTTATGACGGCAACCCCAACGAATTGAATAATTTCTTGACTGCAGCGGCATCCATAATAGATACCTTTATTGACCAAAACAACCCGCAATGTTTTCAAAATTTATTCATTTTAAAATCGTTGATGAATAAGTTGACGGGAAATGCAAAGATAGCCATAAATATATCATCCGTGGAAACATGGGACGTCCTTCGCGATACTTTATCGCGGAACTTCAGCCACCTACGGGACGAAATATGCTTAATAAGGGATTTAGTTCTCAGTAAACAATCCAGCGAAACCAGCCTGCATTTTTATGATAAAGTGGTGGGATTGTTGAACTTGCTTTGCTCATATGTCACGATGCATGAACCAACTGCGGAAGGTCAAGTTATTAAAAAGGAATTGTATAATAAGTTAGCGCTGAAGACGTTCCTCGCCGGTCTGAGAGAAGCCCTTGGAAGCGGAATTCGGGCCATGAGGCCTCCAGATTTGCAAACCGCCCTTCAATACATTAATGAAGAAAACAATGTGAAATATTACCAGAAATATTCAAATTCAGGTGGTCAAACCCCACAAAGTTCAAACTCGAATACATTTAAGCAAAACTTCCCGTCTCAGCCAATCAATGTACAGCCGCGGCAAATACAGAGACCCAAATTCTTCACAAATAATGCACAATCTTTCAGAAACCCTAAACCGCAAAATTTTAGACCGAATAATTTCCAAAATAATTATCAAAACAGGGACCAGAATGTTTTCAAACCGAACCCGAATTACAGACCATCTACGCCGCCGGTACCCATGAGTATACAGTGCCGTAACTAGGCTTGTTGGCGCCTGTGGCAATATAGCAATTGTGCGCCTCCAAGGAAGGAAACATCCCAAGGGGGCCAGGCCCCGCTAGAGCGCCGCAGCCGAAAATTTTCCCAGATGATAATAATAATAATGCTAATAATAATCGCAAATTCAAGCCGAAATCTTCCATTTCCTCCCCCTCCGGATTTTTGGTGACCATGGGAACACAATTATCTATAAAAAAAATTGAAAATGGCCAATAAGATGATTATTATATTTTTGAAATCTCTCACTCGATCTTTCATAAAAAAATAGGTGAAATCACTAATAAACTCATTCGGCTAGTGAAAGAATAAATTTTTAAAATCTTTCACTCAATCTTCCATGAAAAATAGGTGAATAAACTCATTCGGCTCCTAGAAGAATTTTTCAAACTCCCGGCCGTCCATTCTTTTGCAGTCAAGCTTCCCAAACCAGAAATAAAAACATAAGGACAAACTGAGAATTTTTTCACACAAAAAAGTCTTCAACAAGAAGTAACAGAATACTATAGTACCTTTAGGATGGTGAAGATAAAAATTGAACAACAAAACAAAACTTGTCAAGTTATTGACATAATATTTAGAATCAAAATGGAAAAAGATGCACGTTGCCTTCCCATTTTCAAATTCTACCCAGGTAAGTGACTGAAGATGAATTTTTGTGACAAAAAAAATGGAAAATGAAAAAATCATGAAACTTCAACCACCAAGCTGAACTTTTTTAAATTTCGATTCAAAAAATATATCTATAATTCCACAAAACTCAAGCTTGACGTAGCTGTTTTATCGATTGAAAGTAGAGATATCTTTGTCAATCTTTCATGGCCGACAAAGGGCGCTAATACGACTTGACAAGCTTCAGTTACTGCATTTGAGATGAAATTTTTTTGCAGAATATACAGGGTGAGTCACAACTTGTGACTTTCCTTTCGCGGGTGAGCTCAGGATGTGCCAGAAAAACTATTTCTGAGGGAAAAAAGTTGAAAAAAAAATCCTGAAATATTGACTTATTTGAACCCAACATCGAAGAAAATTTTGGGGATCGCCGATGCAATGCCTCACGTGGATAATTCTAATCTGGTACTATGGAAACAAACATACTCAATAATGGTTGATCGATACTAAGGTATTATTGTCAAGAATGACATTAGTTGACCATTATTATTACCTATTCAACTGAAATTCACATGTAGCGGGTACAAATACAGTTAGATAGGTAACCCGAGTGGATAATTGCGACCATCAACCAAACATAAGGGTCCTTACTTTATGTAATGGCAAAGAGACAAGGAAAGGGAGTAAATCGAGGCATCATCAGTTGAGGTTGACACTGACAAATTATTTATTTTTACCTCCGATTATTGCTAAAAGAGGAGTGTTAACATAGAAACATTTTCGCTTATCGTTGAACTATTGTTGAATCGTATGTCTCATCAACAGATAGAAAAATAAACCCATTAGTCCCACATATGTTTGGCAAATTTTCATTATTTCTTTCCTCGTAAACCATATAGCTTTTTGAATTATTTTCAAGCACATGAAGTCAAGTTTTTGGGGCCCCATAACCCCTTGAAAAGAAAGTCATGAGTTGTGAATCACCCTGTAGAGAGGCCTCATCTCAAACTGGTATTTATTAGGCGCTCTTGTATTCATCTGGTGCAAATTGCAAGTAAATACATGCGGTAATAGTCAGGCTGGAACTCGAAAAGCACCTAGACTGACCGGCGTTGGCGGAGGGCGCCGAGCGCCGAGCGCGAGCGCTGCCTCATCCTCAGCATGCTACTTCCTGCAGCGCCGTGCTCCTCAATTTTATCCGTTTTATGGCTGTTTTAGATTATGTCATGAAAAGGTGGTAGAAAAAGCCGCTTTTTATTTTTTTATTTAGAAAGTTAGTGAAGTTGTAGGTAGAAGTAGATATAGGTTCAGGTAAAAATTTAAAATGAGAATTGAAAACAATTAGTAATAAGTATTACCCAAGCTGAATTTTGCGCCCCTGAAATTTTTGCGCCTGTGGCAAATGCCACCTTCGCCACGCCCTAGTTACGGCACTGTGAGTATAAGTACCAGGCAAACCCAACAGAGACCACCGAATTTTACCCAAAATTACAGACCTTATAATAATTACAACTCTCAGTTCCACCATAACGAAACTCAAGATATCCCAGAAACTAACGGACCAACTAACGGACCTAATCATCAATATGTAGAGGAGGACGGAAATTTTTTAATGCCGGCCTCAGCGACGGAATTGAACAAGTAACCCTTAATCATAGTGAAGAGCATACAAATCAATTACCGTATGTTATCTTCCCAAATTTTAAAGACTTGAAGTTTCTGATAGACACAGGTGCTAGTCAATCCTTTGTTGATCCGGATATTGCAGAGCAGATTTTCCCAGACACCATTCAATTCGATCCATTTATTGTATCCAACATGTTTTCAACTTCGGCGCATAAATATAGCGGATGGATGGAAGTTCCCTACATATTTAATCGCCCAGGTGAATTTATGAAATTTCGATTATTCAAATTCCATAATATCTTCAAAGGACTAATTGGCTTGGACAACTTGCAGTTTTTAAATGCTACTCTGGATTTCAATAGTCAAACACTGGTGACTCCGTTTGGGAACCTGAAAATTCATTTTCAAAATATTCCCCAAAAACAAATTAATACCTGTTCAATAATCCCTCGTTGCGAACAAATTGTCAAGGTAAGAACCACCATCGCCAATGGTGACATCATCATTCCCCATGTATCATCACATGGCTGTGAGATCCCAGAGTGCTTGACTATTGCAAAAAACCATGAAGCCTTCGTAACGGTTATGAATAAAACGGAACAACCCGTCAACCTCGACTTTTCTGAACCGCTTTATTCAGAACCTCTCGAATCCGAGCCGATTGCTCCTGAAGATTTTCAGAAAAACCCAATGGAATACTCTAATTTCCATAACTTTGAACACAAACAATGCAATCAACCCAAAATTCGAACTGAACACATGAATGCTGAGGAAAAAATTGCCATTGAAAACCTTGTAAAAGAATTTTCTCATATTTTTTATGATGAAGATACCCCTTCAACTTTTACAAATGCGATCAAACATCAAATTAAAACATCAGACGAAATGCCAGTATATTCAAAAACTTACAGATACCCTTTCGTCCATAAAAATGAAGTAAAAACACAAATTCAAAAGATGTTAGACCAAAAAATCATAAGACCCAGCAGTTCGCCATGGAGTTCACCGATCTGGATAGTGGCAAAGAAACCTGACGCCAGTGGTAGACAAAAATGGCGTATTGTTGTCGACTACAGGAAGTTAAATGAAAAAACTATCGACGACAGGTATCCATTGCCAAACATCTCAGATATTCTTGACAAACTGGGACGTTGTCAGTACTTCACCCTGTTAGACCTGGCTTCCGGTTTCCACCAAATTGAAATGGCCCCGGAAGACATTCAAAAGACCGCATTTACGGTCGAAAACGGGCACTATGAGTACCTACGCATGCCCTTTGGGTTAAAGAACGCTCCGGCGACCTTCCAGCGCGTTGTAGAGAATATATTACGCGGGTTACAGAATGAGCTTTGTCTAGTCTATCTAGACGACATAATCATCTTCAGTGTGTCACTTCAGGACCATTTGGTTAACCTAAAACAAGTTTTTCAACGATTAGAACAAGCGAATTTCAAAATTCAACTGGACAAGTCCGAGTTCCTAAGAAAAGAAGTAAATTACTTGGGTCATGTTGTCACACCCAATGGCATTAAGCCCAATCCAGAAAAGGTTAGGGCTATTCAAAATTTTCCCATCCCAAAAACGCCAAAGCAGCTAAAAGGATTTCTAGGGCTCTTGGGCTACTATAGGAAGTTCATCAGACTTCTTGAAACTCACCAAGCCATTGACTAAATGTTTGAAAAAAGATGCCACAATTACCCATAATGAAGAATTCTTGTCTTGTTTCGACACATGCAAAAAGGTATTGATGAACGAGCCCATCCTTCAGTATCCTGATTTTTCTAAAACGTTTAACCTGACCACCGATGCGAGCAACGTAGCCATTGGAGCCGTTTTGTCTCAAGGGCCCATTGGTAATGACCTGCCCTTGGCCTTTGCATCACGAACTCTCAATGATACGGAACAAAACTACTCCACGATCGAAAAGGAACTTCTGGCAATTGTGTACGCCGTGAAGTACTTTAGGCCCTATCTCTTCGGGCGTAAGTTTAATATTATCACTGATCACAAACCCTTGATATGGTTATTCTCCCTCAAGGAGCCTAACTCCAAACTGGTCAGGTGGCGCCTCAAGCTCGAGGAATATGATTATAAAATCATCTTTAAAAAAGGAAAATTGAATTCCAATGCAGACGCTCTATCTCGCATAGAAATCAATATCAATGAAACCAATATACCTCAGAATATTCATGATTATATCAGAGAATTCAACGACGAATTAGAAAAAGCCTCTCTAATCGCCAACAAAGACGAACAATCAGAGATCGGTATGCCTTCGACGTCACAAAAAGAAAAATCGAACCGAATCAAAATTTTGAATGGAAACCTTTTTGACGCCCCCGAACATTTCTCCCTTGCTCACTGTATTTCTCAAGACCTTATAATGAACAAAGGGATCGCAGTTCAGTTTCGAACAAGATTTAATCATATATCGACTCTAACAAAACAACGTAAAGAAGTTGGAGAGGTCGCCTGCTTGAAACTCCCTTCTAGATACGTTCATTATATGATCACGAAGTCTAGTTACCATGACAAGCCTACCTACGAAAATCTGCAAGAATCACTCACCTATTTAAAAGATCTCTGTTTACGACATAATGTTAAAGATCTTGCTATGCCAAAAATTTCTTGTGGGCTTGATGGCCTGAAATGGGAAAGAATATCCCAAATGATCGAAACCACCTTTCGGAACACTCCCGTCAATATACGTATTTACATTCTTAACGAAACCGAGCCCGAAATCGTACCAACAATAGCTATAGACGAAACCGATGATCAAACCCCCGAACCAGTTGTTATAGATCGCGACCACGAAAACGACATCCAGCAGGTACCTGAAACTGATGACACATTACCAGAACCTGATGACCCATTACCAGAACCTGATGACCCATTACCAGAACCTGATGACCCATTACCAGAACCTGACGACCCATTACCAGAACCTGACGACCCATTACCAGAGCCTGAAAATGATGACGGTACTCAACATTCTAATGACCAAGAAAACCCTATTGTTGAAATTCCGATATCTGATGATATATTGAATAAAGGTCAAAATCAAATTGAAATCGAACTGGTCAATCACTCTCCAGCTCGAACCAAAATTATAAAGCCGTTCCCAAACAGACAGAGATTACTTGTCCAAATCGATAAAAATAATTTCGACACCGAAATCATTGACTTTATAAGGGAATACATCGTACCCGAAATAACTTATCACATGATCTTTGATCCCCCAGAAGCATACTATTCATTTTGCGAGACAGTGAGGAAAACATTCAAGTGGCCCCACTATAAATTCATTTGTACAAAACGAAAATTGATAGATGTAGAGGAAAACCAAATACCTGAAGTACTACGAAGATATCACGAGAGCAAGACCAACCATCGCGGTATAAATGAAACAGAGGCAAAAATTAAAAGTCTTTATTATTGGCCTAACATGAAAAGTTCAATTCAGACATACATAAATACCTGCGATATCTGCCAACGTACAAAATACGAACGCAACCCCTTGAAACTGGGAATCAACCTAACACCCACAGCAACTAAACCTTTCGAGACGATACATATCGATACGATAACGATTGATAAGGGAATATTTCTCACGATCATAGATGCATTCTCGAAATACGCTCAAATCTATAAGATACAAAGTCACAACTCAATCGACATAATTCAGAGCCTTCTGAAATTCTTTTCACACCTTGGAATTCCAAAGATGATAATTTGTGATAACGGCACAGAATTCAAAAACACAAATTTGAAGGAACTACTTGAATTACATAAAATAAAAATCCATTTCATCACTCCTGAAAATCCACAATCCAACGGCATGGTAGAAAGGTTACACAGTACGCTGTTAGAACACATTCGGCTGCTCAACGAACAATTCCCAGCTGAAGATTTGAAGACTAAAACTCTTTTCGCAGTTCTTGCCTATAACCATTCTATACACACCTCAACTGGCAAAAAACCTATCGAAATTGTATCTGGCCACCTAGAATTAGACGACCCTTTTGACATAAACTGCCAAAAATTACTGACTAGTAATTATGTTCAGAATCACAAAGAAAAGACCAAACTGTTATACCGTGAACTCAATGACAGGCTACAAGAAAATAAAACGAAAACCTTATCAAGACTTAACAAAGACAAAGAACAAATCGAACTTGACGCTGAACAAGCTATTTACCCTAAAGAAACTAGACGGGTGACCAAAACCCAAAATAAATTCAGGCCACCCATAAAACCCGTTGCAGTTGATAGGAACAAACATGTTATTGCCACAAAACAACGCAAATATCACATGAGAAACATTAAGCGACCATTAAAGATCAATAAATTGTTGCAGGTTCGCCCTACTGCTCATGGTATTGATAACGACCACGAGTCCGATAGAGATACGGAACCTTAAAAATAATCCAGGACTCCTTCCAGTACACTTAGGTACTGCAAAAATTCAGCAATATTTCCATAAATTACTCTACTATTATGACATATCCATTTTGGTCAACCGCTTTGAAAAACTCAACAGAAACCTCAATTCTCTCACACGAATAGTTGCACAAGATTCAACCTCGACCCGACAGACACAACAACTCAACAACTTGACGTACTCAATGGAAATAGGAAATTATTTGAAAGTTATAGACAATACAAAAAACGCCATTCAGGAAAGTATCTTTGAAATTCTACCCAACAAGACAACAGTTGGAGAAAATCCAAATTTGAACAGAAAAAAACGCGGATTGATAAATGCACTTGGTTCAGTTTTTAAAAGTATTACAGGAAATTTGGATGATGAAGACGGAATTCACTTCGAGAGTATGATTCAGGAACTAGCCGAAAATCAAAATTCACTCCAAGAAAATATTGAAAAACGGTACTCTCTTTCCACAGAAATTATTGAAAAATTCAACAAATCTATAATGGATCTCTATCAGAATGAGGTTATTTTAGAAACACGAATAACGGAAGCTGAAGTAATCCTAAGAGACGAAGTAGTTCAACAATTACACCTCCATAATCTTGCTGATACGTTAAATCAAATCCAGTTAATGTATCAGACTATCTCAAAAATTGTAGATCAATTATTGCTGGCTATATCATTTACAAAATTAAAAGTCCTACATCCCAGCATCATATCCACCAACGATCTTTTCAATGCACTTTCAAAATTGAAGTCAACCGTGGAAATGCCACAATTGCCGTTTGAAATAAAGCCGAAAAATCTAATCTATATTTCCAAATTAATGGGGAACTATAGTGGTAAACGCCTGAAGTGATGGCGCTCGTGTTCCATGCACCCTAGCTGTCATTAGTGTCATTTTAAGCGTACATAACCTCAACTATGAAAGTGTTATTTCATGTTCTTTTGTCAGCACTCAGCATATAACCAGCGGTTTGCGTCACTTCGTGAATTAAAAAGCAGAGAAAAGTCGAAAAGTCGACAAACGAAAAATAGCGGTGAAAAAAAAGGTAGTGCCGTGTTGAGTACCAGGCTGCACCTTTGCACCAGCTCTTTTTTTCCTCTCAGTGGGGCTTCTTTCCGCTTTGATTCTTCTTTGAGCATTAGCACTTTTCCCCTTTACGTACATTTCTTTGAGGGAGGTTATGTACGATAACTGTCAAGAGTGTCAATATGGGTGCATGGAACACGTCGCCCTCTACAATCCGTTTTGCCTATAGTTCCCCATTGAAGTAGATTCATACATTTACAACGACAAACTTGTATTTATTCTGAAAATTCCCGAGAAAATTCCCCTGTATCATAATGAACCGTTCGACCTATATAAACTCTACCCGATTCCCATTTGGCGTGAATCTCAGTCCTTTCGATTAGTTTTACCCGATACCAGATATTTACTACTATCGGGGAGTCGTTTCGCCCACGAAACCGAGGACTGCCAAAAGATCAACGAAGTCTTTTTCTGCAAAACTGCACTGATCGAGTTCTCCAAGAACAACTGCGAAGTCAACATCATCCGAAACCAAAAATTATCGGATTGCAACCGACACTCCATCGAAATTCAAGACCTCCAAATTCAAGAAATAGAGGACACCAAGTATTGGCTTCTTATTGCACCAAACTACGCCGACCTCAAAATTACCTGCCCTTCAAGACGAGAAATGCAACGTCTCCAGGGTACCTACTTGATACACATGCAACCACAGTGTATCATTTTTATCAACGACCAAAAACTAAGCCCATCAGTGGAAGAAGAACTAGGTCGACCCCTGTTCGTTGACTTCGAGGACATGGAAATTCAAGAATTCCAACACCCATCACAAAAGAAAACGCATATCAACCCTGTTAACTTGGAAAACATCTCCGAGTTGAAAAATGAAGTTAAATGTTTCCAGGCCCAAGCGATGCTTAAACGTTCATCCAATTCTGGTCATCACACCCACATCATCTATGTCATGATTGTCGTGATAGTCGTAATCATTTTCTTCAAGAACCCAATTCTTCGATTCTTGAAGTCCTACAGAACCATCAAAGAAGAACCCCGGCAACCCTTACCATCACCAACGCCGCCACCACGAGTTGTTCAGCTTCCTCGTGCCTCCGAACCTGAATCTTCGAGGGGAGGAGTTACATCAATGCCACTGCCGCACTAGTGCAACGTCAGCACTGCAGAATCAGCACTTCCAGATTTATTATAATAGAAACGCATTGTAGTAGCATTCATTCTTATTATATCCGCGTAGAAGCTCAAATGTACGTTCTTTAGTAATTAAAATATTTTTTAAAAACGTTTGTTCGGTCCCAATTGATATAATTTACACGGTAGTCAAGAGGATCAATGACGTCGTGTACAGAATCCAGCGAGCCCCGAGAGCCAAGATGAAAGTTGTCCACCTTGATCGCCTTGCACGTTACTCTGGGAGTAACGATGAGCCTATTCGGGACGAACAGGCTTAAGAGGGGGGCAGTGCTACGAGCGGCGATCTTGTACATATAGGTAAACACTCGATGTTTCTCGATCTTTCCACCATTAGATCGCAGTGTAGAAGTCTGGAGCGATCTCGTGCATTCCAGAGCGGTCTTGTATGTGAACCCAATGGAGACTTGAACGTTCGATCAAGGCACATCAGTCCACTTTGGCGGAGGCGCAGATTACAGAACACATGGAAAGCATACGGGTAACGTGTGCGATTCGATTATTCAGGAATGATCTAGAAACCGCATATGCCAGACCCTCATGGAATTAGCTGGAAGCAGACAGAAACTTTGGGAACATTATTCGGAGGCCTTATATAAGGCGTCAGCCGGGAGCTCGCAGTAGTAATGAATTAGATAGCGAGTGATAACAAGCGAAGTACCTGCGACATAATTCCAAGCGATAATTGTTGGCATTTATTGTAGTAGTAGTACGCAGAAATCAACAGTGTGTGTTTTAAAAGTTCGTCTCAATTATATTCGAACCCGTACGCGAAATATCGTAACAATATCATGCTTTCATATGGTGACCGTGACATTAAGGGGACCCGAAGTCGCACATTTTACAGTAACGATTCTACCACCATTCTCTTCCTCATGCAATTTTGAGTCGATGTAGATACGGACGAATGCGATTTACTAAGGTACGTTGACTATTCCATTTTCGCACTTGAGCATCGCTCACTGGCGTTTCACGTTTCATTCACTACTATAAACGTTTGACAGCTAACCTACCGCTACGTGCGACATTCCGACATTGCTTATTGTAGGAGAGAAGGAATAGAACACAGAAAAGGGGAAGAAAGTCGCCAAAAATAGGATACCTACATATTGGGGGCACATTCTCCATGATGGATATGGGTGTTCCAAATTGCCCTTTTGTTTGCAGGTTCAACTATGCGTTTTTAAATAATTTTTTGTTTAGCTCGGAGCCGAGCGGTTGTGCCTTTTTAAAATGTGAATCGTGCACAGTTCGAGCCGCACAATGTTTGTAGGTATATAAGCATGTTATATCCATTATTTCTGGCCAATTCAGACCTTTGGCACCATTTCGTGGAAATCGTGGTGCTTCATAAGTAACGAACCTGAGTCTGATTCGTATCTTCAGTAGTTAAGCGGAGGGCATTCTTTGAAAAATTATATTTTTTCATTGTTTTCAATGCTCATATTATGCTATGCACCTGTTTGTAATGTCCATACAAGGTGAACCTATAGTAAGTCTTGTAGTCACAATGGACGCAAGAGAACTGTTCTGGTTTCATAATGGCAGTGTAACCAGTTTGTCCACATCAACGACATGTGTTTCATCTGGATGTGGTGGTCGAGTTGAAAGATCGACGCGGTTTGATACGAACATTGCGAGCAGCCATACATGCCATTTATCCTGGCTGATCTAACCTCAACATTAGGATTTATTTTTGGCCTAACAAAACCAGGAAGGCATCCTGACTCACATTGCCAGACAGTGTATATTAGCAGTTTCTCAATTTCTGTGTGTGGTTCAGAACAGAATAGGCATTTCCAAACAATAAGGCTAAGTGCGATCGAGGAGGCGGGATCAAGGATTGGGGCAGTGCCGGATTTTAGCACGGGCGACAGGGGCGACCGCCCCGGGGTCCCCACATGTTACCAAAAATTTAGGGCCTCAACAAATCCAAAAACACCTCATTCATTATTATTATTCCGAGTTTTATTCCTAAAAAAATCATGAGGCTTTTAACTTGAGGCCTCCACAAACTACTGCCGCCTCAGGGCCTCCACATTCCTAAATCCGGCACTGGATTGGCGCATTGGCGGGTTAGGTCAGGTGCTGCCAACTCCAACTGTTTGTTGCAGTGGATTTGTATTGTTTGTGGTGTTGTAAGATTGGTCATCCGTCAAACTGCAAGTAGTGCAAGTTATCTTCTAACCTCAAATTTTCATGTGTTTTATTAATTTCAGTTCCGTTCGAGTCTTTTGTGTAGTGTAGTTTCAAGAATGGATAACAACGAGTTTGATGCAAGACTGGCCGGCTTGCTACAGAATTATCCGGCGATTTGGAACCGCAAATCTGCGGCGTTCAAAAATAGGACTCTGAAGGAAAATAATTTCAAGCAGCTGGCTCGTCACCTCAATGTTTCTGGTAGGTATAATAATACTTATTGATAATAACGTATGATCAAAGACTTTTCTACTTGCGGTAGGCTGTGGCCTGGTCATTGGCAGGCAAACGAGGCTGATTTTGGTCAGGCCACAGCCTACCGCAAGTAGAAAAGTTTTTGATCATACGGTAGGTACCTTATTGTTATACCTAAGTATTGTAGAATAGTTTTTAGCTAGAAAAAGTAGCAAGTACGTTCAATCCTAGTGTGATTCTAGTGAACTGTGATTTCCCGAATTTCTCCTTGCCAAATGCGTCGCGTGGCGCGTGGCAAGACTCCCCAACCAACAAGATTCACACTAGGGTTGAACGTACTTATGGTGTAATTCTGTAATTTCGTCATAACATTATGTTGGCTGCATAGCTCTGTTGGGCTGGCTATAACATATGGCCGGTTTATGCAGACTTACCTAATACTTAGAACTCAATACTTAAAACTTAAAACCTAAAACTTAAAGAAAATGGCGCAGTTTATGGACATGTAAGATTTAACAAAAAAAACCAATCAAAAAGGTTTAAAAGTTACTAGATGAAATGACATTTAAGCGGGAGATGTGAATATGACATTGACACTATTGACAGGTGACAGTGAAAAAAGCCTGCTACGAAAAATACCTCTGACACTCTTAAAACTTGAAACACTTTGGACTTTGCAGAATATAGTCGAACTATCGAAACGTGGAACACAGACAGACACGTGAAACTTTCTTGGAAACGTATGATAAGACGATGACAAGGCCGTTAGTGCGTTAGTACCATAGATAAGGCAAGCAATAGATAGCCGACTCCCTCAGTAGGCTTTGAAGAACAGTTCCGAGCGCCCTCTCTATTTTCTGCCAAGTACGACAACAAAAAAATGTAGATTCCTGTTTTACTTTTGAACCGAATTTCGGGGGCGGGAAATTCAAATCTTTTTTTAAATCGCCTGGATGGTGATACGTGGCTGGCCGTAAGTACACAAAAAATGCAAATTTCGCATTACAGCTATTATGTATCTCAAAAGAGTCAAAAATAGCCATGAAGCGGAATTTTCATTGTTTGTGTAATACGACGGTTCACACCACAAGAAAGACGTAAATATGATACATAAAAATTACAGAGGTAGATACTTCTATAAAAATTCTTACAAATGAAAAATTTGTTAACTTATTGATATAGTTTTGTGACCATATATATTTACCAGAAAACAGTGGTTAATTTACAATGAAAATGTACATATTAGGTGTCTAGATAATTGATAGTCATGTCATATGTATGAAAAAAATATGACCCTATATCCCAGATTAATATACCAATGCCGTTTGCTGTAATAGGTTGGTATCCCATAAAATAATTGTCTACACATAATCGCATAATTGGTAGAGTAAGCTGTTCAATAATTTGGGATAGAATTTGGTTTTCAACAAGAGTTCTAAAGATGACAGTTTTTTTTTAACAAAGAATATCAACGATGTTTGATCTAAATTTTACATCATCAGCTTTGCAGCGTAGTTGAGTGGGTACCTATTCTACTTGAAATTAAATTGCACTGGTCTCTTCAATATCTTAGGGTAGAAACTGCTTGAAGCCATTTGAAGTCGGTAGTATGAAGAGCCTTGTCGTACAACTCTTCTTTGAAGAATATGCCATAAGGTGACATCCTCATCAGCTCACTGGTGATGTTCCAAATGAATCCAAAACGACCCTTGCTGGTCACGTTGCATTTGGTCTCTCATGCATTGCCTTTTCCATCAAAAATCCGACCAAAAATCATGTTCATTCTCCAGAAAATCATTGCTCCAATCGAATTTCATATCTATATGCTCTGATTTTCTTGCTATAGTCAGTTGTGGACCTCTTGGAGATGCTACCGGGGAGTCAGTTTTGACTTTCAGTCTCATTGTCTCCATACAGTCATCACCCGTGAGTCATGGAGAGTTCATGTATTGTTCATTGTGAGCATTAGTCGTAATAACTTCAACGCACATTTTCTTTCGGCTGCATCTTGTTCCTGTCTATGGAATCATTACTGTAGTTATTGCAAATTATTTGAGACTAATAGGTACCTTTGATTTGGTCTTCCAAAAAAATGGTATATCTTTCGTTCTTTTTTCATCGTTTGGAAAGCTGTGCTCGAGGCTGTGTTATCCAGTTTTATCCATATAAAGTGTAAGAACGTGGCAACGTGGCCTTTTTATAAAACCTGGAACGAATTAAAGTGAAGTAGCAATAAGGCCAATAGGTATTTGAGAATAATAAAACTCATGCATACATGTTGGAAATTACCTTATTCACCTCCTCGAGGTTCTTTCTTCATAATGAGAGACGTGTAGCACCGGCCTTGTATTCCACAAATAAAACCAAAATGCAGAATAAACCCAAATTAATACGAAAAACGCCAAAGCGTCCTTTTTTGATGATGCGCAAAAAAGTAAAGTCAAAATGACATACGGCTCCGCGATTTTTTCGGCCCCCGGCAGAGATTTTTGTTCAGAAGTTGCTCGCCAGCGCCATCTGTCATTTCTGCCGATCAACGCAACTGTGATTCAAACCTACTACCGGAGTGCACCACCCCTGGTTAGTACTAGCAACTGATCAAAAATTATAAATGAAATCCCTAAAATTTGCGCCTGCGTTGTGGCAATACTTAAGACTAAAAACTGAACAAAGTTGAAGTAGCGATCATCGGATTAGGTCTCCAAGTGTTAAGTCTTAAGTTTTAGGTGCATAAACGAACGTCACAGAACGCAATAAGTTTAAAACTTATAAAACTTTATAAGTTTTAAGTGTTACGTCTTGAGTTTTAAGTTTTAAGTCTGCATAAACTGGCCAATAATGTTGTTTGGGACGTATTCTATGAGAGACAATGGGTGCTTTCCACCTAGACGGTACAAATACCACCAGACGGCACATGTTCCATGGTGTGGCACAAAATTTTAGGTGATCCAATGAACGGCGCAGAACCGAGTAGAAACACGTAGATGGAAAGCACCGTTTGGAACCCGCACATGCGTAAATGGCAGGTGTACCGAACTTGAGGCTAGGTGGAAAAATGTTGTTTTTCGAAGTAATGAGCTGTAAATGGGGCGTGCACATAAGGTTGCACATGCGCACCTTTCGATTCTGTCGTCTGTCTGCTACATCTTTGCTGCAAGTGTTCATATATCACATTCAGCGGTGATTTTGCAAGTCCTTCCCTGCAGTATGATATGAACACTTACAACACTCTGAATTGAAAAATGGAAGGATTGCTCTACCCTGGGTATGTAGGTATGTGGTTGCCTCGTAACGGTAACTGCAGATTACCTAGCAAAATGCTAGTACTTATGTGCCGCTCCAAAAAAGTACAAAAATATTGCCAACATTTTCTACTACGAGCTTCAACTTTGACTACTGTTTGACTCCTACGCAAATATTGATGCGAACATTTGGAACAGTATATGTGTTGGAAATTCGTTTTCCAGTCGGGCTTGTTAGAACGATTAGAGCATGAAATTACCATGCAAGGTCCTTCTGAAGTGTAAGATTAAAGAGCAAACTGCTTTTCCAAGCGAATCTCTTTCTAATTCGGCATAACCTTGAAAACATATGTCAAAACACAGGTAACATTTCTCTGTTGTTTCTAAAGAGACGATTTCCGAGTTTTCATCTCTAGAAAAACCGCAAATTTTCCAACTTTTTTTATCCTGTGAACAGATTTTCACCTTTTTTTTCAAACAAGGGGTTACTGGCTCTTGAACATTTTCCAATAGTTTTCTTCTCAATAGGGTAGTGACCGATTTTTTTTTTATTATTTTTTTTTAAAGTTCACTTCTTGATAAGTGACGCTATATAGTTAACAGATTTTTTTTCGTAAGTTTTTTTGGTAAAAAAAATTCATGAAAGTTTTCGATCATTTCAAATTTGGCGAGATGACGTCGCAATCTTTCATAGGCGGAGAAGCAGGCTTGACAACATTATACAGAACTTACTACAAAAAGCACTAGCGTCAACCCGTCAACGCTCATAACAGCTGATTGTTATATTGTTAACGCTTTGTGTATCTGTGCGGTGATTCGTGTTGTTTAGTTGTTTTGCTTGAAAATATGGAAAGTTGGTAAAATCTTTCATGATTTATGAATATTTCAAGACTACATCAGACTTCAATGGTTATGTTATGCTGGCAAACGTCAACGTCAACACTGACACACAGGCAACGGAGGTGTGGTCATCCCCACTACTGCCAAAAGATTGAAACGTCACAGCCCGCCTTACAGCTCGGTAGATTTGAAATCGTTCGCAAAAGTAGCCACTTTCAAGGCAGATTTTGAGACACTTGGAACTTTTTTTTTCGAATTTTCACGAAACGTAGTCTTGTTATTAAGGCTCTACATTCGATTAGTATGATTTTTTTCCATATTTTTGGATGGTGGTCACTACCCTATTTCCCGGGAATTTCCCTGTTGAAAATGTAAAACAGGCCTGGGTTATCGAAACCGGATTCGAATGATGGAGCTTAAAGTGGAGCCGTAATTGACGATCTGAACAATAAGATGCTTTGGAAAAAGATTTGAGGTTTTTCCGGAAAATTCGAATTTTCAAAAATTCCAATTTCCTGCAAATGATTTTCATTCTTTCTGTGATGCCAGTTCCAGATCGTTCACCTTCATCCATGTACCATCCAATGTGTCTGACTGCCTCACTCGCTTTTCTTTCTACATAATTTGGTTTCTTGTGAAAAACTGCAATTTTCTATAACTTTTTAGCTTGTGAACATATTTATGCCAGCTTCTTTTAAGTGATTCTTGAACGTTTTCAGGCAATTTCTCTCAAAATTCTCCAAGTTTTCCGAGAGTTTTCCACTTCAAAATGAGTAACCGGCCTGGCTTATGGAGACCGGACTCAAATGATGGAGCCCTTATTAGAGAAAATATCTCAATTCTTCAATCTTTCTCCCAAATTCTAACTTCCCACCCGAAGGGACGTCTCATAATAAAATTTCCATCCGTTCTTTGCTACTCGTCGGGGAAGTTTTGGGGTGACACAACCGATTTTTTTTCAAGTGTTTCAGGGAAGGTGTACCCGTACTTTACGACGTTTTTCCAAGTTTTTGCCTATCACCTTTAATTACAGGGTGATTTCAAAAATGCAGCTCTGGTCTTCTGGTCTCAGCTGCACTTTGGGACTTGATCTGGCCCCTCAGCTGTAGTAATACCGTATGATCAAAAACTTTCCTCCTCTAGGCAGGCTGTGGCTTGCCCAAAATCAGCCTCGTTTGCTTGCCAATGACCAGACCACAGCCTGCCTAGAGGGAAGTTTTTGATCGTAAGGTACTTTCTTGACCTTGGTCGTGCGTCAAGTGACTGACTTCCCGAATTTTTCCTCCAAGACTACCATAATCAACTTGACGCATGACAAAAATATTTCTCAGTACAAAATGTTTATGTTGTTTCTGTTATTTTTTCCTCGTACAGCTCAGGTCTGTGAAGAGCGTTACAGAAGTTTAAGGGAGAAGTACCGGAAAGAAAAATTGAAGGATGAGGCAGGCAGGGTCGGCCAGTGCGGCGAAAGGTGGGAGCTGTTCGACTCGTTGAGCTTTCTCAATGAACAAATATTAACACGAAAAAAGTAAGCTGTTTTGATACGTAGTTTCAATAACAGTCAAAATTCTTCTAGACCTGTAGTTACATCCGCACTTGCACCAAAGAATTGATTCTTGAAACGGCTAATTGAGAATTTCCTCGGGTAAATTCTGAGTCATTGCATGCCGATTGACCATGGAAAATACATCCCAGCTATTGTGAACTAGACATCTTTCCATAATCTGCTGCGAATCAAAATTTTTCATTGGTTACTATGCTGAAATTCACCAAAGAAAATGCTTAATTAGCAATTTCATGATTGAATTTGTTTGTGCAATCAGAAGATAATCTAATAACGAGCCTAATTGTGAACTTTTTAGACGTGTTACGACATACTTGACCGATGAACCACCTCAACAGGCTGAAGACCCAGCAAAAATAAGAGTGATTGTTAAAGAGCCAGCTGACATCATTCAGAGTGGTAGGTACTCGAGTGATGCTTAATATGAAATTCTGTGAAAACTAGAGTGGAGTAATAACGTCGAGTTATTTTAGAAGATTTCATGATGAACGACGACCAGTGTACAGATCCACTATCAGATACGCTAGCTGCTTTGAATACGCCCAGTGGACATTCAGCGCCTTCATCAATATCAACGTATTCCGAAGAAGACCATCTGGGGGCGAAAAGGCCAAAACTGGAGAAGGAAAATGAAGAGTCACCGGCAGTGGTGAATGGATTCGCTCGTGGTCCAGCCTCGTCAAGTAGCGAGGCAAGATCAAGATTCACGTGGCTAGGGCGGTACATCGCCGAAACGCTGAACAGCATGAGTCACATAGATGCTGAAGAAACGGCCCATGAGATAACAGAGCTGTTGTATAGGAAAAAAATGCAATCAATGCAAAATAGATAGTTTGTTGAATATGCATTTTTAGTCTTTGTATGCTTGGTAGAAAGCTGGACAGACCAGCAATAATGTAAGACATAATGTTATAGCCCAGTAAACGTAGGTTTCTACGGGGAACAAATTCGCCCAAAGCTGATTTTTGGTACAGTGAGTCCTAAGAATATGTAAACTCACCAGTCAATTTTCTCGGAATTTCTCGCGTGTGCTTCATGGTCTTCCAGGTCTTCGGATGTTTTGAGTTACTGTAAATTGCAGTTCTCGCCCTGAATTTGCAAAACGGCCGCAAAAATGATCCAATTAAGTCGTAATTCTACGCATCATATCCCGTTGACACTAGTTTAGCACAAAAAGTGTCGATCATTGTTAAAATGGAGTCTTGGGGGGGGGCGAAGCTCGCCCAGGTGGCTCTTTCTGTTTCTCTGGCCATATAGAACCAATCCCTCGACCGATCCCGACAAGTTTGGTATCTTTTTTTTTTTTGTAAAAATCCCATATGATACCGACCTGAACTTACGTTTAATTGGCTAAAAATAAGTTCTGAAATTTGACCCACAATTTTTTTAAATGTTGGGTCTATATTTGTGTTTTAAAAGAAATTATCTCCCGAAAAACAAAGGACCCCGCACGATTCTTATGGAAAATGGGTCTCGGTCAAATTCTCTAATTTTTTTATATGTTGTAGCCCAATTCGACACGAGCCAAAAACCATCGTCCGTTACCCAAAAAAATGGACAGTTTTTGGTGTATAAGGGGTTGAAGATGGGTTATTTCCAGGTAAAAAAATATGTTCCAACATAAGTGAGAACATTTTAACGTCCTTCACAACATATATGGCTCATGACAATTCCCTTTTTCTTATGTGAAAAAATCAACCCCATCCCTCACCCCCAACCCCTACTTGTGAGGATCAAATTCGAAATTACGTTCGAAAGTCATGCAGATAGTTCTATTTTGTCGAATTATGAATTTTGGCACAGATTATTGTTCCAACCCCCAAATAGGGGGTGGGGTTGAAAAAAAAAACATCGGTCAATTCGGCTGAATTTCTGATATTGTGCTTTACCAGTTACGCTAAACAAGATTACCAAGGAAAAACTCATTCGTATGACCAGTTGCCACCCCACAGAGGGGTGAAGTTGACTATAATGAAGCATAAAACATTCTTCCATGTCATAAACCAAATGAATGAAAATAGTGGATTTTCATATCATCTTATTTCGTAAAAATGTCTTTTCTTCAAAAATAATTTCAACCCCGTCTCTCATCCCCTATCCCTGTTTCTGAACATCATATTCGAAATAAATCTCAAAAATTATAATAATTTTTATTTCATCCTTCACATGGTCGCAGTAGCTGGAATAACATGTGACATAATATTTTGCCTTGATTGAGCAGCTTTCGCTTCAAATGACATTAAATTCTTCAATCTAAACTATAAATAGAGGTGTATCCGTACAAAAGAAAAAAGTTGGGAATTATGTACAGGTGAACATAATTGACCTGCTGCTGCTGTGAAGCTGAAACTTGATAGGAGCACCAATATTTTAAATAATAATCCAGTCAAAAATCATGAAAAAAATATATATCCCACCCTGCTTATGTTAGCACTGTAACGTAAGCATAGTGAAAGTGAATTTTGAGAGGGGATTCACAATCAGATGCAGAGAATCCGACCATAGACCTTCTCCTACATTTTCAAGATTTATTTCGAATATGATGTTCAGAAACAAGGATAGGGGATGAGAGACGGGGTTGAAATTATTTTTGAAGAATAGACATTTTTACAAAACAAGACGATATGAAAGTTCACTATTTTCATTCATTTGGTTTATGACATGGAAGAATGTTTTATGCTTCATTATAGACAACTTCAACCCTCTATGGGGTGGAAACTGGTCATACGAATGAGTTTTCCTTCGGTCATCTTGTTCAGCGTAACTGATGAAGCACAATATCAGAAATTCAGCCGAATTGACCGATGGCTTTTTCTTCAACCCCACCCCCTATTTGGGGGTTGGAAAAACAATTTGTGCCAAAATTCATAATTCGACAAAATAGAACCATCTGCATGACTTTCAAACGTAATTTCGAATTTGATACTCACAAGTAGGGGTTGGGGGTGAGGGAGGGGGTTGATTTTTTCACATAAGAAAAAGGGAATTGTCATGAGCCATATATGTTATGAAGGACGTTGAAATATTCTCACTTACGTGGGAACATATTTCTTTACCTTGAAATAACCCATCTTCAACCCCTTATAGAAAAAAAACTGTCCATTTTTTTGGGTAACAGACGATGGATTTTGGCTTGTGTCAAATTGGGCTACAAAATAATTAAAAATTAGGGAATTTGACCGAGACCCATTTTCCATAGGAATCGTGCGGGGTCCAATTTAAGCAAATTTGAGAGATTTGCTAGCCAAAGAAACGGAAGTTTAGGTCAGTATCTTGGGATTTTTGTGAATTTTTTGACAATTTGCCTTCGGAAATACCTAACTCAACACTTTGGTATATTATATTTGTATCCAGAATGAAAAACTACATCAATTGCAATTCGAATACACAGAGTGTAACATCAACACAAGAAGTTTTTCTGCGACACTCTGTATACTATAGCTTGTAAAATATTATTGTTTCCAATTTTGAAATTTACGGGAAAAAGTGTTCAAGAAAAGCTTTCTTTTCTTTTATTCTTGGACTGATAGTAACGTAACAAAAATTTGGTGAAGTGTGCATACGTTTCGTTGGGTATTTATTGAAGCATCCGCATCAGACTACAAATTCCATTCGCACTCGCAAATATGCAGTTTCTGGCCTATAATGTATGGGCCTATAATGACACAAATTGCCTGACACCCTACAATGCCATGAAAGCATCTTTTTGTTTATGCCATCTACCGAACAGTAGCATAAGCATTCCTGTCTAGTTTATCACCATTAGAGGGTTTGACCGTTTTCTTTACGTTTACCTAAAGAGATCTACGGGTCGCGCTGGGCGGTGAGGCGATATTGCCGCCATCTCGCGGAGGATTATTTTGCCTTGACTTTGAACCTTAATCACAATTAATGAAAATAGATACCCTCTTAGAGACCCGATTTTGGGTAAATACCCTTAAATATAAAAACCCGGGTATTTTATATCACTGGTTCTTGTTTTCTTGTACATAATAAGTTGCCAAAAAAGAATGCTCAACATGAGGTGCTTTCCTTTTACCACAAAGCTCACTGATCTGATCTAAGTTAGAGAGAGAAAGAGTGAGAAATCACATGCGCGAAAGTGAGGATACCACTAACAACTCAGGTCAGAATACTTAGTTCAGATTGTAAAAGGAAAGCAACTAATAATCGAGAGTTATCGAAACACTCATTTGTGTTGTCCTTAATTAAATAAATTTTTCTTTATTTTGACATCTACGCCTGCGCATTTTACAGGAAAATAAAGGATTCCTTCAATAAAATACAGGCTTCCCTTACTTTATTTAGATACAGGCCGAGCCGTCCTGTATTTAAGGATCTTTTATATTGTCAAAAATGTCACTTTTATGACGTTTGACAGTTGATAAACAACTTGTGGTCAGGTTAGGTTAGGTTAGTAAGAGTCAGACGTGCACGTGCATGGATGGTCTAGTCAGAGATCAGAGACAACCCGTCTAGTCCTGTTATTGTGAATTTTGTGATCAATTGGACTGCTAATCCCCCAGATTCCCCCAACAACTTAAGGAGTGTTGCCATCTTATTATGCACCGGTACCCAAAAGTCCCAAAACGTTTGATAGCGGCCTCGAAAGTGGCTTTCAATATTAAACGGAGCAGTTTTATGTATTGATGACTATGACTATACAGGGTGATTCACCACCAAATGGACATAGCCTGAGGGTGGGTCCAGTTTTTCCAGGCAAACCAGGATCTGGCTTTGAAAATTTTCTAACGCTGTTTGTTTTGAAGTTACAGGGTGATTAATGTATTTTGTCGATTTTTTGAATAAGCCATATCTTTAAAACGATCCAATGGATTCGATTGAAATTCTGTAAGTTGATTCTACTATTGATAATTGACATATCGCCTAATCAAGCAGTTCGAAATTTCCAGGGCCGACCTTGATAAAAAAAACTTCAAAGTTTTTTCGAAAAAGACGTTCTGTATGTATATTTTTCCAAATTTATTTTCACATTCAGAAACTACATGAAACATGCTATAAGTATCGCAAAAAAAATTGCTTGGCACCATTGATCTGTCAATAAAATTTTGATAGTCCTGAAAATTTTTGAGGTTAGGATTTTTTTAGATTGATGATTTGGAATATTTGCAGATGATCTATTATGGCCTAAAATTTCAGCCGTTTCGTCACAAAAATAAAAAAAAATGTTCAACGTTTTCCAGTACCTAATTAGGAGCAACAAAAAATTTCATCAAAATTTTCGAAAAATTTATGTCACGTCTCTCAATTTCAGCTCAATGTGGGATAGAAGTGAAGTTGAGGGATGTAACCAATTTTTTTTTCAAATTCTGATGAAATTTTTTTTTGCTACCGAAAAAACGTAAAAAAATTTTAAATTTTTTTTTGACGAAACGGCTGAAATTCAAGGCCATAATAGATCATTTGCAAATATTTTGAATTATCAATTTACAAAAAATCCTAACCTCAAAAATTTTCAGGATCATCAAAATTTTATTGACAGCTCAATGGTGCCAAGCAATTTTTTTTGCGATATTATTAGCATGTTCCATGTGGTTTCTGAATATGAGAATAGATTTTGAAAAATATGCATACAGAATGTCTTTTTTTGAAAAAAGCTTTGAGGTTTTTTTTTTCGAAGCCGGCCCTGGAAATTTTGAACTGTTTGATAAGGCGATGTGTCAGCTATCAATTGAAGAATTAACTCACAAAATTTTAATCGAATCCATTGAGTCGTTCTGAAGATACAGCTTGTCAAAAAATTCTACGAAATACATGAATCACCCTGTAGCTTCGAAACGAACAACTTTATGGAAATTTCAAAACCAGATCCTGGTTTGCCTGGAAAAACTGGACCTACCCTTGAGCTATGTCCATTTGGTGGTGAATCACCCGGCCTGTATACTCTATTTTATAAATATATGATTTTAGTGTATATTATTATTATTTTTAGCTGAATTTGTTACCGATCTATGGAGATTTGCAAGAGTTTACCGTTACATGGAACGTTTGAGGTTCACTGGAATAATTTTCGCTTGGTGACAGTCGGTGCTTGGCTGTCAGTGCCGCGCTATCTCGATTTCTGGTTTTGATTTCTGCGACTTGTAGGTACTTATATCCCGTTCACTCTTTATTTTCAGTAGAATGACTTTTTGTATCAAAAATAAAGTGACAAGATGAGGGGCCACGGCTACGGCTGATGACACCTGCAAAGTTTTGGATCGAAACTATCAGCGGCCGTCAGCCGTATCCTCTCAGCGCTCCAGCTTGTCACTTTATTTTTGCTCCAAAAAGTCATTCTACTGAAAACAAAAAGTGAACAGAATATACCTAGGTAAACTCGTAGAATCAGATCGTTGCCGTGGCCGGTGATTCCATCCCTTGAAAACAAAAACCCAACGTCCACATAATCTCATTGCAGCGCCCGCCTGGCTTCATTTCCCCCTCTGTTATCATCTGTCCAGCTAGATTGAGCTAGATTACAGGTTCGTGGATCAATATGAAAAAAAAAACAGGGTGAGAGGTGAGATTTGTTTTCGCGGACGACGTCATTTTGTTGCGGGAAGTTGTTTCACGGAATCCATTCAAAAATCCGCAGGAGTGGTCCGATATCAAGGACTGCCTTTAAGGATGACCCAAAAAGATTTCAGCCTGAAAACCATTCGGCAACATATTCTACGGAAGCGTAGAAGGGCCAGGCTGCGAAACTTTTCACGGACAAAGTCGAGTTTCAAAGTCGGCCCGGTCGAGTTTCAAACTCGACTTTCTGCGTAAAGTCGAGTTTCAAAGTCGACCGGGTCGAGTTCCAAAGTCGACCCGGTCGAGTTTCAAACTCGACTTTCTGCGTAAAGTCGAGTTTCAAAGTCGACCGGGTCGAGTTCCAAAGTCGACCCGGTCGAGTTTCAAACTCGACTTTCTGCGTAAAGTCGAGTTTCAAAGTCGACCGGGTCGAGTTCCAAAGTCGACCCGGTCGAGTTTCAAACTCGACTTTCTGCGTAAAGTCGAGTTTCAAAGTCGACCGGGTCGAGTTTCAAAGTCGACCCGGTCGAGTTTCAAAGTCGACCCGGTCGAGTTTCAAAGTCGACCCGGTCGAGTTTCAAAGTCGACCCGGTCGAGTTTCAAAGTCGACCCGGTCATAAACTGCTCGTCATAAGTTGAGGATATCTCAAAATTTGCTCCAATTTCAAGTGAGGATATCTCTGGGAAAATATATCCGATTTGGAAAAACTTGTGACCCCTGAAAGAGCTTACCTTTGGCTGCAGGACGCTCATGTTGACTTAGGTAATAACTGACTTCATGCATTATCAGGGTGTCCCGAAAATACACTGACAACGTACTAGGGCAGCTTCTATACAGGATGCCAAAGAAAGGAGTGACAAAAGGGTTGATTTTTGAAGCCGTGTAAATTTTCAACATATTTTTGTGAGAATAAACTTTTTCCAGTGGATGGCTTATACCTAGGGTTGCATTTTGACCGGTCAAATAAGATTTGCTCAATTGACGGTCAAATCGGTCAAATATTAAAAAAATACGCTAAAAACAGGTGTTACTATCATTCAGTAAGTACCGCATGATCAAAAACTTCCCTCCTCTGGGCAGGCTGTGACCTGGTCAAAATCAGCCTTGTTTGCCTGCCAATAACCTGATCACAACCTGCCTAGAGGAGGAAAGTTTTTGATCATACGGTAGGTACTTCAACGGTACTATATTTTACTCGATTTTTTATTTCATTTCAAAACAAATAAATTTTAATGAAAATATATTTCAATTTTAATTTTTGATAATTATAGGTAGTTACGCGAACACCTCAACTAACTTAGTTCAGGTACTCATACAAATATATGGTATATGATATAACATTTTCCAAAAAAAAAACTAATATTGGTTATTTGGTTCCATTTTTAGACTTTATCAAATTTAAATGGGGTACTTGCCCAATTTTTTTTTATTAGCTTAATCGATAGTATGGTCAAAAATAATGTACCCGTATTTTTTTTCCTATATTCCCAAAATTGCGGCCGTAATGCGTGTTTTAAAAATATATCTCTGACGTCACAAATATACTAAAAACTAAACAAATAGCACTGTTAGATTGAAAACTCAAAAAACTGTTAGAGTGGCAGGACAATGTTTAAAAAGTATGAGAATGAAAACTCCACTGGAGTTTCCACTCTATTACCAACCTTTTGAAAAAAAAATTGAAAAAAAATCTTTCCAACCTATTTTCTGAAAATTTTTAGGAAATACTTTTTATCACTCTTGTTGATAATTGAAAGTATTTTCAGTCAAATCTATATCTTATTGGCAAGTACCCCACGAGGCCCGGGGGCTCGTATTTGACCGGTCAATTGACTACAGTATTTGACACGGTCAAATGACCGGTCAATTGACGGCTTATTTGAACGGTCAATTGACATCGTGCAACCCTACTAAAAGCAAGTCCGCACGGGCGATATACCGCTGGATCGATTTCCTGTCAAAAATGTCCAACTTTCAGCGAATATTCGCTAAAAGTTGAATCCCCGCCAACTTTTAGCGATTGACCGCTGTTTTCAAAGTGTCAGCATTGACACAGCATGAAAATATTTTATAGGCATAGGCAATATTTTTTTATCCATCCATTATGTATCATGATTATTATTGTCATAATCAGAAAACAAAGATTCACTGTGCACTTCAAAGAAGTTGAATTCTTCCTAAGGGAATGAAGCTAGAGCCCTGGAAGTTTTTCCGATAGATAGCTTAGGTCCTTAAGGGTGACCAATGAGCAGATTGGACCTGAGGGTTGTGGTGCCATCTAGTTCACCATATTGAAATTTCTTATTAGTATAACGATTTGCGTGGAACTCAGAACCTACATTCGTCCTATATGATCATTCTTATTCTCAATCTAAATTTCGGCCATCTTGGCCGCCATATTGGAATTGCCTCCGAAATATCTTATTAGTGGAACGATTGTCATGAAACTTAGAACTTACATTTGTCTTATATGAGCATTCTTATTCTCAACCTGAGTTTTATAATTCCGCTGCCATCTTAGCCGCTATACTGAAATTTCTCATTTGTGGAACGATTTTCGTGGTACTTAAAACTTACCTAGGTACCCTTGTTTCGTATGATCATTCTTATATTTTCAGGCTGAATTACATGATTCCGTCGCCATCTTGGTTGTTAGTATCTTTTATGCTGTGTAAATAGTCGAAATCTCTTATTGGAATGATTGTCATGAAACAAGGAACTTACTCTTGTTTTGCACTAACATTCTAACTTTCAAGCTGAATTTCACGCTATTCTGTGATTTCACGCTTCCGTCTCCATCTTGTTTCGGTTTTAATCTGACACATTACTGGCCATTCAAGCATGATGTGCAATTTTTTCAAATTGATCTCTTTCAATTGATGGGAGGAAGTGGTGTAAGACATTCTGAAAAGTGTCTAAATATACCCGGTCAACATGATATTTGTCCGGACAATTTTAGAATTGTCCAATATTGCACGAATTGCACGAATACGACTACGCCATCCATGGGGTATAATAAACCAAACCTTGACGACTCAGACTATCCATCGGAAAAAGTTCCAGGGCTCTAGCTTCATTCCCCTAGGAGGAGTTCAACTTCTTTGAAGTGAACAGGAAATCTTTATTTTTTGATAATAATATCTAATGATAATCATGTATGGATGAAAAAATAATGCCTATATTGGCTACCCTTGGGAATATCAGCTATCCATTAAAAGACGTTTTGGTAATTGTTGACGACCACTACTTCTCGACTTCAGCGACCAACTTTTCACGGTAGGTAGACACCACCACAACATCACGTTCGTCGACCGTAGTTTCCTGGGGAAACCACTATTTCCACTGTAAAATGCCCCTTCTTTCCATTACTTGTCCTACGACGTAAGTACATGCAAGAAGGCAGCGTCCTATATAGCTGTTTAAGTGGTTGCCTAACTCTTAGAAAATGCTAGTCGAGAAGTAGTCGTCGTCAACAATTACCGACGTTTTTCCTCGCGAAAATACGCTGAAAAGTTACACGGCTTGAAAAATCAACCCTTTTGTCACTCCCTTCTTTAGCATCCTGTATATAATGAACTAAGTCAGTTATGACATAAGTCGATAAGCGTCCTGCAGCCAAGGTCAATAAGCTTTCAGGGGTCATCAACTTTTTCAAAATCGGATATTTTTTACCTGAGATATCCTCACTTGAAATTGAGATATCCTCACTTGAAATTGGAGCAAATTTTGACATATCCTGAACTTATGACGAGCAGTTTACGACCGGGTCGACTTTGGAACTCGACCGGGTCGACTTTGAAACTCGACTTTACGCAGAAAGTCGAGTTTGAAACTCGACCGGGTCGACTTTGAAACTCGACTCTGTGTCCGTAAAAAGATTCGCAGCCTGGCCCTTCTACGCTCCCGTAATATTCAGTTGATGGTTGATCAGTTAAAAAAAAAATGAATTTTGGTGAAATGAAATGAAAAAACCAATTTTATTTTAGGTTACGTTAGGGTCAACATCAACAAAACGAAAATAAAACGTCAAACGCTTGCTGTCGGCTGTCTATGCTGTCATTGGGAGAGAACATTTTTCTATAAAAATTAAATCCCTAAATAAAGGACACATAGAGGACGCGAGCGTGATGGCTCTCCGATAGCGCGATAGCTCACTTTTCGCATCGAATCAAAGGATACTTTATTAGAGGATCTTTTAATACAGGCCGCCCTTATTTTGGTGTTTCAATAACTCTCTAATACCAAAACAATTTGGCAGTTTGACAGTTTGATCGGTCATAAAAAGCCTACTAGAAAAAGTACCTTCAAGTGAATCACCCGTTACTTAGCATATCTCGTAATTTGTACAAGAGGGGTGCTGAAGCTAAAACGACAAACTTGATGACAGATGACAGATCTTGCGACTAGTCGAGTCGCAGAAAGTTGAAAATAATGGCAGGAAATAGTTTTATTTTTATTTGAATTCTGCGATAATCGCAGACGGGGCCTCGCCTTAAGGCCCATGTCGTCTTGTGTCTTGTTTCGTGGCTGTCACCTGTCAGCTGGGCGGCTGTCAGCTGTCATTCTGCCATTCTGCTCATCTGATTTCGTAAATAAATAAATAGCCTGGACCGTCAGTGGCCTGGACCCTGGAAACCTGCGAAAATGATGAAAACGTGCTTCATACGATCCTGTAAAAACGACACGAAAGTCACTCCACAAAAGCTATTCTTCCTGGTTCCCGGAGACTACGACCGTCGCATGAAATGGTATGCTGCTGTTGGATTTGGAAACAAGTGGGCCCCAAAAAGTTCCACCTATTGTTGTGAGGACCATTTCGACGTAAGTACTGCGTAATAAAATAGTATCATTCAATCAATCAAAGTTACAGATCTTGATTTGTGGCTTTGCTGTCAAAATAAAGTCATTTAGCCACTCCACTCCCTCAAATCCATGACAATAATTATTTTGTTTTGCAATTTCCAAAGCCAACTCCCATTGGAAATCGTGTTGATTGCACAATAGTTGTTATGACCGTTATCATTATCATTGTCCTTTTTTGTCTTATTTTCTTCTTATTGCTAGCTGGAAAACGATGTTGAAAACTGGATGCACTACAAGATGATCGGGACGCGTATTCGATGGAAAAACGACGTTGTACCCCATAAATTCATCACCAATCCGAAGCCGCCGAGTCTGGGAAAGGAATCCCAGCTGACAGAGTCGGACAAAAAACGAAAACTGGAAGCGTTGAGACGTTTGGGCAGCAAGGCGCAAAAAAAGTTTTTCTACAACGATCCATCGGCGCAACACCAAACGAATCGGTATCGGGGAACGCCCCGGCCATGGTGCAAATCATTAGCTGTGTCAGCGTCGCCATCACCATCATCTATATCTGAATCTATCGTCCTCATCAAATGTGAACCGTTCGAAGCTGATGTGACGTACAATCTCGCGTACAATTGTGCGCAATGTTCGTATCAAGCACTTTGGCTATGGCAGATTACTTACCACGTGCAAAACAACCACAGAGAAAGCGAAACCGGCAGAATGTTCAACTCCACGCTGGACCTGGAAAAGTATGCCTGTGTTTGTTGTGGTTCCAAAAGTTACTACAAGCTCGGACGGTATTATGAAAAGTGTACTAGCACGCAGGAAGAGAGAACAGACAGCTGTTCCCTTGATGAACAGTTTGAAAAGCACCTATGTGGTTACTGCGAATGTACAACGCATTCCAATTTATTCCTGATCAAACATTACGATTCCTGTGGTAGGGCACCTGCAACTCTCAATAAAAACGTTCATTTGCCAGGAATTTCAACAGAGTGTGAAATAAAGCCGCGAATTAAATCAGCGGCGTTGGATGGTCTTCCATGCGATCAATGTGAATATGCGTGCACAACAAAATCGGCTTCCGAAAAACATCTGTTAAAGCACGATCATTCTGAACCAGTCGGAAGATTCCATTGCTCGCAATGTTCGTATCGTGCGAAACGAAAAGAAACCGTGAAAAAGCACATGCTCACGCATGCCACGGCCAAAGATACCGAGTGGTTTCGTTGCTCCAAGTGCTCTTATCGAAGCAAGCAGAAAAGTAACTTGGCAATTCACGTGTCGAAGCACGCACCTCGCGTCGAATGGTTCAGTTGTAAAGAATGTTCGTATCGAACTAGGCAAAAAGGAAACTTGGAATCGCACGTGCAGGGTCGTCATCCTTTGGCCGCTGCGGATTGGTACGATGCTGCCGAATGTTCGTACAGATCCAAGCGAACATGTTGCAAAGCCACGCGCTGATTCAATCCACAGCTGACGAAATCGTCTAGTACGATTGTGACGAATGTTCATGTTTTACCTAAAAGTACCTACCTACCCACCAAGTGCTACCATTGTACCTATAATGCCTATAGTACGTTCATATTAAATGCGGTTATAGTTACCAGAGAGATTTTGTTTTAAAGTTTGCGAATGTGAAATATAGAAGAACCCCAAAACTCCTTTTTTCATTATAATGGAAAATGGCGGATAGGTACCTATCCAGTTTTACAATCTGAAGTGGAATGGATTTACGTTTTGTTTATTATTATTATTATTATTCTTCTTTTCAATAAAATATTGTCTTGATTTCTATGTTTCACCTAAGTTCTTCCAGGGTTTACCTGAATAGGGTAGTTCCTGTGGGTAGTTCCCGGCCCTCTTCATTGTGAGTCTGTTATTGTGAGGGAAGCATGCGCTGGCGGTTTTTTGACAAACGGAAGCCGCAGCTTGACAGTTGACGGCGAAATCCTCGGACAAAAACGTCGAACACATTTAATAAGAGAAAGTTAGGTTAGTGGTTAAGCAATAAAGTGGCAAGAGAAGAGTTATTTGGGCATGTTAGAAGTGATGTGGGAGCAAACAAGCATTGTGCGTTCGGTGGTTGTATCAGTGACTCGCGATACGTTTTTGTCGACACAAGCGCCATCTACTGAGATATGCGTTAACTAAACTTCACTCTTGTCATTTGTCCGAGGATTTTTGACAGTCGACAGCCGGCGCATTCCAGGAGCGCGATTCTGTACTCTCCCACCGACACTTGTCGGTGTCGGTAGCTAGGCAGGAGCGAATTTGATTGGTTCTCACCCTAGCTACCGATCCGATAGTTGTCGGTAGGCAAGTACAGAATCGCGCTCCAGGGGTGGGACTCTGTGTTTTTTGTCAACAGTCGCTTTCTAGTTTCTACCTGACCTTGAGCAGGTACATGTAAGTTCCCTATGCTTAGCGACTATCGCTTAGAAACGACTGTCGATAGCGACAGCGCGCCGTCTGCCATGACACTTCACGCCGTATAATGATGCAACCTATGTGAGTTTTCTCGTCTACTCTAAGGTAGGCGAGAATCATTCTCATATGGTTTTAGGCAACTCTCGCTACATCGATAAACCGCGGATGGCATAAAACTCCCTGGGACTTTTCTCATACGATTCAAGAATAGTGGCCCAGATGACGTTGAAGTGATTTAAACTCTTGAATATTGATGACAAATGATTGATTGACAAAAGGTTGTTACTCATCGCTTGCGCCCTTGGTCTCTTGGCGACACTCCGCAAATGTTTTTTCCCGAAAAGAACTGAAGAAATTGACCATTTCTTCTTTGGTCACTGCAGAGGTGCTTCATTGGCAAGTGATGAAATTGATGACTACTTCTTTCTTGTCAATGCTCAAGGTTTTGACATTTTTGTGAGCTTTTTCCTCTTGTTTTTGTTGAATAAAATAAATAAATAAATGTTTTTCTCCTTATCGGCTTTTTCTTGCCATTAATCAATTATACAGACCCAGAAAAGTGCAAATTTCGGACAACACAACACCCAGACTTTTCACCGGGAATCGAACCCGGGACTTCCGCATCGCAGGCAGCCACTCGACCGCCTGCGCCACGGGGCCGTCTCTTGTTTTTGTTCTATAGGTCGCGGGAACAAAAATGGCTGCCTAAAGATGGGTATATGGTATGATGTTATCTTCACTAGTACTTGGTAATATAATTTTCTTTGGTTGTAATAAATACAAGGATAAATTATCGAAGAGTTATCGCTGTATTTAAAAAATTAATGCGCTGAACTCTCAAGATTTTGCTGAGTAATGAGTAAAAACGAGCGAATCTCTGCTGCGCTACCTTGGCACCCCCCAATGCGCAAACGCGGGCAAGAAGCTGGCAAGAGGCGCTTCATTCTCGGCTTCGTTGTGCCGGCGTGCCTGCAACGTTGCCATAGCGGGTGCCAGGGTGACGGTTATGTTTCCGCGACCTATAGTAACAGTCAGCATAAGGAATTTCTTCTTTTTGAGGCTCAAGAGTGACCACAATCACAAAGCGTTGATGCAAAATCACAAGAAATACACGAATGAACTGTTAGCAACCAAAATCAACGCAAAGTGGTGCCTTATACATTGTTTTTAGCCCATAAGAAGAGATTGATGGTCAAGATTTGAAGATGAAAGATGTCAATGGGCAAAGTGAGCATGATATTTGCTCAAGCATATTGTAACAAAACAAACAAGACGTTTTTTACTGGATGAACCTCCATTCAGTCAAAAATCCAATGCTGTGATTTCAGTAAAAATTATGCATTTCTGCAAAGCAACAGTCGAAGACCTCTCTATCGCAGACCTATGAATTGATGAGTGCGCCACTTCTCACTTGTCTTCACAATACACTGGACCACCTCTGTGCAAAAATTCGTCAAAACCGAAAAACGAGTTTGGAAGTTATGCACATTTAAAAAAGTGGTCCTCAACTTTTTCTCAAGGGTGTATATTATGTAATCTAGGTGTAGGTATCTTTTAGATTTTTTTCCGAAAACCGGAAAAGTTTGAGTTGTCGAGGATGAATAATTGACAATGACGAAATAATTACCTAAAGCTTAGTAAATCATGTCAAATGATACTGGAAAATCAAATTTCTATAATTGAATAAAGAGACTAGTGATAAAATCTGAAAAGTTGATTGAGAAAATGAATGTTGCTATGAACATGCTAGGAATAATAATAATAATAATACGTCGTTTGTGATAGTCAAGATGTTATTGATATCCAGGAAGTTCCGGCGACAGAATATGAAAAAATAATTAATTGAATTACTATTATAACTCACTAGAGTTAGTATTGACCTAGGACATGCTAATCAGGTTTGACCGATGAGAATAGAAGATGAATTTTTTAATTTGTTCAATTTATTTTGATAGACCTTTATGATGAAATATTTGTTTTCCTAATTGAATTTTCAGTTTGTGAATGGTGAGAATAATGCATTCCCTGACAGGTATAAGACAGCTTCATACGAAAAATGCCCACCTCAGTAGTTGATGTAGTGCATTTTGCACAGTAAATATAAGTGGCATGCGCGCACCACTTCTTCATAGTTGTTGGTTGCGTCAGAAAAAAAATCTAAAAACTACCTAGTTGTGAATCAAAATTTCTGTTCCAAAAAATTCTCCCATTCTTGGGCCTCATTTGCTTCGCTGGTTATTGTATGTAGGAAATGGTGAAAACAAAAAAAGTCCCTCACTGGCTGAAAATCATGATGCATTCATAGCCGGTGAAAATGTTCATAAACTAAATAAATAAATTATAACAATTTGCGTCTGTGACTCCTCGACAGACGCATGCGTTCAGACCCTAGTGTCCACCATGCTGACGCATGCGTTCAGACCCTAGTGTCCACCATGCTGACGCATGTGTCTGGAAGATGCATGCGTCCACACTGTAGACACATGCGTCCAAACGCATGCGTCTGTCAAAAAGACTCACGCGACTAACACAATGCGTCTGATCAACAGACGCATTCGTCCAGACCCTTGTGCCTTCCAGACGGGCGCTTGTGTGCACGTACCAATGTGTTCATATTACAGACGTATGCGCCCAGACGCTTTTGTCCGCTGAGCTGACGCATGTGACTGACAAATGCATGCGTCCACAGTGTAGGCACATGCGTCGAAACGCATGCGTCTGTCAAGAAGACTCACACAATGCGTCTGAACAACAGACGCATCCGTCCAGACCCTTGTGCCTTCCAGACTGGCGCTTGTGTACACGTACCAATGTGTCCATATTACAGACATATGCGTCTAGACGTTTTTGTCCGCTGAGCTGACGTATGTGACTGACAAATGACAATGCATGCGTTCACAGTGTAGGCACATGCGTCGAAACGCATGCGTCTGTCAAAAAGACTCACGCGTCTAACACATTGCGTCTGAACATCGTAAAATAACTCTAGTTAGTGACGTTTACCGAACCATTCATAGATGGCATTGGCGCTCTTGTCCACAATTACGAGCCTTGCGACTATGCGTAAAGGCATTTAGAAACAATATTCGATTAAAAACAAACTCGAGAGTGTGTCAGTGGCAGTTCCCAATAGTATTGGGCTCGGTATTGGGTGTGTTTGGAACAATTAAGTTCCATTGAAAACCACCTGTAAGGAGAACGCGTCGACGCATGTGTCGAGACGGGGACTGGAGACGCGCGTCAGACATATGCGTCAGTCACTTATAGACGTTTGTGTCCATGAAATGTCCGACTAATGCGTCGGACGCGTGCCCGACGAAAACACGGACGCATGTCCTAAATGTCCAGTCCGCGTCTCGACACATGCGTCGACGCGCGTCAGACACATGCGTCAGACACTTATAGACGGTTGTGTCCATAAAATGACCGACAAATGCGTCTGTAATGCGTCAGACGCGTGCCCGATGAAAATACGGACGCGCGTCTGACACATGATAGACGCATTTGTCGGTCATTTTATGGACACAACCGTCTATAAGTGACTGACGCATGTGTCTGACGCGCGTCGACGCATGTGTCGAGACGCGGACTGGACATTTAGGACATGCGTCCGTGTTTTCGTCGGGCACGCGTCTGACCCATGCGGACACATGCGTTGCGTCCATGAGGACGCATCATGGATACATTACAGACACATTTAGTGAAATTGTTTGACGGGATAAACCATTGTTTTTTAATCGCTGTCACACTATAACAAAAGTCTGGATATGTCGAGGGATATGTACCTACTTCAATTTAAAAGAAATTTCGACCCAAAATAGTTGAGATTCGATTAACGAAAGAATGAACTGGATATGTTTAACCGTTCGGAAGATACGGAAGATTTGGGTGAATTTTGTTAAGAAATGAGAAAAAATGAACGAGGAATTTTTTTTTAATAATCATGAAAAAAAGAGACCAGCAGGGGTCTGCGGGTCCCCAAGGCTACGAGCCCGTGTCTTTTGCACACGTTGGACACACTTTCCACTTCGCCATTGAGAATATAGTTTTAAATTTAAAAAATCATGGAGATTTGCGGGAAACGAGGCGGGAAACCACTCAGTCTATAGTGGTATAGTATCATTTGATGCAATAAAAAACCGTGCAAGGACCCTATTGTTCGTATCAGGGATTTTTGGTTCTCACCAACTAAAAGCAACAGGTGGGGATTTTCTGATTAAAATTAACCCGCCCGTAATTATAAAATTTGCTAATGAATTAGGAAACAGAGGTTCCGCGTCGTTAAGTTTCAAACGATCGGTCAGAGCAATAACACGCGTGTAAATACAGCAATTAAGTTAAAAAAATTGAATGATTTATTACCTACCTAATTTAATTCATACGTAGCATCTGAAATACACAAGTAGGTAGGTCTCATTATTAGACGTTTGCTAGGCCCTTTTCACCCATATGAGGTAGGTGTAGTTTTGGAAAAATCCAGCCATGCCACTCATGAAATGGTTTCGAAGATGATTCTAGAGCAACCCTGCCTAAAAGTCTGAATTTTTGGAAGCTAACCACCAACGATTTTTTTTGGGAATTTTTTACTTTTGTTTTCAAATTTTTGTTCTGATTACGGAGTTTTTACCTGAATATCCGATGTTCAGATTACTTAAGTTAGGATTAGAGGGTTCCTACTGTACTTATTAGAATAATTAGGTCCTTCTAGACAAAGTGTTAGCGGGTTCCCATATTACTCGATTTTTTGCGACAAAAAAAGCCGAACAAAATCGTCAACATTGAAGACAGATTCGCCATTTTTTTTCTGCGAGAAATCGCTCATAGGAGTCCGTTCGCCTTTACTTGATGTGGTTCTTACAATTAATCTAGCAATTAATGGTAAGTTTTCTCAATTTTTTTGAAGCAAAATACCTCATCGAGTACCTCATCGACTGAAAACTTCAATGGGCCTATACACCTCAACCTAAAATGGACATTTAAGTATATTTATCTACAAGCGTTAAATAATACCCGTCACTTTTAACACGTCGTCATGGGCAACGTGAAAAAATGATGATTCTGCGCGTTCCTGTCATATTTTCAATAAATTCTGACATTTACCAAACATTTCAAAGACCATTGTAGATAAAATCCTGTACGATACACGCGTTAAAAGTGTCTTATTTTGTTCGCGGGGTTGCTCTACTCGCTAATGCTCGTTTCGCAAGCGTCCCCGCTCACAAAATAATACCTGTCACTTTTAACACTCATATCGTAAATAGCTATTATATGTAATGGGGCCTTGTACAAAATTAGAAAATACGATTTTATTGGCGTTAGGTCGATGCCTGAGTGAATAAAATCAACCACTATTCATTTAAAAGCGCATTTAAAAAATCTTCGGCACCGATAGAGGAAAAAGAATATCAGCTCATCAAAGTTCATTAGTTCAAATCGAGTGAATAAGCGCGTCAAAAACAGTACCGGGTTGCCACATGAACGTCAGGAAACAGTCAATTGTGTGACAATCAACCCCAAAATATTAGATGTTTGTTTCACGATGATAGCAAACAATTAGACTGTGAGTAAATCTCGTCAAAATATAACGAAAACCTATATACCATTTTGCAGAGTTCGGCCTAATGACGAAAATACAGCCCTTCAACGTTCACTTTTTTTTGGATTTCAAAAATTTGTAATTCAGGAACACTTCGACAAATTTATCGTTAATTTAGAGTAAGCTGATTTGTCGTAATTAGGTACCTATCTATCAACCTGCCAAATTTTGAAAGAATCGAATGAGTGGCGTAGAAGCTATAAGGGGTCACCTTAAGTCAACTTTTCTTCAGATGCTTCTAAATTATTGACCCTCATAACTCCTACACCACTGGCTGGATTCTTTCAAAATTTTGCAGCTCGGTATAGATACATAGTCCGACAAATCAGCCTATGCTAAATTTGAGTTATTTTGGTCAAAAAATCACTGAGTTACAAATTTTTTAAATCCGAAAATAGTCAACTTTGAAGGGCTATGTCTTCGTTATTAGACCGAACTTTGCAAAATGGTATATAGGTCTTCGTCATACTTTGACGAGATCTGCCCACAGTTAATTTTTTTGCTATCATCGCTGAAACACCCTGTATTACACTCGTTTAATAAGATTATTGAGAGGGGTCAACCACCGCTTAGAAATTTGTACACGGACTGTGAAAGACTGTTATGACTGTGATGACTGTCGGGACTGTGAACTTGACTGTGATGACTGCCAACGTGACTGTGATGACTGTTGGGATTCTGAGCTTGACTGTGATGATGACTGTCGACATGACTGTGAAGACTATTGACTGTGGGTGAGACTGTAGAGACTGTGAGTGGTAAGTGGGACTGTAGAGACTGTAGGCAAGACTGTTAAGACTGTGGGAAAGACTTAGAGACTGTGTGCAAGACATGTGCAAGACTGTAGAGATTGTATGTACGACTGCAACATGGAAACTGTGCTTATAAGACCGTGGTGAATTCCGTGACTCCTTCCTTCTCATCATTCAAAATAAAAAATCATATTGGGGCATTTCGGCTGTCTCACAATAAAACACAGTGACTAACATTCTCGCAGAAATCAAGATAGGGACAGTTTTGAGCTCACTTATCTTTTTTCCATCGAAATCAACTCTGCAACTCACACTCAACTCACAACAATCAACATTGCGACTGAGAGGCACACGACGGTTGGTACGATATGTCTGCCATATGAAGACGGAGCAGCGCTACCAGCTTCACTATCCTTTATAGATTATTTTTATACAAATATTAAATATTCACTGAATAATTTTACTTATTTCATTTTTGAAGCCATTTGGATGAAATGAAATGAATAATATGTAATAAATAGTAAAATAAAATAAAAAAAAAAACAAAGTAACGTCAGACAGACATGGAACGCGTTTCGTTAAATAGGTATCTCGGAATGATACATGAAACACATACTGTGTTTTGTCGTGGGACAGCCGTTTTGACCCCCAATCCAGACACAACGACGTTTTTGTTGGGCGTTTGTCTTATGAATCTTGTGTTATTGAGCATGAATATTATAATATTCAACAATCAACACTGAGCTGAGATGATGAAAAAAATTATGATGAATAAAATTTTATGATAAAAAATTAATAAAAATACCTGATGTCTGGGTGCATGAGATCATAACACTTCTCACCATTTAGCTCTTTTTGCAACTCAAGAAGCAATAGCGGACAAACCGGCCATATAAACACCATTTTCAATCGAAATGTGCTAAAAAGTCGCAATTGCCAGAGTAAAAGTGGCAATTGACAGAAAAAAGTCGCAATTGCCAGAATAAAGAGGCAATTGACAAAAAAAGTCGCGATTGCCAGAATAAAGTGGCAATTGACAGAAAAAAATCGCAATTGCCAGAATAAAGTGTCAATTGACAGAAAAAAGTCGCAATTGCCAGAATAAAGTGGCAATTGACAGAAAAAAGTCGCAATTGCCAGAATAAAGTGTCAATTGACAGAAAAAAGTCGCAATTGCCAGAATAAAAGTGGCAATTGACAGAAAAAAGTCGCAATTGCCAGAATAAAGTGGCACTGCACTGTCCTGCACTGGCGGAGTTATCACTGCCGGCTTCGCCACCTTATAGTTTCTCTTCCCTTCCGGCGACTCTTCTTCCTCTCGCTGCCGCTTCCCATCCGATTCCATTCCGTGATTCAAGTTGACGATCTTAGGCTGTCGGTTATAATATTTGATGGCCACAGATTCACCCTTTTTGCGCCGTGCAAACATTTCCGCAAACAGTGCGTTGGCCTGCGCGCTTTGCATTGGGGTCAAATCTAGCTTGATCTTCATTTTGCTAAACCTCGATGCCTTGAGACTTGATCTGTTCCTGACCACCTCCAGGGGGTCAACATCCTTGTCGAATGTCACTCTCATCGGCCGCACCCGTCCGTTTGTTGCAGCGGAATCAGCAGGACTTCTACCCAATCTATGGACTATGGAAACTATGGACACTCTCTCTTTCAGTCTCTCTATCACTCCCATTAAAATGGTTAACAGTATGTAGGGTGAAGGCACTAGTAATGGACACCCAAGAGAAAATTTCAAGTTTGAGCTACCAAAATCGTATTGAAATATAGCAATTTAGGGTTGCAATTTTTTTGCAAGAATCTACGAGAAACGGAGAATCTACCTGTGTACTGGAGTGATCAATAACACTAACAGTTTTTTTTCAATTTCAATTTACATTGAAAAAAACACCAAATCCTCAGTAATGGACACTACAACGCCGTGAATCAGATAATAGGAATATAACAATCTGTTATGGGCGATACAAAACTTTCCCAAAAATATCCAGAGACACAAAATAGAGTTCGCATGAATACGCTAAAGGGATGAGCAATCCACCTTTCCCATTAGATAAATCACTTACGCGCATACCTGTGAGCGCAGATCTCCTTTAATACAAACAGCTACTACAGATCGCTAGCTCTACGCTCACAGGTATGCGCATACGTATGCGTGGAGCTTTCATGGGAAAGATGGATTGAGCAGACTGAAATCCCAAAAGCTACGAAAAACACAAAAGGCTTATCGGAGCCCTAAACGACACACAAGAAGACACAAAAGAAGACACACTTAATCTGCATACATCACTAGTTTGTCAGTTTGACATAGATATACTATGTAACAAAACGCACCGGTTTGTTTGCCAAGGGTATAAAATGGGCCAAAGTCGAGTGAACAGCCAAGCCTAGCTGATATCGGCCAGAAAAACTTTGAAATCGTATAGCGCCCGTCCAGAGAGTAGTGGACAGCTCAACCGCAGACTTGATTAGATTTTTTGGCTGTGTTGCTTCCTGCCAAATTTGGTTCAAATCCATCGGATAGATTTTGAATAATTGAATGACAAAATTTTAAACTTTGACATATTTTTGTGGTTTGACATATATGACATGTAGAGAAATGATTCTATCTGTTTTGAATACAGTTTTTCAAAAGCTTTCATATGACAGTAAAATTCAAGTTTCGTGAGATATAGCTCCTGTCATTTGTTGGTAGTACCTAACACTTCTGTTTGACAGATGACATCTAAAAACTGATGGACTCATTCCACAGCAAAATCATGTCTGCATATCAAATTTCAAGTTGATCGGATTGACGATTTGGCAGTTATTGTGTGTGAATAATAAAATAAGCAATAAGATCAGTCGACAAAGGATCCAAAAAATCAGTCATGGGAAGTTTGGCACTTTAATATAGTGTCCTTCACTCGATCTTTCATATGTACATTTTTGCACTTTTGCATTTTTTAATATCATCAAACTAAATTGTCAGTCACTTAAATTAAGGTGACCATTACTGAAAAAGTGCTAATTTGCAAAAAAAGTTCTTTTCGTGGTTCAGTAATGATCACCCCCTTTCTAAATATATTAATAATCAATATTTTGTTTAATATTCAACTGAAAATCATAAGCTACATGCCTTTTGCACCTTCTAAAAATGTTTCCTGCATTCAAACTTCCACTCGTCAACTTCGGTTGTCTGATATTTGACTGATTTGTGGCGGGCTTTCACATTGACAGGCATACCAACAACGGAGACAGCTTTTCATACTTACATTTATTGATTTTATTCGCGATTCCAACTACCGATGGGGGCGCTGTAAACAAGATGGAGGATTGTAAGTTTTTCTGTGACCTGTCATCGTGCGTTGTATAATGGTTGTATCTGTGATACCTATTTGGGTTAATGAATTATTGATTTATTCAACAAAAGTTCATTTTCTTGAATAACTCGATCACCTATACCAGTATTTTGGCAATTCTTGCGATTGTCAATGGCTATCTGACAGAAGCGACAGAACAGAATAAATGACGTAAAAACTTACAAACTAGGTTTGCCATTTCAGCCGCCAGAGAGCGTCTCGATTTTTGAAATCGCCAATATCAATGGTGAACTAGAGCATGACATATCACAAAATTGGCATGAATGGACATTCAGAAGCTGAATTATTCCTGTTTTTGTATGAAAGGTGACCATTACTAGATCTGTGTCCATTACTAGTACTCTCACCCTAAGGTCCCAGGGTGCATGGTTCCATGATTTCCACATTCCATGAACGTTGAATCGCTACATGTTCTTTGCCAGCAACAGAGTGGTGCTGGTAGTCGGTAGTCGCTTGATTCACACAACTACCTGCGTTTTTTACTGCATATTACGCTTTTTTTCTTCAAAATAGTGCAAGCCGTTCCAGACAGAGGTAATAAAGTCGTATGATTGAAAGAAGTATTATACGCGCGCAGTTTTCTTTTTTCGTCTGTGAATTAAGTAATACACGACGTCATAAGGAAGTTATACCTAATTAATTTTGGGTCTTTTCATTTTATTTTCCATAAAATACACTGGTTTGTTTGTGAATTTCCACAATATCAGAGTTGAATAAGATGCCCAGTAGCAGGACATAAATCATCATGGAAGTTTTCAAGTTTCAATCTAGATTCTCGACATAACTATCTTAGTTAGTTTCCATAAGCTATTTCGTTTGTGCGCATGCGTAAGGGCGTCAAATTTAAAAAAATTCGTGAACCATTCAATTTAAATGGCAAGGCTGCATACTCTAGCTCTGTCTAGGCCCTTGACTAGTTGCTGGTTCCTGGCTGTCGCTGTCATTAGTGTCAATGACTAATAGGAGATCGTCACTTACGTCATCAAGATGGCGGCCTATGGCGCAAAATAGAGTATCCTGACAACAGCCACTTTTCCCATATGACTGAATAAATGCTAATGCGAAATTCTTTCATTTGAATTCTACGCCATTTTGATAGAAACGCATGCTTGCAGACGCTTGCTTATGCTTTTATCTGTATACACTTGAAAAATTATTAAAGATTTCTCCATAACAAGACGTAGAATAATCATTTTAGGTGAACATGTTGCGCGCGTTTGAGGCACGGTTTAGTTCGCGCACGTCTCACTAGGTGGCCCTTGTGTCGCTGAAAACTGTCACTTTCGTTGCTGTTGTTGTTATTGCTGTTAGATATCATCAGAAATGACAAATATCATGTCACAAGTGACATTTGGCAGCGATCTGTTGTTCGTTTCGAGCGCTGTTGCCATTTTCGTTAATAATTTCCACAAATGATCTCTGAACGTGATTCCAATAAAAGACACCTTCCATGGTGTTATTCTGTAAAAACGATAGGTACATTGATGTAAGCGCTGAATCGCTGTAAGATGACACACGTGACAATGCAAAACATTATTACTTTTGTCATTTTACAGCGATGTAGCCCTTACATTATTGATGTTATCTTTTTTACATAATAGCACCATTGGATACCAAAATGGTATTTAATGGCATTTTGGGTGCACTAAGATATTTTCCTCCGCTAATTCTCAATATCGGTGTATGAAATTATAAAATTAGCACCACACATGCGCACTCAAAAAATTCCAAACGAAACGACTTATTAGGGAAGTACTTTTTTCGGGAGGAGGGTAATGCTTTTTACGCACGCCTCGGCTGGAATGACACCGGGGGAGTGTGGGACTCGCGAAGTGTCCTACCCCCTAAAATCCCTCCTCAGGCCTAGTAGTTAACCCGCTCTCTGAAACCGTTTTCACATATCTTTGGGGTTGGGGGGAGGGAAGTACTTAGGTACCTACTTATCGATACAGATACAGGTGAAATATTTTTGTCGTGCGTCAAGTACTAGCTCATGAGCCACATTTTCCAGGTTTTCAAAGTGGAACCATCAGAAGCCCCTGAGGACAGCGTCACATTGTGAGGCAGACTCCTCGACAGACTCATACATAAAGTGGTGGAGTGAGAGGGATGGAAACGTACACTTTAGACTCGTTCGGTAAGTTTATTAATGCACCAAGGATAGGAATGTAAGAAAAATACAAACCCTTGCAATATGTGGCTGACTAGCGAGTGATATAGTAGGTACCTAGTTGTTTTGAGGGCATTGCAAAAAGTCCATCTGTAATTTCTAGCATCTTGGGGAATCCAAAATTTACACGCAGCATTCTCTTCCTGATGGTGTTTTAGTAATCTGTGACAGTTTTCATTACTTTCTATTCATTAGATTTGGTGAGAAACGAGTACAAAGTTTTCGCCGAGGTTTTCGCTGATTTGTAGGTTAGGAAACTGGAACCTTGAAGTTTCGCATTTGGTTTCGAACTTCAAACATGAGAGGTTCTTGTCAGATCGGCTGTGGCTGTGTCGAAAAGTGGCTCCGAACTCTTCTGCGGGGTGTATTTGAAGCAGACAAAAGAGGTGCTGTTGAAGCCTTTTTCATGAAATTGCGGGGACAAATGAACACGACATATTACTTTAGTATAAGCACAGGTAAAAGTAAATCAAACCCGTGTTTTCAACCACAGCTCCAAAGGAATGCTGACACCGAGGCTGACACAGCCGCACTCAGAAGGCGCAGAGTGGACATGGAGGATATTTATTTGTAATTGCGACTTTTTTCTGTCAATTTCCACTTTATTCTGGCAATCCACGTTTACCATCACGTACATCACTTCAGCGCATACATGAGAACGCATACCTGAAGAGCGCGGTAATTTCAATTTTGACGCACGAAGTGTCACTGTCAATGGCAACTGTCAATCAATAATCGAAATGTAATTAAACAACAAACATAACCTCCTAACCATTCAACATTTAATATTGTTCAGAATGAAATGTTACGACGTGCCGTATGGCAGAAAGACGCAAAAAAGATTCAGGTGATACGAAACACAACGAGCTGCAAGGCGATCGACGAAACAAGAGCGTTATTTGGTTACATCTGTCGAAACGTCAAAGCGACGTCAAGCGCTGTCAGCTGAAATTTGCGTGACATTACACACGCACACCGTATTACAGTGTTGTCAACTTGTTGTCGTGATATAGATATGGCAACGTCCTACTTTCACAGGTATGCGCAGAATACCTTTCGGGAAACGTGGATTGCGTCTTTTTTCTGTCAATTGCTACTTTATTCTGGCAAATGCGACTCTTCCTTGTCAATTGAGTAATTGACACTTTTTCCTGGCAATTGCGACTTTTTTCTGTCAATTGCCACTTTATTCAGGCAATTGCGACTTTTTTCTGTCAACTGCCACTTCATTCTGGAAAATGCGACTTTTTTTCTGTCAATTGACACTTTTTTCTGTCAATTCTCATTTTATTCTGGCAATTGCGACTTTTTCCTGTGAATTGCCATTTTTTTCTGTCAATTAACGCTTTTTTCCTGGCAATTGCCACTGTATTTTAGCAATGGGGCCTTGCAATTGAAAAACTCAACGTGAGGTCGCCACTACTGTAGGGGGCGCCTACTTCGATGAAGCGGCCGTAACGACGCGAAAAACAGGGGCGTTTGAGTAGTTTGACCAGTAATTTACAGTGGCCCTAAACGACGGGAAAACACGGGAGTTTGAGTAGTTTGACCAGTAACTGACAGTGACTGGAGACGTCAAGCAAGAAACAGAGGTTATCCAAATTTCAAATCAAGACATTAAATGACGGACGTCGGTCGCTGAAGCGTCAACGCCGTCAAAATTGTCGAATTTGCCCCCAATAACGGTTGTGGCGCCCTCGGTGTGTAAAAGTGGCAGTGCAAGGCCCATTGCGACTCTTCAGTACATTTCGATAAAAAATGATGTTTATATGGGCGTTTTGTCCGTCTGTCTCTCCGTCCGTCTACCTGTCTGTTCGTCCGTCTGTCTGTCCGTGTAGAAGTTGAGAAGTTGTACTCCTCTTCGGGGAATGAAGCTAGAGCCTTAGAACTTTTTCAGATTTATAGCTTAGGTCCTCAAGGGTGACCAATGGGCTGACTGAATTTCATGGTGGCGTTGCCATCTTGGTCGCCATATTGAAATTTCTCATCAGTGGAACGATTTTCCTGAAACACGGAGCTTACTCTTATCTTGTAGAAACATTCTTACTTTCAAGCTTGGTTTCATGATTACGCCGCCATCTTGGCCGTCATATTGAAATTTCTTATTATTGGAACGATTGTCATGAAACGTGAATCGTAGGTACTCTTGTCTCGTATGAATCCGCTTCAGATTCTTCCGCTCTGAATTCGCTCTAGCGGATCATGAAATTCAGCTTGAGAATAACAGTGATCATACGAAGCAAGGGTAAGTTGCAATTGCCAGAATAATGTGGCAATTGACAGAAATAAGGGTCAATTGACAGAAAAAGTCTCAATTTCCAGAAAAATGTGTCAATTGACATAAAAAAAGTCGTAATTGACACAAAATAGTGGCAAACGACAAAAAAAAAGTCGCAATTGACGAAAAAGAGTCGCAATTACAAATAAATATCTTCCATGTCCGCTCTGCGCCTTCGTAGATTTGAGTGCAACCAACTTGAACGACAATGTATTTGATTTGTAGAGGTTTCTCCATCGCGGATTCTCAAAAAAGCTTCTGGTTTTGTGCGGGCATTATTCTGGATGTTTACTTCTTATTTTTATTTCATTAACATTGAATTGCCCCATTAAAATAGAAATTATAATGAATAACTCATTTGCGGAGATTAAACTGACACTACCACATGCATGGTTGTTTATCCCAAAACTGAAAACTAGGTAATTAAGTGGAAGTGTAGAATACAGAGCACCTGTACTTCATTACCATTAACTGATTATTCTTGGCGGATATTACAGACGACAGTGCCACATCTTTAAAGGTCCTGAAAGAAACCGAGCAGAAAAACCAGGAGCTCTTCGCAGTTCAGTTTCTAAATAGCCACCAGTGTATTCAGTTGGGCTTCACAATATCTAACTCGAAAATACAACAAGACCATATGATTCCATCACTACTAAAAGGTAAGTAGGTTACCTAGTAAGTAGGTATAGCCTTTTGCGAACTTTTTTGTTGGAACCTTTTTCAAAAAACGGCTCGATTCAATTTTCTACGTCTCTCAATACAACTATTTATAAAACAGTTGATAATTTTTTCGTTTGTCAAAAAATATCCCAGGAATCCTTTACAAATTTTTCTAGTGCTTCAGGGCTATTGGGCTTCTAAAAAACTGTGAGCACAGAAGAAAAAAAAATCTGTGGGGTAATCTAAACGGAAACAAGGTAGACAAACATTCAATGGAATCCCATCGAAATCTCTATATCTCTTCGTCTTTATTTTTGAGCGAGAAATCAACCCCGCGTATACAGTCTCAACGGCCTACAATAGATGGGTCATTCTCCTAGATTGTGCAAAATGATGTCTTATCTTAATTTTTTGAAAAATAATGTTTCATCAAAATCTTTTTTACTACTAAAGTGCTCGCCAATTGAAATAGTCCACCCAAAAAATTTAGTCACATTCAAAGTGACATAACTCTTGAATGAATGAACTATTTTAAATCGTTTTATGTTTTCTGATTAGCTCACGGATTGGATTACAACATGTTATAGGCCGTTTTTGGTACAGGTGTTTCGTATCAATTATACAGGGCGCTCAATCAGGTACTGCAAAAATGGAAAAGTTGGAACTGGTCCCATTTCACAAAAAATGGTTCTTGGTTTTTTCAAAGTGTTTTAGGAAAGATGTTGCTTCTATACCTTGAGGTAGTTCTCAAAATTTTGAGTCTATCTCCTCCAATTACACAGTTATCTCAAAAATGCAACCTTCTGGTCTGGCATTTATATCTATTTCAATTGTTGGTCGATTTTGGAAAATAAGGACTCTTGTTGAAGCTTAAGACTCAGATGAGAAGGCTCGAGGATCGGAACTGACTGGAGACAAAAATTTTGAAAAATCGAAGGAATCAAAAGTGACCTAAATATGAAGCACCCTAGAAATCAGGTTCAGGGAAAAGAACTAAATAAAAATCAACTTGCCTTCAAACAGACTTTTATTTCCGAACATTTTGAGGTATTTTCCGATTTTGAGTGATGAAAATTGTCGATGCGGGACCCATTTTACAAATTCACTTTCCAGAAGTTAATACCGGACCTTCCTCAACTGAAAATGCACGTAACCTAGGTTACCTTAGTATTGTCGAATGTTTCCTTTACATTTAAAGAGATATGCACCAGTTCTGATCTTCGTAACCCAGGTTACGTCTATTTTTAGGGGAAAAACGTCCAGTATTCTTCGTTGGAAGCATCCATTTCTGATTTGGATTTATTGCCACAATTTTTGCCCCATACAAATGGGAAACACCTTAAAATGTTCAGAAAGAATGGTTTGTTTGAAGACAAGTTGTATATAAATATAAATAATTTATTCAAATAAAATAAATTAACACCTTTCTATATAAAATAGATTGCCTAAGACAAAGGATACCGCATCATAGTGAATTTTCTAATTAAGTTGAATAAGTAATTCGATAAGTTGGAATTTATACATAGAGTTAAATTTTAAATTGAGAACATATGGTGTTTGAAAATTCTGATGGAATCCTTGAGTGCGGATAATGCGATATCCTTTGCCCTTCTGGTCGATACATTAAATAACTGACAGAAATTTGTGATAAAAAATTTGGGAATGGTTCCCCGAGCTCCTATAAGGTACCCGAACACCTGAATACTATCTATATCATATTTTGTTTTAAAATAAGATATAGTCGGTTCATAAATGGTTCGCTTTTCAACATGGACAGCTTCAGGTTGTTCTTTGCTATCTTCAAATCTTATAGTTGGATCTAGTATGTATCCTTTCCGTCGCTTTCTGTCAATGGCAAGGACGTCAACTCTTCGCCAGCTGCCGTTGTCTGCCAAACCCGGTACCTCTTCGTGTGTTTCCCAGCCTTTGGTTTTGAGAATTTTCGCAAGGGATGCTCGGATTGTGTGATGGCGTGCATTGCGAAGAGCTTCACCAAATGGACATACACCAAGAATGTGCGGCAATGTTTCAAAAGCTACATTATTCTCAATGCCGACACTACAGCGGCGACATCGGTTGCCGTCTTGGCTTCGTCCTGGGGTGGCTCTGCATGCCGTTACGTTCCCGTTCATTTTAATTGCTTCGGTGTATTCGGAGCTCGTCAGGCCCTTTCTGGTTGACATCCATAGGTATTTGTTCAATACCTTCCCTAAACCGGATCTCTAGCAAGTTTGTCATTTGAGTCACTTTTGATTGAATCCCTTTTCCAGAATTTTCATCTCAACTCAATTCTGATCCTCGATCAAGAGCCCTCATTTTCCAAAATCGGCCAACAACGAATAAAGTTATTACTGCAAAACTAAAACGTTACATTTTTGAGATCACTGTAATATAAGCAGATAGGCAAAAAAATTTAAAACGATTCGAGTTATGGTTATCAAAATTCCCCTGAAACACTTGGAGAAGGGGAATACACGAATACACTAGGTATTCGTTATTATATGAACGAATAAAGAGGATTGATTGATTGTATTGATTGATTAATCAGAAAACATAAAACGATTCAAAATAGTTCATCCATTCAAGAGTTATGTCACTTTGAACGTGACTAAATTTTTTGGGTGGACCATTTAAATTGGCGAGCACTTTATAATAAATACCGTATGTTCATTAAGAACTTCAATAAAGGAAGGCTGTGACGAAGGCCATTCGATCCGAAAACGGCCAGGTTATCATCGGTCCACGGCCTCCCTTAATTGAATTTTTTAATGAACATACTGTAGTACAAACGTCTTTAGTTGAATAGCCGTATATTGAATCGATTCATTCCTGTTTATGGAAAATATTGTCATCACATTAGATGAAATCTCAACTCCGTGACATGTCCCGCGATCGAACCTTGAACGGAACTTTTCATTATTAGGGTTTGTGGAAGAATGTTTATAAGTAATAATTTGCACTTATGATTCACGTAAACCCAATAGAAAGAGAAATCATGCCAAATAATGGTAGGTATCAAAGTTACCCATTAAATTAATTGCAGAAGTTTGGTCCCGGTTCTTATTCTCAACCCCGTTACTCATTTTGTAATTTGAAGCAATAAAAAAATAAATGGCCGGCGCAGCGGTGGATGTCCAACTTACCTTCGGGAATGTCAAAAAGGAGCACAAAGCTCGATAGGTAAACCGGCATGGATGTAATCATGTCGGTTTTTTTCAGATATTTTGCTAAAGGTAGGGAACCTTGTTATCAACCACATTACGTCATTACGTTCTCAACTCCGTGACATTCATCTCCGGTTAATGGAATAGGTACCACTTTTGGGCCAACTAACACGTACGTATTAGCTTATTGCATCTACAAAAGCCATGTGTGCTTCATAAAGCTCCAACTTCAAATTCTCCGGAAACTAAATCCGGAAAATAAATTAGCAAGCTCATGGGTAGTTGAATTTTTAAGATTCATGCTCGATTCCCAGGAGCGAATATGTATTCGGAAAAACCATTCAGTTTGAATTGTTGCCTGTCAAATTTAAATAAGGGTCAACAAAACCGTCCGTCTACAATTCAAATCTGACAATGTCATCAAATTTTTTGCTAACATCCGCATCTGGGAACCCACCTTTATGCTCTGTTAATCAAACCCTTCTCGAAAATGAGACAGTTCTTATCTAAGAGGTGCGCTATTTTGGTGATTATTACATACAACGCCCTTGATTATTAGACCTACAAGGATAATATTCACTTATCTAAATCCCACTGTCAATGGCAACGGAATAAAATTCATGTCAACAACAAAATCTGACAGCTGTCACTTCGGACTTTTTTTATGTAATAATCTTCAAAATATCACTCGTGCTCGAGATTTTCCCAGATAATTTTGGCCAGGCGTTTCCCTCGGGCTGATTGTCCCTGGATAAATGCCCTCCTCATACGGAGTCGGGCATTTATCAACAGTAATATCACAAGTGCTTAGATTTTCACGATAATTTTGGTCAGGCGATCGCGAGTGCTGATTGTAGCGATAAATGCCCGACTCCGTAGGAGGAGGGCATTTATCCAGGGACAATCAGCCCGAGGGAAACGCCTGGCCAAAATTATCTGGGAAAATCTCGAGCACGAGTGATATTTTGAAGATTATTACACAAAAGAAGTCCGAAGTGACAGCTGTCAGATTTTGTTGTTTACATGAATTTTATTCCGTTGCTATTGACAGTGGGATTTAGATAGGTGAATATTATCCTTGTAGGTCTAATAATCAAGGGCGTTGTATGTAATAATCGCTACAATCAGCACTCGCGATCGCCTGACCAAAATTATCGGGTATAATACCACGAGTGCAATGAAAATTACCGATAATTCTAAAAAATGCGTGTTGCCTGAAAACTGCATGAGTTTGTTTTCTCTGTTGTTCGAAAGCTAAAAGCAGGGGGAGGGCTCTTCTTTCGAACAACAGAAGAAAACAAACGAATGCGGTTTTCTTATGGAAACACGCATTTTTCAGAATTATCTGGTTCATTTTCATTGCAAGAGTGGTATTCGGAAGAATATTTCCCGAATCATTCTGCATATTATTCACATATTATTCCACACGACAATAAAATTGATGATACATGAGTAGCCACCTAACTGTACTGAGCAGCAGAACAGAAAAGAGAACCAGAGGCTGACGTAAAAAGTGTGAAATCATTATGTCTGCTCAATCCGAAATCGTTTCAATTTTTTGCACATTCCTCTGGGTCCTTGAGTACTCGCTTGAGCATGAGCATCCCCATACAGTGTCCAGAGTCTAACGCTAACACTGGACACGCATCATGCTTGATTGACAGTAGGTGTTTAAACAATGACAGATCGATTGAATTATCGATATGGTCTTTCGGATTATCGCTTATTAATCCTCAAAATTTGTGTCCGAATTATCGCGTTTTTGACGCATGAGTGAAATATTCGTGAAAATCTAAGCACTTGTGATATTACTGTTGAAAAATTCATCCCCCTGTACAGTTAGGCATTTCCATTGACGTCACAGCAGTGTTGCCAACTGTCCAGAATTGCCTGCCAAATTTGAACCAAATAATGTTCGGGAACAACCGAACTACAGGGCGCTTATGGAGTTCCAGTTCCTGCATTTTTTTCCTCGGCTACTTTTTTGAGTTTGAGTTTGAAACTTTTGTATCAAGTTCAAAGCAATGTTCTTAATGCGCCTGCAAAATAAGTTCTCGTGGAAAAGTGTGTTTTTTTGTGTGAAAAAGCAAGCCAAACATGTTAGGTTAACTGCACAGGGTAGTGGTGAAAATTCATATTTTCCGACAAAATTGGGCATGAACTTTGCCACCAAACCTCACCTGAATGTTGGGGGTTTACGTTCCCGGCATTGCAGGAGTGATATGCCTTGTGTGGGGCTAGGTATGTACCTCTTCGGTTTGTGCTCCCCGCAATCACCCAAATACTTGAGGCCCAGCTTTTACTGCTGGATTAAAGAAACAAACAATAGTTTTTGTTTATATTTTATATTTCAAAAGTGCAGGAATGGCTTCACTTCGGTTGTAGAATATGGACAGAGGCAAAACATGGAAGTTTAACTCGAACAGCTGTTCGGCCACCTAAGATGTATTCGGTCACCGGAGCCCTCCTTGACAGAAATTTTACACCTGATTTAACGATATTGAATTTTCAACTACAACCTGATTGTGTCAAGACACATTTCTTAAAAATACAAATATTTATTGTTCTATTGAGGATTCTAGGCTCCAAATTGTGGTCGACGTAGCAATTCCTCAGTCCGTAGATTTTCCTATTTTTAGATTGCCGAAGGCCACAATTCTTGACACAGGTACTTCCTGAAACTAGATAGGCTTAGCAACAGATAATTTTGTGCAAACATCATAACTGTATTACAGCAATTTAGTTACCCATTCTAATTGTTATCGGTACAACCTCCGTATATTTTTTCAAGTGTATTCCTTCCTTCCTCCTTTCCATTTCTTGGCGCTTTGGGATACATTCTGTGATGCCTCGTACTTCCACAAGCCCCAGTATTTCGAGAAAACCATGAATTTCCCATTTTTTCCTCAAAAAAAAAGATTCAACCACTCCAAACTCCAACCCAACGTTCACGTTCATTGAGCCCTCTACATCTCTAGTCATGCTTTCTCCATTGCTTTCACAAGCCTAGATGTTTGAATTGACAATAGTTTCCATTTTCTACTTCACTGTAGTTGTAATATTTGCTGTGATATAAGCACATGTGAACCAGATGGGATCAGCTCCGAGTATCTTCATCTTCTGTTGACCAAATCGTACACCTGACTTGACAATCTTGAATTTTCAGTTGATGGCTTCATCGCGGCAAGACACATTGCTTAAAAAATCCTGAAATTTCTTCTTGTAAGCAGGATTTGAGGTAACATTGTGGTCAACTTAGAAATTCCTTGGTAGCTGGATTTTCCCATTTCACGATCGCCACAGGTCACAGTTTTTGCCACAGCCATACTTTCTGAAATCAGAAGGGCGCTTAGTAATGGATAATTTGTAAAATCATCTCACATTTATTCTGTATTCTAACAATTTAGTCAGCTTTTTACCTTATCGGCAGGATAATAAACTGGCATATTTTCTCCTTCCCAGAGTCCCATGTCTTTGAGTCGCATTTCTTGGCACTTTGGGATACTTCCTGAGATGCTCTTTTCTTCCAGGAATCTAGTTTTCCGAAAAAGCCACGGATTTCTTTTTTTTTCGATGAAAATGATTTAAGCACTCCACCAAACTTTCTTGTTTATTGAGCTATTTGGGGCAGCACATCTCCAACTATCAGTATTGATCGAAGCGCCAGAGTTTCGTGAACAATTATCACGCACAAACTTGCTTCCTACTGTATCCAAAATCTCAAAAAAGCACTTTTTTACAATCATAACAACGCGGGTTGTTCCCGAACACTTTTTTGACGTTATAAATTCAACTAGGTTGGCAACACTGACGAGCTCGTGACGTCATGTGGAAATGCCTAGTTGTGGTATATTTAATTTATTCGCACGGTTATAACTCGGGTTGCAACTATCAAATAGGCGAATTCTGAACATTTCAGGCCGCTTTTATGGCCCGATGACTTGACATCGCCGATTTGATAATGAGGGCAAATACTGACAGCTTTTTAGAAGGCGCAAGTGTAGCTGGAGTTATTTGAAACGGTTAGAAATAGGAATTCCACAAGCGTCCCATTGACCGTATTCTATTTAAAATGTTGCTAGAAAAGTTTCATTCGGTTCACAATGACATCATTACAATAGCACGCAGCTGACTACATGGCAAAAGTATGACGAATTCCAGCCGTTCAATAATACCGCCAAATTTAAATTACTCCAGGGACTTCACCGCCATCTGGCGAGAGAAATTTATTGCGGCGCGAATTAATTATATCACAACTGTACCTCGCCCTGTGCAGAATGAGGCCCTTGAAACACAAAAGGATTCAAAACGCAAGAAAAAATATGTATTATCCATAATTTACCTAAGAAGGTATGTGAAATTATTTCCTGTTTTTTCGAACCAAGCTCTATTTGTATGCAATGATCTTATTTTCTGAAAGAACGTGATTATGTAGGCATAATCCTGAAAATTTGGCTTGCCTCGGATGAAAATCTTCTAAATAAAATAAACCACAATTTCCGTGGAGACTGAATCACCCTGTATAGTATAACTAGATACATGCCTGCTCACTAGTGATTGCTAAATAATTGACCAAAGTGAGTGCGATCTGGTTCAGTATTATTGACAACTCATTTAAGGGAACGTCACAAGCAGGGATCGTCACAAGGTTCCTCCAGAGCTGTCAACTTTACGTCGTGGATCAAATGACTTTTGTCAATAATAGGCACTTGACATTAGAGACAAAACGACTAGGGGCCGTATTATACCTCGGCGCTTTTAAGCTAAAAGCGCTATTAGAGCGATGCGCATTTAGGGGCATTTCTCCTATTTCAGTGTTCAAAAATACAAATTAACTCGCAAATTAATTGCAATTAAGTACATACAGTCGCTCCCAATCGCAATAATGTATTTTTGAACACTGAAATATGAGAAATGCCCCTAAATGCGCATCGCGCTAATAGCGCTTTTAGCTTAAAAGCGAGGTATGAATACGGCCCTAGATGTTTAGTAAGACCTCTAATTAAAGTTAGGTATTATTCATGAGATTAGAAGTGAAATCGTCTTTAGCTTTGTTGGAAAAATCCTGGGAATGAAGAAAACATCAAAAGACCAACGTACAACGATTAATAAATTATTTTCCCACCTTGAAAGACCAGAACATGGCATACGCACTTCGCAGGTGAGTAGTCTTAGGTACCTACCAAAACATTAAAATTAAAATTTTATCGAATTATTATATGCGCTTAGCAGTATTATGACATCATTATGAAATCAATGTTTTTTCTGAAATACTTATACGTATCCATCCACCTACCAACTGGAAATGAAATTTGACCATCTCCTTCCATCAAACTAGGAAATAAACTGCGTAACAAACACCGTGCGATCCAAACCATTCCGAATTGGGGTAGGCTGTGACATGATCAAATTCCGGGATGTAAGCTGCTCTTCGCCAGGGCACAGCCTACCCCAATTCGGAAAAGGAAGAATTGGTCCGACTCTGGACCACAGTAACTTTCAAATGACACAAACCATTTCGATTCTAGAAATAAAATTGTATAAATAATCTGTCTCTCCACGTGAATTGTATAAATATGATTTGCTGACGCGTTTCGGCCTCACAATTGAAATAAGGAAGTTATATTCAAAATTCCCTGATCTTTGTTTGAACGACCAAATCCATTTTAATTTATTAATTTTACTCCCTTTTCTTTATCCTTCTACAGAAATTCAAAGTTCTCAACAATAAACCAAAATAATATATACTTTGTCTCTAACCAACCTCGTTTTGATTGTTATTATTATTTAATTGTTTACTTTGACTTTGACACTATACATTTTACACACGTTTACTGCTTTGAAGATGGCTCTTTACCCCGAATTGTAAAGCCGAAACGCGTCAGCAAAATATATTTATACAATTTACGTGGAGAGACAGATTATTTATACAATTTTATTTCTACAAGATGCCTCAATTAAAAGAATCCCTCAACTTTTACGATATCATTTTGATTCTGTTTTGACCGTTGGTGAGCTCAGTCTTTCCGTTATCTTCAGGAGGTGAAGATCAGGAAGCTTCATGTAAAATATCTACAGGGTGAAAAGTAGAACAGTGCAAAACTTTGGCGAACTCAAAGGACCCTTATTTATTTTTTTCTCAAATGCAAATGAAATAAGGATCATAAAGCGTGATGTTTTGGCTTGCGCCGAGTTTTGAAATTTTTGAAATCGAAACTCTGGTTCTGACTTTGTGATTTTACTGTATTCTATATTTTTCAAAATATCTCAGAGGAGGAGCTTTTCCCAGTTGAGGTGGAGGTGGCTATGATCAACTACTGGTATTAGTTAAAGTTTCCGCATGTGAATTTCGAAACCCTGCATATTATTTTATTTACTCACCTGTACATTGATTTATCTAATTTTACTTGTTTAACGGCGGTCATAAAGTCGTTTAGTTAGTACCTACCACCCACCTTTTTATTATTTATTCAATTTTGACATGTAGAGTGGTGTGGTTCTTTATGTTTAGAGACTATCAGAGCAGTTCTAAAACAGCAAATTAAAAACTTGATGAATCAAAACAGCACAACTAATATTTTTTCTCACTACTAGCTGTGAAGTGGGCCGTTATTGACCTGCTTAGAGGTCGTGAAGTGATTTTTCACAACCAGTAGGCTGACTGTCACATTATCAACCGCCTGTCACTATTATTAACCTCCTGTCCACAGATTTCTGAATATAGAGCTGGATAGCTAATACAACACATGCGTGTTGTCCGAACCCAGCTGGCCGCCATACTGTGCTAAAATGTTATTGGCTGACGGGCAACAAATCGGATTCAAAATATAAACCGCCGTCTTTTGTGCATTGGTGTTTACATTTGTTTCAAATATTAATTGTGAAATAATAATTACCTGAAACTGGACGAGTCCTACAGGGAGAAAGCTAAGATGCTTGTACTTTTGTTTCGTAGAATGATTCTTGGTTCTTGAATCTTCCTATTATTCATTTTTTAATTATTGGTTAGTGGTTATGATTTCATTAATGTTGTTCATTACAAATTGCAACTCTTTTTATTTCGGAATAGTTAACTACATACATGTTGGAAACGTAAGGTATTTGATGAATTGTTTCGAAGACAAAACGTAGAAACTCAAGCAAAAAACTAATGGCGTCTTCGACTGGCCAGAACGGAGCCAGTTCAGCTCGAAAATCGCTATCACTGATTGGGCAAGGATTTTCGAGAACCTATCGGATCCCCTGATTTTAGAGCCGAACTGGATCGGTTCTAGTGATTTTAAAACGCTACAAAACAACACAAACACGAACCTGATTTATATCACAAAAATAATATGAAAACAATTATTGAAGTATAACATAATTGTTTATTTGTGCCTAATAATAATTCCGACATAGCTTGGCTTGTTGATGCTTTCGGCATAGCTTGATCTGGTCATGATTCCGGCATAACTTGGCTTGTGGTTGTTGGAGCTTCCTGGATAGCTTGACTGCTTTCTGAAGCTACTGGAATGGGTCTCAGGTATACCGTGGTCTCAGGGTAGGCAAATCAAGTGAAGGAATTACATTGGGTTTCAGTTTCTTGAGCAATCCAATTCGCTCGAAGGCTTCATCCAAGAAATGATCTGAACAAACACGCTCTCATTGTTACGCTGCTGAATAAATGTTTGTTGATCCCTACTGATGGCCTGGAGCCACTCCACTTTGATTGTTTCGGAAACCTGAAATAATTCTTTTGTAATAAATGAAAAATCGGATAAAAACATCGAACTTACACATGATAGGTTATGCCGGTTTTGTTTTGTTTGTCGCTATTTTTGCAACTAGGCACAAAACAGGACGACATCAAGTCTTTTTCTTCAACAAATCACTGAAAAACGCCAAGAAAACTTCGCACAAAGAAACGGATAAACAAGAAAAACGTCAAAAAATGACAATAGATTGACATTTGGGTGACATTTGGCAATCAAAGTGACACTCAGGGATGACAATTATTCGCAGCTTTGCCAACCCACAAGCATTAAAGTAACTAAAAATTAGCACAGTATGGCGGCCAACACGCGTTTGACGAAAATTGTGGTGGGGGTATATTGTGATTAGCTATCCAGCTCTATATTCAGAAATCCGTGCTCCTGTCACATTTTTAACCTCCTGTCAGTCCTGTCACATTCCATATTCTTAAAAAATCGTTACAAATCAAGATTTGATGTTTGCTAGTAGTAAGAAAAATAGTATATAAACCACGGTTGTGAACGCTGCTATAGCTTTGGCGCCTTATATCCTTCACAACCTTGGTATATAATATACCATTTCCACTACTAGCCGTGGAGTGCATCATTATTAACCTATTCCTGAATGGGGCTTTGCACTGCCACTTTCACACCCGAGGGCGCCACAACCGTTGCGTTGGGGGCAAATTCGATAATTTTGACGGCGTTGACGCTTCAGCGACCGACGTCCGTCATTTTATGTCTTGATTTGAAATTTGGATAACCTCTGTTTCTTGCTTGACGTCTCCAGTCACTGTCAGTTACTGGTCAAACTACTCAAACTCCCCTGTTTTTCCCGTCGTTACGGCCGCTTCATCGAAGTAGGCGCCCCCTACAGTAGTGGCGACCTCACGCGCGTTGAGTTTTTCAATTGCAAGGTCCCATTAGGATGGTGATTTTCTAGTAGTAAAAAAATATTATATAAACAATGGTCGAAAAAATTATTGTAGCTGAAGCGCCGGCGCCGGTTTAGAAAAACCGAGCCCAACCATAAGTAGGTACCTACCTAATGCAGAACTTATAACGTCAAAATCAATGTCAAAACTTAATAAAACCACCTTGATTACCTACAAAAGTTTGTATGGGGTGTTTCAGAAAAAAATCGGAAGTATCACTTCTGCCTGTCGCTCAACTTAGGAATCGCTATTGAAATTTCGCAGAAATTTGACTTGAATGTGGGCCAAAAGGAAATCCCCAGTTAGCTATAACTATTCATGATTAAATTCTTTGGTGCAACCCTTAGATAAGTGCAACCCTCGATTTCGGCCCGATGTCAGTGTGACATAAAGCCAAATTTGGTATTCCGTTTCAATCTCTGTAGGTAGGTACTACTTTTTTGTTGCCTCAATGGTATACCTTTTCATCAAATTATCATATTTTGTCTTATCGGCACGACACGAACGGAACGGATTTTAATTTAGCACTCAACGCACGGTCGTCATGTAGATTGTAGGTATTAGGACGAATTTTTGAAGATTTCAGTAAGCACATTCAACAGTTGTGTATTTTGAAATGCGTACTGCATTACAAATTGGTCTGCTTAACCTATTTATTCAGTTTAGTGCTTGAATATGCTGGCCATCCAAAAGGAATCTGCTGACATAGACATTAACCCTTATCGTGTGTCGGTTACTTGCAGTAGGTAGTACATGGTAATACTATAAGTAGGTATAGGTACTAGATGTGTACCTACTAGACGGCTCAATTTTAGGTTGGCGCTAATTTACAAAGTATGGTGCAATATGCCAAATACAGCGGCCTGATTGGATAAAACAGGTTGTTTTGCACCGTTATCAATGTTATCATGGTAATCCGCGCAACTCCGGGCGCAAGTCCAACTTGCAACCGATAAAAGTTGCACGCTGTTAAAATGCCAAAACGCTAAATTTTGATTTCGATTTAATTAGTCACCCAGTCACCCATGAGCTCCAAATCTTGACCATACGCGAGGAAGATCTTCACTCCCATTTTCGTCTTTCATTTGCCATAAATCTGTTTCAGGTTTAGAGCCAGGAGGAGGCTGAAAATCGACGTGTTGAGGTTTGAAAAAAAAGTTGTTGCTGAAAATTGTTTCAATTTATAATGTTTCAATTTGATATATCGCGAAGTAAGTAGGTGAAGGGGGAGGGGCGAAGAGATAAGTTTTTGTCTGCACAAACTAAGCAGGTTTTTTCGTGAGGTTTTCAGTAAGTATTTGACAAAAGTCAAACAATATGGCCGACACGGTGTCGGTTATTTCATCTACATTTTCTTGGCCACAATCCACAAATCACTTACAAAAAAAAGAATAACCTAAATTGGCCCCCACTGCCGCGTAGACACATTCATGGACAAGCTGTGGAACAAAATTGAAGTTTGTAGTTGGAAAATCAACACCGCAGTTTGGAATACTGGTACCAACCATTTTTCAGCCACTTTATTAACTATGCCCTCAAGTAAATCATGTTTTCCGCTATGGAAACTGCATGGCCGATGCTCATCTATAGTCTGTTCACCGATAGAACGGACTTTTTCGAATTTCAATGATGTAACCTATAGCAAACAAAAGCACCAAAGACTGTAACAACATAGGCGCGTTTGGAACTAATATTAGTTTTGTTCGGTTGGTAGTCTTATTCGGGCAAATTATTCCTACGCCAAGCCAATGGCATTACATTCAGCGAGTTTGACACTTACGTACGATTTTTAACCTCCAATACAGGTTTTCTCAAAAGAGAGATGGAGAATCCGCGATTCCGCGCAGCTGTTTTCGGCACGTTCTGCGCACAGAGTGCCATGAATGATCGCGCCATTTGTATTTACATTGCTCCGCCGTGTTAAAAGTGCGTTTTATTTTTTGAATTTTGAAGCCAACCATGTTGGGAAAGTTGCTAAAAAATATGACGAACTTTAAGGCCATCAAAACACACGTTCGGCTTATGGCATCGGGGCAATGTTGGCACACTAGGACTGCGACGATTTACTGCGCAATCGAACGTGACGTCACGGGCCAAAAAGAGACGCTCAATTTAGAAAACCTGTATTCTCTATGATGTTTGTTATTTTTAGTCGGCTCGGCTGTTGTGGGTGTTGTGTAATAAAATCAGCTTCATTCAAAAAAAAAATTCTCTCATCCATTGAAATGGTATTGAACTGGTGTCATTCAAAATTACCATAGCACTTAGCTGTGATGATTAGCGGAAATAAGCACCTCTTTCTAACTGGAATTTCAAATTTCGCGGGTAACGCTCGGGACTACTTTTCAAGCGGAGGAATTTGGTGGTCCTTTCTATCAGTGTATAGAGTATAGTGTCAGGACGCCGTCTTGTTCTTGTTGTACGTAGCTCAAGCCATAGAGTTCAGAGCTATTATAGAGCTCTCGAGCGTATAGGGTGATTGCATGTAGAGGGAGTTTATGGCAAAATGTCAATAGTGTCATTGTCATCTGTCAAGTTTCATCCATGTTGGAGTCAACGTCAACCGGACTAATCTCACTTAATACTGTAATTTTTACGTGTTTTGTTCACATACTGTTTTGTTCGGCGTTTACGAGATCAAGATTGTGATTTCTAATCATTCTATCATTCTAACAATGCTTTACACCTGTTATGTGCAATGTGCCCCAATGCAATTCTACAACAAACGTCCAAACATAACTATCGACCCTTGCGCTGCCTGCCGGTGATCAGGTGAACGAATTTCGTGCAATCACCCTATTATGGGTTGCCTACCCATCCAGGGGTTAAAAGAGATAGCTGGGATGTTTCACTACAAAACTTGATTTATTATAAACATTATTTCAAAGCGGATGAACTGTTTCAGCTCAGAAATGGCTGGCTTTCGGAGTGCTTTCCATCATAATTGGCATTTTCTTCGCAATCTGGACACCGGCCGAAATAGTCCTTTACGACAGGCTGTTCATGAGGCCAGGTTAATATCTGTGTAATATTTAATCTGTTTTCTCATTTTTTCTTCTTTCCTTCTGCTGTAATTTATCAAATTATTCCATACAGAGCGTTGTCAATCTCACGTACAGGGGATTTCTGGCATTTTCCATGTCCTTTTTCTAAAATTCTTTCTGCTAAACTGATAGGTACAACGTGGTAAATGTAGAAAATGATGAAAATGACTGACCTATATGTGTATTTTCGATACACATATTTGCCAGATAATTTCGCCAGTTTTGCATGAGAATTTTCAAAAAAAAACATGCGAAAAATACCAGAAATCAGATTGCTTACATCTGTACGTGAGATCGACGATGATACAGAAATACTTGTAGGTGAAAGAAATTAGAAAAAAAACTTGCTTTTTTTTAATAAGTACCTACTTAATCATTTGAAACAAATATCTAATAAATTCAACAGAAACAGAAAATAAGGTGTGCGGTGTGCCTATCTACTATCTACACTTATTTCTGGGACACCTGTCCTATTGCCATCAAGTATCTATGTCTACTGATTTAAAATGTATCAACATCAAGGTTTCTTACCATATGAAATGTGGAAAGTCCCAGCTGCACCGATCCATTTCAAGATTTACCCTTTCAACATCACAAATTCTGAAGCTTTCCTCAATGGTACCGATTCCAAGTTGAACGTGGAAGACATTGGACCAATCGTATTTTTGTAAGTATACCTACACTCATCTTTCGGCCGTGAGGTATTTGATTTGAAGTCTTTGCTTTATATTTGAAAGTGTCTTGAGAAAAACAGTTCCTTGGTGATTATTCAAGTTTTGACTTGATTGTGTGAATTTCAGAAACAACGTTACGCACCTGAATCCAACGTTCAACGAAAACGGAACGCTGTCCTACATTTCGAAATGTGCCCCAGTCTACTTGCCCGAAAAGACCACTATAGACTTGGATGCCATGGTTGTGGTACCAAATTGGCCCTTACTGGTAGGTTAAATGAACGTTAAGTACTCCATGACAAATTAGTAGTCACTGTTACCTTTCCTGTTCAATAACATCAATTGATCGGTTTTTCCTCTGCCAATTACAGAGTATTTCGTCTTATGTTTCAAGAGGAAACATGTTCATGAAAATGGCCTTCCACACCATGTACAGAAGGATGAAACCGCAATTTTTCGTCAAAATTTCTCTGAGAAATCTGCTGTGGAACTTCACGGAACCGTTCTTGGGTACTTTGAACCAATTAGCGCCGTTCTTGGTGGAAACTGATAACGCTGCCATAATGCCTAATGTAAGTCTAATTACCTACCTACCACTTTTAGAAACCAGATATACAAAATACCTTTAGGTAAGTAGGTAGGTATACGATTTTTAAAACTCAAATTTTGGTAATTTTTTTTCTCCTCAATTCAACGATGTACTTATTACATGTTGACTTTGCTTCTAAATCAGTAGACCCAACAAATTGAGTGTTGTCTTGAATATACATGTTTCCACAAAGTTTCCAAGTGTGCCGTGGAAACCATTAGAAAGTTGATTGAAAAACTTGGTTAGTTTGATTGAAAAAAATGATTGTTCCCAAGAATTCAAGGCGCATTCCAACATTTTATGAGAAAATCAACTGAAAACTATAGCCAACACTTAATTTCTGGTCTCGTTTCTGGTCCAACTAATTTAGAACCAAGGTCAACGTATGGTTTACCGTCTGAATATCATAATTTCAGCCAATTGGACCAAGAATCATTTCACCCATAAAATGTGCGGGTTCCTCGGCGGGTTCTACTTTGTGCTGAGTTGTAACGGGCATTTTTTTAAATCTGGCGTCCGAGCTGGCGTCCAAGTATGCTGTGCTCCAGCCGAAAAGAGCCTCATTCAGCCAAAGCACAGCATGCTTGACGCCAGATTTGAACAAGCGAATATGCCTCATGGGCATGAGGCTCAGTAGCGCACTTCCTTTTTGAAGGATTAGTGAACGCAAGATGTTAATTAGGGTTCTACCGTTATTTGGGCAGAAATTTCAATATGGCGGCCAAAATAACATCAGATTCATGAAATTTGGCTTAAAAATCAAAATGATCGTACTATAGACAAGGGTGAGCTCCCAGTTTCATGAAAATCGCTCCACTAATAAGAGATTTCAATATGGCGGCCAAGAAGGCGGAAAATGTTGGAATTTGGCTGGAGAATAAGAATGATCATATGAAACAAAGGTGAGTCCCAAGCTCCATGAGAATCGTTAAGTAATGAGAAATTTCAATATGTTGGCCAACATGGTAGCAGAGCATCATTTGTCCAAAATCGGATATATTTTGATGGAGTTCACATCGCCTGTGAATTTCACTCAAATCAGACCACTTTCAGAGAAATTCAAAATGGCGGATCAAAGATGGCGGCCAAGTGACAGAAATCATTGGTCAACTTCATATGGAGGTCACGTACGCATTCGATTGGCGTTCGCACCACATTGATATCTCTTTTCGTTGAGGCATATAATTCTCCTAGTTCTATCACTTTGAAACATGTTCAATATGGAGAATACAAGATGGCGACGGGGCATCAATTGTCGAAAATTGGATGTATCTAATTGGAATTCACATCGCCTGCGAATTTCACTCGAATCAGACAACTTTCAGAGAAATTCAAAATGGCGGATCAAGATGGCGGCCAAGTGACAGAAATCTTTAATCAACTTTATATGGTGGTCACGTACGCATTCGATTGGCGTTTGCACCACATCGATATCTCTTTTCGTTAAGGCATAATTCTCCTAGTTCTGTCACTTTGAAACATGTTTGATGTGGAGAATACAAGATGGCGGCGGGGCATCAATTGTCAAAAATTGGATGTATCTAATTGGAATTCACATCGCCTGCGAATTTCACTTGAATCAGACCACTTTCAGAGAAATTAAAAATGGCGGATCAAAGATGGCGGCCAGAGACAAAAGTCATTGGTCAACTTTATATGGTGGTCACGTACGCATTCGATTGGCGTTTGCACCACATTGATATCTCTTTTCGCTGAGGCATGATTCTCCTAGTTCTATCACTTCGAAACATGTTCGATATGAAGAATACAAGATGGCGGCGGGACATCAATTGTCGAAAATTGGATAGATCTTGATGTGGTTTACATTGCCTGCAAATTTCATTTCAATCGGATCACTTTTAGAGAAATTCAAAATGGCGGATCAAAGATGGCGGCAGAATAACAAAAAACTAAAAGTCAACTTGACATCCTGGACATATGTACTTACTATTGAACAGCGTCTACACCACATCGATATCTTTCTTCCCCGAGGAGTTATCCCGGGTACGGACGGACGGACAGACGGACGGACGGACGGACAAATTGAAGCTAAAAGCGCCTTTCTCCCATTTTTTGGGAAAGTGCGTTGAAAAACACTCCTTATAAATCTGATGACAAAGTAACAAAAAATTATAGAATACGATTTTTTCCAGTTTTTTGCAGGCAGCGAAAATCTAATAACAGTGTTCATAGGACCAAAAAATGACCATTCCAAGTTCTACTCAATTGACAAATTCGATGGCATCTCCAGAATACCGAGGACCAAAGACAGCTGCAACGAAACTTTGAGAGGCATGTCTGATGGAATCATGTTCCATCAGTATGTCCAGAGGAATTCCACTTTGAGAATGTTCAAGGAAATGTCATGCGTGCCATTATACGTCAACTATGACAGTAAGTTTTTGCTTTGCCTTCAAACTGCACCAGCACAAGCTAGAGTTTCTTCTATTTTTTATCTGTGACTGTCTAGTCCTTGACCAATAAGTTTCATCAAGTTAACAATGTTGACATACCTACTGTGTTTGAGTTCCATGATTTTTAACTATAGAAATGATATCGAACCGTAAAGCCATACTATCGTTAAAGGCTGAATCAAGATGGCTTTGAAATTTTAAGTTTGAAGTTTGGTTTCTAAGGCTAAACAAACGATGTTCATGTCAAGATTTTCTGGAACTTCCTTAGCAACTGTCAGCACGTTTGGACAAAAGTTGTTGTTACGAATTCAATCTCAAAGCTATTTTGATTGGGTAACATTGGGTATGTATTCTTAACTGATCAAGTTGTCTTGTGATCATGCTACTTCCCGGCAAAATTTAAATCAGGACGACCCAGCCTTGATAGAATGACACTGATATGATATACACCAGAGCCTTGATGCATTCGATAATGATGTATCATTCCAGGTGACGTGAGCTGTTACGGAATGCCTGCCTACAAATTCGTGATGCCTCAAGACATTTTCCACAGAAACCCGTCGGATTGTTTCGCAGGCGAACCAGTGTTACCAAATGGACTGTCCGACATCTCCAAATGTTATTTTGGTAATAAAGCATGCTATTATAATGATACCTCGAACAAAGAAGAGCGCGTTTCCGTGAAACTTTCGATTTGGCACACTTCAAACTCGGCACGACTTTCAAAATTAGCGGGTTAGAGACGGCGGCTTTGATTCAACTGACAGCGGTGACCGAGTTCTGTAAGTTGTCAGTTGGGATATTGGTGGGAAAACGAGAATTTGAAACTGACGTATTTTCAAGTAAAACACTTTACGGCTTCATTATGATATCAACTCGGCTATTAATTTGGGTTAAAATCCCCAGATTGTCCATACGTCACCAGCCTTCCCCATCTTATGGGTGCCGAGCAAAGCGTTCAAGACTTGGTCACCGGTCTAAAACCAGACCTCGAGAAACACACCAGTTTCGTAGTTGTAGAACCTGTAAGTAGTAACCTGGCAAAAATCTTTTTTCTCCAATAAATGACCAGAATACCCTTATTGATGGTTGTTTCTTTTTTCAGCTTCTCGGAGTACCGTTCAGCGCCAGAGTGGCCCATCAAGGCAACCTGTACATACCGAAGCTGGTAGGACTGGACAGCTCTTTGAAAATGTTCAGCGAAACCTTGGTCCCGCTGTTCTGGGGTGAAATGGTAAAAAAAATATTTATAATATCATCCTTCCAGTACTTCACTGTTTATATTAGAAAACGATCCGCTGGAAAGTTGGTTTCAAATGTTACTTGTGGCGTGGCGTCGTCTACTGGCTAATGCCAAAAGGTTTACAATGGCGCCTTTTTGTATATTTACACTCGACGTTAGTAGGTACCTGTTGTTATTAATCTTGCTATGATGAAAAGCAATAACACAAAGAACTTGAGCGCTTTGAATATCGTGGCTTTGAATTATCAAAACTATTGGCTGGAGCTCAGATATGTCAAAAGTCTACCTGATGCATTTCAAGTGTACGGCAGTGTACGGACGACAATGTCAACGAGTTGGCTTGCTGTCATGCGACGTTCAGGCCAGAATCCTGAAAAATCTGTCAACTGTCGTCCACTTTAAAAAGTCCGCAACAGTACTTGAAGGATTGCAGCTATCTTCATTGACATTTGATAGAAATATGCTTTAAATACTTACAAAAATCAAAATTCAAAATACATAGTGACCTCTTTCTATGATTTGTTGTTCTTTAGGTCCAAGAAGATCCACCGTTTTGGTATTTGGCACCCATCTACCTCTTGGTGAGGATACTGCCAGTTTTACAGGTACTGATCATTTCTGCACTATTCATAGGCGGCATAGTCATGATTTACAAGTTCGTCAAGTTGAACTGGTTGTGGAAAGAGAGGCGGGAAAGTGTCGTTCCGCGCGACATAGCCTTGGCCAAAGAGGCTGAAATTGAGAAACTCATGTGACATATTCTTATAATAAGTAAAAGTTTTGAAAAAAAATTCTTGTTTACTTCTGCTTCCTACATCCTTCCAATTATCTGCTGAGAACAGCTCAATTTATAACGGATATCAAAAGCCGTAAAAATCGTTCTCATAACTGTTCAGCGCAAAAGCTTTTTTGAGCTGAAAACAAGACAGGCATAAGCATCTTTGAGTCTCGATGTGGATGCAAGCGGTATATTATTACGTAAGTAATGCTGGATTTATGCAGCACGAATCAAAACTAAAATTTCCACTCCAACTATAAGCATCCAGCGATTTGATTGGTACATTTTGATTTGCTATTCTGAATGGTGCCGATGTTCTTAGTTGAAGTAGAACTTTAATTTTAATCTTGGCTGCATAAGTCATGGATGAGATTTTGACAGCATTGTTCGTAAATTCGATTGCCGACGAATAGCACCACATGCTGGATGCGTAGTAAAGCGCGCACCCTAATTGCCATAACTTTACCTATGTGGATATTCATTCGATAATCATATTATTCTAAGAGTATTATCCCTTTTGATGGCTGTGGGATAACCTTAACCACACCCTGTATGTGTAGTTTACATTTAAGTCCTTTATATGACATCTTGTTGTTGGACAATAAAGCTTATTATTTACCTATTATTACCTGTTCCCTATAAAGGGAGACACTTCTTTGTAATGGCCAGTTTAATTAAACATCTCATACATAGTATACACATGTGTCTTTACCTGAACCGCCTCACCTAAAATACTACCTTCATAACATGGCGCTGCGAATATTCGAACTATAGAACATTAAGAGTAGACTGTGACGTGTAATCGCCAAAAATAAACAATCGGAGTGCAAATAATATTGTTAAGAACATAGTGAAAAGTGAGTAAAAACAATAATGGCAAATTCAAGTGCGCTACCCCAATTAAATTTATCATCGGGAAATCCTGTGGAATAATGGGAGCAGTGGCTCAGCAGATTCAAGATTTACCTAACGGCAACGGAAGTGGACAAAAAAGCAGAAACAATTCAAACCGCCCAACAACTTTACTTTGCTGGACCAGAGCTGCAGAAAATTCACCAAACTTTTCAATTCAACGAGGAAGAAAAAGACAAATTAGAACCCGTGATCGAAAAGTTCAACAGATACTTCGAGCCAAGAGAGAATTTATGTTTTCTTCGTTATAAATTCCTCCAGTCGCACCAAGGAGATCAGACCCTCGAGCAATTTGTCACAGATTTGACGAAACAAGCCTCACTGTGCAAATTCGAAAAATTAAATGACGACTTGATAACATGCGTGCTAATCAGTGGTAGCAACAACTCCGAAATCCGAGAAAAATCACTACAGCAGGAAGACTTAAAGCTTGAAGAAGCAATCAGAACATGCGCGATCCATGAACAAGCCAGGAAGCAGTCAAAGAAAATTGAAAAGGACAACAACCATCAATACCTGAGCGAAGACCCATCAGTTGGTGCGATAAATAATTCGATCAAACAAACAATGAACAGGCGTCCACATACCAGACAACCTGTTGGAAATCGTTCCAGTAGCACTAGGAGACGAAGTAATTCAAACAGAAGGCATCAGGTATCAAGGTCAGACAATGTAATTAACAACTGTACTAGATGTGGATCGTCACATCAAATTAACAAGTGTCCAGCGTATTCAAAAATGCGTATGAAGTGTAAAAAAAATCATTTCGCCTCAATGTGTAGGTCGTCAAGTAAGAATTAAATCAGTGAAGTTTTAAGTCACAATAATTCGCTTGATACGACAGAATTCTATGTAGGTAGTATAAATAGTCAGAGAATTGAGCATACACAAATTAAAAATGTGAATGCGGGTGGTTGTTCCTGGATAACAAAGTTAGCAATTGAAAACAAACAAATCAAATTCAAAATTGATAGCGGGGCTTCAGTGAATCTAATGCCTATAAATATGTACATAAACTTTTTGAAATTGCCAATGAATGCATTGCAAACTCCTACATTTAAACTAACTTCATACACAGGAAATCAAATAGTAGTTGGAACATGTGAATTAATTTGTTCAACTAAAAATGAAAAAAATCTAATTGAATTCTATCTAAATAGTTGAAAGCAATTCAGAACCTCTTTTAGGTTTACCAACGTGCATAAAGCTGAAACTCATCCAAAATACAGATACGTCGTGTATCAATGAAAATGAAGTTCAGGTGCATAATATTCGACATACAAAAGATACTGTCATGGAAAAATATGGAGATTTGTTTTCGGGAATAGGAGAAATATCCACCCTATCACAATAATTTAATTCCAAACGCACAACCGGTGATCACCCCAATAAGAAAAGTACCATTTGCTTTACTTGACCCCCTCGAAAAAGGCGCTAAATAATTTAGAAAAAAGTAAAGTGATTGAAAAAGTTAAAGGACCGAGTGATTGGATAAATCCATTGGTACTTGTTAAAAAGGCCGACAATTCATTGAGAACCTGCCTTGATCCGTTTCATCTAAACAAATCAATTAAGAGAGAACATAGCAGGTTATCAACTTTTGAAGAAATAACAAGACGTATGTCCGGAGCTAAAATTTTTAGTAAATTAGATGCAAATCAAGCGTTTCATCAAATACCGCTTGATTAAGAAAGTTCAAATCTCTGCACATTCGGTACACCCTTTGGAAGGTACAAGTACAAAAGGTCACCCTATGGTATTACTTGTTCGCCCGAAATATTCAATGAAAAGTTCAAAAGCATTTTTAATTGCAATAATGTAAGAGTCTACATCGATTACATTATTATTTGGGCAAAAGATCAAAAAGAACATGACGAAACTCTTGAAAAAGTATTAAATTCAGCCAGAAAGCATGGAGTCAAATTCAATCTAGCAAAATGCCAAATTGCGGTTAATGAAATTAAATTTATGAGACACATTTTAAATGAGAAAAGAATAGAAATTGATTTGAATCGACTTAAAGCTATGAAAGAAATGCCCACACCAAAGTGTAAAAAAGACGTTCAGCGTTAATTCGGTGTTGTAAATTATGTAAATAAATACATTTCAAACTATTTAATAGAATATAATAGTTTGAATAGAAGTTTCAATAGAAACTCAGGCACTGAGAAATCTTTTGAAAAAAGATACACACTCCAGTTGGGAAGAACCTCAAATACAAGCTCTTGAAAAAATTAAAAAAAGTTGAACTCAAAGTCCTGTTCTACAGTTTTTTAATCCCAAGAAAAATATCACGGTGTCAGTAGATGCTAGCCAAAACGGCGTAGGTGCATGCCCACTACAAGAAAACAAACCAGTCTGCTCTGCTATTCATCAAAATCATTTACAGAAACACAGAAATTATATTCCCAGATAGAAAAAGAAATGTTTGCAGTTTTATACGGGTTGCGAAAATTTCACGATTATGTTTTTGGAAGACAAGTCATAGTGGAAAGTGACCATAACTTTTGGCCATAATCAAAAAATCAATCGATGAATGTCCGCCCAGACTACAACGTTTGCTGCTACAATTACAAAAATACCAATTCACTATAAATTACAGAAGAGGCAGCGAATTGATAATTGCAGACGCATTGTTGCGAGTCTATTTGCCTGAAACGAACTCAACTGACGAAGAAAATATGCCAATAAATGAAAACGAACAATTACGCGTAATTAATTCAGGATCAGATATTACAGATGGATATCACGAAAAAATAAAAAATGAAACTGAAAAAGATGAAAAATTGAAGATTCTTTCTTAAATTGTTACCAGGGGCTGGCCAAATAACAGTAAAGTGAACGAAAAAAATTAAATTCATACGAAGTACAAGAGCGAACAAACAATAAATAACGGTATTATTTATAAAGGACAAGCATGCGTCATTCCAAGGTCATTTAGAAAAGAAATCCTGGGTAAAATACATATCGTACAAGTAATTTCGAAACATTGTTTGAAAAGCATGTGATTCAATTAAAAAAAGGGAGATGTGGGATAACCTTAACCACACCCTGTATGTGTAGTTTACATTCACCTATTATTACCTGTTCCCTATAAAGGGAGACTCTTCTTTGTACAGACCAGTTTAAATAAACATCTCATAGTATACACATGTGTCTTTACCTGAACCGCCTCACCTAAAATACTACATAACAATGGCTTATATTAATAATGATCTTGAAACCAAGAGTGAGTGATTAAGATGGAACAGCCTTTATTTTTCCTTCAATAACGATCAATAATTCCTCTTACAATTGAGGTATAGGGCATTCAGTTCTGAACAGAATCAAATTTTCAGGACGTTCAATTTTTTCCGAGGTTTTGGCGATTTGTTCACTATCTGTCACTTGACGGAAAAAATCAAAATATTCTAACAGCACTATGCGAATTTGTCATCGTATTTGGTTCAAAACTGTTGAATTGTTTATTCTCAACATTTGCAGTTTCCAAAAACCACGTATACTTGAAGCCCTAAGAAAATTAAAGGTCATATTTGAAGAAGTTTGGAATTTTTGCTTTTTACGTTTGACAGCTCTAGCAAAAAAGCCTCAGCTAGGATTTTTCTGAAACCCAAAAATTTGGAAACAGCATCAAATTCTAATCAAAGTCTGTGATTTCCACTCTACAGTTCAAAACTACAGTTTTTTTTTGGTTGCATTGATATTTCGGCTAAAATTCCTGGACTACATGCATAAATACAGACGACCGACACAGAATTTTACTTCTCCGACCCACCACCCAACGAGAAGAGGAAGTATTGTGAACGCGCTAAAAAATTTTGTCGAGATTTCGACGGATACATCCGTTGTGAGGTCCCCTATGATGATTAAGACCATTTCCAGAATGATCTCTGCCTGTGTGTGTATATGTTTGTATGTATGTTTGTTTGTCTGTAACCTTCCACGATAACAGCCGCAACGTCTATCCGATCGACATGAAATTTAATACACAGACATAGTTCCACCGTCGAATGAGCCCATTATAACGTTTTCGAGTCACTAGAACCGAACCAGTTTATCTCTATAATCAGGGAATTCGATTGGCTCTCGAAAATCCCTGGCAAATCAGTCATAGCGATTTTTGAGCTGATCTAGCTCGGTTCTAGTGACTCGAAAACGCTATTAGTTTTTGGCTGTCATCTGTCAAACGGAAGTGTCACTATCAAAAAATGACAGAAGCCATATCTCACGATCCTTGACTTGCAATAGACCATTTCCACTGACGTCACGCGGCTCCGTCTTGAACAGCTGATTCGGGGCAACGTCAGTCAGATGTGCGTCAGTCAGATTGGTAATATGTCAATCTGTCAGTCGGTGTTGGTTTGTGAAAGTCACTGATGACACAAAGTTTTGACAAACTGACACGCCTAGTTGACATCATGTTGACGTTGCCCCGAATCAGCCGTTTGACACGTGCGTGTGACGTCATGTGGAAATGGTCTATATGCCATTTGAAAGCCCACAAAAAAAACTGTATTCAGAACAATTGAGAGTATTGCCCTTTCTCATCTATCAAATAATGAAAAATGTCGAAGTTCAAAACTTTACCATTCAATTATTCAAAATCTATCCGATGGATTGTGACCAAATTTGGCAGAAAGCAACAAAACAGCCGGTAGCCGTTGCCACCCGGGAAGGCCTCTCGCCTGCATTTCGACCAGGACGACTCGCTTTTGATTCAGGACTCCACTTTTAAAGTTCATTCCTGCTCGGGGACCGACTAATTTCGAAAACATTAAACTGATATCGAAAGGGTCATTACATTGAAGTGTATTCTCAACAAGAATGATCCAATCAAATCAAATCGATTTTTTAACTCGGAAAACAAAACTATACATCGAGGGGATGATTTTCGTAAAGAATGCACTTCAATATAATGGCCCCTGAAATATTTTCAAAAAATAAACAACTCAAACAGTTCAAACACAAATTGTCGAAATTGTCAATAAATAAACAAGTTTTTTCAAGTTAACTTGTTCGAACTGGTTTTTATCCAAATTTACACATCGGATTCCTGAATTCAGAAGATTGAATTATTCGTTCAATCGAAATATACCAAACTTGTTGGGATCGGTTCCATATGGCCAGGAAAACGAAAAGAACCACCTAACCGACCCTTGCTCTCCCCCCCCCACGACCTCCCTTCAACAATGATCGACACTTTTTGTGCTAAAATGGTATCAACGGGATGTGATGCGTAGAATTACAACTCAGTCGGATCATTTTTGCGGCCGTTGTGCGAATTCCAGGTCAGTAATGCAATTTACAGCGACTCAAAACATCCGAAGACCTGGAAGAGTGGAAGACCATGAAGCACACGCGAGAAAGTTCGAGAAATTTGACTAGTGAGTTCTCATGGTCTAAGGACTCTCTGAACCTAAAATCAGCTTTGGGCGAATCTGTTCCCGCGGTATCTATTTATGATATAAAGTCTAGATACTCTAGGCTGAACGTTCTATAAAAGTCTTTGATGTTGCACTTGATCTGGCTCATCACAAGCAATATTCCAAGCTTAAATATCACATTTCGTGGCCGCCTAAATGTATATTATTTGAAAACTACGTATAATTCGATATCACGAATAGCAAAATGACTCCGGAAGATCAGAAAGAGCGGTGGAATGTGCTTGGTCCAGTGGGCCAATGTCGAAATTTTCGATGCCAATTATTATCAAAAATTAAAACTGACAAGGTATCAAATACAGAAGGTACAAAAGTCAGTGTCTATCAGAGTTTATCAGCCAGATTATCATACATTGTCTGTGACTGGCGTCACGTCGAAATGATGCAAAAGAACTCGCAAAAGAATGATAATTTGGAAGACATGTTCAATCACAACCGGAGAGTGCCGAACCACGACTGCCAGCTACCCGAAGACGAAAGCATCATCGTCAAGTACATCCACAGCGGAATGTTTGTGCCGTTCCGGAGGAAACTCAAGAAATTCTTGATGGTCAGCACTTTGGATCCGCAAGCAAATCAAATGCTCAGATCCACCACTAAAATCAGACTTGAAGAGATAAGACATTTGGATCACTTTTACAACGTTGTCCATCCGTTCAGCGAGGGAAGGTGAGTCCTTGCGGAGCCTGCCTAGAATTCTGGCGCTGCCTCAAGGCTGATCTGCTATGTAGGCGGTGGCGTGAGTGCAAGGACCCAAAGTCTATAGTCACGCCACTGCACTGGCACTGATGTGGGTCTCTTTGATTGCGAGCCGTAAGATTTGGTAATGGTCACCGCTTGCTTGCTGCTAACGACCTATAGATGAGCCTTCTTGCTGCCTTTCTGAATGTTGAAAGCGAATAATAAGTTTCATCGTTGACATGCCATATGGTAACGAATTTCTCGTTCACATTCAGGTTCTTCTGGGAGACCTTCATGATTGCAGTCTACTTACTTGAACTTACCGTCACGCCTCTTGCCGCCGCCTCCAGGAAGCCGTCAAGAAGGCTATCCAAAGTGGAATTGATTTGTTATATTTTCATAGTCATTGACATCATCTTCCATTTCTGCACCGGCTATTTGGCGAAAAAAACCCAAAAGATCATCCTTCACCGACATAAAATCATCAGGAACTACTTGATGAGTTACTTTTTCGTCGACCTGATAGCATTTTTCCCGTTCAACATAATATCGCGGAGCATTAGCCTCGACAGTAATATCGAGACGAAACTGACAGTGTTCTTTTGTTTGAGACTGGTGCTGTTTGTGAGATTCGCGAGAATTCCGACCATGCTGAAATATATCAGGAAGTTTTGTGAGGTCGGTATGCGGGTCAAAAGGCTTTTAGTCCAGTCACTATGTTTAAAAAACCCAAGCAACTTTGGAAAAAATAGTAGAGGTTTGACATTTAGTACACATGTTCTTCAAGTAGTCGTTGTCTTAGCTCAAGATTTTTCTTTTTGCAATGGGGTACTTGCCAATGGGATAGATTCAGCTGGAAATACTTTTGATTGCTAGTATAAGTGATAAGAGGACTCTACTGAGAATTTCACAAAAATACCGCCGTTTTCTACAGAAAAAAACGAATTTGAAAAATTCCTCCTAAAAGCTTCGGGCCAGGACAGGGATTTTGAGTGGAGTTGGTCTGACTGTGTGACCACAGGTGTGACAATGGAATAATCAAGAATGTCAGGGATGTCACTGTGACACTGTCATTTTGAACATGCTATCGCAAAACCAGTTTCCTATCGAATTCTTTTACCGCGAGCATTTAGACAATAAAGTCGAACAAGGTTTCGAAGAAACTGACTCTCCAGAAACCTCTTATAATACTGTCTCAGTCGAGATAATTTATTTCCAGGGAAAAATCTGAAGGATCACCAATAGCACAGAAATAAGAGGCTGAAAATGAACAGTGAGCTTTTATAGGTTCATCATTAGCATACAATTCCGGATAGGTAATACTTCAGAGCTACAAGAGATCCATGTGGAGAGGACGCGATGGATCTCCAAATAAAATGTGGGGAGCAGGAACACTGATGTCCAAAATGAAGCCGAGGGTCAGCCAGGTCAGAGCACGGGTGACAAACATGCGAAAGGCTTTTAGTGCTAGCGGTACGCAAAAAAAAGTGGCATTTGATGATACAAGCAAGCCACTTTGCATATTTGTTGTCTAGACCCATTGGAAAAATTTGACCCGCAGTTCCTAAAAATTCATCCCTAAGGATTCGAGATTTGGGGAGGGGGAGAAAATACTATAAAAAAAATACCAAACTTCTAACGGTCCAAGTCAAAATAATAGTTATAATAACATTGGACAGTGATGGAAGCAGAATTACAAGACATCAATTTTGAGGGTAAAAAAATCATGTTTTTTCCCGATAAAACCAATTTAAACGAGTCTCTATCAAATTTCATACTCATTTTTGGAATCAGAATGTGCGATTTCGTCAGAAATGATACCAAACATGTCAAAAAAGAGTTAGTTTAGGCTTACCATAAGACTTGTAAATAATCGCACCTCGGCCCCTTCGCAGCCGTCTGGCGCGCCACTGGTGCATGACACTTTCTGGAAACTGATTGCATTGTGTTCCTCGACTTTGAAAATGAATAGTCCAGCAAAAAAATAAGTTTGAAAAAAGCAACGATTTCAAAAATGGTAATTTTTTGGGCCTTCGACCTCTTAGGAGGCACGTCAGTCGCGGATCCCATCGGGGCACCACTTCTTGAAAATTACCTGTGGGTACCTACTACTCACGTGCAAAAGCGTTTTGCATCGGGATGAAATGCAAGGTTGGTTCCCCTAACGTCCGTACTACAATGATATATGAGGAGAATGATTGCCTCGCCTATGATTCCTGAAAATCATTTTATGTCTAGGTCTATTATTTATTTCCAGAAATAAGATAGCCAACTGTTTTTTTTCTTCTTTTTGGCCGCCATCTTGGATCCGCCTCCTGTGCAAATAATGAAATCGTATATGGCTATAGTTAAGGACGGAGTCATATTGGTGGAATAAGCGTTGCGAAATCAATCCGTCTGGGTTTATTCCTTGACGGATTCTTACCATTTTGGTCTATTTTGGAAGCTACAAGGATGTACTTTGGTTTGAGCCTATTGGCATTTCCAAAATCCAAAAAAAATATTGAAATTTTGACATTTGAAAAAATTATTTTTAGATTTTGGAAATGCCAATGGGTTCAAACCAAAGTACATACTTGTAGCTTTTGAAAGAGACCAAAATGGTGAAAATCCGTCAAGGAATAAACCCAGACGGATTGATCTCGCAACGCTTATTTTACCAATTGAACTCCGTCCTTCAGATAGTCATATGAAATCAATTGCAAAAAGAAATTGAAATCTTGCGTCAAGACAAGGACTTATTCGCTGGAAAAAACGAGTTTTTAACACTTGATGGTCATTATCATGAATTCCTGAGCTCGGATTCTAGGGGACTTTTTACAGCTTATTTATCACCATCAGAGGAACGTGTGTATGAAATTTCAACCCTCTACCTACTATTTTTTTCAAAGTGGATAGACATAGTGACTGGACTATTTACCACTTTCTTTAAAGAGACAGTACGATGGTACGTAGCAGTACCATCGAGTACAAGCTGCTTGAACTGCATGATTATGGGCAAAGCTGCGCTCGACTTATCTTCCATCTTTTCAGAGGTGGAAAATCTGGGGCGAGTCGGTGAGGAACATGAGTTTGGTGCTGATTTTCGCCATAATGATTTTGTCGTTGACCCTCGTACAAACGTTTCTGCTTGTGCTGAGACAGCCGATGGCAAAAGACTACAGGAGTGAAACCGTTAATGTATTTCATCTTATGCTGGAGTCGTGCCATCAAGTGGTCATGATTATCATGCTGATCGGACCGACGATAACGGCTGAAGATGTCAAGGAAATGATTTATCAGTCCATTTGCCTCCTGTTTGGCAGTATCATCAACATGGTCATTTTGGGTGAGATAGTTGAGCCTTTCAATAGAGAAAGAAACATGTTCAAGATTTTTTCATTTTTAAAGCCAAGATCATGCAGATTTATTACATGCACTCCAAGGCCAAGAATAAATACAACACCATGATGAAGCAAATTACTGAATACATGAAATACAAAGAACTGCCCGAAGCCCTACGGACAAGGGTGTTTCGATATCTCGATTTCAGGTTCCGGAAGCACATTTTTAAAGAGTCGCAAGTGCTGAGCACCGTTTCTACCATTTTGAAACAGGTGAGAATGTTACGTTTGCTGGACAACAATTTTATGACCCAAAACATTGTTCCTATTTTGGGCAGGATATTTTGATGCACAACTGTAAGAGAATGATCGACAAAGTGGACTTCTTCAAAGACTTACCCACCGCCTTGATTATGAGAATCCTGGACCGTTTGAAGACTGAAGTCTACTTACCCGGGGACGTCATAGTCCAAGCTGGAATCGTGGGAAATGCAATGTTTTTCCTTTGCATGGGAAAAGTCGCCGTGTACTCGAAACAAGGCCTTGAGGTTGAACATTCTACTTCTGACTGTATAAAAATCAGGGCTGGCAAAAAACATGTTTTTTTTCTAACAAAACAAAGTGTTTTTCACCTTTTCAACATGTGTTTTATTGTTGAAAACTGTCTTTCAAACAATCACATTCAAAACAATTTGATCTGAAACGAGTGCTCTTGTTTAAAACAAATTAAAAATATTAAGTTTTTTTAAACAGTCAACCCTTTATCTTTATCGTCCGATGAAAACACGTTCACAAAATCGAAAACTTTTAAAACCATAGAAGAGGTAACGTGGAGGATTATCGAAAATAAGGTCCAAGTTGAAAAGAGAAATCAGTTTGAAACGTGTAAAAAAACATGTTTTAAATTCATGTTTTAAACTTCCATAATGTTTGAAAAAAATTGTTTAAAACAAGTGTTCTTGTTCAAAACAAGTTTGAAACAAAGGTTTAAAACATTTTGTTTCAAAACAACCAACCCCGATGAAAAGATTCGTCTTCACAGTAGCCAAGGCTACAACAAATTTTTTGTCCAGATGGTTTCATTAAGGCGATATGACTACTAGTGCTGAATTTCTTGCGCAACTGTTTATCATGCTGGCCAATCTTGAAAAATAAATGCACTTGAAGTAGGGTTCACATCGCAAACTTGAGGCTGAAGTGCACGCCGATTCGAAACGATCTGAGGCGCTTTCATTTTGCTGACAGGAGCTGCTCGGGGTAGATCACTAGACAAAGAAAGTAGATCAAGCTGGGCCATGATTGGTGTATGTATCTACTTTCTTTATCTAGTGATCTACTTGGAGCAGCTCCTGGCGCAAAACGAAAGCGACTCAGGGCCTCTATGCCAAAACAAACAAAAAAAAAACGATCTGGGCAAAGAGAACAAGCCCTGGAAGAGAGTGCATTATCCCATGAATTTCAGATAACTCACCTGACAGACGGCAGTCACTTTGGTGAGATAGCTCTGGTTATAAACCAGCCGCGCATAGCCACCGTGATAGCGATAATGAATTGCGAGGTGTTCCGTCTGAGTCGCAAGGACTTCCAAGAGGCCATCGAGCCATACCCGGAACTGCGCACCAAGATCCGGGCGTCGGCCATGGAAAGGTTGCAATTGACACATAAGTTCCTGGCGGAGTCCTCAACTGGTGGTGGCTCTGACATATCTTTTGCGGCTTCCATAGCCGCAAACGCAACGGACGACCTGAACCGAGATAATACCGAAGGCCTTAAATAGTAGTTTGGGCCTGAACAATGATTATATGTTTGTTGTTTTCTTTTGCTGTTGTCTTGTTTTCTTATGTGTACTGAATTACTTCTGTCAAAGTCGTGGATTTAAAGATTTTTGTTTGCTGCATAAACTATTTTCTGTCAAGTTGTAATTTGTTTGCTTTGCCCTACACAGGTGTCCCGAAAATACACCGACAACGTTCTAGGGCAGCTTCCCCTCATCAAAACAAGAAAAAAGTTTCCATAAACATGGGTCCGGGAACGCTCCCTAAGGGAGCTACAGACCCCTAAAAGTGAGACCCTGAAGATGGTATTTACACAATATCTCCGAAACCGTTCAAGAGAAATCAATTAAACTTGACACATTCAATAACCTTCTATTGCCCAACAAAATTTGAATGCCTAACAAAAATGACGTTACTTTGAAATAGTTTTTCTTTCGCGTTACTGACCACGTTTTCATACATTCAAACTCAAATATTTCGTAAACGGTGCGTCTATCGGGGTTGAACAGAGGGATCTTTTTTAGTAGAAAACTCCAATATTCTATAATTTTTTGTTAAGTTCAGAAACAACTCACGTTCAAAAAAGGAAGGGTTATTTTTATCCCCACATTTCAGCCTGACCCACCTCTGGTTAATTATTTTGAAAATAATCTTACCTCATTTTATTGGGCACAAGAAGGTTAGTGGATGTGTCAAGTTTGATTGATTGCTCTTGAACGGTTTCGGAGATATTGAAGAAAAACCATCTTCAGGGTCACACCTTTAGCGGCCTGTAGCTCCCTTGGGAACCGTTTTCGGACCCATGTTTATAGGAACTTTTTTTCTTGTTTTGATGAAAGGAAGCTGCCGTAGAACGTTGTCGGTGTATTTTCGGAACACCTGTATGTGCCTATACAGGTGTTTCCAAAATGGTGATACAAACTTCTAAGGAGATTCCCCATCAAAAATGGACGAGGAAAAAATATGCTTTTGATGTCCTATAAAATGCTCCGTTGAAAAGTTACAGGTGTTCAAGTTGAATTTTCAAAATCGATTTTTTGAGATAGCTTTTGAACTGTTCAACCGATTTTGTTCAGAACCAAAGTTTACTGAAATAGGTCTCTATTGAACAATAGTAACGTGTTACAAAAAAAATTCAGGGGCGTAGATGATGGGGGATGTCTCCATTCCCCCCCCCCCCCTATTTTTCACTCCCCTGATTATTTTTCCAAATCGTCCTTATTTTGCTTATTTCCTTGTTTTTGGATTTTACGTTCAATTTAGAGAAAAAAGTTACTCTTGCAAAATTTTGATTAGAGGCTTCGTTTTCGAGATATCTGGGTTTGAAACTTTGGGAAACATCTCGAAATTGCCACTTTCGAGGGCCTAAAAATTAGAATCCATAAAAACTCATGATTTCTCAGCAGAAATAGGTTCTCTAAAATTTTTAAGTTCATAAACCACTATTTTTCCCGAGCAACGAGAAGTTTTCAGGGTGAAAAATTGGCCTCATTGAAAGTGGCGATTTCGATTTGGATGTTTTCCAAAGTTTCAAACCCAAATATCTCAAAAATAAAGCCTCCAATCAAAATTTTGCAAGAATAACTTTTTTGTCTAAATTTGACGTGGAATTCAAAAATTGGATTTAGGAAAATAGCTAGGGGATGGAAAATAGGGGGGGAAATATGCAGACACCCCCCCCCCCATTATCTACGCCCGATTTTTTTTCAAACGCGTAACTATTATTCGATAGAGACCTATTTCAGTAAACTTTGGTTCAAATTTGAACAAAATCGGGTTATTTTATTCAATAAAGATACTACCATGGTGTCTTCCAGTCTTCCCGTCATTTGAAGCCCTGATGGGTCTCCTACTTTCCTCGTTTTGTAGCTTTCAAATATCTTATTGTGTGCCTTTTGGGTTTGCTTTTGCGATCTGAGGCTAGAGCAGACGCATACCATTTCTGCTGGCAGCGGCCCAGCGGCCAAGAAAAAATTGAGGTGAAGATTATAATCTGAAGGTCTTTCGGTCCCTTGAGCAGATTTTTTCCATTGATTTCTAAATAAAAACCTCCCCTTCCCGAAGGGACCTGGATACCTCCGGGAAAGTTTTGGCGTGACACACCGATTTTTTTTTATTTTATAGAGCAAAACAGAAGGATACACCATAATGTTCGTTGAAATCATGAATTAGGGCAGGCCATGGAAGTAGGAACGTTTGTCGTGAATTTATCAATAATCACTCAAAGATGTCAACTTGATGAGCCGTCCGCACGCCCTCCGTCGTCATGGAATACATTTTGGACATACGTTTCGAAGTTCACAGCCTGCCCTAATTGGGATATTGGGATTGGGATTGCCGAACTCTGGACATTTCCGAAATATACGTGATGGCTTGCGATTGAAATTACATGGGAGACTTGAACGGTCGATCAAAAAACATCAGCCGAATTGGCGGAGGCGCCGTCATTCCAGAACACACGGGAAGCACCCGGAAGGTGTGTGATTATTCGGGAGTCGTCTACAAACCATATGCCGGGCCATTGTGTAATTTGCTGGAGGACCCATGGAACATTCAAGGTAATTAGTCGGGACCTATATAAGCACTATGGATCGTCCACAGCACCAGTATTGAATACAAGGCGATAGACAGCGGATAGAAAACGCGAAATTCGTAACACTACGTATAATTCTAAATCACGAATACCAAAGTGACTCCGGAAGATCCGAAAGAGCTAGTTCGGTGGTTAACGGGCATATTCTATACAAACCTTGTACTTTAAGGTACAGCATTGGGATTTGGCACAGTTGAAGTACATACCGATATCTTACTTTCAAGAAGTGGTGCCCAGATGGCACTATAGTCCGGCTGTTAAGAGGAACCACCTTGCATTTTAGAGACAAGCGACAAAATTTGGCACACCTGTTCACTAGACCCTACTTTTCGATTTAAGAAATGTTGCCACCATCTGCGGTTGTGTAGACACTTTATACAGGGTTCAGTAGAAAAAATTTGTTGAAAAATCGTAAATCGTGAACCATAACCGGTGGACGTATGTAAATCAGGATATTGATGACTGATTCCATGCCTGTGGAGATGCTGCAAACAGTTTTGAAATATCTTGAGGCGTTTCCAAAATATTTTGGAAGAAGTGAAATTTCTTCAACTTTTTCTTTTTTCAATAAATCAGTTGTTTTTGGAGATATTGAGCAGCAACTTGATATTCCGGCAAACAAATATGTTTTCAATGAAACGCGATGTGGAGCCATCGACAAAGCCTGCTAGATTCGAAACTTAGATCTTCAACTTTTTTTCCATCATGAGCGCGATCTTCAAATTGCCCTTCGTGAAATTGTTGAAAAAACAACAGGTATACTCTATACACTGATAGAAAGGACCACCAGATTCATCCGCTTGAAAAGTAGTCCCGAGCGTTATCTGCGAAATTTAAAATTCCAGTTAGAAAGAGGTGCTTATTTCCGTTAATCACAGCTAAGTGCTATGGTAATTTTAAATGACACCAGTTTAATACCAATTTTAATAAATGAGAAAATAATATTTTTGAATGAAGCTGATTTTATTACACAACACTCACAACAGCCGAGCCGACTAAAAATAACAAACATCATAGAGAAATGGAGGTTAGAAATCGTACGTAATTGTCAAACTCGCTGAATGTAATCCCATTGGCTTGGCGTAGGAATAATTTGCCCGGGTAAGACTACCAACCGAACAAAACTAATATTAGTTCCAAACGCGCCTATGTTGTTACAGTCTTTGGTGCTTTTGTTTGCTATAGGTTACATCACTGAAATTCAAAAAAGTCCGTTCTATCGGTGTACAGACTATAACGACTTTATTGGACACACACGATGTTTCATCATGAAAAACCAGGTACTCAATTGTGGCAATAACCTCTTCGCCCAAGTAACGTTATCAAGTGCGTTTTTCCTGTTTTTCCTCAACTTACATGGCAGTCATGACCAAATCAAACTTTGGATCAAATGAATGTTTGCGATATTTCAATCAACATTGTTTTTCAACGTCAGTCACCAAATTTCATCATCATCAGTTAAGTGGTGTTCTTTTGGCAAACAGTTGAACAAAAAGTTTGCTTGAATATTTGTGAAAAGGGCAAAAACGCAGAGTCACCTTCTGCCCTCAAACCCGATTAAAGAAAATATGTACCCAAAAGTGCTACCAACTGATACTGAAATGATTCGAAGGATGTACTCCGTAGTTTAAAGCCAAGCTCAAACTGATTGTTACATTTTAGTTTGCAGGAGGGACGTTAAAGTGTTGCTACAGCTTATATTTGGAGCGGTTTTGGCAATATTCAACAAAAAACGTTTCAAATATCAAGTTGTGGCAACACTTTCGACGTCCCTCCTGCCGAAGTAGGATGGAAAAATCCATTTCGGTTCAACTTGAAACTACAGCAGACATTCCTCCGAACTCTTCCAGTATCAATTGGTAGCATTTTTGGTAACAGATTTTCTTTAATCTGGTTTGAAGGGACGACGTGGACCTGCCGTTTTTGTTTTTTTCACAAAAATCGAAGCAAACTTTTTGTTCAACTGTTTGCGAAAAGACCACCACTTAGCTGATAAGGATGAAATTCAGTGACTGGCTGCACAAAATAATGTGGACTATAATGTCGTCAACATCTGATCGATCCAAAGTTCCATTTGGTGATGGTTATCACCTAAGTCGAGGGAAATCAAGAAAAACTAACTTAATAACGTTTCTTGACCAAAGAGGTCATTGCTGCAATGCAGGAACTGGTTTTTCGTAATAAAATGAACGCGTGTGTCCAATTAAGTCGTTACCTGTGGTTTTTTCAACAATTTCACGAAGGGCAATTTAAAGATGGCGCTCACGATGGAAAAAAAAGTTGAAGATCTTAGTTTCGAATCTAGCAGGCTTTGTCGATGGCTTTACATCGCGTTCCATGAAAAACATATTTGTTTGCCGGAATATCAAGTTGCAGCTCAATATCTCCAGAAACAACTGATTTATTGAAAAAAGAAAAAAGGTGAAGAAATTTCACTTCTTCCAGCGTATTTCGGAAACGCCTCAAGATATTTCAAAACTATTTGCAGCATCTCCATGGACATGGAACCAGTCATCAACATCCTGATTTACATACGTCCACCGGTTATGGTTCACGATTTACGATTTTTCAACAAATTTTTTTTACTGAACCCTGTATAAAAAGTCTGCACGATTTCCTCAGATGGTGGCAACATTTCTTAAATCGAAGAGTAGGGTCTAGTGAACAAGTGTGCCAAATTTCGTCGCTTGTCTCTAAAATGCAAGGTGGGTCCCATATATGTAGCTTAACGTCCGGACTACTACTTGCAGACGCCGTACACATGGTGTTCAGTAATTTCAAAATTCCAACTTGTTAAACAAAAGAGTTGAAGTCATGGAAGTTACCAGGTAGATTCACAATTTAATGCTTGTTGAGATAAAGCAAACCGCATTTCAATATATTTGGCCGTTCCTGGAAAATCCTGAAATTAGTGGTCAGTTTCATGAAAATTGACATTTTTCAAGATATACGAGTGAAACTCGGTAGTGCCATGAAGAGTGAAGTCAAGAATGGAATGCCGTGTGTTACCATCGTCTCTATCTAGTATTTTAGGAAAATGTGACAGTAACTTATTCACTTTTTCTTCTCATTGTCCGATGGTTAGCCGTACCAACCTTGCACTTTTAGTATACGGCGGTTGGTCAAAACCACCTTGTATTTCATTCTATGTAGAGCATTCAAACTTGGCACAGCTGTAGTAAATACCCCCCCCCCCAGCTCACTTCTAAAAAGTGGAAACAAGGTTGCAACCCCGGGGGAGCAACAGTTGCCTACCTAACAGGGGTAGATTTCGAAATCTCAACAAATCGTCTGTTTCGGTGACTTCTATCGGTCGGAATCGGTTCCCCACTTGACGAAGAAGGTAAAGAGGCAGGAAGGAGGCTTCAACTGCTGCAGCTTTCTTTGCAGCAGAGTTCTGATTAGTGTTGCCGTCTAGAGTTAGACTTTCTAGATTCTTGTCTTGAAAAGGCGTCAAGACTTAGACAAGACCTCTAGAAACTCTTGTCTTGAAATTTCTAGACAAGACAAGAGTAGGGCTGTCAAGATCAAGAGTCTTGATTAGACTCTTGAAAACAAAAAAATAATAAAAAATCAGATATATTCCTTTCCGTTGGTGGTTTTTATTTTCTACTGAATATGTGATTAGCTTGGAGATTTCTTACAGAGTTTATTGGCAATATGAAATAACATGAATAAGGGTAAACGGTATGACAAAGTGCTATTCAAAACTATATCTACTCGAGATGAAAATGATTGCAATGGGTTCTTATACTATTGTTCTTTTATTTGTTGAGATCAAAGTACCAAGATCACTACAGACGATATAAAATATCTCGTCTCAAATGTCACTACTTTTTTCAGAAAACTATCTGGGAATTTGGGACTTTAAATTGGGAGAATAATAGAGCAATAAACCTGTCCTGCGCTTTGCGCGCTAGGCAGGCCATCATGTCATCATGCATTGACCGTTGTTGTCAGGCTGTGTCTGATAGTCAGTCTACAGTCCACGAATATTCACTAGTTATGATTAAAAATAAGGAAAACAAAACAACACATAGAAGCATTTTTCTGTATATTGTGAATTTTATGTATCAGAAGACAATTTGATTTCCAGTTTGTGGTGGTAGTTCACCATAAAGGATGGTTCCGCATTTGGGCGGTCGATTGGGCCTAGAATCTCGGAAAACACCGGGAGACGGCGGGTTTGCCGGGCGTGCGGCTGGGCCTACCCTAATGATACGTAACTAGGTTACGGTGTGTCAGATGTTCTATCAAAATAATTTTTATCGAAATGCCAGTGTCAGATCAGATGTCCAGGTCTGGTTTAAATAGTTAAGACTGCGAAATTATCGATGTCCAGGAGGTAGTGTCTCATCATATCTTCAACATTTGGTCAGTTCCTTCAAAAAAATGCGGAAATTGTCAGTATTCTAGTAAATCGGTTGATTGATGATTCCAATGACCAAGGATGTCTCATGAACCTCATTTCTGTGTGGGCTTGCACCTACAGCTCTCTCGCTAAAGTACCTACTTCCGTAGTACACGGGTTAAATTCAATGAATCTGGCATAGTGGCTTTGTATGAAGTAGACAGGTATATGTAGCTAAGTGTATGTAGGTAAGTAATGTAGGTATCACGGTACATTCCCATGGTTCAATGAACAAGCGCGAACTTCTCGGAGAACTGGACAGTAGGAGTAGGTACTTGTAGCAGAAAAATGAGCCCTTTATGGGATCTGAAATACACACCTGTTGGTCTCTAGTCCACACCATCACATGCCCATGAAAAAAGGGCTTCTACTGAAAAAGTTTGAACAGTTTTAAACCCTTCTCCAGTTTCGAAGGACTCCATTTTAAAATTTCGCTGATTTTGGCTATGTTCAATAAACATTTCCCTCAAGGCCAATTGTCCGTAGGTAATGCCTAAATGAAAATCGACAGGAAAACCAATATTATCACAAGTTGGGAAGAAGGTTCAGGCGATTGAATTTGGAAGCTATATGAGTTTGATTTATTACCAGTAGTACCTAACTACCTAAAGGCTATTGGAGTGCTGATAGCCGTCTCTAGTTCTCAAAACTGAGACACAGCACCGACGGGTAACCATTGTTTTTGTGATCCAGGAACAATTTAGCCCTCACAGAGCTGATAGGCCGTCGTTTGTTCTTGGAGGTGCGACACCGCACCGACGGTTGAGCAGTGTTTTTGACCCAGAGGTATTTTGCCTTTTGCATTTTGCTTGATCCGAAAACAATAGGGCGATTAGCTTTCGCAGAGGTGATGGTCTGTTGATAGTTCTAGGAGCTGCAAAAGCACCGACGGCTAGCCATTGTTCTTGACCCAAAAACAATTAAGCCCTTGCAGAGCTGATACACCGTCGTTATTTCTCGGAGGTGTGACAGACAGCACCGTCGGTTATTCATTGTTTTTTATTCGGAAGCATTTTGCTTTCGCAGAGCTGATTAACCGTCGTTAGTTCTTGGAGGTGCGACAGCACCGACGGTGATTCATTGTGCTTGACCCGTAAACAATTAAGCTTTCGCAGAGCAGATGGATTTTGATCCGGATGCAGTTTTGCTTTCGTAGAGCTGATACACTGTCGTTAGTTCTAGGGGGTGCGACAGCACTGACGGTTAGCCACTGTTCTCAACCCAGAAGCTATTCAACCCCCGCAGAGCTGATAGCTCAATGTTAGTTGCCAAAGATGCGACACCGCACCGATGGGTAACCATTGTTTTTTAACAATCCCTTGCAAAGCTGATACACTGTTGTTAGTTCTCGGAGGTGCGATAGCACCGACGATTATTCATTGTATTTGATCCGGAAGCAGTTTTGATTTCGCAGAGCTGATTCTCTGTCGTTGGTTCTAGGAGGTGCGATAGCACCGACGTTTAGCCACTGTTCTTGACCCAAAAATAATGTTGCAATTGCAGAGCTGATATACTGTAGTTATTTCTCGGAGGTGCGACAGCCCCGACGGTTATGCATTATTTTTGATCCGGAAGCAGTTTTGATTTCGCAGAGCTGATTCTCTGTCGTTGGTTCTAGGAGGTGCAATAGCACCGACGTTTAGCCACTGTTCTTGACCCAAAAACAGTTCTGCAATTCCAGAGCTGATATACTGTAGTTGTTTCTCGGAGGTGCGACAGCCCCGACGGTTATGCATTATTTTTGATCCGGAAGCAGTTTTGATTTTGCAGAGCTGATTCTCTGTTGTTGGTTCTAGGAGGTGCAATAGCACCGACGTTCAGCCACTGTTCTTGACCCAAAAACAGTTTTGCAATTGCAGAGCTGATATACTGTAGTTATTTTTCGGAGGTGCGACAGCACCAACGATTATTCATTGTTTTTGATCCAGAAGCAGTTTTGATTTTGCAGAGCTGATTCTCTGTCGTTGGTTCTAGGAGGTGCAATAGCACCGACGTTTAGCCACTGTTCTTGACCCAAAAATAATGTTGCAATTGCAGAGCTGATATACTGTAGTTATTTTTCGGAGGTGCGACAGCACCAACGATTATTCATTGTTTTTGATCCAGGAGCAGTTTTGATTTCGCAGAGCTGATTCTCTGTCGTTGGTTCTAGGAGGTGCAATAGCACTGACGTTTAGCCACTGTTCTTGACCCAAAAACAGTTCTGCCATTCCAGAGCTGATATACTGTAGTTGTTTCTCGGAGGTGCGACAGCCCCGACGGTTATGCATTATTTTTGATCCGGAAGCAATTTTGATTTAACAGAGCTGATTCTCTGTCGTTGGTTCTAGGAGGTGCAATAGCACCGACGTTCAGCCACTGTTCTTGACCCAAAAACAGTTTTGCAATTGCAGAGCTGATATACTCTAGTTATTTTTCGGAGGTGCGACAGCACCAACGATTATTCATTGTTTTTGATCCAGAAGCAGTTTTGATTTTGCAGAGCTGATTCTCTGTCGTTGGTTCTAGGAGGTGCAATAGCACCGACGTTCAGCCACTGTTCTTGACCCAAAAACAGTTTTGCAATTGCAGAGCTGATATACTGTAGTTATTTCTCGGAGGTGCGACAGCCCCGACGGTTATGCATTATTTTTGATCCGGAAGCAGTTTTGATTTCGCAGAGCTGATTCTCTGTCGTTGGTTCTAGGAGGTGCGACAGCACCGACGGTTATGCATTATTTTTGATCCGGAAGCAATTTTGATTTCGCAGAGCTGATTCTCTGTCGTTGGTTCTAGGAGGTGCGATAGCACCGACGTTTAGCCACTGTTCTTGACCCAAAAACAATTTTGCAATTGCAGAGCTGATACTGTAGTTATTTCTCGGAGGTGCGACAGCACCAACGATTACTCATTGTTTTTGATCCAGAATCAGTTTTGATTTTGCAGAGCTGATTCTCTGTCGTTTGTTCTAGAAGGTGCAATAGCACCGACGTTCAGCCACTGTTCTTGACCCAAAAACAGTTTTGCAATTGCAGAGCTGATATACTGTAGTTATTTCTCGGAGGTGCGACAGCCCCGACGGTTATGCATTATTTTTGATCCGGAAGCAGTTTTGATTTCGCAGAGCTGATTCTCTGTCGTTGGTTCTAGGAGGTGCGACAGCACCGACGGTTATGCATTATTTTTGATCCGGAAGCAATTTTGATTTCGCAGAGCTGATTCTCTGTCGTTGGTTCTAGGAGGTGCGATAGCACCGACGTTTAGCCACTGTTCTTGACCCAAAAACAGTTTTGCAATTGCAGAGCTGATACTGTAGTTATTTCTCGGAGGTGCGACAGCACCAACGATTATTCATTGTTTTTGATCCAGAAGCAGTTTTGATTTTGCAGAGCTGATTCTCTGTCGTTGGTTCTAGAAGGTGCAATAGCACCGACGTTCAGCCACTGTTCTTGACCCAAAAACAGTTTTGCAATTGCAGAGCTGATACTGTAGTTATTTCTCGGAGGTGCGACAGCACCAACGATTATTCATTGTTTTTGATCCAGAAGCAGTTTTGATTTTGCAGAGCTGATTCTCTGTCGTTTGTTCTAGAAGGTGCAATAGCACCGACGTTCAGCCACTGTTCTTGACCCAAAAACAGTTTTGCAATTGCAGAGCTGATATACTGTAGTTATTTCTCGGAGGTGCGACAGCCCCGACGGTTATGCATTATTTTTGATCCGGAAGCAGTTTTGATTTCGCAGAGCTGATTCTCTGTCGTTGGTTCTAGGAGGTGCGACAGCACCGACGGTTATGCATTATTTTTGATCCGGAAGCAATTTTGATTTCGCAGAGCTGATTCTCTGTCGTTGGTTCTAGGAGGTGCGATAGCACCGACGTTTAGCCACTGTTCTTGACCCAAAAACAGTTTTGCAATTGCAGAGCTGATACTGTAGTTATTTCTCGGAGGTGCGACAGCACCAACGATTATTCATTGTTTTTGATCCAGAAGCAGTTTTGATTTTGCAGAGCTGATTCTCTGTCGTTGGTTCTAGAAGGTGCAATAGCACCGACGTTCAGCCACTGTTCTTGACCCAAAAACAGTTTTGCAATTGCAGAGCTGATACTGTAGTTATTTCTCGGAGGTGCGACAGCACCAACGATTATTCATTGTTTTTAATCCAGAAGCAGTTTTGATTTTGCAGAGCTGATTCTCTGTCGTTGGTTCTAGGAGGTGCGATAGCACCGACGTTTAGCCACTGTTCTTGACCCAAAAACAATTTTGCAATTGCAGAGCTGATACTGTAGTTATTTCTCGGAGGTGCGACAGCACCAACGATTATTCATTGTTTTTGATCCAGAAGCAGTTTTGATTTTGCAGAGCTGATTCTCTGTCGTTGGTTCTAGGAGGTGCAATAGCACCGACGTTCAGCCACTGTTCTTGACCCAAAAACAGTTTTGCAATTGCAGAGCTGATATACTGTAGTTATTTCTCGGAGGTGCGACAGCCCCGACGGTTATGCATTATTTTTGATCCGGAAGCAGTTTTGATTTCGCAGAGCTGATTCTCTGTCGTTGGTTCTAGGAGGTGCAATAGCACCGACGTTCAGCCACTGTTCTTGACCCAAAAACAGTTCTGCAATTCCAGAGCTGATATACTGTAGTTATTTTTCGGAGGTGCGACAGCACCAACGATTATTCATTGTTCTTGATCCAGAAGCAGTTTTGATTTTGCAGAGCTGATTCTCTGTCGTTGGTTCTAGGAGGTGCAATAGCACCGACGTTTAGCCACTGTTCTTGACCCAAAAACAGTTTTGCAATTGCAGAGCTGATATACTGTAGTTATTTCTCGGAGGTGCGACAGCCCCGACGGTTATGCATTATTTTTGATCCGGAAGCAGTTTTGATTTCGCAGAGCTGATTCTCTGTCGTTGGTTCTAGGAGGTGCAATAGCACCGACGTTCAGCCACTGTTCTTGACCCAAAAACAGTTCTGCAATTCCAGAGCTGATATACTGTAGTTATTTTTCGGAGGTGCGACAGCACCAACGATTATTCATTGTTTTTGATCCAGAAGCAGTTTTGATTTCGCAGAGCTGATTCTCTGTCGTTGGTTCTAGGAGGTGCAATAGCACCGACGTTTAGCCACTGTTCTTGACCCAAAAACAATTTTGCAATTGCAGAGCTGATACTGTAGTTATTTCTCGGAGGTGCGACAGCACCAACGATTACTCATTGTTTTTGATCCAGAATCAGTTTTGATTTTGCAGAGCTGATTCTCTGTCGTTGGTTCTAGAAGGTGCAATAGCACCGACGTTCAGCCACTGTTCTTGACCCAAAAACAGTTTTGCAATTGCAGAGCTGATATACTGTAGTTATTTCTCGGAGGTGCGACAGCCCCGACGGTTATGCATTATTTTTGATCCGGAAGCAGTTTTGATTTCGCAGAGCTGATTCTCTGTCGTTGGTTCTAGGAGGTGCGACAGCACCGACGGTTATGCATTATTTTTGATCCGGAAGCAATTTTGATTTCGCAGAGCTGATTCTCTGTCGTTGGTTCTAGGAGGTGCGATAGCACCGACGTTTAGCCACTGTTCTTGACCCAAAAACAATTTTGCAATTGCAGAGCTGATACTGTAGTTATTTCTCGGAGGTGCGACAGCACCAACGATTATTCATTGTTTTTGATCCAGAAGCAGTTTTGATTTTGCAGAGCTGATTCTCTGTCGTTGGTTCTAGGAGGTGCAATAGCACCGACGTTCAGCCACTGTTCTTGACCCAAAAACAGTTTTGCAATTGCAGAGCTGATACTGTAGTTATTTCTCGGAGGTGCGACAGCCCCGACGGTTATTCATTGTTTTTAATCCAGAAGCAGTTTTGATTTTGCAGAGCTGATTCTCTGTCGTTGGTTCTAGAAGGTGCAATAGCACCGACGTTCAGCCACTGTTCTTGACCCAAAAACAGTTTTGCAATTGCAGAGCTGATATACTGTAGTTATTTCTCGGAGGTGCGACAGCCCCGACGGTTATGCATTATTTTTGATCCGGAAGCAGTTTTGATTTCGCAGAGCTGATTCTCTGTCGTTGGTTCTAGGAGGTGCGACAGCACCGACGTTCAGCCACTGTTCTTGACCCAAAAACAGTTTTGCAATTGCAGAGCTGATATACTGTAGTTATTTCTCGGAGGTGCGTCAGCACCAACGATTATTCATTGTTTTTGATCCAGAAGCAGTTTTGCTTTCGCGGAGCTGATACTGTCGTTAGTTCTAGGATGTGCGACAAAACCAACGGTTGTCGGTTAGTCACTGTTCTTGTATCAAAAACAATAGGTCATTTCATGGAATTTCCAAGGTCACACTTTTTGCACGGAGCTGAGCGCATTGTCGAGATTTTTGGCAGAAAATGACAGTTCTGCGAGTCAATAACAATAACAAACCGACATAACCAACAAAGCGTGAAATTCCAACCTGATAATTTCCACATGGAAATGAACGTGCATCGTTTAAAATAAGGCGCTACAAAATGGTGCGCTTTTGGGGGCTGCAAATCAGACAGCGGGCACATCATGTTCACTTAAGCGAATTCGCTTTTTCTTGGAGGATGAAGCCATCACGCATCACGAAACAGAGAGCAGGGCCGCTATTCTTGAATCGTGTGAGAAAAGTCCCTGGGAGTAAAATACATTCCGCAGTACACTGATGTGGCGAATGTTGCCTAAAATCGTGGTTTTTAGGCAACTTTCGCTACAGAAGTGTAGTACAGATTATATAAAACTGATGAGAGTCAGAGAGTCCCAGGTGAGAGTCTCTGAGAGAACGGAACTCGTGCAAAATTTGACAGTTGACGGCAGACTCGCTTATCCGTCAATATTCGATATCACGCTTGCGCATAAGTTCCACGAAATGTGCTAATATTTCTCGGGAGTGCTGCGACAGCACCGGCGGTTACTCATTGTGCTTGACCCGAAAACAATTGAGCCCCGCAGATTTGATAGGTTTTTGATTCGGAAGCAGTTTTGCTTTCGCAGAGCTGATACAATGTCGTTAGTTCTAGGAGGTGCGATAGCACCGACGCTTAGCCACTGTTCCTGACCCAAAAACAATTTTGCCATTGCAAAGCTGATACACTGTAGCAATTTATTGGAGGTGCGATAGCACCCACGTTTATTCGATGTGCTTGTCCCGAAAAATAGAGGGGAGTGGTCTAACCTGAACTGACCCATGTATGCAGGGGAGAGTTGAGAAATTTCGACCTCAAAATGACGGGCTGTCAACTCTCACTCTTCAATTTTCAGCTGTCACCTGTCAACTGTCACCGCTGTGCCATCTATGAATTGAACCAGACGAAGGGCTGTCAACTATCATAGATCAATTGTCAACTGTCAAATGTCACTTGTCATTTCGATGGGTCCTAATAAGACTAGCTTTATTCGCAGAGCCCGATGTGAAGTAACGTTTCTCGCAGAAGGTCTTTGTAACTAGCGCAATTCAAAATAGGTCGTTGTAACTGGCGCATCTCGAAATGAACGCAAGTGAATCACTTTTTCGTTTGACATTTCGGATCTTATTTCGACGGAAATCCACCAAATTTCTGAACTGGACGAGAAATGGTTGATGCACATTCAACGATTGGTGGTTTTTAGATGAATCGGGCATGCTTTTATCCACCAAAACACAATGAAGCAAGTGAATCACTTGCGTTCATTTCGAGATGCGCCAGTTACAACGACCTATTTTGAATTGCGCTAGTTACAAAGACCTTCTGCGAGAAACGTTACTTCACATCGGGCTCTGCGAATAAAGCTAGTCTTATTAGGACCCATCGATTTGTCAGGTTTGAAGAATGCGCCACCTGTGGACTGAATGGTTATTGATCTGACAGATATCTATCAATACGCCACCTATGAGCCGAATGATAAACTAATCTGATAGATATCTGTCAATCAATACACAGCCTGTGGGTCGAATGAGCTTTCAGCTACCCTATTTTGGCTACCTGAGCCGCGTTTCGCTACTTGCGAGGGTCACCTATCCACTAGCGATCGCTCTTCGTCACAGTTTCTGATATATCGAGTTGGTAGAATAGTGAAAATGTCATAAAAATACACACATCAAAAAAATCTGGAGGACAAGCAAATTCAGACGATTTCTCAAATCATCATAACTTTTGATTTCCGTCAGCGATTTCATATTGGTTTCCAGTGTTCGATAGCTTGTGATCGTTTTCTTGGAAGTTCAACATGGCGGCACAAATTGATCAATATCTTTGGCAAATTACCTTTGATTTTCAAAATTCAAAAACGTTACTGGAGCCGAAGAACCAATTTTCTTAACTGGACTATTGGGATGCATGAAAAATGGTTTTCGGGAAATCGTGCTCGTACTGAACTTTCGGCAATTTTACACTGTTCCATTGATTACCCTCAAGAAACTTTATAGAACATTGTTTGTATTCGACGTGATCAAGGCTAGGAACAAAGGATTGGGCTATCGAACACTGACAACCGATATGAAATCGCTGACGGCAATCAGCGATGATTAACCTTAATTTTTTTTCTTAAATCTCTTTGTTACCCTTCGGGCCGGACCGAAATGTTGACACTAATTCCTCCGGAACTAAGGATAGCGCCATCGCAATTTTTTGTCAGAATTTTCTTTATAGTGTGTACTACCAACCCATTACCTCAGCATTGCTCGAGCTTTGTCTCCAAGGACCTTAATTTTTTTTCTTAAATCTCTTTGTTACCCTTCGGGCCGGACCGAAATGTTGACACTTATTCCTCCGGAACTAGGGATAGCGCCATCGCAATTTTTTGTCAGGATTTTCTTTATAGTGTGTACTACCAACCCATCACCTCAGCATTGCTCGAGCTTTGTCTCCAAGGACCTTAATTTTTTTTCATAAATCTCTTTGTTACCCTTCGGGCCGGACCGAAATGTTGACACTTATTCCTCCGGAACTAGGGATAGCGCCATCGCAATTTTTTGTCAGGATTTTCTTTATAGTGTGTACTACCAACCCATCACCTCAGCATTGCTCGAGCTTTGTCTCCAAGGACCTTAATTTTTTTTCATAAATCTCTTTGTTACCCTTCGGGCCGGACCGAAATGTTGACACTTATTCCTCCGGAACTAGGGATAGCGCCATCGCAATTTTTTGTCAGGATTCTCTTTATAGTGTGTACTACCAACCCATCACCTCAGCATTTCTCGAGCTTTGTCTCCAAGGACCTTAATTTTTTTTCATAAATCTCTTTGTTACCCTTCGGGCCGGACCGAAATGTTGACACTAATTCCTCCGGAACTAGGGATAGCGCCATCGCAATTTTTTGTCAGAATTTTCTTTATAGTGTGTACTACCAACCCATTACCTCAGCATTGCTCGAGCTTTGTCTCCAAGGACCTTAATTTTTTTCTTAAATCTCTTTGTTACCCTTCGGGCCGGACCGAAATGTTGACACTTATTCCTCCGGAACTAGGGATAGCGCCATCGCAATTTTTTGTCAGGATTTTCTTTATAGTGTGTACTACCAACCCATCACCTCAGCATTGCTCGAGCTTTGTCTCCAAGGACCTTAATTTTTTTTCTTAAATCTCTTTGTTACCCTTCGGGCCGGACCGAAATGTTGACACTTATTCCTCCGGAACTAGGGATAGCGCCATCGCAATTTTTTGTCAGGATTTTCTTTATAGTGTGTACTACCAACCCATCACCTCAGCATTGCTCGAGCTTTGTCTCCAAGGACCTTAATTTTTTTTCATAAATCTCTTTGTTACCCTTCGGGCCGGACCGAAATGTTGACACTAATTCCTCCGGAACTAGGAATAGCGCCATCGCAATTTTTTGTCAGAATTTTCTTTATAGTGTGTACTACCAACCCATTACCTCAGCATTGCTCGAGCTTTGTCTCCAAGGACCTTAATTTTTTTTCTTAAATCTCTTTGTTACCCTTCGGGCCGGACCGAAATGTTGACACTTATTCCTCCGGAACTAGGGATAGCGCCATCGCAATTTTTTGTCAGGATTTTCTTTATAGTGTGTACTACCAACCCATCACCTCAGCATTGCTCGAGCTTTGTCTCCAAGGACCTTAATTTTTTTTCATAAATCTCTTTGTTACCCTTCGGGCCGGACCGAAATGTTGACACTAATTCCTCCGGAACTAGGGATAGCGCCATCGCAATTTTTTGTCAGAATTTTCTTTATAGTGTGTACTACCAACCCATTACCTCAGCATTGCTCGAGCTTTGTCTCCAAGGACCTTAATTTTTTTTCTTAAATCTCTTTGTTACCCTTCGGGCCGGACCGAAATGTTGACACTTATTCCTCCGGAACTAGGGATAGCGCCATCGCAATTTTTTGTCAGGATTTTCTTTATAGTGTGTACTACCAACCCATCACCTCAGCATTGCTCGAGCTTTGTCTCCAAGGACCTTAATTTTTTTTCATAAATCTCTTTGTTACCCTTCGGGCCGGACCGAAATGTTGACACTAATTCCTCCGGAACTAGGGATAGCGCCATCGCAATTTTTTGCCAGGATTTCCTTTATAGTGTGTACTACCAACCCATCACCTCAGCATTGCTCGAGCTGTGTCTCCAAGGACTGGAGACAAGCTGGGCTTCCTGTTGTTTGTGCTCGTACCTACCGTGCGGCTGAACTTGCTTGTGATAACTTGAGTTAGTTATCCCCGTGCATTGTGATTGCATTGAGTAGTCATAGCTAATCACTTATCACCTGCCTCAAGAGTTTGCTCAGTGACATTCAAGTTCTTTTATGTAATTCTTCTAACAGTTGTGGTACATGCATCAAAGTCACGCAAATCATAGCTGACAACGTCTGCCAGATAAACATAAAACGTCAGTGCCGGGGTGTGTCCATAGCAACTGAAATATTAGGGTATGATCATACGGAAGCCATAAATGCGGTTTTTCGGAGTGTCTCCAGTAATCTCTACTTCTTGCTGAATAACATTTTCTTATGTTCTTCAAACATGCACCATGATAAAGAGAATTAACTAGGCTCTATGATCATTTTTTTACGAAAGCAGAAGTGCGGTCCCACATGGAGAAATAATAGCCGAAAATGTGGCACAGATTCAAGCCTTGCGTAGTCAAAGCGGGCAAAACATGGTCTTCGAAATTGATTTACTTCTTCGTTTTCTGTAACATTTAAGCCACATATTGTGTGTTTTCATGATCAGAGAACATCCTGGCAGTATTCTTGGAACTTTTTTTGCAGAAATTCGGTTTTCGTCATAGATTATTACGAGGCCCAATTCACCCCCAAAACTGAGAACCAGCCTTTATCAATTTTTGTATCAGAGAACAGGAAAGCGTTGCCAGAGAGATGCCATGTCGATTATGTTAATGTTTTGTGATTATATATTCACATGACATGACATCTCCTTCAGACTCTGTATGTCTCTACTGTTTTTCCCAGCTCTCACGCGAAAGTTTTGTCCAAGTGATTTTTTTTCAGGGGCTGCTCCAACATCTTCATTTCTACTTCTCCGAAAAAGAGTTACGCCTTCTCAGGTCGCAGGTTCTAAGAAATTAGGTAGCTTGATAAGGCTTTTATAAGGTTTCTTGCCAATAAGAGGAAAATGATTCAGATAACATGCTGCACCCATATATCCTTCCAATGTACCAAAGCAAAATACCGATTAAGCTGGTGTTCTTTTTACAATTTGAGTGATGTTAGTCTTATTGCCCGAGTCAGGTTGACACAAGCGGGTCAACAAATACAATGACAGGTCTGCGAATAATCGGATAATTTTCGACAAAAATATTGGACCATGTCCGCACCACGACATCTGGGAACTCTGGGTCCTGCTTAAACCCAATTATTTACATTTCCCTGTCCAGCAGCAATGTTTCGAACACCAAACAGCAAAATAATATTGAAGTTCATCGTTTAACTTTTTTGACTGTGACTCTTTCGTGGACTATTTCTTGACGTTCATGTGGCAACCTGGTATTATTCTTGGCTTGCTTATTCACTAGATTCGAGCCGATGGACTGTGGTGAGTTAAATTTCTATATCCTTTCCCGGTGCCAGATTTTTTGAGTACTTTTTTAAATGGAAAGTAGTTGACTATATTCATTCAAGCATCAACCTACGGCTCTACAATCGTATCTTGTCATTTTATATAAGACCCCATTGCAGAAATACGTCTACTACAGGTTGGGGGTGGCGGTGGCAACTTTTCTTTCAGCATTCACACCAATGATAAATTTCAGTCTCAATAAAAGTGGGTCTTTGTTTTAAAATTTGAACTTGAGTATACCCAAGTAGAATATTTTATTGAAGCGCAGTGTTTATTCGAAGGGTGCTTCTTGCTCCTCACAGTTTGTCTGTTTTTCTTGCTGAACGATGTTTAAATTTCTGTCACGTATTTTTCTCGAGAGAAGGGGTTTCATAGTAATTTGATTTCAAGAGTCTATCTAGACTCTTGAAAAATTTCCATCAAGAGTTAGAGTCTTGTCTTGAAATTTTGAAATTATCTTGATATTTCAAGACAAGACAAGAGTAGGGCAACTCTTGTCTTGTCTTGTCTAGACGGCAACACTAGTTCTGATTGGATGGGCAAAATTCAAAAAGTTTAGCAATGGGTTGAGGAAGCGGGTTGTGTACCCTTCAGGAGCCCAAACAGAAAATACCGGAATCATAGTATTTCTATCACAATTTTTTGCACATTTGATATACATATATGTGGCATTTTCTGATGAAACTTCACTCTACTTCACTTTTGCCTCAATAATATTGATCTAACTATTCAGAAAAGGTCTATTCTCTAACTCTCAGTCGAGAAGTCAAAGATACTTTAATTTTTGTTGGAGATAATAGACATTACAGATTACAAAAAGACATTCAGCATCTTTTTCAAATAGTGTGAAAATAAATTTGCAGATACTGAGGATCTTCAAGGGTTTTTTGAGTATCAACGATTGATTTGTAGAATTAGTCCCAATCGATGACCATTTTTTAATCTACCTATTGAAATCGCTCTCAGGGCTGACCCTTGAGTCTTTTGGAGGGATGTGTAGTAGGTATTCACATATTCAGCACCCTTCTCAAATGATGTCAATTCAATTTGTAGCAATTAGAGGCCTTGAAAGCTCTTTTGAGTCTTCGCAATGGATATGTAGCATTATGGAGTCTTTTTCAAACTGCGCCTCAATAAACATGTAGCAATTAGAGAGGCCGAGAGAGAGGCCTTCGAAGCTCTTCTAGTTAGTAACTATTCACATCCAGTGCTTCTCTTGTATGGTCACAACTGATTTGTAGTAACTAGAGAAGTCTTCAAAACTTTTTTAAATTCTCACAACTGTTTTGTAGCATAAGTTACAGTCTGTGGCCATTAATGAGTAATTTTGAAATAGCTGCGTTAGGTCACCTTCGAAACCATTTTTTCAGTCTTGCCAATGGATTCAGATCAGCTATTCACGTTTGATCACTTTTGTTTTTGAAGTGTCAAAAAATTTGTAGCAATAAGAAGCTTGCTTTCTTGATTCTTTCCAAGGGATTTATAGAAATAGTAATTATTCAGCACCGTTCTTTTTTAAAAAGATAAAGTAATTTGAAGCGAATGAAAGCCTTCAAGACTTTTCGAGTTTTAGCAATTGATGTATAGAATTAGTCCCGGTCGGTGACCATTAGGGTCTTACTGAATTTGCAGTAAAACATCACCTCCAAGGTTATTTCATGAGCCTTCCCAAAAGATTCGTAGCAACATAAATTATCCAGCAACTTATTTTTAGAACAGGATCAGTGAATTTGTAGCAATTACAGGCCTTCAAGAGGTTCTCCAAGTCTCAGCAATTGGTTGTAGCATTAGTCCCAGTTGATGACCATTTTTGAGACTTCTTGTTGGATGTGCAGGGATAAATAAGCTTCTCTTCTAAGGCCTATTCTTTGATCTTTCCAAAGGAATTTCAGCGAATATTCACATTCGGCACCGTTTTTAATAGTCTCAATTTTGTAACAATTAGAGAAACTTTTAAGTTTTTTTTGGGTTTTCGACAGTGATCTATAGCATGAGTCCCAGTCATTTATAGTTTTTGCGAGTACTCCAGGAACTTCAGCATAAGTCGTCTTCAAGGCCATTTCTGAGGCTCCCAAAGGGACTCGAAGGAAATATCCACAACGTTCAGAATTCTTGTTTGCTCTCAGATACCTAACTAGTTTGTGGCAACTAGGTAGGCCTCCAAAACTCATCTGATTTCTTTGCAATTGATTTGTAGAATTAGTTCCAATCGGTGACCATTTTTTAATAGTATTGAATTTTCTGCGTTTGACCGCCTAGCGCCTTCAAGATCATTTCCCGAGCTTTTCCAATGAATTCGTATCAACAATTCACATTCAGTCCCTTTTTCGGAGTAGTCTTGAATAATTTGTAGCAAGAGAAGCCTTCAATGCTTGTTTTTGAGTCTTCGCAATACATTTGTAGCTTATTCCCAGTCAATGACCAGTCTGAGGTCTTAATATTGAATTCGCAGTATTAGGTCGCTTTCGAGACCATTTCTTGAATATTTTCATTTTTCAAGGAATTCGCAGTGAAGATTCATATTTGAACCTCTTTTTGAATAACCTGAAATAAATTACAGCGATAAGGAGCTTTCAAGGCTTGTTTTGAGTCTTTGCAATTGATTGGCAGCATTAGCTCCAGTGGCTCCAGTCAGTAATGATTTTTAAGTTTCGGCCAGGCTGCAACGTAAGCCACCGCTCCGAGGGTTCGGGCACAGAAGTACATACGGCACACAGCAGAGGGCGAGATGTATATGCACGCATACTTCTTCATCAATTCCAGGTTTTAGTCTAATAGGAGCTAGTTTCATGAAAAAATGCCGCAGATATATCAGTTGGGCACGAAATTGTGATGATTTCGGTAATTTCTGTTTGTGCCTCTGAAATGTGGGCCAACCCGCTTCCACAAATCATCGCAAAGTCGCCGTAACCTTGAACTAGTGAATATCAAGTGGGGGACCGATCTCGGTCCATAGAAGTCACCGAAACGGACGGTTTCTCGAAGTTTTGAAATCTGCGCCTGTTAGGTAGACAACTCGCTATACCGCTGTTCTCCCGGGTCTGCAACCTTGTTTCCACTTCTTGGAAGTAAGATGGGGGTATGTACTACAACTGTGCCAAGTCTGAATGTTCTAGAATAAAATGCAAGTTAGGTCTTAGGTCTCAATATCGTCGATTAACCGCCGTAGGTACTATCTTGAGTAGAGCATTGAGACTTGGAGTTGGACTTGGACAGTTGGAGTCGAGGTTGGAGTTCATGCCTATATCTTGCTTATACAAGAAGTGATGCCCAGATGGCACCACTTGCAGACGCCGTGTACTAGGTGTTCAATGATGCGAAAATTCCGAATTCCGGTGAACAAGTTGGAATTTTCACATTATTGAACACCCCATATACGGCGTCTGCAAGTGATGTCATTTAGGCACCACTTCTTGAAAGTAAGCTATAGGTATGTACTTCAACTGTGCCAAGTCTCTATGCTCTACTCAAAAGTGCAAGGTTGGTAGGTTGGTACGGCTAACCACCGGACAATGAGAAGAAAAACAGTGTTGACTGTCAAATTTTTCGAAAATAGTAGATGCAGACAATGGTAACACAAGCCATTCCATTCTTGACTTCACTTTTCATGGGACTACCTAGTTTCACTCGAACATCTTGAAAAATCACTGATTTATTGAAAAATGTCAATTTTCATGAACCTACTGGCCACTAACTTCAGGATTATTCAAGAACGGCTGAAGGTATTGAGACGCGGTTTGTTTTATCTTAACAAGCATTGGATTGTGAATCTACATGGTGACTTTCATGAGTCCAACTCTTTTGGTTGACGAGTTGTAATTTTTGCGTCTGCAAGTACCTAGTGCCATTTAGGCACCACTTCTTGAAAGTGAAGTGCATGTATGTAAGTACTTCAACTGTGCCAAATCTCAATGCTTTACTAAAAAGTGCAAGGTTGGGACGGCTAACCACCAGAATATAAGCGGTGAACAATAATAATTATAGTCACTCAAACCAGAGACTCAAACTGAGGCGCGGTAGTGATCTGTGATTGGTCTAGTGGGCCAATGTCGAGATTTTCGATGCCAAGTATCATAAAACTGACAAGGAATCAGATACAAAAGTCAGTGTCTATCAGAGTTTATCAGCCAGACCATCGTTCATTGCCTGTAACTGGTGCTCTTCGAAATGATGCAAAAGATTGATATGGAAGACATGTTCAATCACAACCGGGGAGTGCCGAACCACGACTGCCAGCTACCCGAAGACGAAAGCATCATCGTCAAGTACATCCACAGCGGAATGTTTGTGCCGTTCCGGAGGAAACTCAAGAAATTCTTAATGGTCAGCCCTTTGGATCCGCAAGTGAATCAAATGCTCCGATCCACCACTAAAATCAGACTTGAAGAGATAAGACATTTGGATCACTTTTACCACGTTATCCATCCGTTTAGCGAAGGAAGGTGAGTCCTTGCGGAGCCTGCCTAGAATTCTGGCGCTGCCTCAAGGCTGATCTGCTAAGTAGGCGGTGGCGTAACTTATAATGACCCAAAGTCTGTAATCACGCCACTGATGTAGGTCTCTTTGATTGCGGGACGTGAGATTTGGTGATGATCACCGCTTGCTTGCTGCTAACGACCTATAGATGAGCCTTCCTGCTGCTCTTTCTTGATGATAAAAGCTGATGATAAGTCTCATCGTTGACATGCCATATTTCCCTTTCGTGGCCAACGAGCTAGAACTTTGGGCCAAAAAAAAAACATGCAATTATGTTTACAAATTTCTCGTTCACATACAGGTTCTTCTGGGAGACCATCATGATCGTAATCTACTTACTTGAAATGACCGTCACGCCTCTCGCTGCCGCCACCAGGGTGCCGTCAAGAACGCTATCCGAAATGGAACTGGTTTGTTACATTTTCATAGTCATTGACATGATCTTCTCTTCCTGCACAGGCTATTTGGCAAACAAAACCCAAAAGATTATCCTTCACCGACGTAAGATAATCAAGAACTACTTGATGAGTTACTTTGTCGTCGACCTGATAGCGTTTTTCCCCTTCAACATGTTGATGCGGAACATTAACCTCGGCCACAATATCGAGGCGAAACTGAAAGTGTTCTTCGGGTTGAGACTGCTGCTGTTTGCGAGATTCGCAAGAATTCCGACCATGCTGAAGTATATCAGGAAGTTTTGTGAGGTCAGTATGTGGGCCAGAAGGCGTTACCACTTTCTTCAATGGGACAGTACAAGCTGTTTGAACCGCATGAATTCATTCATTGTGGTCAAAGCTGCGCTCAATTTATTTTCCATTTTTTAGAGGATGAAAATCTGGGGAGAGTCGGTGAGGAACATGAGTTTGGTGCTGATCTTCGCCATAATCATTTTGACGTTGACCGTCGTACAAACGTTTCTGCTTGTGCTGAGAAAGCCGATGGTGAGGCACTACAGGGAGGACCAATCAGATTTATTTCATCTTATGCTGGAGTCGTGCCATCAAGTGGTCATGATCATCATGCTGATCGGACCGATCATAACGGCTGAAGATATCAAGGAAATGATTTATCAGTCCATTTGTCTCCTGTTTGGCAGCATCATTAACATGGTCATTTTGGGTAAGATAGTTGAGCCGTTCAATGAAGCCCAAAAACATGTTCAAGATTTTTCTCATTTTCCAAGCCAAGATCATGCAGATTTATTACATGCGCTCCAAGGCCAAAAATAAATACAATAGCATGATGCAGCAAATTACTGAATACATGAAATACAAAGAACTGCCCGAAGCCCTACGGACAAGAGTGTTTCGATATCTTGATTTCAGGTTCCGGAAGCACATTTTCAAAGAGTCGCAAGTGCTGAGCACCGTTTCTACCATTTTGAAACAGGTAAAAACTTTAGACGTGTGCTGGACAATGATTATTTTATAACCCAAAACATCTTTTCTATTTTGGGCAGGACATTTTGATGCACAACTGTAAGAGAATGATCGACAAAGTGGACTTCTTCAAAGACTTACCCACCGCCTTGATTATGAGAATCCTGGACCGTTTAAAGACTGAAGTCTACTTACCCGGGGACGTCATAGTCCAAGCTGGAATCGTGGGAAATGCAATGTTTTTCCTCTGCATGGGAAAAGTCGCCGTGTACTCAAAACAAGGCCTCGAGGTTGGAAATTCTTCTTCTCACTGCTTAAAAAGCAGGGTTGGCAAAAAAGTGTTTATTTTTTCAACAAAACAAAGTGTTTATCATTTTTCCAACATGTTTTTTATTAATGGAAACTGTTTTTCAAAACATCACGTTTAAACAATTTGGTCTGAAACAAGTGCTCTTGTTTAAAACTTAAGTTCAAAATATTCTGTTTTTGAACAATCAACGCTTTATCTTTATCGTCCGATGAAAATACGTTCACAAAATCAAAAACTTATAAAACCATAGAAGAGGACTCTTGGAGAATTATCGAAAATATCCAAGTTGAAAAGAGAAAAAAATTTGAAACGTAAAAAACATGTTTGAAGTTCATGTTTCAAACTTACATGTTAGAAAAAAATTGTTCAAAACAAGTGTTACTGTTCAAAACAAGTTTGAAACATATATCCCATACACTTTCTATTTTCAGTAGAATGACTTTTTGGAGCCAAAATAAAGTGACAAGCTGGAGCGCTGGGAGAATCCGGCCCATGGCCGCTGATAGTTTCGCTCCCAAACTTTGCAGGTGCCATCAGCCGTAGCCGTAGCCCCCCAGCTTGTCACTTTATTTTTGCTCCAAAAAGTCATTCTACTGAAAATAGAAAGTGTATGGGATATAGGTTTAAAACATTTTGTTTTGAAACAACCAACCCTGATAAAAAGATTCATTTCCACAGTCGCCAAGGCTACAACAAAATTTTTGTCCAGATATGATATGGATATGACTACTATAATCTATTCCAAGCTTAAAAAAACCACAATTTGCCATGAAAAATTCGGGTTTTGTTGGTGTCCCTGATTTTTGATGTTTAATGTCATTCATCTTGCTACAAGGGGGGTTACGTTAAAATTTGTGTCCGTATGACATGAAACCTTCACCTGAACTACCTGAACTACGCTGTGTTGTCAAATTGTCAATCTGGGAACTGCGTCGCCGGCAGGTCGCCGAGGTTCTTTCGGCGAGGATCACAGATCATGATCCTCTGGAACAGAAAGTGAACTAACGCACTTAGTTCTTACAGGGCGCAACGAGCTCAGGTCACGAGATCACTTGCGACGAAATCACACTCCAGCGATAGAACTATGTCCTCCTCGGTCATATTTAAACTATATACTCTTACTGCAACTTCCATCACTTTTTGCTATCGAAATAACGTGCCTAACGGCGTTTTCAAGACAAAATAGGATGAAAATAATGTGTCAGCGTCAAAATCTGATCTAACAATGGAATTAAAACGACAATCTAGCCAGAGCAAACATCACTTTGACAAATTTGATTAAAACCTTTTGACTTTTCAATCCATCAACTTATCAGGTTGTTCAACTACAGCCCATCTGAAGAAAAAATATCAAAGGCAACTGTGGTTTTTTTAAGCTTGGAATGGATAATAGTGTTGCTACTCTTGAAGCCTACTTGAAGTAAGGCTCACATCGCAAAGTTGAGGCTGAAGTGCACGCCGATTCGAAACGATCTGGGCCTCCATGCCAAAAAAAAAAACAAAAAAAAAACGATCTGATGGGCAACGAGAACAAGTGAACAAGCCCTGGAAGAGAGTGCATTATCACATTAATTTCAGATAACTCACCTGACAGACGGCAGTCACTTTGGTGAGATAGCTCTGGTTATAAACCAGCCGCGCATAGCCACCGTGATAGCGATAATGAATTGCGAGGTGTTCCGTCTGAGCCGCAAGGACTTCCAAGAGGCTATCGAGCCATACCCGGAACTGCGCACCAAGATCCGGGCGTCGGCTATGGAAAGGCTGCAATTGACACATAAATTCCTGACGGAGTCCTCAGCTGGCGGTGGCTCTGAGTTATCTTTTGCGACTTCCATAGCCGCAAACGCAACGGACGACTTGAACCAAGATAACACCGAAGGTCTCAAAGAGTAGTTTAGGCCTCAACAATAATTATATGCTTGTTTTTTTTTATACGTTCTGAAATACTTCTGTCAAAGTCGTGGATTTCAAAATTTTTGTTTGCTGCATAAACGGTTTACTATTAAGTTGTGAATTTTTTACTTTGCCTCGCTTTGCCCTATATGTATAACCTATAAACCTATTAAAACCTCCTGTCACGAGTCGTGTCATATTTTATATTCTCAAAAATCGTTACAATTCAGGATTTAATGTTTGCTAGTACAAAAAAAAAACAAATATTATATAGGGTGGTCCAGCTTAAACTGCATTGAATTCAAGGATCGATGAACAATGAAAAATGAGGAGGACTTTCCTCTGAAAACATATTCGAGAAATGCCTAATAACGGAGACATAGCCCTTCAAAGTTGAAAATAAATGATCGTTTTTTCCGCTTAACTTCTGAACTGTCAAACAATCATAACGTGTTCCATTAAAAAAATCAGTGGCGTAGATATTGTGGGGGAGGGAGGGGGGGACGCCTCTTCCCTCTCCCGTTTTTCACCCCCCCAGTTACTCATTTTTTGAAAAACTATTTGGCACACATGCAAATTTCGGACAATAGCAAATAGAGAACATCAATCCATACCTGATCAAAAGAAAAATAATTCAAATCGGTTCAAGTCGAGCGAAAGTAGGCGTGAGTTGAGTGTGAATCCATGTTACCAGAATCAAATGGTCGCCATTTTGGAACGACGCCATTTTGAAATTTTGGTACCAGAGCATTTTAGTGTCTTCAGAGGCCAGAGAAGTAGTAACTAAAAAATCACATGGGGTCCATATTCAGCAGTCCACGGCGAAATCAGCCCACAGCTCAAACGTCCCACCGGAAAACGGTCCACGAGTCCACGACTCATTTTTCCCCGAGTTCTGCTACCTACCGCGGAGACATCCACTGCTAAGACGATCCACCGGAAAAAGGTCCACAACGCATGTATCCCCGAGTTGCGACACCGTGAAGATATCCACTGCTCAAACGTCCCACCGGAAAAAAAGTCCACCACGCATTTATCCACTGTCAGGTGACTTCACCCATGAACATTGCAAAACTAGATGAAGTTGGGTGTATGTTTGATATCATATAACCTATACCTCTTTGCATCTCCAAACTTACCACTGATCACTGTTAGAAAACGAGCAATTATCAAGTGATATTCTGGAAAAGAAATAAACTGCTGATATTTTTCATGCTAATATAATTATGCAACCAAACATACATTCAACAGACCATCTACTAGTTTTGAAATGTCTATGGGTGTAGGCGGCATATGACAGTGGCTAAATGAGCGGTGGACTTTTTCCGGAGGGACACTTGAGCCGTGGGATGATTTATCGGTGTGAAGACTCGGGGATAAATGCGTGGTGGACCTTTTTCCGGTGGACCGAGCAGTGGATGTCTTTGCGGTGTCAGAATTCAGGGATAAATGCGAAGTGGACTTTAGGGACCACGTCAGGTGGTAAGCTCTTGTCATTCTTGTCAGCCTATCCCAACCTAGCCCATCGTCCGTGTCACTTCAAAAGTCAAATTATTCATGACACTTGACTCTATTGACAAAACTGCCGCTTTTTACCGAGCGGGAGCAAAATCGTACATTAGTCCAGGAATTTTAGTCAATATACAGCTTGTACCCGGAAGTAATTAACGTAAATCTGAAAATTTGCAGGATTGCAGTTCTGGTCTAGGAGAGCACGTACAAAAAAGTCCCTTACTCTCCTTCGTCGGCTTCCCTGTTTTTTCGGTGCAAGAAGGGACTAAGTCACAAAAATTGGTGATCTGTCTATAGACTGCAGTAAAATGGTTTTTGTTGGTTCGATTGGTATCGAAATGATCAAAAAAGGTTGAGAGAAGCATATCCGTTCGTATTTGAGATGTTTCAATGCTTATTAAGTGCCTAATTTGCCGACCTAGTGCTGTCAAAATTAAAAAAATTTGTTTCTCTCCCGAAATTACGCCGTGGCGGTTATATGAAGCCTCGGGGGTGAAATGTACACTGATAAACATTTTTTGTCATACTTTGGGCTTTCCATTGGTGTGTCTACGTTCTCTCTAGCCTCCACCCGTTACAAAGCTACAGGGCTGTAATGAGAATGCTGCTCGACATTTTATGCATCCTACAAGTGTTGTTGTTGATCCTGCATCTTTTTCACTCACCTCTAGCAATCTATGCTGATAATAGTGGCAATGTAAATAATAAAATATGGAAGACCATGAACATACAAGACAAGAAAGACGTTGAGCCAACTGTTAAGTGAAAACTTCATGTGGTTCACATTTCGTCAGCGAGAATGATCAAATACCTCGATGAAATGTTATGGCAGACAAAGGCGTTAGCGGTTTTTGTAAGTTGCCTCTTGAAGATGGAAATGTGATGATTCAGAGTGGGCTATCAACTTTGCTGCAGGCTAGTGTGGAAAGAGGAGGCACCGAAAATGAAAAAGTTCTTGAAGATCTCGTAGGAAAAAATCCATCTATCAGGTTACATGTAACATTAAGGTAAGTGCTATAATATCCGCTAGCTCTAGAGGAATCTCTCAGGAACCCCAAGATGCTGATGTTTTAGTCACATACGTAGTATTAGATACCGTGTCGTTATTCCTGCCAGGAAAATATACTGTAGACCTTCGACCATAAGAATCAGTTCTCTGAATTCAAGCAGTTCAAGAAGGAGAAATTTTTCAGTGTGCGTCGTACACCTGACCCATGGACTGGAGTATGGACGGATATGTGGATCGAGCAAGATCTAATGCATCAGTTCAAAGTTCAAGGTGGGCTCACACGTGGAAGAGGAATTACGGACAGTACGCTGGCATACTTCGTAGTGGCCTTTTCTGCCTGCATGAAGGTGTGTGATTCTTTGGAAAAAATAGCTGGGGGAAAGGTGGATCCTCAGAGCAGCACGTTGAACTAAGGGACTCTCGCCGGAAGCGCGATGCACGAGACGGAACACTTCCAAAGCCTGGCTGGAAGACCACTCTCCATGGTCTACAGAACTACAGAGTCAGATTGTCACCGCTTTTTGGCTTCTGGGATTGCTGGCGACGACACTACTAACTGCGACAACAGAGCCAAAGCTTCAGGTGAGGCAGCCGTCAAGACATTGACTGGAAAATTGTTCGGGGATGTGAAGCTCGCCAGGAAAAATCGAGTGAAGCCGCTTGTATCAGTTCGGGGTGGCATTGCTGTCCGCGATGAAATCGTTCCTGTAAACCTCCAGCAACTCTTCACGCGGATAGTTTGCGTGATGAAATCTGAGAAAGGCTTGAAAGAGTATCTCAGTTTTGAACCCTTTACAAGGCCACCTGCTCTTTTCGGTAAGGTGTCAATGCGGAAGACTGCAAAATCAGGTCTTCAAAAGTTCTTTCCAAGTATTACACCTAATAGTACAAGAAAGATAGATTCCAACCTCGGAATAAATATGGACGTCCTGAAAATTTGATATTCCGTTCAGAATTGAATGCTCTACAACATATCCAAAATCGCCAAAAATCGCACCCGGGGGTTTTGAGTTACTGGAGGGGGGGGTGAAAAATTGTAACTTAAAATGGAGGGGATGAAACCCGTCAATCAATTGGAAGCAAATACGTTATTATTCGACGCATCATATCCCGTTGATACCATTTTGGCACAAAAAGTGTCGATTACTGTTGAAGGGGGGTGATGGGGGGGCGAAGCTCTGCTAGGTGGTCCATTTTGTTTTTCTGGCCATGTAGAACCGATCACGACAAGTTTGGTATCTTTTCCGACTAAATTCAATATCCTGAACTTGAATCCGATGTGTAAATTTGGATGAAAACAAGTTTGAACAAGTTAACTTGAAAAAACTTGTTTTTTCTTTGACAATTGTGAAGAATTTTTTTTTCACTGCTAGAGGTATTCATCTTCCAAAAATTTTCAGGGGTCATTAGATTGAAGTGTATTCTTCACGAAAATCATCCACTAAATGTATAATTTTTTTTCTCGAGTTCAAAAAATCGATTTGAACGTGAGCCGGCTCGGCGCGTCGTCTACTACTGACCAGAACACTACAGCATGCACCTTTGAATGAAAATAGCTCAAACTTTCTAAGAGATAACAACTCATCTTTGAAAATTTGAATATATGTGCAGAATTGAATTCTCTATAACATGAACAAAATCGCCATGAATCGCACTGCAGGATTTTGAGTTATTCAATGGGAAGGATAACATTTTCTCAACATTCGTGCTCTGTGAACTGTTACCTCTCCCCTCAAATAACTCAAAACCCTGCAGTGCGATTCATTACGGTTTTGTTCATGTTATAGGAAATTCAATTCTGCACAGATGATCAAATTTTCAAAGATAAGCTGTTATCTTTTCGAAAGTTTGAGCTATTTTCATTATAAGGTGCATGCTGTAGTGTTCTGGTCAGTAGTAGACGACGCGCCGAGCTGGCTCAGGTTCAAATCGATTTTTTGAACTCGAGAAGCAAAATTATACATTGAGTGGATAATTTTCGTGAATAATACACTTCAATCTAATGACCCCTGGAAATTTTTCAAAGATGAACACCTCTAACAGTAAAAAATAAATTCGTCAAAATTGTCAAAGAAGAAACTAGTTTTTTCAAGTTGACTTGTTCAAACTTGTTTTCATCCAAATTTACAGATCGGATTCGAGTTCAGGAGATTGGATTTAGTCGGAAAAAATACCAAACTTGTAGTGATCGGTTCTACATGACCAGAAAAACAAAATGGACCACCTAGCAGAGCTTCACCCCCCCACGACCCCCCTTCAACAGTGATTGACACTTCTTGTGTCAAAATGGTATCAACGGGATATCATGCGTCGAATCATAACTTATTTGCTTCCAATGGATTGACGGGTTTCATCTAGGGTTGCCAGATTTTTTTGAATCATATATATGAGACACCTGAGAAATATATATGAGATTAGCAAAAAATATATGAGGCCCTATTTTTTATTATGATTATCCAGATCCACATCACAATAAACATTCCGTAAAAAAGACGAATAAAAAATAAACAATTTGAAAATTGATGAAATTTAATAAAGTCCTAATTTTACCTGGGGTCCTCGCAGGTTCACCTATATTGGCGCCAACCCCAACCCCAACCCCAATCAGCCCGATGGATAAAGCGCTCCCGGTTAAACAGCCAATTAAACCAGTGAGCTTCTATACTTGAAGACCTGCGCACAAGCTGCGAGCAAAAGGGAACCGCCTATATGAGAAGATCTATTCTATACTAACTACCTACCTCTATTAATAACAGTTAACAGTTCGCTCATCTTTGAAAAAGTAGGTAGGTAATCTAAAGGAATTTAACGATGAAATACTCTTTTATCAAGTTAAGAAAAATAACTTCATTCAGGGCAATAATTCCGACCCTTCCATGTAATTTTTAGAAAATAATAAGCACAAAACTAAGTACAGACATATTCAAAAATATTTTGCAGCTGCAGCTGCCGATTTTCAGTAGCTTTTTGGCTGATGCCTTCTCCTGGACATCCGTTCATTAGTGTCTCATGATGAAAAAAACCCTCTCAACTTGAGAAAGAATACAACATTCCAGTTCAGAATTGTTATGCTTGAATTGCAGCGCAAAAATAAAAAATATAATAAAAATTAACAAAATTATGTCTGAAACAGCTAATAACTGGAAATATATGAGATTTGCTCATATATTTGATGTGTGGTATGAGGTATGAGATCTTGTTGAAATATATGAGTCTCATACCAAATATATGAGATCTGGCAACCCTAGTTTCATCCCCTCCATTTCAAGTTGCAATTTCTTACCCCCCCTCCAATAACTCAAAACCCCCGGGTGCGATTTTTGGCGATTTTGGATATGTTATAGAGCACTCAATTCTGAACGGAATATCAAATTTTCAGGACGTCCATATTTTTTCCGAGGTTTTGCAGATTTTTTTACTATTTTTCCTGTACTATAAAGAACTTGGTGACAGTAGAACTCGTTGCGGTGTAGTCGACGATGCATACCTACTTCATGCACTTGTTTGGCCTCGTCTCGTCATTTTTGGACAAATAGCCCAGGCATACGTAAGGTTTGTTCAGTAACGATTTGGATCATCTGTTACTGGTGGTGTTCGATGGGCATGAACAGAACTCAATTAAGGCTCAAGAACAAGAGCGTCGTTATTCTAAGCGGACACCCATACAAGTAGTTTTCGATAGAAACACATGTGTGGCGACTAAACAGTCAAAATTCTTAGACCACGCGTAGAATAAAACGCGTCCTATCAGTTTACTCTCAAGTTTCAAAATGTTGGAGTTACTGTCGTTCGAGCTGCAGCAGATGCAGACTCCTTTGATTGATTGTCAGAACAGCTCTCGGCACGGATGTGTCAGGACAGCAAGTTACCGTTATTCCCCAGGACACTAACATAACAATGCTAACATCCTTGCTATGTTAGTCGCCCATGCTGGAGATGACACCTCAATCTTGATGCTAAGTCCAGTCACAGGCAGTTCAAGTGGACGAGTATTTAAGATCCAGGAGATCCGAAAAAGTCCTGATGAAATGAACAAATCCGTCCTCTTCTGCCATGCCATAACAGGATGCAACACCACGTCAGCTCTGTATCAAATGGGAAAGCAGAAGGCTTGCGGAAGCTCCTGAAGAGAATACCAGGGCTACAGGAATGATCCACGGTCTTCTCAAATCCCACATCTAAGAGGGCTGTGGCCGCCGCTGGAGAAAGATTTATCGTGGCCTTGTATGAAGGCAGTGAGCAGGACACTTTGAACCAGCTACGAATATTTCGATACAACCAGAGCGTAGCGAAGCAACCGGTGACAGCTTCCTTCTGGACTCCAGGGCCTGCTTTCAGTTACCACCACAAGGCAGCCAGCTCCTAATAGGCTGTAACGGCTAATTTCATGTGCCTGCAGGTTGACTGCGGTGCCCGGTGTGAGTGCAGGAGCTCAAGTCTAAACTGCAGCATCTTGTGCAAGAGCTGTAGATGATCCAGCTGCACAAACAGTTGGTCAGTGGATATGGATGATGATCTGGATGACCCCACTTCCAATTTAAATAAGAATGTTAATTTTCTACCCTACTTAAGCAGTATTCCAATGAAAGTTCAAGTTAAATTCCACTTAAAAATCTTATAGAACAACAATAATACTTGTCTCATGTCTCTTATCAGGTCCTTCAGGATCGGTAAAGCTAGTTGGGTCTCTACCACTGAGCGCAGGATGCGCGCTTTACGTAGACAGCATTACCGCGCGGCGACACTCGGAGTGGCGTAGCTCTGTAACGGGTGACGCTAGAGAGAACGTAGACATACCAACGGGAAGCCGAAAGTATGACGAAAAATGTTTATTGGTGTACATTTCATCTCCCGAGTCTCCATATAACCGCCACGCCGCCACGGCGTAATTTTGGGAAAAATCTAATTTTTGGAATTTTTGACAGCACTAGGTCGGCAAATTATGTTCTTAATGAGCATTGAAACATCTCAAATACGAACGGATATGCTTCTCTGAACCTTTTTTGATCATTTCGACACCAATCGAACCAACAACAACCATTTCACTGCAGTCTATAAACAGATCACCAATTTTGGTGACTTAGTCCCTTCTTGCACCGAAAAAAACAGGAAAGCCGAAAAGGGAGAGCAGGGGACTTTTTTGTACGTGCTCTCCTAGACCAAAACTACGATCCTGCAAATTTTCAGATTTACGTTAATTACTTCCGGGTCAAAACCTAAAATTCCTGGACTACATGGCGCGTCCATGGCCCATTAGGTAACTCCGCTTAGCTCCAATACGGTTATCTTATCCCACAATCCTCCATTTGCTCAAAGAGCAGTCTATGCTCCACCATTCTCTCCATCATCTAAAGGCTGGAACAGATTGAACGTCGTCAGACGGCGTCAACTGTCAAGAAGTCAGCGAACAAAGGTCAACGCCACTCGACTGGCTTTACTTGACAGTTTTTCCAACAACTCCTTCAGCCTCAGTTGTTGCAAGTCTTCCGACCTCCCAGCTTTTCACTTACTCGCACTTTGTGAACTACGCTCCGTACAAGTGGGCCGATGTCGGACTTTTTGAAAGCCAATTTTCAAAACCAAAAACTGACGTAAGAATTATACGAAAGCAGAGCCCCGTATAGAACTCAGTACGGAACTTCCAGTCAGACCAGGTATCTCTTCGAAAAGCAAAGATGGACGATATGTTCAGCCACAACCGTGGCGTGCCCAACCACGACTGCCAGCTGCCCGAAGATGAAAACGTCATCATCAAGTACATCCACAGCGGATTTTTCGTTCGGAGCCGGAGGATCTTCAGAAAATTCTTCATGGTCAGCGCTTCGGATCCGCAAGCAAAGCAAATTCTGAGATCCACCACCAAAATCAGACTGGAAGAGATTCGACATTTGGATCACTATTACTACATCATCCATCCGTTCAGCGAGGGAAGGTGAGTCCTCGCGGATCCTGCGTAAAGAATTCTTTATTGGTCCTTGCTGCTTGCCACTTACGGCTTATAGATAAGCCTTCATGCATGGTGGTCGTTCTGAATGTCGGAAGCAAATAGAAAGTTTCAGAAGTGATAACATTCAGTTTTTACAAATTTCTCGCTTGTATTCAGGTTTTACTGGGAATCCTTCATGATCATCGTCTACTTCCTTCAAATGACCGTGACGCCCCTGGCCTCCGCCACCAGGTTGCCTTCGCCTTTGCTGACCTACGTGGAAACGGCCTGTTCGGCCGTCATGGTCATCGACGTGGTGTTCTCTTTGTGCACCGGCTATTTGGCAAAAAGGACCCAGAAGATCATCCTTTACTTCCCCAAGATCGTCAAGCACTACATGTTGGGCTACTTCATCATCGATCTGCTCGGATTTTTTCCGGTCAACATAGTGGCGCTGAACATGGACTGGAACGAGAAGCTCGACACGAAAATGATCGTGTTCTACTGCTTCAGACTGCTGCTGTTGGCGAGGCTGGTGAGGATTCGAACCATGCTGCAGTACATCAAGAAGGTTTGCGAGGTCAGTATGCTGGCGAGGAGGCCCAATTGAAATTTTCTTCAACGGCAGGATATGCTTTGTTCGTAAAGGAAGAAGAAAAGTAGGGGAGACCGGGTACAAAAGTAACGCGCCATGGAAGTAACAGCGCCCTCCGCGCCTTTATGTGACGTAATTTCAAACAAGTGAGTATGCCTTCACGTGCGTGAGTCTCAGTAGCGCATTTTCTCAAAGAGGCATATTGTGAACGTAAAGAAATTTAGTTGAAGGAGAAACACCATTCTTTGCCCACTTTTTTCACTCGAAACTCATTGTGATATTGTGTTATCAGAATGGGGTACTTGCCAATGAAATAGATTTGAATGAAAATTCTTTCACTCATCAATATATTTTTTTGTTTGAGGGCGGAGCTGGGAGCGGCGACTAATCAGCAGTAGTTTATTCTTCCCCATTTTTAGTCGGCTATCCATATAGCGAAAGAATTAGATCGCTATGTCTTCGGGTTCATGTTTTCCATTTATCTCTTACTTTGAGGGCAGCGTGTGGGGGCGGCAGCATTCGGCAAAGTAACTGTTGCACAGTTTGAGTTGAGAGTTTCTAAATGTGAGGGAAATATGACAATCAGTGAAAATTGTGAAAGTTGCTCTTTTTGTTTGTTTGGAGGCGGCAGCTGGAGGCGTCGGCTAATTAAAAGTGGCCTATATTTTACCAATTTCAGTCAGCTATCAATATAGTGAAAGAATTCGATCGCTATGTCTTCAGGTTCATGTTTTACATTTATCTCTCACTTTGGGGGCGGAGTGTGGGAGCGGCAGAGTTTAGCAAAGAAATTTTTGCACAGTTTGAGTCAAGAGTTTCTAAATGTTCAAGGTGACAGTATCAGCTAAATCAGTGAAAATTGTTGAAAGTGCACTTTTTTTCTTTTGGGGGCGGAAGCTGGAGGCGGCGCCATATCAAAAGTAGCCTATCCTCTTCCATTTTTAGTCAGCTATCCATATAGCGAAAAACTTGGATCATTTCGTCTTTGGGTTCATGTTTTTCATTTATCTCTTACTTGGGGGGCGGCGTGTGGGAGCGGCAGCGTTCGGCTGAGCAAATGTTGCACAATTTGAGTTGGCAGTTCCTAAATGTTCAAGGGAACATCTCAATCAGTAACATTTGTGAAAGTTGCACTATTTATCGTTTGGGGGCAGAATCTGGGGGCGGCGACTAACCAAAAGTAGCCTATCCTTTCCCATTTTTAGTCAGATATTTATATACCGAAAGAATCAGATCGCTATGTCTTCGGGTTTATGTTTTTCATTTTAAAGTGATTGGGGGCGGTTTTTAGCAGTTTTTTCATGTCGGCGGCGCATATTGATGACGGAATGTTTCTTGGCTTACGTTTATAAGTGGCAACTATGTATTATTCAAAAAATGAGAACACCAGAGCATCAGGTCTGGTAGAAAGTACAATATTATGTTATTTCAAGTTTATCGGGGGCGGTTTTCTCTATGTTGGCGGCGCAATATAGACATCCAATATAGCCTAGCCCTCCTTTGGGAGTGGCAGCTATGTAACAGCGAAAAAATTAGAAAGCTAGGTCGTCTAGTTTGGGAGGAGTTCGAGGAACGGACGGACGGACGGACGGACGGACAAAGCGGTTGCAATAGCGATTTTCATCAAGATGGAAAATGCGCTAAAAACTGCTAAGCTCATTGGATGCACCACATTGACCCCTCTATGCATGCTAACCGGCACACACAGGCGGAATTTCAAAAAAAATCGTGGACAAAATTAAATTTTATTTTTTTTTGACTTTTTTTGCAGGAATTCGCTTAAAAATAGCTAGATTGAATGTAATTCTCCGAAAATCAACAAAAAAAACTTTTTTTTGTGAACAGAAACAAAAGAAATGTTCTAGAACGTCGCGTAGACCTCATGGAAAAATTATTTCGTATGAAATGTTTTTTGACACGTAGATTTGGTTGAAAATCTAGTATATTGTAGATATTCAATAAACTATCAGATGATCCTATAGCTGAATTCCATTTCATTGATTCCGAGTTTAGCGAGTAGGGCGGAGAGAAGGTGTATTTCCAGTTATTCGGCGAAAATTTTGTAATTCCGTAACTGGTCCAATACCAAGCTCCAGATTACAGGAAAAATAGTGGAAAAAAGTCTTCTTGGGTTGATGAGGGTAGTTAGTGAGGTTTCAAAATTTATTGACTTTACATCCTCCAAAACAGCTCTGTCAAAATTAATTAAAGATTTTCTCACTATCTTTCCTATACCTCCTTCACAGCTTGTATTGGACAAGTTTCACTACTTTTGAGAATCATTCATTTTTTCGGTTTTCGATGACAAGTCCTGGTCGTCACATCCGGTAACTTGTTTGATTTGGCTTAGCAAATGGCTCGCACTTATCCATGAAGTTAGGAGCTTGACAAAATTGTAAGATACGAACTAGCTTATTTTTTTGCTACGCCTACGGTAATAAACTCTGATAGGGAATCTAAAATTAAAGTATTGGTTGAAAAAAACTGAATTTTTGTCTTGATAATTAAGAATTGAGGTACACATACAGGGTGTTACACTTTTTTTGTCAATATTTTAGGAGATAGTAAAGTATCAAAAAATATGTGGGCTTTCTCGAAAAAAAGACATCGAAAACGCATTATAACGGAGATAGAGGTTTTCAAAGTTGAGTTTTGCAAATGATTTTTTTTTATTACTTCGAATTCAATTGATGAATTTTTGATAAAATTTGTTACACATCATAAGTTGATGTATGCATACAAGATGGTCATATTGGTTTTTGTCATATCTCGAAAATTGTAACTTTTTATTTTTTATTATTTTTCTTTTATTTGCGAAACTACTTATTTTTCGATGCTCCTCCATATTCTCAAATATTGAAAAAAAAGTGAAACACTCTGTATAGGAGAAGCGGTTCAATAGAACCAAGTTTTCAAATTTGGTTAAAATTCGAGTGGTGCGTTATTTTGCGATTTTATGTACTCCAAAGTCAACAAAAAAATTATAGTGGGGGGGTTAGCGGAATGGTCTGTGCATTTTGTGATCAAAGCATGAAATTTGGCATACTTGTTCAGAAGACCCTCCTTCGCATTTCCAGATGTGGCGCCACGCGAGATTTTGCGCCAGAGACACTGTATTGCGGTTAATATACCTGCTAGGGGTAAATTCTGCAAAAATGGTTCCTGGCCGGTCTCTGGTACCGCAGTCGGTATTTTTTAGTTCTGTTTAGTTAAAACTACATGTAGAAATGAGTGAGGAGTACATTTTCACAAGCAAAGTTCCAAATGCTGCCTTTATACGTTGTTTCAATACATTTTGAGGCCAACTTTGTTTTAGTACAGGAAACTTGGTGAAAAAATTGCAAAACCTCGGCAAAGATATGAACGTCCTGAAAATTTGATATTCTGTTCAGAATTAAGTGCCCCCTACTGCATATCTAAAATTGCCAAAAATCGCTCCCCGAGGCTTCGAGTTATTGGAGGGGGGGTGAAAAATTGCAACTCAAAATGAAAGGTATAGAACCCGATGGAACCCGTCAATCTAATGAATGCAAATACATCGTAGTTCGACGCATCACAACCAGTTGATACAATTTTGGCACAAAAAGTGTCGATCATTGTTGAAGGGGGGTCGTGGAGAAGGGCGAAACTCGGCTGGGTGGCTCTTTTTCTTCCTGGGCCATGAAGAATCGATCCCGACAAGATTGGTATCTTTTCCGACTAAATTCAACGTCCTGAACTTGAATCCGATGTGTAAATTTGGATAAAAACAAGTTCGAACAAGTTAACTTGAGAAAACCTGTTTTTTCTTTGACAATTTTCACGAAACTTTTTTTTACTGTTAGAGGTATTCATCTATGAAAATATTTCAGAGGTCATTAGATTGAACTGTATTCTTAACGAAAATCATCTATTCGATCTGTAATTTTGTTTTCCGACATAGAAATAATCGATTTGAACTTTGGTCGGCACTGCCCGGCGTCCACTAATGACCAGAACACTACAGCATGCACCTTCAAGTAATAACTCAATACCCTGCATTGCGATTTATGACGATTTTGTTTATGTTATCAGGAATTCAGTTCTGCACAGATCCTCGAACTTTCAAAGATGAGTTATAATTTTTCAGATAGTATGGGCTATTTTCATTTAAAGATGCATGGTGTAGTGTTCTGGTCAGTAGTAGACGCCGGCCTGTGCCGACCAAAGCTCAAATCGATTTTTTCTATCTCGAAAAACAAAGTTACAGATCGAATGGATGATTTTCGTGAAGAATACAGTTCAATCTAATGGCCTCTAAAATATTTTCAAAGATGAATGCCTCTAAGAGTAAAAAAAAGTTTTGTGGAAATTGTCAAAGAAAAAACAGGTTTTCTCAAGTTAACTTGTTTAAACTTGTTTTTGTCCAAATTTATACATCGGATTCAAGTTCAGGACATTGAATTTAGTCGGAAAAGATACCAATCTTGTCGTGATCGATTCTTCATGGCCCAGGAAGAAAAAGAGCCACCCAGCCGAGTTTCGCCCTCCCCCGCAACCCCCCTAACAATGATCGATACTTTTTGTACCAAAATTGTATCAACGGGATGTGATGCGTCGAACTACGACGTATTTTCATCCATTGGGTTGACGGGTTCCATCGGGTTCTATACCTTTAATTTTGAGTTGCAATTTTTTACCCCCCCTCCAATAACTCGAAGCCTCGGGGTGCGATTTTTGACAATTTTAGATATGTAGTAGGGCACTTGATAAAATTTTCAGGACGTTCATATCTTTGCCGAGATTTTGGCAATTTTTTTACCATGTTTCCTATCCTAAAACAAAGTTGGCCTTAAAATGTATTAAAACAACGTATAAAGGCAGCATTTGGAACTTTGCTTGTGAAAATGCACTCTTCACTCATTTCTACATGTAGTTTTAGCTGAACAGAACTAAAATATACCGACTGCGGTACCAGAGACCGGCCAGGAACCATTTTTGCAGAATTTACCCCTAGCAGGTATATTAACCGCAATACAGTGCCTCTGGTGCGAAATCTTGCGTGGCGCCACATCTGGAATTGCAAAGGAGGGTCTTCTAAACACGTATGCCAAATTTCATGCTTTTATCACAAAATGCACAGATCATTACATTTTTGGCCGTTAACCCCGCCACTATTAGTTTCTCGTAATATAGCAAGTTATAGCAAAAGATGTTGCCTGGAACATGTACAGTATACCTTTTGGCTTATAAAAATATAAAAATCGCTGCTCGATCGTGGTCGATACTTTTTTTACAATACTTTTTGTCTACAGGTAAACAAAAATTCACTTTTTTCGAAGATTGAAAACTCTACTTCAAATATTATTTTTTGGGGATGACCAGTGAATATTTTCCAATAAAATATCTATATGTAAATATAATACAGACCTCCTGCTATAGACTCCATATATTTGGATTGAATAAATTCACATGGCAATGTGTCAAGGGCCATTCGAAACGAGTAAGAAAAAGTCCAAAACTGATTTTAGGGGTACGTTTCACCATTTTGCTGGTTTAATGCTCGTCACGTAAGTTAGGGTAACTGGTGACAGCTTTTTTTTAGCATGAACTTCATATCGCTGTATCTTTTTTATCCTTGCACCTGTTAAGCTGAGGGTACCTGATAATTATAACTAGATTATCCAAGAATATTTTAAAGTGGATAGTTCCTGATCAACTCAATATTTTTATTTTTGGTTTTTGTCCACGATTTTTTGAAATTCCGCCTGTGTGCGGCGGCCGGCTGCCAATCATTCCGTTCGCACAGTTCGTCTGAGTGTGTTTTTCGGTACCCAAAGTAAATTTCTCTCTCTTCACAATTTTTCTGCTGGTTTTGGTGATATAGCTAGTAAACATCTACAAAATATCGCCCAAAATAGCTAGATAATGCGACTACCAGATGCAATAAGCGTATTAGTATAATAATATGTGCGTATTATTGAATGGTTGTTTACTTACAAGCTCATAAAGTTGAAAATTATAGTCGGGAACAAAAGTAACGGGTGTTACGTTCATCCCCGTTCTTGCATAATACACTGATATGGTGATTTTTGCTATTGACTATCGACTTAACTATTGACCCGTGGGACGTACCGATGTGGAATTCAAATTCTCCCCCAAATATAACTCCCTATATGTATTATTTGATTTTTATGAAAACGGGTACTTGTCCGCATGTCATAACGTTATATCCAGCCGGCTTCTGAAATGCAGCACTCACTGGCGATGCCCCACCACACTAATTGTTGTTATTGTGATTGTTTACATTAATTTGTCAGGATTTTCCTTAGTTCGGGTTCCAAGGTCATGAACAGCCCATTAAATAATTTTTTTTTGCTGTGACAGACGAACAGACGGACGGACGAAGCGGGGACAAGCACCTTACCGTTTGGAGAAGTGCGCTAAAAAGTAGCCAATCATATTATGGTTTGATACCAAAAAATGTGCGCAAGATGGCCTACCAGCTGGCTAAGAGCATGACAAAAGAAAGCCCAAAACATAGGACAAAGTCGAAACAGCTGAACCCGATTGGTTTTCCGGATTTATGAGAAGGCACCCATATATTTTTTCAATAATAATTATAAAATACATTTGTACAAGTTGTAGGTAACTGTTATTGTTATTTTTTCATAAGATTTGTATTCTTGCTGGTGCTGTTACTTTCGACCCCAAAGGGTGTTACAATTGTCCCTTATATATGGGATGAAAGTAACATGTGAGTTGTTTTGGAAAATAACTTACCAGGTCTAAATAGTGTCATCCTGGACACAACTAACATTGGCCATTTGTAGAAAAATATTTGATGAATCTTTGGGTGGTTTCCTTTTTTCTGTGGGGCTTCCCGAACATTCATGAGCAGCCCAAATGTGAAAACTGTTACTTTAGTCCCCGGTCTCCCCTAGATCAAAAGTGCAGCGTTTGCCTTATGACCCTCGGTTCTTCCAAAAGGTTGAATGCCCATATCCATATTCGTTGCTCAAGTATCACGTAAGAAAAATCGTGGCGACTTGAAACCTCTTACTACATAGTTCTGAGAAAAGTACTCTACTTGAGGTCCACCTCAAGACAAATCCTCGATGTAAAGTTAAACATCGGCCGGTTAAGGGGGAACGGATTTTACCATAGTTTGGACCAGCTATGCTCCTTTCAACACCTGATCTGGGACAAGTGAGTCAGTTTTCTGCGTAAAACCTTCATTTAGGCCCAGAGATATGTAGGTTGTGTCTGAGGGCACATTCAGACCGGAGGCCTAAAACAGGCTTTAGGCTCAAGTTACATACAATATTTCTCACACTACTCAATTTATTTGCCTCCAATTTCATACTTTGGAAAAAAGTAAAACGCAAAGTCAAAGCTTCACTATATCCTTTGAAGAAGATTGGGCTTGCAGTGTGTAGAAGTTACTTACAACAAATCTGTTTTGATCTCTCCAGAGAATGAGAATTTGGGGTGAGACGGTGAGGATCATGACTTTGGTGATGAGCTTCGCCATAGTCATACTGTGGGCGACCGTCATACAAACGTTCCTGATCGTGATGAGGACACCGCTGGACATAAATGCCATGCGCGAGATAAGCGCCGTGTTTCCCATTTTACTGGAGTCGTGCCACCAGGTCATCATGATTTTCATGCTCATCGGCCCAGTCATAATAGTAGAGGATACCAAGGAAATGATATATCAGTGCATCTGTCTGCTGTTGGGCAGCATCATCAACATGATCATTTTGGGTAAATGAAAAAAAATCAGTTTTACAACTTTATTTTCAAGACCTCTTTCATCTTTCAAGCCAAGATCATGCAGATCTACTACATGCGTTCCAAAGCGAAGAACAAATACATCAACTTGGTGCAGCAAATTGCCGAATACATGATGTACAAGGAACTTCCGGAGGCCTTGCGGATGAAGGTGTTTCGCTATCTCGAGTTCAGGTTCCAGAAGCACATTTTCAAAGAGTCTCAAGTGCTCAATACTGTTTCCTCCATTTTGAAAGAGGTAACGCGTTTTGTGAACGATAATTTCATGTTTTAGATACTTAACGAGAAGCAAATCTCCTTTTCTGTTTCTCGCAGGACATTTTGATGCACAACTGCAAGATAATGGTCGAGAAAGTGGACTTTTTCAAAGAATTACCTACCCCTTTGATTATGAGAATCCTGGACCGCTTGAAAACGGAAATCTATCTGCCCGGGGACATCATAGTCCAAGCTGGAAACGTGGGAAATGCAATGTTCTTCCTTTACATTGGAAAAGTCGCCGTGTACACGAAGCAAGGTTTTGAGGTTGGAAATTTTGCTTTTCGACTGTACAAAAGGGATTCGTTGTTTTCATACAGCGAAGGCCATGAAAAACGGGTGATTGGTCCAGATGATTTGAAGCGATTGTTGAACTAAGAAAAGATTCTCTATTTGAGCATTGTATCAATTTTGCTAGGTAATCTACAAATTTACCTACCTGATTTCTTAGCTAATCAAGCAGAAGCGGTCGCAAGGTTTAGGCGGAGAAATCATCGCCGGCGCCGGCCGACTCAAATCATCTGGACCTCAATCTGGACGGAAGAGAGTGCAATCATCCAAAAAGAGTTTCCATGCGAGTTATTGTAAATTGTGGTTTTCAGATTTGTCACCTGCAAGACGGCAGCCACTTTGGCGAGGTGGCTCTGGTGATGAACCAGCCGCGCATAGCCACCGTGGTAGCGATAATGAATTGCGAGGTGCTCCGTCTGAGCCGTAAGGACTTCCAGGAGGCCATCGAACCCTACCCCAAGCTACGCGCCAAGATTCGGACATCGGCTCTGGAGAGACTGCAGTCGACAAATAAACTCGTCGCTGCCGACCAAGCTTCGCCGGGCTTTGGAAGGACGACTAGTTTTCGGAGCATCAATGAATCGACTGTAGGGAGTTACAAAAGCATCCATGCAAAAAAAATATAATAACCGTACTTTATTATGTTTTTTGTTTACTATTAAGTACCTCGTATCTACTTTTGTTGTGTTAGTAGACTGTAAGGTTTTGTATTGTTACATAAATAATTTTTTTAGTTGCAGAATAATTGTTTTTTTTTATCCAGGGTTACACCTGCTACTCCATTTTCACTTACATATTTGGTGCTTTTCTTTTACCACAAAACTCACTGATCTGATCTAAGTTAGAGAGAAAAAGAGCGAGAAATCACATGCGCGAAAGTGAGATACCACTAATAACTTAGGTCAGAATACTTACAGCGTTTTCGAGTCACTAGAACCAAGCTAGTTCAGCTCTAAAATCGCTATCACTGATTGGCCACGGATTTTCGAGAGCCAATCAAACTCCCTGATTTTAGAGCTGAACTGATTCAGTTCTAGTGACTCGAAAACGCTGTTAGTTCAGGTTGTAAAAGGAAAGCACCTATTGTCATAGTAAATGACATAAGGGCTCTAGGTAAAAGTTCATTTCTTGAACATAGAAAGCAGGCACGTGTAGCTTAAACGTATGGAAGTCGCCGAACCGTCCAAATCATCAGCAGACGCTAGGTGATTTCCGCAATGGAATAAAGTGCAGACAAAGGTATTTGTACGAAAAACAAGTGTGGGTAGGTACCGAGGTAGGTACCTACTTGCGTCACTGACCTGATTTGGACGATTCGATAAAAAGTCTTGCAATTCTGGAACACAGGGCATTTGATTTATTCATTGGTTCGGTTGTAGTCATTGTCATGGTCGATTGTCATTCGGTTAGCCCTCCTGGGCATCCATTCAATATGTCGTGATTTAGTTAATTAATTGTCATGAGTAAACACACTCCCTGTAAGATTAATGGGTCGTCCTGCGATGATTGTCATGTGTACAACATTTGATTATTCATTTATAATAAACGTAATTGTAGCATGTAGCAATGCTGGCGTTCCTATTTACCTTCACGATTTCAGCTGTGCTTAAGCAACAACAATAAAGAGCAAATTCCTGTTCACGGGTAGAGCTGAGGGCCAGCCTTTGTCCTATCCGTGATATTATACGCAAGCAGATACTATAACAAATAGGGTGATTGCATGTAGAGGGCGTTTTGACCTAGGGACTTTAAGTTTATCTATATTGGTGATATGAAACGTCAAATCGTCTGTCAATCACTCTTTTTTTGACAGGCAAAATCTGACATTTTGTTAACCCAACATTATCTACGCTAACGTCGCTAATAATATTTAATTATTCATTCATTATCCACGTTGTCTATTAACCACTAAAAATGCCTGTCATTTGTTTTGTGTCCCAGTGCGTCTCAGGCCTTGGATCTGTCAGACAGCAGACAGGTTTAGTTGTCACCATACCAACCGAACCAAAGCAAAATCCCCAAGCGACTCTTACGTTCCTGACGGTCAAAAGGTGAACCAAATTCTATGCCATCGCCCTATTGCATATTATGGCATTAGGTGAACGCAAACTTGTTCGGCTCGCGCATGACGTCACTCGGAGCTCGTTTGAATTGAAGCAACCCTAGAGAAAGGAGTCGCGTTCAATTGAAAACCAGGTGCGATACCTGTTTCCAATTTTCCAATAGATGCTACCTTGATCTAAAACCATGATTACGCGCGCATTCTTTGGTGGTTGTCTCCCTCGTTGTCTCTCGATAGTAGGTAATTTTGGCAAAGCGCGTACAGGTGTAATATCGAAAAGTAGGTACGGTCACTGCCCATTTAAAACGCGGATAGACAATACAAATAGAAAAGACCATTATGTCGTCACGGATTGTTACGATTGCGTAGGAACCAGGCGAGTCCATCATTCAAACAAGCGAATATGCCTCATGGGCATGAGGCTCAGTAGCGCACTTCCTTTTTGAAGGATTAGTGAACGCAAGATGTTAATTAGAGTTCTACCGTTATTTGGGCAGAAATTTCAATATGGCGGCCAAAATAACGTCAAATTCATGAAATTTGGCTTAAAAATCAAAATGATCGTACTATAGACAAGGGTGAGTTCCAAGTTTCATAAAAATCGTTCCACTAATAAGAGATTTCAATATAGCGTCCAAGATGGCGGCAGAATGTTGGAATTTGCCTGGAGAATAAGAATGATCATACGAAACAAAGGTGAGTCCCAATTTCCATGAAAATCGTTAAGTGATAAGAAATTTCAATATGGCGGCCAAGATGGTGACAGAGCATCATTTGTCCAAAATCGGATGTATTTTGATAAAGTCGCCTGTGAATTACACATAAATCGGACCACTTTCAGAAAAATTCAAAATGGCGGATCAAAGATGGCGGCCAAGTGACAAAAATCATTGGTCAACTTAATATGGTGGTCACGTACGCATTCGATTGGCGTTTGCACCATTGATATCTCTTTTCGCTGAGGCATAATTCTCCTAGTTCTATCATTTTGAATCATGTTCAATATGGAGAACACAAGATGGCGTCGGGGCATAAATTGTCAAAAATTGGATGTATCCTGATGAAGTTTACATCGCCTGCAAATTTCACTCAAATCGGACCACTTTCAGAGAAATTCAAAATGGCGGATCAAAGATGGCGGCCAAATGACAGAAATTATTGGTCAACTTTATATGGTGGTCACGTACGCATTCGATTGGCGTTTGCACCACATCGATATCTCTTTTCGTTGAAGCATAATTCTCTTATACTCTATACACTGATAGAAAGGACCACCAGATTCCTCCGCTTGAAAAGTAGTCCCCGAGCGTTACCCGCGAAATTTAAAATTCCAGTTAGAATAAGGTGCTCATTTCCGCTAATCACAGCTAAGTGCTATGGTAATTTTAAATGACACCAGTTTAATACCAATTCTAATGAATGAGAAAATAATTTTTTTGAATGAAGCTGATGATTTATCACACAACAGTCACAACAACCGAGCCGACTAAAAATAACAAACATCATAGAGAAATGGAGCTTAGAAATCTTACGTAAGTGTCAAACTCGCTGAATGTAATGCCATTGGCGTGGCGTAGGAATAATTTGCCCGGGTAAGACTACCAACCGAACAAAACTAATATTAGTTCCAAACGCGCCCATGTTGTTACAGTCTTTGGTGCTTTTGTTTGCTATAGGTTACATCACTGAAATTCAAAAAAGTCTGTTCTATCGGTGAACAGGCTATAGTTCTATCACTTCGAAACATGTTCAATATGAAGAATACATGATGGCGGCGGGACATCAATTGTCGAAAATTGGATAGATCTTGATGTGGTTTACATTGCCTGCAAATTTCATTTCAATCGGATCACTTTTAGAGAAATTCAAAATGGCGGATCAAAGATGGCGGCAGAATAACAAAAAACTAAAAGTCAACTTATTGACATCCTGGACATATGTTCTATTGATCAGCGTTTACACCACATCGATATCTTTCTTCCCCGAGGAGTTGACCCGGGTACGGACGGACGGACGGACGGACAAAGTGAAGCTAAAAGCGCTTTTTTCCCATTTTTTGGGAAAGTGCGCTAAAAAAGGTTGGCTGAATTTTGATGTCCCTATATCCTCGACCACAGTGGTGATAACATATGGTCTTCTCTATTTGTATTATCTATACAGTTTGTTGTTCAGCGAACTGTGCTGATTTTTGTAATTTTAGGTTTAGTGTCACAGTGACAGAGAGCAGCCAAAATTTCAAAAGTTAGTATTTTACGCGTTAACACCTGTACGCGTTTTTATTAGACAACCATACTGTACGGGTTATCCACCGAGATTAAGCCCCCCCCCCCCCCGATTAGAGTTTTTCCCGTTGGAATAAATTGGTGGGGGAAGAAATTTTTCCCAGCCATTTATCTCGCAGAATTCAAATTTTGACACCAAATTTTTATATCTTTTTATATCTTAGGTATAGTAACTTCCAAATTTTCTTGACACCTTGTATCTAAATATTGGAAATGATGCGGCTTTTGAGTCCAGATACATATATAATTTGATATTTGAATAAGATCATATACAATGTGTTCATTTTCACACTTCCCACCCCCAGATTACTCCCCGTCAATTTTTTTTTCCAAGGAAAACGCCAAAACAGGTCGATTTTCATTTTGACGGAGACGTCTAGGACATGTATTGCCGAATTCTCATCGATAAAAATCAAACTGTTCTGGTGTTTTGACAAGTGTAAAAGTGTACACCTGTATATGATCTTATCCAGATATCAAATTACATATCTGGACTCAAGAACTCAAGAAAAAGCCTCATCATTCCCAATATTTAGATACAAGGTGTGGGAAAAATTGGAAGTTTTTTTTAAACACTCTGGATAGTGTGAGATACAAAAAATGTTGGTGTCCAAAGTCGGATTCTACAGGAAAAAGAGGTTGAGAAAATTTCTTTCCCACCAATTTATTCCAACGGAAGAAATTCTAACGGGGAGAGGAAATCTCGGCGGATCACCCTGTACAATAAAAGCGTCAATATAACGTCGACTGTCGACTTAAACCAGCATTCAGCACCAGTTTGTTGCATGGGTAGTTTTAGATCAGCTAGAAAAGTTGGAAGGTACTTTCTTGAGTTCTTGGCATACACTTCCGAGTAATGAGGCAGTTTCAACAAAAACATGTCGCTTTCGGACGTCGTTGTCAAAGTCGCTTCGCCAACGAGTTCAGTCCACATGCATTTTCTCATGCCGAGCGCCGCTAGTATAGGGTGTTCCACTTCAGAAATGGATAGAAATGATGCGCCTGAAAGATGATAAAATAATAGATGATAAAGAATAATAAAATCCCACAACAGGGCATGTATTTGCCCTATACACACACTATACAGTGTGTGTATAAATTAGTGTGTATAAATGGTGGTGGAAATTAGAATTTTCAACAGTTTTTTTCCAACGATTTTCGTTTTGGAATGAGTCAAGCAACTGCCCCTTAAAATTATTGGCATAGGTTTGAGGTCAACGTATATATTCCTATCTGAGCATTTTTCTTTGCTATAGTGATGCCTCAATCATGTGGAGTGTGATTAGTGGAGAAATTTCGATGAATCAGAATATCACGATCTTGATATGAATCAGCCCTCGAACCAGCCTGTACCTACCCACCTACGCATGCCAAAAATAACGAGTGCAATTTTCGTAATAGCAGATATTTAGATACTGATAACAGAAGAACGTTTTGTGCCCCATCTAATTTAACATATTGATAAAATTGTCGCAATTCAGAAAAGCAATTAGCGAGATTTGAACTTTATTCAACTGCAGGTCAAAAATCTTCCGCAAAAATATTTTAGCTTTTAACAAACTGGAAAACCACTCAAATAAGTGACCCTCAGATGTCCACTGACAAATCGTTTATAAACAATTTGAAAAACAAAAACTCTTGACGTAGGTACAGTCATTAGCCACTGAAAATGCGTACAGCTGTTGACAAGGAATGTATAGACAATACAAATAGAAAAGACCATATGTCGTCACGGATTTTCACGGTTGCGTAGGAACCAGGCGAGTCCATCATTCAAAAAAAGGTTGGCTGATTTTTGACGCCCCAATATCCGTGACAACGGTGGTGATAGCATATGGTCTTCTCTATTTGTATTGTCTATGCTGATTTAATTTGGGCCTGGTGTCACAGTGACAAGGTAGTCAAAATTACTCAAATCAGTACACTCTGTGTCAAAAGCTTGTACGCGTTTGTTTTTTATCGGTAACGACCTTACCTACAGGGTGTTGTGATCAGAGAGTCGGAAAAAAAGTAAGAAGTCTATCTCCAACATTACTTTTTCCACTTGCATCTTATAACAATATACACGTTGTGATACTGAAACCGGTTCGACAATAGCCGACTTTGTGCAACGCTTTTTTGGTGTCAATTCTCGGCCGCTTAAGGGGTGGTTTTTCCTATTTCTTGGGGACTGCCGCCAATTCCAGGGTTCGTATCTGCCTTTTCAATGAAACACCAGAAATTAACACTTCCCTAAATTGACCCGACGAATTTTGCAATGCCGTCAAATGGGGTGAAGGTGAAGTGAAACCATAGGAAGCTAAGTGGATCATTCGCGCTTTTTTCAAATATAAACGGCCAAAATGCGAACGAATTTCACGAGTGTCAAGCGGAGTTCAGAATAGGGCACGTAGACGGCGCCCCTAGCCAAAATCAGCATTCATTCGACAACAAAGCAGGTGAGTCATCTCTCACAAATTTTTCAAATAGCGGGCAATTCGATAAATTCCATAACATCTCCAATGCATGAGCCTTTGCGATAATCCTACAATTGACGATTAGATCGTAGATCATGTCATAACCTAGAAAATCGCAATTTATAAAAAAAATATGGGGCGAAATGGATCACCACCCAAAACTACCTAAAACTGGAATTAGTTTTATGCAATTGATTTGGGTGTGACCCTTTGGAGTCCAGGAACCATTCTTCATTACAATTGGTTTCCATACAGGGTGATACATTTTTTCTCAAATTTTAGGAGATGGTAGAGCATTGAAAAATGAGTACTGTTACGAGTGGCGATTCCCGTGCATTCTGGTGAACACGCGATCTTTCTAGACTCTTCCTGTAGAACCCTAACACCCTGTAGAAATAAAATATATTTATAATTAAATGAAGGTTTTTTTTACAAGTTTTTTCTCTGAAATTTGAAAATGATATTTTTTGGATCCACTTAACCTCAAAAAGATTAAAAGAGATTTTTCTGCTGAAATAAACGGGTGATCCTGGAAACCGGGTCAGTGTTTGAACAAAAATAAAAAGAAAAGTGTTGATCGTTCACTCTTTTTTTTATTCTAAACGGTAAAGAGAATACCGAGAAATATTGATCTTTTTTTTGAATTTTTGGACGTCGTTTTCGATAATTTGAAATCTGCAAAAAACAAGAATTTTTGATCCACTTCACCCCATTTGACGGTACTTTGTTACCCTGCACAATCTATGATCAAACTTGAGTTTATCATAATTTTAATAATTACCATAGATATATTTTCTCCCGCCTACAATGTGATGGGGTCTGTATCCGCCAATTTTAAATCATCCTGTATGTCTACAGTTGACGGCAAAGAAATGTGAATTTCCCAAAAATGGAGTCCCCGCTTTTCGTGACAATTAAGTATGTATGGTCAAAAGTTCACAGGATTGAGAGTGACTCATACTTGTTCATTTGAAGCGTTGCGGCGAGGAGCGTGGAAAGGGGGAGAAAAAGCATAATATGAGTCATGAAAAAGAGGACAAAAATGTAGAAATGCGAGAAAATTATATTTCAAGTCATTAGTTCAGTCATAGTTATAGCTCATTATTAGGCATTAGTCACTCTCAACTAAATATTTTGAACTCCGACTATAGGTAGGTTCACGGCACAGGGAGCCCCAGAAATAAATAAAAGTAACAAAACCCAAACGCTTCATTCTACAGGGTGATCACGGAATGACGCACTACAACAGTAGATACTACCTACGATATATGGAATCTTAATGAAGTCTACAAAAAAATGATTAAATTTTTTTTCGGCTTTTACTTTTGAAGATAGGAAGGGTCAAAATTTGGTCCTTTGAACTCTTCAAGATTCGTAATTTCAAAATATTTTAGTGAACTGTTGAGGGCAGAGTTACATGAGAAAAAAAAAATCAGCCATTGGATGTGTATAGAGCTTCCACTGAATATACGGGGTGAGTCAGAAACCTCGGAAATAATTATTCTTCAACAATGGCTCTAAGTCATTCAGTTCATCCCTCAACCGATGTAGAGCATAATGGTCACACGGTTTTCTACCAAGAATTTTTTGGGGGGGGGAGCTTTTTAGAGAAATCTCGAGAAAAAATGTATTCGTTTTCAGCTGTAGGTAAGCGATTTTAATGGGCAATGACTGTATATTATAGCACTTGAAAAAATTAAAGAAAGATGAAGTTGAAGTTTTGCTATTTTCGAAATATCTCAAAAGCTGCAAATATCAACGGTGAACACCCTATCCTATTCCCTATACCTACACGGTCCACGCTTATGGTATGTACTCACTCATGAGAAAAATTGATTTCATCGGAAGTCGGAGCCTACTGCAATATCGATTTTGAACCACGACTCGATCTATGATTGATCTATTATTAAATTACAATGCACCGAGAGTCTTCATTTTCCATTATCGCGACAGTTCGTTTTTGATGACCGAATTTCTATATTTGTTTTGATGTCAAGAAGCCGACGTTGTTCTGGATAATTTTTATTTTATTATTACAATTAGATACCATTTAATGTTATCGTGGGTGAGGGTCGCCAATAGTAAACATTTATCAGGCTCAAGGTCGAAAAAAGACCAATGTCTGAAAAATAAATCGGATACACATTCTGCGTATGATGACCACGTGTCGTCATTGTGTAAAAATTTTTATCCAAGAAAAATTGGCAATGACTGTTCAATAACCACAGTGTCTGTGTCAACATGTTGGGTGAAAAATGTGAGTTCTACGACTTACTAGTCGAGTGAAATCGACAATCGATGAAAACTCGATTCGTTTTTTGCAGTTAAGCATTTTCTGATCATTGGTTCAGTGTCGATTTTCCTTGGAGTTTTCTTCTCGATATGGACACCCACGGATTTGATACTGTACGATAGGCTGTCCATGAGGCCAGGTTGAGCTTTTATTATTTTGCTTTTCTTCTTATGATTTTTTGTATGCTTTTCCATTTAAAAAGAACACGCATGCAACTTCACCACTGCATGCACACTTTCGCTTCAACAACATTCATTCAGACTTCGTTTTTGTTTCTGACGGGCTTTCATACAACTTTTCTTCGAATTTTTCCTTTGCCTGGTGCTTTCCCCCTCTCGGTTTCGCTTCGCTGATTTGAATCGTATGTAATTCGTCCATTCTCCATTCGTTTATTTGATTCGTCATTCTTTTGACATTACAGATCCATTGCTATCACCATGATCAATTCAGAAACTGCCAGCGCGTTCAAATCGCTTTTTGAGTAGCTATTCTTGAAAGTGTGAGAGAAACTCCCTGGGAGTTTTATGTTATCCGTACTACACTGTTGTAGCGAAAGTTGCATAAAACACGATTTTAGGCAACATTCGCTACATCAGTGTACTGCGGAATGTATTTTACTCCCCGGGAGTTTCTCGCATACTTTCAAGAATAGCTACCCTGGCTCCTGAAGTATATTTATGACTATGACTATATTAATTTATGACTCGCTTTCATCAACAGAGTCGGCAACAACACACATCTATCGACCTCCATTCACTCAGCTTTGATTTTTTCACAACACCCACAGACGTTCTCTTTGTTTTCATCCAGCATTCGTCTTTCATTCAATTTCGCCCTAAAGTAGAATATCTGAATCTTTTCAATCAACTTTTCTTAGGTTTCTTACCGTTTAAATGGTGGAAAGACCCACCGGATTCGATTTTCCTGAATGTTTTTCCATTCAACATTACAAACGCCGAAGCTTACCTCAATGGAACTGATGGTAAACTCAACGTTGAGGAAATTGGACCAATAGTTTTGTTGTAAGTATCGCATAATTTATACCAAGCTATAAATTTGAAATCAAAGTAGACTTGCACCCCGGAGTCCAAATCAGACTAGGGGGTTGCTTCAAATGTGTCAGAAGAATGTTCAAAAAGTTGTAGGGTTTCAATTTGTGGAGACATCGGGGGGTCGAAGGGTGGGGTTGCCCTGATTTTCATCACTTGATGAAATTTCAGGAAACTTAGTGTTAGAACGAACTAAACAGGAAAAAATTGAACTACAGCAAGTCCAAAAACAAGAATCCTAAAAAAAATTGAATTTGAAGCACTTCCTTAAACTGCTTTGGATTCTGGTGCGCGAGTTCTTGGACATTTTGTGTATAAAATACTGAACTACTGTACCAAGAATCAAGAGCGAAGACAGTATAGAGGAGCTGGCGATTCAAATGGATTCAATTTTTCACCAATTCTTTGTCTTCTACTATTTATTTTCAACTAAAAAGGTACCATCAATAATTTTTTTGACCTAAACTCTTGATTTATAACGTAATAGAACAGAAAAATGAACAAAATGAACGGAACACCAAAAGTTTCAAGTTCAAAGGACCATAATTTTTTTAAATTACGCCTATGAGTAGAAATTTTTTTTTGCGCCGACATATTTTTGGCATAACATAATGTTCACGTATGTTTCCCATGCGACTTTTCTCAACGTAAAAATTCTTTTTGCTGAAATATTGGAGCGGCTAACCACATTCATTCAACAGCTCAAAAAAGCTCTTTAGCTGGTTTTGAAGAGTTTACTGAAATCGTTTCTGATAACGAAGATGAAGGACGGGCCGTGAACTCCCATCCTTCGGTCATATTACCTGACCCCCGTATACAGTATGTCTGCTTGTAAGTCGAGTTTCACAAAAATCCAACCAGCAGCGGTTCAAAAGTTAGGATGAGGGGTCGTAAAAAGCATCGAATTTCGAGGTGGTCAGTCTTCACGTGAGCACGCCGTACTATACTCGTAATAATAACTAAGTTTTTCTCTTTGTATTCCAGGGTCAAAATCATGAACATAAATGCAACATTCAACGAGAATGGTACTATGACGTATGTTTCGAAAAACTATCCGGTTTATTTACCGGACAAAAACACCATGGATTTGGACGCAACCATGGTTGTGGTTCCAAACTGGGCGCTTTTGGTGAGTAGGTTTTCATCTTAAACTCCTTCGCCCCCACTTTACCCTAATTTAAAATTTCAAAATAGCAGTACCTATCTTGCGATATATCGAATATGAGGTGAGTAATAAAATTCTCTTTCTGTCAAACATTTTGAAATTTTTTTGAAGCCACCCTTCGAACCTTGTCCGAACGTCTTCATTGTTAAATAAAAGGAAGTTTTTCTCTATTATAAACTTTCGATTCTTGAGAAACAGATTTTCGAGCAAAAACAGGTCAACTTTTATTTCGAGGGGGACATCTAAGACACGTATTGCCAAATTTTTTGAAATAAATTTACATCATAGTTGCGTGATAATACCCTTGCCTAATTGATTACCCCTTTTCAAAAAGACACCCCAATTTCCGAATTCCTCCTATTTTACGGAGAGATATAAATAGATAAGCTAATAGTACATTACGTAACAAGTACGGAAAGTGATACATTACGCATGAGTGTGTAAGTTGATGTACGAGGCGCAGCCGAGTGCAGAAATCACACGAATGAAAAAAGACACTTTACGGCGAGTTACGTACACTATTTCTCCTACGACCGAGGAAAATCACATTAAAATTAGGACGTAATTTTCGTGTTTTTCTGTAAACGTAGATTTTATAAGAACCAGTGAAAAAATGATAATTACAAAAATAAGGGTAATCTTAAATGGGTTTATGAAGAAAATGTGTATGTATTTCAAATTTTCGAAAATTCAAATTTTCAAAAATTCAATTCTTGTTCACAATTTTCAATTTTTTCTCGAAAAACACCGCTATTTTCTAACCGAGCCTGCCTGTGGGTGGTTGTTGTTATGCTTGAGCATCTTACAAGCGAGCGGTACACCGAATTATCGCAAAAAAATCAAGAATTCCATCAAGAACCAGTACTTCAAATTTAGATTGCTTTGAAAATATCAAAAATGATCTTTTTGAAAAAAATATAGGGGAATCGCAGGTTTCGAACTCGCGCCTGTTGCAGCAGGTAGGGTTGGAGGTGGGGTCTTTCACCATCAAGCTATCAGGGTATTTTTGTCAACCGGCCAAAACTGTCGTTAATAAAGAACACGAACAATTTCTTTCATCCTTTGAGAGCAATAGCGGCCTAAGGCCCCGGCTACCAGCCGAGAGAGGTACGTTTTGGTCATCAGCAGGTGTATGGGACTTCATTTATTAACAACGTCTCCTTGTGAAATAATTGAAGATTCAGTAATGAAATTAGTGGCATTTCAACTGTCATTTTGACATTTTAATATGTTAACTTGATTCAAAGCATTTGGGTGTATTGGATAGGGCTGGTGCAGCTCAAGATTCATAAATGGACCCCCATTTAATCTTTTGTGGTCACATTTGCATTGCTACCAGAGAATTATTCTGCTTTATAAGTGTAGGTGAGAATTTCATTCATAACTTTACAATTACTGTTGTTGAAAAGAAATCATGCAGGACTTTATTTTTATACATCTCACCGCTAGGGTTAGGCCTCAGATAAGGTTATATAAGAATGTCAAACTTATACTATCGGTTGAGAGGACATGACCGAGGCCATTCCTGTAGGTGCGAATTGTTGATGATTTGCTTGCGAATCAGAATTAGGGTGGTATTGAAAGCCGGTTTTTGGATATTGTGATTTAATCGTCGTTTAAATTCGAATTGTTTCGTGGTTCGAATGAACTGTACGTTATAATAACGCACGGCTCATAACGCACAGGTTGGGTAGGTTGACGTAATTGACAACTTTCGGGCCTACAATAGCGTGTGAGGGGGGGTCACTTTCGAAGATGGTCGTAGGAAAATTTCGTAACACACTTGAGATTGATTCCTTGCATAATGACCACCCCGTTAATGATTTACCCTTTCGCAATTGAGCCCCTCCTGCACTGAGAGAGATACAGAGATTCCTCCCTTATCAGTCCGCTTGGAGAATGAGATCATTAAATACATCGAGTGCGGATTGAGTGTGATCTTTTCTTTACATTCCAAAAGTCGCCACTGTCTTCATGAATTGCCAAAATAATTAACATGCAATTATCTGCAGTTTCGTGAGATTTTATCTCGATTCCATTCAAGCTTGTGCTGTATTTCAACTAACTCACAGACATGTCAATTAGTTATGGGTTAACTGGGTGTACAATAATTAAATCAGGTGTGGGCCCTTAATTAACCTGTAAAGAATTGTGCAGCATCTCGATGGTCTTGTAGGAATACCTGAACGACAATTCAACCCTCGGCGTGTTCCAAACGGTTCGCATTTGGAACTCGGCCTGAGCGCGCGCAAGGTCGTTTGACATTCTTTGAAAAAACGGGAAAAATATATATTACTTCACATGGGAAGTAATGGGAACGTATTCTTGAGAGTTCATAGCCCAGGGGCCATATTGGATTCGAGTGAACGGGTGAATGATTGGCCGCATTAACTGATGTAAACAACTTGGTCTAGAAAAACGAAGAAGAATCGTTTAGATCACTGATGGGTTAACAATTAGACTGCGTTCAAATGCGTGCTAAGCGGAAATGTATGGTAATCATTGGGTAACCCCGGCAGCTCAGGTAAAATTGGAAAGGTCTTTTGATGATGGTGATGTTTTTTTTTTATATTTGGGAACGCTGTCTTGTTTGCATGGGTTAGTTGGTTATGTCATATCTATCGCTAGTTGATAACACTGAGGTTGGGGCCTAGTACCTACCTAGCTACCTCCTGGATATGTAAAATTCGAATCTCACTTGAAACAGAACGTTGAACTCAACTGATTTTCCAGGGTATAGCTTCGTACGTATCTCAAAAAAACATGCTGTACAAATTGCTGTTCCACACAGCGTACAGGGCGGTCAAGCCGCAACCTTTCGTCAAGATTTCGCTAAGAAACCTCCTGTTCAACTTCACCGATCCATTTTTGACCACCCTGAACCAACTCGCTCCGTACATAGTTCCAGTGGACAACGCAGGACTCATAACTAGAGTAAGCCAGCATTTTTTTGTTTTGTTTTGTTTTTACATTTTTGTCAATTTTTCCAATTTTCATTTCTCTACATTTTTTCAACATTGGATTTTTCAATTTTTCCGTTTTAGTTTTTTCCCGGCAGCGAAAACTCGGTTACGGTATCCGTGGGCCCGCGGAACGGCGACGCGAAGTTCTTGCTCATGGAGAACTTCGAGGGCTCCTCCAGACTGCCCAAGTACGACGACCACTGCAAGGAGTCCCTCTCCGGAGTGTCGGAGGGCGTCCTCTATCGCCAGCACCACAAGAAGGGGTCCCAGATAAAAATTTACCGGCCGAACGTTTGCCGGGTCGTGACACTCGAGTATGAAAGTTCGAAAATTCGCACGGAAATGCACGTGAGCAAGCGGAACTAATCGGCCCAGTGTTTCAGGCGAAGTCACCAGTAAGGGATTCAGCGCTTTCAAGTACGTCTTGCCCAAAACGACGTTCAACAGGTCGAGCCCGCTGGAATCCGACTGTTACCGAGGCGATCCGGTATTGCCGAACGGCGTCAGTGACATTTCCAAGTGCTATTTCGGTAAGCTTGAACTTTTACTCTGTGAGTTGATATTGAGTTGGTCTACTGCTGACAAGCAAGCAATTTCAAGTGGTTTTCGAATGGTTTCAGTTGCTTCGAAATCCGTTCAGCCTTCAACTTACCAAGGAACCGCACTCGATTCTTCCTTGACGTGAACACCCTGTACATTTGAGATCGATATTATTTTTATTCAATTCGCGCTTCCCTGACGTAGCTTTTTTGATTTCGGTCGTGGAACTTTGGTCGCACTACCTGTTTGATTCTTGATTCAGCATTTTTTTTTGTAACATGTTTTGTTTTGAACTCTTCCGTAATTTTGATTTGTATCTTCTTTGTCCAGAGCTTTCAAACTTGACTGAAAATTTCTTTATTGCTGTCTTTTCATTGATAAGCTCTAAAATTTTGAATGCGGCATCATTGTTGTTTGCTTGCGAAATGGTAAAGTTCAAATTGGTCCTCGAGCTCTTCACCGCATTGCTTTATGATTTTATCGCCTTGTCTAGATCGTAATAAATTATTTTGAAATGCCATGTCGGATTTGTGTGTTAGTAAGTATGTTTTCATTGCCTGTATTAAATCGTCTACCTTGTCATACTTGGAGTCTAATCGAAATTACAATGTTTCACTTTCTATACCGTCTAAAATAGGAAGCAAATCGATTACTACCATTAAATCAAAAGACGACATATTTGAATTATTTTTTCTAGGTTATTTCAACCAAGTCATCTTTTGTAGTTATAGCCTGTAATTCGACTGAACAAAACATTTGAATTTATATGTGCAATTATGCATCACATCCGTATATTTGTTCTTGCTGCGTAGCGGGTTTGCCTGTCGGCTTTACCTATGTCCGACAGGGTCATTAACTTCCTGGGCTGATCATCTGGGATGTCTGGATCGCTTCACCGAGATTGAGGGGTGTCATCATTGCATCACATGGAACTGAGGGCTGGTCATTTGTCGGAACTGATAGTGAAGGTGCGGATTGGTACATGCTTGGTATCGGGTGGCGGTTGGGCGATGTGGTTGTTCCTAACAGGTGTGCCATTTTTCATTTCGTCGCATTTGTAGGTAAGTAGGCGGGTGCGGTGATGGTCTCCAAAAATTTCAATGAACTTCTCTTTCCATCATGCTGTGCTGCGCCTCTTGTGTTGTTGCGGCTCTCATTCAATTTTTGTGTCTAGGTACATCACTTTACGCTTTCACAAGTCCGTTCGTAGGATCGCCATGTAATGTATAGACTTATACGTTATGGTCTGTGCGCCCCCTGAGGCTACGATTATGTGTCTTTTGCACACATTGGACACCCTAATCACTACGTCACTGAGAATGAACGATTTTTTCACAAAGGGAATTAATCTGTTTCTGGGGTAGAAGGTAGAAGAAGATAACTTCAAGATGGGTCGACATCAAACCGTTTGAGGCCCAAATGCATAGAAGTTGCCTAACCCACAGTTTTTGAGTTTCAGATTTACATATTGGAAACAAGTATTCAGATTTGCGCGAGACCACTCAGTCTATCATGTTGATTGGTTATCACAGCATCATTTCTGACATGAAAAAATCATACAAAAACCCTATTATCTACTGCGATTTTTCTCGAAAATTTGTAAAGTGAATGAAAAAAGAGATTGTTCAAGAGAGGCCTAATTCAGCTTCATCGGGGAATTTGATGAAATTTGACATCAAACTCGACATGTCTACCTTCACTAAAACCAGAGATATAGCCATAGGGATATAGCCAAAAAACTTGATTCCACAGCCATCTATGGTTGCTGTTCCATTAAGACAGTGCCGAAGATATCTCGGTTGTTTTGCGAAAAGTGTGTGAATTTTATTTTTCCGGAAATTGTGTCGTCTATGATTGACACTTTGTCAAGACAGTGTCGACGACATTTCAGTCGCTTTTAAAACTTCTCAAACTTGCTTCAGGAAACTTCGAGGGAAACTTCATCGACCTGAATTGTGCTTGAGGCTTGAAATGCTCGGTTGAATCGGTATCTTTGTTCCAGATGTACCCTTTGTATTGAGCTTCCCACATCTCTTATATGGCGATGCTAGTCTAACGTCACGCGTCTCAGGTCTCCATCCAGATCCAGAGAAACACGGCGGCTATGTCATTCTAGAACCTGTGAGTATTTACAAAAGTAACTCTAAATAATATTCAACTCAGGAAATCTTCCTAAATCTGTTGATTCAATCTTCTATTTTTTGAGGTCTTCTTGATGAAGAGTTTGAGTCTGTAGCGACGTAAGAATTGTAGAGGGAATCAAAAATGTTCAGTCTTGCTACTGACTGATGCTTTTATTTCAATAGGTACCCGAACAAGCTTTCGCTTGAAAATACACGGTGATATACCGAGAGCTAGCGATCGATTTATCACAGCATTACAACAAGAAGTGGCGCAATTTTTAGCGCACTTCTCCAAACGGGAAGGCGCTTTTGTCCTCGCTTTGTCCGTCCGTCCGTCCGTCCGTCCGTCACAGCATCTAGTCCTAGACGAAAAGGTTTTTGCGAAAAATTTTTACTCCATTGGGTAGCTCATGACCTTGTATCCCGAACCAAGAAAAATCTCGACGAAATAATGATAAACAATGACAATAATAACAATTCAGTGTGACGCGGCATCGCCGTTGAATGCTGCATTTCAGAAGCCGGCCTGATCTCGAAAGTTATCACATGCGAGGAAGTACCCGATCTTATCATTTTACCATAATACATATGTGGAGTTATATTTAGAGGATGATTTGAACTTTATTTTAATGAAAATTTCACATCGGTGCGAGGTGCAGGCCAATAGTTATTAATTTTTGAAAATGACTCCGAAACTACGGCTCGGCCGCAAATGATTTATTCGTTGCTTGCTGGTGCTTGATATCCTTTCCTCCGAACAAAACGAAATTCAATACAGAAAATATTTCAACTCGAATGGGTAGCTCATGGCCTTGGTACGCGAATCAAGAAAAATTTTGCCGAAATAATCATGAACAAATACAAAAATAACATTTTGGTGTAGGGCGGCTTCGCCGATCAAGTGCTGGCATTCGCGGTAAGATGTAGAAAGTTGCGATATGCAGGCAACTACAATTTCTTAATGAAATACATCACTGCATGTACGGCATTATATTTAGAAAACAATTTGAACTTTCTTTTGACAAAAACCCCACTTCGATCCGACCGTCGGGTCAATTGTTATCAATTTTTGAAAACGACCGCAAAGCCACGGCTCGGCGCACATTACACGACCCTACAAATTTAAAATCAGACGTGCCGAAATAGTAATTGACCATTTTGAAATAGCCAACACTAGGTACCTGAAGGATAATGGCACTCAAATTACGAAACATGTTCGCTCAATAACAAAAAAAAGTAGGTAGGTATCAATAAAAATCATGTGACAGGCTACCAATTTTTCGGTTTTTCGATAAAAAAGAAATGTTCCAATTCAAAACTGAACCCGATATTCGTGTTCAGGAGGTCGAAATCAGTTGGAGAACATTTTTTTATATAAGTAACAGAATGACGCTTATGTGGCCGGTTTGTCTGTCTGTCTGTCTGTCTGTCCGAGTCCGTGCAGAAATTAAGACGCTGTACTCCTTCTCGAGAATTGAAACAAGAGTCTTGGAACTTTTTTCCGATTAATAGCTGATGTCCCCAAGGGTGGCCAATGGGCACTATTTTTGTTATCCATACATCGTTATCATTATTCTCAAAAAACAGAGATCTCCTGTGCACTTCGATGAAGTTGAACTTCTTCTCGGGAACTAAAGCTACAGCCCTTGAAGATTGAACTTTATCCGGTGGATAGCTTAGGTTCTCAAGGACCAAATAGGCAGAATGGCTTTCATAATTCGGCCGCCATCTTGACTGCCATATTGAAATTTCTTATTAGTGGAACGATTGTCATGAAACTTGAAACTTACCCTTGTCTAGTACGATCATTCTTATTTTCAAGCCAAATTTCATGATTGCCCCACCATCTTGGCCGCCATATTGAAATCTCTTATAAGTGGGAGGATTTTCATGAAACTTGAGAGTTACGCTTGTCTCGTACGACATTCCTATTTTCAAGCTGAGTTTCATAATTCTGCCGCCATCTTGGCCGCCATATTGAGATCTCTTATTAGTGAAACGATTTTCATGAAACTTGGAACTTACCCTTGTCTAGTACAATCATTCTGATTTTCAAGCCGAATTTCATGATTCTGTCGATATCTTGGCCGCCATATTGGAATTTTTTGCCCAAGACGGTAGAACCCTAATTACTTAACATCTTGCGTTCACTAATCCTCCAAAAAGGAAGTGCGCTACTGAGCCTCATGCCCATGAGGCGTATTCGCTTGTTTAGATTTCTCCTCTACACCTGCTGATGACCAAAATGCACCCCGCCCAGCTGGCCCAGCCGGTAATCTTTCCAGCGGCGCTATTTTTTTTTTCAAATCAGTGGCAATATCCTTGTTTCGACGAAGGTACACTCGGCAGCAAAAATGGCGCCCACTTTGAATGGTTTATTCAATTAAGATATAATGATAATGGCAGCATTGTTATTGTTTATTCATGTCGAGTACTACTACTGCCTACTACGGTAGAGCAGGCCAAGCAAATAAACGTCTCCGCTATAAATCAAGTGGGCGCTATTTTTGCTACCGAGAATAGGGTTTAAGCTCCATCCACCTGGACTCTGATTGGTCGGCGCAAAAATCTCCCGCGCTGTATCACCGCCCTCCTGCGCTCTGGTTGGTTATCACCACGATTGTTTTTCGTTCCTCCCACTCTGGCGTCGACCACCTGGGTTCTAATTAGTCGGCGCGCTCTAGCACCGCCCTCTTGCGCTCTGATTAGTCATACCACCATTTTGTTTTGCTCTTTCAACATCAACATCATAGGTATCTAACTGATCCGCGCAAGCAAGCTGAACCGGCGCTAACTTTTTTATTTTTTGCACGCGCCACCGCTTCCTCGATGGTTAGGTCGGCAGCCGCGCCTCTCCATCATGCCATGACTTTCCTTAATAAATGAGACATAACTCATATTTTCTTTCTCCCATCTCCCTCCAAAAGGTTGTACTGCCCGAGACCACCGGCTGCCAACTGGGCAAGGGCTGTTTTGGTCATCAGTCAGCAGGTACAAAGGAATTTCAAAAAATGTGCCACTTTCGTGTTGAAATGCTATGATAACTTGGCCGCTAGCTCCTAGACTATGAGGAGCATAATGTGCTGCAAAAGAATAAGTGAAAGATAAGATAAATAAAAAGTACACAGTCAAAAGCTTAGGTACATAGATAACAACTACAGTAATGTATGGATAATCCGAACCCTCTATAATCCGAACTACTCTATAATCCGAACACCTCGATTGTGTAAAATGATATCTATAATCCGAACCCCTGTATCCTGTAACTCGAACTGTCACTTATTTATAGCTGATGTTACTTATATTTTATTGTATCTACTTTGCGTTACTAATGGATTTATCATTTATCGAAAACATTGCTCCAATGGAGCATAATATCATACCGTTTTTCAACCAATAGGAACATTATTTATTGGCTACAGAAGGTGGGCGAACGTCAGTTCTAAAGTGTCACCTGTCATACGTTTCTATTTTTAGCAGTCAGAATTTCCAACTGTGAGCTCGTCGTGCCCCAAAACTAGTCGTGTGACGATACTATGAGTCATGCCTTATGGAACTGGAATGTAGTATAATAACGAAAAAATACAAAATAATATCTGTCTCGGCCCCGTTCATTGAACACTGCATTCGTGTGCATTGAGGGTATGCAACCCAAAATATCCCTGTGTCGTCCAAGTCCTCACCCCTCACCCCCTGTTCGGTGTGCCTGGCACTTGGCTGTCAGGCGCAAGCGTAAACGAGCTCCAGCACTTTCTTCGGCCGTCTTCGGCATTCTTCGGCTTTCTTTCCGCTCGTGCCTTTGCCGCTTCGTTCGAAGCGGCGTTGATCTCCGTACGTCGAGCGGGAAGCCACGCCGTCTTTTTTTTGGTCATCGTTCTCGCGGCCATCTTGTCGTGCCATCGGCGTACATTCGTACTCGACCAGAAGCCCATCCAAGGCCCATCGCGTCCGATAGTGACTCCTGGAGGAGCTCTGCAGCATCTCCAAGTCCAGAAAGCGGCAGTTTTCACCGCTTTCACCGGGGAGCGGCTTGGATCAGCCAGCCGCACACAAAGCTCCAGTTTCGGACGGGATCGAGTCGTTCGTCCGCCATTTTGGTGACGAACACGGGCACTCGTGCATTTCACCAGGAAATCCACCACCAGAACGGCCATCCACCACGACGCCGCCTTCGGACTCCGCCAGGACGACGCCGCCACCGAATAAGATCCCGTAAGTTCCATATTTTCCATTGTTTTTACCATTTACCGTTTATTCCCGTTTGCCGGGGTGTATACCTTCAGTGCAGTTCGTCTCGTTTTCAGGACGCCACTCGGCGCCAGCGAATCTGCCCCCGATCAGAACCACTCGGATTTTTCATTTCATTTAATTCACATTGTTTTTTTTTATTGTTTTGTAATTCTGTCTGTTTGTGTTTTTTTCTTTGTTTTGCATTAAAGTTTTTGATTGTTGTTGTGAATTTTATTTCTGACTGTCGCTTGCTGCTTTCCTAATCCAAGAGTTATTGTTTTAATGCAGCCTTCATCGGAAGGCTGCCGTCTTTATGTGTACCGCGCTAACATATAAATTGGTCCTTCGAGCCGGATACAGGCTAAGCATGGTACAGTCAGGAATTTAATTCACCTCACTATTGAAACTTTAAAGTCACGGGTCAAACCCACGTGACACTTGTGCGTTGGTCCAGCGTGTTGATCAATTCGTTTTTCGCCCGTCTCATTCGCACTTTTTCACCTGGGTTGGGTTCGCCATTCAGGTACGCCAACCTAAGGGTCAGTTGCTTTGTTTTCATTTTTCTTTGTGTCGTACACAATGGACGCAACTTTATCGTCCATCGCGATAGCTATTGCGCGCCTTGAGCCCCTTCTGGAACAAGGCGTCACAGCTACCACCGAGCCAAGCCTCCAACCGGCATTTTTAGCCACGTTTGACATTGCGGCGGAAATTTACAACGGTTTCAAGAGCACGGTCAACACTGCCCCTCTCCCCAGTGCCTCCGAGGAGCAGAAGGCTACATTTCTTGAACGTACACTCCGGGCAGACAGCTTGTTTGGCAAACTTGCTGCGGTAAAAGCCTCGTTTGCGAATTCAGAGCCGACTTCCTCGCTCTCTCGCCAAGCCTCGCAAACTTGGTTCGAGACAGGCCGGAGCAATGTCCGATTGCCAAAAATCGCGTTGCCGTTGTTCGACGGAAAGTTAAAATCATGGCCACCATACTATGATCTATTCACGGCGTTAATACACAGAAACCAGTCTCTCTCAGATATTGAACGGTTTCAGTATCTGATCTCGTCTTTATCTGGTGAACCTCTCTCAATGGTTAAACACCTGCCATTGACGGGAGATAATTACATAATTGCGTTCGACTCGTTGGTTGAGAGATACCAGAACGACCGCGTGCTAGTCACTTTTTACTGGCAGTCGATGATGAACGCCTCCTCCGTCACATCTGACTCCGCGCAAGCGCTTCGCCATCTTGTGAACACGTTCAACGAAAATTTAGTGGCGCTCGAGCAGTATCCGCATATCGACCTGTGGGATTTCACCCTGTCGAGCATGCTGCTCCAGAAACTCGATGAGTCGACGCGAAAACGTTTCGAGGTGCAGTCAGCCGGCACCCCCTTCCCCAAATACGAAGACGTCAAGTCTTTCGTGCTCGACCAATGCAAGGCTTTCGAGGCAACTGCCTTAAATTCTAAAACGCAATCGAACTCCCGCTCCACACGGGCAAACACCGTTACCGTGAAGCCCGAGGTCAGCCGCAAGTCGTGGGCCTCACATACGTTGGTGTCTCAGACTTCATCTGCCCCAGCGACGTCGCATGAGTCAGCATGTTCTCATTGTGGGGCGAGAAGTCATAGAGTCACCGCGTGCAAGACTTTTCTGTCAATGTCCCCAAATGACAGATATTTGGCGGTCAAACAGAAAAGGCTCTGTCTCAACTGCTTGAGCACCAATCACGGCGCTCCAAAATGTCCATCGTCGTATTCGTGTCGGCAGTGCCACGCAAGGCATCACACCTTGCTGCACTTCCCCAAGCCACATAGAACTGCAGGTCATGAGTCACCCAGTTCTTTATCGAATCCAGTTGAATTACCGCAAATCGTTTCCCCTGGTCTTCCAGAAAATGTCGCGAATTCGGTGACGAATCTCGCCTCAAGCCTCAAGGCAGCTCATGTTTTGTTGGCCACGGCAATCGTTCACGTTCGTGACCGGTGGGGAGGCTACCAAAGCCTCCGTGCGCTCATAGACCCTGCCAGTCAGGCATCGTTTATTTTGGACTCCTGCGTGCGCAAATTGGGTCTATCCCCATCAAATCACAATGTGCCCGTTTTTGGCTTGGGTCTCACCCCCGCCAATTCGACGTGTGGCACAGTCACTTGCCAGGTCAAGGCTGATGATGAGTCTCTCCCAATCCCTGAATTGGAGTTAATTGTCCTGCGCAGGATTTGTGGTAACCTGCCAGACACCGCTTTGAACCCGGATCAATTCCACTTGAACTTATCGAATCTGGCGGATCCCACATGGTTCAAGCCAGGCCCCATTCAAGTGTTGTTGGGCGCCGACGTTTATCCGTCAGTCGTGAAAGAGGGAATCGTCTCGTCAGGTCCGTCACAGCCTGTTGCCATAAACACCATTTTTGGCTGGGCTCTTCTCGGTCCCTTTCAAACCCCGTCAAAACCTCTGCATTCCTTTTTGGTTTGCACTCCAACTGGAATCGACGAGTCTCTGCACAAATTTTGGGAAGTAGAGGAAATCTCGTCACCATCGTCCAAAACACGTTTGTCCCCAGATGATGAACGTGCAGAAATTTGTTTCCGGGACTCTGTCTACCGTTGTCCGTCAGGTCGTTTTGGGGTTTCGCTTCCCTTCAAAAGGGAGTCCCCCACCTTTGAACATTGCAGGTCTATGGCTGACCGCCGTTGGTTAGCTATCGAACGTCGCCTGGTCCGTCAGGACACACTCCGTGATCTGTACATAGCATTCATGCGCGACTACCTCGACCTAGGTCACATGACCTTGCTGGACGCAGAACCTCCAGATTCTGAGGCGTATTACATCCCTCATCATCCGATCGTCAAGATCGAAGACGACAAGCCGAAAATTCGCGTCGTTTTTGATGCTTCGGCGCAAGCGCCGAATCATTTATCTCTCAACGAGACGCTTCTCGTCGGTCCTAAGTTACAACAGGACATAGCAGCTTTGCTACTGCAGTTTCGGTGTGAGCCGATCGTTTTTACTTGTGACATCCGTCAGATGTATCGGCAGATACTTATCTCGCCCGAACATCGCAAGTATCAACTCATTCGCTTTCGTTTCTCCCCTGATCGACCCATTGAAACGTACCAATTGAACACCATTACATATGGTGTTTCTTCGGCACCGTTTCTAGCGGTTCGCACGTTGCTTCACTTGGCAGAACAAAGCGCCTCGAAGTTTCCATTGGCTTCGCAGGCAATTCGCCGTAATTTGTATGTAGACGATCTACTTTGCGGTGCGAACTCCGTGGAATCAGCACGGGAATTACAAACGCAGCTAATCAACCTGCTCCAATCGGGTTGCTTTGAATTGCGCAAGTGGGCAAGCAATCACCCTGATGTGCTGCAAGACATACCACTTGATCACGTTCGAACTCAGCCGTCCACTTTCAGTGACGTTGCTGACAATACTGTAAAAATTCTTGGCCTCCAGTGGCAAGCGGCAACAGACACCTTTTCATTCACGGTTCATCCAAATGAACTACCGTGCACAAAACGGTCCATCTTGTCGGAGGTGGCTCGGATTTACGATCCGCTCGGCTTTCTGTGCCCTGTTGCATTTTTCGCCAAACATTTAATCCAACGGTTATGGAAACTTGGCCTTGATTGGGACGACACCCCTCCAGACATCGTATGTCAGCAGTGGTTGCGTTTTCAATCCGAGCTATCGCAACTTTCGCGGTTGCAAATTCCACGGCATACTTTTCCGTCGCCTGCAGACAGGTGCCAGTTGCACGCCTTTTGCGACGCATCTGAATCTGGGTACGCGAGCGTGTTGTACGTTCGTTACCTTCGAAATGGTGTTCCCACCATTCGTCTCCTAACCGCCAAATCAAAGGTGGCTCCAGTCAAATTGCTGACCGTACCCCGTCTCGAATTGTGTGCAGCGGTCCTACTTTCCAATCTCGTTGCCTTCACCGTTGCAGCGCTCGCAGGAACCGTACAGTTCGATGCCATATTTGCGTGGACCGATTCTACGGTTGTTCTCAGCTGGCTGCGTTCCTCTTCGCACCGCTGGAAAACATTTGTTGCTCACCGTGTTGAGCATATTCAACAGCGTGTCCCGCCTCAGTGTTGGAGACATGTCTCAACATCGGACAATCCCGCCGACCCAGCTTCGCGCGGATTGTTTCCCGAAGACATGCTTTCGTGCTCCCTCTGGTGGTCTGGCCCACCTTTTCTGTCATCAGCGGATGACACATGGCCGGATGACAAATTCTCCGTGTCCTCCCCAGACATTGCGTCTGAAGAGCGAAAGCTCGCTTTGGTCGTGCGTGTGCCGCAGCCGCCGCCGATTGACATCGACGACCTCTTTTTGCGCATATCCTCCTTACGGAAGATTCAGGGCGCTGTCGCCTATTTCTATCGGTTCTGCAAATGCAAGTCCGATGAGAAGTTCACAGGACCTCTCTCGGATACAGAACTCCATTTTGCCTTGTTGTACATTGTCAAACATGTACAGCAGAAGGTATTTGCCGTCGAAATCGCGTCATTACGCAACGGCAAACCCTGTTCAAGACCCTTTCGAAAACTTTCACCCTTTCTCGATCGTGACGATGTTCTCCGCGTCGGCGGACGTTTGAAGCATTGTCATGAGTTGCCATTTGCAACCAGACACCCTGCTCTTCTTCCATCTCGTCACGTCTTGACAGGACTCGTCATTCGACAAGTTCATTCCCGACATTGCCACCCGGGACTCAACAATACCTGCTATCTCCTGCAGCAAAATTTTTGGATATTGTCCACGCGACGCGCGGTACGGCACTATCTTGCATCGTGTTACCGGTGCTTCCGGACTAAGCCGCAAACTTTTTCTCCCACCATGGGCGACCTCCCCTCGGCGCGAACTTCTCAGCTAAAACCTTTTAGCTGCGTCGGGCTCGACTATGGTGGCCCTTTTCCAATCCTCATGTCACGCGCTCGCGGTGTCAGAACTACGAAGGCGTACATCTGTCTTTTCGTGTGCTTCGCCACCAAGGCATTGCACGTCGAGGTTGCCTCCGATCTCTCAACAGATGCTTTCCTCGCTGCCTTGCGCAGATTCATTGCCCGGCGCGGTCGCTGCTCTACCATCTATAGCGACAATGGCACAAACTTTGTCGGAGCTCATAGGCAATTGACGACGTCAATGCAACTCGCCGCGGAATCCGAAGCCATCACTTGGCGCTTCATTCCTCCCTCCAGTCCCCACTTTGGCGGGCTGTGGGAAAGCGGCATAAAAGCGGTCAAAACTCATCTATCTCGCGTGATAGGTGATCAAATACTCACCTTTGAAGAGCTGACCACGTTGGTCACCCAAGTTGAAGCGTTGCTCAACTCACGGCCACTTTCGGAGCTGGGCTCGGATCCAAATGATCTGTGCCCATTGACGCCTGGTCATTTTTTGACGCTCGAGCCGTTAACGGCCCCACCTGACCCAGATTTGTCCCACCTCAAGATCAGCAGGTTGTCGCGATGGCAGTTGGTCCAATCCATGCAACAGCGTTTCTGGGCGCGTTGGCGCGACGAATATCTACACACGCTGTACCAACGCGGCAAGTGGCACAAGTCACGTCACCTTGAATCCGCAGATGTGGGGTCTTTAGTCCTCATCAAGGACGAAAACGCTCCCCCTCTGAAGTGGAGGTTAGGCAGAATTTCAAAACTCTTCCCCGGCAAAGATGGCATTTGTCGTGTCGCAGATGTCCGTTCTCAACGCGACGTTCTGCGACGCCCAATGGTCAAACTTTGTCCCCTCCCTTCAGGACAGTGAGCATTCTGTGTTTTCACTTCCGTCATTGTTTTCACTATGCTCTTTCTTTTTGTATCATGTTTGATTTCATTAATTTTTGAACTTTGAAAATACCCCGAGTGGTATTTTGGTGGGGAGTATGTCTCGGCCCCGTTCATTGAACACTGCATTCGTGTGCATTGAGGGTATGCAACCCAAAATATCCCTGTGTCGTCCAAGTCCTCACCCCTCACCCCCTGTTCGGTGTGCCTGGCACTTGGCTGTCAGGCGCAAGCGTAAACGAGCTCCAGCACTTTCTTCGGCCGTCTTCGGCATTCTTCGGCTTTCTTTCCGCTCGTGCCTTTGCCGCTTCGTTCGAAGCGGCGTTGATCTCCGTACGTCGAGCGGGAAGCCACGCCGTCTTTTTTTTGGTCATCGTTCTCGCGGCCATCTTGTCGTGCCATCGGCGTACATTCGTACTCGACCAGAAGCCCATCCAAGGCCCATCGCGTCCGATAGTGACTCCTGGAGGAGCTCTGCAGCATCTCCAAGTCCAGAAAGCGGCAGTTTTCACCGCTTTCACCGGGGAGCGGCTTGGATCAGCCAGCCGCACACAAAGCTCCAGTTTCGGACGGGATCGAGTCGTTCGTCCGCCATTTTGGTGACGAACACGGGCACTCGTGCATTTCACCAGGAAATCCACCACCAGAACGGCCATCCACCACGACGCCGCCTTCGGACTCCGCCAGGACGACGCCGCCACCGAATAAGATCCCGTAAGTTCCATATTTTCCATTGTTTTTACCATTTACCGTTTATTCCCGTTTGCCGGGGTGTATACCTTCAGTGCAGTTCGTCTCGTTTTCAGGACGCCACTCGGCGCCAGCGAATCTGCCCCCGATCAGAACCACTCGGATTTTTCATTTCATTTAATTCACATTGTTTTTTTTTATTGTTTTGTAATTCTGTCTGTTTGTGTTTTTTTCTTTGTTTTGCATTAAAGTTTTTGATTGTTGTTGTGAATTTTATTTCTGACTGTCGCTTGCTGCTTTCCTAATCCAAGAGTTATTGTTTTAATGCAGCCTTCATCGGAAGGCTGCCGTCTTTATGTGTACCGCGCTAACAATATCCGAAACAAAGGTTTCGTGGCCAAGTTGCATATTTTTTTATTTATATTGGCGGCATTTTTATGATCTAGTAAGGTATCTATAATCCGAATACGTTCGGATAATAGACATCATTTGGTATGAATTCTATAATCCGAACGTTTTGGTAATCCGAACGGGGTCTGCAATCTTTCTGTTCGGATTATCCAGACATTACTGTATAGAAAAAAAAAACTAAAAAAAATCAAAAAAATTTAAATTCACTTGGAAGTTGAAAGTCGCTGAAAGTTTTTACTCTTTGTAACAAATAATTGGTTCACACAATGTATTTTATTTTATTACAATCCTTGAAGATCTTTGAATCAAACACTGGCGATATGGAGGACTTGGAATGAGCAGATTGTCGGCATTTTTTCGACTTAAATAAGATGTTATAAGGATCTTTGCCTGGAAGTAAATGAGCCTGTTCTGTTCATTCAGATTGCCTTCATCATAATCACAGGGCCGGGCCTGACCTATTTGCCGCCTGCGTGCCAGCGAAAAATTGCCCCCCCCCCCCTCACAGGCAGTGGAGACCCCTCCCCAAATACGGGAATAAAAAGAATCCTTTGAAATTTAACTTTATTATACAGGGTGGAAACTTTAACCTGTCAAAATTCAGTAATTCAATAACCAAAAAAAATTTCACAAAAACCTCGGACAGGTCGATTTTAAATTCAAAATGCCACATTTTGGTATTAGTTACGTGACCTTGACAATGCCAGGGGCGGCGCAAGGGGCAGGAGCCCAATTTTTTCAAATAAGTACGATGGGAGGTCGAAAAAAATGACATTTTTATCTTAGTTTGATTCTCCATATCTAACCTATAAAAACAATTGAGATCCTGCCCCACAAAAAAAAAATGGCGGTGTTCAAAAGTCAGCATCACGGTTCCTATCAAAAAGGTGGCATTTTCTTCCCATTTCGCCGCCATCGGTGTGGTCAAGGTCAATAGGTCACGTTATCATATCAGTGTGATAAAAGCTAAGATGGCTCAACAGATGGTACTTGCTTCATATTTCAAGAAAATGCCACCTTTTTGAGATAGGAACACTGACCTTTCAAACGCCGCCATTTTTTTTTGTGAGGCAGGGTAGGATTTCAATTGTTTTTCTAGGTTAGATAAAATAAGCTTCTGTCCCTTGCGCCGCCCCTGGCATTGTCAAGGTCACGTAATTGGTATCAAAATATGGCATTTTAACAATCGACTTGTCCGAGGTTTTTGGTGAAATGTTTTTGATTATTGAATAGACCATATTAATTATTGGCACTTTCCCCTTCCACTAGTCATTTGTAAGTTAGGTATGTGCCTGTGACCATGCGCACTGCAAGTAGAAGATCTCGCGCGCCACAGCATGCATAGAAAACGGAGCTTTGCTGTCGCTGTCAGAATTCACGATTTCAAGGTGTTTTCTTGATTCTTGCGACGTTTTAACCTTTTTAACCATACTTTTACGTGACGGCTGACGCTCGGTTCGCTTTCAAGCGCTGTCAAAATTCTCGTGAGCGGAAGTTGTGCAATAAAATATGGCGGGTAATTTGAAATTGTTTTGGATTCAAAAAACCCCATTTTAAAATGCTTCGCATCAACTTCACAGCAAGACTTTTCATTTCATTATGGTGAAAAGTAGATTAGGTATTTCTTTTTTACACACTTGTTATGTTATACATTCGCTGAAATTGTCAATTTGCACCTTGAATTGATCATTTTACAAAGTCATTCAACATGCATATTCTTATGGGAGTTTCAACCCAGCACATGTGGTTGTCTCTCTCCCCGATCTGCGACTGCGCTTTGAATAATTAATATGGTCAATTACTGAATTTAAACAGGTTAAAGTTTCCACTTTCCACCCTGATTGTCGCCCCTAAGACTTGCCGCCTGCGTGCAGGCACGCACTGCACGCCTGCTAAGCTCGGCCCTGCATAATCATTCCAAGATTTTATGATTTTCAAGAATTTTTAACAAAAGAAATAAGCTTTTTTCAACTTACTAGTTCCACTCCGGTATTCCTACGAACTTCCCCATCACCCCATCCCTCTCCCAGTTTCTCATAACATACAAAGTGTTTCACTACTAGGTCTGAAGTTCTCAAAGTGAGACTCTCTTCGCGAAAATGTGACAGATTGTGAAAAAAATTCACCAAGTTATTATAGCCTTCCAAAATTTGATTTTTGAAATCATTTCTATGGCACATTTTCCTAACGATTCGACTGGTTTTGACCAAAATTGGCACATATGCTAATGGAATAAATATCTCAGGAATACATTGATAGCCATCAACTTGTTCAAAACAGCCAAAAGTCCCGTTCGTGCAGAGTGAAACGTTCGATGGAAGGGCGTCATTAGGCCGAAAGTGATAACTTTTCATTGTCATTTTACAGCTCACGGGGATGCCATTGGATACCAAGCTGGCGTTCCAAGGCAGCGTGAAAATGGGAGATCTGGTCGGAATCCACGAATCCTTGAAAGTCTTCAAAAACAGTCTAGTCCCCATATTTTGGATGGAAATGGTATTGACACTAAACAAAATATTTAGACCCTCATAAAGTTGAGCCTCTAAAATGTTCCCCAAGTACAAATATTCGATTTCAGGTACAAAACGAAATCCCTTCGAACATCATCTGGGCGTTGTACGGTCTAGTAAAACTGCTTCCAGTCATCCAGAAAGTCCTTTGTGCTCTTTCAGTAATCACAGGACTCTTTCTGATCTACCTATTCGTCAAAAGGAGAATGCGAGTCAGAGCCATGGAAAGGGCCAAGAGAAACAACAACCTAATCGGCATGGAAACTATCGAAAAATCATGAACTAGGCATTTTTGAAATTGTAGGTAATTTAACGAAAAACTTAATTTTATTTTGTACTGTTTTTAATAAAAACCACAGACGTGTGACATTTTTTCACGAAATGATGACAGTGAATATGATAAGTCGTGAAAGAAATCGGAGCAATTTGCCAGTTGCTGCCAGCGAATTGTTCAAGGACACGAGGCGAGACTGGTAAAAAAGCGGTTTGTGCTTTGAATTTGTGTTTTTACTTGGGTGAGTCTTCCAATTTGTTTATTTGGTCGATGACGATGCCAAAAATTATTACCAACTGGATCACGTCAAGTGTAGGTGGGTACTTATAAAAACAACAAACAGTTTGTCATTGTATTTTTTTTTATAAAAAAATATTTGTCAACTTAGATCTACGGGTTTTTAGGTACATAATAGAGTAGTTAAAATGGTAGATGAACTCGGAATAATTTACAACCAAGGATGCCAAGCGGGGTCCATTCGGCATAAATTGTCGTGGCTATTCGCGGCGTTCACTAGCGTTGCAACCTGTTGAAAAACATAACATTTTACCACGATCTTTAGCGTATTGACAATTCTGTCTTCAAAATAATAGGTGCTATCATTTTACCACAAAACTCACTGATTGATTAAAGTTAGAGAGAGACAAAGCGAGAAATCACATGCGCGAAAGTGAGATACCACTTACAACTTCGGTCAGAATACTTAGTTTAGGTGGTAAAAGGAAAGCACCTAATGCTTGGAATCATACTCACTTTGCTGTCGACTCCGTCGAAGTGCGCCAGGCTGTTGAGTCGGTTCCAGATGGACGTCACGGCCTTGTTCACCATGTTGACGGTCTGTTCGCTGTCGTTGAGCTTTTCGAGGTTGCTTCCGGGCGTCTCTTCGGGCTTCTTGATGCGGGAAAGGACCATTTCGTCTCTCAAAATAGGTTTCATGATGGCCTGCAGCTTGAAATTGGGGTAGGTAAAGCAGCGGGCGGTGGCGATCATAGATGCGGTCAGCGGGCCGCTGATGCCCAGGGGAGCGAGGTATTCGACGATGTTCGGAGTGAGTCTGCAAAAAAAAACACAGTCAATGGGTGCACAAAGGGAAGTTTATATTTGAAAATTATATAAATAAATGCCAAAGTCGTCTACACAGTCGTGATTTTCGACAGCGCATTTTGTTGACAATGTTGGGCTCGATTTCAAGTTGGAGATACGCCCGCGCAAGTGTAGCGTGAGTCCGGTCACTATGGCAACATAACACAATCCGACGCGATGATTGGCCTACCGATGCCGTGAGTAAAAGTAGGAAAAAAGTCAAAAGAGTAACGTTCCATCTGAATTTGTCGTACAACAGTACGAACCATATTAGATAACAGAAAGGTGTTGAATCACCAAGGTTATTAGTTTCTTGTAGATAATTAGGTTTATTGGATGTTTCTTATTCTCAGTTTTCCGTGCCTACTGGAGTTCATTTTTGTTTTTTCATTTTTTTCAATCTGATTCGTACGCTCAATCAATGCAGGTACGGACTGACGGCTTTTACGAGTTCCGTCATTGTCGGCCTTACTTTTCATTTGATAACAAATTTAAGATGTCCTAGAGCCTATCTACCTTGCTATCTACTTTAAATTTACAATCAATGAGTTTTTAAAATGATTTTTTCGTTGAACCTAAAATCTGTTTTCCGATTTGAACGAATAATTTTTCTTTAAGGTCAATCTAATCGATTTATTTCGACTATTTCCAGATCGAAGTCTGTCTGTCTGCCTGTCTGTGTGTCTGTCTCTGTGTAATACCCTTGACAGACTAGAAAACTTAATGATCATTAAGCGTAAATTACGATATAAATTACTAGTGTGTCATGTCGTCATTTGCTTAATGGTCATTTAGGACCTTAATGACCATTAACTAGGAGTAACCATAATCACCGGTGGTCGTGCATCATCGCCGTGATTTTTGAATACCATTGGCCAGCTTTTCTGCAATGAATCGCGATATCTGTCATCTGCCATCTGCCATCAAGTCTGTCATTTCAGTACGCCATTCAGACACGTATTTCTGGAACTGAGGAGCTGGATTTTGTGTCTTGCCTGTTGCAAAAGCATCTCTTGTACCAAATTATGAGATAATGCCCGTAGCGTGCACGTATGAGCACGTACAAAAAATTTAAACTCCTTGATTTACATAAGAAATAACCGCCTATTCGCGGAATTTGGATGATACGAACATTTCAAACTTGTAGCACAATGTCGGTTAGCGGCACTTAATTTTTGGCAAAGTCGAATTTATTGATGAGGAAACACGTTTCCGCAAGTATCCGTGAGACAGGTAGGTATATAATTCCCGTAGCGTGCACGTATAAGCACGTACGGAAAATTTAAAACTCCTCGTTTTACATAAAAAGTGACCACCTATTCGCGGAATTTGAATAATACGAACATTGCAAACACGCAGCACGATATCGACTGGTGGCACTTTTATTTTTGAGCAAAGTCGAATTTATTGATGAAGAAAGAGGTTTTTCCGTAAGTATCCGTGAGTTAGGTAGGTGGTAGGTACCCATATAAAGTGTTTATTTCCATAAATATTCCATGGATAAGCTGAAACTATGCTGATAGCATTTTAACATGCTACCTAGATTAGATATATGTATTTCAAAACGTCCGGTCCGCGTCCGCCGGAATGTGAAATTGTCCAAAATCAAGCGAAATGGAAGGTACTAATAGGGTACTAGTAGGAATCTACTAGGAAGCAGCAGTTGAAAATTTGCTAAACAAGTTATAATGAATCGAGCACACGATAGAAACGAACATAATGAACTATAGCATGCATCTGTCAGTTGCCTTGCCACTTGCCAGCCGCGCGCACATAAACCAGAGCCGCGCTTAAAAGTTGGTTAAACTATGGAACTATGCGATTTTGATCAGGTTGACTAAATCATCAGTCTGTTATTCTTCGTTTCCTCCAGTTCTCTCAAGTCAATACAAATTTAACATATTTTTGGCAACAAATAAAGATGGTATGATGTGGTGTGAGCATTGCAAGCAATAACAATTTTGTTATTGCTTGCAATGTTCACACCACACGCTTTCTTGATTGAATTGAATCTAAGCTAAATACCACCTCACATCTCATCTAAAATATGAAATGATAATTATTATAATTATAGATATTATTGACAATAATAGCCCAATACTTCGGACCATTCGACAATTTGACATTGACATTTTGGATGAAAATTGATCGCCACGTTTATTCATGCGCTACGGCGCAAGCTCCCAGTCTGTCAAGGGTATAATCGTCCATGATAACTCCCAAACGAAACATCCAATTGAGCTGAAATTTTGTATGTAGGCATAATTTAGTCGTCCAATGAACTTGAGAGATTTTGGTTGAAATCCGTCATCAGAGGGCGCACTTATTGCATCGTATCAATATCGGAATTCCTGACGTACGTGTTTGTAAATTGAACAAGCGGATGCTTTGTTGGTTCAAAAACACATACTAAAATTTTAGTTTAAATGTCCTGTAAATATAACCTTAACTTCTTATTTTTCAAAAATGTCTAGAATGCAACTTCAACAAAAAAATCATATCATCATTGTTGGACTTCTGATCTGGAAAATCCATAAACCCATTCAAGATAGGACATCAAGCTTCATGATTCTATCATTAAAATAAATGTTAAAAAACTGTTCACAAAAACGGGGATCTATTGAACTAAGTGCAATTTTGCAATTCTTTACATTCCACCCTGTAACGAATGTAATTAAAATAAGTAAGAAAATCTCGCCAACGACGTAGGTTGCCGAAAGATGTAACTAAACAACCGTTAAGAGAAAATCGGAATCGGTTGAGACAATCCAAAGTTATAGTAGGTTCACTTGTACCGTGATTCTAGTTGGCTGTGAGATTTTGTTTCTAAGTTTTCAAATCTGATATTTGAAAACTCCCTAGAACTTGGCAGTTGGTTGCATTGATATTTGAAAGTTTAAGCTTGACGACAAGATCAACAACTTTACCGTTTGTCAAATCGAGTGTCAAATAGACTGAAAATCACGAGTTTCACGAAAATTGTGGTGAAATTATGCCCATTACTTTGAAAACTGTGTTTGCGCCTCAGCTTGTGTCTTGAACAATAACGTCCAGTGCCCATTTTAAAGTCCTCGAGAGTGCCATCAAGAACTCGCTTCTGGGAGAAAAAATGGGCGGAATAGGTGCTGGGCATGTACCCCATAACGTTCAGCTTTGCGGAGAAGACGTGAATCTATTTTCAAAAACCACATAATATGGAAGCATTGTGAACTATTCCTGGTTTTTAAAAGAAGTACCCACACTCTGGAAGGCTGGAAACAATGGGAAGCTGAACCCTCCTAATTTTTGTGGGGATGGGATTCATCGGCGTTAATACTTGATTTCACTGCTCACGACATCGTACTGGAACAAGAAATTTGCGGAACTTGTGAAAGGTGAACTACATCCACTCCATATTTGCAATTTGCAAAGTTGATTTCGGTAAATTTTTCATTTTTGACAGCAATAGTCAACACACCATCACACCAACATAACCTATCTTTCAAAGCCAGACGCCCAGGCGCACACTAGGCAGTTGGACGTGAAGTCTACAATGCCAAACAGTGAAATTTGCCCAGCCTACTAGAATCACGGTACAAGTGAACCTACTATATACAATTTTGAAAAAGGGCAAAATTTTCGATACCGACATTTCAAATATTGAGCAGTTTAGTTATGCGGAGTTTTTCAATTGAAACTTGATTTTGAAGCTCCAAAGTCGTATTTGAAGCTTGTTACGTTTCGATCGTCACCAGGTGCACCATTCCTGTCCTAAGTAAAACGACCGTTCCTCGCGTATTGCCGCAGGTTCATATTGATGGTCCACCGCGTGGTTTTTGAGGTAACTCATTCCGTTTTTTCACAACAAGCCGCTTTGTACGGCACTCAACTGGATGCCACCAGTGCCGCTGCCGGTTTTCCATCGCTTGAATTCATCATTTGTGCCGCCACCGCTTTCCATCGCCTGAATGCACCATTTGTGCCGCCACCGCTTTCCATCGCCTGAATGCACCATTTGTGCCGCCACCGCTTTCCATCGCCTGAATGCACCATTTGTGCCGCCACCGCTTTACGCTCGCCCCTTTGTTTTACTGATTTACTGTTGATTGTAAACGCGACCGCTTTGTATAGCTGGACTGATTGTTTGTTATTTTGTAAACTTTTTGTAGATTGGAGATCGTTGTTATTTTTTGTGTTTCGTTGAACTGGTTCACAAAGGTATTGCCTTGAACTCGTGAATAAAAAAAAATAGTGAAGGCCCTGGAATGTCAAAGTAGTGCGGAAAGAGTTTGAAATCGATAGAGAAGCACCCTCTGGAGGTGCTCAATATTAAATTTCTTCATCTACAGTTCATTTGTGTCATTCAAAGCTTTCCATAACTTGATCCTTGTGTAGTCGGTTAAAAACGCCCTGCAAAAATGCTCAAAGAATAGTCAAGCGCGCACAGTAGAGACCGCTGCTGCTTCAAAGTAGAATATAACTGGATACTTACCGTCGTGAATATCAGTTCACAACCACCAATCACACAAAAAACAGACAAAACAAACGCGATTTTTCATGTTTTTCTTTTTAGATTCTGAAATGCCGAAACAAATCGGTTCAGATGTCAACTGAACAATATTAGCATACCTGAACGGGACCGGTCGGGTGGTGTCCAACTCGCCGGTGCTGTCGTCCACGTCGAATTTGAAATAGGAAATGTTCATGAGGCCGGAATCCTTGTGCAGGTACATCATGTCGGGGTTCAGTCTCGTCAAGTGCAGGACGTATTCGGTGAAGCAGGCCAGGGCCAATTGCAAGGTGAACATTTTTCTGAAGTGCCAGTAGTCGGTGGCCGTCGGGAACGTTTCGAGGGCCCACTGTTTCAGGAGCGTCCTGGGAACCATGTTGGATTGGACGCCTTTCAGGATGTCCCGGTACACCTGTGGAAACAATAAAAAGCTTGTAAATAATAGCGTCCCAAGTGTCATTATTGATTATTTTTTTAACTCCACTTATGGGGTAATGTAAAAAAAAGTGTTTGCTATCTAAGCGTAACACGCCCCCCCTTATTATTTTTCCGAAACAAAACATGCCGTTGCCGTTCTAAGTGACATTCACAATCTTTCTTGCAAATTAATGTATTGTAATTTGTGATGTTTGATGTAATGGAATGTGCTGTTTATCTATACCACATCACCCCTGAAACTTTCCCTCCTTCTTACAATGTTCTGTAAAACACCGACGTTCAGACTACAAAATACGCCAATCGTTTCTTTGTATCTAATGCAGTATTACGGGTGTCGTAATTTTCGAGCACTACAACACTCACACGTACATAGCAGAATTCCCTAAACGTAAGAAAAACACCATTTGGCAAGGTATCAGTTACATCTTCTATCAGACTGGCGCGTTATTTGAACAACTTCAACTGATCAGACCTCGTTCACCAAATTCAACTGAACAGACTTCATCTAGTGACATATGCATAGTCACTTATACTAACTCGTACAGCGTACCATGTATAGAGTGCAGAAACGTACCTGATGACTAGCTTTGATGCCCCGCGACTGAACTTGCGCCAACCTCTCGTAATAATAATTGATGGGTTCGTCGTGCTCCATATTCAGTTTGGCACAGCCTTTTTTGTAGATGTCCAGGAGGGATACAGAAGCCGGATTGTCTTCGATCAATCGGATCTGCTGCGACACAGCCACTACACGTTGCACAGTGAAGTTTAAGAAGCGACGCGCGGTTTCCTGAAAAACAAAACAATAAATTGTATACAGAGTCACCCAGAACATTAGATGATGAGATTTAAACGTCTTCTACACCTTTTCGCGCCCTCAAACAAAAACCGCTATAATTCAAATGCCGTAATAATTATGTGGATTGATTACTTGTATTTGTTGAAGCAGAATAGCGCGTAAGAAAAAACCTATACTAACAAATACAAGTAATTGATACCCAGTCGGTAGCACGGTGACCTCGGTCCCGTTTTCAAATGTGAAGGTCCCGGGTCCAAATTCGACCTGGGCTAGATGGACTTCTTTACACGTTCCTTGGTACTGGGACATCTCCTACCATGGTGTGATGCCCAGGGAAGAAGGATGAAACGAGAAAGCTATCGAAACAAAGGCCACTCATCCAGGACATTAAATTTTTCTTGAATAAATTAGCGTTAGTGGGCGATATTGGGAAAGAAAGAAATTGCACAAGGGATGATGAAATCACGCCGCATTCCCAAGCATCGGTTGACTAGGAGAGGGGGGGGGTCACACTTGCGGGTTGAAAGAAGAGGGTGGCGAGAGAGAATCGGCCCGAAAAGAGCAACAGGAGAGGAGTAGCGGGACTGGCGTGGGGACGTTCGACACCAACAGATGTGTTTGGCCGGAGAAAATTGGTTTTCGCAAATATCAATCAACAAGAGTGCCAAGCTAGTTGATAATCATTGTAGTGTATCAGTGACAAGAGAAGAAAGCACCCAGGCAAGTTTACCTTCCATGTAATCAAATAACAATTGTTCAATGGGGTGGAAGTAATTGTTTTAAAAGCATAGAAGCTGTTGTGGTCCAAACATTTTTCCATAATCTTTCGTGAAACTTGTGTTTTCTGAGGTCACTAAGCCAATATTCACCAGAGAAAGTATCTCAATTAGTTAACGGTGATTAAATTCGCTGGTGGAACTGGCTATGAGACATCGAAATGTAATATAATTTTCTAGGTTAATTAATGGCTCACATCTAATTGAATTTATACAACACAAGTTGACACATAGCTGATGGATACGTCTGTAAGTTAAAATACAGCACCAGCTGAACGTAAAGTGATCAAATTAACACACCCAACTTTTATGTAAATTATTTGATGAGTAATTAAGATACGGAAAAAAAAACGCCCTGAAACTGCTGGAAATGAGACAAATGCTTGAAATATAGAAAAACTATGAAACGAACCTTTTGTCTGGCCATCATGTGGTTCATCATCCGGAGAAGTTGTAGGACGCGTTCTTCGCGCCTAGCGTCCGCCAAGCCGCTGTCGTTTACCACCAAATACGGGTAGATCTTGCCGTTGTTACCGCGTATGTACAGCCTCCTGGCGGCCGTGTTGTGTTTCTGGACCACGTCCACGCGAGGCATGAACCTTGCTATACGAACATAGTAATGGGTATGCTTGGGTAGCAGAAACTCCCCGGGTATCTCCACCTCTGCTGTTTGCATAGTGAAGTTCGACAGGAAGCGGCATTTCTCCTCGATCAGGAACGACCTGCAAAGCAACAGAGATGAAATTCAGCACGATTTTTTGGCTCTCGTTTCATTATTTTAAGACTCAAGACTACACCAGAGACTCAATTCAGCTAGGTTTGCATTTTTTTTATCAGCATTTGCGATGATTTCTTTTTGTTGTTTACACAATAGCCATTTCAAATTAATAACTTGGTCAAATTGGGGACACCAATTCGTGTGCTTGTGTATTCTCCCTATAAACACATCAACGACACGACGGCAGTACGTTTCTGTTGTTTTCAATCCCCCCTTCTCTACCATAACATTAATACTGTGGTGTTTTAAACCTCCTTGAAAGAGGAACCTATTTTTTTTTCGATTTCTAAAGTTCTCCATGTAGTTAGAGTGATGGTAAACTGTCGTATGTGACAATTCAAAAAGTTTAAAATTAGCTATGCCATGCCGACTAGAAGGAAATAAACGTGTTTATTGTGTTCCTCTTCACAGGTGTCCTCAAGTAGAAATGAGTTTAACAAAATTGTCACCAAAAACTGTTGATGGGACCTTGTAATAGAGGTTCTGGGGAGCACAGAAATGTATCTAACAAAATCGTAGCTGATCCCGAACGGCAATTATTTAATTTTTAAGATTATCAGTTGAAAATGTCGTGATAAAAATTTGGCTTCGGTTTTTTTCAAATTTTTAAAATAACTAGGATTGTCTAAACGGTCAATTTTGCATCTCTCCCAATATCTAAAATAATCTCTGTGGATAGATTCATACCCTTCTGTTCTGATGAGAGTCCAAGACCTCCATTGTTAATGAACTTCAACAAGTTTTGGAGATTACATGAATTTCCAAAGCTTCTGATAACACCCTTGTCCCAAAACACTTTGATAATATATTTATGCCCTCTTCGTAAGGTCCAGCTACAACCTTTGCAGTGCTGAAACACTTTTAAACAATTTTGTCAATCGTTTTGAAGCCAGACACAAACGGAATCTCGCAAAGTACTCCCACATTTTTCACGGATCATTGAGACTGTGGCTTTCCTTCGAAAGTTTCCGACACGAGTTCTCTTCAAAAATCTTATGTTGGTAACTTTTGGCGACCAATTTTAGCTCCTTGGGTCACAGCAAAACTTCATCACACCCAAGTTTCGTCACAAGACCATTCCAAAATAAATGGTTCACAAACCCTTAAAGGAGATGCTTCGAGAAAAGGGGGGTTAATTATGATGTGACAATCTTTCGCAAAGTTCTTCTTTTTTTCCTGCAGAGCAAAATTTTCAATCAATGCGCCTCAAATCTCCATAAGTCTTCATACTCGTAACCATATCTTTCTGTTTATTTTCTTCACAAACCTTATTCAACGTAATTTCATCGAATTTCTCACGTAAGTCTTTTAGAGTGATGAAGCAGTACAGACATGGAAGTAGCCGTAGTTGTTTGCTGGTCATTGATCAAAAGAAGTTTAAATTCCTGAACAAATTTTAAAGGAATTGCATTGATATTAGTCATTTCAAACATCAACTTGATTTTAATTGGTCTAGAAGATGCGGAAATACTTTTTGGGAAAGAGGAAAAGAAAAATTACACAGGCAGCAAAAAAGTCGTTACGTAGATTGAGGATCGATCGAGAAAAAAGGGGGTATCAACCAGTTTCAATAGGCTTATGAATTGTTTGCATTGTACCCTAGGTGAAAAAAACCTATATGAAAATATCGAGTTGATGTTTCAAATGACCAACATCAATGGACTTGGGTTTAAATTTGTTTCGGATCTTGAACCTCTTCTCTTGATCAATGGCCAGCGAATGGCTACACGACAACCATGCTCGTACTGCTTCATCACTCCAAAAGACTTACGAGGGAAATTCGATAAAATGACGTTGAAATGAGGTTTGTGAAGAAAATAATAGAAAAAAATGGTTACGAGTATGAAAACTTATGAAGATTTAAAGGCGCATTAATGAGAAAGTTTGCTCTGAAGGAAGAAAGAAGTTTCCAAAAGAGTGTCACAAGCTCAATCAACCCCCCTTTTTTTTGGAAAAGACAAAGCTTGTATGTTACCGAGAATTGCATCATTCCAGAGTTGCATCTTTTCAAGGGTTTGTGAAATGTGAACCATTTGTTTTGGAATGATCTTGTGCTGATACTTTGGCGTGATGAAGTTCTGCTGTGGCCCAAGAAGTTGAACTTAATGGGCAAAAGTTACCACGACGAGATATTCAAAAGGAACACCTGCCGGAAACTTTCAAAGGAGAGCGCCGGTCTTACTGATCCGGGAAACGTAGAAAATGTGGGAGTACTTTGAGTGACTCCGTTTGTATCAGCCTTCAAAACGTTGAACAAAATAGTTGAAAAGTGTTCCAGCACTGCAAAGGTTGTAGCTGGACCTTACGAAGGGGGCATAAATATATTATCAAAGTGTTTTGGGACAAGGGTGTTATCAGAAGCTTTGGAAATTCATGTAATCTCCAAAACTTGTTGAAGTTCCTCAACAATGGAGGACTTGGACTCTCATTAGAACAAAAGGGTATGAGTCTATTCACAGAGATTTTTTTAGATATTGGGAGAGATGCAAAATTAACCGTTTAGACAATCTTAGTTATTCTAAAAATTTGAAAAAAACCAAAGCAAAATTTTTATCACGACATTTTCAAGTGAATATTTCACTCATACGTCAAAAACGCGATAATTCGGACACAAATTTTGAGGATTAATAAGCGATAATCCGAAAGACCATATCGATAATTCAATCGATATGTCATTGTTTAAACACCTACTGTCAAACAAACATGATGCGTGCCCAGTGTTAGCGTTGGACTCCGGACACTGTATGGGGATGCTCATGCTCAAGCGAGTACTCAAGGACCCAGAGGAATGTGCAAGAAATTGAAACGATTTGGGATTGCGCAGTCATAATGATTTCACACTTTTTACGTCAGCCTCTGGTTCTCTTTTCTGTTCTGCGGCTCAGTACAGTTAGGTGGCTATCCATGTATCATCAATTTTATTGTCGTGTGAAATAATATGTGAATAATTTGTAGAATGATTCGGGAAATATTCTTTCGAATACCACTCTTGCAATGAAAATGAACCAGATAATTCTGAAAATGCGTGTTGCCGTAAGAAAACCGCATTCGTTTGTTTTCTTCTGTTGTTCGAAACAGAGAACAACAGAGAAAACAAACTCATGCAGTTTTCAGGCAACGCGCATTTTTCAGAATTATCGGTAATTTTCATTGCACTCGTGGTATTATACCCGATAATCCTCAAAATTGAATAATTGCCGTTAGGGATCAGCTACAATTTTGTTAGATACATTTCTGTACTCCCCAGAACCTCTATTACAAGGTCTCATTAACAGTTTTTGGTGACAATTTTGTTAAACTCATTTCTACTCGAGGACACCTGTGTCTTGCAAGTACGTAATTTTGTTTTGATTTACACGTTTATTCCCTTTTCGGCCCTTATTGAATACTGCTGGTTTTTGTATTTACTTTAGATTACACGTTTATTCCCTTTTCGGCCCTTACTGAATACTGCTGGTTTTTGTATTCACTTTAGATTATTTCGTATGTTTGATTTGCATCTTTCTCTGCTGATTTCACTTGAAAGTGCGTTATTTTCTTATGGGCTGTTTCTAAACACACGCTCTGAAGTAAATGTCGCCCCTTTCTGTGGCATTCGTTTTGAAATGGCGCACTTTTATGTTTTTTTATTGTTCATCTTTTACTCCATTGCGGGTGCTCATTTTGAATTTGTATTTCTAATTTCATTTTTTTTTATCTGTAATTATTTTTTATGTAACGACGTAACGTAATTGTGATTCTTGTAATTATATTTGATGTACCGCCCAACTGCAACATTGTGTTTCTTATTTAGTGTGTACGCCATTTTTACACTATAATGTCTTCTTTTTTTTTGTGAATGTGTCATGATTTTTGTGTCAACTGTTCATGTCCTCCTTCTTTTGTGACTCTCAAATATCCAACCATTTTATATCAATGACGTTTGCGAGTACGATAGAACCTTGATGTGATGATATTTTTTTCTTGAATACCGTGAGAAGTCGCATCCTTGTGTCACCAATCACTTCCGCACAACATAACTAGATTGTTGTTCATTGTTTTGGTTTTTGCACATGTCATAGGGCTTTTACCGTCCACACAGGTTGTACGGTAATTTCATCAAGGCTAAAAGGCCTTAAGAAATGTAATATTGCTGAGCTTGATAAAATATTGAAGTGCGTATATAATTTTAAGAGACTGAAATATTGACTGAGAATTAGATTGAGTATTGCTTACTGCAGTAGCATTTTGGACCGGTTATCCAAGATTTTGATCCACTTTTTCAGCTTGAAAATCAACGTGTGCAGACGCATCGAATTGGCCTGCGTGAAGTCAAAGTCCTTGGTAAACTCCTGCTTCATCTCCTTGAACACTGGGTCACGATTCGTGGCTTCGGCCCGCCTGGCCAAGCTCTCTGAAGCGGCCGTATTGAACGTAACGTTGACAAAACTGATGTTTTCTGAATTCAAGGAAGAAAGATATTTACAAAAACTGCAACTTTTCTTCCAAATTAGAAAAACTCACCAACACCAATACCAAAAGTAGACATCAATTTCTTGACGAAGTTCAATATGTGAGGCGTAATTTTGGCTTCGTTAACGTTTTCGCGGTGTTCGAAGGCTATGGCATAGCATTTGGCAAGGCCTTGCCGAAGCTGGCGAAGCACTTCCTCGTACCAGTTCTCCCGGAACCATTCCATCTAGACAACGAAACGTCACATTGGTTACAATAATTGAAATAAGATATTCAAGAAAAAAAATGAATTCAGCAATTGTGTTTTTTTTTATAGATATACAAATAATAGCCCTAGTTTGGGCACTGGCGCGAGATTGGAACTCGTTCCTGTCAAAAAAAAAGTGGAACGGCCAACACGCGTTTCAATCCCGTGCGTCAAAAAGGCTATTTTTGTATGACTATTGCTATTCTGTAATTTTTCCATTAGAACTTGGGACGAAGCGAAATTATAAAAAGTTAAATGTTGAAAAAAGTAATTACCTGATCTGCAATGCCTTCTAGACTGGACAATGCCGTTGTGTGGATGTCTCGTTGCATTTTCATGATTTGGGAGCACCTGATCATGGCGGGGGTGGCCTTGATTGATGACGTTTCGCTTGACGTTGCCGATCCAGTGGTTTCCTGATTGGACTGCACATTTCCGCCGGCACCCTGATTCGGGTTTGAATCACCCTGGGCGTCTTGTTGTTGCTATAAAATATGTATGTTGTCAACTGTTTGTAATCACATGGCCAACGATACCCACTAATTACAGTAGGTTTACTAATAGGGCTCGCGATCTCGAAAATCTGGACGCCCTGGATGTCCCAAAACTCACAATCACCTAGCAATCTCTGACAAAGATCTTAGCAACCTCTTACAATCCACCATTTTGTTCCTGTATCGCAGCGCCCTCATCGGTTGACAAAACCATGAGTTTCGTCGTGGTCGTGGTCGGAGGGAGAGGGAATGAATTCAAATTTGCGAACTAAAATTTTTCATCGTATAATGGAAGGGGTTTCAATTTTCGCATTATTTTTTGTATATCCTGTATAACTGGCGTTTCTGACGTTTCGAAATGACGTGTTTTCCCCCTTTGTGTATCATTCGTGTAAAACTGCATTATTTCTAACAGATGAATATAATACAGCATGCATTCTAGCATGGGGATTTCTCTCTGGATCACGCTGTACAGTACTGTAGCAGAAGTATCTTAGGATTGTGGTGTCTAGCCTAAATCTGGAAGAGAATAATTTTCTAGATAGATCAAGCATTGGGTTGAATATACTGAAATATAGAGATGACGTGTGGGTGCTGAGAAACACAAAGAGGGTACTGCGCATCGGGGTGGTAAATCAAGGGGATTTTCGCCTAAGGAGTTGAAGAAGGACACTCGCGAAATAGGAACGGGCTACAAGAGGGGACTTGCGGGTGTGTGGTGGTGAACGATAGACGTGTGGAGCAGAAGAGAAGTATTTGTCGTCAAAATTAGTTAACAAGTATAACTAGCCCAGTTATTAATAAATGTGGTGCAATATTGGCGAGGGAAGAAAGCACCAAGGCAAGCCATATCGTCTATGTATAGAAATAATTATTTCAAAGGGTTGAAAGTTATTGTTTTGGTTTCAAACTTTATTATTGGGTTTTTGTATTCCGATGCCAGCCGAATGTCTTAACCAATTTATGGAATTTTTTATTCAAATACAGTGCCAGAAGGTATTGCTCGCGACAGCCTGCAACAAATTAAGACTGCAAATGTCATTGGTTAATATCCTGCAAATCGATGTGAGCTTTTAAAACACTGTTCATAGGCTACCGTCGAGTCACCAGGTTAAAGGTGAAATCATCATTAACACTTCAACTAAAGTGGTTTCCGGCAGTAAAGTGTAAGTAATTGGTTAATCAATGCTGGCAACTGAAAACATTTGACCTAGAGCTGCGAACTCTCGCAAATATGTCCCGATGTAAAATTTGTTGGTTTGTGAAATTTACCCCTTTTCAGACGTCAACAGCACTAGAAATGGATCCGCTTAAAGCAAAACGGAAGTTGAAGACAATAATGCATTCAGGTATTTCTACGAGAAGACCGAGATGCTGTTCCATCTTTCCAGGTTGATTAAGGGCTCACACCGAGGTTTATAATTTGATCTCATACATACCCAGAAAGCTTATTGACCACGCCGTGGTTTGAATTACAGCACAAGTTTGAAGTAAATCGATCTAATTACAACAACTAGTTTCGTGTAAATTATTTTGACAAGTAATTAAGACAAATGTCTACCTTCGGAATTCAAAGATCCCATTCAATTTATTGATAATAATATTCTTCAAGAGAGAGGATATGGGTACTCTCCAAATACAAGGAAGGGCTTAATTGTGAAAGGGTTAATTAGTTCACGGGGTGTCATTATGCAAGAAATCAAAATCGCGTGTGTTAGGATCCCAAAAATCGGAGGAAATCGGAAATAGTAATTTAATCTTGAGCTGGTAGATGAATTATACGCGGGATTAAGCAAGCAATTAGGATGTATTTTATTTCAGGAACAGAGTGTAAAATTGAATTGGATGACTCCTTGTTGTTAGCTGAATTCAGCACATTTGATACCATGTAATTAACAACTGATTCAAATGAAGTATTGAAGGTTCAATTATTTAAATTGGCGATAATGAATTTACAGACAACAAAGCAGGTGTGGTTTTGAAACTTTGTCTATTTGTAATGGTTTATTGATCATTCTTTTTCAAAAGAATCTGGGAAACAAAATCTGGGAATTTCTTCAAATAATTAAGGGATAAAGGGTGACGAGAATCTATACAAAAACTCAACACAACGTAGGGCAGCACGTGCGATAGAGTTAGGGGTTTCATTACAGTAACTTGTCGGCAAGAAGTACTTACGCACGCGGAGGGTGGTCCGATTGTTCGTATAAAGAAGTGGAGGAGATACTGCTGTATTTCAATGTGCAGATCGAGGTTTGAAAAGAAATTTATATGGCAGACCTGTGAAGTCTTGTATGGAAGTTTGCTCTGGACTTTACCAAGGACGATTATTTAGGGAAATATTTTCATGTGAGAATCAACATTATTACAGAAAAATTACGCTTTCGGCATTTTCAAGCTTCACCACGACAAAAATCTAGCACGTGGACGCGAGTGTTCAATGTTCATATGCGAGTGTTGCAACTAGCGGCTTTACATCGCCCCCGCCAAAAGATATCGATAATTTGATTTTGAGACTTACTTGAACTGTGGTGTTCGTTTTTCTAGCAGTGGCGGTCCTCAGAGTCAGATACAGTGTTCGTATTGGGAAGTACACGGCTTGAGGGAACATCCTTCCCACCTGCAAACAACAATACTGTTTAGTGTTTTTTATTTAAATTTTACGTGAATTATTCGTGAATTCGTTTTTTTTTTCAGATGAACTGAATCAACGGCAATTACGCTAGAAAATGCGCTGGCTTAGATTGGCTTTGAAAATAAAATATTTAACGCGACCGGAATGGCTAATGACCGGTTCTTGCCAGCCGACCCTATATTTTTTTGTTGATCTCACAGTACATACCTGACATAACAAATTGAGGATTTCCGTCCCTTCGTATTGGACCAAGTAGTTGAGAAGCTGGGGCGTCCAAGGTAGCCACATGATGGCCGGAACACCGATGGAGTATTTGTCGAGCGCTTTCATGAGAGAGAAACTCTCGTCGTCGTAGCTGAGCATCCACAGCACTTTGGCGAGGTGCTTTCTGGATTTTGGTTCGGATTGGTGGCGACATGCGTGCAAGAAGCACGCTATGGCATTCACGCCCAAACTTATCTGCCGCTGGTCCCTGGTGAAGACGTGTTCTAGATAGTCCCCATACAAGGCCCACGCCTTGGTGCAGGTGTCGTGCAGCTGGAGGGCCGCCGAGAAAGATTTATTCGCGTCGTCTGACTTATCTGGAACAAACATCGAAATGTGTAGATGTATTAAAATCCACTGAACTCTTGAATTGAGATGCCGTCAACCGGCAGTCGAGTTGTTATCCCATCGGAACTGGAATTATTCCTGAATTTCGCGATATTGCATAAAGGCACACCCGGTGTGTCTCGGCTTAACCGATCTGGCGGTGCACCCGGTAAGTTAGTTCATCATTGATGCACATAGATGCACCTTCTAGCTTTGCCCAGTCCCTTCTAGAGCAAATGAACTTTGAAACGGAAAATTCCCATAAAAATTGCAGAATTGCAGAAACACATGTGCAGCAAGGCGCGTACCACGCCGTGCATCGACCCTCTATGGGAAAATAGCCATAGAATTTGCTGATCACTTACAGTCGATAAAAAGGCTTTGATCGATATACCAGGTCTCTTTTGATTTAGACCAGTTTTGCTGTGCGCTCCTGGGGAGCATCGGTTCAAATTATTTTCATTAAGTCAATAGGGGTGTGATTGGTACAATTTATGGGATTTCTCAATAATTTTCTCAATGTTTTTGAGACTCCTCAACTAATTTATTTGATTATGAATATCTAAATGGGTTACATTTTTCATTTTTGTTTCCTGATCAAATACTCACCCACTGTAAATTGCATCGTAGCCAACAAAACCCCCGAATACAAGATTCTTAAAATAAGCAGAACACACCATCATCAGGTAGATTTCAACTTGAACAATTTCAAATCAAATTTGAATCAACTGACCAGACCTCATTCGCTAACAGGTGCATTGTTACCAGCTAAGCCCCTATATGAAAACCAGCATTCGCATTAACGCGCAAAATTTAAGAAATTCATGATAAAAACACAAACTTCCAACAAAACGAGTGCTCTGTTAAAAGAATATAACAAAAATACGTACTGCTCAAGTGGTAGAGTAGTCCTTTCAAAGCGTAGATCTCGGCCGTCATGTCTTTGCTGAATGACTTGACGTTCGTGTTGTTGATGACCTCCAAGCCTTCGACCAGCTCATTCTTGTTGTTCATCGAAGCCAGCTGCAGGTAGCATTTCACTTGCTGGCAGATCTTCTGGTAACAGTCTATGATCGGCACCAGGTCTATAGTGTAGATCCGATTGAGCGTGTCCAGGGCCACGTTGATGAGTTTCTGCTTTCTCGCTATCTTCGCAAAATGTATGATGGACTGGCAATAGAAATTTCGTTGTTAAATGCGTTGGACCGAAGCAAAAAAAAAGGAAGGCGTGAAAGTAAAATGGAAGAACAAAATTGAGGTGAAAGAAAACTGTTTGTTTTGATATCAAGACAGAATCAATTTTACCTGCGCTGCAGCGTGGACACCCAGCATTTGCGTCTGATTAATGGCATTTATCGATGGCGACGGCGCCACTTCCCGGTTCAGGGTCTCGTAATGTGAGACGATAACCTGATAGTGGTGATGCCGCCACGTGAAGATATCGCTCCAGTGCGTCAGATCGTCGGCGATGACAGGCAGACGGTTGCGCCACGTCTTGACGATGGCTTTCATATCGTGCAGAGCATTCTGGTGGCCCTGCGCCAGACCCTTGTGAATCTGGTAGGCTTCTTGCAGCTCCATTATCTGCGAAACAAAAAAAAACACGAAATTAACTACAACGCGGGTTCAAATCAAGAATAAAGTGAGATAGAGAACTGCACTACTGGGTAGTGGCCCTTTCGCTGGTGGCGTGAGAAAGCGACAAGTGTGAGCAGTGCGAACGAGGTGGACGCGAACTTAGTTGATGCATTCAACGTTACGCGATCGACTCCCGAAAGATGGGCCGGAGTGTTCGCATAATACAATAAGCCCGCTGGTGTGATGCGAACACTCCGAGCACCCCACCGTATTGTGCTTTAGAAGCTAATCGAATCTAATAGAGAGGGTTATTCAAGGTGGAATTCACATGGGATCGTTTCCAGGAAGATAGGAGGTCGAAGAGATCACTGACCACACAGCCGTGAGGACAGGACAGCTAATCAGTTGTTGTTTGCAATGAATACCCTCAGCGCCGGTGTGATGCGAACATTGATTACTTACTTATCTTATTAGAATCCTGCATGAGCAATCAACGGTTTTTATATTATTTGAATGAATTATTGAGCTTCACAATTATGTTTATTTCTGCAACTTTTTGAACCTCCTGAGAAATCGTAACGTATCATTAGTCTGGGAACCCATTGCTCAGGAAATTGAAAAAATGGCACAATTATTCATATGATATTTAAACTTTTGATTACTTATGCATGGCAAAATTGGCTGAAAATCGCAAGACGAGAATGACTCATGCCTTTTTCAAAAACAAGTGATTCGAGTCAGTATTCCGTGTTCGCACCACACCGGCGCGCAGGATGTTCATTGAAGGGCTGTCCAGATGCCTCAAAGGTGTGTGTTATGTGAACACTTGGACCTCCCGTCTTTCTGGAACTGATCACATGAAAATTCCAACTTGATTAACCCCGTCGATTAATTCCGATCAACTCCTCAAGTATAACAGAGTAGAATGATAACAGCGTTCGCGTCAAATGGCCTGCTTATTGTGTTATGCGAACACTTCGACCAATCTTTCGGGAGACTATCGCATTTGAATTTAGCCTCGGCTGACCTCGACGGTGGGGCTGAATTTCATATAAAATCAATCGCCTCAAATGCTTTTTACAAATAAAAATAACACTATTCACCTGCTGAGCGGCCTGCAGATATTGCAGATGGATATGACTGACGATGTGGGGTAATCTTCTCCACTCATTCAGACAGTAAGTGCTGGCGCTCTCGACGTATCGCTCCACAAACTTGATCGGTTTTGCGTCATCCTGCTGGCACAGAATTAGAAATCCCCCATACATTGTCACCTTCCAGGCCAGCTCCTTGGGGCAATTGTACTCGACGGCCGCCAGCGCTTCCTTCATCAGGTCCCAGTTGGGCACCCGCCAGGCGCTCTCCATCAACAGAATCGGGTTGTAGCTGCCGTTTTTGGCGTACTCGGTTAGCAACGTCCAATCGTTCAGTTCCTTGCTGCACCTGACGAACCGATCCGTCCACATCAGCACTTCCTGCTGCGTCTGCGTGACGGTGGGACCCATCGTCGAATCCTGTTTGAACTTGCTCAGCGCTTCCAGGTACGCCTGCTGGGCCTGGTCGAAGAAGCCGTGCTGTTCGTAAGCCACGGCTATGCTGGTTTCCTTGTAATGTGCGTGTTTCTGCCATAACGCCGCCCACAAGTCTTCTTCACACAAATTAGAGTACAGCTCACCCAGATTGACGTACAACTCTGACTTGGATTGGTCGTTGTCGAATTCGTATGCCGACGCGGCAGCTGATTTCGTCGTCGGGGTTTCGAAGGTCATCTGTTCGAGACCCAAGGTCATACGGTGCCACAGATTGTGCGATTTTCCCAAGTACTTCATCATCGGTCTTTTTGTGAAAGAAAAAAAGGAACCAGTCAAGAAATAGAACACTCGAACAATTGGTAACGGGAGTTAATGTAAAGTAAAACGAATACTTACGGGATAATTGGTAAAGGAGGACTGCATCGGCACAAGGCTTCGATGAAAGTGCTCAATGCGCTCGGATGGCAATCTTTTTGGTTAACGTGGACGCCGGATGAGATGAAAGGTATCAAAGATCCTGTCAATGCCTAGAATAAAAAGAACAAAAATTAAGCATTGAAAAAAACTATAATTCTAAACAGTCGGTGCGACAATAATAATAATAATTATTGAATATTATGCTTTAATCTCAATTTACAGCGGCTCCAATTTTTCAGAAGTGAAATCAAGAGTAAAACTGAAGCCTACGATCAGTAATGAATAATTAGAGAGTTTAAATGAGTGATTTTGATGGTTGAACTCGAAATGCTTCAGCTTCAAGGGTTTGCTTTCATCTGGTTGGCTTGAGGGATAGGGATTTCTGACTATCAAAAATTTATATTTCGGAATTTTTGTCGTCGCTTGTTTTATCCTCCTTCACTAGTGACTTGTAAATTAAGTATATTCTTGGGCGCATGCGCATTACAGTATATCCTAAAAAAGGATCTCCCGCCCACGAGATGAACTGTCTCTTTTCTCGATAAAAGCAATTATTTGAATTCAGGTTTGGGGTATTCGCCTTTTGTATTTTGTTTTGTTTGTACGTTGGTACGCCCGAAGTGGGTATACCGTCGTTGAGAGAAACCTGGTAGCGTTTGGCAAAGGAGGAGGGAAATGGCGCTGGGCGCGCGCGGCGGAGGGGGAAGATAAACAGCTGTGGGAGGACGACACGTGAAATTGTGCTGTGCATTTTTTCGACCGGTTCCAAGGTGGATTTTACAGTAATATTGTATGGTAATTTTGGCTTCCACCCATCCACCAAATCATGCATGGTATTTCGATACATATTTTGTCCGCATAATTATTGTACCTAGCGCAAGATTCGGCCGCGTTGCTTGCTCTTTGTTGTGAACGCGCTTACGTAGCTCGCAGTTTTTCCCCCTTTGTATTCAAGTTGCTTTGCACTGCTTTGAATTTTGTGTAATTTATCTACTCTCTAAATGACCTCAACTTTGATGGCAAAGGCCGTAATCTAGTGGGTGTGCACTGTGTGCACTCCTGACGTTGCTTCAGAACTGCGCTGTTGTATGTGTTTCGAGGTTTCATTATTTCTTACGATGCTACAAGGGTGCTTTTCCGTGAACCAACACCGATGTATCACAAAACGTTGCCTCAGGTGTTGACGGAATTTAATTACCACAAAAAGTGATAAGTCATTTTCATTTAATTTTCTTACAGCTGAAATTCCAAGACTGTGCAAAAGGTGCAATTCTGGACCAGCGAGAGGACTTCCAAGGTTCATTGTGCACGCATACAAGTTATGTAACAAACAAAAAGACGACAAGAAGAAACTGCTACGCCAAATCAGCCGCTAAATAGAGAACAGTACTTCTTATGATATGTTCTTATTTCATGGACGGTTTATACATGAAAGTAGAGCAAGGAGGATAGACTTGTTGCATGCTTCTCCGTGTCCGGAGGGGGCTTCACCTGCTTGTATGAATCTGCCTTGTTGAGTCTACCTTGTTGAGTCTACCAACCTTTTCTTATTTGGGGGGAATTATGTCATCTCTTTTCTATCTTGTATTCAACGAAAATGAGTGTTTACCTTGGGAAACGAATGTAGACACACTCAATTTTGAATTAGGTGTTTTCCTACCCGGTCTCACTTCTTTTGCTTTTACCCCGCTCTGTTCAGTACTTGGGCGGACTGTCTGGCATTCTTACCGGCAGGCAACTGAGTGGGTTGATCTCTGGTGCGTAGCCAATTGAAAATAGGCTTTTTGAGAGTTCCTTGTCCATCCCATCAGGATTTCACAGAAGTACCTCTGTCTTCGATTCACGTTGTGGGGTTTCAATTTCGAATAAGACGACAAGAGAGGACCGCTGAGTCGGAGCTAGTCGCACTTTTGGCCTGTACAGTTTACTAATTCTTCTTCTGCTTCGTATGCATGTATCTGTGGGGTTTGTGATGGGTAACCGCTGGGGCATTTTGGGTGAATGCTTTATAGATACTTCTTCCTTCCGGTTGCTTATGAAGAGTATGACTAAATCCAACTTCTCTACTTATTTACCTTTTATTTGTTTCTTGTTTATTTATCTACAAAATTACCTGTCATTTGTTTCTTGCTTGCCTAAATTCTTGTTAACTGATAAATTCTTTATTATTTACTAATCAATTAAATTGGCCTTCTGTTTTGAGAGAAAAACGGAGTGGCGAAAAAGTGTGCTTTTGTTTGTGAAGTAAAATTAATTGCTGAGCGTGAAATTCCCTTCAAAGCGTAAAAGAGTGAGTGTCCTTTTGTTGTTACATAGATAACTTGTAAACTAAGCGCCGTATTCATATCTCGCTTTCAAGCTAAAAGCACATTTAGATGAGCGCTTTTAGGGGCTATCCATTCATATTTGAGTGTTCAAAATTACATATTACAATTACATAACAGCCGTTCAATTGTAATATGTATGTATTTTTGAAAACTCAAATATGAACGGACAGCCCCTAAAAGCGCACCTCTAAATGCGCTTTTAGCTTAAAAGCGAAATATGAATACGGCCCTAAGCAAACGTCTCAAAAAGGTTTGAGCACCAATTCACGCTGGCTTGAAAAATCATTGCTAGAGTGACTTCTCTGTCATTTCATCATGACGCATTCACACTTGACTTTTGTTCAGATAATTTGGGGAAGAAATTTTCATCACTCAATCAGACAACACGCAGGGGTTTCTTTGATGTGTTCTTCCCATGTGTGCCTGTCAGCGAATACGTTACTTTTCCTTTGCGATTAAGTTGACAGTTCGACATGTTTTATGATTTCTTGTTTTGTTTTACTAATCTGATTTTGTTTATTTTATTGTTGTAAATTCCTGCATGTCTAAATAATTTGAAATGATTTTTCTTGTTCCATTCGTGTTTGTACTTCGTTGTTCTTGATCCATGTTGTGTCATTTTATCCCTGTCAGTTTATTGTTGTGAGGTGTTTTGAGAAAACGAACGAATTCATTTAAAACTTAGCTCATGATTTTCCATAAAAGTTCATTTTGCTTGTGTTTCATTCGCGTTTCATTTAAGAACCCAACACCATTTTCAAGGTCACATTCTCATTTAGAGTAAAAGCTTACACAAAGTGAGTAAGGCGTAAACAAGATTGGGAAGAGAGGGACCAACGACGATCACAGCCAAACGTCGAAAAGTGGGTTACACTACAGGTTCGAAGGTTTTGTTCGGGAAAAATTTATTTTACAGGTAAAACTGTTACCTTTTGATTTTGCCCTGCCCTTAATTATGCAAACGATCAACCCACGAGAATATAGCTTTTCGGCATTGTCGTGGTGTGGTACGCCTACTACGTGCTGTCGCAATTTTATTGGCAGGGAAATTTCACTCAGGTCGAGTGAAAAAAAACACCACCAATGTAGAAGGTTCGGCGCGCGGCGTGTGAAGAAATGTTTTTTTTTTGCATTTGATGACTGCTATGTGCACCATCCCTAAGTAAAATCGCACGCGACTGTTCCTCTCGGACTACCGTAGGCGGCTTCGACGTTTTCCAACGCCTGCATGCACCGCTCGTGCCGCCAATACTCTCCATCGCCTGCATGCACCGCGTGTGCCGCCAATGAGCTCCATCGCCTGCATGCACCACGAGTGTCGCCATGAGACAACTCTCCAATGAGACACCGGTTTTCGCTCCGGTTTGGCGCCGAAGCCGCCGTACCGTTTTGTTTGAAAATAGCAAACAAAATAGAAATGCGACAATGTATGATCAAACCGTTTAGACGCGGAGGTGTAAGGAAGTTGCTTACCTAACGTTTTTCGAGTACTCAATTTACACAATAAAAAATTGATACTTGTGAGCAACTACTCAATCTATGGTGCTATTTGGCTAGTGGCTACCATAATATAGCATCGTTTTGAGATTTTAAAAAAATGCAAGGGCCCTACTGGAACTACCATAAACCAGGGAGTCCTGAGCAAATAAGCTTAGCTCCCTAAGCTTCTTTTATCATCGTAAGTTACTGTCATACGGCATTTAGACGAATGTTGGATTGGAATTTTCAATTAAGCAAAGAAAAAACTTACATTTCGTTGATCCTCGTCGAGTATCTCCCATATCCTCGGGAAGAAATCCAACCAGACCTGCTCCGCCAGGTTCGTGTCCATGTGACACAGCTGCGACGCTGCGCTCAAAAACTGTTCAGTTGTTACATTGCGACTGACCTCGATGAACTCATAGTGCTTCTTGATCATGCTGGTGATGCTTTTGGTCCTGTCCACGGGTTTGTCCTCGCGATCGGGATTAGATTCGGCATTTGACAGGTCTAAATCGAGCACCTCTTCTTTGATCTCCATCGCCGAATACAAATCCTGATCGTCGAAGCGCACCATACTGAACTCGGCCTTTTTCGCCTGGTCCGCCTGGGCTATCACGGACGTGATGTTGGGCAGGATGCTGCTTTCGTGCAGCATTTTGATGTTGAAGTCCTTGCTGGCCGGCGTGGCGGTTATAGTTATCAGTTCGATGCACTGCTTGATCCAGAAGTACTGGCCTATCGCGTCCCAGTTTTGCGAGCAGATGATGTATAGCAGTCTGTCGTACAGTTTTCGGGCCAGGGAGTCGTCAAAGACTTTGAAGAATTTCGAACGGATGTGGGGCTGGTTGCACCGCAATCCGGATAGGAACGCTTGTTCCAGTTTGGCGGTCAGCTCGGTTTCTTTCAGTTGAGGATCGCTAAAAAACGCAAAAAAAAATTGATGCTACAACTGTGGTGAAACGGAACACGTAGGCGCACCGTGCAATTGTACTTACGTATAAATGTAATTGATGAGATCTAAAAATTGGCCGTTCATGTCGGCGTCATCTGGGAAACGCTTTTCGACGTACTGCATCATTTTCACGAGCAAAATCGATTTTTCACGTAAGCTCGGCGCCTGATTCAGCGTCACCACGTTCTTGCACTTCATCCATTCTTCGAGCATTTTCGTGATGGCTTTCATGACCTTGATGTCGGTTGTTTTCTCAATCAGACCTACCAGGATCGTGCCGATGAACGTCTTTCGCATTTCGACTCCCATGACTACTACGCGGGTCTTGACTAGATCCAAACTCAGAATCAGCAGCTCACTCGTCACTGAAAATTGCAACGTTCAGACAATACTTTCAATGATGGAGATCAGCTGCTTGGTTGGGTAGCTGACAAAAAAGGTTAAAACACTAGTTGAAATATAGCGTGAACTTACTGGCCGTGTACTCATTCGAAGTGGGCTGTAGATGCTCCTTGGCAAGTCTGTGGAGGACACGCATGAAGGGCGTTATCAACAAATCTATGTAGGAGTGGTTGTTCGCACAAGCGGCCTTAAGAATCATGATAGTGCCAAACAACGTGGCCGGATTGGCTTGAGTATTTTTTTCGTAACTGTTCAGACCATCAAAGACCATTTTCCCAACTGTGGTGTACAAAATTTCCAGTTCCTCATATTTGCAAGAGATGCTAGTGGCCGACCTTTCGGTAGGGAACAGCGACATTAGCTTGGTCAGCAAGAAATGCGTCAGCTTGATGATTTTGGTATTAGAGGACATTACGCAGCACCCTGAAAGAAAAATGCACCACATTACAATCACTGTAAGAGAATCAACAATCTGTGTAGAGAGAAATGCTGTCAAATTATTTCAGAGTTTGCAAGGATTCCGCTTCTGTTGAAAGATAGTGCGTTAAAAAATCCGAATAAGGGGTAACAGCTCACCAAACTACCTCAAAGAAAAATTATAATGATATTCTAGTCACACACACAATACTCAAGGGCGCGACAGCGGTATATATTGATAGAATCCACCTTTCCCGCGAGAGCTGCGCGCATACCTGTGAGCCCAGAACTAGCGGTCTGTAGTAGCCGTTTGTACTAGCGGGAGTATGCGCTCGCAGATGTGCGCGCAAGTGATTTCTCTGATGGGAAAGGTGGATTGAAATTCAGTGGATTTATAGCAAAAAAACGAATCCAATTTGGGGGCTAAATATTTTAGAATAGGCAACCAACAATACATTTTTACAGATCGAACGTTGTTTGTTGGTTCACCTTTTGTAGTGACCTGTAATGGGTATATGACCGTGCTCCGTAGCAGGTAGAACCATTGTGTAGAACGTTGGGTAGAACCAACAGGGGTCAGGGGATACTACTAATGTAAGGTTATTTACACTATATAGGTATATGATTTACAGACATTTGTTTTGCTTCTCTTATTTATTCCTCGATTTATCCTCTTGTGATTTATCTGATATGAATGTACACAGGTTGATCACGCGATAATTCCTTCCCAGGCTTGAGGCTTTCCCATTGCGATAATTTGAAAGGGAAAAAACTTTTCTTGAACAATTTTTTTCTGTGTATTTCAAAATTGGAAACTATAATATTTTATAACCTATAGTACAGGGTGTTTCATTTTTAAATGTCATCCATTGAGGAGGTGATAGAGCATAAAAAAATAAGCACTTTCGCCAAAAAAATAAATAAATAAATAAATAAATAAATGTTTTCCTCCTTATCGGCTTACAGCGGCCATAGGAGTTTTTGCCCTTTATTATCATATCACATTTACATGAAAAATTGCAAATTGAACAAACACAAACATCCAGACTTCTTCCGGGAATTGAACCCGGGGCTCTCGCGGCCGCAGGCAGCCACACAACCACCTGCGCCACGAGGCCGTCCAAAAAAATATATATATATATTTTTCAAGTAACAAAAAAAGAAAAATCACAACTTTTACAAATGTGGCAAAAATCCATATGACCAGCTTGTAGGTATGCATCAACTTACTTAGTGTACCAAAGGTCGAAATCCAGTGATCCATTAAGCACCATTGAACAATTGCTTAATGTTCTAGATGTCAGCTGATTGTAGTGATGATATAGGTACTGGTTTGATAATCAAATTTCTATGTTTGGAAATTGATTTTTGACATTATTCTCAGTTAATTTTTTGAATGGTTTGATTTCACCTCAATTAAATGTGACATTTTAAATATAAGTACGGTGGCGAGCACATAAATGGAAATACTCATCAATTCTGTCAATATTTTAATTTAACCTACGGCCTTATTGTGATTGGAGAAGATAATATCGTAGGAACTCGTACCACGTAGGTACCTCAAATCACATTCACGAGGTACATACCTATGTAGATACCTATGTATTTTAAATTTTTTCATTAAAAATTAATACCGGAGTTTTCCAAACGACATTCTTATACTTTGTGGAGATTATTAGATTGCCATGCTGTGCCTGCCAGACACAGTTTCCACCATGTTGTAATATAACGGAGAAAATCGTACAATAAGAAAATCCGTCACGATGTCACATTCGCATAATTATTATGTGTACCTTGGACGAATGGACCTCGTCGACTCACCAGCAACGCAGGAAGATGAAATAAAATAATAATAAAAATTATTATTAGTTATATTATAGGTACTTATATAGTTATTGTATTAGGGGTATGAGTGAGACTTCATGTGACGGAGAATCGAAGTTTAAGCGCCGAGCGCAGCGAGAGAGAAACAAAAGAGGTCCAATCGTGAAAAAATCATGTCGAAAGTATTTTGCCCTTCAAGTGACTCATAATAATAATAAGATTGATAATAAAGAAACAAGTTGATATAAACCGTTGGGGAGCGGAGCGGGAGTACGAAAAGAACACCTCTTCGAACGTTGTTTGCTAATTGATTAATACCTATAGAAGTTTCACTTCTTCCGAGGGTGACTATGTTTCTTGATGCGTTACCCTGTAGATTCGAATTGGAATCGATGTAGTTCTTTTATTGTGAATACAATACGTACAACACTGCCAAAAAAATCACAAAAATCCCATGAGACTGACCTGAACTTACGTTCATTTGGCTAAAAATGTTCTGAAATTTGGCGCGTAATTTTTTTGATAGTCCTAGACTTATATTCGAGTTTTATAACAAAATTAGTTCCCTGATGGCGGCTACGATGGCGTTGGCGTTCTGCTTTACAGAACTTCGTTTGTCGCCGGCGACAGTCCCCCACTCCACCGTAGTTAAATAATTTGAACGACACGACGACAGAGACTCGTGTCGCGGGAATGTATGGAGGGAGGTAGGGGAGTACAGGCAGATCGAATCGAAGTTCTGTAAAAGCGGCTCGAGAAGTGATTTCAACCAAATTTGAGAAATTTTAAATTTACTAGTCAAGTTAACGAAAGTTTAGGAGTTTAGGTCAGTATCAAATCAAGGGATTTCTGTGCATTTTTTGACGATTTCTTGTTTGAAAACGAACAGTAACGGAAATATAGCCCTTCAAAGTTGAAATAAAAAAATACTTCGGTTTTTTTTCAATGGCTTTTGAACCGTTCAACCGATTTGGTTCAATTTTGGATCAAAGCTCACTAAAACAAGTCTCTATTGAACAATAATAACACATTTTCTCAAACATTTCTAGGGGCAAAGATAATAGAGCGTAGGTACCCTCCCCCTTTTCCCTTATTTTTACTCCCCTGATTATTTTCAAAAATCGTGTTAATTTTTGAATTCTACGTTGGATTTCGAAAAAAAAGTTACTTTTGCAAAATTTTGATTAGAGTCTTAGTTTCCAAGATATTTGGGTATGAAGCTTTGGAAAATATCTCAAAAACACCACTTTCAAAGGTCTAAAAATTACAATAAAAAAAAAACTCATGATTTCTCAGCTGAAATAGGTTTTTTGGAATGTATAAGTTGATAAACCACCACTTTTTCTGAGAAACGAGAAGTTTTCAGGGAAAATTTTTTTTGGGTCATTGAAAGTGGAGATTTCGAGATGTTTTCCGAGGTTTCAAACCCAAATATCTCAAAAAACGAAGCCTCAAATCAAAATTTTGCAAGAGTAACTTTCTTCACTAAATTAAACGTAGAATCTAAAAATGGGAACGATCCCTGAAAATAATAGGGAGAATAAAAAATAGGGGGAAAAGAGGGAAGGTGTCCTCCAATATCTTCGCCTTTGAGTATGTTTGAGAGAATGCATTATTATTGTTCAACAGAGACTCATTTTATTGAACTTTGGTCCAATTGTGAACAAAACCGGTTAAACAGAAAAAGTTATACGAAAAAATAACGATTATTTAATTTAAACTTTGAAGGGCTACATTGTTCGTGGGTTATTGTTCGTTTTTGAACGGGGTGGTTGAAGAAAAGTATCTATTTTTTATGCTCTATATCGAATGCCAAAGTTTCCGCGAATAAACACCAGACACCTGGTATATCTGTATTCAGAATAAAAAGCTATACCGATTGCAATTCGACTACACAAGGTATCGCATCGCATCAACATCAACAAACAAAATTATGTGATACTCTGTATATCAAAGGTTGTATTGTGATTATTGTAAAATATTATAGTTTACATATTTGAAATTCACGGAAAAAATGGTTCACGAAAAGTGTTCTGCTTTTCATATTATATACTCTGCAAAAACTAACCACATCAGGAGATGCTGTCAAATAGGACCTTTCAAAATTTGTATCGCGCTTTCTTCATTCAAAATCTCATATTTAATAGCATTTTTATGTTTTTAGAGATTTAATATGTCCTATTTTTGACTACATTTTTCATTGATGTGGTGCTTTCCATTTTACATACATATACTCGCTCAACGTTGCTTGCAGTCAACCCAACCTGGACGATTTTTCTTTGAACCACAAAGAGTTATTTCAACTTTTTCCATCACCACTTCCAGAATTTAGGAAGAAAACAAAAGCCTCCACAGAAACAAAAATCGATTATGCAAACTTAAAACTTTCTTGGGGAGTATCCAGGGACATTATTGAAAATTTTTGCTTGTGAAGTCGCTTCGCAAAGGAGGTTTACCTGACTGAAAATTCAAATCTCCAAATTCCAGTGTATCAAAACTTTTTTGGAAAATGTTCTTTCTACCAAAAAGCTATTTTGTTCTATAGTGTTTGCCACCAGAAATATAACATCTCGGAAACTTTCCAATATGCAGCTTCAAATTCAAAACATTCAATTTTTAGGTAGGTGAGACAGTTAGACACTTTTCTGGCCACCTTCGCGTACAATGGCGAATGGATAATGGTTGGGTGAGTACCTATATTAAAGTGAGGTAGTTGGTAATGTATCGGCATTTCATGGCTTTATGGCCCATGCATTGTTAAACCAAGCATAGAGTCGATAGCAGGTTAACAGCTTGTGTATACAGTGTTGCATATATTTTTCTCAAAAGGGGCAAATTGGAAATAAGTTCTTTGTATTGGAGACCCTCAAGTCGGAAAGGCGCCTGCAGTCACAGCTTCAATCACGATCCCTAGCTGAAAAACTTTGCGGAATCGTCAATGACTGTGGGATATCTAACAAGAAAGCTGCTCAGGAAGTGATTTGAGAAAGCAACTTTGAGCGTTTTCTCCTAGCAGTGAAATAAGAAAAAGCCGCGAAACGTACCGATTCCACGCTGCAGCGGCTTGATGTTGGCCAGAATGTGCTCTTTTTTCATGACACCCAGCAGGTAAGTGAGCAGTTCCAACGCCGTGCAAATGTTCCCAACGTTCGGGTTCGGCGTTTCTGCACCCTGGAGGACTTTATCCATAAAGAGCAACTTGAGATCGACGCCCAGAGGAGGAAACAGATCGGGCTTGATGGCCGTCTTCAGAAGAATAACACACCGCCTGGACAGCAGTTCTCCAGGACTGGGAGACGGATTGGCCGGATTGACGGGCGTCGTGCCGGCATCGTTGACCTTTTGGAGACAGAAACACATAAAAACAAAAATCAGAGTCGCCGTTCATATAAGTTTTTGAATCAGAATCAGAATCGAAACCTTCACGACCGGTGGCTTGAGCGGAATAATCTGCAAGGACATCGTCAAAAATAAATCTTTTCAAATTTAGCAGGCGTCTAGAATCTTTCAACTTCCACTTGTCTTGTGCCCGAACCCGAATTGACGTTAACGACCGGTTGAATCAATCCATAATTTGGGTTCACTGTTTTAATAAAACATCAAAGGCCATAGCAGGATAATGGGCCAAAAAGTGCCCCCGCTGGAATGAGATGATGGAGCAAGGAACTGCTCTAATTGTACGTGTTTGAAATCGCTTACCTGGCAAGCCAGACGGAGCAAAAAGTTGAGGACAGTGTCGGTGTGCGTCTTGTCGATCGGTTTGTAGAGGCCGGGCTCTGTCTTCACCACCGGAATAGGCGGGGTCAACAACGACGACGATGACGAGGTCGACGGACCCATCATGGCAAAGCGCTTCCTCTGCTGTTCCAAGCTGTCGTCGAAAGTCATCATGCGTTTGCCGGGGATGACGCTTTCGTCACTCACAGCGGCACCCTCAGAGTCCTCCTTGATGCCGTACAGCTCCCACTTGATGATCACCTCGCACAATTCCACGGCCAGCTTCCTGTGATCCATGGTGGCGGTGGGACTGAATCCCAGACGCTGTATCGAGTTCACCATGTACGACACCAGGTGGTTGCGGACGGGATAGTAGACCTGTTTGTAATGGCGGACGACCAGCTGAAGGATGTGGAAGAGTTGCTGCATGCTGTGCCCTTCATCGACGATTATCTTTTTCGTCCAGTGAACAAGCATGGTATAGCCTTCTTCCATCCGCATGGGCATCGAAGGCGTCAGAATGTCGAGGGCCTGGCGGACGATGGCCCTCGCTTCGAGAGCATGAGCTTTCAGCAGACTGTGGAAGACTTGCAGGACGATTTTGCGATGGATCGCGAACTTGTCGATGATGTGCGAGAGCAGCAGGTGGCCCGAGTAACGGGTGGCCGGATCCACGCAGTTCTCGACCAGCAAGCACGGCCACGCGAACGTCATCAAACGCCTAAGCTTGAAGCCTTGAGTTTTGTTGTTGGCGTCGTGATCATGAATGTGCGGGCTGGCTTGCGAGACCAGCAGGCACGAGAATTGGAGCAGGGAGATTCGAACGCTGTCCGACGTCGGGAACGTGTTATCCGGATCGATAAGCTACAACATTTCAATTATTGAAAATAATGAAAAATCAACAAAACTGTCACTGAATGTCACAGCAAGTCACAGCATAAGGTATCCGGAATCTGCTGACACCGATGTTTTGGCCTTGCATAACTCTTCAGCGCAGCCAACGCTGGAATGCCTGCTTCGATTCAGAATGCCAAAATACATAGTGACTCGGAAGTCCATGCAATTTTTCAATTGGAAGTCGTTTCCAAGGAAATTAACACAGAATAAGACAAGAGAAAGTCGTAACAGGTCCATGGCAAGGAGGGTCCATGGTCGTAACTTCAAAACGAAAACTTTAAAACGAAAACCCACCTTGGTAAGTACGGCAAACAAGTACGGTCCTAATCGGAATGAAATAGATTGTTCAAGGCGGTTTTCGATACAAACGCGGTGAATGATTAGAATTTATAGGTCACGCCGTTGCGGCGGACGTGTTCGGATTCATTTTGAAGCGCGTAGCCGCCGCAATCTCAAACTCTGGATCACCCTGTATGTATGTATCTGAATTTGGGTACAAATATGGCGATAGTGAGATGTTATCCTACAGCACTGCAAACCAGCTACCTGATGTATTGGCGTTAGTCGCGCTGAGGCATGCAATGCTGAAACATCGGTGTCCGTGGTTCATCTTTTTCGGCAGCAAATCAATTCAAATAAATCACTACGATGATAATTTAGTCTGAAAATAATATGAGCGAAACTGTACCTTATTTATAAAAACTGAGATGATGTTATCATGACTGTCCTGATAAGGGGTCGGAGGTCCCCCGATCAGCTTGACTGTTTCGCCCTTTTCGAAGCTGACTGCGAAGCACGGGATCAGGATCAGTTGTAAAATTTTCGACTTCAGCTCCTGCGACGTCTGCGGGTTCTGGAAGAGCGTCACGAAATGGAAGAAAGCGGAGCGCTTCCATTCGATCGTGTAGTTCTGCGCCACAGTATTGGCCAGGAAACTCCTCAGGAACTGGAATTATAAATTTTTTTGAATAATCAGAATCGGATGTACCGACCCTCAAAATTTGCCTAAAATATGCACAAGGTGAGATGGGTCGCATTTTATTTCAGCGCCGACTGATACAAGTGATTGCAAGAACATCTGGCAACGCTGGTTGGGGTTAACCCTGAACATATGTGCTCAAGTCGCTAGGTGGCGTTTACGGAAATTATCTAATACCCTGGACACACTAGAAAGCTTAATGATCATCAAGCACGAAACGTAATAACGTTCCCCCTGCTGTCACCAAGACAGCAAGGGAAGTTAAAGACGATCCATCGTTAATGATCATTGAGCTTTCAAGTGTGTCCATGGTATAACAGAATGTCCCATATTAGCAATAATATCTTCCTTTTTTTTTTCATGGATTTTAGCACGTAGTGGATCGCTATGGCCACAATGACAGAATATATCGTCCATCATCTCACGTGGTGTCGTAACTGAGTTTTGGTATTTTTCGCGTGTCCTCTTTTGAAAATTTTTCATGCAAAACTGGCGATACTATCTAGCAAATGTGTGTCGAAAATAAGGAGAAGATGAGTCGTTCCCATGATTTTTAGTCTAGGTTTGCAAAATAATATCATCAGTTGAGAATGGAGAATTTTTGGAAAAGGACATGCAAAAAATACAAATAATCAGTTACGACTCAACGTGAGACGACGGACGATATGTTCTAAGGCCCGGTTTTGCAGAGCTAAATTGACCACCGGTTAGGTTTTAACCCACTTGGAGCCAATGATAGTGGTTCATTTCCTGTCGACAAATAAGGAGACCAAAGGGAGTTCGTGTTCGTGTCATACCGTTATCTAACGTGTGATCAAACACGGACGTCCTTGAGTTGACGTGTGTCTGTCTGACTATACGAATTGGGAAACTAACATCCCCTCAAAAAAAAAAAGAAACTGTCGCACGCCAGCTTGAGGACGTTCATATTTAATCTCAGTACACCTCAAGTACAAAGAATCGAGGAGGAACGATTTTCGCTTGACAAACTTCAACTTACCAGACCTCACTCTTTGTCCAGACCATAGCCCCCCCATACGTCATTCCCGAAACGCGGAAAACCGCCACCTGGTGACTGATTCCAATTGAAAAATTCAACGCAAGAGCCAGGAAAATCTACTATGGTTTTGGATGAAATATTGCAGTCACTTACTCGAAAAATTTCATCCACACACAACATCGTTTTCTTCACTACCCGAAGTTCGCGTAGTAAACAAACCAGGTGTTCGGTCGACGGTCATTCATTTTTTTTCTCGACCACCACTATAAAACGATATTTAAATACTTTTGTGGTATTCTCCCTTTGTTTTGTTTGTCCATTGGTAAGCGTCTCGGGTTCGTTTTGTATTACTGCCCTGTTTTGACGGGCGTATCTATTCATAAACATATTCGGTAGTATCACGGAACCTCCTCACCAGAAATGCGTACGTTGAATATTGAAAATCGAATGGAGTATGAGAGCGGTGTAAGTGTCCAATGATTGTGATTGCAATTCTCATTGCTCGATAATATCCGACAATGCTTGTTCACAAGCTCAACCGAAAATGTCACTTATCTTGTATTCAACGAAGATAAGTGTTTAAAGGGAACGAATGTAGACACACTCAATTTGGAGGAATGTTTTCCTATCCGGTCTCACTTCTTTTGCTTTCACCCCGTTCTGTTCAGTACCTTGAGCGGACTGTCCGGCATTCTCACCGGCAGGCAACTGAGTGGGTGGATCGCACGTGCGTACCTCATCTAAAATTGGCTTCTTGAGAATTCCTTGTCCATCCCATCAGGATTTCTGACTACCTGTGACTTTAAATTTACCTCTTAGATTCACGTTGTGGGGGTTTCAATTCCAAATAAGACGACAAGAGAGGACCGCTGAGTCGGACCTAGTCGCATCTTTTGTTTCTTGCTGATACTTGTTTATCTTTATTTGTTGAAAATAGACTTCCTTGGCTCTTGCACAGGACTCTCCATTTGTAACCCTTCCACCATCCGAAAACTCCCGTCTTTTGATCAAATCCAACTAACCAGACTTCACATACTAACATGTGTATCGTTACAAACATAGCCCCTAACCTCGCCCCTATCATACCTAGTTTGAAAACTAAACCCATAAAGGTACTCAACAGGAATTTGACGTGAAACTGATTGAACACAAACAATAAGAAATACTACAGTACCTAGCATTGAACTCTTCCTAACGACGAAACTCACCTGGAATTCCGGGATGTACCGGTTGCAGCACGACCTCAACAGCTGGAACAGCATGTCGATTTCGTTCGGGTGATGGCAGAAGTACTGCAACATGATCTTGACCAGCAGTTTCGGCTCCTTCCAGTGCACGTACTCCAACGTGTCCAGATGGTTGTTGTGCTTTTCGTGGTAGGAATCGCTGCACCAGATCTGCTTGTAAGCGTCGACCAGGTCTTGCTGCTCCGCGAGCCATTGGTCGTCTTTCTTGATCAAAAACGACACGATTCTCACGCTCTGGTACTGCAGCTCGTTGCGCTCTTGCTGCGACAAGTTGTAATTGACGTTGATGTTGGCCAAGGCCATCACCACCAGCCGGCGCACCATGTGGTTCTGGATGTAGTCCCGGAACGGTTTCCCGTCCTCGTGCTTGATCAAGTACTCCAAGTAACGACTGAACTGCTTGTCTTTGATGCAGTTGTCTTCCAAGAACATGTCGACCGTTTCCGAAGGGTAACGCAGCAAGAACTTCATGAGCACGTCGCGGAACGGAGCGCTGACTTCGATCAGCATCGCGTTGTCGGAATGAAGAATGACGTTGCAGAGGAGCCTGATGAATTTGGACGAAGCCGCCGGGGTTTGGTGGAATATTCCGACGATCGTGACGATCTTTTGTTCGTCGTCGGAACGTTGAGCAATGTTCACGGGTGCCTTGTTGATATGCGTGATGTTTTCTAGAAGCTGTTTCAGCAGTTCAAGAAGCTGTTCGCAGAGTTTCTCGTTGAATACCAAGGGGAACAGCTGAGTCAAATAAGAAAGCATCTTCACGCCGTTCAAAGTCAAGTTTTTGGCATCCCCGAGAGTCATGAGCAGAGGCTTGACGGTTTGGTGGACGAGCTCTTTGCTGACTTGGTAGCCGCTTATGAACTGTTTCATGCATTCAAAAGCGGTTTTCTGCAGCTTGGCATTTTGTTTCTCGAGGGCTTTGTAGAGGACGTGGAATATTTGATCACGGACTTCTTCGAGGTAGTGACAGGCGGCCAGCACGCGCAAAGCGCTCACTCGCAGGTCGATGAAGCTCGTGATGCCTTTATAACAAGAAAAACTGTTGAGCTTGGCATCTTCGGTGTTGCAAAGCGACAGTAAATCGGCGATGAACAAGTGATGTTCTTTGATCGACAAGTCTATGGTGAAAAGACGCGGAGTGAGCGTCGTGCAGAACATGTTGCCGTCCATCAGACCCATCTGAGCGATCGAAGGTTGGTGTTTCAGCAAGTGTTTCTTGGGGGGGACCATGTCGGCCAGGACATCCTTGAACGGTTCCATGATCGACGTCACGCTCTTGTTCTGTTTCTCGGCCAGCAAACGCAGCGAGCTCATCGCCTGTTCGCGGACCAGAGTGTGCGGCGACGTGACCTGCCTGACCAGTTCGTGGGTGACTTCGTGCAGGGCTTTCTTCTGCAGTTCGATCGTCTGGCTGTCCCAGGACTCGCTCTGCTCTTGGACGCAATAGTTGAGCATCTTTTCCAAGTTGCTCTTGGCCATGTCCAGGGCGCCGCTGGAGACTTCGCCGGTGAGGTCCATCATGACGAAGAGGAGCGCCTTGAGGAACGTGAACATTTTCTCGAAGACCCACTTCATGGCGCATCGTTCGACCATGAAGTTGATGGCGATGCATCCGCCCAGTTTGGCGTACCAGGCGCGTTCGTAGCACAACGAGCACATGCGTTCCGACAAGTATTCGATCAACGGAAGGCGGCATGCCTGCAAAATCGTTGTTAGCATGTTTGATCTAGGGCATGGTAGACTGTTAGCAGCTTAGTAATAGCGTTTTTGAGACAAAGTATCGCATTATAAAAAGAAGTTTCTTCAGACAGTTACGGGTCAACTGACTCGCGAAAACTTCAAATGCTGAATATCCATTTTCGTACTAAAACACGATTACTCGACTGCCAATATTTTCTGACCACTGAGATTGTGTTTGCTGACGGTAAATCTAGTGAACTCACCATTTCCTTCCCGCCAAGTAGCGTAGTGGCCGTGTCTAGTATCAGAACTAGGCCGACATGGCCTGGTTTGCACAGCTCTTTTTCTTCGTGGCCCATAATGACGACCAAAGCGTCGACTAATACCAGCGGATCCAAAGCCATCTGCTCGTTTGGCCTTGAACAATATCACGTTTTTACAATTTTGACTTTTTAAGAAAAAAAACAGAAACTTGAATCCAGTAGGAAACAATAGTGAACTGTCAAGATGAGGTTTTTCTTCAAATAATAAAATCAGCAAGGGAGTATTGCAGGGAGACGTACTGAGCCCCGGTTTGTTTTCGTTTTTTATGGGCCACATAGAAGATTTTTTCACTGAACATGGATCGAGTGGAATACCTTTGGATGGTTCAATTATGCTGACATTACTTTTGTACGCTGACGATATGATAATCGTAGCAGATTCTCCAATCCAGCTTCAAAAGAACTTACAGCTACTAGAGAAATTCTGTGATTCAATGAAACTCGAGGTAAACACGGAAAAAACGAAGGTTGTCGTTTTTAGAAAATGCAACCAAATCAAATCTGACCTTAAATTTTATTATAAGGGATCCCAACTGGAAATTGTTAAATCCTATAACTATCTTGGAACCACTTTTCGTTTCAATGGATTATCATATAGATTCAATTTTGAAGCTTTATAAATCGGTAGTGGTACCAACTTTGAATTATGGATCAGGTATCTGGGGTCTAAGATATCTAGACCCCGGAACGTAGACACTCTGTAGTAGAGATCTATGTAGTAGATTCTCTACTACATACTCAAAATCCCCGAAAATCCCAGTTGAGCATTCTTCTTGCGGCGCTGTCAAAGTATATCATGTTTGCTGCAACTAGTCCGAAAATGGTATTTTTGTTTTTGTCACACTAGAGGTACATTGGTGGCTTAGAATTGTTGGTATATACTGCAGGGCATGACCAGACCTTCGTTTGAACCTCTAACTGGTATTTCCCGAAAAAAAAAAAACACGGAAGTCGCTTTAATGTCCAATTAACAGTGTTGATTAAGTATAATCCGAGGGTTAGTAACCAAGTTTATTAGAATCTGTTTGACTTGTGATAGAGAGATGAAATTTGGTATGAGTGGTCTTCATGGTCTTCTTTTCAAATATAAACATGACGCTTCGCCATATTTTGGTTAGGGGGGCCTAAGGACCCCCTTGAAAATTTGAAGTCTCAGGACTCTCAGGAACTCTCACAAACCACCGGTAAATATCGTCACACATTTCAAAAAGTAATCATTTGACTCTACACCAAACCTTGACAAGAAACACAACAGTTGTCGCCATGTTCGCATTGTTCTTCGTGTTAGAAACAAATTCTTCAGAGTGTCAAAAAAAAACACAGTTTTTAATGATTTTTAATTCTAAGAAACGGTGAGTTAATCTGCTGTGTATCATTATTCACTAATTTGTATTTGCCGAAGATATTCATGAAGTCTGTTTTTTGATATTGTCATTCTAGGGAAGACAGCTCTCGAAGAAATGAGCCAATTCAAGTGTGAAGTTCAACAGCGTTTTTTAATTGTTCCAAATCAATATGATCGACAATTTATGAATGGATGGATAGCTAGAACTGTTCTGTAACCTAATTTTATATTACTACACGCGGAACCAAGCGCAAAAGCATAGGAAAAATTTTTTTTCGCATTGCTCACCATCATAAAATTTGTGCCCCTAGGGCGTGTTGAAAATATTTCTATACCGTGTATTCACTCGAACTGAGTGCTTTGAAGTATTCCACGCCTCAATCCTTATTCTTCGTGCCTTCTACTTGACAACTGCAGATCGTATTGACGTTTGTCTATACCCTTCAGTCTGTATTTGCTGTTGTTTTGCCAAAATAGCATGAAATTTGGTGCAATTCTAACAGTGATAGGTGGCGGTTGAAAAAAAAAGTTTCGGGGCTTTCGCGCATCACTCTTCATCTAGTTATACTCAATAAAATTATAAAGCAGTTGAAGCTATCCACCCAATAATAAATTATCATTCATATCAATTGGTAACATTGAAAAAAACGCTGCTGAACGGAGCACTTGAATTGGCTAGTTTCATCTGGAATTGTTGCTTCTAGATGTCAATATGAAGAAATGGACTTCATCAATGGCTTCGGCAGATACGAATTAGTGGATAATGATATGCGAAAGACAAATTTATCTCTCCATTACATGAAAAAATTATAAAAAACCCGATTTTTTTTTTACATTCCGAAGAATTTTTTTTTCATTATGAAAAACAGTGCGACCAGTGCGTACATGGTGACATTGGTGTGTCTCTTGTTAAGATTTACGTAGAGTCGAATGATTACTTTTTGAGATGCGTGACAATTATTTTAATGGTGGTTTGCATGAGTTTCTGCAACTTCAATTTTCAAGGGGGTCCCTAAGCCCCTCTAACCAAAATGTGGCGAGACGCCATGTCTACATTTGAAAAGAAGACCATGAAGACCACTCATACCAAATTTCATGTCTTTATCACAAAAAGAACAGATTTCATTTAATTTGGTCACTAATCCCCGAACTACACTTGATTACCACTGGTAATTGCAGATTAAAGCGAGTTACGTGTTTTCTTTTGCGGGAAATAGAATTTCAGCGGTTCAGATGACGTTCTGGTCATGCCCTGGAGTATATACCTACAGCTTTGAACTAACAATATAGCTCTAATGTGACAAAAGCGAGGATACAACTCTCGGACTTGTTGCAGCAAACATGATATACTTTGACAGCGCCGCAAGAAAAATGCTCAAATGGGATTTTCGGGGATTTCAAGTACATGGTAGAGGATGAAATTCTGAATCGATAACAGCTTTAAAATTTCATGAATTAATTTTTTCAACCCCAAAACCTATCTTTACTGCACTATTGGGGAATGGCAAAGCAAAATACAACTGGTATACACAGCTCAAAGAAATTCTTAATTCGTTCCATATTGACATGCCACACCCGCTGACTAAGGCGGATATAGATGAGATTATAGGAAAAATCACTTTACTCCAGAGAATGAATGATTAAGACAGAATACTGTTAAGCTTGCATTGCCCAAACTATAAATTTATAATGAATGACAGTATTCTTGCAGAAGGCTCGAGCAATGGATACCTGAACTTTCAAATTGGTTTCGCTGTGAAGAGATGTATTGCACAGCTTAGAACTAGCAATAATAAATTTCTGATAATATATGTGAATAAGATTAATTATAAAATTGACCCTTGGGAAGTTTGCACAATATGTAATTTGAACAGACGTTAAAGTATCCACCACATTCTCCTTGAGTGCCCCCTTTATAGGGGACTCCGTAGATCGGAATCACTAACATGTAATGAGAAAACTGCACTGACAATTTACTGAAGAATATAACACCATCAGACTCTGTCGCCATTTATAGGTTTTTTAAGGAAGCCATGAAGCTACGATCTTTCATCATTAACGAATAGTCTCGAATGGACTGAGTACTTGTTATTTTCTATTTTTTTTTCTCTCTTTTTAAATGGACTGTAAGTTACCTATGTTCTCCCCCTGTGTCTTTTTCCTCGAAATGATCACTTTCTCTGGTAGAGTGAACTCTAATTTCAAAAAAAAAACTGATTTTCACCAATTGCAAGAATTATTATTTGATTTATACGAAAAGAATTGTTATTTTAGATTTATTATCATTATTATTTGTTATTATTATTGGAATTATGCCCACCTCTCTTGTTTATGATACCTTTTTTTGTATCAAAGAAACAATAAAGCTTTTGTATTTGTATTTGTAATTGTTAAGCTGCCCGAAGTGAGCATTTTTTATCGGAAATGACAGTGTATCTATCGATATTTTTAAACCATAATTTCGGACTTATCTCCTTCTGCACAGACAGGTGCGAATTAGGGTTAGATTATTCCGCTGATTTGTTAATTTTATTGAGGGGAATGTCTTAATCCGCCATTCAAGCAAAAAATTGTAAATTGATTGATTGCTAATTCATTGGAAAGAGCACAAGGTACCTAAGTTCTTGACTCTAAGGAAAAGTGAAAGAGTCCATTGCTGGTTTGAGAGAGTTAAAAGCATCCAGCGTGAGCTAAAGTCATAGCGACGGTAAGAATGAATTCTTTTTACCCATCACGGGTCATTTAATTGGAGTGGGAGGTCTGTACAATCACAATTTCGCTATATACAGGGTCCTGCGACAGTGCGTCGGGCTTTCCTATCGCCCTTCCCTTACGAGATAGAGACAAAGGTGTAATACATAAAATTATTGATTTGGAAAGTTCTAACCAGTGAAATTATTTTCAACTATACAGGGTGTTCCATTTTTGCGCTATAACAAAAACAAAGATTTTTTAAATGAAATGCCCCACTTTTGATTAAATTTTCTTGTTCAGCTTTTCAAGCTCTATTACAAGCGTATTTTTGTTTTTTCAATTTGTGGCAATGCTACCAATTGAAATTAAAAATTTAAATTGTTTGTAATTTCAAGGTTTGTTTTCAAAAATCGTAGGAGCCTCGTTTTTTGCAATCAAGGAATGAAATTTGGCACAACAATAGTCGAATAGGAGATTAATAATTTCATGACAAAAAACTTCAGAATCAGTGATCAGTTCAGAATTTTTTTTCGAACTTCGCAAATTTCAAAATGCTATACAGGGTATCCCGTTTTTCAACGCTCACTATGGGTATCTCGGAAACGGTAAGAGATACAAAGTCGGTTAAATTACAAAAAAAGTTGCGCAATTTTATGACTATCTCAAATATGTCAAGACATCCAAGATATCTTTGGCCATTTCTGAAATATCCCAAAAAAAAACTGAAAAATGCCGAATTCGAAAATTTCAAATCACTTCTTTATTATGACAGCTATCAATTTGAAAACTGGTATTCTGACATTTTTGAAGGTCCTTGATCGACTGACGGTCATGTTTTTTTTCCTACGCCTACTAGTTTTTGAGATATGACAGTTAACTTCATTTTTTCTTATGGACACCATATTATTTTTCCACCCCATAAAACTCACCTTTCATTTCTCTTTACAAAGATATAAAACACTAGTAGCATTTTTGTCAAAATATCCTATAAAAACTGGAAAAACCATTTCTGGGGCGAAAAAATCTAGTTACCGGTTTGGTTGCCATGCTCTCGTGACATAATAAAATGGCATTCGGTTGCCATGGTCGGTTGATTTTGGAAAAAGTTGGGTTACATTCCGTTTTTATGTATTTGATAATGATAACAAATAAAAATGAACCAAATACAAAACCAAGTATAACACAAAATAACATCGCAATAGCAATAAACATTTATAATTTACAATTACTCGAAATGGGGTCCATTTTGCAAAGAACGCTCCAAGATCGCATTCATGGTTCATGACAGAACATCCCAAAGCAACCAAGAGCTGGAAGCAAGGAGTTGATGATGCGTTCCAGTCAATTAACCCGCACGATATCAGCGCAGCCGTTGAAAATATGGCTAAAAGGCACACAACTCTGCACAGAGCAAAATGAACTCCAATTCGAACAATTGTAAATTATAATTGTTTATTGCTACTGCTATGTTATTTTGTGTTATACTTGGTTTTGTATTTGTTTTATTTTTATTTATTATCATTATCAAATACATAGAAACAGAATGTAACCCAACTTTTTCAAAAATCAACCGACCATGGCAACCGAATGCCATTTTATTATGTCACGAGAGCATGGCAACCGAACCGGTAACTAGATTTTTTCGCCCCAGAAATGGTTTTTCCAATTTTTATGGGTTATTTTGACAAAAATGCTACAAGTGTTTTATATCTTTGTAAAGAGAAAGAAAAGGTGAGTTTTATGGGGTGGAGAAATAATATGGTGTCCATAAGAAAAAATGAAGTTAACTGTCATATCTCAAAAACTAGTAGGCGTAGGAAAAAATTATGACCGTCAGTCGATCAAGGACCTTTAAAAATGTCAGAATACCAATTTTCAAATTGATAGCTGTCATAATGAAGAAGGGATTTGAAATTCTCGAATTCGGCATTTTTCAGTTTTTTGGGGATATTTCAGAAATGACCAAAGATATCTTGGATATCTTGACATATTTGAGATAGTCATAAAATTGCGCAACTTTTTTGTAATTTAACCGACTTTGTATCTCTTACCGTTTCCGAGATACCCATAGTGAGCGTTGAAAAACGGGACATCCTGTATAGTCCGGACGTTAAGGTCAAAATTTAGGGGGCACCCTTCACTTCTATAACAAGCAATGCCACTTGGCATACCTGTTGCCGAGACCATGTTTGACCAATCAAGATCAGGAGCCAGTGTCGTACATGATGCAGGCGCCGTATACAGGATGTCGTATAGAAAAAAAACTCAAAAATTCGTTTATCATTAACCGAACCAGATGGATTCACGTGAGTAGGCACATATATCCACAATATATTACTCATCAAGGAAGAGTCAACAATTTTGGAAAATCTTGAGCGATTCCTGAAATATTTCGGAAAACTGAATTTTCTTCTAAATATTTTATTTCTCGGTAAATCAGTGAATTAACAAGATATCGGAGTGCAACTTGGTAAGTTTACGGCGAGTATTGTCATAAATGAAAAACGATCAGGAGTCAAATGCAGGACCTGCTATTTCCAGAAGTAAGACAGTCAACTTTTTTTTCTTCGTGACCGCCATCTTGAATCTCTGTTTTACTCAACAGTTGAAAAAATGACAGTCGAATGTAAGAATGTTGGCATCCAGTCACCCTATTATGAAAAAGATGGCCTTGAAGCAAGGTGAGGGTGTCCTCATCGAGAAAACATTGTCACCCAAGGTTTTCATGGTAATACGCATTTGCAGCGCCTGTGATGGCTAATGAGAGATTTGAAAGAGCAGAGTAAGTTCTTTGTCACAATCCTACATTCATTTTGAGCTGAATTACCAAAATTCATGATGATCGGTCCAAAAGTAAACTCTTGATGGCTCGCTGAACAAAATAGGTGACGCTTTTTGGTAAGAAATGCAAAAAAAAATCGGGCTATCATTATCATGTTATCCCTCACGAAGAGAAGGCTGTTGCAAAAACTGAAACAAATCAGCGCTGGAATGTTTTGTGAGATTGAAGCCTATATTCTTGAGGCAATAAATGTTGTACACATGCGTCCGGTTACTAGAGAGAAGACATGGAAGGCGTGCATGCAGAAAAAAAATTCAAAATCCTTGTTCACATATTTCATTAAGAAACCCACCAAAAGTTGATGACTACAATATTACATCCATTTTGAGATTAAGTACCAAAATTCATCATCATCGATCCAGAGACAAAATTTTGGTATCTTTCTGAAAATATTACGTGGCTCAGAACTTGGAAAAAACTTTCTGCATGCAAGTCTCTCATGTCTTCTCTCTAACAAAAGGACGCATGTGTCCAACATTTTATGGCTCACGATTATAGGGTTGACTCTCCTAAAACATTTCAGCGTTGATTAGTTTCAGTTTTTGCAATAGCCTTCTCTTAGTGAGAGATGACATGATGATGATTGCTCGATTTTTTTGCATTTTTCTCCAAAAAGCGCCACATATTTGGTTCAGCAAGCCACCAAAAATTTACCTTTGGACCGATCATCATGAATTTTGGTAATTCAGCTCATAATGAATGTAGAATTGTGACAAAGAGCTCACTCTGCTCTTCCAAATCTCTGATTACCCATCACAGGCGCTGCAAATGCGTATTACCATGAAAACCTTGAGTAACACTGTTTTCTCGATGAAGAGACCCTTAGAGACCTTAGGGACCCTTCAAGGCTATCTTTTTCATAATGATGTGACTGAATGTCAACTATCTCACATTCAGTTGTCACTTTTTCAACTGTTGAGTGAAACGGAGATTCAAGATGGCGGTCGCGAAGAAAAAAAAGTTCACTGTCTTGATTCTGGAAATGGCAGGCCTTGCATTTGGCTCTTGATCGTTTTTGATTCATGACCATACTGGCCAGAGAACTACCAAGTTGCACTTCGATATCTTGAAAATTCACTGATTTACCGAGAAATGAAATATTCAGAAGAAAATTCAGTTTTTCTTCAATATTTCAGGAACCGCCCAAGATTTTCCAGAACCGTTGACTCTTCCTTGATGGGTAATATATTGTGAATATATGTGCCAATTCACGTGAATCCATCTGGTTTGGTTATTGATATACGATTTTTTTACTTTTTTTCTATACGACACCCTGTATACGACGCCTGCATTGTTTGAGACTTTGGCTCCTGATCTTAATCGGTCAAACATGGTCTCGGCAACAGGTATGCCAAGTGGCATTGCTTGTTATAAAAGTGAAGGGTATTATACCTTAACATCCGGACTAATAAGTCATTTTTTTCAAATGGAATGCCCCCTATTTTATTTAACCATTCGACAGCTTTTTTTCTCCTCTTTCATTTTTACCAGGGGTACCCTACCCCTAAATTTGATAATTTCCGAGATAATCGATAATTTTGATAAAAAGTGCTATTTATTAAAAATTTCCACGCCGGGCAGGCCATAGTGATCATCAAAAAATGTCTGATTGACACATTTTGCTTGGTTTGATGCTGAGAACCAGTTATTTTTATTGAATAGCTGCGCTAAATTCACATCTGAAGAAAATGCTTAAAAAAGAGTTTCGTTGTCCAATGGAAAAAAAATTCAAATTGAGCTTAGTAAAGCGGTTTTCTCGACTTCAAAAACCTTCAAACTGTCAAATTGAGAGGTGCGTTAATTTTGACACATGATTTTCTGTATCAGGACCTACTGAAGAACATAAAAAATCCAAATAAACGACAATTTTTATCAAAATTACCGATTATCTCTGAAATTATGGAATTTAGGGGTAGGATATCCCCAGTAAAAATGAAAGAGGAAGAAAAAATTAGGGTTAGATTATTCCGCTGATTTGTTAATTTTATTGAGGGGAATGTCTTAATCCGCCATTCAAGCAAAAAATTGTAAATTGATTGATTGCTAATTCATTGGAAAGAGCACAAGGTACCTAAGTTCTTGACTCTAAGGAAAAGTGAAAGAGTCCATTGCTGGTTTGAGAGAGTTAAAAGCATCCAGCGTGAGCTAAAGTCATAGCGACGGTAAGAATGAATTCTTTTTACCCATCACGGGTCATTTAATTGGAGTGGGAGGTCTGTACAATCACAATTTCGCTATATACAGGGTCCTGCGACAGTGCGTCGGGCTTTCCTATCGCCCTTCCCTTACGAGATAGAGACAAAGGTGTAATACATAAAATTATTGATTTGGAAAGTTCTAACCAGTGAAATTATTTTCAACTATACAGGGTGTTCCATTTTTGCGCTATAACAAAAACAAAGATTTTTTAAATGAAATGCCCCACTTTTGATTAAATTTTCTTGTTCAGCTTTTCAAGCTCTATTACAAGCGTATTTTTGTTTTTTCAATTTGTGGCAATGCTACCAATTGAAATTAAAAATTTAAATTGTTTGTAATTTCAAGGTTTGTTTTCAAAAATCGTAGGAGCCTCGTTTTTTGCAATCAAGGAATGAAATTTGGCACAACAATAGTCGAATAGGAGATTAATAATTTCATGACAAAAAACTTCAGAATCAGTGATCAGTTCAGAATTTTTTTTCGAACTTCGCAAATTTCAAAATGCTATACAGGGTATCCCGTTTTTCAACGCTCACTATGGGTATCTCGGAAACGGTAAGAGATACAAAGTCGGTTAAATTACAAAAAAAGTTGCGCAATTTTATGACTATCTCAAATATGTCAAGACATCCAAGATATCTTTGGCCATTTCTGAAATATCCCAAAAAAAACTGAAAAATGCCGAATTCGAAAATTTCAAATCACTTCTTTATTATGACAGCTATCAATTTGAAAACTGGTATTCTGACATTTTTGAAGGTCCTTGATCGACTGACGGTCATGTTTTTTTTCCTACGCCTACTAGTTTTTGAGATATGACAGTTAACTTCATTTTTTCTTATGGACACCATATTATTTTTCCACCCCATAAAACTCACCTTTCATTTCTCTTTACAAAGATATAAAACACTAGTAGCATTTTTGTCAAAATATCCTATAAAAACTGGAAAAACCATTTCTGGGGCGAAAAAATCTAGTTACCGGTTTGGTTGCCATGCTCTCGTGACATAATAAAATGGCATTCGGTTGCCATGGTCGGTTGATTTTGGAAAAAGTTGGGTTACATTCCGTTTTTATGTATTTGATAATGATAACAAATAAAAATGAACCAAATACAAAACCAAGTATAACACAAAATAACATCGCAATAGCAATAAACATTTATAATTTACAATTACTCGAAATGGGGTCCATTTTGCAAAGAACGCTCCAAGATCGCATTCATGGTTCATGACAGAACATCCCAAAGCAACCAAGAGCTGGAAGCAAGGAGTTGATGATGCGTTCCAGTCAATTAACCCGCACGATATCAGCGCAGCCGTTGAAAATATGGCTAAAAGGCACACAACTCTGCACAGAGCAAAATGAACTCCAATTCGAACAATTGTAAATTATAATTGTTTATTGCTACTGCTATGTTATTTTGTGTTATACTTGGTTTTGTATTTGTTTTATTTTTATTTATTATCATTATCAAATACATAGAAACAGAATGTAACCCAACTTTTTCAAAAATCAACCGACCATGGCAACCGAATGCCATTTTATTATGTCACGAGAGCATGGCAACCGAACCGGTAACTAGATTTTTTCGCCCCAGAAATGGTTTTTCCAATTTTTATGGGTTATTTTGACAAAAATGCTACAAGTGTTTTATATCTTTGTAAAGAGAAAGAAAAGGTGAGTTTTATGGGGTGGAGAAATAATATGGTGTCCATAAGAAAAAATGAAGTTAACTGTCATATCTCAAAAACTAGTAGGCGTAGGAAAAAATTATGACCGTCAGTCGATCAAGGACCTTTAAAAATGTCAGAATACCAATTTTCAAATTGATAGCTGTCATAATGAAGAAGGGATTTGAAATTCTCGAATTCGGCATTTTTCAGTTTTTTGGGGATATTTCAGAAATGACCAAAGATATCTTGGATATCTTGACATATTTGAGATAGTCATAAAATTGCGCAACTTTTTTGTAATTTAACCGACTTTGTATCTCTTACCGTTTCCGAGATACCCATAGTGAGCGTTGAAAAACGGGACATCCTGTATAGTCCGGACGTTAAGGTCAAAATTTAGGGGGCACCCTTCACTTCTATAACAAGCAATGCCACTTGGCATACCTGTTGCCGAGACCATGTTTGACCAATCAAGATCAGGAGCCAGTGTCGTACATGATGCAGGCGCCGTATACAGGATGTCGTATAGAAAAAAAACTCAAAAATTCGTTTATCATTAACCGAACCAGATGGATTCACGTGAGTAGGCACATATATCCACAATATATTACTCATCAAGGAAGAGTCAACAATTTTGGAAAATCTTGAGCGATTCCTGAAATATTTCGGAAAACTGAATTTTCTTCTAAATATTTTATTTCTCGGTAAATCAGTGAATTAACAAGATATCGGAGTGCAACTTGGTAAGTTTACGGCGAGTATTGTCATAAATGAAAAACGATCAGGAGTCAAATGCAGGACCTGCTATTTCCAGAAGTAAGACAGTCAACTTTTTTTTCTTCGTGACCGCCATCTTGAATCTCTGTTTTACTCAACAGTTGAAAAAATGACAGTCGAATGTAAGAATGTTGGCATCCAGTCACCCTATTATGAAAAAGATGGCCTTGAAGCAAGGTGAGGGTGTCCTCATCGAGAAAACATTGTCACCCAAGGTTTTCATGGTAATACGCATTTGCAGCGCCTGTGATGGCTAATGAGAGATTTGAAAGAGCAGAGTAAGTTCTTTGTCACAATCCTACATTCATTTTGAGCTGAATTACCAAAATTCATGATGATCGGTCCAAAAGTAAACTCTTGATGGCTCGCTGAACAAAATAGGTGACGCTTTTTGGTAAGAAATGCAAAAAAAAATCGGGCTATCATTATCATGTTATCCCTCACGAAGAGAAGGCTGTTGCAAAAACTGAAACAAATCAGCGCTGGAATGTTTTGTGAGATTGAAGCCTATATTCTTGAGGCAATAAATGTTGTACACATGCGTCCGGTTACTAGAGAGAAGACATGGAAGGCGTGCATGCAGAAAAAAAATTCAAAATCCTTGTTCACATATTTCATTAAGAAACCCACCAAAAGTTGATGACTACAATATTACATCCATTTTGAGATTAAGTACCAAAATTCATCATCATCGATCCAGAGACAAAATTTTGGTATCTTTCTGAAAATATTACGTGGCTCAGAACTTGGAAAAAACTTTCTGCATGCAAGTCTCTCATGTCTTCTCTCTAACAAAAGGACGCATGTGTCCAACATTTTATGGCTCACGATTATAGGGTTGACTCTCCTAAAACATTTCAGCGTTGATTAGTTTCAGTTTTTGCAATAGCCTTCTCTTAGTGAGAGATGACATGATGATGATTGCTCGATTTTTTTGCATTTTTCTCCAAAAAGCGCCACATATTTGGTTCAGCAAGCCACCAAAAATTTACCTTTGGACCGATCATCATGAATTTTGGTAATTCAGCTCATAATGAATGTAGAATTGTGACAAAGAGCTCACTCTGCTCTTCCAAATCTCTGATTACCCATCACAGGCGCTGCAAATGCGTATTACCATGAAAACCTTGAGTAACACTGTTTTCTCGATGAAGAGACCCTTAGAGACCTTAGGGACCCTTCAAGGCTATCTTTTTCATAATGATGTGACTGAATGTCAACTATCTCACATTCAGTTGTCACTTTTTCAACTGTTGAGTGAAACGGAGATTCAAGATGGCGGTCGCGAAGAAAAAAAAGTTCACTGTCTTGATTCTGGAAATGGCAGGCCTTGCATTTGGCTCTTGATCGTTTTTGATTCATGACCATACTGGCCAGAGAACTACCAAGTTGCACTTCGATATCTTGAAAATTCACTGATTTACCGAGAAATGAAATATTCAGAAGAAAATTCAGTTTTTCTTCAATATTTCAGGAACCGCCCAAGATTTTCCAGAACCGTTGACTCTTCCTTGATGGGTAATATATTGTGAATATATGTGCCAATTCACGTGAATCCATCTGGTTTGGTTATTGATATACGATTTTTTTACTTTTTTTCTATACGACACCCTGTATACGACGCCTGCATTGTTTGAGACTTTGGCTCCTGATCTTAATCGGTCAAACATGGTCTCGGCAACAGGTATGCCAAGTGGCATTGCTTGTTATAAAAGTGAAGGGTATTATACCTTAACATCCGGACTAATAAGTCATTTTTTTCAAATGGAATGCCCCCTATTTTATTTAACCATTCGACAGCTTTTTTTCTCCTCTTTCATTTTTACCAGGGGTACCCTACCCCTAAATTTGATAATTTCCGAGATAATCGATAATTTTGATAAAAAGTGCTATTTATTAAAAATTTCCACGCCGGGCAGGCCATAGTGATCATCAAAAAATGTCTGATTGACACATTTTGCTTGGTTTGATGCTGAGAACCAGTTATTTTTATTGAATAGCTGCGCTAAATTCACATCTGAAGAAAATGCTTAAAAAAGAGTTTCGTTGTCCAATGGAAAAAAAATTCAAATTGAGCTTAGTAAAGCGGTTTTCTCGACTTCAAAAACCTTCAAACTGTCAAATTGAGAGGTGCGTTAATTTTGACACATGATTTTCTGTATCAGGACCTACTGAAGAACATAAAAAATCCAAATAAACGACAATTTTTATCAAAATTACCGATTATCTCTGAAATTATGGAATTTAGGGGTAGGATATCCCCAGTAAAAATGAAAGAGGAAGAAAAAAGCTATCGAATGGTGAGATAAAATATGGGGCATTCCATTTGAAAAAAATGACTCATGGCATTTTGAAATTTGCGAAGTTCGAAAAAAAATTTTGCGCACCCTGTATAATTTAACCTCAAGTTTTTTGTTATGAAGTTATTCAGCTCATTCCTTAATCCCAATAAACGAGGCCTCTGCAATATTCCAAAAGAAACCTTGAAAATACAAAAAAATTCAATTTTTAATTTTCAGTTGGTAGCACTGCCACAAATTGAAAAAACAAATATGCACTTGCAATAGAGCTTGAAAAGCTTAACAATAAAATGAAATCAAAAGTGGGGCATTTCATTTAAAAAAATCTTTGTTTTTGTTATAGCGCAAAAACAGAACACCCTGTACCTATAGCTGAAGATAATTTTACAAGGTAGAACTTTTCAAACTAATGATTTTATGTATTACACCTTTTTCTCTATTTTGCAAGGTAAGGACGCTAGGGAAGCCCGACGCACTGTTGCAGGACCCTGTATTCTGGTGATGGACTAAAGGTGCGTTCAGTCAGCTTATTTAGCCGCAATTTTAATTTTAGTCGTAAGCGCTGCATCGCTTATTGGCTGTTCCGAGGAGGCTGGTTCATAAGAGCCAATGGGCGTCGCTGCGCTTGCGACTAAAATTAAAACTTGCGGCTAAATAAGCTGACTGAACGCACCTTAACCTTAGAATAAAAAAAAAAGTTGGTTAAGGTGCAGGAAGGTCCGCATCTAGTGAGAGTAAAATAGTGGGGATGCAAGACGCCAGCAGAAGTCGAGAAGCACGCAAGATGGTTGGCGTTGGAATGCCAAGGGTAGCGGGTGTTCAACGACGCCGTATTTAGAGCTCTTTTATTATTGTTATATTTGTTGATTAAGTTGTTTATGGTTCAGTGATTGTGGTATTTGGTGTGAAGCTCTCTTTTTGAAGTCAAGGCAAGTGAATCACTGATTTGATCCAATTAATTGAGGTGGCAGGTGTGCAGAGATTTGTTGGCACAAATTATTGAATCAGAGTCGCACTTCAATTGAATGTGGTACAAATTTCACGAAGTAAGTTCATGGATTTCTCTCACCTGTACAGGTGCTTCAAATTGGGTTTGTTCTTCTTTCTCTAGGCGGTCAACCCTCTTTCAGGTTGAACAAGCATTAGTCAGTGCGTTAGAATTGTAAGCTCAGCAGTATTGGGGGTGAGATTTCAAACGCGCGAAAATGGGTTAAACCAGGTGCGGTACTGCGAAACAAACAGACGTACCAGCACGACGTTAAGAGCGTACAAAATAGACGCTGTCTTCACAAAAAACGGGGTAAGATGATGCCATGAACGATGAGAGTCCAAAGCAACAGTGACCCGAACAAAAAGAGTAATCAACAGGTAGTTCCCGACGACAGGACGGACTAGACGCGACTCGTCTGACAGATGCTCGCTCGGCAAAACTAATTAGTCAGACCTTGGCTACCAAACAACGCGAAGCGGTAGTAACAAGAGCGGAAATTGGGGTAATTAGGGAAGTGAAAGTGATCAGTTCAATATTTTTTTCGAAAACGGAGGTAATGATACTTACTTTGGCGCGCAAGAAAAGATGCCGGCTTGTTGCGCGACCGCCACCATGGTGTAGTGCCGCACGACGGCCACCATGAGGGCCAGCACCGGCTGCCGGAGTTCTTTGATCGCGGCCGCAACGAACATTCCCGTCAAGGCCGTCTGATTCGTTTCCCTGGCCTGCTTGTGCATGGATATGTAAGCGGAACCCTTGACGTCCTGCACGAACTTGGCGTCCTGGAAGCTGGGATGCAGGAACAAGTTCAGCATGTTGTTCTTGTCGTCGTCCAGGTTCCTGGAGGCGGCCAGATAGCAGTTGATCACCTCCCACGCCTGCTTCCTGTAGTAGGGATCCGTGCTGGACTGCTTCAGCGCGTTGAAAGCCGTCTCGATGACCTTCTGCACGGGGAAACCGCACACCTTGTCTTGGTTCTGGAAGAAGATTTCGATGGCCGGCGGGTAGGGGTCCGGCGTGGCGTACTCCAACTTTTGCGGTTCGACCATCATCTTTCTGTTGCCTCCGCCGAATTTGCCCAACACCCTGAAAGATTCAAATGTTCACTTACGAGTCAGATCAAGTGGACAGAGCCGCTTACTTGAACGCAACTTGGGCCACTTGATCGTTGTTTCTCAGCGTTCTCCATAAAGCTTGCATAAGATCAGCACGTACAGGTTGGATATGTTCATATAAGAAATCGTGCTGCAAGTTGTCAACACACAGCTCCAATGTCCGCAAACCCTGCAATTACAAAGTCCAACTGATCAAACTCTACTTACATAAAACAGGAACAGTTAAGCAACTGAAAATGACTCTTCGCGCGTAAATTACCATACACACAAAATCATACCAATAATCGCAGAAAAGCAATGAAAAAATTCTTCCTGCAAAATGTTTTGCATTTTTCCTGCACATTCTATTCATTAGAAATATGCATGTACATTGTACAGTGGTGACCGAAAGTTTGTTAGACATATAATTTTTTTAAGTCAAATAACAACCGTATGATCAGAATTTGGGAAGGTAACTTATTGTGGTGTCTAGCTTAAATCTGAAAAAAAAAGATTTTCTAGATAGATCAAGCGTTGGGTTGAATATATTAAAATAAAGAGATGAGGCGTGGGTGCTGAGAAACACAAAGAGGGTGCAGCGCATCGGGTTTGTAGGCCAGGGGTTGTCACACTTGAGGGGTAGTGTAAAAGGGAATGCTGGAAGAGGAACGGGCCGAATCGAGGACACTGGGGGGTGAGAAGTGAAAGACGGCAGATGTGTGGAGGGCGAGAATTGATATTTCGTCGAAAAACGAATGAACAAGAGTGCTAAGCTAGATATTATTAATTAATATGTATCACCAGCTAGTGGCAGACAACACAAAGGTACCCGTCTCACGGATACTTACGGAAACCTGTCTCCTCATCAATAAATTCGACTTTGCCAAAACTAGAGTGCCGCGCCAACCGACATTGTGCTACAAGTTTGCAATGTTCGTATCATCCAAATTCCGCGGATAGGTGGTCATTTCTTATGTAAAACAAGGAGTTCAAATTTTTTGTACGTGCTTATACGTGCACGCTATACGAGCATTATCTTATAATTTGGTACAAAAGATGCTGTTGCAAGAGGCAAGACACAAAGTCCAGCCTTTCCATTCCAGAAATACGTGTCTGAATGGCGTACTGAAATGACAGACTTGATGTCAGATGACAGATATCGCAATTCATTGCAGAAAAGCTGGCCAATGGTATTCAAAAATCATGGCGATAATGCACGACCACCGGCGATTATTCAGCGATCACGGTTATACCCTTGACAGACTGCACCTTGATGATCATTCAGTGTAATGATCATTAACGTTAAATGACGATTGCGAATTTGAGGGTGACACACTACAAATCGTAATAAGCCCATGAGCTTGCGCCGTAGCGCATGAATAAACGTGGCGATCAATTTCCCCCTGAAAAGTCAATGTCAAATTGTCGAATGGTCCGGAGTATTGGGCTATTATTGCCCTTATTGTCTATAATTATAATATTAATTTCATATATTCGGTGAGGTGTGAGGTGGTACCGTGCCTCGGAGAGCAACCGTGCCTCGGAGAGCACGTTAAGCTGTCGGTCCACGGTTAAGTAGAGTAGCCATTGGCTAGACTTCGCCGTAACAAAGACGAAATTATTATTATTATTATTATTTAGCTTAGATTCCATTCAATCAAGAAAGCGTGGTGTAAACATTGCAAGCAATAACAAAGTAGTTATTGCTTGCAATGTTCACACCACATCATACTATCTCTTTGTTGCCAAAATATATGTTGAATTTGTATTGAGTCGAAAGAAATGGAGGAAAAGAAGAATAAGAGCCTGATGATTTAGTCAATAACCTGATCAAAATCGCATAGCCCCATAGTCTAATCAACTTTTAAGCGCGGCCCTGATTTATGTGCGCGGCTGGCAAGTAGCAAGGCAAGTGACAGATGCATGTTACAGTTCATTATGTTTGTATTTATCGTGTGTACCTTCCATTTCGCTTGCTTTTGCAAAATTTCACATTTTTCACGACGGACGTTCTGGAAACCTATTCCCTCATCAATAAATTCGACTTTGCCAAAGACAGAGTACCACCAACCGATAGTGTGCTACAAGTTCGCAATGTTCGTATCATCCAACTTTCGCGAACAGGTGCAGGCGGTCATTTCTTATGTAAAGCGAGGAGATTTTCCAATTTTTCGTACGTGCTTATATGCTACGGGAATTATATACCCACCTGTCTCACGGATACTTACGGAAACCCATCTCCTCATCAATAAATTCGACTCGCTCAAAAATAAAGTGCCGCCAATCTATATCCTGCTGCCCGTTTGCAATGTTCGTATCATCCAAATTCCGCGTATAGGTGGTCATTTCTTATGTTTTTGGAATTTTATTTTTTCGTACGTGCTTATACGTACACACTACGGGCATTATCTCATAATTTGGCACAAGAGATGTTGTTGCAAGAAGCAAGACACAAAATCCAGTTCCTCCATTCCAGAAATACGTGTCTGAATGGCGTACTGAAGTGACGGACTTGATGACAAATGACAGATATCGCGATTCATTGCAGAAAAGCTGGCCAATGGTATTGAAAAACCACGATAGATGTATGTATGCGAGTAGCTTACATCGTTTTTCGTGCTGCTTTTAATAAAATCACAAATAAATAAGATCATATCACGGCGATGATGCACGACCACCGGCGATTATTGTTACTCCTAGTTAATGACCATTAAGAACGTCCTAGATGACGTTCTAAATGATCATTAAGTAAATGACGACGTGACACACCGGTCATTTATATCGTAATTTACGCTTAATGATCATTAAGTTTTCCAGTCTGTCAAGGGTATAACTTCCATGTAAATTATTTTGACAAGTAATTAAGACAACGGCTACTTTCGGAATGCAAAGATCACGTTCAATTGATTATTAATCTCATTCTCCAAGCGGAATGATAAAAGGGAAATCTCTCTATCTTTCTGAATGCAGTGAGAGCTTGATTGCGAAAGGGTTACATAATTATGGGGTGTTAATTATGCAAGAAATCAACATCAATTGAGTTAGGAAATTTAGCTCATCTATATCTCTCTGTAAAATAGGAGGAATTCGGAAATAGGGCTGTATTTTGAAAAGGGTAATTAATTAGGCGAGGGTATTATCACGCAACTATGATGTAAATTTATTTCAGAAACTGAATGTAAACTGACTTGAATAATTCTTTATTGTCAGCTGAATTCCGCACATTTGAAACTGTGAAATCAACAACTAATTCAAATGAAGTAATTGAGGTTCAATTAAATGAATTAGCGATTATGAATTCACAGTCAATGAAGCAGGTGTGGTTTTAGAACTTTGTTTATTTGTAATGTTTGTTCAATCATCCTCTTCCAAAAGAATCTGGGAACAAGAAACTGAGGATTTTTTTAAAATAATTAACCGCTAAAGGGTTACACATCTACGGAACAAAAATCAAACACAACGTAGGGCAAATCACGTGGAATTAGGAAAAAAGGTTTTATTACATTATGCTGCCAAAAATTGAAAGAGACATCCCCAAAACCGTGAAAGCAAGTAACTTCCTCAGATCACCTCCACGAAGTGTGCGATTTAAATTAAAAAAAAAATCATTAGTTTTAAATAGTGTTTCCAAACTTCCGATCGCCACTGAGCAGGTGTTCCGCTGTTGGGAATATTAATTTTTCCTATTTTCAACAAATTTTCGTCGAGCGAAATCGCAAGTGGTTTTCGAGTTTTCCCGACTTGGAAGAAAAACCTTTCCAGCAACTCTTTATCCGTGAACCGATCTTCACCAAACAAACTTGAAAATGAAGCCTAATTTATTCAACGATTTTTACAATCGGAAAAGTTGGAAAATGTCCTGAGGTTCTTTCTCGGAAAGGCCTTCATTTCTATAATTGATGAAATTGTTGATCGGTTTTACTTTTTACCTATATCCCAAATTTTTTTCCCATCCGCTATTTTTTTTTATTGTAACCAAAAATAAAAATTACTGACTGTGTGGTTTAAAAAAATAAATAAAACCGAAAATCAAAACGTGAACGACCTTGCTTTGAACAAAAACTTGCTTGCATACGTCCCTGAGTACCACCGCGAAAGTTTTGTCTCGCCCACAACAGATTTTTGAAGGTAAATAAATGCGCTAAAAAGGAACACTCACTTGGCTGATGAGGACGTGCGAACCGTTCAAAGCAGACACGAGCGGATCCATCAGCATAGGCAGGTACGGCAATAGAGAGCTGAGTCTTACTGGAACCGTCAGACACAATTCTACAAAAAGATCCTTCATATGCTGCTTGTGCAAGCCACTCTGGAGTCGATTTAATCCTTCCAGTAGGTTCGGCAACAAAGGCAAGAATTCCTGATAAAGCAGATCATGACTGCCGCCTCCTATCGACCGGAAAAGAGCCCTCAACAGCAAAAAGTAGTTGTACGGCTCTTTCGCGCTCATTGCCAATTCCATTGATCTGGAGAAGAAAAACACTTGAAATTAGTAATCACGGGAAACACGTCTGGCTCTGATGTGTCGAACCAATGCAAGACCCTCTGCAGGTGTCGAGAACAAAAGTCTCGCATTGTCGTTCAAACCGAACAGAAACAAACAGCTCAAGGAAAGATGGACTACTACTCACCTATTGACTATCTGATGGAGGTGCGGCCTCAGCATGTTTTCATTTTCTGTCGGGAAAAGACTGACACTGCCGAACACCAACTTGAACAGTTTCAAGTACAAATTGGAGCGTTCAAGGTTCGAACCCATTTCTTCCATGCGTTCCAGAAGGTACTGCACAAGGACCGTGGCGAAGATGGGGCTCGTTGTGGGGTTGGCAAGCAAAGTATTTGGAACAGTCTGGAGTGTGGGATTTTTGTACACGCGTTCCACTAGGTATTCTATGGTCGTGGAGAAGATCTCGTGGAAGGTTTGAGGATTCATCATGGAAAACTGCGAAAACTGAACAGATAACCATTATGGCGGCAGAGATTTTGACAAAATCAATTCATGTGATAGGATACAGTGAACGGTAATGAGCCGCAACATTACAGTGCGAGAAATAAGTGTTGGTTGGGCAGAGGAGTTTTAGTTTGGTGCAGTATGCCGATAGGAGAGGACTCAGTGAACGTACAGTGCGGAAAGCTAGTGCAAACCAAGATAAAACTTCTTTGCCCAACTAACACTTATTTTTCACACTGTTAATACCTGTGGTGCTCTACAGGTGTATCGAATTTAGCATGTCAAGATTGACCAGCAAATTCTACGATCAAAAATTTAAAAAAACTCCTTCAATGTAAGTTGAAAATGCTTCATAAGGGAGCTACAGTCCCCTAAAGTGGGCCCTGAAGATGGGTTTCATTCAATATACAGGGTGTTCGGTATTTCATCTTGGAAACTGAAACAGCGGATAGAGCATCGAAAAAGAAAGAGGCTTCTATTATAAACTTGTTCTCAAAAACGAATAATAAGAGAGAGAATAGCCCTTCAAAGTTAGAATTAAAAAACCTGCCTGACTTTTGTACCGTTTAACCGATTTTGTTCAAAGGAACGAAGTTCAACAAAATAAGTCTCTATTGAACAAAAATGATACAATCTATCAAACAATTTTAGGGGCCAAGATAATAGGGGGTACCCTCTCTTCTCTCTCCTATTTTTTACACCCCTGGATATTTTTGGAAATGGTTTAAATGTTTGAGCTCTACCAGTGGCGTATCTAGGGTAAATTGCGCCCAGGGCAAAACATGAAAATTGCGCCCCTGAATTAGTTTTTTTTCAGAATTCAGGCGGGCCAACGACAAATCGGGCCCTCCTATTAGGCTTTATCTGGATCAGATGGAAAAATCGAAAGTTGATCGTCTGTTTGAATGTATTGGTTTTGGTAATTTCCCTCTTTTTTCTTTCCCATTTCGCTTGTCAATTATTGCTCACACGAATTATGCCCAAAAGTTCAAATATCTACATTATTTCATTATTTCATTTCTCATTTTTTACATTTTTATCTTTTATTTCCTCTCATTTGCGCCCTGAGGGTCAAAGTGCGCCCATGGCACGTGCCCCATTTGCCCCCCCGTAGATACGCCTCTGAGCTCTACGTTCAATTAAGAAAGAAAGTTACTTTTGCAAAATTTTCATTAGAGGCTTCGTTTTCGAGATACTTGGCTTTGGAACTTTGGAAAACATCTTAAAATCTCCACTTTCAAAAGCTCAAAAAAAGTTTTCCTCGTTTCTTGGAAAAAAGGTGGTTTATTAACTTAGAAAATATAGGGAACTTATTTCAGCCGATGGATCATGAGTTTTTTTTTGGATTTCAACTTTTGGACCTTTGAAAGTGACATTTTTGAGATGTTTCTCCAAGTTTCAAATCCAAATATCTCGTAAACGGAACTTCTGATCAAAATTTTGCAGAAGTAACTTTCTATTCTAAATTGAACGCATAACTCAAAAATTGAAACTATTTTCAAAAATATCATGGGGAAAAATAGGGGGAAAAGGGGGAGGGGACCCCCTATTATCTTCGCCCCTAAAAATGTTTGAAGAATTGCATTATTATTGTTCAATAGAGATTTATTTTGTTAAACTTTGGTCAAAATTTGAACAAAATCGGTTCAATGGTTCAAAAGTTATGCAGAAAAAACAGGTTTTTAATTTCTAATTTTGAAGGGCTATATCTCTCTAATTATTCGTTTTTGAGAAGTTTATGATGAAAGTCCCCTTCTTTTTCGACGATCTATCCGCTGTTTTGGTTTCCAAGATTAAACATTCTTTTAGATTTATGGAACTTGAATTAAATGCCGGAGTTCGATTTATGCAGCTTGATTCAAGATTTTGTATTCCTTAAATGGGACTGGCAAGCTGTGCCAAATCGGTGGTGTGTCACTAAAATGAAATCAGAAATCCCTAGGTTGTGACATTTTAGTAACTAGCGGTTGTCAAATTTTGATGTCGGAAGTTGAAAGTAAACCAACTTGTGAAATATCAAGTTGAATATCAAATTACAAGTTTCATGTATAAATAGTTGCATGGGAAACCAATGGGTGACCAATGGAAACCAACACTTGAATCTTAGATCTCAAATTAAATGTTAAATTTCAAAATTCCATGCATGAATCCACCATTACAGTTCTTAAAATAAACTTAGTGTAGTAATGCAGGCGTTCCTACTTACGATTTCAGCTGTGCGTTATCAACAACGATAAGAGCAAACCCCAAATCACGAATAGGGATGAGGAATAGCCCTTTCCCTTTCGTGACAATATTATCTAAATCTAGTCAAGGTAAAATGGGGAGATTCAGCACGTCCACAAATTTTTTAATACATTTCAACTCATCGCCAATGCTACTGGAGATCTGGTGTGCGTCGCCTTTCATGGACTGGTTGGAAAAAGATGGATTTTCAGTTTGAGTCAAGTTTTCACTTGTGCATAATTAGGCATTGAAGAATAGTGGCTAGATGTGCATAATTTCTTCATTTTACCTTGGCCAGTTTCGGAGAAATTTAAAATCAGATGCCCACATTAGGGGGCTATAGCTCTCTCATGAAGCGTTCTTCAACCCATGTTTATTTAAACTTTTTTCTATTTTCTATGGTAGAATTCAAAGTCAAACATCGAGACACGACTTGTGAGCTCTGAACAACGACTTGAGTTCGAAAACAACCCTACAATAATACATTAGATTTAGGATACTTACTACACCACTAAAATGTTCCAGCACTTCTTTCTCTTCCTTGTTCCGGATATTTTGCTGCGTGATCCTTTGTGGCCCGGTCGCCTGCGGCCCCGGCTGTAGCGTGTAGATATCGAGCGCTTTCAAAGCCCACCTGACCAGTCGCACGAACACTATCGTTTCGCTGGGATGAAACTTGTTGGTCTGCAGGTTGGGATGAGCCGGCGATTTGCAGGCCGCTATGCCCCAGGTGATTGTCTTCACGCCGCAAACGAGCGTCTTCACCAGGCTGCGATAGTCGGACACGTTGTAGTTGGTGTTCTGCGGGAATCCGAACTTCGGCTTGAGATCGTCCTTCTGAGCCGCAGCTTGGCCGGGGGCCGTCACGTTGGCCAGGGCGTTGTCCAACGCGTCAACCGGACTGGCTTCGGTCTTGGCTTCCGCCAGCTGCAGCTGTTGTTGCTGCAACTTGTTGCACTTGCTGATCAGAATCGGCAGCTGAATTTTGGAAATCGTTTTGAATTTCAGAACGAACACTTCCAGCATCCGCATGAGCAGGTCTCTTCCGTCCGAGCTGTGCTCGCTTTCCGATTTCAGCCTGATGCAATCGACTAGATTCAACAGGAGCTTGCAAGACATCGTCTGGATGGTGGTGGCCAGTGAATCGTCATGGACGTTCTTGCTGAACAGATGAACGGCACGTGTCAGATCCGTCAGAGGCAAGTTCTGGCGGACGTGATGGACCAAATCGGCCAGCGTTGAGTACGCGAGAGGTCTCAAAGATTCGTACGTTGTCCAGCCGCGACCGAGCAGTATGTCTTCGTCGAAAAGCTTTTCCATGTGCGGAACGAAATGTACCCGCAAATCAGTAGCCAAAATATGCCTGGCCGCTATCAGCAGCTCTCGTCGTAAATGGGCCACCTCCATCGGACACAGAGTTAAAAGACCTAACATCCCTTGCACCATCTGCGGTGAATATGCTTGCACCTGTTCCTGGTATATTTTGATGATATACGCAAGGAATGACAGGGTTTTTATCTGGGCCCCCATGAAGTCGACGAATATTTCTTTGTTGAACGTGTCCGCTTGCCGCTGCTTCAAAGTCGGTTGCAGTGTGATGGTTTTCATTATCAAAGGGATGAAGTCGCTGACGTCGTCGTGGACGTTCTGCTTATACAATTGATACATAAGCACGACTATGATCGGAAGCTCTTGAAGAACTTTCAGCGACAACACCGCTTTCGGTATCAGATAGTACTGAAAAAAAATTGAATAAAAAAGCTTTCGAATGGAATTTCAAATGGGAAAAAAAGTCCAATTCTGAAGTTTCTCACTGAATTAACATGTTACGAATCACGGCAGCGCTACGTGGAAACCAAGTCCAAAATCGCAATGCTTGGGGTCAAAATAATTAGAAACAATCCACAACTCGCAAAAGATGAGTATATAAAAATATATGAATAAAAGTCCCACAAAACGTTTATAAAATGTTCAATGTCACATATTTACTCAAATTCTCTTTTACCAATATATTTTACAAGCTTTTTACTATTTTACCTCTGACGACGGGAGACTAGAGGCTCCCGAAACTGCAGTCAGGAACATTTTGTAAACGTTTTGTGAAAAGACCGCCTTTTATTCATATATTTTTACATTCTATACCCACTGTGAGCCATGGCGGATGAAGAGATGAGTATATGATAGCACTACATTAAGTCCAGAGTAACCGTGATTCTAGTGGCTTGAGAATACATATTTGTTCCAAGGTTCCAAATGTGAACTATAGAGAATCCCCAAAACTTTGTGGATGGTTGCACTGGTGCCGACTTTTGAAAAGCATTTTTGCATCTTTCTGTAGTGACGTGATATCTGAATCTTTTCTCTATTTAACTGGAAAAAGAGCGTAATTTTCCGGGCTCTAGAAAAATCTAGTCGAAATGAAAAGAACGAGGAAATCAGAAATGAAGCTGACACAGACAGTAAATTAACATGGATTTTTGACTTGATACGTTAATTTCCTAGTTCTTATGGAGCGCCAGCAAGGTCCCTTGCTTTTGCCCATCCGGCACAATGATGGTCTTCTTGCATAAAAATCTGTAACTTTGGGTCTATACACTCATGCCCGTATTCATAGTTTCCTTGTTCAAGTATCACTTTTAACCAAGCTGTAGCTCAAGTACGATTTTTGTTTCATGGACATATTTTTGGCTATTTCCGTGATATAGTATTCCTCAAGGAAAGTCGAAGTTATGTCTATGAAACAGAATTCGTACTTGAGTTACAGCTTGATTAAAAGTGATACTTGAACAAGATGCACTTGACAACGGCTATGAATACGGGCATTACAGACCAATCCACTCACGAGCTCACCTGACCGCGCCTTTAGGTTGATAGTAAGAGGTCATAAGCTCAGGTCACGAGATCACTTGCGACGCAATCACATTTCAGCGATAGAAATGGATCCTCCTCGGTCATTTTAGTGCGGGAGCTAAGGGTCAAAATATGTTCCTACCTTGCAAATTGTGAAAGAAGCACCAAATTTGGTACACTTACTCTTGAAAGTATTCCGGACAAGACTGGGGATGGTGCCCAGCCAAATTTTTCCCAGGAGGGCTGTACTAGAGCCTCCCTGTTGTCCCTGGAGCCCTAAGGTCTATCTTCGAAACGGAAAGTGATATCGATATACTTCAAACTTCCTTTTGACTGAAGTTACTCGCAGGTGATGAACACAGATTGTGTGAACTGATCTAAGCCTCCCGTGCACCAATTGCCTATCTTTCAGGGGTAAAATTTAGAAATCCGTCAGTGGGGGCTATTGCATTTGAGCGTTCTGGGTTGATACGTGCATATACCTTGCGCTTTGTTATACAACCACGAAATTTGGTACACTTCCTGTTCGAAGCACCCAGAACAAGACTGGAGATGGTACCTTGTCGAATCTTTCCCCCAAGAGCCGTAACGGCCCCGCTAAATTGTCTCTGGAGCCCTACGGCATACTTTCGAAACGGCAAGTGATATCGACATTCTGAAAAGTTCTGCCTGATTGTAAAAACTTCCTGGTTGCGAGAGCTTCTAGGTGACTCATCCGAAGTCCCTCTTCACCGGTTGCCTAACTTTTAGGGGCTAAATTGGAAAATAACCCATTGCCTACCGTACCAGAGCCATTAGAAAGTCTACGGGATGTCTTTAAAACGGCAAGCGAAATCGACATGCTGAAAACTTCCTCCTAGATGCGCGGCACACTATGCATCGCGTTGGAGGTTGGAGGTAGGCAGTATATTTATGTGGACCAAAGATTTCACAAAGAATAACCGAGTCTCTATGGATAATTTATGTTATCTAAATATCTTCAAATATATGCCTTCGAACGTCCTACCCAAAGCAACTCTTGAGAAATCGGAAACCTTCTTTCATACCTAGTGCCTGTCTTTGATGCCCCTAATAAATAACAGAAAAGGTGTGTGGGAAGTGTGAAGGGAAGAGAGACAAGCTTGACACTATCCATTAGTCATAAAAATACGAAGTCCTTTGAAAAGGTACCTACAGCTTCCAATAGTAGCCACATATGTAATCAAGAGTGTGATCGAGAACGTAGTAATTCTCAATTTCTCCCCTGAAAGGTAGCCAGCGGTGAACGGAACAGTGAAATTGATTCATGGTTAAGGTTGTAGTATCTTTATCCATTACTAAGAAGTAATTACAGCTAGGAAAAAGTTTTCAGCAGGTCGATATCGCTCAAAGTTTCGAAGATATGCCGTGAACTTCAGGGACAAATGATGGTTCCGGTACAGCAATTAAGTATGCAACTAATTCTCAACCGGGAGCCGGGGCAATCCAAGCCAAGAAAGAGCCACCTGTACGCGGCCAGTCGTTCTCGTGTAGAGCGGGTCGTGGGTTCCGCGGTATGATCTTAATTTACTTTTATTATTTCTTTGGCGCGCCAACCGAGAGTAGCTAGACGACTCGTGACTTCTCGTTTAAGTCAATAGAGCGAACACCCGGTATGGACACCTAACTCCAAACGCAACGATGGTTCTTATTTGGGAACTGGCGGCAACTGACAGAAACTGAAATTGTAGAAATTATCATGAAGAAAAAACTGAATATTATTGGCGAAAAATGGATGTGTTTACTAACGAACTTATTCCATATTTTAAAATTTGTGTTAATATTTGAGACCTTTTAAATTGGAGAAAAACACTCGTGAAGCGAGATGCAGCGATATTTTATGTTTCTTGTAGGGATCCATATCTTATGTTTTATGGTGCGACTATACATCCGTAACAAAACCTGTACCCGAGGATAATCCCTTCGAACTTTATGTAAAGGATGCACTTTCGTTCTGAAAGAAATGACGCGTTCAAAACCCGAGAAAAGAACCTATTCACAGAGATGCTCCTGTCCCTTCTAACGCATTCTGGCAAAACTCTGTTTGCCGTTTGCCTCAATCAGTTTCCGTGATTAAGGAAAACAACAAAGGGCACCTCAAAATACTTGATTCCGTCAAGGATATACGTCACCAAACACAGGAAACACGCTGGAGTCACAGACGTTCTAGGCCAGGAAAGTGGTTGAACTTCTTTGGGCGATAGGCTGCACCGAAGTCTGCTTAAACGTCGCTTGAAGAGCCGGACGGCGGCGAAACGCTTCAGGAATCGATGGTCCTCTCATCGAGCATACTTGTAGGGACAGCGAGCTTCATAGAGTACGTTGAACTTCCGCGACGTGTCTCTCTCGAGTACATAGGTGCGTTAGTAAAAAATGGAATAAAGGAAAAAACCTAGAAGTCGAATTGTCGCGTTTTAAATCGGAAACACCCGTCTTCTAAAACATACCTCTAACAGATGAAAATTGTGCCACAAGTGGACGACGACGCCGGTCGAGAACGAAGAGGTTTAAAGGTCGCTAGGACAGAGCAAAACCTTTATGCGTTGTCAACTCCGTGGTTCAAGCCGAAAAGAAGGTCCAGCCTCAGCGTATCGCTCCATCAGCTACGCGTTCCACGTGCATTGGGCAAACGACAGTGCCCTCTAGCGCTTGTCGCGTGAACATTAAGCAGGGCCCCGTACCGAAGGTCTGCTCGATGTGCAAACCCCTGTACCGTCACGCTCTGCCGCTCTTTTACGGAAATTTAAATTTATGCCGTGAGGCGGCGACTTGATTTCATAATTTATGGACACAAATTGCCAATTTTTTATTCCTGTTGAATGTAAACGTTACAAGAAGAAAAGAAACTTGACTAGACACCACCTCCAGTTTTGTTTGGGATACTATGAAAAGTGCATCAACACAAGTTTCCGCTAGTTCCACAAAGGACAAGACAAAGGTATGCGTATTTCAGCTCTTAGCTCCCGAAATATAGTAGTAGTAGTCACTGAGTTATTTTTTATGTAGCCCCTAAAAGTTAGGCAACCGGTGAACGGGGAGTTCAGATAAGTTCGTATAACCTTCATCCGTCACCTAGAAGTTCACATAATCAGGAAGAACTTTTCAGAATGTCGATATCACTTGCCGTTTCGAAAATATGCCGTAGGGCTCCAGAAACAATTTGGCGGGGCCGTTACGGCTCTTGGGGAAAGATTCGACAGGGTGCCATCTCCAGTCTTGTTCTGGGTGCTTCGAACAGGAAGTGTACCAAATTTCGTGGTTGTATAACAAAGCGCAAGGTATATGCACGTATCAACCCAGAACGCTCAAATGCAATAGCCCCCCTGACAGATTTCTAAATTTTACCCCTGAAAGATAGGCAATTGGTGCACGGGAGGCTTAGATTAGTTCACACAATCTGTGTTCATCACCTGCGAGTAACTTCAGTCAAAAGGAAGTTTGAAGTATATCGATATCACTTTCCGTTTCGAGGATAGACCTTAGGGCTCCAGGGACAACAGGGAGGCTCTGGTACAGCCCTCCTGGGGAAAATTCGGCTGGGCACCATCCCCTGTCTTGTTCGGAGTACTTTGAAGAGTAAGTGTACCAAATTTAGTGCTTCTTTCACAATTTGCAAGGTGGTTCCCCTTACTTCCCGCACTATTTTACTTCTCATCGAATTGTTCGAAAAATGAGAAGGTAATCGCGGAAAAAAAAAGGTATTTTGGACTCCCGTTGTATGCTGAAATGTCGAGATCTGTCGGAAAAAAATTCCGTGTCGGTCGGTCGGTCTGTGTTCTGGTCTGGTTTTTTACGCCCCACCACACGTAGTGGCGGAGGCTATTTGCGGCCGGTTTTTGTTCCGTGATTATTTTTTTTCCTCGTTTCCTAACAAAATTCACTAAATCTTCCGTACCTTCCGAACGGTTGAACATATCCAGTTCATTCTTTCGTTAATCGAATCTTAACTATTGCGGGTTGATACCGACGACGTTTAAAGATGATCAGTCAAATATAAACAATCTTTAACGACAATAAAGATTGCACAAGTTGCGAAACTCATCTAAAATAGAGAAAACGCATATATTTCTACCTTTACATCATCATATCTTCCGATATAATGAAGCTATATGCTTTTTTTTTTTCAATTGAAATACATATCCAGGCCTTTGTCACAGTGTGACAGCGATTGAGAAACAATGGTTTATTATCAATCTATTTGAGTACCTAGTTTATAAACATTTTCATCGGCTATGAATGCATCATGATTTTCAGCCAGCGAGGGACTCTTGTTTTTCCAATTTTCTATATACAACCAGCGAAGCAAATGAGGCCAAAGTATTGGAGAATTTTTTGAAACAAAAAATTATGATTCAGTTTTTTTGGTAGTTTGAGTTTGCTCAATTACTGAAAAATAAAAATGGTCAACAACAGTTCTAGGTTCTAGGTCCAGCAACAGTGATGTAAAATAGCGGTCCGGTTCCTGTCGGCATTCACGACAGTGAGCGCTATTTTTGCTGCCGAGTGTAAAAGGTGGACCTCGAGCAACGAAATTCAATACGGGCATTGGTAACCACGCATTGCCTTTTTGTCGTCACATGGATTTCGTACTTTCACATTAAAATATTATTCAAAACTTTTTTTCGATACAACAATCCTCTAAAGACCTGTTCAACTTCGCAAGAAACTCACCGTGACCGTAGCCGGCGGCGTACCGTCTTTGCTTTCCTTTTCCGTGTGCAAGACGGTAACGGTGAACGTTTCCTTCAACAGCTCGTCGATCTTGGCCTGCGTCAAAACTTTGACCTTGATCGGTGCTCTCGGTTCGAATATCTTGTCCATGTGATTGGGCAGATCGTAGTAGATGGCCTTCACGAACTGCAGAAAGTTCTTGATGTCGGGATTGAGGGCCGGCCTATACGCCTTGTGCAATTCTATGATGATCTTCAGACACACCAGGACGTTCTCTTCGTTGTCGATTTTCAGCAGCCGCAACATCAGCGACAGGATCGACTTTACGTAGGGCCGCAGCAGGTCGTTGGCCGGCATGCGATAGAAAGTTTCCAGGATCAACTTCCGTATCTGCTGGATGTTGTATTCGGCGATGAAGTGAGGCGGGTGTTCCTCCAGGATGCGCAAGAAGATCCTCACCGAATAGTCGAGGAAGCTCGGGTATAGCGGCGAGGCTAAAATGTGCTGGAAAAAAAATGTAAAAACAAAATTCCAGCTGTCCCGATACGATGTGATCTAGACATCCGGCTGACTGATTGATTGAACCAACCTCGAATCTGCTGGCAATTTCTTGGGTCGCTTTCAGCTTCAAATTGTCCTTGCTGACATTGTCGCCCATAATGGTGACGTAGCTCTTCCATTGATTCATTTGCGACGTGACTGGGTCGACTGGTTGTCCCCCTTCCTGTTCGTCCATCTGGGACATGCCGGACGGCCCGGCTTTTTGTTGCTGTTGCATGTTGTGCGTCTTAAAAACTCTTCATTACACTAGCCTGAAACAAATTGATATACAGATTAGTCCTGCGCAATAAACTTCTCAGTCCCCAAAACTTCACCAGCAGTCTATCCAAAATTCTCAAGGAATCAACATGGACGACAGAACCGTAGATTTGATTTTCGCCGGCTCGCTCGACAACTTACCGCCGGTCAGTTCGAAAATCGTCCGGATTTTCACCAGTTCTACTTTTACCGGTAAATATTTAGTCCTCTAATTTCTTTTTTTTTTTTTCAAACAAAAATTCAATAATTATCATTTCAGACACAACAATGGAAAGAAACACGTTGATGGCGAAATGTTACCCAAAAATCAAGGACTATTGCCGGGAAAAGCACGGTTTGGAGTTTCAGGTGGGTTCGTTTTCTCCGGATTTTTCGGGATAATTTCCGCGAAGAAAACAAAGGAGCGCGTATCGACCGGAGCCAACCTTGAAAGAATCGGATGGTACGGGATGGCACCGGAAGGTGACCTAATGAAAAGTTTTGTTCGCAATCGATATGAAATGGTAATAATAATGGAATTTATGCGGCAAAGTCAGTCGTAGGACAAGAAAGTTCAGAGCTTTTGGCTCGAGTTTCATGTTCATTGGCAATTATTGAATGCGAAAAAAAATGGTCCTTCGAGAACTGATATTCGTTTGAGATGTCTCATGAAACTCCTTTGTTCGTTGAAGTTTTTATTGACTCATTTTTCGTACGTTATATTTCAAAATATTACACAAACTAGTCGATTTTAGCCAACGATTTTTGTATAATGTCTATGTTTGCGACATTTTGACGCCTAGCATAGTCTTTTTCAGGTTGCACTGGAAAAGTTACACATTTCCGAAAAAAGTTGCGAGTGAATTGTATTTCAATGATTTCTGATGAAATTCCATGGCTTATTGATGAATCTCCACGACTTATCTTGGCTTTTAGTTATTTTTGCTTCATTTTACAAATATCCGTGACTACTAATGCGTTTATTTCAAAAAGAGGTTCTCCTTCTAAAGGGCGATACAATTACGGCAAAATAAGCACAAAGTTTATATTTTTTATACGGCTGCTTTATTTTTGAACATGCGACAGTAAGTGAACGTTTTGGATTAGATACCAGTATTCGCGATTTCGAGTAGCATGTAACCATAGAGAGAAAAATTAGCCGCGAAAGTCATACCTAGATACGACGATCATGCCTTTTTCGTGGTATCAAAAAGGTAACGTTGACATTATTAGCGGTTTTACTAAATACACGTCAATTATTATTCGCACTTGGATATATCGCTTTGGTTAACTTCGCCGATCACTCGCATATTACACTACACAATTTCTTGTACAATTTCTTGAACAATCTGCCAGAAGAGTGCCAAAAAACTATGAACTTGATTGTTCAACTGATAGATTGTACAAGAAATTGTGAAGTGTAATACAGCTATAATGGAGAATATTATTAAACTGTTTTTCAACCAATAGGAACAATTCTCTGCCAATAGAAGGTATGAGAACGTCAGATTTGAAGTGTCACCTGTCAAACCTTTCTATTTTCAGCAGCCAGAATTTCCAATTTTTGGGCGATTATCAAGAAAATGTAGATAAAATAGTACATTATACTCGTTTAGTAAGCTCATCGTGTCCCAAAACCAGTCGTGCGACAATACTTTGTCTTATGAAACTCATATAATAATATACTACATATTATAAATGATCCGATTCTAATGAAACTTGAAATCTGGCAGCAGCTTCTCATGATTTCAATAATGATTCTATCAAGCGACGTGCATTTTCACAGGTAGTGGACATGAGGTGGGGCGTCCGCGACGAAGCCACCGACGATCACATGACGACCGAGCTGTGCATGAAGGAGATCCAGAACTGCCAGCGGCTGTCCATGGGTCCGAATTTCGTCGTCTTCCTGGGTCAGAAATACGGTTACCGTCCCATTCCCACCTACATCCTGTCCTCCGAACTGCAGCTGATACGAGACGAACTGGCCGCGACCGGACACGATCCCGTCCTGATCGACACTTGGTACCGGAAAGACAGCAACGCCGTCCCGCCCATATCGGTGCTCCAACCGATTTCGTCCATTCTGATCAATTTCAACAACAAACGGATCCCCAAACTCCAGGCCGAGGACCAGGCCAAATGGTGGGACACGCTGGGCAAGTTCCAGAAGTTGTTCCGTAAGGCTTCCGCTTCGCTGAATCAACAAGGGAAGATGGACGACGACGCAATGCACAACTATTTCATGTCCGGTGAGTTTTCTTTTGAAGTTAAAGCACCGTTAAATGTGCTTCAAAACTGTCTGCTGTCCACAACTACTGTTCTGGTTCCACTGTTATCGCCACGAAAGGCTCAGTGCAGCAATTGGTACAATAAACGATGATATTGGAACCATTCCGTTCATTTGATTTCTTTTCGGTTTCAGTAACTGAACGGGAAGTCATCAACGGAGTACTGAACGTAAAGAACACCAAAAACCATTGCTTGGCTTACGTCCGCTACATCAACAATATCAACCTTCAAAACTTGAAAAAGGCATCCCTGTTTGTGGACATAATCAATCGCAGTTTGGACATGGAATCGGTCAAGCTCTTGGCCAATCTGAGGGACGAACGTCTCCCGGCCAAGATCGAAACGAGCAACTACCAGAAGTACACCGTTGAATGGATAGGCCGCGAAGGCTTGGACAACGACACGCACGAGGACTACCTGAAGCATTTCATAACGCACTTTTACAAAAACATCGTCAAGTTGGTGGACAGGGCCATGCGCAAGGAGGACTCGAGCGCTCAAGGTCAAATCATCACGGAGATCTTGCAGCACCTGCACGCCTGCAACAATTCGGTCAAGGTCTTCTACGGCCGGGAGGAGAGCCTCGAGAGGATCCACGAGCACATGATCAACGATTCCGAAAAGCTGCTGATACTCTACGGGGAGGGGGGCTGCGGAAAAACGTCGTTGCTGGCCAAGAGCGCCAGCATGTGCACCGGCAGGGACTGGTTCCCGAACGCCAAGCCGCTTCTCATAGTGCGCTTCTTGGGGACGACGCCGGACTCGTCGGCGCTGACGCCCACGCTGATATCGATATGTCAGCAGATTTCGTACAACTTTATGCTGCCTTTCGAGGGCATCCCCGACGATTTGGTGCCGCTGACGGCGCACTTCAAGTATCTGCTGACGCTGGCGACGAAGGAGCAGCCCCTGCTGCTGTTTCTTGATTCCGTCGATCAGTTGACGGGAACTCAAGACACGAACAAGGTTTCCTGGTTGCCCACGAGGCTTCCACCGCATTGCAAGGTATTTTGGTTTTGTATTAAATCTGCATAGTAAGATGATGAGTGCTGATAATTGTAGATTCTGGTATCCTGCGCTTTGGAGGAAAGCAATCCCGAAGTGTCCAGAGAGTACCACGTGTTGAGGCGCATGGTCGATACTGAGGAGCATTTCATTGATGTTAAAGCCTTGGGAGAAGATCTAGCCACGAAAGTGGTCAGGTGAGAGATGTGAGGTATCATCGGAGTACGGACATTCCACCGACAACCAACTCACCGACTGGACATTTCACCGACACCCAACTCACCGAATCGCCGATTCGCCGACAGGACATTTCACCGACACCCAACTCACCGAATCGCCGATTCGCCGACAGGACATTTCACCGACTCGCCGTTTCGCCGACTGGACATTTCACCGACACGCCGATTCACCGACAGGACACTTCACCGACTGGACATTTGACCGACACGCCGATTCACCGACAAGACATTTCACCGACTCGCCATTTCACCGACAGGACATTTCACCGACACGCCATTTCACCGACAGGACATTTCACTGACACGTCATTTCACCGACAGGACATTTCACCGACAGGACATTTCACCGACACGCCATTTCACCGACAGGACATTTCACCGACACGTTATTTCACCGACAGGACAATTCACCGAATCGCCGATTCACCGACAGGACTGTAGCGTTTTGAGTTTTGGACCATAGGTACCTACATTTGAAAGATTGATATGCTCGATTCCGGTGCGATTCCGAGCATGGTTGGTGTTCAGCGCCAAAAGTGTATTCGATAACCAGATAAGAATCTAATTTTTAAGTATCTTCCTTCTTTTCAGACCCACCTGATGGGGAAATGTTTTTTTGCTTATCTTCCTTTTTTTAGACCCGCCAGTTGAGGAGTTTATTTTTGACTAGAGTATCGTCCTGCTTTTTTGACTTAAGTCTAGTAATTAGGTGGTACCTAATTACCACCAGATACACAGTCAGTTCCTGAATTTTTGACTCAAGCATCCTCCTTTTTCTCAAACCCACAAAATGAGAAGTGTATTCTTAGCTCAAGTATCATTTTTTTCGGACCCATTAGATAAGAAACCGATTTTTGACGCAAGTAACATCCGAGGTATCTTCCTTCTTCTCAGACCCACCAAATAAGAAGTTCATTTTCTATTTAAGTATATCATCCTTCTTTTGAGACTCACCAGATAAGGAATTCATATCAGACTCAAGTTTTATCCTTCTTAGACTTAGACCTTAGACCTACCAGAAAAGATTATTTCTTGCTCAAGTATCATCCTTCTTTTTAGCGCCACCAGATAAGGGTTTAATTTTTGAGTCAAGTATTCCTAGGCCTACCAAATATCATAGAAATATGGAGTTTATTTCGAACTCGAGTATGATCCTTCTTCCCTGACCCACCAAATGAATAACTGATTTCCACTCAAGTACCATCCTTATTCTTTTCCAACTCACTACATAGATTATGTATTGACAAGAACACTTTTTCTACCCGCTAGTTCAGGAGTTTATTTTTTATCGAGTACCTGTCATGCTATTTTTTAGACTCACCATATACAGAGCCTATTTTTGAGTTTTTAATTCAAACATCGCTTCCTTTCCAGACCCACCAGATAAGAAGTTCATTTTTTACTCAAGTATCATCCTTCTTTCCAGACCTACCAGATCAAGAACTGATTTTTGACTCAAATATCATTCTTCTTTTTGAACTCACTGCATAGATAAAGTCTATTTTTGACTCGATCAATCTTTTTTTTTTCTATCCGCAAACCCCAGTAAATCTTGTTATAAAATACGAGGAAAATTTTGAACTTGCAGCTCAAATATTGGTTACTATAGTGTTACTAAGTTCCCTCATTTACTGGTGCTGTTACCCTAAATTTTTTTTTTTTAATTATCTATGTTCTTCAACAAAAGGGTGAACATAAATATAACCCTTGAAATTTCATTCGTAGGTCAACTAAAGGCCTAGGCTAAAGGCCGAGTTTCAATTGTTTCCGATATTTTTGAGCCGCCATCTGGTTTCCGGTGTCCTGCAGGAAGGAAACTTCCCAGAGACTCACTTTGGCCACCCTTCTTAAATGTCTCTGGGTCTCAAAGAACAAATTTGAAAGGGTAGCCAAACTTTTACAGACATGAGACATGGTAACTCTCAACTATAATAACACCAAGATTCATACGTACTATTGACGATATACCAATCTCTAATCTGTAGTTATAACTCGAAATTTTGTTGTCAAGGATGTGGATGAAGACAGCGTGCCGCGACTTGAGCAACTACCAATGGCGCCTGGTCTCCAACGCCATCGAAAAGTGCAGCCTGCCTATATTCGTCAAGCTGGTCTTCGCCGAAATCTGCAGGTGGCGCAGCTACTCCAAGAGCCAAGACACCCACCTCGCGTCCACCGTCATGGACTCCATCATGATGCTCTTCGAGCGGATCGAAAAACAACACGGACGCCTCCTCGTCTTCCACGCCTTGGCTTACATAACCGCAGCCAAAAGCGGCTTGTCCGAATCAGAGCTCGAAGATCTGATTTCTCTAGACGACAAAGTCTTGGACGACGTCTACCAGTACCATCTGCCGCCCGTCCGGAGGATCCCGCCTCTCCTGTGGACGCGAATACGAAACGACTTGCCCAATTACCTGTCGGAACGCGAAGCCGACGGCGTCAGCGTCATGAACTGGTACCATCGCCAGTTCCGCGACGCCGCCAAAGAACGCTACTTCAAGAACATGAACATGGCCATGTACTTCCACTCGATGATAGCCGATTACTTCCTCGGCATCTGGGGCGGCGGCAACCCCAAACCCTTCAAGTTTACCGAAATCCAAAGGCACCGCTTCAATCTGACCGACAAGGAAGGCACGGCCGATCGCAAGGTGCCAATGCAGCCTTTGGTCTTCTACTCCAAAGACGGCAAAGTGTCCCGGTACAACTTGCGAAAGTTCGGTGAGCTTCCGTTCCACCTGGTTCGATCGAGGCGCTTCAAGGACCTCTACGAAAACGTCCTCTTCAATTACGAATGGCTGCACGCCAAGCTCTGCAGCTGTCCTCTGCAAGCCGTGCTGGCCGATTTCGAAGACGCCAGCACGCACATCGAGGACAAGCACTCCAAAAGAGAACTGATGCTGGTGGCCGACGCTCTGCGGTTGGGCGGAGCCGTTCTGGGCCCGTATCCCAACCTGCTGGCGCCTCAGCTCATCGGACGGCTTCTGCCGGAAGTCGGGTCTTATGGCAACATCAAAATGCTGTTGAACTACTGCGATATCAAGGGGCCGACGCACTGCGCTTTGCTGCCGGTGTACCACTGCCTCCACACGCCCGGAGGTCCGCTCAAGTATTCGCTTGAAGGTCACCAATTTGCAGTCTTCGCCATCTGTTTGACTTCCGACTACAGATACGTCGTCTCCATTTCGAACCGCTTCATCACTTGGGACTTGTCCACCAGCGACTTGACGCGCGACGTTAACCCCAACATCGAAGGCATCATGCAACAGTTGGTCTTGAGCCCGGACAACAAGTGGGCTGCCGCGTACACCAACAATAACCAGGTAATGATCAGGTTTCTACAGCGACAACAAGAAGCAATTCTTTGGATTTTCACAAACAAATCTCCAAAAATACAGCTTTCAGCGCTTACCCAGAGCTCATTTTTAAGACCGATTCTATTCAATTTCGCTATGCAAAGTCTCTATTTCACTCCAGTGCCGACATGACCTCGAAATGTTCCCAACCAAATCCATAGAGCACACCGTTTAGCGCTCACTTCAGAGCTCACACAGAGTTCAGTTTTAAGGCCGATTTTGTTCAATTCACTTTTTTTTAGTCTTATTCCAATCTGGTTGCATGCCAGATAAGTTTTTCCAACGTTCTCCCGTCTTTAAAGCAATTTTGGCATAGCTCAAGTGCCTCCCAGCTTGAACTTAACATGATAAACTGCTGGACAACGAAGTTGTCGGTATCGGAAAAATGGTCCGACTTTGGAGGTCAATATCCCTCGATTGCCGATTGCGATTTCCATTTTGTTTGTTGCGTCAACTAGCTTAATCTTGTCGTAACCCATTCTATAATAGTGAATGTTGAGAAACTTGATCTAAATTTTCTACAGGGTGATACGTAAAATGATGCAAAACTGCAACGACTTCATCGTACGCCCATTTTTCAAAAAATTAATTTTTTTAGTTTTCCAATACAAAAATTATGAAGTATGGTGTCTTATCTCGAAACAGTTTTGGAATTTCCCGGATTGGAAGACTAACATTGAAGATATAAATTTTTATGTTGAATGTTGCAGATTTACGAAACTCAGGCATAGCACAAGCACAAAAAGTATAACGTACGGGGGGCTTTACTTCACTCGGACACTAAAGTTTCACATCGTTATCATATTCAGGGGCTTAAATCTGCAAATAGAACATGTTGTTATGTTTTGACGGGTGTAAATGTTATTTTGTACATAATAGCACGAGTAAAGATTGATTGATTGATTGATTGATTGTTCCATATCTAAAATTCTGATGAAATTCTGACGAAATCCAACGTACGAAAAACAGGCAGGGACAACCACTTGAAAAAGTGCCCCCTGCTTGGCCCCACACCAAATAGTCGGGTTGTGTTGAGAGTGGAATTGTCCTGGACTATTGTACGAACAATCTTGCCCAATGTCAGCATCCATTCATCAAAAGTGACTTAATCTCGCATGCCAACAAGGCAAATCTGTAACATTCAAAATAAAAATTTATATCTTCGATGTTAGACTCCCAATCCAGATAATTCTAGAACCGTTTCGAGGTAAGACACCACACTTCATGATTTTTGTATAAGAATACATAAAAAAAATTTTTTCGACAAATGGGGGTACGATGAAGTCGGTACAATTTTGCAGCATTTTACGTATCACCCTGTAGAAATTTTACATGAAGTGTCTCAATATTCACTTTCACAGGATAGGTCACGGAAGCATTCGGCTAATTAACACAATAAACAAAAAGGAAATCGCATCCGGCAATCGGAAGTTATTGGTCTTCAAAGTCGAACCATTTTTCCGATACCGACAACTTCGTTGTCCAGCAGTTTAGATCAAAGTTAACAGAGAATTTGACAAATACTGAAAGATTTAATTGAAATCTTGATTGAGTTGCACTGCTGACATGACCTCGAAATTTTTATAACCAAACCTACAAGAAACAGCTTTCAGCGTTCACCCAGAGCTGAGTTTTAGGACCAATACTATTCATTTTCACCATTTAATCACTTTTCTTTTCAACTGTGTTACATTATTTTGAGAAATGATAGAGATCAAAAATTAACGGGACATTCTCGAAAAAATACATTTCAGAACTACATAACAACGGAGATATAGCCTTTCAAAGTTGGTAATAAAAAATCGTTTTTTTAGCATAACTTTTGAACCGTTAAACCGATTTTGTTCAAGTTTCAAACGAAGTTTACCTAAGCCATGTATATCCAGCAATAATAACGCGTTTTATCAAAATTATCCAGGAGCGTGGACAATATGGGGCACCCATCTTTTTGCCCTCTAATTTTTTACACCCTTGAAAGTTTTTTTAAATTGTTCATATTTTTGAGTTCTACGTTCATTTTAGAAGAAAAAGTTACTCTTGAGGATTTTGAGATGTTTTTCAAAGTTTTAAGCCCAGATATCTGGAAAACCAAGCCTTTAATCAAAATTTTGCAGGAGTAACTTTTTCTTAAGATTGAACGTAGAAATCAAAAATATAGACAGTTTTAAAAATTTTAAAGGGGGTAAAAAATTGGAGGGGCAAAAAGAGGGGTCCCTGGATAATTTTGATGAGACGCGTTATCATCGTTCGATAGAGACTCGCCTTAGTAAACTTTGGTTTAAATTTGAACAAAATCGGTTGAACGGTTCAAAAGTTATTCCAAAAAAACGATTTTTTGTTTCCGACTCTGAAGGGCTATATCCTCGTTATTGGGCACTTCTGAAATATTATTTTATGGGAAAGTTCCCTTTATTTTTGATTGTACCCTGTATAGCTAAAAATCTCCGCGTTTGAATAAATTGATCAATTTTGAAAAGCTGTGGATGGAAAACCAATGGGTCTACACCTACAGGGACGTTTGTAGTTTCAAATTGTAGATAATGTAGCCTACTTTGAAAATGTACTGAGTAGTTATCATCGAAAAACTAGTCGTTCAGGGTTAAAATCGCCAAAAATTGAAAAAGGTCGAAAATTACAAGGTTTTCTTGATTTTTGACAAGGTTGCGTTAAGCGCTCGAGGTCGAAAACTTGGATCATTCACTGGGCATAAACAGCTCAGCAAAAAATTAAAACTACCGGATTTGACGCACGGTACCACCCCTTTTCAGGGATAAAGTTACTGGACTATAAGCTAAACATGATAAATCAAAGTTAACAAATAACTGACAAATACGGAGAAATTTGATTAGAATCCCAATTACGCTGCAGTACGGACATGACCTCGGAATTTTTATAAACAAATCTACAAAATCCCAGCTTTCGGCGCTTACGCAGAGCTCAGTTTCAGGGCCTATTTTATTCAATTTTGCTCTTCAAACGCTTTTATACTTTTATTCTGATCTGATTGCAAGCCAGACAAATTTTTCAAGCGTATTTCCATCATCAAAGCGATTTTGGCACAACGTGAATACTACCAGCGACTAACAGAGACTGAAGTCGCAAAACTCTTCGCTTCTTTCATCTCTGATACTCTTTAGACGGTACTGCTGAACATGCTGTCAAGCGAGTTCGTGACAATGGACAATCCGCTTCCTGAAGGCGAAAACGTGACCGGAATCTACTTGTTGAACCGCAACCTCTACATCTACGGCACGAGTCACTGGACAATGTTCGACATGCGCGGTAACAAAGAAGAAGACTTCACTGGGCCTTTGAATGACCACGAATGGCCCATTTTACGTAAGTCTGCTTCGTCTAGAAGTAGAAGTAATACAGCAGAGCTTGGTGGTAGTTGCGGTTCTAGTTTCAGTTCATCGTAGAAGCTTAGTTGGGACTGTATTCAATGTTTGCTTCAGTTATGGAATTCGACAGCATGACCGAGTATAGGATCGTGTTTTGGAAAGGCAACTTGGACGACGACAGGATGCAGCTGTATACGAAGACCGGTCACGGTGAATTTGAGCTGTTCGAGTATCACAGGTATTGGCTTCACTTTCTTCGTCGCGCTTTGTTTCTTCACCCAATTGAATTGTGGCAATCTTACAGCGCAATGGTCTTGTCCAAAGATAAGAGTACGTTGTACGCTTGCACCACGGCAGACTGCTGTGCCATAAGCAAGTACACGACGGATGGAAGTAAATGGAACAAAGTCGAGGACCTACCGAGAACCAACAATGACGACACGGAAATTATACTGCAACTTAAACTGGACAAGCACGACAAAGTTCTGTTCGGTAAGTAAGTGGTTATTCTTGCTTCCTTTCCCATTTTCGTTCTTCTTTGACCTTCCTCCTGTGTCGTCGTTACTTCTTGGTAATATATTGTTACGTATTTCGCGTACGGGTTTGAATATAATTGAGACGATCGTTTTAAAACACACACTATTTATTTCTGCGTACTACAATAAATACCCGCCAACAATTATCTACTTGGAATTATCGCTGTGATTATCGCTCGCTTATCCGTTCGCTGTCTCTTCCAATTCAAAATCTGTTGTGGGGCGACACAAAACTTTCCCGGCGGTATCCAGGAACGTCAGAAATGATTTGAATTCAAGCGTCCCTTCGGGAAATTGGGATTTAATCGAGAAGTTGATTGGAGAAGTTCTAGTGAGTTGAGCGTTTAGCAAGCATCCTGCATTCATTGTTGGGCCGACAGAACTAGTGACAGGCTCTTAGGTTTCCACGGTTATGAAATATTTTGAAAGGTAGAACTAGGAAGCTAATTGTTGCGGAATATGAAGAATGCAATGCAGGTTCCCCATAAAAATTTTTGTTTCTACTCTAGACATGATGATGAAACTATACAAAGCTGATTGAAAACTTTAACGGCATCTGTGTGTCAAATTTCAACTCTTATATCTTCAATTTAGAGCTTGGGCAGACAAGCCCAGACCCAACGTGCCACCTGAGGACTTCCGATCAAAATTATCCACCCAAAGTCCAATCAGGTCACCCCAGGCTGAACTTATGCTTTCGTACCTGATTTCGATTTGATCGAATCAATAATTCGGTAATTATCGTGGCAGAACCGCTTAATTTGCACGATCGCATGAGCGGTTTTATATTTTCAGTAGGAAAATTTCCGGGAAATTGGAGAGAAATTATTGGAAAATGTTCAAGAACCAGTTATCTATTCTTCAAAAACAAATGGTAGAAATCTGTTCACGGAATAAAAAGTTGGAAAATTTCTAGTTTTTCCAGAGAGGAAAACTTGAAAACCGTTGGCCCGATTTTGAAAATTTTTCCTCCAAAAATTAATTCAGTCTTGTCTCCAACTTTCATTTGCAGCATATCTGCACCTAAAATGAATATTTCGTGTGGCTCACCGCATGTTGAAGTTTACGCTGCAGTTTTTCCAAATTCACGGAATATGCAAATTTGTTATTGAAAAAATTACCGTCGGAAAACCGAAGCTGTGTCGATTTTAAAAATATATCCACAAGACGCCCAGTTCAATCTACTTCCGATATCAGTCGAAATTTTTCGAAAAAAGTCGATCCTTGTGCAGGAATGAATTTTTGAGTGGAGTGCTGCATCAAAAGCGAGTCATCCTGGTGGAAATCCGGGTGAGTCGTTCTCTCGAGTGGCAACGGCTAGGAGAAATTTTGAAAATTCATAACGCCTGATGAGAAAATAGTGGGGAATTGCAACTGCAGACCTTATTTGACTCTTATGTTTTTTTGCTTCCTGCCAAATTTGGTCCCAATTCATCAGATAGATTTTGAATAATTGAATGGTAAAGTTTTCAACTTTGACATTCTTTATTTTTTGACAGATGACAGACAGAGCACAATTTTTAACTGTTCTGAATACAGTTTCTCATGGGCTTTCAAACGGAATTTTGCAAGTCAAGTTCTGTGAGATATAGCTTCTGTCATTTTTTGATAGTGACATTTCCGTTTGACAAATGACAGCCAAAAACTAATCAGCTCATTTAACAGCAAGACCCCGTCTGTATACCAAATTTCAAGTCGATCAGACTATCGGTTCGGCAGCTATCGTGTCAGAACGTTTTTCCTGCATCCTGCATCATTACATAACTTTCCCTTGGACGGGCCGGGAAAGTAATAGTTACTGCCCGTGGGGCAACGATTGATGCCTTATATGTATAGGTCTCCGAATAGCGTTCCCGAACTTTCTGTCATCTTCCAGCAATTTCCATAATGGCCCGGCATATGCGGTTTCTAGAAGACTCCTGAATAATCACACACACCTTTCGCGTGCTTTCTGTGTGTTCTGAAATCTGCACCCCCGCCAAAATGGACAGATATGCCTTGATCGAGCGTTGAAGTTCCCAATGCTAAGCTATCGCGTATACTTCTGGAATGCATCAGATCGTTCCGCACTTCTACACTGCGATCTAATGGATGGAAGAATCCAGAAAGATCCCGTGTTTACCAGTATGCACGGAATAGCCGCTCGTAACAATAACTTTCCGCCTTCCTGAAATGTGGTCTTCACAGTTTTACGCTTCTGGTTTTACGCTTTGGAGCTTCCAGGGAGGGATTATGAACGAATTTAGTCACAAAAACCATCGCGTGGCCCAGCTGAACCAGCGCTGGCTGTCATGCTACGAGTCCCAAGTTCAAACTTGTATTTCTTTTCTTCTAGCAAAGTAACGTAAAATTGAGTCACTAAACTGTCAAGTCGGGTTACGATTTTCGTTTTTATTTGCAGCCACGACGAGCAACGGTTTCGTGATCTGGGACTTCAACGAGGAAGACCGCATCGCGGACGACGCCATCATGCTAACTCTGCCGTACGGCACCCGCAACATCACCACCAAAATGCTCCAGTCCAACTCGATCATGCTCAGTGGTCACAAAAACTACGCCATAGCCGGCGTGCGGAAGAACCTCTACGTCTGGGCCATGGAATCCCGGAAACTGGTCAAAATCCTCGACGCCCACTTCGGCCGCATCATCCAGCTGGAAGCGCTGACTATCGGCAACTGGAACAGCATCGTCACGTCCAGCATCGACCGCACCGTCAAAGTGTGGAACATCAACAACATCTTCGAACAAGTGCACGTGATCGACCGGCACGAGCTCCAAGTCGACTCCATAAGCCTGTCCGACGACCTCGGTCTGGCGGTCACCACCACCAGAAACTGCGTCGGCGTGTGGGACCTGCGCATCGGCAAGCTGATGGCCAAACTGGCCGACAGTCCTCTGGGCGCCATCGTGACGCACGCCATCATAACGCCGGACGGCAAGTACATAATCTCCGCCGAGTCGGGCAACTTCTTGATATGGCTGCGCTTGACCCAGCAAGTTATTTACAAAGAAGAACAACCCGGCATCAGGCAGCTGACTTTGATGGAAGGCGGCGAAAGGGTGCTGTGCATTTCCAAACCGAGCAATCCTCCCGGCACGGATCTGATCAGAACTGTAGCCACAGCCTGTATTCGGGAAGTTCCTTCCGGTGAAACGGTGTACAGCTTCGAGTACCCCGTGCGGAGCATCACCGGCGTTCCGTTCAAATCTGCCGTCGTCACTTCCGACGGACTACACTTGGTAGTGGCAGCTGCCGATAAAACCAACCGAGACTGCGTCATGGTCTACAACGCTCAGAACGGGAACCTAACTCTCCGGTACTACTACTGACCAAGTCACCGACACTCCAAACTTAACGTTGCTTGGCTTATTTTCAGGATCCCGTTGAAGCACTGCGCGATCAAAGACATCGGTCAGTTGATAGCGATGCCTCACAAAGGTCACTTGGTTGCGGTGATGACGCCGGAAAAAGGCGCCATCTTGGACATCCGCAACAAGAAGCACTTGAGGTCGGTGCCCAAATGGGGCGGCATACTGACCAAAGACGGGAAGCACGGACTGTATGCGCCGTCCAGAGGCGGATTGGAGCTGATCGAACTGAAGAAAGGCCAGACGGTCAAAACGTTCATACCGAAAGTGGCCGAAGGAGTCTTCACCATCATCTGTTTGTTCAACAAAACGGACGAGTACGTGCTGTACTATCACAGCGGCAGGAAGACGCTGAGGGTGTTCCGGTAAGTCTATTACTGATCTCTTTTGGCCGACGTTACACTTGGCGGCTACAGTTGATACAACATTTTACAGTAACAAAACAAGCTACGTTGGCTTCTACTCACGACTACCTGTCGATCTAGGTACGGAATAACGGACTTCGTCAATCGTCACCAACTAATTGGATACTTTCTGGCAAACTTGGCATGTGCGGAGGGAAAACTAGCTCATCATTGACCTGTTTCACACAATACGTCTTGTGGAAGTTAACAAAAGATAAGGCAAAAAACTGCTATGAAAAGAGCGTGACAACATTAGCAACAGAAGCGTCTAGAGCTAGAGTCAATGACATACTGTTTTTCGCTGGTGTGCATATTTTCTTTTTCACGCTTTTCTGCGATGGTGTGCTTCCTTTGTGTTGTTTGGAAGGTACGTGTTCAAATGCTGCGAGTCATTTGACCCCCCCCCTCCCTCCCCCTATTTTATTCCAAGCCATCTGACCGATTTCGGCCAAATTTGGTATGCACGTAGGGTTCATGGAAGGAGAAAATAAGATTTTCAACATGATCTGTCAATGTGAAATGACACTGTCAAAGAGTGACAGGGAATTTTGACAGCGATTTTAGTTTTTGATAATTAATTTTGAAGCCCTTAGAAAACTCTATTCAAAATATGTTAGAGTGCCTGACATATCTGTCATCTGTCAAAAGTTATAAGCTGTCAAAATAAAAACATTGAGGTTAGGATTGAGGTTAAATAACTCGAGAAGTACATACTGAACGGATTTCAATCAAATTTGGTTTGCAGCAAGAGTACTAGCTAGGGACTCGACGATACATGTGCAACTCCAATTGAAATCAGGCGTGCAACCTATATAAAAAAAATGAAATTTCTTCGGAGAATAGGTAAAAATGGGCTTGCCCACGTTTTTTCCGAGGTTTCTGGATCGATTGCAATACAACTTTGTGAACATGCGTCTGCTAGTGTGCAGACGTGAAAATAAGCTTTTGGCTCTGAAACGTCACTAACATCAGTCAGGTGTACCGGTGTACCACAACATGATTGAATAGTTTGGTTTTTTTTTTCGTTTTTTTTTCGAATTTTTTTAAATCTTTGGAAAAATTCCACCGATTTTGATGAAACTTGTTACATAGGTAGTATCTGACAGGTGGAAACTTTGGTTAAAATTTTGTTGACATCAGGCAATCGCGGCCGCCAAAATTGAAAAAACCAACTGTCCAAAATACATTTCTGTGAAATGACATGATTTCAGGCCGCGGCGAGGTACCAAAAATATTGAAATTTTGTGCATACATGTGCAAGATCATGATTAGGAGACACTTTGAAAAAATGGTCAAAACAAAAAGGACGTTTTATTTTTGAGATGATTTTTTTGAAAATCAACGGCGAATTTTCTATCGTAAACTCGATAAATTTTTATTTTATGTTATTTCTTCGGAAATATTTGACCAATGCTGATGTAACTCAGTACACGGGTGGAAGTCGATGGTGGAAAAGTAAAAATAAAATTTTCACTGTGATCTGTCAGATGGAAATGTCACTGTCAAAGTGACAGGAGATTCAGATGTAATGATTTTGACATTTGACAGCTCGTTTAAAAACTGTTCAAAAACTCTACTCAAAACGCAGAAATTATGATATATCTGTGATCTGTCAAAAGCTATAAAGTGTCAAAGCCGAGACTCCCAGACTTTGATGTTCATCAATAGCTCGAGAAATACTGAACGGATTTCGTATCAAAGTTGGTAAGCACGTAGGGTTCACGGTAGAACAGAGAAAGTAAGATTTTCAACGTGATCCATCAGCGGGAAATGTCACTTTCAAAGAGTGACAGGAAATTTTGACCAAATGATTTCGATTTTTGATAGCTCATTTTGAAGCCCTTGCAAAACTCTATTCAAAACATGTTAAAGTTATGACATATCTGTCATCTGTCAAAAGCTATAAGCTGTCAAAGCCAAAACTTGGACGTCCCATCCAATAACTCAAAAAGTGCTTACTGTTTAACTGCTTACTGAACAGATTTCATTCAGTCAGTTATTGCTTATAGGTACTTCCAAACTAATAAATTTTGTTATTACTTATTAAGTACGTATGTAGTACATACCGTGTGTTTTTCGAAAACCGCACCAGCCTATAATTTTTTTCCTATGGGATATATAGATTTAAAAAATGTTATGGGGTATTTGGGACTACTTTTGCTATTTGTTGCGTTGATCATACAGCTGCTCTCACTTCCGGAAGTAACCGGAAGTGACACAACTTTTGATTTTCAAATGGAACACCCTGTATATTTTTTGATATTTGGATAGTTTTTTTTTATTGATTGGTGGTCTTGAAAATTCTCTGTGATGAAAAATGGGGTACTTGCACAACTTTTTTTTATTAGCTCAATAGATAGCATGGTGAAAAATAATGTACCCGTATTTTTTCTTTTTCCTAAATTCCCAAAACTGCGGCCGTGATGCGTGTTTTAAAAATATATTTGTGACGTCACAAATATACAAAAAACGAAACGAACAGCATTGTTGGATTGAAAACTCAAAAAACTGTTGAGTGGCATAACCATATTTGAAAAATACAGACATGAAAATCCCAATGAAGTTTCTCAACTGTTACCAACCATTTAAAAAAAAATCGCAAATTTTTTTTGGTAACCAATGGATATTTTTTTCCGGAAATTTTCAGAAAATACTCTTTATTACTTTTGTTGATGGTTGAAAGTATTTCGAGTCAAATCTAGTTCATTGACAAGTACCCCATTACGATTTTATAGGGGATTGAAGATTGAATATAACTGAAATTTATCAAATTACAAGTTGAAAGTTTGTTTATTGTTCATGTCAGGAAGCGTTGCCGGTTGAAATCGACATATATACAATAAACAAACTTTCAACTTCAGATTTTTATTTGTGGCCGCAGCCACCTCTCTGGTGCCAATAATTGGATAAATTTCAGTTATATTCAATCCCCTATAAAATCGTCATTTTTCATCATAGAGAATTTTCAAAACCACCACTGTGTCAATAAGAAAAGACTATCCAAATATTAAAAAATATACAGGGTGTTCAATCCTACCAATTTTCGTGCTTTTGTCACGAAGTGCAAGGTTCATGTCAGAGTAACCTCCAGACTATTCTAGGAGGAATTCCTCATACCTTTCACTCAGTTGGAAGAAAATTACTCATGTTCTACAGAAAGAGATTCGAGTCTTGTTTTGATAATTTTGAGGCGACAGTAATAGAGGTTTTGTATTCAATTCCCAGCACTTCAGATGCAGCAATGGTCGCAAACTACAGGGTGCAGGCCGAGCTCACTGCCATCGAGACGACCCCCGATGGCCGGGCCATCGTTCTGGGCACCGTAGACGGATGCGTCTCTGTCCTGGCCATTGTGGACACCGAAAAGAACGACATGAACCAATATCTGTCCGAAATGCCATCAAGAGACGAAGAAGTAAGTGGTTTTCAATGTTCATGCCTTGATTTTTGTAGCAAATTTCACGCATCCTTTCAACGCCGCGAAATCGAGCTGAAAACTTATAAACCGTACAATTTCAAGCTGTGCTCACCTAAAATAACATGTGCTGGTCCTTTTTCCTCATTTTTCAACGACACAGATCACATTATTTTGTTTAAAAGCACGACATACACAAACACGAGAGTGAATGAAGTGTCCGGCTTCTAGTGAGGTTAGATTCCTTTGACGTATGGACGCGAACGATGCCATTGGGCGGCGGCGTGAAGAAGGGCGTGGAGTCACGTCGATTTTGGTTGTGGCTAGGGTCATGCAGATTCACTCCCTAGATTTTCAAAAATTCCAAATGAAAGTGGAATAAATAAGGTGCCAAGGTGGATTCTCACTCGGATTCTCGTGTGTGAATATTCGCAACAAAAATTCGGTGATATTAGCGATTCGTCCGTGCTCAGCTCAGCTGCTAGCCAGTAGTCAGTCAGGGCCGTACTCCAGGCTGTTCCTCCACACCCCACCAGGACAGGACTACCATAATATCACCGTATCAACCTAATAATGGTACGGGATGTTTTTGAAAATTATGGATTAGGGCAAGCGTCCAAGCTGTGCTCTAATTCAGCTAAAAATATTCAGCGCGATTTTCTCAGAAAATATCAAAGCAACAACAACAAAATTTTAATTGGGGGGGAAGCCTGATCTTTTTAGCTTCTTTTGAGGGGGCACCGATGCCTTCAGGTGCTCTAGTTTCCAAGAAAATGCAATTTGAATCGGGCGAGTCACAAGAGCTCGAAAACTCATGACCGACAAAACAAAATACTTCAGATGAAAAAAAATCCTCTTCCTCTAATCTCTCTGGGCTCTCCATTTCATGTGTCGCCGATGTCTATATCTGGCCCAATAAGCCCGATCACACACTTGTTGATTTTCACATCATCCAGTATTCATTGCTATGGAGAAACCAGGTGTGTTGAGTGAAAGTCCTAGTAACGGCTGGTGTTAAAATCAACAAGTGTGTGATCGGTGACGTGACGGATTCCGATTTATTGTGTTTGCTGGACTTTGAGGCAGAATTTCTGGCTTATTGGGCCAGGTACAGACATCAGCGACACATCAATGGAAAGCCCAGAGAAAGAGGATTTTTTTTTCATCTAAAGTATTTTGTTTTGTTGGTCATGAATTTTCGAATTCTTGTGACTCGCCCGATTCAAATTGTATTTTCTTGGAAACTAGAGCACCTACAAGCATCGGCGCCCCCTTAAAAGAAAACTAATAAAAATCAGGCTTTCCTTCAATTGAAAAAAATTTTTGTTGCCAAGATATTTTCCGAGAAAATCGCGCTGGATTGTTTTAGCTGGGACACCTGTAGGTACAGAGTGTTACACTTTTTAGTGTCAATATTTCAGGAGATGGTAGAGCATCAAAAAATAAGTAGATTTTCTTGAAAAAATGTATATCGGAAACGCATTATAACGGAGATAAAGGCCTTCAAAGTTGAGTTTAAAAAATGGTTTTTGTGTTAAAATTCCAAATTTAATAACTGGATTTTGACCAAATTTGGTTCACAAGGCAAGTTGATGCATACCTACAAGCTGGTCACATTGACTTTTGTCAAATGTGTAAGAAAATATTTCTTCATTTTTCAATCTTTCTTTAAACTTTTTTTTTTCATTTCAAATTGTCTCAAAGGGGAACCTCCAGTATGGGGGGGGAAGGGGAATTCTAGCGTGATTACCCTGTACCTACCTCATGTCTCCATTGCATTTCCAAAGCCTCCCACACTATTATATTAGTAATGGTTTTCTTCTTTGTTGATCGCACTGTATAGGCCGAGGTATATGTATAGAGGTGTACAGGAGTCCCAAAATTGATGGAAAAAGAAACTAAATACGTAGGTACTTCCCCATTTGATGTGAAGACTTCCTGATCAATTTGAATTCCGAAATTCGGTTCCATAACGGAAATACAGGGTGTTTGCAAACTTGGGGTAGAGGTAGAAGAATTGGACCGCAGTTTGGAAAATGCTCCAAAAGTTCCTGAAAAATGTTGGAATTTAGGATTTTTATTATAGGAACTAGGTATGGAGGGAGCAGGAGGGTTCAAAAGATATATGGTTCTCCGACCCCTTCTATTTTCGTTTTTTTGAAAGATTTTAGTAACTCTTTTCATCAGACCAAAAAGCAATTTGTTTTTAACCTGTGAATGTTTTTTGTAATTTTATTTAGTGTACCAGGGTGAGTCATAAATCCTGAAAATTCATTTTTCTCTGAAAATGCCGTGAAAGGTTCTTAAGGTTATAAAACTGATGTAGAGCAACAAATAACACACAAATAGTTCTTATATCAAATTTTTTGCATGCATTTTTGAAGGAAACAGGATAATCGAGATTTACGACTTACCCTGTAGGTATAGTGAGTAAAATGACAAAAACACATTCAAAGGTTCAAAAACATTGCTTTTTGTTCTGTGTAGAAGAGTTTACTAAAATCTTTCAAAACTACAAAAATAGAGGGGGGTCGAAGGACCACCTTCTGACCATCCATATTTTCAATAATGAAGACCCTAAATTTTTTTCAACATCTTTCCGGAACTTTTGAGCGTTTTTCTAACTGCGGTTTGTTGTCAAGTTTGCAAACACTCGGTAAATGGTACCTGTACAGGTGTCCGTGTGTTTAATCGCGGAAACTTCGGCAGGCGATAGAGCATAAGACATGTAAATAATACCCTCACAGGTGTGAGAGGCTCAATAGCGCACCACTTTTATGAAGGATCAGTGAACGCAAGATGTTGATTAGGGTCCTGTCTTGCCGTTATTTAGACACGATTTTGCCTAGTTTGGTTCTCAAGACTATGAGCTGTCCATCAAGAGTATAATCAAGAGTATCCCATCAAGAGTGAATGCAGGAGTGGAACACAATCATACTCATAATACATGCTCCCAATTTCCCAGTAATGACATGACCTAGTTGACAGTATAACCATTAACCAATAATGTATTTTGATAAGAACGGGTACTTGTCCGCATGTCATAACTTTCAAGATCCAGCCGGCTTCTGAAATGCAGCACTTCATCGGCGATGCCACGCCACACCAAATTGTTGTTATTATTGTAATTGTTCATCATTATTTCGTCTAGATTTTTCTTGGTTCGGGTCCCAAGGTCATGAGTTAGGTACCCATTGAAGTTGAATTTTTTCGCAAAAACGATTTCATCTAGGACTAGATGCTGAAATGCTGCCGGACAGACGAGAGGACGGACAGATGGACGAACGGGCAGACAGACGGACGGACAAAGCGAGGACATAAACTGATAAGCACCTTCCTGTTAGAAGTGCGCTAAAAAATAAGTGGACTTTCTCCAGCATGCTGTTCAGAAACGTACACAATAAAAAATGAGATAGGTACAGCGCTCTTCAAAGTTGAAATTGGAGTATTGCCACAAAACTCTCATAACAGTGAACCAACTTGCCCCAGATTTTGCATACGTGATTGTCAAGTGAGTCCCCAAAAGTTGTTAGTGAAGAACTTTGACACATTGGTCCAGTTGCGTCGATATTAGGGGGGCTTTTCCCTGTTATCCCCTTACAACTTAGGGCTCGATACCAAGTTGCAGGCGCAAACTTTGGGACGGCGTAACTCGCCAAATACAGCGGTCTGATTGGTTGGTATCTGCCGTTGCTATGATAACCGCACTTACGGCGGTCTCAGCTCCAACTTGGTATCGAGCCGTTAGTCTCTTACTTTTACTCATATCGTATCCTATATTTTAATTTTAATTATTATAGAAATTTAGTACAAAAGATGTAAATTACGATTTTTTGTTTCAGTGGAAAAAGAAAGTGAACAAGATGAAAGCAGCGACTAGGTTCAAGGCTGTGGGGTCGATAGCAAAACTGTCGACTACTTTTGGAAACATTCAAAACGGCCTCAACAATAACGAGGTTACCGCTCCGCAACAATTGATTATCGACAAAGAAGAGTAAAATTACATAATTATCTCAGTTCCCAAGTAAAATTGTAGCTGCTCATGAATTATTATTGAACATAATCTTCCTGGAGTTAGGAATATGCCTGTATAAAACATGCTAGATACTTAGAGAAATATCCCGTTTATTTTCGTTTATACATTCAATGTGATTTACTTATTAGAAAAAACAGTCGTTACATTTACAATAAATTACAAGAACAAAAAAAAATGGTACTAAACTAGTTAACAAATTTGTGCCCGGCACAAATATAGTGCATAAATACATCAATAAACGCAAAAAATAGAACATTTTTCATCACATAAGAAGTTTGAAAATGCCATTTTGGTTTTTACTCCTCTCATACTGTTAGTTGTTTTGTATGTGTCTTAATCAAAAAAATCACAAAATAATACATATGAAAAATTCATTCTGGTATTATCACTTTGTGTGTGTATGTGTGTGTGTGGGTTATGTATACTCTTATAGTTTCTCTTTTGTTTCAAAAATAGCAACATCAATATTCTTCCGTATGTTTTTCAATGTATACATATATAATTTTTTTTTTCTTTTATAAAGCGATAAGCTCATATTGGCAGGTTACATGGTAATTCCATAAGTCATAGACGCGTTATTTTATATTGTTTTTGTTTCATATAAATTATTATTGTGTTTTGTGGATGTGTGTTTGTGAAAAGTATCAACTATGAATGGGAATTTTTCGTAGTGTTTGGCTTTTTCTTGGCCGTGACACTGACGTCGGAGGACTTTCCCGAAAGAACCTGAGTTGCGCCTTTCAACATCAAATGGAACCAGTAGATCTGGGGCAGCAGCAGGATCAGCATGCTGACCTTGCAGCCTCTGGGCAAGGAATGGATCGCCTGGAAAAATAGTTTGGATTATGTAAAAACGGAGTTTTCTAATACAACTATCCACAATCTTCATTTCAAATCACATTCCTCAAGCATAATATAGGGCGGAAAAATTACGTCATAGTAAACTATGGTCTGGTCGCCAGCATGTTTTCGTACTTATACGAAATGACTTGACGTAATTTTTCACTGAATGCTTGTTACAACTAACTGCTTTTGAGTTTTGATCTCCCTCAATTTTTTTCTACAAGTGTGTAGTTTGTAGATTGTAGTTGTAGGTCTTAGACCAACCGCATCATTACCCCTTTTACAAATAATTATTTACGAGGCGACTGGGTCGCCTTGCCAATTGGTTTTTGTTTTACGAACGGCAGCAGAAAACATTCCTACATCATTATTTTGTACTAGTCGAGTTGGAAAAAAATGTGATTCGAAAGGAAGGTAGGTGGTGATGACGGTTTCACGATAATAAAAACGTACTGAAAAGTAGTCTAATCCCACACTTTGGGCGTATAAGTATATCACACATGGGAACATCGCTACCCGGCACACGAAAAACGTGGCCAACATCACCAGTCCATTGACTACGTAGAGGTTTGAAGATTTCAAACCGACTTTCGACAGGATGCCTCTGGCCGAAACGAACGGGGTGCTGGCTTCCATAAGGTACACGAAGCCGAAGAAACAATCGCCGAGGCCTCCTCTCAGGTACTGAAAAAAGAAGAAAAACAATTGTCAAAAGTTTTTCAAAAAAGAACCAACTTATAAGAAAAAAACATATGTTAAGGGCGTCGATAGATTGCTATAAAATGCACTCAAGACTTCGCGCTAACCAGTCTTTTTTTTATAAAAAATCTTACACATAAAATGAGTTTGTGAAAAGTTATTTTTTCTATTGCGGTTTCAACCTAGAACATCCAAGTGCAAAAAAACTTAATCATTCTGTATAAAAATAGCATGCAAAGCCTAGTAAACTAATAACAATTATACAAATATAAGCTACATTTTGTTTGTCGTTACAATTATTCATGAAGGGCATGTAAACACAACATAATGCAATGATATTGCATAAGATATTGCTAGAGTACAAGAGTACTCGAATAAACTTTAACGAAAATAAAATAATCTCACCAATCCCCAACTTCCAGAATAAACATTTTATCGCTTTATTGTTGTTATTGTTTGAGATAAGAATCTTTAAATATGACTCTCTAAATAATAATTATATTTTATTCAAATTTTATACTCATACTCAATGAAAATCTACAATGATGGGATATTTCAAGCGTCACAAATTGAGTAGGTGTTGATTAATCGATTGTAAACACAAAATTTAATTGGCAGTTGTCGAAAAATAATTAGTTGCATACTTAAATGGCATACCTAATAAATAGCTAAATACCCACATTCCATATCGCACTAAGCGGAAGCAATACAAATATTTGCATAGTATTGGATGTGGGTTCAAGGAAGCGTCATTAAAAAGAAATTACAGGGAAAAATCCAACGCTAATCGATGAAATCCGCAATAAAAAATCCTAACGCGACGCTCTGAGTAATAATTCTCTTTTTTTACGGCGGCTTAAAACGACTTTTTAACGCAATCACCAAGCATTTTATTTTCAAATCGGGATAATGAACAAAAGTTCTTTTTCCTCTGGAAATTGCTCTCATTTTACAACGATCGCAGTTTCTTGACCAAACCTAAAATAGCCGAAATATCAAATTCGTTGAGGGAAAATGGCGGTTAAAAGGCACAAAAATAACATTTCCCACCAGTTCTTACTTCTGATTGATAATTATTAGCACAATGACAACAAAAAGACTTCGAAAAAATTTGCTTTTAGGTGTAAAGAATTGAAAAAACTCCATCAGTTTTTTTCTATAAAGACGATATTCGTTGATAATTAATTTTTTTCAAAATTTCAATTTATGACTTGGATCTTAATGAAAAAACATTCAAGCTATCCGTTTTTGTTTTTTCTAAAAGTTGGATGTCGAAAATCTTTGACTAATATTGGCCCGTATTTTTGGAACGTGTGAGATCGAAAATGCTGCGGTTACTATGGCAGCAGCCAATCGCAGACGCGGAAACTGGCGGTTACCATAGCAATATCCCATGTGAATTCATCCAGCGGAAGCGGTACGCAAAAATATACTTCATTTTGGGGTACTGGTGGTACTGCAACAAAATATGGCATTGGCGAACTCCACACTAGTACAATTTGAAACCGCCCATTAGAAGGCAAAAGGGGACCCTCATTCAACGTTCTTCACGACTTGCGATCTTTCGGTGTCTCAGCTCTTTTCAAGTGCTTTTGTTGTTTTTGTTATTGGTTCGTGTATTGTTACCGTTGCTGTTATTGTTAAAAACGACAAATGGCATGTCAAAAGTGACAGTTGGCAGCTTAGCTACCTTCCTTTCATCATCTAAACTGAGAATTCTCAATTCAATTACTAGCTGCGTCTCTCTCCCTCTCATGCAATTCTCGCTTTTTCTCTCTCTAACTGAGATGAGATTATCTTGAGATTTCGTGCAAAAGGAATACAGTCTCTGAATATATTGTTCGTTTCGAGCGCTGTTGCCATTTTCGTTGTTCATGCATCTCCACAAATGATCCCTGAACTTAATTCAAATGGAACAATTCCTTTGGATACCAAACCGAAACGCTATTTAATATTCAATAGAATTATTGGTCAAATTTTTTGTTGCCCTAAAATATTTTTGGTTGCAAAAACAGTGTTAGAAAGTAGTCAAAGTAACAAGTGATCGAATAAATTTCTCCTCAAGTCGCCTACGATTCCTGAAAATCTGGCAGAAAAACGTGGCTACCAAGGAGACCGAGGCCTACTTTGAGGAGAAATTTATTCGATCACTCTTTATAACCGAAATATCAAATCGAATAAAATCAAAATCAAATACCTACTTTAATATTTTTCAAGAAAATAATATACAGGGTGAAGATGGTAGAGCATCAGCAAATGGGTGGACTTTCTCGGAAAAAAACTCGGAAATGCATTGTAACAGAGATAAAGGCTTTCAAAGTTGAGTTTTGAAAATTTTTCTTTTGTTAAACTCCAAATTTAATTTAATCACTTGATTTTAATCAAGTTTGGTACACAAAGTGAGTTGATGCATGCCTAGAAGCTGGTCATATTGACTTCTGTGACATTTGTAAAATTTTATTTTTTGTATTTTTCATTTTTTCAATTTTTGTTTTTTTTTTGCGAAAGAACTTTATTTTAGCTGCTCCACCGTCTGCCAAAATTTTAACAAAAGATAAAAAGAAACACCCTGTAATACAGCCGAAATATACAAACTATTATGCAAGTTGAAATTTCTGCAAATTCATTAGAATTTGCACTAGGGTAACTAGGGTTTTCAGCTAGTGGAAACCCTGAAGTTGAAAATAGTGTTGGCTACATTGAATCTGAAGCTTCAGAAAGTTCAGCTATCCGTTCTTCTCTTTTGAGTTACTGCGATAAGTACAGACAGGTAAAAGCTACGTAAGCCGATGGAAGCCTCTTGACCACGTAACTTCTAGTAGACAAATATCCACGTGACTTCAACTACTTCTAATCAATTTTCTAGGTTAGTGGTTAACCATACAGAGTGCATCATCTCCTCAACATCTACAGGACTACAAAAGGCAAGTAAATACTTTTGGTTAAACAATAATTATAACAATAGTTTAATATACAATGGTTTAATTATAGAAGTTTCTTCAATCAATTTTTCACAAAAATGTTGAGGTCTTCTAGTTTGCTTGATACACGTGCAAACTGTATCATTACATTACAATACACGTGCACACCGGCATGCAGAGGGCCCCAGTGTAAACATTTCAGCTCAACCTTCTCACACACTAGGTATTTTTGCAAAGAAAATGCAATTTTGACCTGGCGAGTGGAAATTTTTTTTATTTTATTTCTCCCTTCAATGTAAATGACACTTTATAGGTACCCGAAGTAACCAAGTTAATGGCCTTTTAGAAAAATAGACCTGTAATCTTTTATAGACTAATAGAACAGGCCTGTGTAATTGTGGCCAAAATTCCACAAATAATCTTTGGTTGAATGTTAGATACCATTGTTTGATTGGAATCAAGTTCAATGATCATTTGTGGAAGTACAGCAACAACGAAAATGGCAACAGCGCTCGAAACAAAATCTCGGCGCCAACTGTCACTTGTGACAACTATGACACTTCTTGTATCTACCTAGCCTCCATTTTATTTGCTCATGTTTTGACGAAAGAACACAACTTGTTGAAAATGGTTTTACCGAGAAGGAAGTTCAAAGGAGCTACGAAAAAATGCGTTTACGGTGTGAGTAGAAGTGACAGTCAGGGAGCAGTAGCTGGTCAGGGGGTTAGAGAGATGATGTAGCGTTGCCATTCAAACTGACAGGTATACGAAAGTTTTCAAAATTTGGCGCCTTTACGCATGCGCACCTGCCCAAACGAGGTAGCCTATTGCCCAAAACTTTTCTAATTTAACCGACTCCATATCTCCCATGATAACCACGTTACCCATCGTGGTATGTATGTATAACCAATTTGGGACACACTGTATACAAAATGCTTTGTTCGTTTGAAATGATTTCGGTGGCTGCAGTGACTTTCTTCATATAAATGAGGTTTTTTCAAACAAAAAAGCCAATAGAAGTGAACAACTTGGGCGCACGTCACTATGACGTCACAAATCTCTCACGGCCTTCCCGGCAGAGATATTCTGCCGGCCACACTGCCAGGTTCTGAGATTACAGAAACGCTAAATGCTGGCGAAGACTTGATTATGTAGTTATTTGTATTGAAAATTAGAATTTTTTGTTATACCTACTAGATAGTAATGGATTTCGTATTTTCAACTAGCTATCACACGGTCCTAAATGAACCCATCATAGAAAGTGTTATCAAATGTTATTATTAATAGGACGGAACGACTGATGGTGGATAGGTAGCCGTGGCATTATGCAAGATGATAGCGCTGGACAACAATTTCGCAAGGTTAATTTTAAAACCGTCGTTTACTGAAGATGCCCCATTGTGTTGTAGATATTTGCTCAGACAAAAACGATAGCAAACTTGATGGCAGCATTAAGGTAACCTTTCTAAAAGCAAAATCTCTTATCGAATGTTCTTTTTACTTACAGAGCCCACGATGTCAATGTTGGAACCAGCATTCGGACAAGTTCGAACTGTTCCGAGAGCAAAAACCACCCCGAAGACGACCTACTTCAAAAGCTTTACCAAATTATTACGAAAAGGAGGAATCCTTGCTGGTGTCATTTGTGTTTCGCTGACCGGCCTGAAACCGACCTACATCGAGTACGAATTTCGAGCTGCGACTCTCCCGGAATTTCCATGGCACGAGGAGAAAGGCTTCGTCGATTTGGCTAAGCAAATGGTTCCGGCTGTGGTGTGCCTAGGGGTTTCGGGAGATCGGATAGGCACCGGGTTCTTCGTCCACGAAGACGGTCTGATCTTGACCAATGCTCACGTGGTAAAAGACAGCACGGTAGTTATTGCGGGGACGACAGACGGCAGAACGTATCGAGCGTTTGTGGAAAACTGCGACGTAACGCTCGATCTCGCCGTCCTCAGAATACAATCGACAGCCGAAAAGTTTCCGTTCATCGAGTTGGGAGACTCCGATGAGGTGAGGAAAAATGACTCCGTGATGACGATCGGAACGGCCTTGGGATTGAACAGTTGCGTGGCGACCGGCAGAGTTATGGGAGGAGTTCTTTTATCGAACATATTGAGGTTTTCGTGGCACCCGATAAAGAAACTGTGGTTGCCTCTGGTTCCCATCAGTGGTACAAAGGTGATCAGTTCGAACATCCTTGTATACAGCGGAGATTCGGGTTCACCCCTCATCAACAAAAATGGCGAGGTAGTTGGAGTGGTGTGTTCTTTGACGAAGTTTCACAACAAATTGCGGAGACATTCGACTCCATTCACCTTCGCAATCTCGATCCCGAGCAACGTGGCCAAAAAGTTTTTGGCTGAAGTTTTTGCCTCAAGTTAAAAAGAAAGAAACTGAAGCGGGCATGGTACTTCTTCAACGTCTTACAAGATGTCCTGACTGCAAACGAAAAAGGCTACAAAGTAGCTGCTTATTGGGAGTGAAGATATTTGATCATACTATTACTATTTAAGGTTTTATATACATTGTAAATATCTTATTGTTGGTGTTCTGGACTGTGGAAAATAGAATAAATAAGGTTTTTTTTTAATGAGTATTTTGATTTCGTGAGATATTCTATTCGGCTATTTTTTTATTGTCTGTCAAGGTGGTCTTAATATTGCGTCAAATGAGACGTTGCGTAGCCATCCAGGGTTAACTCAACCAAGGTTTATACCCATTTATATGTGAATACCCTGTACATACACGGTGATTAAAAATCACGCATTAACTTTCAAGTACGTCGTGAAGACTGTAGAAGTCATCAAAGAGCAAAAAAATGGCAAAAAAATGGCAAAAAAATTTCACAATCACCAACAATTTTTTTTTTCATCGATAATAGCACAACACAAGTGGTTTGTTTTGAATCGGATTGAATTCGTTTAAAGTCAAAAAGAACTGTATCCCACGAGGGGAATAGACAAATTCAATGTGATTTTTCTCGGTAGGTCTCAAAACCTAGATGTCACTAGCCTGGCTCGGTCTCGGCTGTTGATTTGATGAGTTCTGGATGAGAAATCTTAATTTAGGCAGGTTGAAAATGTATGTCTGAGCAAGTCAAAATAATAATGTTCTGACAGCAACGTTTTACCTAATTCAATAGTTT